>OY970791.1:30112929-31476839 GCA_963853775.1 Xanthia togata | reverse complement strand
TAACTAGGCGTCCGCCTACGTACTGACCACGTTGCACCCATTTCTACCCTTATATAAAAAGTTTCCCCCTACAACCCTTGTAATTTTTTTAAAATTTTCATACAAAATCATCAAAATTTAGTGTTTCTTCAAAATTTTTTGCCAAAGTAGCGTTAGTTTATAGTTTCAATAGTACTCACCCTTCATCCCTGTTCTCTGGTCCGCGATCCGTGTGCTGGTTTTCAGGTGGTGGGGCGAAGTTCGAAATTTTTTGCTTCAAAAACTGGTTTTTTGACCAAATCTCAAAATTTTTATTCGGCACCTACCTCGTTTTATTTCGTAGTTCGCTGGCCCGCGCCGAGACGGTTTTTTGGACACCTCTCACGCCCGTCTAGCACGAAAAAAAAAACGTCATTATTTTTTGACTTTTCTATTTTTTATAGTTTCTGCCTACAGCCAAAAAGCACCTTAGGGGACACGTTTTTAACATAAACGCGAATATCTTCGTTGTTTGGAGTGCGATTTTGAAGCTGTTTTCGGCTAATTTAGACATAACTAGGCGTCCGCCTACGTACTGACCACGTTGCACCCATTTCTACCCTTATATAAAAAGTTTCCCCTACAACCCTTGTAATTTTTTAAAATTTTCATACAAAATCATCAAAATTTAGTGTTTCTTCAAAATTTTTTGCCAAAGTAGCGTTAGTTTATAGTTTCAATAGTACTCACCCTTCATCCCTGTTCTCTGGTCCGCGATCCGTGTGCTGGTTTTCAGGTGGTGGGGCGAAGTTCGAAATTTTTTGCTTCAAAAACTGGTTTTTTGACCAAATCTCAAAATTTTTATTCGGCACCTACCTCGTTTTATTTCGTAGTTCGCTGGCCCGCGCCGAGACGGTTTTTTGGACACCTCTCACGCCCGTCTAGCACGAAAAAAAAAACGTCATTATTTTTTGACTTTTCTATTTTTTATAGTTTCTGCCTACAGCCAAAAAGCACCTTAGGGGACACGTTTTTAACATAAACGCGAATATCTTCGTTGTTTGGAGTGCGATTTTGAAGCTGTTTTCGGCTAATTTAGACATAACTAGGCGTCCGCCTACGTACTGACCACGTTGCACCCATTTCTACCCTTATATAAAAAGTTTCCCCTACAACCCTTGTAATTTTTTAAAATTTTCATACAAAATCATCAAAATTTAGTGTTTCTTCAAAATTTTTTGCCAAAGTAGCGTTAGTTTATAGTTTCAATAGTACTCACCCTTCATCCCTGTTCTCTGGTCCGCGATCCGTGTGCTGGTTTTCAGGTGGTGGGGCGAAGTTCGAAATTTTTTGCTTCAAAAACTGGTTTTTTGACCAAATCTCAAAATTTTTATTCGGCACCTACCTCGTTTTATTTCGTAGTTCGCTGGCCCGCGCCGAGACGGTTTTTTGGACACCTCTCACGCCCGTCTAGCACGAAAAAAAAAACGTCATTATTTTTTGACTTTTCTATTTTTTATAGTTTCTGCCTACAGCCAAAAAGCACCTTAGGGGACACGTTTTTAACATAAACGCGAATATCTTCGTTGTTTGGAGTGCGATTTTGAAGCTGTTTTCGGCTAATTTAGACATAACTAGGCGTCCGCCTACGTACTGACCACGTTGCACCCATTTCTACCCTTATATAAAAAGTTTCCCCTACAACCCTTGTAATTTTTTAAAATTTTCATACAAAATCATCAAAATTTAGTGTTTCTTCAAAATTTTTTGCCAAAGTAGCGTTAGTTTATAGTTTCAATAGTACTCACCCTTCATCCCTGTTCTCTGGTCCGCGATCCGTGTGCTGGTTTTCAGGTGGTGGGGCGAAGTTCGAAATTTTTTGCTTCAAAAACTGGTTTTTTGACCAAATCTCAAAATTTTTATTCGGCACCTACCTCGTTTTATTTCGTAGTTCGCTGGCCCGCGCCGAGACGGTTTTTTGGACACCTCTCACGCCCGTCTAGCACGAAAAAAAAAACGTCATTATTTTTTGACTTTTCTATTTTTTATAGTTTCTGCCTACAGCCAAAAAGCACCTTAGGGGACACGTTTTTAACATAAACGCGAATATCTTCGTTGTTTGGAGTGCGATTTTGAAGCTGTTTTCGGCTAATTTAGACATAACTAGGCGTCCGCCTACGTACTGACCACGTTGCACCCATTTCTACCCTTATATAAAAAGTTTCCCCTACAACCCTTGTAATTTTTTAAAATTTTCATACAAAATCATCAAAATTTAGTGTTTCTTCAAAATTTTTTGCCAAAGTAGCGTTAGTTTATAGTTTCAATAGTACTCACCCTTCATCCCTGTTCTCTGGTCCGCGATCCGTGTGCTGGTTTTCAGGTGGTGGGGCGAAGTTCGAAATTTTTTGCTTCAAAAACTGGTTTTTTGACCAAATCTCAAAATTTTTATTCGGCACCTACCTCGTTTTATTTCGTAGTTCGCTGGCCCGCGCCGAGACGGTTTTTTGGACACCTCTCACGCCCGTCTAGCACGAAAAAAAAAACGTCATTATTTTTTGACTTTTCTATTTTTTATAGTTTCTGCCTACAGCCAAAAAGCACCTTAGGGGACACGTTTTTAACATAAACGCGAATATCTTCGTTGTTTGGAGTGCGATTTTGAAGCTGTTTTCGGCTAATTTAGACATAACTAGGCGTCCGCCTACGTACTGACCACGTTGCACCCATTTCTACCCTTATATAAAAAGTTTCCCCTACAACCCTTGTAATTTTTTAAAATTTTCATACAAAATCATCAAAATTTAGTGTTTCTTCAAAATTTTTTGCCAAAGTAGCGTTAGTTTATAGTTTCAATAGTACTCACCCTTCATCCCTGTTCTCTGGTCCGCGATCCGTGTGCTGGTTTTCAGGTGGTGGGGCGAAGTTCGAAATTTTTTGCTTCAAAAACTGGTTTTTTGACCAAATCTCAAAATTTTTATTCGGCACCTACCTCGTTTTATTTCGTAGTTCGCTGGCCCGCGCCGAGACGGTTTTTTGGACACCTCTCACGCCCGTCTAGCACGAAAAAAAAAACGTCATTATTTTTTGACTTTTCTATTTTTTATAGTTTCTGCCTACAGCCAAAAAGCACCTTAGGGGACACGTTTTTAACATAAACGCGAATATCTTCGTTGTTTGGAGTGCGATTTTGAAGCTGTTTTCGGCTAATTTAGACATAACTAGGCGTCCGCCTACGTACTGACCACGTTGCACCCATTTCTACCCTTATATAAAAAGTTTCCCCTACAACCCTTGTAATTTTTTAAAATTTTCATACAAAATCATCAAAATTTAGTGTTTCTTCAAAATTTTTTGCCAAAGTAGCGTTAGTTTATAGTTTCAATAGTACTCACCCTTCATCCCTGTTCTCTGGTCCGCGATCCGTGTGCTGGTTTTCAGGTGGTGGGGCGAAGTTCGAAATTTTTTGCTTCAAAAACTGGTTTTTTGACCAAATCTCAAAATTTTTATTCGGCACCTACCTCGTTTTATTTCGTAGTTCGCTGGCCCGCGCCGAGACGGTTTTTTGGACACCTCTCACGCCCGTCTAGCACGAAAAAAAAAAACGTCATTATTTTTTGACTTTTCTATTTTTTATAGTTTCTGCCTACAGCCAAAAAGCACCTTAGGGGACACGTTTTTAACATAAACGCGAATATCTTCGTTGTTTGGAGTGCGATTTTGAAGCTGTTTTCGGCTAATTTAGACATAACTAGGCGTCCGCCTACGTACTGACCACGTTGCACCCATTTCTACCCTTATATAAAAAGTTTCCCCTACAACCCTTGTAATTTTTTAAAATTTTCATACAAAATCATCAAAATTTAGTGTTTCTTCAAAATTTTTTGCCAAAGTAGCGTTAGTTTATAGTTTCAATAGTACTCACCCTTCATCCCTGTTCTCTGGTCCGCGATCCGTGTGCTGGTTTTCAGGTGGTGGGGCGAAGTTCGAAATTTTTTGCTTCAAAAACTGGTTTTTTGACCAAATCTCAAAATTTTTATTCGGCACCTACCTCGTTTTATTTCGTAGTTCGCTGGCCCGCGCCGAGACGGTTTTTTGGACACCTCTCACGCCCGTCTAGCACGAAAAAAAAAACGTCATTATTTTTTGACTTTTCTATTTTTTATAGTTTCTGCCTACAGCCAAAAAGCACCTTAGGGGACACGTTTTTAACATAAACGCGAATATCTTCGTTGTTTGGAGTGCGATTTTGAAGCTGTTTTCGGCTAATTTAGACATAACTAGGCGTCCGCCTACGTACTGACCACGTTGCACCCATTTCTACCCTTATATAAAAAGTTTCCCCTACAACCCTTGTAATTTTTTAAAATTTTCATACAAAATCATCAAAATTTAGTGTTTCTTCAAAATTTTTTGCCAAAGTAGCGTTAGTTTATAGTTTCAATAGTACTCACCCTTCATCCCTGTTCTCTGGTCCGCGATCCGTGTGCTGGTTTTCAGGTGGTGGGGCGAAGTTCGAAATTTTTTGCTTCAAAAACTGGTTTTTTGACCAAATCTCAAAATTTTTATTCGGCACCTACCTCGTTTTATTTCGTAGTTCGCTGGCCCGCGCCGAGACGGTTTTTTGGACACCTCTCACGCCCGTCTAGCACGAAAAAAAAAACGTCATTATTTTTTGACTTTTCTATTTTTTATAGTTTCTGCCTACAGCCAAAAAGCACCTTAGGGGACACGTTTTTAACATAAACGCGAATATCTTCGTTGTTTGGAGTGCGATTTTGAAGCTGTTTTCGGCTAATTTAGACATAACTAGGCGTCCGCCTACGTACTGACCACGTTGCACCCATTTCTACCCTTATATAAAAAGTTTCCCCTACAACCCTTGTAATTTTTTAAAATTTTCATACAAAATCATCAAAATTTAGTGTTTCTTCAAAATTTTTTGCCAAAGTAGCGTTAGTTTATAGTTTCAATAGTACTCACCCTTCATCCCTGTTCTCTGGTCCGCGATCCGTGTGCTGGTTTTCAGGTGGTGGGGCGAAGTTCGAAATTTTTTGCTTCAAAAACTGGTTTTTTGACCAAATCTCAAAATTTTTATTCGGCACCTACCTCGTTTTATTTCGTAGTTCGCTGGCCCGCGCCGAGACGGTTTTTTGGACACCTCTCACGCCCGTCTAGCACGAAAAAAAAAACGTCATTATTTTTTGACTTTTCTATTTTTTATAGTTTCTGCCTACAGCCAAAAAGCACCTTAGGGGACACGTTTTTAACATAAACGCGAATATCTTCGTTGTTTGGAGTGCGATTTTGAAGCTGTTTTCGGCTAATTTAGACATAACTAGGCGTCCGCCTACGTACTGACCACGTTGCACCCATTTCTACCCTTATATAAAAAGTTTCCCCTACAACCCTTGTAATTTTTTAAAATTTTCATACAAAATCATCAAAATTTAGTGTTTCTTCAAAATTTTTTGCCAAAGTAGCGTTAGTTTATAGTTTCAATAGTACTCACCCTTCATCCCTGTTCTCTGGTCCGCGATCCGTGTGCTGGTTTTCAGGTGGTGGGGCGAAGTTCGAAATTTTTTGCTTCAAAAACTGGTTTTTTGACCAAATCTCAAAATTTTTATTCGGCACCTACCTCGTTTTATTTCGTAGTTCGCTGGCCCGCGCCGAGACGGTTTTTTGGACACCTCTCACGCCCGTCTAGCACGAAAAAAAAAACGTCATTATTTTTTGACTTTTCTATTTTTTATAGTTTCTGCCTACAGCCAAAAAGCACCTTAGGGGACACGTTTTTAACATAAACGCGAATATCTTCGTTGTTTGGAGTGCGATTTTGAAGCTGTTTTCGGCTAATTTAGACATAACTAGGCGTCCGCCTACGTACTGACCACGTTGCACCCATTTCTACCCTTATATAAAAAGTTTCCCCTACAACCCTTGTAATTTTTTAAAATTTTCATACAAAATCATCAAAATTTAGTGTTTCTTCAAAATTTTTTGCCAAAGTAGCGTTAGTTTATAGTTTCAATAGTACTCACCCTTCATCCCTGTTCTCTGGTCCGCGATCCGTGTGCTGGTTTTCAGGTGGTGGGGCGAAGTTCGAAATTTTTTGCTTCAAAAACTGGTTTTTTGACCAAATCTCAAAATTTTTATTCGGCACCTACCTCGTTTTATTTCGTAGTTCGCTGGCCCGCGCCGAGACGGTTTTTTGGACACCTCTCACGCCCGTCTAGCACGAAAAAAAAAACGTCATTATTTTTTGACTTTTCTATTTTTTATAGTTTCTGCCTACAGCCAAAAAGCACCTTAGGGGACACGTTTTTAACATAAACGCGAATATCTTCGTTGTTTGGAGTGCGATTTTGAAGCTGTTTTCGGCTAATTTAGACATAACTAGGCGTCCGCCTACGTACTGACCACGTTGCACCCATTTCTACCCTTATATAAAAAGTTTCCCCTACAACCCTTGTAATTTTTTAAAATTTTCATACAAAATCATCAAAATTTAGTGTTTCTTCAAAATTTTTTGCCAAAGTAGCGTTAGTTTATAGTTTCAATAGTACTCACCCTTCATCCCTGTTCTCTGGTCCGCGATCCGTGTGCTGGTTTTCAGGTGGTGGGGCGAAGTTCGAAATTTTTTGCTTCAAAAACTGGTTTTTTGACCAAATCTCAAAATTTTTATTCGGCACCTACCTCGTTTTATTTCGTAGTTCGCTGGCCCGCGCCGAGACGGTTTTTTGGACACCTCTCACGCCCGTCTAGCACGAAAAAAAAAACGTCATTATTTTTTGACTTTTCTATTTTTTATAGTTTCTGCCTACAGCCAAAAAGCACCTTAGGGGACACGTTTTTAACATAAACGCGAATATCTTCGTTGTTTGGAGTGCGATTTTGAAGCTGTTTTCGGCTAATTTAGACATAACTAGGCGTCCGCCTACGTACTGACCACGTTGCACCCATTTCTACCCTTATATAAAAAGTTTCCCCTACAACCCTTGTAATTTTTTAAAATTTTCATACAAAATCATCAAAATTTAGTGTTTCTTCAAAATTTTTTGCCAAAGTAGCGTTAGTTTATAGTTTCAATAGTACTCACCCTTCATCCCTGTTCTCTGGTCCGCGATCCGTGTGCTGGTTTTCAGGTGGTGGGGCGAAGTTCGAAATTTTTTGCTTCAAAAACTGGTTTTTTGACCAAATCTCAAAATTTTTATTCGGCACCTACCTCGTTTTATTTCGTAGTTCGCTGGCCCGCGCCGAGACGGTTTTTTGGACACCTCTCACGCCCGTCTAGCACGAAAAAAAAAACGTCATTATTTTTTGACTTTTCTATTTTTTATAGTTTCTGCCTACAGCCAAAAAGCACCTTAGGGGACACGTTTTTAACATAAACGCGAATATCTTCGTTGTTTGGAGTGCGATTTTGAAGCTGTTTTCGGCTAATTTAGACATAACTAGGCGTCCGCCTACGTACTGACCACGTTGCACCCATTTCTACCCTTATATAAAAAGTTTCCCCTACAACCCTTGTAATTTTTTAAAATTTTCATACAAAATCATCAAAATTTAGTGTTTCTTCAAAATTTTTTGCCAAAGTAGCGTTAGTTTATAGTTTCAATAGTACTCACCCTTCATCCCTGTTCTCTGGTCCGCGATCCGTGTGCTGGTTTTCAGGTGGTGGGGCGAAGTTCGAAATTTTTTGCTTCAAAAACTGGTTTTTTGACCAAATCTCAAAATTTTTATTCGGCACCTACCTCGTTTTATTTCGTAGTTCGCTGGCCCGCGCCGAGACGGTTTTTTGGACACCTCTCACGCCCGTCTAGCACGAAAAAAAAAACGTCATTATTTTTTGACTTTTCTATTTTTTATAGTTTCTGCCTACAGCCAAAAAGCACCTTAGGGGACACGTTTTTAACATAAACGCGAATATCTTCGTTGTTTGGAGTGCGATTTTGAAGCTGTTTTCGGCTAATTTAGACATAACTAGGCGTCCGCCTACGTACTGACCACGTTGCACCCATTTCTACCCTTATATAAAAAGTTTCCCCTACAACCCTTGTAATTTTTTAAAATTTTCATACAAAATCATCAAAATTTAGTGTTTCTTCAAAATTTTTTGCCAAAGTAGCGTTAGTTTATAGTTTCAATAGTACTCACCCTTCATCCCTGTTCTCTGGTCCGCGATCCGTGTGCTGGTTTTCAGGTGGTGGGGCGAAGTTCGAAATTTTTTGCTTCAAAAACTGGTTTTTTGACCAAATCTCAAAATTTTTATTCGGCACCTACCTCGTTTTATTTCGTAGTTCGCTGGCCCGCGCCGAGACGGTTTTTTGGACACCTCTCACGCCCGTCTAGCACGAAAAAAAAAACGTCATTATTTTTTGACTTTTCTATTTTTTATAGTTTCTGCCTACAGCCAAAAAGCACCTTAGGGGACACGTTTTTAACATAAACGCGAATATCTTCGTTGTTTGGAGTGCGATTTTGAAGCTGTTTTCGGCTAATTTAGACATAACTAGGCGTCCGCCTACGTACTGACCACGTTGCACCCATTTCTACCCTTATATAAAAAGTTTCCCCTACAACCCTTGTAATTTTTTAAAATTTTCATACAAAATCATCAAAATTTAGTGTTTCTTCAAAATTTTTTGCCAAAGTAGCGTTAGTTTATAGTTTCAATAGTACTCACCCTTCATCCCTGTTCTCTGGTCCGCGATCCGTGTGCTGGTTTTCAGGTGGTGGGGCGAAGTTCGAAATTTTTTGCTTCAAAAACTGGTTTTTTGACCAAATCTCAAAATTTTTATTCGGCACCTACCTCGTTTTATTTCGTAGTTCGCTGGCCCGCGCCGAGACGGTTTTTTGGACACCTCTCACGCCCGTCTAGCACGAAAAAAAAAACGTCATTATTTTTTGACTTTTCTATTTTTTATAGTTTCTGCCTACAGCCAAAAAGCACCTTAGGGGACACGTTTTTAACATAAACGCGAATATCTTCGTTGTTTGGAGTGCGATTTTGAAGCTGTTTTCGGCTAATTTAGACATAACTAGGCGTCCGCCTACGTACTGACCACGTTGCACCCATTTCTACCCTTATATAAAAAGTTTCCCCTACAACCCTTGTAATTTTTTAAAATTTTCATACAAAATCATCAAAATTTAGTGTTTCTTCAAAATTTTTTGCCAAAGTAGCGTTAGTTTATAGTTTCAATAGTACTCACCCTTCATCCCTGTTCTCTGGTCCGCGATCCGTGTGCTGGTTTTCAGGTGGTGGGGCGAAGTTCGAAATTTTTTGCTTCAAAAACTGGTTTTTTGACCAAATCTCAAAATTTTTATTCGGCACCTACCTCGTTTTATTTCGTAGTTCGCTGGCCCGCGCCGAGACGGTTTTTTGGACACCTCTCACGCCCGTCTAGCACGAAAAAAAAAACGTCATTATTTTTTGACTTTTCTATTTTTTATAGTTTCTGCCTACAGCCAAAAAGCACCTTAGGGGACACGTTTTTAACATAAACGCGAATATCTTCGTTGTTTGGAGTGCGATTTTGAAGCTGTTTTCGGCTAATTTAGACATAACTAGGCGTCCGCCTACGTACTGACCACGTTGCACCCATTTCTACCCTTATATAAAAAGTTTCCCCTACAACCCTTGTAATTTTTTAAAATTTTCATACAAAATCATCAAAATTTAGTGTTTCTTCAAAATTTTTTGCCAAAGTAGCGTTAGTTTATAGTTTCAATAGTACTCACCCTTCATCCCTGTTCTCTGGTCCGCGATCCGTGTGCTGGTTTTCAGGTGGTGGGGCGAAGTTCGAAATTTTTTGCTTCAAAAACTGGTTTTTTGACCAAATCTCAAAATTTTTATTCGGCACCTACCTCGTTTTATTTCGTAGTTCGCTGGCCCGCGCCGAGACGGTTTTTTGGACACCTCTCACGCCCGTCTAGCACGAAAAAAAAAACGTCATTATTTTTTGACTTTTCTATTTTTTATAGTTTCTGCCTACAGCCAAAAAGCACCTTAGGGGACACGTTTTTAACATAAACGCGAATATCTTCGTTGTTTGGAGTGCGATTTTGAAGCTGTTTTCGGCTAATTTAGACATAACTAGGCGTCCGCCTACGTACTGACCACGTTGCACCCATTTCTACCCTTATATAAAAAGTTTCCCCTACAACCCTTGTAATTTTTTAAAATTTTCATACAAAATCATCAAAATTTAGTGTTTCTTCAAAATTTTTTGCCAAAGTAGCGTTAGTTTATAGTTTCAATAGTACTCACCCTTCATCCCTGTTCTCTGGTCCGCGATCCGTGTGCTGGTTTTCAGGTGGTGGGGCGAAGTTCGAAATTTTTTGCTTCAAAAACTGGTTTTTTGACCAAATCTCAAAATTTTTATTCGGCACCTACCTCGTTTTATTTCGTAGTTCGCTGGCCCGCGCCGAGACGGTTTTTTGGACACCTCTCACGCCCGTCTAGCACGAAAAAAAAAACGTCATTATTTTTTGACTTTTCTATTTTTTATAGTTTCTGCCTACAGCCAAAAAGCACCTTAGGGGACACGTTTTTAACATAAACGCGAATATCTTCGTTGTTTGGAGTGCGATTTTGAAGCTGTTTTCGGCTAATTTAGACATAACTAGGCGTCCGCCTACGTACTGACCACGTTGCACCCATTTCTACCCTTATATAAAAAGTTTCCCCTACAACCCTTGTAATTTTTTAAAATTTTCATACAAAATCATCAAAATTTAGTGTTTCTTCAAAATTTTTTGCCAAAGTAGCGTTAGTTTATAGTTTCAATAGTACTCACCCTTCATCCCTGTTCTCTGGTCCGCGATCCGTGTGCTGGTTTTCAGGTGGTGGGGCGAAGTTCGAAATTTTTTGCTTCAAAAACTGGTTTTTTGACCAAATCTCAAAATTTTTATTCGGCACCTACCTCGTTTTATTTCGTAGTTCGCTGGCCCGCGCCGAGACGGTTTTTTGGACACCTCTCACGCCCGTCTAGCACGAAAAAAAAAACGTCATTATTTTTTGACTTTTCTATTTTTTATAGTTTCTGCCTACAGCCAAAAAGCACCTTAGGGGACACGTTTTTAACATAAACGCGAATATCTTCGTTGTTTGGAGTGCGATTTTGAAGCTGTTTTCGGCTAATTTAGACATAACTAGGCGTCCGCCTACGTACTGACCACGTTGCACCCATTTCTACCCTTATATAAAAAGTTTCCCCTACAACCCTTGTAATTTTTTAAAATTTTCATACAAAATCATCAAAATTTAGTGTTTCTTCAAAATTTTTTGCCAAAGTAGCGTTAGTTTATAGTTTCAATAGTACTCACCCTTCATCCCTGTTCTCTGGTCCGCGATCCGTGTGCTGGTTTTCAGGTGGTGGGGCGAAGTTCGAAATTTTTTGCTTCAAAAACTGGTTTTTTGACCAAATCTCAAAATTTTTATTCGGCACCTACCTCGTTTTATTTCGTAGTTCGCTGGCCCGCGCCGAGACGGTTTTTTGGACACCTCTCACGCCCGTCTAGCACGAAAAAAAAAACGTCATTATTTTTTGACTTTTCTATTTTTTATAGTTTCTGCCTACAGCCAAAAAGCACCTTAGGGGACACGTTTTTAACATAAACGCGAATATCTTCGTTGTTTGGAGTGCGATTTTGAAGCTGTTTTCGGCTAATTTAGACATAACTAGGCGTCCGCCTACGTACTGACCACGTTGCACCCATTTCTACCCTTATATAAAAAGTTTCCCCTACAACCCTTGTAATTTTTTAAAATTTTCATACAAAATCATCAAAATTTAGTGTTTCTTCAAAATTTTTTGCCAAAGTAGCGTTAGTTTATAGTTTCAATAGTACTCACCCTTCATCCCTGTTCTCTGGTCCGCGATCCGTGTGCTGGTTTTCAGGTGGTGGGGCGAAGTTCGAAATTTTTTGCTTCAAAAACTGGTTTTTTGACCAAATCTCAAAATTTTTATTCGGCACCTACCTCGTTTTATTTCGTAGTTCGCTGGCCCGCGCCGAGACGGTTTTTTGGACACCTCTCACGCCCGTCTAGCACGAAAAAAAAAACGTCATTATTTTTTGACTTTTCTATTTTTTATAGTTTCTGCCTACAGCCAAAAAGCACCTTAGGGGACACGTTTTTAACATAAACGCGAATATCTTCGTTGTTTGGAGTGCGATTTTGAAGCTGTTTTCGGCTAATTTAGACATAACTAGGCGTCCGCCTACGTACTGACCACGTTGCACCCATTTCTACCCTTATATAAAAAGTTTCCCCTACAACCCTTGTAATTTTTTAAAATTTTCATACAAAATCATCAAAATTTAGTGTTTCTTCAAAATTTTTTGCCAAAGTAGCGTTAGTTTATAGTTTCAATAGTACTCACCCTTCATCCCTGTTCTCTGGTCCGCGATCCGTGTGCTGGTTTTCAGGTGGTGGGGCGAAGTTCGAAATTTTTTGCTTCAAAAACTGGTTTTTTGACCAAATCTCAAAATTTTTATTCGGCACCTACCTCGTTTTATTTCGTAGTTCGCTGGCCCGCGCCGAGACGGTTTTTTGGACACCTCTCACGCCCGTCTAGCACGAAAAAAAAAACGTCATTATTTTTTGACTTTTCTATTTTTTATAGTTTCTGCCTACAGCCAAAAAGCACCTTAGGGGACACGTTTTTAACATAAACGCGAATATCTTCGTTGTTTGGAGTGCGATTTTGAAGCTGTTTTCGGCTAATTTAGACATAACTAGGCGTCCGCCTACGTACTGACCACGTTGCACCCATTTCTACCCTTATATAAAAAGTTTCCCCTACAACCCTTGTAATTTTTTAAAATTTTCATACAAAATCATCAAAATTTAGTGTTTCTTCAAAATTTTTTGCCAAAGTAGCGTTAGTTTATAGTTTCAATAGTACTCACCCTTCATCCCTGTTCTCTGGTCCGCGATCCGTGTGCTGGTTTTCAGGTGGTGGGGCGAAGTTCGAAATTTTTTGCTTCAAAAACTGGTTTTTTGACCAAATCTCAAAATTTTTATTCGGCACCTACCTCGTTTTATTTCGTAGTTCGCTGGCCCGCGCCGAGACGGTTTTTTGGACACCTCTCACGCCCGTCTAGCACGAAAAAAAAAACGTCATTATTTTTTGACTTTTCTATTTTTTATAGTTTCTGCCTACAGCCAAAAAGCACCTTAGGGGACACGTTTTTAACATAAACGCGAATATCTTCGTTGTTTGGAGTGCGATTTTGAAGCTGTTTTCGGCTAATTTAGACATAACTAGGCGTCCGCCTACGTACTGACCACGTTGCACCCATTTCTACCCTTATATAAAAAGTTTCCCCTACAACCCTTGTAATTTTTTAAAATTTTCATACAAAATCATCAAAATTTAGTGTTTCTTCAAAATTTTTTGCCAAAGTAGCGTTAGTTTATAGTTTCAATAGTACTCACCCTTCATCCCTGTTCTCTGGTCCGCGATCCGTGTGCTGGTTTTCAGGTGGTGGGGCGAAGTTCGAAATTTTTTGCTTCAAAAACTGGTTTTTTGACCAAATCTCAAAATTTTTATTCGGCACCTACCTCGTTTTATTTCGTAGTTCGCTGGCCCGCGCCGAGACGGTTTTTTGGACACCTCTCACGCCCGTCTAGCACGAAAAAATTTTGCCCACCCTCCGCACCCTGTTCTATATAGGGAAGGTAGACCAGTTTTTTTTGCCTAAAAATTTTTATTCGAAATTTCTTTGTCGAAGCTTTTCACGTTCCGGAAAAAATAATTTATCTTGTTTTGACGCTCAAACAGTTTTAAATTTAGAGGTAGGGGAAATAAAATCGACTGAACGGCTGACAAGACAATATATTTATTTTAAAATTGTCTGGACACTAAGTCCCAGTAAGGACTTAATTTATTGTATTTTATTTCTTAGACACATTCTGATTGGTCCCCCCTTTACAGAGACCCAGAATTATCGCTAGTGTCCTCTGACTGGTCTGTTTATGAACACTACCTTTACACAGACCACCAACATGTCCCTGTTGCGTACACCGGCCAAAGATGCGAGCTCGTCGGGTTCCAGGGGCTCGTTGTGTTCGGCAGAGAAGGCTGGACCTTCGCTTCCTTCCGTGAGGCGTAGCATCGGGGAATGGGAGGCTGGGAAAGCTGAGCCCCAGGCCAAGTCCCCGGCCAACTCTAAGCGCGACGCCACACAAATTCTTTCCCAGAAGACTACCAGCACTCTGGAGACGCGCCGGGTACCAGCGGATACCGCGAGACTGCCAAAGAAGTCCGACGCCGTTTATCCCAATATCACAGCGGAGGCGAGAGCTTGCCTAAATAAAGCAAAGCTTCATTTGGGCAACTCTCGCAACCTAAAGACCGAGATAAAGACGGCGGTGCTCGACGCCATAAACAGACTTTATGAGCTGGTAAAGGAGTCTGAGAAAAACAAAGTCCCTGTCGCACCTGCACCTGCGATCATACCTGCAGCCTCACCAGTACCCACGCCATTGAGAACCACCACGTATGAACCGACGGAGCTGATGCAGAGCCTTGTGGAGGGCCTCAAACAGCATAAACAGGCATTGCAGGAGTGCCAATACCATACCCAGGCTCTGTCGGAGCATCTCCAGCAGGCTCCTCGCTACGTCGCAGGCCAAGGTCCAACTTTCGCGGAGATGGCCGCCGTCGGTCCAAAGCAGAACATCCAAGAGCCTCTTCACTCGGTGGTCGTATCATCTGTCAATGATCAGGACACCGGTGAAGAGGTTATTGAGAAGCTCAGGACGGCGGTCGATGCCCGAAATGAGGGCACTCGGGTGGAACGGCTGCGCAAGGCGAGGGACCAAAAGGTGGTGGTTGGGTTTAAGACCAGGGAAGAGATGACCAGGGTGACTGAAAGGATCAGGAAAGCGGGCAACCTAACGGTAGAAGAGGTTAAAAATAAGGATCCGCTTATCATCATCAAAGACGTCCTCTCCTGCCACACAGATCCGGAGATTATCCAGGCTCTGCATAGGCAAAACACCCATCTCATAGGGGACATTCCTGCGGAGGACGTGAGGTTGGGGGTGAAGTACCGTCGAAGGACGAGGAACCCCCATATGTGCCACGTCATCCTGCAGGTGTCCCCTACGGTATGGCAGAGGCTGACTACAGTGGGTCGCGTGCACATCGACCTACAGCGAGTGCGAGTGCAGGATCAGTCACCACTGGTGCAGTGCACTCGCTGTCTGTGCTTCGGTCACAGCCGGAAACTGTGCACGCGGCCCGCCGACCTCTGCATTCACTGCGGCGACCCCCACATGCGGACTGAGTGTCCGTCGCGCCTGGCAGAGGAGGCGCCAAGGTGTCATAATTGCCTATCAGCAAAAATGGAAAAGACCGACCACAACGCTTTCGACACCAAATGCCCGGTCCGCGTAAAGTGGGATGCTTTGGCGCGCCTGTCGGTGGCATATTGTTAAGGTGCAACTAGCCTCTTCAGGAATTAACACCCAAACAGACCCTAGCGCATGTGCAAACTACTGGAGGGTTGAGGAAAACATCACAAGCTCGGACCACTACGGTACCTTTTTCAAAACTAACGTACAGATTATCGAAATAACAATGACTATTAGAAGGACAAGAAGTAACAACACAAAACATATGAATTGGAACCAACTTCATGAGAAATTGGCCCAATTATATACAGCAGTCAAATCAAATCCATTAATCCATAATAAAAGTAATAATAAAATAGGTTTAGTAAGTACAATAAATGAATACATAAGAACAGACGCTATAAGCAAAATTAGAGACAAATTTAAAGTAACCTGGTGGTCTAATGAGCTTGTTGATGTAAAGAAAGAGGAGCACACCTTGGGAAGGTACAGTCGAAGCGTTGCGCCAATCTGGAGTGCGCAGGATGCCAAACAATACCTGAAACAAAAAGTGAATAATGAGTATGAAGCAGTGAGAGCAATGGTAGATATGAAAATGCATGTAGGTAAATTCTTTAAAGAGAAGCAGGCCAAAGAAGAAGTTAAAATCGTAATAAGATTAGCAGCTGTGAGGTGCAGACTCACAGCTGCTAATCTGTACGGACTGTCAAAATGTAATCTAAGAGAAACATATTATAGTAAACTAGTAGTAAAAATGGTTAGATTAAGAAATAGATGTAAACAAGTAGAATAAGAAATTATGTCTATATGATATATTGCATATATTAGCATAGCCATAACATAAAAATAGTATAGATTAAGATATAGATAAAAAAGAAGAAAAACAAAAAGAGAAAATAAATAATTAAGTAGATAAGTTATTAGTATATTAGTTATGTAGGATGTTAAATGTTAAAAATATTATAATTATAGTAGTGTAATAGAAATTTTAAAATACGGTAAACTAGACGGCCAGAGGTGAAAGCTTCCAGGAACTATCCACTTCCTTAAATAGGATCGACAAAAATCACACCAAAAACGGGAGGAGTAAAACTAGAACACACAGCTCTAATAAGGTCTCTGATCATGTCAGAGGGACACTGAGCAAAGGCAGGAGTGGGTTTTAGCCGGTAAGAGTCCGGCACTGCCCAGACTGGCTCACCAGTGAGTCAGTCTGGGCGTCCATGAGGATTTCCCACTCCTGCCAAACAAAAAAAAAAAAAAAAAACCTAACCTAACCTAACCTTTTTTTTTTTTTTTTGGTCTCGGGGTGGAAAATCCTCATGGATGTCCTCCGCCCTGGGGCGGGCGGAGGGGTCTGTCAGACTCGTACTGACTAAAAACCACCCCGGTGTTCCATCTCACACCTACGTCGGGGGTCGCGGGAACGCAGATACTTCCGCGACCCTCGGCTGGTGCCGGCCCGCCTCTGCGGGCCACCTCGAGTTTGGGGGGAGTGAGGTGTTAAACTCCCCCCTTACATCATAGAGAGGCGCGCGTGGAACACTACGCGCCGCCATCTCGGGTCCTAAGGAGTAGGGGGCGATGGATTTCCCCAGATCCGTCGCCCCTGGACCTATTAGTTATTAGTTTATAGTTTCAATAGTACTCACCCTTCATCCCTGTTCTCTGGTCCGCGATCCGTGTGCCGGTTTTCAGGTGGTGGGGCGAAATTCCAAATTTTTTGCTTCAAAAACTGGTTTTTTGACCAAAACTCAAAATTTTTGTTCGTCATCTACCCCGTTTTATTTCGTAGTTCGCTGGCCCGCGCCGAGACGGTTTTTTGGACACCTCTCACGCCCGTCTAGCACGAAAATAACACCCTTACTTTTTGACTTTTCGATTTTTTATAGTTTCTGCCTACAATCAAAAAGCACCTTAGGGGACACGTTTTTAACATAATCGCTAATATCTTTGTTGTTTGGAGTGCGATTTTGAAGCTGTTTTCAGCAAATTTAGACATAACTAGGCGTCCGCCTACGTACTGACGACGTTGCACCCACTTACACCCTTAAATAAAAACTTTCCCCTACAACCCTTAATATTTTTTAAAATTTTCATACAAAATCATCAAAATTTAGTGTTTATTCTAAATTTTTTGCAAAAGTAACGTTAGATTATAGTTTCAATAGTACTCACCCTTCATCCCTGTTCTCTGGTCCGCGATCCGTGTGCCGGTTTTCAGGTGGTGGGGCGAAATTCCAAATTTTTTGCTTCAAAAACTGGTTTTTTGACCAAAACTCAAAATTTTTGTTCGTCATCTACCCCGTTTTATTTCGTAGTTCGCTGGCCCGCGCCGAGACGGTTTTTTGGACACCTCTCACGCCCGTCTAGCACGAAAATAACACCCTTACTTTTTGACTTTTCGATTTTTTATAGTTTCTGCCTACAATCAAAAAGCACCTTAGGGGACACGTTTTTAACATAATCGCTAATATCTTTGTTGTTTGGAGTGCGATTTTGAAGCTGTTTTCAGCAAATTTAGACATAACTAGGCGTCCGCCTACGTACTGACGACGTTGCACCCACTTACACCCTTAAATAAAAACTTTCCCCTACAACCCTTAATATTTTTTAAAATTTTCATACAAAATCATCAAAATTTAGTGTTTATTCTAAATTTTTTGCAAAAGTAACGTTAGATTATAGTTTCAATAGTACTCACCCTTCATCCCTGTTCTCTGGTCCGCGATCCGTGTGCCGGTTTTCAGGTGGTGGGGCGAAATTCCAAATTTTTTGCTTCAAAAACTGGTTTTTTGACCAAAACTCAAAATTTTTGTTCGTCATCTACCCCGTTTTATTTCGTAGTTCGCTGGCCCGCGCCGAGACGGTTTTTTGGACACCTCTCACGCCCGTCTAGCACGAAAATAACACCCTTACTTTTTGACTTTTCGATTTTTTATAGTTTCTGCCTACAATCAAAAAGCACCTTAGGGGACACGTTTTTAACATAATCGCTAATATCTTTGTTGTTTGGAGTGCGATTTTGAAGCTGTTTTCAGCAAATTTAGACATAACTAGGCGTCCGCCTACGTACTGACGACGTTGCACCCACTTACACCCTTAAATAAAAACTTTCCCCTACAACCCTTAATATTTTTTAAAATTTTCATACAAAATCATCAAAATTTAGTGTTTATTCTAAATTTTTTGCAAAAGTAACGTTAGATTATAGTTTCAATAGTACTCACCCTTCATCCCTGTTCTCTGGTCCGCGATCCGTGTGCCGGTTTTCAGGTGGTGGGGCGAAATTCCAAATTTTTTGCTTCAAAAACTGGTTTTTTGACCAAAACTCAAAATTTTTGTTCGTCATCTACCCCGTTTTATTTCGTAGTTCGCTGGCCCGCGCCGAGACGGTTTTTTGGACACCTCTCACGCCCGTCTAGCACGAAAATAACACCCTTACTTTTTGACTTTTCGATTTTTTATAGTTTCTGCCTACAATCAAAAAGCGCCCCCTGGCATTGCACAGGCAACAGAAGGAACACGGGTGGGTTTTAGTCAGTAAGAGTCTGACACGCCCTCCCGCTCCACCCAGAGCGGGAGACGTCATTTGATGATTTCCCAACCAAAAAAAAAAAAAAGGGGACACGTTTTTAACATAATCGCTAATATCTTTGTTGTTTGGAGTGCGATTTTGAAGCTGTTTTCAGCAAATTTAGACATAACTAGGCGTCCGCCTACGTACTGACGACGTTGCACCCACTTACACCCTTAAATAAAAACTTTCCCCTACAACCCTTAATATTTTTTAAAATTTTCATACAAAATCATCAAAATTTAGTGTTTATTCTAAATTTTTTGCAAAAGTAACGTTAGATTATAGTTTCAATAGTACTCACCCTTCATCCCTGTTCTCTGGTCCGCGATCCGTGTGCCGGTTTTCAGGTGGTGGGGCGAAATTCCAAATTTTTTGCTTCAAAAACTGGTTTTTTGACCAAAACTCAAAATTTTTGTTCGGCATCTACCCCGTTTTATTTCGTAGTTCGCTGGCCCGCGCCGAGACGGTTTTTTGGACACCTCTCACGCCCGTCTAGCACGAAAATAACACCCTTACTTTTTGACTTTTCGATTTTTTATAGTTTCTGCCTACAATCAAAAAGCACCTTAGGGGACACGTTTTTAACATAATCGCTAATATCTTTGTTGTTTGGAGTGCGATTTTGAAGCTGTTTTCAGCAAATTTAGACATAACTAGGCGTCCGCCTACGTACTGACGACGTTGCACCCACTTACACCCTTAAATAAAAACTTTCCCCTACAACCCTTAATATTTTTTAAAATTTTCATACAAAATCATCAAAATTTAGTGTTTATTCTAAATTTTTTGCAAAAGTAACGTTAGATTATAGTTTCAATAGTACTCACCCTTCATCCCTGTTCTCTGGTCCGCGATCCGTGTGCCGGTTTTCAGGTGGTGGGGCGAAATTCCAAATTTTTTGCTTCAAAAACTGGTTTTTTGACCAAAACTCAAAATTTTTGTTCGGCATCTACCCCGTTTTATTTCGTAGTTCGCTGGCCCGCGCCGAGACGGTTTTTTGGACACCTCTCACGCCCGTCTAGCACGAAAATAACACCCTTACTTTTTGACTTTTCGATTTTTTATAGTTTCTGCCTACAATCAAAAAGCACCTTAGGGGACACGTTTTTAACATAATCGCTAATATCTTTGTTGTTTGGAGTGCGATTTTGAAGCTGTTTTCAGCAAATTTAGACATAACTAGGCGTCCGCCTACGTACTGACGACGTTGCACCCACTTACACCCTTAAATAAAAACTTTCCCCTACAACCCTTAATATTTTTTAAAATTTTCATACAAAATCATCAAAATTTAGTGTTTATTCTAAATTTTTTGCAAAAGTAACGTTAGATTATAGTTTCAATAGTACTCACCCTTCATCCCTGTTCTCTGGTCCGCGATCCGTGTGCCGGTTTTCAGGTGGTGGGGCGAAATTCCAAATTTTTTGCTTCAAAAACTGGTTTTTTGACCAAAACTCAAAATTTTTGTTCGTCATCTACCCCGTTTTATTTCGTAGTTCGCTGGCCCGCGCCGAGACGGTTTTTTGGACACCTCTCACGCCCGTCTAGCACGAAAATAACACCCTTACTTTTTGACTTTTCGATTTTTTATAGTTTCTGCCTACAATCAAAAAGCACCTTAGGGGACACGTTTTTAACATAATCGCTAATATCTTTGTTGTTTGGAGTGCGATTTTGAAGCTGTTTTCAGCAAATTTAGACATAACTAGGCGTCCGCCTACGTACTGACGACGTTGCACCCACTTACACCCTTAAATAAAAACTTTCCCCTACAACCCTTAATATTTTTTAAAATTTTCATACAAAATCATCAAAATTTAGTGTTTATTCTAAATTTTTTGCAAAAGTAACGTTAGATTATAGTTTCAATAGTACTCACCCTTCATCCCTGTTCTCTGGTCCGCGATCCGTGTGCCGGTTTTCAGGTGGTGGGGCGAAATTCCAAATTTTTTGCTTCAAAAACTGGTTTTTTGACCAAAACTCAAAATTTTTGTTCGTCATCTACCCCGTTTTATTTCGTAGTTCGCTGGCCCGCGCCGAGACGGTTTTTTGGACACCTCTCACGCCCGTCTAGCACGAAAATAACACCCTTACTTTTTGACTTTTCGATTTTTTATAGTTTCTGCCTACAATCAAAAAGCACCTTAGGGGACACGTTTTTAACATAATCGCTAATATCTTTGTTGTTTGGAGTGCGATTTTGAAGCTGTTTTCAGCAAATTTAGACATAACTAGGCGTCCGCCTACGTACTGACGACGTTGCACCCACTTACACCCTTAAATAAAAACTTTCCCCTACAACCCTTAATATTTTTTAAAATTTTCATACAAAATCATCAAAATTTAGTGTTTATTCTAAATTTTTTGCAAAAGTAACGTTAGATTATAGTTTCAATAGTACTCACCCTTCATCCCTGTTCTCTGGTCCGCGATCCATGTGCCGGTTTTCAGGTGGTGGGGCGAAATTCCAAATTTTTTGCTTCAAAAACTGGTTTTTTGACCAAAACTCAAAATTTTTGTTCGTCATCTACCCCGTTTTATTTCGTAGTTCGCTGGCCCGCGCCGAGACGGTTTTTTGGACACCTCTCACGCCCGTCTAGCACGAAAATAACACCCTTACTTTTTGACTTTTCGATTTTTTATAGTTTCTGCCTACAATCAAAAAGCACCTTAGGGGACACGTTTTTAACATAATCGCTAATATCTTTGTTGTTTGGAGTGCGATTTTGAAGCTGTTTTCAGCA
Source organism: Xanthia togata (assembly GCA_963853775.1). Lineage (NCBI taxonomy): Eukaryota > Metazoa > Arthropoda > Insecta > Lepidoptera > Noctuidae > Xanthia > Xanthia togata. Next base: position 31,455,187 of record OY970791.1, on the reverse strand, counting down.
AATTTAGACATAACTAGGCGTCCGCCTACGTACTGACGACGTTGCACCCACTTACACCCTTAAATAAAAACTTTCCCCTACAATCCTTAATATTTTTTTAAATTTTCATACAAAATCATCAAAATTTAGTGTTTATTCTAAATTTTTTGCAAAAGTAACGTTAGATTATAGTTTCAATAGTACTCACCCTTCATCCCTGTTCTCTGGTCCGCGATCCGTGTGCCGGTTTTCAGGTGGTGGGGCGAAATTCCAAATTTTTTGCTTCAAAAACTGGTTTTTTGACCAAAACTCAAAATTTTTGTTCGGCATCTACCCCGTTTTATTTCGTAGTTCGCTGGCCCGCGCCGAGACGGTTTTTTGGACACCTCTCACGCCCGTCTAGCACGAAAATAACACCCTTACTTTTTGACTTTTCGATTTTTTATAGTTTCTGCCTACAATCAAAAAGTACCTTAGGGGACACGTTTTTAACATAATCGCTAATATCTTTGTTGTTTGGAGTGCGATTTTGAAGCTGTTTTCAGCAAATTTAGACATAACTAGGCGTCCGCCTACGTACTGACGACGTTGCACCCACTTACACCCTTAAATAAAAACTTTCCCCTACAACCCTTAATATTTTTTAAAATTTTCATACAAAATCATCAAAATTTAGTGTTTATTCTAAATTTTTTGCAAAAGTAACGTTAGATTATAGTTTCAATAGTACTCACCCTTCATCCCTGTTCTCTGGTCCGCGATCCGTGTGCCGGTTTTCAGGTGGTGGGGCGAAATTCCAAATTTTTTGCTTCAAAAACTGGTTTTTTGACCAAAACTCAAAATTTTTGTTCGTCATCTACCCCGTTTTATTTCGTAGTTCGCTGGCCCGCGCCGAGACGGTTTTTTGGACACCTCTCACGCCCGTCTAGCACGAAAATAACACCCTTACTTTTTGACTTTTCGATTTTTTATAGTTTCTGCCTACAATCAAAAAGCACCTTAGGGGACACGTTTTTAACATAATCGCTAATATCTTTGTTGTTTGGAGTGCGATTTTGAAGCTGTTTTCAGCAAATTTAGACATAACTAGGCGTCCGCCTACGTACTGACGACGTTGCACCCACTTACACCCTTAAATAAAAACTTTCCCCTACAACCCTTAATATTTTTTAAAATTTTCATACAAAATCATCAAAATTTAGTGTTTATTCTAAATTTTTTGCAAAAGTAACGTTAGATTATAGTTTCAATAGTACTCACCCTTCATCCCTGTTCTCTGGTCCGCGATCCGTGTGCCGGTTTTCAGGTGGTGGGGCGAAATTCCAAATTTTTTGCTTCAAAAACTGGTTTTTTGACCAAAACTCAAAATTTTTGTTCGGCATCTACCCCGTTTTATTTCGTAGTTCGCTGGCCCGCGCCGAGACGGTTTTTTGGACACCTCTCACGCCCGTCTAGCACGAAAATAACACCCTTACTTTTTGACTTTTCGATTTTTTATAGTTTCTGCCTACAATCAAAAAGCACCTTAGGGGACACGTTTTTAACATAATCGCTAATATCTTTGTTGTTTGGAGTGCGATTTTGAAGCTGTTTTCAGCAAATTTAGACATAACTAGGCGTCCGCCTACGTACTGACGACGTTGCACCCACTTACACCCTTAAATAAAAACTTTCCCCTACAACCCTTAATATTTTTTAAAATTTTCATACAAAATCATCAAAATTTAGTGTTTATTCTAAATTTTTTGCTATAGTAACGTTAGATTATAGTTTCAATAGTACTCACCCTTCATCCCTGTTCTCTGGTCCGCGATCCGTGTGCCGGTTTTCAGGTGGTGGGGCGAAATTCCAAATTTTTTGCTTCAAAAACTGGTTTTTTGACCAAAACTCAAAATTTTTGTTCGTCATCTACCCCGTTTTATTTCGTAGTTCGCTGGCCCGCGCCGAGACGGTTTTTTGGACACCTCTCACGCCCGTCTAGCACGAAAATAACACCCTTACTTTTTGACTTTTCGATTTTTTATAGTTTCTGCCTACAATCAAAAAGCACCTTAGGGGACACGTTTTTAACATAATCGCTAATATCTTTGTTGTTTGGAGTGCGATTTTGAAGCTGTTTTCAGCAAATTTAGACATAACTAGGCGTCCGCCTACGTACTGACGACGTTGCACCCACTTACACCCTTAAATAAAAACTTTCCCCTACAACCCTTAATATTTTTTAAAATTTTCATACAAAATCATCAAAATTTAGTGTTTATTCTAAATTTTTTGCAAAAGTAACGTTAGATTATAGTTTCAATAGTACTCACCCTTCATCCCTGTTCTCTGGTCCGCGATCCGTGTGCCGGTTTTCAGGTGGTGGGGCGAAATTCCAAATTTTTTGCTTCAAAAACTGGTTTTTTGACCAAAACTCAAAATTTTTGTTCGGCATCTACCCCGTTTTATTTCGTAGTTCGCTGGCCCGCGCCGAGACGGTTTTTTGGACACCTCTCACGCCCGTCTAGCACGAAAATAACACCCTTACTTTTTGACTTTTCGATTTTTTATAGTTTCTGCCTACAATCAAAAAGTACCTTAGGGGACACGTTTTTAACATAATCGCTAATATCTTTGTTGTTTGGAGTGCGATTTTGAAGCTGTTTTCAGCAAATTTAGACATAACTAGGCGTCCGCCTACGTACTGACGACGTTGCACCCACTTACACCCTTAAATAAAAACTTTCCCCTACAACCCTTAATATTTTTTAAAATTTTCATACAAAATCATCAAAATTTAGTGTTTATTCTAAATTTTTTGCAAAAGTAACGTTAGATTATAGTTTCAATAGTACTCACCCTTCATCCCTGTTCTCTGGTCCGCGATCCGTGTGCCGGTTTTCAGGTGGTGGGGCGAAATTCCAAATTTTTTGCTTCAAAAACTGGTTTTTTGACCAAAACTCAAAATTTTTGTTCGTCATCTACCCCGTTTTATTTCGTAGTTCGCTGGCCCGCGCCGAGACGGTTTTTTGGACACCTCTCACGCCCGTCTAGCACGAAAATAACACCCTTACTTTTTGACTTTTCGATTTTTTATAGTTTCTGCCTACAATCAAAAAGCACCTTAGGGGACACGTTTTTAACATAATCGCTAATATCTTTGTTGTTTGGAGTGCGATTTTGAAGCTGTTTTCAGCAAATTTAGACATAACTAGGCGTCCGCCTACGTACTGACGACGTTGCACCCACTTACACCCTTAAATAAAAACTTTCCCCTACAACCCTTAATATTTTTTAAAATTTTCATACAAAATCATCAAAATTTAGTGTTTATTCTAAATTTTTTGCAAAAGTAACGTTAGATTATAGTTTCAATAGTACTCACCCTTCATCCCTGTTCTCTGGTCCGCGATCCGTGTGCCGGTTTTCAGGTGGTGGGGCGAAATTCCAAATTTTTTGCTTCAAAAACTGGTTTTTTGACCAAAACTCAAAATTTTTGTTCGGCATCTACCCCGTTTTATTTCGTAGTTCGCTGGCCCGCGCCGAGACGGTTTTTTGGACACCTCTCACGCCCGTCTAGCACGAAAATAACACCCTTACTTTTTGACTTTTCGATTTTTTATAGTTTCTGCCTACAATCAAAAAGCACCTTAGGGGACACGTTTTTAACATAATCGCTAATATCTTTGTTGTTTGGAGTGCGATTTTGAAGCTGTTTTCAGCAAATTTAGACATAACTAGGCGTCCGCCTACGTACTGACGACGTTGCACCCACTTACACCCTTAAATAAAAACTTTCCCCTACAACCCTTAATATTTTTTAAAATTTTCATACAAAATCATCAAAATTTAGTGTTTATTCTAAATTTTTTGCTATAGTAACGTTAGATTATAGTTTCAATAGTACTCACCCTTCATCCCTGTTCTCTGGTCCGCGATCCGTGTGCCGGTTTTCAGGTGGTGGGGCGAAATTCCAAATTTTTTGCTTCAAAAACTGGTTTTTTGACCAAAACTCAAAATTTTTGTTCGTCATCTACCCCGTTTTATTTCGTAGTTCGCTGGCCCGCGCCGAGACGGTTTTTTGGACACCTCTCACGCCCGTCTAGCACGAAAATAACACCCTTACTTTTTGACTTTTCGATTTTTTATAGTTTCTGCCTACAATCAAAAAGCACCTTAGGGGACACGTTTTTAACATAATCGCTAATATCTTTGTTGTTTGGAGTGCGATTTTGAAGCTGTTTTCAGCAAATTTAGACATAACTAGGCGTCCGCCTACGTACTGACGACGTTGCACCCACTTACACCCTTAAATAAAAACTTTCCCCTACAACCCTTAATATTTTTTAAAATTTTCATACAAAATCATCAAAATTTAGTGTTTATTCTAAATTTTTTGCAAAAGTAACGTTAGATTATAGTTTCAATAGTACTCACCCTTCATCCCTGTTCTCTGGTCCGCGATCCGTGTGCCGGTTTTCAGGTGGTGGGGCGAAATTCCAAATTTTTTGCTTCAAAAACTGGTTTTTTGACCAAAACTCAAAATTTTTGTTCGGCATCTACCCCGTTTTATTTCGTAGTTCGCTGGCCCGCGCCGAGACGGTTTTTTGGACACCTCTCACGCCCGTCTAGCACGAAAATAACACCCTTACTTTTTGACTTTTCGATTTTTTATAGTTTCTGCCTACAATCAAAAAGCACCTTAGGGGACACGTTTTTGGGGTGCTTGGACAGGGGGGTGCTTGGACAGGAAACCTCCCCGTGTGCCTGTGGGCTGGAATTCCCTTCGGATGCGTCCGGGGGGAAGGCCAGTCTTCAGGACGGTGCACCCTGGGATGCGGGCAATGTCTCCCCATTAGGTACTGTGTGCCTAAGGGGTCTCGTTGTCTGCATGCCAATATCCTGTCGGAGGAACGCTCTAACGTGTACTCGGAGAGAGCACACGTTGAGCAGCGTTCGAGTACGGGCCCGGCGTGCACTAACACTGCCGTCGGGCAGGCAGGAGGAAGCCTTCTGCCACCGTTGGTCTCGTAGCCCCGAAGAGTGTCAAGGTCATGTCTCTGGCACTTGACGGGGGTCGAGGGTCTTGGCTTAACCGCCCGGACCGCGAGGAAGAAATCCTCTATAAAAAATTACCCCAAACCTCCAAGCGGCGGCGCACCGTGAGGGAGGTTGTAAGCTTGACTAATGGGTAGCTATTAGATAATTAGTCGCTAGTGCGAACCACAATTTTTTGAGTCAATAAAATATGTTAAATACTCGTGGGAACAAATATGGAAATTAATAAAACAAACACAAACCAAGGAGAGGGGAGTGATGCGGGGTCGGAGTCCGACGCTGCATCTGGCGCAAAGAGCTCGGGTCAGAGTTCGGAGCACGAAGTGGTGGTGGGAGCGACCGTGAGGAACCGAAAGTTCCTCCGGAAGCGCTCCAAACCGGGGGATGGCCAGGGGTCGTCCGACGAGGTGGTCTCGGGCAGGAGGAAGATCCACTCCAGTCGGCGGGGTGCGGCCCGGGGAAAAGGTGTGGGTAGAGGGCTCACCACCAAGGAGGCAGGCGAGCCGAGTCCGGCCAGCCCAGCCGAGGTGGAGAGGCCCTCTACAGATGAGGAACACCACCCTGTAGGGACGAACACTGTGGCGGCCCATACAGAGTCGGCAGGTGGTGAGCCGGACGCCGCTCGCGGCTCCAATTCGGAGCGAGCGGCCAGGTTTGCTGAGGCCGTGGCTGCCGCAATCAAGGCATTGGTTTTGAAGAGGACTCAGTCCTCTAAAGACAAGGCCACGCCTGCGGCCATAGCCTCTATTTTGGCGGCAGCGGAGGCGTATCACCTCAGGCCTCCGTCGGACGGCATGTCCGAGATGCGGGCGGAGGTCGCCCGCTTAACAGCCGCCATGGAGCTTCTCCGAAAGGAGAATGAGGAGCTCCGAGCGGACCTGGCCGGGCTCCGGGGAGCCGGCCCCCGCGAGGTGCCACAGGGGAGGGAGCAGCATGGGCAGGGACGGCCCGTGCCTGCGGAGGACCGGGTTTTGACCCTGGTGAGGCAGGAGATGGCTTCATTGCGGTCTCGTTTCTCCGCACTAGAAGCCATCGTCCTGCGCCCTCCTCTGGCGGCGAGCACGCCACCGGTCTCTGGCCAGCGAAAGGCGGCATCATATGCTGTCACAGCAGCTGCCTCGGCCAACCCAGGTTCGTTGGGGCAGACCAAGAGCGGGGCGGCTACTCAGGCGGCGAGAGCCCCAGCCCTAACGGCGAAGGCCCCAGCCCTAGCGGCGAGGGCTTCGGCCCTAGCGGCGAAAGAGCCGCCCCCGCCTCCTCATAAAGCTACACCGGCTGACGCCGAATGGCAAGTAGCCGGGGAGAAGAGGAAGGCGGGGAAGAAGAACCGGACGGCCCAAAGAAAGGCGAGGCGGCAGCGGCGCAAGGAGCAAAGCGTCGCGGCTAGGCTCCGCGCCCCGAAGTCCGCAGCTGTAGTGATTACGCTACAGCCAGAGGCGGAGAAGAAGGGCGTGTCCTACCGTGACGTGCTCGCCAAGGTGGGGGCGGCGGTGGACCTCAACGAGATCGGTGCCACTGAGGGCATCCGGGTGAGGGTCACTGCGACTGGGGCCCGGATGCTGGAGGTCCCCGGTGCGGCAAGCGGCCCGGCCGCTGACGCTCTGGCCGAACGGCTTAGGGCGTCTCTAAATGCGGAGGAGGCACGAGTGTCCAGGCCCACCAAATGCGCTGAAATGCGTATTCTGGGCTTGGACGACTCAGTGACGGAGGGACAGGTGGTGGCCGCTGTCGTTAGGACTGGGGGGTGCTCTGCCGAGCAGGTTAGGGCAGGCGCCATCCGTCCTGACTTCACGGGGATGCGAGCCGTTACGGTGAGCTGCCCCGTGTCGGCGGCCAAAAAAATTGCCGGTGAGGGCCAAAGGCTATTGGTGGGCTGGGTTTCGGCGCAGGTAAAACTGCTGGAACCCAGACCTCTGAGGTGTTTCCGCTGCCATGTGGGTAACCACGTGGGAGCTAAATGCACCTCGGAGGTGGACCGCAGCAGTCATTGTTACCGCTGTGGTCAGCCCGGTCACAAGGCCGGCTCGTGCGAAGCCACGCCGCATTGTGTCGTATGTGCGGCGGCTGGCAAACCAGCCGGCCACCGGATTGGCAGCAAGGCCTGCGCTCCACCCGCCAAGGCTAGAGGCAAACCATCTGCCACCGCCGTCACAGCCGCAACCGCCGCCACCGTCGCCGTTGCCGCCTCAACAGCCGTCGTCGTCGCCGCCGCAGCCGCCGCGGCAAGGCCCTCACAGGGGGCTAAGGAGGGGGCTGACATGGAGTGCCAATAATGGCCCCATTTCGCCTCCTCCAGGCGAACATCAATCACTGCGCCGCAGCTCAGCATCTGTTGCTCCAGAGCATGGCGCAGTGGTCGATTAACGTCGCCGTGGTCGCTGAGCCGTACTTTGTCCCACCCAGGGATGACTGGGTGGAGGACCTGAGCGGCTCAGTGGCCCTAATTTCGTCGGCCGCCGCCGGTACCCCGTCCCTCGAGGCTGTTAAGAGAGGACGGGGTTGCGTTGCAGCACGGTTCGGGGAGATTGTCGTGGTAGGCGCATACTTCTCCCCGAACCGAACTCTCGCCGAGTTCCACAACTCCCTTGCGGAGTTGAGAGTCGTCGTCGTCGGATTCTGTTCCCTCCCCGTGCTCGTCCTCGGGGACTTCAATGCCAAGAATGTGGCTTGGGGTTCCCGGTATACGGACACACGGGGCAGGATGGTGGAAGACTGGGCGCTGGAGACAGGCCTGGTCGTCCTCAATCGGGGTTCTATCCCCACGTGTGTGCGGATGCGGGGTGAATCAGTGGTGGACATCTCGTTCGCTAGCCCCGCTCTGTCGCCGCGTGTCATTGACTGGCGCGTCATGGAGGGGGTGGAGACGTATTCCGATCACCGGTACATCCGGTTTGACGTCTCCGCCCAGACCTCGAGCGCGCCGGTCCGACAGGCCCCGAGTGGTCCGCGGTGGGCGCTGAAGCAGCTGGACCGGGAGCTCCTCCTGGAAGCCTCGATCGTGCAGGCCTGGGTTTCATCACCGGACAGGCCTGCCGACATCAATGACGAGGCGGAGTGGTTCCGGGAGGCCATGTCCGAGATATGCGACATGGCAATGCCCCGGGTCCAGCCCGGACGTGCTTCGCGCCAGGTGTACTGGTGGTCGCGTCAGCTGACGACACTGCGCAATGCGTGCGTTACTGCGCGACGCCGGTACACTAGGCACCGCAGGCTCCGTATTCGACCTCCGGATACGGAGGCCATTCAGGCGGAGCTGTACGAGGGGTACAGAGCGGCGAAGACCGCCCTCCAAGCGGAGATCCTGTGGGCCAGGGCACTGGCCCGCGAGGAGTCGCTGGAGACTCTGAACAGAGACCCGTGGGGACGCCCATACAAGATGGTGCGGGAGAAACTCCGCCCATGGGCTCCCCCGCTGACGCAGAGTCTCCGGCCACAGCTTGTGGGGGACGTGGTGAGCGCACTGTTCCCTTCGAGAGGGGAACACGCCTCCCCGCCCATGGCTCCGCCTACTGCGGTGCCTGATGCGGACCACACCGCCGACGACGACGACGATGTTCCGGAGGTGACCGAGGTAGAGATGAGGGTGGCGGTACGTAGGCTGAATGCCAGAAATACCGCCCCAGGACCCGACGGCTTACCTGGGAAAGCCTGGGTCCTGGCCTCAGAGGCTCTCGGGCCTCGACTAAAGGGGCTCTTAAGCGCATGTATGGAGAGGGGCCAGTTTCCACTTCGTTGGAAGACGGGGAAACTGGTCCTAATCAAGAAGCCGGGGCGCCCTGCGGACTCTCCGTCCGCTTACCGGCCCATCGTGCTGCTCGACGAGGTGGGCAAGCTCTTTGAAAGAGTAATTGCGGACCGCCTTGTCGGGCGGCTGGTGCGGGTGGGGCCGGATTTGGCGGAGAGCCAGTTTGGTTTCCGCAGGGGGCGCTCCACGGTGGGCGCCATCATGCGCGTGCGAGCCCTCACGACGGGGGATGCGGTGGCTCGGGGTGGGGTCGTCTTGGCGGTGTCTCTAGACATCGCCAACGCCTTCAATACCCTGCCCTGGAGTTGCATCAGGGAGGCACTCCGGTATCACCGGATGCCGACCTACCTCTGTCGTGTGGTCGAGGCCTATTTGGCGGACAGGGCCATCATCTACCCTGGTCACCAGGGAGAGTGGAACCGGCGAGAGATGTCGTGCGGTGTCCCACAGGGATCGGTCCTGGGGCCGCATCTGTGGGACATCGGATACGACTGGGTGCTGCGCGCAGACCTCCCCAATGGCGTCAGCGTCGTTTGTTACGCTGACGACACGTTGGTCCTGGCGCAGGGGAGGTCGCACCAGGCGGCGGCCGAACTAGCGACACACGGGGTTGCGACAATCGTGGCCAGAATCCGGCAATTGGGACTCGAGGTGGCCTTGCACAAGTCCGAGGCCATGTGTTTTCATGGTCCTCGGAACGCGCCACCGTCGGGGTCCCAAATAACGGTAGGAGGAGTTCACATCGGCGTCGAGTCGACGATGAAGTACCTGGGACTCGTCCTCGACAGTCGGTGGAACTTCGTGGAGCATTTCCGACGTTTGGCTCCCAGACTGGAGCGGGCCGGGGCTGCCTTGAAGCGGCTCCTGCCCAATCTAGGGGGTCCAAACGCCTCCTGCCGGAGGCTATACGCGGGGATCGTGCGGTCCATGGCCCTGTACGGGGCACCGGTGTGGGCGCGTTCGTTGAGGCGGCGGCCTGCCCGCAGGTTGAACGCGTCCCAGAGGGTCATGGCCACCCGGCTGGTCCGGGGATACCGCACGGTCTCCGGTGAGGCGGCGAGCCTCCTTGCCGGATTGCCGCCATGGGATCTGGAGGCAAAAGTCCTCGCGCATATTTGGGAGTGGCGCGAGGAGGCGAAACGCCGGGGCTTGACTCCGATGCCGCGAGAAATCGCGGCACAGCGGACAGAGCTCCGACGGGATCTCATGGCGGCATGGAGAGTGCGATTGTCGCAACCCAGTGCTGGGCACGCCACTATTGCGGCGATAAGTCCCCTCTTTGAGGAGTGGCTGGAGAGGCGCCACGGCGTCCTCACCTTCCGCCTGACGCAGGTTCTCACCGGACACGGCTGTTTCGGGAGGTACCTGTTTCGGATAAGGCGGGAGGAAACGCCCGGGTGTCATCACTGCGTGGATCGCCCGGAGGACACGGTGGAGCATACGGTGGAGGTATGCCCGGCTTGGGCAGAGCACCGCCGTGTCCTCGTGGAGGCGATCGGTGGCGGGGATCTCTCGCGTCCGGCCCTGGTCCAGGCCATGGTACGGAGCGAGAGGGCATGGGAGGCCGTCACCTCCTTCTGCGAAGCAGTAATGCTCGCGAAGGAGGAGGCGGAGCGCGTGAGGGAGAGGCAAATTTCGCGCCCTCACGCCCCTAGCCGCCGCAGGAGGAGACGCCCCGGGCGTCGGGAATCGATCGCGGATTCCCGGCCACCGTAGGCGCGGGCTTGCGGACGGTGAGCAATGGGTAGCTCGCCGTCCGGTAAGGACCAAGCCCGGGTCGACGGCGCGTTGTGTTCCACGCGCGCCTCAAAGAGTGTCAGCGAGTGAAGGGGTCCTATGAGACCATTGCCTGCCGGGGTTGCGGGAAAGTCCGAAAGGGATACCGTGGCCCCCTGGCATTGCACAGGCAAGAGAAGGAACACGGGTGGGTTTTAGTCAGTAAGAGTCTGACACGCCCTCCCGCTCCACCCAGAGCGGGAGACGTCATTTGATGATTTCCCACCCAAAAAAAAAAAAAAAAAAAAGGGGACACGTTTTTAACATAATCGCTAATATCTTTGTTGTTTGGAGTGCGATTTTGAAGCTGTTTTCAGCAAATTTAGACATAACTAGGCGTCCGCCTACGTACTGACGACGTTGCACCCACTTACACCCTTAAATAAAAACTTTCCCCTACAACCCTTAATATTTTTTAAAATTTTCATACAAAATCATCAAAATTTAGTGTTTATTCTAAATTTTTTGCAAAAGTAACGTTAGATTATAGTTTCAATAGTACTCACCCTTCATCCCTGTTCTCTGGTCCGCGATCCGTGTGCCGGTTTTCAGGTGGTGGGGCGAAATTCCAAATTTTTTGCTTCAAAAACTGGTTTTTTGACCAAAACTCAAAATTTTTGTTCGTCATCTACCCCGTTTTATTTCGTAGTTCGCTGGCCCGCGCCGAGACGGTTTTTTGGACACCTCTCACGCCCGTCTAGCACGAAAATAACACCCTTACTTTTTGACTTTTCGATTTTTTATAGTTTCTGCCTACAATCAAAAAGCACCTTAGGGGACACGTTTTTAACATAATCGCTAATATCTTTGTTGTTTGGAGTGCGATTTTGAAGCTGTTTTCAGCAAATTTAGACATAACTAGGCGTCCGCCTACGTACTGACGACGTTGCACCCACTTACACCCTTAAATAAAAACTTTCCCCTACAACCCTTAATATTTTTTAAAATTTTCATACAAAATCATCAAAATTTAGTGTTTATTCTAAATTTTTTGCAAAAGTAACGTTAGATTATAGTTTCAATAGTACTCACCCTTCATCCCTGTTCTCTGGTCCGCGATCCGTGTGCCGGTTTTCAGGTGGTGGGGCGAAATTCCAAATTTTTTGCTTCAAAAACTGGTTTTTTGACCAAAACTCAAAATTTTTGTTCGGCATCTACCCCGTTTTATTTCGTAGTTCGCTGGCCCGCGCCGAGACGGTTTTTTGGACACCTCTCACGCCCGTCTAGCACGAAAATAACACCCTTACTTTTTGACTTTTCGATTTTTTATAGTTTCTGCCTACAATCAAAAAGCACCTTAGGGGACACGTTTTTAACATAATCGCTAATATCTTTGTTGTTTGGAGTGCGATTTTGAAGCTGTTTTCAGCAAATTTAGACATAACTAGGCGTCCGCCTACGTACTGACGACGTTGCACCCACTTACACCCTTAAATAAAAACTTTCCCCTACAACCCTTAATATTTTTTAAAATTTTCATACAAAATCATCAAAATTTAGTGTTTATTCTAAATTTTTTGCAAAAGTAACGTTAGATTATAGTTTCAATAGTACTCACCCTTCATCCCTGTTCTCTGGTCCGCGATCCGTGTGCCGGTTTTCAGGTGGTGGGGCGAAATTCCAAATTTTTTGCTTCAAAAACTGGTTTTTTGACCAAAACTCAAAATTTTTGTTCGGCATCTACCCCGTTTTATTTCGTAGTTCGCTGGCCCGCGCCGAGACGGTTTTTTGGACACCTCTCACGCCCGTCTAGCACGAAAATAACACCCTTACTTTTTGACTTTTCCATTTTTTATAGTTTCTGCCTACAATCAAAAAGCACCTTAGGGGACACGTTTTTTTGGGCACGCCACTATTGCGGCGATAAGTCCCCTCTTTGAGGAGTGGCTGGAGAGGCGCCACGGCGTCCTCACCTTCCGCCTGACGCAGGTCCTCACCGGACATGGCTGTTTCGGGAGGTACCTGTTTCGGATAAGGCGGGAGGAAATGCCCGGGTGTCATCACTGCGTGGATCGCCCGGAGGACACGGTGGAGCATACGGTGGAGATATGCCCGGCTTGGGCAGAGCACCGCCGTGTCCTCGTGGAGGCGATCGGTGGCGGGGATCTCTCGCGTCCGGCCCTGGTCCAGGCCATGGTACGGAGCGAGAGGGCATGGGAGGCCGTCACCTCCTTCTGCGAAGCAGTAATGCTCGCAAAGGAGGAGGCGGAACGCGTGAGGGAGAGGCAAATTTCGCGCCCTCACGCCCCTAGCCGCCGCAGGAGGAGACGCCCTGGGCGTCGGGAATCGATTGCCGATTCCCGGCCACCGTAGGCGCGGGCTTGCGGACGGTGAGCAATGGGTAGCTCGCCGTCCGGTAAGGACCAGGCCCGGGTCGACGGCGCGTTGTGTTCCACGCGCGCCTCAAAGAGATGTCAGCAAGTGAAGGGGTCCGATGAGACCATTGCCTGCCGGGGTTGCGGGATTAGTCCGAAAGGGATACCGTGGCCCCCTGGCATTGCACAGGCAACAGAAGGAACACGGGTGGGTTTTAGTCAGTAAAAGTCTGACACGCCCTCCCGCTCCACCCAGAGCGGGAGAGGTCATTTGATGATTTCCCACCCAAAAAAAAAAAAAAAAAAAAAAAAAAAAAGGGGACACGTTTTTAACATAATCGCTAATATCTTTGTTGTTTGGAGTGCGATTTTGAAGCTGTTTTCAGCAAATTTAGACATAACTAGGCGTCCGCCTACGTACTGACGACGTTGCACCCACTTACACCCTTAAATAAAAACTTTCCCCTACAACCCTTAATATTTTTTAAAATTTTCATACAAAATCATCAAAATTTAGTGTTTATTCTAAATTTTTTGCAAAAGTAACGTTAGATTATAGTTTCAATAGTACTCACCCTTCATCCCTGTTCTCTGGTCCGCGATCCGTGTGCCGGTTTTCAGGTGGTGGGGCGAAATTCCAAATTTTTTGCTTCAAAAACTGGTTTTTTGACCAAAACTCAAAATTTTTGTTCGTCATCTACCCCGTTTTATTTCGTAGTTCGCTGGCCCGCGCCGAGACGGTTTTTTGGACACCTCTCACGCCCGTCTAGCACGAAAATAACACCCTTACTTTTTGACTTTTCGATTTTTTATAGTTTCTGCCTACAATCAAAAAGCACCTTAGGGGACACGTTTTTAACATAATCGCTAATATCTTTGTTGTTTGGAGTGCGATTTTGAAGCTGTTTTCAGCAAATTTAGACATAACTAGGCGTCCGCCTACGTACTGACGACGTTGCACCCACTTACACCCTTAAATAAAAACTTTCCCCTACAACCCTTAATATTTTTTAAAATTTTCATACAAAATCATCAAAATTTAGTGTTTATTCTAAATTTTTTGCAAAAGTAACGTTAGATTATAGTTTCAATAGTACTCACCCTTCATCCCTGTTCTCTGGTCCGCGATCCGTGTGCCGGTTTTCAGGTGGTGGGGCGAAATTCCAAATTTTTTGCTTCAAAAACTGGTTTTTTGACCAAAACTCAAAATTTTTGTTCGTCATCTACCCCGTTTTATTTCGTAGTTCGCTGGCCCGCGCCGAGACGGTTTTTTGGACACCTCTCACGCCCGTCTAGCACGAAAATAACACCCTTACTTTTTGACTTTTCGATTTTTTATAGTTTCTGCCTACAATCAAAAAGCACCTTAGGGGACACGTTTTTAACATAATCGCTAATATCTTTGTTGTTTGGAGTGCGATTTTGAAGCTGTTTTCAGCAAATTTAGACATAACTAGGCGTCCGCCTACGTACTGACGACGTTGCACCCACTTACACCCTTAAATAAAAACTTTCCCCTACAACCCTTAATATTTTTTAAAATTTTCATACAAAATCATCAAAATTTAGTGTTTATTCTAAATTTTTTGCAAAAGTAACGTTAGATTATAGTTTCAATAGTACTCACCCTTCATCCCTGTTCTCTGGTCCGCGATCCGTGTGCCGGTTTTCAGGTGGTGGGGCGAAATTCAAAATTTTTTGCTTCAAAAACTGGTTTTTTGACCAAAACTCAAAATTTTTGTTCGTCATCTACCCCGTTTTATTTCGTAGTTCGCTGGCCCGCGCCGAGACGGTTTTTTGGACACCTCTCACGCCCGTCTAGCACGAAAATAACACCCTTACTTTTTGACTTTCGAATTTTTATAGTTTCTGCCTACAATCAAAAAGCACCTTAGGGGACACGTTTTTAACATAATCGCTAATATCTTTGTTGTTTGGAGTGCGATTTTGAAGCTGTTTTCAGCAAATTTAGACATAACTAGGCGTCCGCCTACGTACTGACGACGTTGCACCCACTTACACCCTTAAATAAAAACTTTCCCCTACAACCCTTAATATTTTTTAAAATTTTCATACAAAATCATCAAAATTTAGTGTTTATTCTAAATTTTTTGCAAAAGTAACGTTAGATTATAGTTTCAATAGTACTCACCCTTCATCCCTGTTCTCTGGTCCGCGATCCGTGTGCCGGTTTTCAGGTGGTGGGGCGAAATTCCAAATTTTTTGCTTCAAAAACTGGTTTTTTGACCAAAACTCAAAATTTTTGTTCGTCATCTACCCCGTTTTATTTCGTAGTTCGCTGGCCCGCGCCGAGACGGTTTTTTGGACACCTCTCACGCCCGTCTAGCACGAAAATAACACCCTTACTTTTTGACTTTTCGATTTTTTATAGTTTCTGCCTACAATCAAAAAGCACCTTAGGGGACACGTTTTTAACATAATCGCTAATATCTTTGTTGTTTGGAGTGCGATTTTGAAGCTGTTTTCAGCAAATTTAGACATAACTAGGCGTCCGCCTACGTACTGACGACGTTGCACCCACTTACACCCTTAAATAAAAACTTTCCCCTACAACCCTTAATATTTTTTAAAATTTTCATACAAAATCATCAAAATTTAGTGTTTATTCTAAATTTTTTGCAAAAGTAACGTTAGATTATAGTTTCAATAGTACTCACCCTTCATCCCTGTTCTCTGGTCCGCGATCCGTGTGCCGGTTTTCAGGTGGTGGGGCGAAATTCCAAATTTTTTGCTTCAAAAACTGGTTTTTTGACCAAAACTCAAAATTTTTGTTCGTCATCTACCCCGTTTTATTTCGTAGTTCGCTGGCCCGCGCCGAGACGGTTTTTTGGACACCTCTCACGCCCGTCTAGCACGAAAATAACACCCTTACTTTTTGACTTTTCGATTTTTTATAGTTTCTGCCTACAATCAAAAAGCACCTTAGGGGACACGTTTTTAACATAATCGCTAATATCTTTGTTGTTTGGAGTGCGATTTTGAAGCTGTTTTCAGCAAATTTAGACATAACTAGGCGTCCGCCTACGTACTGACGACGTTGCACCCACTTACACCCTTAAATAAAAACTTTCCCCTACAACCCTTAATATTTTTTAAAATTTTCATACAAAATCATCAAAATTTAGTGTTTATTCTAAATTTTTTGCAAAAGTAACGTTAGATTATAGTTTCAATAGTACTCACCCTTCATCCCTGTTCTCTGGTCCGCGATCCGTGTGCCGGTTTTCAGGTGGTGGGGCGAAATTCAAAATTTTTTGCTTCAAAAACTGGTTTTTTGACCAAAACTCAAAATTTTTGTTCGTCATCTACCCCGTTTTATTTCGTAGTTCGCTGGCCCGCGCCGAGACGGTTTTTTGGACACCTCTCACGCCCGTCTAGCACGAAAATAACACCCTTACTTTTTGACTTTCGAATTTTTATAGTTTCTGCCTACAATCAAAAAGCACCTTAGGGGACACGTTTTTAACATAATCGCTAATATCTTTGTTGTTTGGAGTACGATTTTGAAGCTGTTTTCAGCAAATTTAGACATAACTAGGCGTCCGCCTACGTACTGACGACGTTGCACCCACTTACACCCTTAAATAAAAACTTTCCCCTACAATCCTTAATATTTTTTTAAATTTTCATACAAAATCATCAAAATTTAGTGTTTATTCTAAATTTTTTGCAAAAGTAACGTTAGATTATAGTTTCAATAGTACTCACCCTTCATCCCTGTTCTCTGGTCCGCGATCCGTGTGCCGGTTTTCAGGTGGTGGGGCGAAATTCCAAATTTTTTGCTTCAAAAACTGGTTTTTTGACCAAAACTCAAAATTTTTGTTCGTCATCTACCCCGTTTTATTTCGTAGTTCGCTGGCCCGCGCCGAGACGGTTTTTTGGACACCTCTCACGCCCGTCTAGCACGAAAATAACACCCTTACTTTTTGACTTTTCGATTTTTTATAGTTTCTGCCTACAATCAAAAAGTACCTTAGGGGACACGTTTTTAACATAATCGCTAATATCTTTGTTGTTTGGAGTGCGATTTTGAAGCTGTTTTCAGCAAATTTAGACATAACTAGGCGTCCGCCTACGTACTGACGACGTTGCACCCACTTACACCCTTAAATAAAAACTTTCCCCTACAACCCTTAATATTTTTTAAAATTTTCATACAAAATCATCAAAATTTAGTGTTTATTCTAAATTTTTTGCAAAAGTAACGTTAGATTATAGTTTCAATAGTACTCACCCTTCATCCCTGTTCTCTGGTCCGCGATCCGTGTGCCGGTTTTCAGGTGGTGGGGCGAAATTCCAAATTTTTTGCTTCAAAAACTGGTTTTTTGACCAAAACTCAAAATTTTTGTTCGGCATCTACCCCGTTTTATTTCGTAGTTCGCTGGCCCGCGCCGAGACGGTTTTTTGGACACCTCTCACGCCCGTCTAGCACGAAAATAACACCCTTACTTTTTGACTTTTCGATTTTTTATAGTTTCTGCCTACAATCAAAAAGCACCTTAGGGGACACGTTTTTAACATAATCGCTAATATCTTTGTTGTTTGGAGTGCGATTTTGAAGCTGTTTTCAGCAAATTTAGACATAACTAGGCGTCCGCCTACGTACTGACGACGTTGCACCCACTTACACCCTTAAATAAAAACTTTCCCCTACAATCCTTAATATTTTTTTAAATTTTCATACAAAATCATCAAAATTTAGTGTTTATTCTAAATTTTTTGCAAAAGTAACGTTAGATTATAGTTTCAATAGTACTCACCCTTCATCCCTGTTCTCTGGTCCGCGATCCGTGTGCCGGTTTTCAGGTGGTGGGGCGAAATTCCAAATTTTTTGCTTCAAAAACTGGTTTTTTGACCAAAACTCAAAATTTTTGTTCGGCATCTACCCCGTTTTATTTCGTAGTTCGCTGGCCCGCGCCGAGACGGTTTTTTGGACACCTCTCACGCCCGTCTAGCACGAAAATAACACCCTTACTTTTTGACTTTTCGATTTTTTATAGTTTCTGCCTACAATCAAAAAGTACCTTAGGGGACACGTTTTTAACATAATCGCTAATATCTTTGTTGTTTGGAGTGCGATTTTGAAGCTGTTTTCAGCAAATTTAGACATAACTAGGCGTCCGCCTACGTACTGACGACGTTGCACCCACTTACACCCTTAAATAAAAACTTTCCCCTACAACCCTTAATATTTTTTAAAATTTTCATACAAAATCATCAAAATTTAGTGTTTATTCTAAATTTTTTGCAAAAGTAACGTTAGATTATAGTTTCAATAGTACTCACCCTTCATCCCTGTTCTCTGGTCCGCGATCCGTGTGCCGGTTTTCAGGTGGTGGGGCGAAATTCCAAATTTTTTGCTTCAAAAACTGGTTTTTTGACCAAAACTCAAAATTTTTGTTCGTCATCTACCCCGTTTTATTTCGTAGTTCGCTGGCCCGCGCCGAGACGGTTTTTTGGACACCTCTCACGCCCGTCTAGCACGAAAATAACACCCTTACTTTTTGACTTTTCGATTTTTTATAGTTTCTGCCTACAATCAAAAAGCACCTTAGGGGACACGTTTTTAACATAATCGCTAATATCTTTGTTGTTTGGAGTGCGATTTTGAAGCTGTTTTCAGCAAATTTAGACATAACTAGGCGTCCGCCTACGTACTGACGACGTTGCACCCACTTACACCCTTAAATAAAAACTTTCCCCTACAACCCTTAATATTTTTTAAAATTTTCATACAAAATCATCAAAATTTAGTGTTTATTCTAAATTTTTTGCAAAAGTAACGTTAGATTATAGTTTCAATAGTACTCACCCTTCATCCCTGTTCTCTGGTCCGCGATCCGTGTGCCGGTTTTCAGGTGGTGGGGCGAAATTCCAAATTTTTTGCTTCAAAAACTGGTTTTTTGACCAAAACTCAAAATTTTTGTTCGGCATCTACCCCGTTTTATTTCGTAGTTCGCTGGCCCGCGCCGAGACGGTTTTTTGGACACCTCTCACGCCCGTCTAGCACGAAAATAACACCCTTACTTTTTGACTTTTCGATTTTTTATAGTTTCTGCCTACAATCAAAAAGCACCTTAGGGGACACGTTTTTGGGCACGCCACTATTGTGGCGATAAGTCCCCTCTTTGAGGAGTGGCTGGAGAGGCGCCACGGCGTCCTCACCTTCCGCCTGACGCAGGTCCTCACCGGACATGGCTGTTTCGGGAGGTACCTGTTTCGGATAAGGCGGGAGGAAACGCCCGGGTGTCATCACTGCGTGGATCGCCCGGAGGACACGGTGGAGCATACGGTGGAGGTATGCCCGGCTTGGGCAGAGCACCGCCGTGTCCTCGTGGAGGCGATCGGTGGCGGGGATCTCTCGCGTCCGGCCCTGGTCCAGGCCATGGTACGGAGCGAGAGGGCATGGGAGGCCGTCACCTCCTTCTGCGAAGCAGTAATGCTCGCAAAGGAGGAGGCGGAACGCGTGAGGGAGAGGCAAATTTCGCGCCCTCACGCCCCTAGCCGCCGCAGGAGGAGACGCCCTGGGCGTCGGGAATCGATTGCCGATTCCCGGCCACCGTAGGCGCGGGCTTGCGGATGGTGAGCAATGGGTAGCTCGCCGTCCGGTAAGGACCAGGCCCGGGTCGACGGCGCGTTGTGTTCCACGCGCGCCTCAAAGAGATGTCAGCAAGTGAAGGGGTCCGATGAGACCATTGCCTGCCGGGGTTGCGGGATTAGTCCGAAAGGGATACCGTGGCCCCCTGGCATTGCACAGGCAACAGAAGGAACACGGGTGGGTTTTAGTCAGTAAGAGTCTGACACGCCCTCCCGCTCCACCCAGAGCGGGAGACGTCATTTGATGATTTCCCACCCAAAAAAAAAAAAAAAAAAAAGGGGACACGTTTTTAACATAATCGCTAATATCTTTGTTGTTTGGAGTGCGATTTTGAAGCTGTTTTCAGCAAATTTAGACATAACTAGGCGTCCGCCTACGTACTGACGACGTTGCACCCACTTACACCCTTAAATAAAAACTTTCCCCTACAACCCTTAATATTTTTTAAAATTTTCATACAAAATCATCAAAATTTAGTGTTTATTCTAAATTTTTTGCTATAGTAACGTTAGATTATAGTTTCAATAGTACTCACCCTTCATCCCTGTTCTCTGGTCCGCGATCCGTGTGCCGGTTTTCAGGTGGTGGGGCGAAATTCCAAATTTTTTGCTTCAAAAACTGGTTTTTTGACCAAAACTCAAAATTTTTGTTCGTCATCTACCCCGTTTTATTTCGTAGTTCGCTGGCCCGCGCCGAGACGGTTTTTTGGACACCTCTCACGCCCGTCTAGCACGAAAATAACACCCTTACTTTTTGACTTTTCGATTTTTTATAGTTTCTGCCTACAATCAAAAAGCACCTTAGGGGACACGTTTTTAACATAATCGCTAATATCTTTGTTGTTTGGAGTGCGATTTTGAAGCTGTTTTCAGCAAATTTAGACATAACTAGGCGTCCGCCTACGTACTGACGACGTTGCACCCACTTACACCCTTAAATAAAAACTTTCCCCTACAACCCTTAATATTTTTTAAAATTTTCATACAAAATCATCAAAATTTAGTGTTTATTCTAAATTTTTTGCAAAAGTAACGTTAGATTATAGTTTCAATAGTACTCACCCTTCATCCCTGTTCTCTGGTCCGCGATCCGTGTGCCGGTTTTCAGGTGGTGGGGCGAAATTCCAAATTTTTTTGCTTCAAAAACTGGTTTTTTGACCAAAACTCAAAATTTTTGTTCGGCATCTACCCCGTTTTATTTCGTAGTTCGCTGGCCCGCGCCGAGACGGTTTTTTGGACACCTCTCACGCCCGTCTAGCACGAAAATAACACCCTTACTTTTTGACTTTTCGATTTTTTATAGTTTCTGCCTACAATCAAAAAGCACCTTAGGGGACACGTTTTTGGGGTGCTTGGACAGGGGGGTGCTTGGACAGGAAACCTCCCCGTGTGCCTGTGGGCTGGAATTCCCTTCGGATGCGTCCGGGGGGAAGGCCAGTCTTCAGGACGGTGCACCCTGGGATGCGGGCAATGTCTCCCCATTAGGTACTGTGTGCCTAAGGGGTCTCGTTGTCTGCATGCCAATATCCTGTCGGAGGAACGCTCTAACGTGTACTCGGAGAGAGCACACGTTGAGCAGCGTTCGAGTACGGGCCCGGCGTGCACTAACACTGCCGTCGGGCAGGCAGGAGGAAGCCTTCTGCCACCGTTGGTCTCGTAGCCCCGAAGAGTGTCAAGGTCATGTCTCTGGCACTTGACGGGGGTCGAGGGTCTTGGCTTAACCGCCCGGACCGCGAGGAAGAAATCCTCTATAAAAAATTACCCCAAACCTCCAAGCGGCGGCGCACCGTGAGGGAGGTTGTAAGCTTGACTAATGGGTAGCTATTAGATAATTAGTCGCTAGTGCGAACCACAATTTTTTGAGTCAATAAAATATGTTAAATACTCGTGGGAACAAATATGGAAATTAATAAAACAAACACAAACCAAGGAGAGGGGAGTGATGCGGGGTCGGAGTCCGACGCTGCATCTGGCGCAAAGAGCTCGGGTCAGAGTTCGGAGCACGAAGTGGTGGTGGGAGCGACCGTGAGGAACCGAAAGTTCCTCCGGAAGCGCTCCAAACCGGGGGATGGCCAGGGGTCGTCCGACGAGGTGGTCTCGGGCAGGAGGAAGATCCACTCCAGTCGGCGGGGTGCGGCCCGGGGAAAAGGTGTGGGTAGAGGGCTCACCACCAAGGAGGCAGGCGAGCCGAGTCCGGCCAGCCCAGCCGAGGTGGAGAGGCCCTCTACAGATGAGGAACACCACCCTGTAGGGACGAACACTGTGGCGGCCCATACAGAGTCGGCAGGTGGTGAGCCGGACGCCGCTCGCGGCTCCAATTCGGAGCGAGCGGCCAGGTTTGCTGAGGCCGTGGCTGCCGCAATCAAGGCATTGGTTTTGAAGAGGACTCAGTCCTCTAAAGACAAGGCCACGCCTGCGGCCATAGCCTCTATTTTGGCGGCAGCGGAGGCGTATCACCTCAGGCCTCCGTCGGACGGCATGTCCGAGATGCGGGCGGAGGTCGCCCGCTTAACAGCCGCCATGGAGCTTCTCCGAAAGGAGAATGAGGAGCTCCGAACGGACCTGGCCGGGCTCCGGGGAGCCGGCCCCCGCGAGGTGCCACAGGGGAGGGAGCAGCATGGGCAGGGACGGCCCGTGCCTGCGGAGGACCGGGTTTTGACCCTGGTGAGGCAGGAGATGGCTTCATTGCGGTCTCGTTTCTCCGCACTAGAAGCCATCGTCCTGCGCCCTCCTCTGGCGGCGAGCACGCCACCGGTCTCTGGCCAGCGAAAGGCGGCATCATATGCTGTCACAGCAGCTGCCTCGGCCAACCCAGGTTCGTTGGGGCAGACCAAGAGCGGGGCGGCTACTCAGGCGGCGAGAGCCCCAGCCCTAACGGCGAAGGCCCCAGCCCTAGCGGCGAGGGCTTCGGCCCTAGCGGCGAAAGAGCCGCCCCCGCCTCCTCATAAAGCTACACCGGCTGACGCCGAATGGCAAGTAGCCGGGGAGAAGAGGAAGGCGGGGAAGAAGAACCGGACGGCCCAAAGAAAGGCGAGGCGGCAGCGGCGCAAGGAGCAAAGCGTCGCGGCTAGGCTCCGCGCCCCGAAGTCCGCAGCTGTAGTGATTACGCTACAGCCAGAGGCGGAGAAGAAGGGCGTGTCCTACCGTGACGTGCTCGCCAAGGTGGGGGCGGCGGTGGACCTCAACGAGATCGGTGCCACTGAGGGCATCCGGGTGAGGGTCACTGCGACTGGGGCCCGGATGCTGGAGGTCCCCGGTGCGGCAAGCGGCCCGGCCGCTGACGCTCTGGCCGAACGGCTTAGGGCGTCTCTAAATGCGGAGGAGGCACGAGTGTCCAGGCCCACCAAATGCGCTGAAATGCGTATTCTGGGCTTGGACGACTCAGTGACGGAGGGACAGGTGGTGGCCGCTGTCGTTAGGACTGGGGGGTGCTCTGCCGAGCAGGTTAGGGCAGGCGCCATCCGTCCTGACTTCACGGGGATGCGAGCCGTTACGGTGAGCTGCCCCGTGTCGGCGGCCAAAAAAATTGCCGGTGAGGGCCAAAGGCTATTGGTGGGCTGGGTTTCGGCGCAGGTAAAACTGCTGGAACCCAGACCTCTGAGGTGTTTCCGCTGCCATGTGGGTAACCACGTGGGAGCTAAATGCACCTCGGAGGTGGACCGCAGCAGTCATTGTTACCGCTGTGGTCAGCCCGGTCACAAGGCCGGCTCGTGCGAAGCCACGCCGCATTGTGTCGTATGTGCGGCGGCTGGCAAACCAGCCGGCCACCGGATTGGCAGCAAGGCCTGCGCTCCACCCGCCAAGGCTAGAGGCAAACCATCTGCCACCGCCGTCACAGCCGCAACCGCCGCCACCGTCGCCGTTGCCGCCTCAACAGCCGTCGTCGTCGCCGCCGCAGCCGCCGCGGCAAGGCCCTCACAGGGGGCTAAGGAGGGGGCTGACATGGAGTGCCAATAATGGCCCCATTTCGCCTCCTCCAGGCGAACATCAATCACTGCGCCGCAGCTCAGCATCTGTTGCTCCAGAGCATGGCGCAGTGGTCGATTAACGTCGCCGTGGTCGCTGAGCCGTACTTTGTCCCACCCAGGGATGACTGGGTGGAGGACCTGAGCGGCTCAGTGGCCCTAATTTCGTCGGCCGCCGCCGGTACCCCGTCCCTCGAGGCTGTTAAGAGAGGACGGGGTTGCGTTGCAGCACGGTTCGGGGAGATTGTCGTGGTAGGCGCATACTTCTCCCCGAACCGAACTCTCGCCGAGTTCCACAACTCCCTTGCGGAGTTGAGAGTCGTCGTCGTCGGATTCTGTTCCCTCCCCGTGCTCGTCCTCGGGGACTTCAATGCCAAGAATGTGGCTTGGGGTTCCCGGTATACGGACACACGGGGCAGGATGGTGGAAGACTGGGCGCTGGAGACAGGCCTGGTCGTCCTCAATCGGGGTTCTATCCCCACGTGTGTGCGGATGCGGGGTGAATCAGTGGTGGACATCTCGTTCGCTAGCCCCGCTCTGTCGCCGCGTGTCATTGACTGGCGCGTCATGGAGGGGGTGGAGACGTATTCCGATCACCGGTACATCCGGTTTGACGTCTCCGCCCAGACCTCGAGCGCGCCGGTCCGACAGGCCCCGAGTGGTCCGCGGTGGGCGCTGAAGCAGCTGGACCGGGAGCTCCTCCTGGAAGCCTCGATCGTGCAGGCCTGGGTTTCATCACCGGACAGGCCTGCCGACATCAATGACGAGGCGGAGTGGTTCCGGGAGGCCATGTCCGAGATATGCGACATGGCAATGCCCCGGGTCCAGCCCGGACGTGCTTCGCGCCAGGTGTACTGGTGGTCGCGTCAGCTGACGACACTGCGCAATGCGTGCGTTACTGCGCGACGCCGGTACACTAGGCACCGCAGGCTCCGTATTCGACCTCCGGATACGGAGGCCATTCAGGCGGAGCTGTACGAGGGGTACAGAGCGGCGAAGACCGCCCTCCAAGCGGAGATCCTGTGGGCCAGGGCACTGGCCCGCGAGGAGTCGCTGGAGACTCTGAACAGAGACCCGTGGGGACGCCCATACAAGATGGTGCGGGAGAAACTCCGCCCATGGGCTCCCCCGCTGACGCAGAGTCTCCGGCCACAGCTTGTGGGGGACGTGGTGAGCGCACTGTTCCCTTCGAGAGGGGAACACGCCTCCCCGCCCATGGCTCCGCCTACTGCGGTGCCTGATGTGGACCACACCGCCGACGACGACGACGATGTTCCGGAGGTGACCGAGGTAGAGATGAGGGTGGCGGTACGTAGGCTGAATGCCAGAAATACCGCCCCAGGACCCGACGGCTTACCTGGGAAAGCCTGGGTCCTGGCCTCAGAGGCTCTCGGGCCTCGACTAAAGGGGCTCTTAAGCGCATGTATGGAGAGGGGCCAGTTTCCACTTCGTTGGAAGACGGGGAAACTGGTCCTAATTAAGAAGCCGGGGCGCCCTGCGGACTCTCCGTCCGCTTACCGGCCCATCGTGCTGCTCGACGAGGTGGGCAAGCTCTTTGAAAGAGTAATTGCGGACCGCCTTGTCGGGCGGCTGGTGCGGGTGGGGCCGGATTTGGCGGAGAGCCAGTTTGGTTTCCGCAGGGGGCGCTCCACGGTGGGCGCCATCATGCGCGTGCGAGCCCTCACGACGGGGGATGCGGTGGCTCGGGGTGGGGTCGTCTTGGCGGTGTCTCTAGACATCGCCAACGCCTTCAATACCCTGCCCTGGAGTTGCATCAGGGAGGCACTCCGGTATCACCGGATGCCGACCTACCTCTGTCGTGTGGTCGAGGCCTATTTGGCGGACAGGGCCATCATCTACCCTGGTCACCAGGGAGAGTGGAACCGGCGAGAGATGTCGTGCGGTGTCCCACAGGGATCGGTCCTGGGGCCGCATCTGTGGGACATCGGATACGACTGGGTGCTGCGCGCAGACCTCCCCAATGGCGTCAGCGTCGTTTGTTACGCTGACGACACGTTGGTCCTGGCGCAGGGGAGGTCGCACCAGGCGGCGGCCGAACTAGCGACACACGGGGTTGCGACAATCGTGGCCAGAATCCGGCAATTGGGACTCGAGGTGGCCTTGCACAAGTCCGAGGCCATGTGTTTTCATGGTCCTCGGAACGCGCCACCGTCGGGGTCCCAAATAACGGTAGGAGGAGTTCACATCGGCGTCGAGTCGACGATGAAGTACCTGGGACTCGTCCTCGACAGTCGGTGGAACTTCGTGGAGCATTTCCGACGTTTGGCTCCCAGACTGGAGCGGGCCGGGGCTGCCTTGAAGCGGCTCCTGCCCAATCTAGGGGGTCCAAACGCCTCCTGCCGGAGGCTATACGCGGGGATCGTGCGGTCCATGGCCCTGTACGGGGCACCGGTGTGGGCGCGTTCGTTGAGGCGGCGGCCTGCCCGCAGGTTGAACGCGTCCCAGAGGGTCATGGCCACCCGGCTGGTCCGGGGATACCGCACGGTCTCCGGTGAGGCGGCGAGCCTCCTTGCCGGATTGCCGCCATGGGATCTGGAGGCAAAAGTCCTCGCGCATATTTGGGAGTGGCGCGAGGAGGCGAAACGCCGGGGCTTGACTCCGATGCCGCGAGAAATCGCGGCACAGCGGACAGAGCTCCGACGGGATCTCATGGCGGCATGGAGAGTGCGATTGTCGCAACCCAGTGCTGGGCACGCCACTATTGCGGCGATAAGTCCCCTCTTTGAGGAGTGGCTGGAGAGGCGCCACGGCGTCCTCACCTTCCGCCTGACGCAGGTTCTCACCGGACACGGCTGTTTCGGGAGGTACCTGTTTCGGATAAGGCGGGAGGAAACGCCCGGGTGTCATCACTGCGTGGATCGCCCGGAGGACACGGTGGAGCATACGGTGGAGGTATGCCCGGCTTGGGCAGAGCACCGCCGTGTCCTCGTGGAGGCGATCGGTGGCGGGGATCTCTCGCGTCCGGCCCTGGTCCAGGCCATGGTACGGAGCGAGAGGGCATGGGAGGCCGTCACCTCCTTCTGCGAAGCAGTAATGCTCGCGAAGGAGGAGGCGGAGCGCGTGAGGGAGAGGCAAATTTCGCGCCCTCACGCCCCTAGCCGCCGCAGGAGGAGACGCCCCGGGCGTCGGGAATCGATCGCGGATTCCCGGCCACCGTAGGCGCGGGCTTGCGGACGGTGAGCAATGGGTAGCTCGCCGTCCGGTAAGGACCAAGCCCGGGTCGACGGCGCGTTGTGTTCCACGCGCGCCTCAAAGAGTGTCAGCGAGTGAAGGGGTCCTATGAGACCATTGCCTGCCGGGGTTGCGGGAAAGTCCGAAAGGGATACCGTGGCCCCCTGGCATTGCACAGGCAAGAGAAGGAACACGGGTGGGTTTTAGTCAGTAAGAGTCTGACACGCCCTCCCGCTCCACCCAGAGCGGGAGACGTCATTTGATGATTTCCCACCCAAAAAAAAAAAAAAAAAAAAGGGGACACGTTTTTAACATAATCGCTAATATCTTTGTTGTTTGGAGTGCGATTTTGAAGCTGTTTTCAGCAAATTTAGACATAACTAGGCGTCCGCCTACGTACTGACGACGTTGCACCCACTTACACCCTTAAATAAAAACTTTCCCCTACAACCCTTAATATTTTTTAAAATTTTCATACAAAATCATCAAAATTTAGTGTTTATTCTAAATTTTTTGCAAAAGTAACGTTAGATTATAGTTTCAATAGTACTCACCCTTCATCCCTGTTCTCTGGTCCGCGATCCGTGTGCCGGTTTTCAGGTGGTGGGGCGAAATTCCAAATTTTTTGCTTCAAAAACTGGTTTTTTGACCAAAACTCAAAATTTTTGTTCGTCATCTACCCCGTTTTATTTCGTAGTTCGCTGGCCCGCGCCGAGACGGTTTTTTGGACACCTCTCACGCCCGTCTAGCACGAAAATAACACCCTTACTTTTTGACTTTTCGATTTTTTATAGTTTCTGCCTACAATCAAAAAGCACCTTAGGGGACACGTTTTTAACATAATCGCTAATATCTTTGTTGTTTGGAGTGCGATTTTGAAGCTGTTTTCAGCAAATTTAGACATAACTAGGCGTCCGCCTACGTACTGACGACGTTGCACCCACTTACACCCTTAAATAAAAACTTTCCCCTACAACCCTTAATATTTTTTAAAATTTTCATACAAAATCATCAAAATTTAGTGTTTATTCTAAATTTTTTGCAAAAGTAACGTTAGATTATAGTTTCAATAGTACTCACCCTTCATCCCTGTTCTCTGGTCCGCGATCCGTGTGCCGGTTTTCAGGTGGTGGGGCGAAATTCCAAATTTTTTGCTTCAAAAACTGGTTTTTTGACCAAAACTCAAAATTTTTGTTCGGCATCTACCCCGTTTTATTTCGTAGTTCGCTGGCCCGCGCCGAGACGGTTTTTTGGACACCTCTCACGCCCGTCTAGCACGAAAATAACACCCTTACTTTTTGACTTTTCGATTTTTTATAGTTTCTGCCTACAATCAAAAAGCACCTTAGGGGACACGTTTTTAACATAATCGCTAATATCTTTGTTGTTTGGAGTGCGATTTTGAAGCTGTTTTCAGCAAATTTAGACATAACTAGGCGTCCGCCTACGTACTGACGACGTTGCACCCACTTACACCCTTAAATAAAAACTTTCCCCTACAACCCTTAATATTTTTTAAAATTTTCATACAAAATCATCAAAATTTAGTGTTTATTCTAAATTTTTTGCAAAAGTAACGTTAGATTATAGTTTCAATAGTACTCACCCTTCATCCCTGTTCTCTGGTCCGCGATCCGTGTGCCGGTTTTCAGGTGGTGGGGCGAAATTCCAAATTTTTTGCTTCAAAAACTGGTTTTTTGACCAAAACTCAAAATTTTTGTTCGTCATCTACCCCGTTTTATTTCGTAGTTCGCTGGCCCGCGCCGAGACGGTTTTTTGGAAACCTCTCACGCCCGTCTAGCACGAAAATAACACCCTTACTTTTTGACTTTTCGATTTTTTATAGTTTCTGCCTACAATCAAAAAGCACCTTAGGGGACACGTTTTTAACATAATCGCTAATATCTTTGTTGTTTGGAGTGCGATTTTGAAGCTGTTTTCAGCAAATTTAGACATAACTAGGCGTCCGCCTACGTACTGACGACGTTGCACCCACTTACACCCTTAAATAAAAACTTTCCCCTACAACCCTTAATATTTTTTAAAATTTTCATACAAAATCATCAAAATTTAGTGTTTATTCTAAATTTTTTGCAAAAGTAACGTTAGATTATAGTTTCAATAGTACTCACCCTTCATCCCTGTTCTCTGGTCCGCGATCCGTGTGCCGGTTTTCAGGTGGTGGGGCGAAATTCCAAATTTTTTGCTTCAAAAACTGGTTTTTTGACCAAAACTCAAAATTTTTGTTCGTCATCTACCCCGTTTTATTTCGTAGTTCGCTGGCCCGCGCCGAGACGGTTTTTTGGACACCTCTCACGCCCGTCTAGCACGAAAATAACACCCTTACTTTTTGACTTTTCGATTTTTTATAGTTTCTGCCTACAATCAAAAAGCACCTTATGGGACACGTTTTTAACATAATCGCTAATATCTTTGTTGTTTGGAGTGCGATTTTGAAGCTGTTTTCAGCAAATTTAGACATAACTAGGCGTCCGCCTACGTACTGACGACGTTGCACCCACTTACACCCTTAAATAAAAACTTTCCCCTACAACCCTTAATATTTTTTAAAATTTTCATACAAAATCATCAAAATTTAGTGTTTATTCTAAATTTTTTGCAAAAGTAACGTTAGATTATAGTTTCAATAGTACTCACCCTTCATCCCTGTTCTCTGGTCCGCGATCCGTGTGCCGGTTTTCAGGTGGTGGGGCGAAATTCCAAATTTTTTGCTTCAAAAACTGGTTTTTTGACCAAAACTCAAAATTTTTGTTCGTCATCTACCCCGTTTTATTTCGTAGTTCGCTGGCCCGCGCCGAGACGGTTTTTTGGACACCTCTCACGCCCGTCTAGCACGAAAATAACACCCTTACTTTTTGACTTTTCGATTTTTTATAGTTTCTGCCTACAATCAAAAAGCACCTTAGGGGACACGTTTTTTTTTTTTTGCCCTGGTCCAGGCCATGGTACGGAGCGAGAGAGCATGGGAGGCCGTCACCTCCTTCTGCGAAGCAGTAATGCTCGCGAAGGAGGAGGCGGAGCGCGTGAGGGAGAGGCAAATTTCGCGCCCTCACGCCCCTAGCCGCCGCAGGAGGAGACGCCCTGGGCGTCGGGAATCGATTGCCGATTCCCGGCCACCGTAGGCGCGGGCTTGCGGACGGGGAGCAATGGGTAGCTCGCCGTCCGGTAAGGACCAGGCCCGGGTCGACGGCGCGTAGTGTTCCACGCGCGCCTCAAAGAGTGTCAGCGAGTGAAGGGGTCCAATGAGACCATTGCCTGCCGGGGTTGCGGGAAAATCCGAAAGGGATACCGTGGCCCCCTGGCATTGCACAGGCAAGAGAAGGAACACGGGTGGGTTTTAGTCAGTAAGAGTCTGACACGCCCTCCCGCTCCACCCAGAGCGGGAGACGTCATTTGATGATTTCCCACCCAAAAAAAAAAAAAAAAAAAAAAAAAAAAAAAAAAAAAAAAAAAAAAAAAAAAAAAAGGGGACACGTTTTTAACATAATCGCTAATATCTTTGTTGTTTGGAGTGCGATTTTGAAGCTGTTTTCAGCAAATTTAGACATAACTAGGCGTCCGCCTACGTACTGACGACGTTGCACCCACTTACACCCTTAAATAAAAACTTTCCCCTACAACCCTTAATATTTTTTAAAATTTTCATACAAAATCATCAAAATTTAGTGTTTATTCTAAATTTTTTGCAAAAGTAACGTTAGATTATAGTTTCAATAGTACTCACCCTTCATCCCTGTTCTCTGGTCCGCGATCCGTGTGCCGGTTTTCAGGTGGTGGGGCGAAATTCCAAATTTTTTGCTTCAAAAACTGGTTTTTTGACCAAAACTCAAAATTTTTGTTCGGCATCTACCCCGTTTTATTTCGTAGTTCGCTGGCCCGCGCCGAGACGGTTTTTTGGACACCTCTCACGCCCGTCTAGCACGAAAATAACACCCTTACTTTTTGACTTTTCGATTTTTTATAGTTTCTGCCTACAATCAAAAAGCACCTTAGGGGACACGTTTTTAACATAATCGCTAATATCTTTGTTGTTTGGAGTGCGATTTTGAAGCTGTTTTCAGCAAATTTAGACATAACTAGGCGTCCGCCTACGTACTGACGACGTTGCACCCACTTACACCCTTAAATAAAAACTTTCCCCTACAACCCTTAATATTTTTTAAAATTTTCATACAAAATCATCAAAATTTAGTGTTTATTCTAAATTTTTTGCAAAAGTAACGTTAGATTATAGTTTCAATAGTACTCACCCTTCATCCCTGTTCTCTGGTCCGCGATCCGTGTGCCGGTTTTCAGGTGGTGGGGCGAAATTCCAAATTTTTTGCTTCAAAAACTGGTTTTTTGACCAAAACTCAAAATTTTTGTTCGTCATCTACCCCGTTTTATTTCGTAGTTCGCTGGCCCGCGCCGAGACGGTTTTTTGGAAACCTCTCACGCCCGTCTAGCACGAAAATAACACCCTTACTTTTTGACTTTTCGATTTTTTATAGTTTCTGCCTACAATCAAAAAGCACCTTAGGGGACACGTTTTTCCCCCCCGAAGGGTTCCCGCATTGTCGTTGCGGGGGGGCTCATTAGCCGTGGGTTGGGCACCCACGGTGAAGCCAAGAGGAACCCGAGGAGGGGCCGCTCGTCAGGGCTTTTTGAT
Source organism: Xanthia togata (assembly GCA_963853775.1). Classification (NCBI taxonomy): domain Eukaryota; kingdom Metazoa; phylum Arthropoda; class Insecta; order Lepidoptera; family Noctuidae; genus Xanthia; species Xanthia togata. The sequence goes on along the minus strand of OY970791.1, from coordinate 31,423,891 downwards.
CCAAGCCCATGACGTAGCGGCCAACGAGTAGGTTGCGGTGGCGACATCGCAACTGAGGCGGGCCGCGATGTCGTGTATCGGAGGTATCGCGGCTGCGGTTTCAGGGCCGCGGCTGGAGAGGTGTATTGTGGTACAGCGCTCTCCCTCCCTGCCGCGGCCTTGACGGGGTCGCCACCGTCTGATGGCGAACGCGGTGGGGCCGCAGGGGAAGAGGAGTGTCGGTATAGCGTAGGCCGCTCTCCCTATCCTCTGCGGCCGAAAATTGGTAGACGGCGGGGCCAATGACCTGACCCGTCGAAGAGGGGCCAAGGGCGCCTAGACAAGGGGCTGTCTGGCGCCCATGTGCTGGTTTGGTCCCTGGGTTGGTCACGGCGTGCCATGTGTTCTGGTGCGCCGGTGATGAAGGAGGAGGGGCCCGCTGCGGCGGGCTGGCACCAGTCGGGGGTTGCGGAGGTTTTTTTTCGTTCCCGCGACCCCCGGCGTAGGTGTGAGACGGAACACCGGGGTGATTTTTAGTCAGTAAGAGTCTGACAGACCCCTCCGCTCGCCCCAGGCGGAGGACATCCATGAGGATTTTCCACCCCGGAACAAAAAAAAAAAAAAGGGGACACGTTTTTAACATAATCGCTAATATCTTTGTTGTTTGGAGTGCGATTTTGAAGCTGTTTTCAGCAAATTTAGACATAACTAGGCGTCCGCCTACGTACTGACGACGTTGCACCCACTTACACCCTTAAATAAAAACTTTCCCCTACAACCCTTAATATTTTTTAAAATTTTCATACAAAATCATCAAAATTTAGTGTTTATTCTAAATTTTTTGCAAAAGTAACGTTAGATTATAGTTTCAATAGTACTCACCCTTCATCCCTGTTCTCTGGTCCGCGATCCGTGTGCCGGTTTTCAGGTGGTGGGGCGAAATTCCAAATTTTTTGCTTCAAAAACTGGTTTTTTGACCAAAACTCAAAATTTTTGTTCGGCATCTACCCCGTTTTATTTCGTAGTTCGCTGGCCCGCGCCGAGACGGTTTTTTGGACACCTCTCACGCCCGTCTAGCACGAAAATAACACCCTTACTTTTTGACTTTTCCATTTTTTATAGTTTCTGCCTACAATCAAAAAGCACCTTAGGGGACACGTTTTTAACATAATCGCTAATATCTTTGTTGTTTGGAGTGCGATTTTGAAGCTGTTTTCAGCAAATTTAGACATAACTAGGCGTCCGCCTACGTACTGACGACGTTGCACCCACTTACACCCTTAAATAAAAACTTTCCCCTACAACCCTTAATATTTTTTAAAATTTTCATACAAAATCATCAAAATTTAGTGTTTATTCTAAATTTTTTGCAAAAGTAACGTTAGATTATAGTTTCAATAGTACTCACCCTTCATCCCTGTTCTCTGGTCCGCGATCCGTGTGCCGGTTTTCAGGTGGTGGGGCGAAATTCCAAATTTTTTGCTTCAAAAACTGGTTTTTTGACCAAAACTCAAAATTTTTGTTCGTCATCTACCCCGTTTTATTTCGTAGTTCGCTGGCCCGCGCCGAGACGGTTTTTTGGACACCTCTCACGCCCGTCTAGCACGAAAATAACACCCTTACTTTTTGACTTTTCGATTTTTTATAGTTTCTGCCTACAATCAAAAAGCACCTTAGGGGACACGTTTTTAACATAATCGCTAATATCTTTGTTGTTTGGAGTGCGATTTTGAAGCTGTTTTCAGCAAATTTAGACATAACTAGGCGTCCGCCTACGTACTGACGACGTTGCACCCACTTACACCCTTAAATAAAAACTTTCCCCTACAACCCTTAATATTTTTTAAAATTTTCATACAAAATCATCAAAATTTAGTGTTTATTCTAAATTTTTTGCAAAAGTAACGTTAGATTATAGTTTCAATAGTACTCACCCTTCATCCCTGTTCTCTGGTCCGCGATCCGTGTGCCGGTTTTCAGGTGGTGGGGCGAAATTCCAAATTTTTTGCTTCAAAAACTGGTTTTTTGACCAAAACTCAAAATTTTTGTTCGGCATCTACCCCGTTTTATTTCGTAGTTCGCTGGCCCGCGCCGAGACGGTTTTTTGGACACCTCTCACGCCCGTCTAGCACGAAAATAACACCCTTACTTTTTGACTTTTCGATTTTTTATAGTTTCTGCCTACAATCAAAAAGCACCTTAGGGGACACGTTTTTAACATAATCGCTAATATCTTTGTTGTTTGGAGTGCGATTTTGAAGCTGTTTTCAGCAAATTTAGACATAACTAGGCGTCCGCCTACGTACTGACGACGTTGCACCCACTTACACCCTTAAATAAAAACTTTCCCCTACAACCCTTAATATTTTTTAAAATTTTCATACAAAATCATCAAAATTTAGTGTTTATTCTAAATTTTTTGCAAAAGTAACGTTAGATTATAGTTTCAATAGTACTCACCCTTCATCCCTGTTCTCTGGTCCGCGATCCGTGTGCCGGTTTTCAGGTGGTGGGGCGAAATTCCAAATTTTTTGCTTCTAAAACTGGTTTTTTGACCAAAACTCAAAATTTTTGTTCGTCATCTACCCCGTTTTATTTCGTAGTTCGCTGGCCCGCGCCGAGACGGTTTTTTGGACACCTCTCACGCCCGTCTAGCACGAAAATAACACCCTTACTTTTTGACTTTTCGATTTTTTATAGTTTCTGCCTACAATCAAAAAGCACCTTAGGGGACACGTTTTTAACATAATCGCTAATATCTTTGTTGTTTGGAGTGCGATTTTGAAGCTGTTTTCAGCAAATTTAGACATAACTAGGCGTCCGCCTACGTACTGACGACGTTGCACCCACTTACACCCTTAAATAAAAACTTTCCCCTACAACCCTTAATATTTTTTAAAATTTTCATACAAAATCATCAAAATTTAGTGTTTATTCTAAATTTTTTGCAAAAGTAACGTTAGATTATAGTTTCAATAGTACTCACCCTTCATCCCTGTTCTCTGGTCCGCGATCCGTGTGCCGGTTTTCAGGTGGTGGGGCGAAATTCCAAATTTTTTGCTTCAAAAACTGGTTTTTTGACCAAAACTCAAAATTTTTGTTCGTCATCTACCCCGTTTTATTTCGTAGTTCGCTGGCCCGCGCCGAGACGGTTTTTTGGACACCTCTCACGCCCGTCTAGCACGAAAATAACACCCTTACTTTTTGACTTTTCGATTTTTTATAGTTTCTGCCTACAATCAAAAAGCACCTTAGGGGACACGTTTTTAACATAATCGCTAATATCTTTGTTGTTTGGAGTGCGATTTTGAAGCTGTTTTCAGCAAATTTAGACATAACTAGGCGTCCGCCTACGTACTGACGACGTTGCACCCACTTACACCCTTAAATAAAAACTTTCCCCTACAACCCTTAATATTTTTTAAAATTTTCATACAAAATCATCAAAATTTAGTGTTTATTCTAAATTTTTTGCAAAAGTAACGTTAGATTATAGTTTCAATAGTACTCACCCTTCATCCCTGTTCTCTGGTCCGCGATCCGTGTGCCGGTTTTCAGGTGGTGGGCTCCCTCCGGCCATCCGAGCGGAGCGCCGCTCTCGCGCTTGTTGGGCCAGCTCGCTGACCTCGTCAGCCACGACAGCCCTTTGCTGCGCCCGTTTAGCAGCAGCGGCCTCAGCACGGTTACTCCCCAGCAGGGACACAGTAGAGCCCCCGCTCGAGTCCGCCATGGTGAGCCCGGGGTCGCTCTCCGCACTCCCTCCTGGTGTATCAGGGCGCTTGAAGCGACCCCGAAGGTCACGCGCTGTCTTCTGCGCCACCGTGCGACCTTTTCCTCTCTTTGCCGTATTTCTTTTGGCGGCCCCCTGTGTCTCCTCACTGGAGGAGAGGCTGCGCTTCCGAGATCTGGATCTGGACCTGGACCCAGATACAGATCTGGAGGCGCGCCTGCGTGTGTCCTTATCGGACATTACGTCCATTTCTGGACTGGAGCCTCCTCGGCTCTTGTTGCCGTCGCCGACAAACGGTACCTCCGCCAATGAAATTGGCACGTCATCCACTTTTGTTTTTATTTTATTTTCGTTTTCCATTCTGTTCCCACGAGTATTGAGGATATACATGTCCACCTAGGCAGAGCCTCTTGCCCTAGGTAAGCCTAAATACTGGAAGAGTTCGGCAGGTATCTCCAGGGGAAGCGCTAGCGACTGGTCCCCCACCAGCCACTCATCCTCTCGCCACGCTTCGAAGCTTAGGATTAGGTGGTTTTTTATCTTAGAGGTGACCTTCCTCTGGGCCGGGCGGTTAAGCCAAGCCCCCGACGGCGGCATTAAACATGCCTCCGTTCGCTGTCCGGCCAACCCGACTCAGCGAACCCGCCGGAAGTTCTCTCCTCGAAGACTTCAAGGAGAGATACCCTTGCCGCTTTAGTGCGCCTGCACCTCAGCGGCATCATGGTCACGTCCTCGGTCGATCGACGACCGTCGATCAATCAGGAGCGACCCATCTCCCTTGTCCCTACACTGTGCCCTCTGCAAACAGAGGGACACGTGTAAGAACAACGTGGAGCCTACCTGGCTCTCCCCCCGCAGAAATTTGCCATAAACAATAATCTTTTCTAGAAAAGATTATTGTTCATGCCCAGGGTGCACCGGCCCGACAACTGCTCTTCCCCTCGAACGTATCCATAAGGGACCAGCAGGTATCAGGCACACGAGGAGGTTTTCTGCATGCACCCCAACCTTTTTTTTTTTTTTTGGTCTCGGGGTGGAAAATCCTCATGGATGTCCTCCGCCCTGGGGCGGGCGGAGGGGTCTGTCAGACTCTTACTGACTAAAAACCACCCCGGTGTTCCAACTCACACTTACGCCGGGGGTCGCGGGAACGACAAAATCTTCCGCAACCCCCGGCTGGTGCCGGCCCGCCACCGCGGGCCTCGTCTCGGGTCAGGGGGGGGAGTGAGGTGTTTGACTCCCCCCGCGACGTCTCAGAGGGGCGCGCGTGGAACACTACGCGCCGCCACCTCGGGTCCTGATGTGTGGGGGGCGACGGACGTCCCCGAGTCCGTCGTCCCTGGACCCATTTAGGGGGGCCGGAAGAGGGCGTTGTCCGCCCTCCGCCGACGCCCGGTGCGCCTGCTGCGGGCCGGGTGAGTGGACGAGATCTCCCTCTCCCTTTCCGCAGCCTCCTTCTGCGAGACGACCGTCTCGCAGAAGGCGACCACCGCGTCCCAGGACTCGGCGCCGCCGACCATAGCGTTCACTACGGCCGGCAGCGACAAGTCACTGCCTACTCCTGAGATGAGGGCACGGCGCGGCCCCTCCCAAGCGGCACACTCTGCCAGCGTGTGCCGCGCCGTGTCCTCCCGGCAGTCGACGCAGTGGTGACACCGGGCGTCCGGCTCCCTGTTTATGCGACACAGGTACTTCCCGAAGCAACCGTGCCCCGAGAGTACCTGCGTCACCCGAAACGACAGGGAGCCGTGCCTCCTCCCGAGCCAGCGCTCGAGCACCGGCCGGACCGCCTCAATGGTATTGAGGCCGGCGGTAGGGCGCGAAAGCCTGTCCCGCCATTCCGCCACCAGGACCTCGCGAAGCTGAGACCGATGCAGCTCCACGTGTCGCTGCATCGGTCGCTCGCCCCGCGCCCGCGCTTCCTCGCGCCACCGATACGATGACGCGAGTACTTTCGCCTCCAGGTCCCAGGGCGGGGATCCAGCCAGTGCACAAGCCGCCTCGTAGGAGATCGTGCGATACCCCCGGATGACTCTGACGGCCATCGCCCTCTGCGGTCTCCGCATGACGGCGATGCTCCCGGCCGTCAGGTCAGCCGCCCAGATCGGGGCCCCGTAAAGGGCCATCGATCGCACGATCCCCACGTATAGCCGCCTACAAGCGGCGCTCGGGCCCCCCAGATTGGGAAGCAGATGCACCCCAACCTAACCTTTTTTTTTTTTTTTTTTTTTTTTTTTTTTTTTTTTTTGTTCCGGGGTGGAAAATCCTCATGGATTTCCTCCGCCTGGGGCGAGCGGAGGGGTCTGTCAGACTCTTACTGACTAAAAACCACCCCGGTGTTCCGTCTCACACCTACGCCGGGGGTCGCGGGAACGAAAAAATCCTCCGCAACCCCCGACTGGTGCCAGCCCACCGCAGCGGGCCCCTCCTCCTTCATCACCGGCGCACCAGAACACATGGCACGCCGTGACCAACCCAGGGACCAAACCAGCACATGGGCGCCAGACAGCCCCTTGTCTAGGCGCCCTTGGCCACTCTTCGGCGGGTCAGGACATTGGCCCCGCCGTCTACCAATTTTCGGCCGCAGAGGATAGGGAGAGCGGCCTACGCTATACCGACACTCCTCTTCCCCTGCGGCCCCACCGCGTTCGCCATCGGACGGTGGCGACCCCGTCAAGGCCGCGGCAGGGAGGGAGAGCGCTGTACCGCAATACACCTCTCCAGCCGCGGCCCCGAAACTGCAGCCGCGATGTCTCCGATACACGACATCGCGGCCCGCCTCAGTTGCGATGTCGCCACCGCAACCTACTCGCTGGCCGCTACGTCATGGGCTTTTATCAAAAAGCCCTGACGAGCGGCCCCTCCTCGGGTTCCTCTTAGCTTCACCGTGGGTGCCCAACCCACGGCTACTGAGCCCCCCCGCAACGACAATGCGGGAACCCTTCGGGGGGGACCCCAACCTAACCTAACCTAACCTAACCTTTTTTTTTTTTTTTTTTTTTGACGCTGAGAAATGCTTTATGCACTGCCGCTCGTGGGGGACGAGACGGGGTGTGTGGGACTCCTGTCAGAAGGACAGTATACCCACTAAAACTCAGCGGTGTTCCCGCATCGCCGTGATGGGAGGGCCATGGGAAACCGGCGTAGCCTTTACATCCACGACCCTCCCGGCGCATGCCCGCCTAGCTGGTGGGCCCCGCATGCCCCCCAGGATGGGGGGCTATGGGAATGGCCGGGAACACCTGGCCATTCCCGTCCGATACTGGTGGAGGTCTGTGCAATACAGGCAAGGGTGCCCCCGCACCCGTTGCCTGCTGGCCTCCACCTGGTTTGGGGAGAAATACACCCCCACCAGGGCTACTTCTCCCGACGCGGTGGCCACGTATCCCGGTCCCCTCTCTAAGAGCGAGAGGGGAGGGGAGTCCGTGGAAGACCGCGACTCCGATGCCAACGAGGCGTGTTCGCCTGAAGGATGCGATGTTCAACCCTATCCATCAGTCGGACATCGCACCCCCCTCCTCCGCCGCCGCTGCAGGAACGACGGTGCTAGCCGCAGCAGCAGGCCCACTCGGCGCCTGCACTTTGCCCCGCTTGAGGGGAGGATTGCAGTTCCTCCCCTTCATAACGTGGCCTGCCGGGCAGCCACTGGCGGCACACACCGCGCAGTGCGGCGTGGCGACCTCGCAGGAGGCGGCTTTGTGGCCCTCCCTGCCGCAGCGGTAGCAAATGTCCGTCCTGTCTACCGTGGACGGACACAGGGGCCGGGTGTGGCCAATGCCGAGGCACCTATAGCACCGCAGAGGCTGGTCCTCGAGCACCCGGACTGCACCCGAGCTGAAGCCGACTGTGAGCCGTCCCTTGGCAAGGACGGCTTTGGCAGCGGCAATTGGGCACGTGAGGCGAATGGTGCCCATACCTCCGCGGCCGGGCCTTATATCCCGGCCTTGGACCGCCGCGACGCCACAGCCCCCTATCGCTGCGACCGCCGCCACCACCTCCTCCAACCTAACCTTTTTTTTTTTTTTTTTTTGACGCTGAGAAATGCTTTATGCACTGCCGCTCGTGGGGGACGAGACGGGGTGTGTGGGACTCCTGTCAGAAGGACAGTATACCCACTAAAACTCAGCGGTGTTCCCGCATCGCCGTGATGGGAGGGCCATGGGAAACCGGCGTAGCCTTTACATCCACGACCCTCCCGGCGCATGCCCGCCTAGCTGGCGGGCCCCGCATGCCCCCCTGACTGGGGGGCTACGGGAATGGCCGGGAACACCTGGCCATTCCCGTCCGACACTGGTGGAGGTCTGTGCAATACAGGCAAGGGTGCCCCCGCACCCGTTGCCTGCTGGCCTCCACCTGGGAGGAGTCGGAGATGACTGTCAAACTGACGTCTTCTTCGACCCCTCCTCCGCCTTCGGAGCGGCGCCGCGTGAGGATCGTCCTCCCGCGCGCGCTCCGCCGCCTCTTTCTGGGACATGACGTGTTCGCAGAAGGAGGCGACTGCCGCCCAGGACCTCTCATCCCCCAGCATGGCGTTAACCAGGCCGGGGAGTGAGAGGTCCGGTCCGATCGCCGCCATGAGACTGCGGCGCGGCTCGGACCACGACGGGCACACCTCGAGTGTGTGCTGCGCCGTGTCCTCCACCGCGCCACAGTCGTGGCACGACGGCGTCTCCTCCCTTCCGATTCGGTACAGGTACGATCCGAAGCAACCGTGTCCGGACAGCACCTGCACCAGACGGAAGGAGAGGAACCCATGCGACCGATCGAGCCAGTCTCGCAGGACTGGCCCAATCGCGTCGAGGGTTCGGCGGCCGAAGGCTGCGGTGGCGAGGTCCCCCGTCCAATGGACGACGATGGCGTCTCTCGCCTCCCGCCGGACGGCCTCCCGCTCTTCCGGGGCTGAGCGTTCTCCTCTCGCTCTCCGCCCCGCCGTCCATTCATATACTCTGGCGAGCACCCATGCCGGCGTAAAGTGACCGGCATCTCGCGCTGGGCCTCCCCGAGTTGGGGAGCAGCCACGAGAGCGCCCCTGCGGCCTTCAGCAGGCGCGACGACAGCCCACTAAAGTGCGGGCCGAAGCGCCACCTGCTGTCGAGTATAAGGCCCAGATATTTCATCTGGGCCTTCACCTCAATTCTGACGCCCTCCACGAAGATGTGGGCGTCAGGTGGAGGGCGCTGCTGAGGTCCGTGGAAGAACACGGCCTCGGTCTTGTGCAGCGCCACCGTTAAACCTAGGCGGCGGATCCTCCCCGCGACCAAGGATCCGCCCGCCGAGGCCAAGTTGGCCGCCTCCCTGAAACTCCCCCCCCGGGCGGTGAGGAGAGTGTCATCCGCATAGCAGACGACACTCGTGCCCCGGAGGAGAGTTCCCCGCAAGAGCCAATCATAGGCAATGTTCCAAAGGAGAGGTCCTATGACTGACCCCTGCGGAACGCCGGCCCCAACGGAGTACCGCCGGACTTGGCCAGCCCTGTTCACGAGGACGATCGCCCGATCCTCCAGGTAGCTGGCCAGCAGACTGCGCATGTATCGAGGCACTCCGTGGAATCGGAGCGCCTCTAGGATGGTGGAGTGGGGAACGGAGTTGAAGGCATTGGCAATGTCGAATGACACAGCCAACAACCCATCCCCCACCTCCATCGCCTCCTTCACCTGGCCCTTAAGGCGGGCCAGCGCGTCCACCGTCGAACGCTCAGCCCGAAAACCAAACTGAGCGTCCGACAAGTCCGGCCCGATACTCCGCAGATGGGTCTTTAAGCGGGCAGCGACTATCCCCTCGAACATTTTTCCGACCTCATCGAGCAGAACGATGGGCCGGTATGCCGAGGGGGAGTCTGCTGGGCGGCCCTCCTTGCGGAGGAGGCACAACTGCCCCTCCTTCCACGGTTTCGGGAACCTCCCAGACGCAAGACATGCGCTGAAGAGGTCCCGAAACCTCTCCTCCATTTGAGTGGCAGCGATCGCCACCACTCTTGCCGGAACACCGTCGGGGCCCGGAGCTGTCTTCTTGGCGCGGATATGGAGAATAGCCGCGCCAAGTTCCGACTCCGTGACGGGAGGGGCCTCCTCTTCCTCCTCAGCTGGCGGAGCTATCCACGGCGGAGGGCCCATTACTGGTGGGGTGAAGTTGTCCCTGCACGGGAACAGGGACTGAACCACCCCATCCAGAAATGAGGGCTCCAGGGTCTCGGCCACCGGGGGACCAAAGGGGCGCAATTTGTTGCGCGCCGCCTTATAGGGTCTCCCGTAGGGGTCGTTGTCAAGACCCTCCAGCACCTCCGCTCTCGCCGAGTCTCTGGCGGCGGCGATTGCCCTATCGAGGACCATTTTGGCCTCCACGTATACCTCGTAGAGGTGGTCCTCGTCGGCGTGGTCTCGTCGACGCCGCCGCCGGCTCCGCGTGTAGGCCCTCCTTGCCTCCACACACGCTGCCCGAAGCCCCGCCAGCTCCGCCGACCACCAGTACACAGCCCGTTTGGGTAGTGGCCGGCGAGACCGAGGCATGCTAGAGTTGCATACCTCGGTCAGAGACTCCCTCAGGTGCCCCGCTACGGTGTCCACATCCAGGCTGCGCCGGCACTATGCCCTTCCTCGCGGGAGGCTTGCAGCCCTTGCCCGTCATTTTGTGGTCCGCGGGGCGGCCACTGGCTGCACACGCCGCGCAGTGTGGCGTGGTGGCGTGGCAGGTGGCACTCTTGTGTCCCTCCTGTCCGCATCGGAAGCACGAGTCTCCCCAGTCGGACTTGGAGGGACACGTGGCTCGGGTGTGGCCGAAGGAGAAGCACTTGAAGCAGCGCATTGGCTGGACTTCAAGTGGCCGGACCACCGCCGAGCTGAACCCCACTAGCAGCCTTCCCTTGGTCGCGGTGAGGAGGGCCCCAGCCGCGGCGACTGGGCACTCGACGCGGATGGTGCCCATGCCGCGGCGACCGAGCCAGATAGCACCACCCTTCACCGCACCAGCGTCGCAGCCTCCAGCCGCTGCAACGGCCGCCACCACGTCCTCTTTGGTGACCGAATCATCAAGTTCGGCCACCTCCAAGGCTGCGGTCTTCACAGGCCTGACGACCGTTGCCGCGTCCCGGATGACCTCTTCGAGCTTTTTCGCGAAGAGGTCCGCGTTTGCACCGCGCTGCTCCCCCGAGAACTCGAAGATTCGAGCCCCGGTTTGGGTTCGGCGGCACGTAATGCCGCCGATCCCCAGCAAAGAGGGGTCCGCATTGGTACGAGCCCGTCTGACCTCAGCGAGCTTCTGGTGAAGCTTGGGGCGGTCGCTTTCGGCCGCCGACGTGTCCATGTTGGATCCGTCGGAGTCCGACACCTCGTCCGGCCTGCAGAAGAACCGACGCCAAGGCGCCGCCGGCGTGGCCCTGAGAAGGGCCTTTGGGTTGGCCCTGAGAAGGGCCGTTGGGTTGGCCCTGAGAAGGGCCTTTGGGGTGGCCCTGAGAAGGGCCGTTGGGTTGGCCCTGAGAAGGGCCGTTTGAATCACTCTGTGAGGAGTGATCCGGGTTAAAATTAAAACAGAAACGCCCAGAGGCGTCACGGCTTGGTATCTTTTTCGACATTATTCGCAGACGATCGCGTTGGTATCTACGAATCACAGCGCACTTTAGCCACCGGTCTGCCACTCCGTTACGGTGGTCAGACACGGCGTTGCCCAGGGGATACTACGAGGAAGTATGCGCTGTGGGGGATCCCCCAACCTAACCTAACCTTTTTTTTTTTTTTTGGTCTCGTGGTGGAAAATCCTCATGGATGTCCTCCGCCCTGGGGCGGGCGGAGGGGTCTGTCAGACTCTTACTGACTAAAAACCACCCCGGTGTTCCGACTCACACTTACGCCGGGGGTCGCGGGAACGACAAAATCTTCCGCAACCCCCGGCTGGTGCCGGCCCGCCACCGCGGGCCTCGTCTCGGGTCAGGGGGGGAGTGAGGTGTTTGACTCCCCCCGCGACGTCTCAGAGGGGCGCGCGTGGAACACTACGCACCGCCACCTCGGGTCCTGATGTGTGGGGGGCGACGGACGTCCCCAAGTCCGTCGTCCCTGGACCCATTTAGGGGGGCCGGAAGAGGGCGTTGTCCGCCCTCCGCCGACGCCCGGTGCGCCTGCTGCGGGCCGGGTGAGTGGACGAGATCTCCCTCTCCCTTTCCGCAGCCTCCTTCTGTGAGACGACCGTCTCGCAGAAGGCGACCACCGCGTCCCAGGACTCGGCGCCGCCGACCATAGCGTTAACTACGGCCGGCAGCGACAAGTCACTGCCTACTCCTGAGATGAGGGCACGGCGCGGCCCCTCCCAAGCGGCACACTCTGCCAGCGTGTGCCACGCCGTGTCCTCCCGGCAGTCGACGCAGTGGTAACACCGGGCGTCCGGCTCCCTGTTTATGCGACACAGGTACTTCCCGAAGCAACCGTGCCCCGAGAGTACCTGCGTCACCCGAAACGACAGGGAGCCGTGCCTCCTCCCGAGCCAGCGCTCGAGCACCGGCCGGACCGCCTCGACGACGTCGAGGCCGGCGGTAGGGCGCGAAAGCCTGTCCCGCCATTCCGCCACCAGGACCTCGCGAAGCTGAGACCGATGCAGCTCCACATGTCGCTGCATCGGTCGCTCGCCCCGCGCCCGCGCTTCCTCGCGCCACCGATACGATGACGCGAGTACTTTCGCCTCCAGGTCCCAGGGCGGGGATCCGGCCAGTGCACAAGCCGCCTCGTAGGAGATCGTGCGATACCCCCGGATGACTCTGACGGCCATCGCCCTTTGCGAGACTCTTGTTGGGCGAAAAATACGCCCCAACGGTGCCAATGCCGTCCACGAGAGCAGCTACCCAGCCGCGACCTCGGGACGGGTTGACAAGAGCCCCGCCAATGATGGCCACCAAACCGTCCAAGTCTCCCACCCAGTTATCCCTGGGGGGGACGAAATACGGTTCGGCGACCACGGCCACGTGAATCGACCACTCTGCCATGCTCTGGAGCAAAAGATCCTGAGCTCTAGCAGAGTGGTTGATATTGCCCTGGAGGTAATGGAAGACCGCCATTTATGCGGCATCCATTCCCTCCACCGCACCATTCCTAGGCCGGGTGTCGGCCGAAGGGCAGCCAGGCTGCGGGGGGGGTAAAGAGCCCCCGGCAGCCATGGCAGCCCCTCTCTTCTTCTTCTGCGTCTGCTTGGTGGGCGCGCCACAGGCCTTTCCGCCCGCTCTGTGCCCCGCAGGCCTCCCTGCAGCTGTACAGAGGCTGCAGTTTGGCGCCGCGAGACACTGGGCCGCCTTGTGGCCGGCCTGACCGCAGCGATAGCACTCCTCGCTGCGGTCAATAGCGGCGGTGCACCGTGCCCTGACATGCCCAATGTCGAGGCAACGGTAGCACCGCAAGGCCCTGGGCTGCAGCTGCTTCACCCTCGCTGCCACCCATCCCACCAAGAGACGCCCGGCGTCGGCGACTTTCCTAGCCGCCGCCACCGGACACCGCAACCAGATCGCGCCGAGCCCGGAGGCATCGACGCGAACCTCGCCCGTGCGTACGTCTGCAGGCGGACACCCACCGGTACGGGCGACGGCCGCCACGACCTCAGCCGCGGTCGTCGAGTCATCCAGGCCATCGACGCGCAGCTCAGCTGTCTTCATTGGCCTGGACACCCGGACGTCATCCGGGTTGAGGACCTCCCTCAACTTGGCGGCCAGGACGTCCGCCCTTTCGCCGCTAGAGGCACCCGACACCTCAAGCAGTCGCGCCCCCGTGATCGCCTGCCTCACTCTGAGGCCGGCCGGTACACCTAAGTCGGGGAACGCGACTTTCGCTTTTGCCTCCATGAGGACCGCCTTGTAAGTGACGCCCCTTTCGACGGCTCCGGGCTGCAGCGTAATAACTACAGCCGCGGAGCGTGGGGCTCTCATCTTTGGCGGCCCTTGAGTCTTCTGGGGTGCCGGTGCTCCAGCGGGTGCTGGTGCTGATGTCGCTGCTGGCGCCGTCTTCTTCTTTTTACGGCGGCGGCCCCTCTTTACCACCGTCGTCCAGGAGTCCGCGGTGGACCCGGGTGCGGTCGCCGAGGGAGCGGGCGCCGGTGGCGCGGCCGTCCGGGACGTGGACGCTGACGAGCCCTCCGCGGGTTTCCTCCCCGGACCCGGCTTAGCAGGCTCCGCCTTCCCCCGCCCGTCGGCAGCGAGCGGCGGCCGGAGAGTCTCAGCAGGGAGGAGCCTCGACTCGAGACCCTGCAGCCGGGCATTCATCATGCCCCCACACTGCAGCATGCAGATGCGGACGATCTTCTCGATCTCCGCATCCGCAGGTGCGGGGGCAGGTACGGACGACGGGGGGGCCGGCGGTGTCTTGGCAACGACGCCGGGGGCGGAGCTGGTGGCCACAGGACGCCTCTGCTGCCATTCCGCCCTCTGCGCGGCAAGCTCCCGCTTGAGGTCCTCCAGCTCGGATCTGAGACGGCTGTTCTCCTCCCACAGCTTCGCCGTCTCATCCGAGCTTGTGCGACTTAGGAGGACCCCAACTGCCTCCTTGATGTCGTCAGCCGCCTCCTTCAGAGCGCGCGTGAACGTGCCCTTTAGGCTGCCAGATTTCGTGGCAACCTTCAGGACAACGTCTACGCCGTCCAAAACTTGGCGACTGAGCGCCACCGCCGACAAACTTCCTCCGGCAGCCGCCTGAGCAGTGCGTCGCTCTCGGGCCAGCCGGGCCATCTCGCTGACCTCATCAGCTGCCACAGCCTTCCGCTGCGTCCGCTTTGCGGAGTTCACCTCCGCCTTGTTGCTCTGCAACATAAGCGGGGACGCAGCGGAGTCCTCGCTTTCCGCGCTCATTGGCACTGGCGTAGCGGGCCGCATGAAGTGACCCCGTGCATTACGCTCCGGTAACCTCCTCTTTGCTGTTCCCAATCTTGGGGCCGACAGCTCCTCTTCACTTGAGGACAGCTCGCTGCGCGAGCGTTTCCCCCCATGTTCCTTGTCCTGGTCGGACAAACATGAGCCTCCTCGGCTCTTGTTGCCGTCGCTGACGGCAAGCGGCTTCCCTGCGTCGCACAGTCGCTCCAGGCTAACCCGGAGCTCCTTTTCTTGCGACGCAAGAGGTGGTTGACGAAGACCGGCGGTGGTCTGCCGGTCTACGAGGCTATGGGTGCCCCCCCCAGATACGGTGGGGCTGCCTTCCGTGGAAGGGCGGGATTGTGCCTCCGTGTGGAGGTTGCCCGCCTGGGGAATATTACCATTAGCCTGCATGTTCATTGTTTTTTTCCTTTTTAAGGGTGAGGTCCCTGTTCGCGCTAGCAACCGGATAACCCTCCGGCCATTCATCCCCTCGGCACGCTAGACCTTGGGATTGGGACTCCCCAGTGTACGCCAACTCAACTCCCCTCTGTAAGCAGAGGGGGGAGTGACCAATTCTAGCCCGGTTCCCTTCACCGACCATCGTGGATGATCGGTGATTGGAACCGTGACCCTTCCCCGTTTGTTGAGAATTCGCCGCCAGCGCCAAGTGTCCACCAAAACCTGGTGGGCAGTTGGAGCTGACGTTGCCCAGGGTGCGCCACGAGGAGGCTTCTCAACATGCACCCCAACCTAACCTTTTTTTTTTTTTTTTTTTTTTTGTTCCGGGGTGGAAAATCCTCATGGATGTCCTCCGCCTGGGGCGAGCGGAGGGGTCTGTCAGACTCTTACTGACTAAAAACCACCCCGGTGTTCCGTCTCACACCTACGCCGGGGGTCGCGGGAACGAAAAAAAAAACCTCCGCAACCCCCGACTGGTGCCAGCCCGCCGCAGCGGGCCCCTCCTCCTTCATCACCGGCGCACCAGAACACATGGCACGCCGTGACCAACCCAGGGACCAAACCAGCACATGGGCGCCAGACAGCCCCTTGTCTAGGCGCCCTTGGCCCCTCTTCGGCGGGTCAGGACATTGGCCCCGCCGTCTACCAATTTTCGGCCGCAGAGGATAGGGAGAGCGGCCTACGCTATACCGACACTCCTCTTCCCCTGCGGCCCCACCGCGTTCGCCATCGGACGGTGGCGACCCCGTCAAGGCCGCGGCAGGGAGGGAGAGCGCTGTACCGCAATACACCTCTCCAGCCGCGGCCCCGAAACCGCAGCCGCGATGTCTCCGATACACGACATCGCGGCCCGCCTCAGTTGCGATGTCGCCACCGCAACCTACTCGCTGGCCACTACGTCATGGGCTTTTATCAAAAAGCCCTGACGAGCGGCCCCTCCTCGGGTTCCTCTTGGCTTCACCGTGGGTGCCCAACCCACGGCTACTGAGCCCCCCCGCAACGACAATGCGGGAACCCTTCGGGGGGGACCCCCAACCTAACCTTTTTTTTTTTTTTTTTTGGTCTCGGGGTGGAAAATCCTCATGGATGTCCTCCGCCCTGGGGCGGGCGGAGGGGTCTGTCAGACTCTTACTGACTAAAAACCACCCCGGTGTTCCGACTCACACTTACGCCGGGGGTCGCGGGAACGACAGAATCTTCCGCAACCCCCGGCTGGTGCCGGCCCGCCACCGCGGGCCTCGTCTCGGGTCAGGGGGGGGAGTGAGGTGTTTTACTCCCCCCGCGACGTCTCAGAGGGGCGCGCGTGGAACACTACGCGCCGCCACCTCGGGTCCTGATGTGTGGGGGGCGACGGACGTCCCCGAGTCCGTCGTCCCTGGACCCATTTAGGGGGGCCGGAAGAGGGCGTTGTCCGCCCTCCGCCGACGCCCGGTGCGCCTGCTGCGGGCCGGGTGAGCGGACGAGATCTCCCTCTCCCTTTCCGCAGCCTCCTTCTGCGAGACGACCGTCTCGCAGAAGGCGACCACCGCGTCCCAGGACTCGGCGCCGCCGACCATAGCGTTCACTACGGCCGGCAGCGACAAGTCACTGCCTACTCCTGAGATGAGGGCACGGCGCGGCCCCTCCCAAGCGGCACACTCTGCCAGCGTGTGCCGCGCCGTGTCCTCCCGGCAGTCGACGCAGTGGTGACACCGGGCGTCCGGCTCCCTGTTTATGCGACACAGGTACTTCCCGAAGCAACCATGCCCCGAGAGCACCTGCGTCACCCGAAACGACAGGGAGCCGTGCCTCCTCCCGAGCCAGCGCTCGAGCACCGGCCGGACCGCCTCGACGACGTCGAGGCCGGCGGTAGGGCGCGAAAGCCTGTCCCGCCATTCCGCCACCAGGACCTCGCGAAGCTGAGACCGATGCAGCTCCACATGTCGCTGCATCGGTCGCTCGCCCCGCGCCCGCGCTTCCTCGCGCCACCGATACGATGACGCGAGTACTTTCGCCTCCAGGTCCCAGGGCGGGGATCCGGCCAGTGCACAAGCCGCCTCGTAGGAGATCGTGCGATACCCCCGGATGACTCTGACGGCCATCGCCCTTTGCGGTCTCCGCATGACGGCGATGCTCCCGGCCGTCAGGTCAGCCGCCCAGATCGGGGCCCCGTAAAGGGCCATCGATCGCACGATCCCCACGTATAGCCGCCTACAAGCGGCGCTCGGGCCCCCCAGATTGGGAAGCAGCGTTGAGAGCGCAACAGCAGCGCCCAGCAACTTGGGCTACAGCCGTCGGAAGTGGGGCCCGAAGTCCCACCGGCTGTCGAGGACCAATCCTAGGTACTTCATGGTACCCTCGACAGCGATCCGAGCCCCCCCGACCACGATATGTGAGCCGGGTGACGGCGCCCGCCGGGGGCCATGGAACACGCCCCTAGGCGGCGTATGCGGCTCACCACCTGTGAGACCGCAGCCGTCGCCAGCAACGCTGCTTCCCTGTGCGAGCTCCCCCGGGCAGTGACCAGCGTGTCGTCCGCATAACACGTCAGGTCTACCCCCGGCCTGAGCTCGCCCCTCAGCACCCAGTCGTACCCGATGTTCCACAGGAGCGGCCCTAAGACCGAGCCCTGCGGAACACCGCACGACATGCGGCGCTGGTTTCCGCCATCACGTCCCACGTAGGTGACACACCTCTCCGACAGATAAGCCCCAACGATGCGGCGGAGGTAGGGAGGCACACCATGATAGCGCAGTGCCTCCCGAATACAACTCCAGGGCAGGGTGTTGAAGGCGTTGGATATGTCCAAGGACACCGCCAACATCACCCCGCCCCGAGACACCGCTTCCTCCGCCAGGACTCTAACCCGCGACACAGCGTGTATCGTGGAGCGCCCATGCCGAAACCCAAACTGACTGTCGTCCAGGTCCGGCCCCTCTCTGCACAAGTGGCCGACGAGGCGGGCTGCGATTACTCGCTCGAACAGCTTGCCCACCTCGTCTAGCAGCACTATGGGCCGGTACGCGGACGACGAGTCCGCCGGGCGCCCCGCCTTCCTGAGCAGGACCAGACGACCAGATTTCCACAAAGTGGGAAACTGGCCCCGCTCAAGACACGCTGTGTAGAGTCCTCTCAGTTGGGGCTCGAGCTCCTTCAGAGCGAGGGCCAACACGCAGCCGTGGATCCCGTCGGGCCCCGGAGCCACGTTCTTGGCCCGGAGCCGCATCACGGCTGCCCCCATCTCTGCCTGTGTCACCCCTGGGACGCTAATGGCGTTCTCGTCCTCTTCTTCTGCAGACTCTGCGGCCGTGGGCATAGCCATCGGCGGCGGAGTGTGCTCCGCTCTGGCCGGGAAGAGGGCTGCAACCACCTCCTCCAGCAGCTCGGGTTGGAGACTCTCCGTAAGCGGAGGCGCCGCGGCTCGAAGTTTCCCTCGAACCGCGCGATAAGGGCGCCCCCACGGATCCCCGTCCAGAGTCTCCAACATCTCCTCCCTGGCTCGCGTCCTCGACTCGCCGATGGCCAGCCACAGAGTCTGCTTGGCCGCGCGGTACACCTCATACAGCGCGGCCTCTTCGTCAGGGACCCGACGACGTCTCCTCCGGTATCGGGTGTACTGGCGTCTGACCGCCACGCACGCGACGCGCAGCTGCGCGATCTCGGCGGTCCACCAGTACACCTGGCGCCTTGCGGACTGTGCGTGGACCCGGGGCATGGACGCGTCGCTGATTTGCGTCATCGCCCCGCGGAACCACAGCGCCTCCCGCTCGACGTCGACGGGTCCGTTCGTCACCGACTCCCGGCTCCAGGCCTGGACAATAGCGGCCTCCTCGAGAAGTTCCCTGTCTATGCGCTTACGCGCCCAACGCGGACCGTCCGTTCGCGGGGTCGGTCGACCGCGGCCGCCGGTGGTCTGGGCGGAGACGTCGAATCGGATGTAGCGGTGATCCGACAACGTCTCCACCTCCACGGCGACACGCCAGTCGTGGACACGGCTCGCGACAGCGGGGCTAGCGAACGAGACATCCACTATAGACCCGCCCCGCTGCCGCACGCACGTGTGTACCGAGCCCCGATTTAGGACGGTCAAGCCAGTCGTAACCGCCCACTCCTCCAGCACCTCGCCCCTAGCATCGGTCACAGGGGATCCCCACGCCGCAGACTTGGCGTTGAGATCCCCCAGCAACAGCACAGGGCGAGGGTGGAGTCGGCCCACGACGGCACCCAACTCGACAAGGAACCTCTCGAAGTCGGCGAGACTCTTGTTGGGCGAAAAATACGCCCCAACGGTGCCAATGCCGTCCGCGAGGGCAGCTACCCAGCCGCGACCTCGGGACGGGTTGACAAGAGCCCCGCCAATGATGGCCACCAAACCGTCCAAGTCTCCCACCCAGTTATCCCTGGGGGGGACGAAATACGGTTCGGCGACCACGGCCACGTGAATCGACCACTCTGCCATGCTCTGGAGCAAAAGATCCTGAGCTCTAGCAGAGTGGTTGATATTGCCCTGGAGGTAATGGAAGACCGCCATTTATGCGGCATCCATTCCCATCACCGCACCATTCCTAGGCCGGGAGTCGGCCGAAGGGCAGCCAGGCTGCGGGGGGGGTAAAGAGCCCCCGGCAGCCATGGCAGCCCCTCTCTTCTTCTTCTGCGTCTGCTTGGTGGGCGCGCCACAGGCCTTTCCGCCCGCTCTGTGCCCCGCAGGCCTCCCTGCAGCTGTACAGAGGCTGCAGTTTGGCGCCGCGAGACACTGGGCCGCCTTGTGGCCGGCCTGACCGCAGCGATAGCACTGCTCGCTGCGGTCAATAGCGGCGGTGCACCGTGCCCTGACATGCCCAATGTCGAGGCAACGGTAGCACCGCAAGGCCCTGGGCTGCAGCTGCTTCACCCTCGCTGCCACCCATCCCACCAAGAGACGCCCGGCGTCGGCGACTTTCTTAGCCGCCGCCACCGGACACCGCACCCAGATCGCGCCGAGCCCGGAGGCATCGACGCGAACCTCGCCCGTGCGTACGTCTGCGGGCGGACACCCACCGGTACGGGCGACGGCCGCCACGACCTCAGCCGCGGTCGTCGAGTCGTCCAGGCCATCGACGCGCAACTCAGCTGTCTTCATTGGCCTGGACACCCGGACGTCATCCGGGTTGAGGACCTCCCTCAACTTGGCGGCCAGGACGTCCGCCCTTTCGCCGCTAGAGGCACCCGACACCTCAAGCAGTCGCGCCCCCGTGATCGCCTGCCTCACTCTGAGGCCGGCCGGTACACCTAAGTCGGGGAACGCGACTTTCGCTTTTGCCTCCATGAGGACCGCCTTGTAAGTGACGCCCCTTTCGACGGCTCCGGGCTGCAGCGTAATAACTACAGCCGCGGAGCGTGGGGCTCTCATCTTTGGCGGCCCTTGAGTCTTCTGGGGTGCCGGTGCTCCAGCGGGTGCTGGTGCTGATGTCGCTGCTGGCGCCGTCTTCTTCTTTTTACGGCGGCGGCCCCTCTTTACCACCGTCGTCCAGGAGTCCGCGGTGGACCCGGGTGCGGTCGCCGAGGGAGCGGGCGCCGGTGGCGCGGCCGTCCGGGACGTGGACGCTGACGAGCCCTCCGCGGGTTTCCTCCCCGGACCCGGCTTAGCAGGCTCCGCCTTCCCCCGCCCGTCGGCAGCGAGCGGCGGCCGGAGAGTCTCAGCAGGGAGGAGCCTCGACTCGAGACCCTGCAGCCGGGCATTCATCATGCCCCCACACTGCAGCATGCAGATGCGGACGATCTTCTCGATCTCCGCATCCGCAGGTGCGGGGGCAGGTACGGACGACGGGGGGGCCGGCGGTGTCTTGGCAACGACGCCGGGGGCGGAGCTGGTGGCCACAGGACGCCTCTGCTGCCATTCCGCCCTCTGCGCGGCAAGCTCCCGCTTGAGGTCCTCCAGCTCGGATCTGAGACGGCTGTTCTCCTCCCACAGCTTCGCCGTCTCATCCGAGCTTGTGCGACTTAGGAGGACCCCAACTGCCTCCTTGATGTCGTCAGCCGCCTCCTTCAGAGCGCGCGTGAACGTGCCCTTTAGGCTGCCAGATTTCGTGGCAACCTTCAGGACAACGTCTACGCCGTCCAAAACTTGGCGACTGAGCGCCACCGCCGACAAACTTCCTCCGGCAGCCGCCTGAGCAGTGCGTCGCTCTCGGGCCAGCCGGGCCATCTCGCTGACCTCATCAGCTGCCACAGCCTTCCGCTGCGTCCGCTTTGCGGAGTTCACCTCCGCCTTGTTGCTCTGCAACATAAGCGGGGACGCAGCGGAGTCCTCGCTTTCCGCGCTCATTGGCACTGGCGTAGCGGGCCGCATGAAGTGACCCCGTGCATTACGCTCCGGTAACCTCCTCTTTGCTGTTCCCAATCTTGGGGCCGACAGCTCCTCTTCACTTGAGGACAGCTCGCTGCGCGAGCGTTTCCCCCCATGTTCCTTGTCCTGGTCGGACAAACATGAGCCTCCTCGGCTCTTGTTGCCGTCGCTGACGGCAAGCGGCTTCCCTGCGTCGCACAGTCGCTCCAGGCTAACCCGGAGCTCCTTTTCTTGCGACGCAAGAGGTGGTTGACGAAGACCGGCGGTGGTCTGCCGGTCTACGAGGCTATGGGTGCCCCCCCCAGATACGGTGGGGCTGCCTTCCGTGGAAGGGCGGGATTGTGCCTCCGTGTGGAGGTTGCCCGCCTGGGGAATATTACCATTAGCCTGCATGTTCATTGTTTTTTTCCTTTTTAAGGGTGAGGTCCCTGTTCGCGCTAGCAACCGGATAACCCTCCGGCCATTCATCCCCTCGGCACGCTAGACCTTGGGATTGGGACTCCCCAGTGTACGCCAACTCAACTCCCCTCTGTAAGCAGAGGGGGGAGTGACCAATTCTAGCCCGGTTCCCTTCACCGACCATCGTGGATGATCGGTGATTGGAACCGTGACCCTTCCCCGTTTGTTGAGAATTCGCCGCCAGCGCCAAGTGTCCACCAAAACCTGGTGGGCAGTTGGAGCTGACGTTGCCCAGGGTGCGCCACGAGGAGGCTTCTCAACATGCACCCCAACCTAACCTTTTTTTTTTTTTTTTTTTTTTTGTTCCGGGGTGGAAAATCCTCATGGATGTCCTCCGCCTGGGGCGAGCGGAGGGGTCTGTCAGACTCTTACTGACTAAAAACCACCCCGGTGTTCCGTCTCACACCTACGCCGGGGGTCGCGGGAACGAAAAAAAAAACCTCCGCAACCCCCGACTGGTGCCAGCCCGCCGCAGCGGGCCCCTCCTCCTTCATCACCGGCGCACCAGAACACATGGCACGCCGTGACCAACCCAGGGACCAAACCAGCACATGGGCGCCAGACAGCCCCTTGTCTAGGCGCCCTTGGCCCCTCTTCGGCGGGTCAGGACATTGGCCCCGCCGTCTACCAATTTTCGGCCGCAGAGGATAGGGAGAGCGGCCTACGCTATACCGACACTCCTCTTCCCCTGCGGCCCCACCGCGTTCGCCATCGGACGGTGGCGACCCCGTCAAGGCCGCGGCAGGGAGGGAGAGCGCTGTACCGCAATACACCTCTCCAGCCGCGGCCCCGAAACCGCAGCCGCGATGTCTCCGATACACGACATCGCGGCCCGCCTCAGTTGCGATGTCGCCACCGCAACCTACTCGCTGGCCACTACGTCATGGGCTTTTATCAAAAAGCCCTGACGAGCGGCCCCTCCTCGGGTTCCTCTTGGCTTCACCGTGGGTGCCCAACCCACGGCTACTGAGCCCCCCCGCAACGACAATGCGGGAACCCTTCGGGGGGGACCCCCAACCTAACCTTTTTTTTTTTTTTTTTTGGTCTCGGGGTGGAAAATCCTCATGGATGTCCTCCGCCCTGGGGCGGGCGGAGGGGTCTGTCAGACTCTTACTGACTAAAAACCACCCCGGTGTTCCGACTCACACTTACGCCGGGGGTCGCGGGAACGACAGAATCTTCCGCAACCCCCGGCTGGTGCCGGCCCGCCACCGCGGGCCTCGTCTCGGGTCAGGGGGGGGAGTGAGGTGTTTTACTCCCCCCGCGACGTCTCAGAGGGGCGCGCGTGGAACACTACGCGCCGACACCTCGGGTCCTGATGTGTGGGGGGCGACGGACGTCCCCGAGTCCGTCGTCCCTGGACCCATTTAGGGGGGCCGGAAGAGGGCGTTGTCCGCCCTCCGCCGACGCCCGGTGCGCCTGCTGCGGGCCGGGTGAGCGGACGAGATCTCCCTCTCCCTTTCCGCAGCCTCCTTCTGCGAGACGACCGTCTCGCAGAAGGCGACCACCGCGTCCCAGGACTCGGCGCCGCCGACCATAGCGTTCACTACGGCCGGCAGCGACAAGTCACTGCCTACTCCTGAGATGAGGGCACGGCGCGGCCCCTCCCAAGCGGCACACTCTGCCAGCGTGTGCCGCGCCGTGTCCTCCCGGCAGTCGACGCAGTGGTGACACCGGGCGTCCGGCTCCCTGTTTATGCGACACAGGTACTTCCCGAAGCAACCATGCCCCGAGAGCACCTGCGTCACCCGAAACGACAGGGAGCCGTGCCTCCTCCCGAGCCAGCGCTCGAGCACCGGCCGGACCGCCTCGACGACGTCGAGGCCGGCGGTAGGGCGCGAAAGCCTGTCCCGCCATTCCGCCACCAGGACCTCGCGAAGCTGAGACCGATGCAGCTCCACATGTCGCTGCATCGGTCGCTCGCCCCGCGCCCGCGCTTCCTCGCGCCACCGATACGATGACGCGAGTACTTTCGCCTCCAGGTCCCAGGGCGGGGATCCGGCCAGTGCACAAGCCGCCTCGTAGGAGATCGTGCGATACCCCCGGATGACTCTGACGGCCATCGCCCTTTGCGGTCTCCGCATGACGGCGATGCTCCCGGCCGTCAGGTCAGCCGCCCAGATCGGGGCCCCGTAAAGGGCCATCGATCGCACGATCCCCACGTATAGCCGCCTACAAGCGGCGCTCGGGCCCCCCAGATTGGGAAGCAGCGTTGAGAGCGCTCCAGCAGCGCCCAGCAACTTGGGCTACAGCCGTCGGAAGTGGGGCCCGAAGTCCCACCGGCTGTCGAGGACCAATCCTAGGTACTTCATGGTACCCTCGACAGCGATCCGAGCCCCCCCGACCACGATATGTGAGCCGGGTGACGGCGCCCGCCGGGGGCCATGGAACACGCCCCTAGGCGGCGTATGCGGCTCACCACCTGTGAGACCGCAGCCGTCGCCAGCAACGCTGCTTCCCTGTGCGAGCTCCCCCGGGCAGTGACCAGCGTGTCGTCCGCATAACACGTCAGGTCTACCCCCGGCCTGAGCTCGCCCCTCAGCACCCAGTCGTACCCGATGTTCCACAGGAGCGGCCCTAAGACCGAGCCCTGCGGAACACCGCACGACATGCGGCGCTGGTTTCCGCCATCACGTCCCACGTAGGTGACACACCTCTCCGACAGATAAGCCCCAACGATGCGGCGGAGGTAGGGAGGCACACCATGATAGCGCAGTGCCTCCCGAATACAACTCCAGGGCAGGGTGTTGAAGGCGTTGGATATGTCCAAGGACACCGCCAACATCACCCCGCCCCGAGACACCGCTTCCTCCGCCAGGACTCTAACCCGCGACACAGCGTGTATCGTGGAGCGCCCATGCCGAAACCCAAACTGACTGTCGTCCAGGTCCGGCCCCTCTCTGCACAAGTGGCCGACGAGGCGGGCTGCGATTACTCGCTCGAACAGCTTGCCCACCTCGTCTAGCAGCACTATGGGCCGGTACGCGGACGACGAGTCCGCCGGGCGCCCCGCCTTCCTGAGCAGGACCAGACGACCAGATTTCCACAAAGTGGGAAACTGGCCCCGCTCAAGACACGCTGTGTAGAGTCCTCTCAGTTGGGGCTCGAGCTCCTTCAGAGCGAGGGCCAACACGCAGCCGTGGATCCCGTCGGGCCCCGGAGCCACGTTCTTGGCCCGGAGCCGCATCACGGCTGCCCCCATCTCTGCCTGTGTCACCCCTGGGACGCTAATGGCGTTCTCGTCCTCTTCTTCTGCAGACTCTGCGGCCGTGGGCATAGCCATCGGCGGCGGAGTGTGCTCCGCTCTGGCCGGGAAGAGGGCTGCAACCACCTCCTCCAGCAGCTCGGGTTGGAGACTCTCCGTAAGCGGAGGCGCCGCGGCTCGAAGTTTCCCTCGAACCGCGCGATAAGGGCGCCCCCACGGATCCCCGTCCAGAGTCTCCAACATCTCCTCCCTGGCTCGCGTCCTCGACTCGCCGATGGCCAGCCACAGAGTCTGCTTGGCCGCGCGGTACACCTCATACAGCGCGGCCTCTTCGTCAGGGACCCGACGACGTCTCCTCCGGTATCGGGTGTACTGGCGTCTGACCGCCACGCACGCGACGCGCAGCTGCGCGATCTCGGCGGTCCACCAGTACACCTGGCGCCTTGCGGACTGTGCGTGGACCCGGGGCATGGACGCGTCGCTGATTTGCGTCATCGCCCCGCGGAACCACAGCGCCTCCCGCTCGACGTCGACGGGTCCGTTCGTCACCGACTCCCGGCTCCAGGCCTGGACAATAGCGGCCTCCTCGAGAAGTTCCCTGTCTATGCGCTTACGCGCCCAACGCGGACCGTCCGTTCGCGGGGTCGGTCGACCGCGGCCGCCGGTGGTCTGGGCGGAGACGTCGAATCGGATGTAGCGGTGATCCGACAACGTCTCCACCTCCACGGCGACACGCCAGTCGTGGACACGGCTCGCGACAGCGGGGCTAGCGAACGAGACATCCACTATAGACCCGCCCCGCTGCCGCACGCACGTGTGTACCGAGCCCCGATTTAGGACGGTCAAGCCAGTCGTAACCGCCCACTCCTCCAGCACCTCGCCCCTAGCATCGGTCACAGGGGATCCCCACGCCGCAGACTTGGCGTTGAGATCCCCCAGCAACAGCACAGGGCGAGGGTGGAGTCGGCCCACGACGGCACCCAACTCGACAAGGAACCTCTCGAAGTCGGCGAGACTCTTGTTGGGCGAAAAATACGCCCCAACGGTGCCAATGCCGTCCGCGAGGGCAGCTACCCAGCCGCGACCTCGGGACGGGTTGACAAGAGCCCCGCCAATGATGGCCACCAAACCGTCCAAGTCTCCCACCCAGTTATCCCTGGGGGGGACGAAATACGGTTCGGCGACCACGGCCACGTGAATCGACCACTCTGCCATGCTCTGGAGCAAAAGATCCTGAGCTCTAGCAGAGTGGTTGATATTGCCCTGGAGGTAATGGAAGACCGCCATTTATGCGGCATCCATTCCCATCACCGCACCATTCCTAGGCCGGGAGTCGGCCGAAGGGCAGCCAGGCTGCGGGGGGGGTAAAGAGCCCCCGGCAGCCATGGCAGCCCCTCTCTTCTTCTTCTGCGTCTGCTTGGTGGGCGCGCCACAGGCCTTTCCGCCCGCTCTGTGCCCCGCAGGCCTCCCTGCAGCTGTACAGAGGCTGCAGTTTGGCGCCGCGAGACACTGGGCCGCCTTGTGGCCGGCCTGACCGCAGCGATAGCACTGCTCGCTGCGGTCAATAGCGGCGGTGCACCGTGCCCTGACATGCCCAATGTCGAGGCAACGGTAGCACCGCAAGGCCCTGGGCTGCAGCTGCTTCACCCTCGCTGCCACCCATCCCACCAAGAGACGCCCGGCGTCGGCGACTTTCTTAGCCGCCGCCACCGGACACCGCACCCAGATCGCGCCGAGCCCGGAGGCATCGACGCGAACCTCGCCCGTGCGTACGTCTGCGGGCGGACACCCACCGGTACGGGCGACGGCCGCCACGACCTCAGCCGCGGTCGTCGAGTCGTCCAGGCCATCGACGCGCAACTCAGCTGTCTTCATTGGCCTGGACACCCGGACGTCATCCGGGTTGAGGACCTCCCTCAACTTGGCGGCCAGGACGTCCGCCCTTTCGCCGCTAGAGGCACCCGACACCTCAAGCAGTCGCGCCCCCGTGATCGCCTGCCTCACTCTGAGGCCGGCCGGTACACCTAAGTCGGGGAACGCGACTTTCGCCTTTGCCTCCATGAGGACCGCCTTGTAAGAGACGCCCCTTTCGACGGCTCCGGGCTGCAGCGTAATAACTACAGCCGCGGAGCGTGGGGCTCTCATCTTTGGCGGCCCTTGAGCCTTCTGGGGTGCCGGTGCTCCAGCGGGTGCTGGTGCTGCTGTCGCTGCTGGCGCCGTCTTTTTCTTCTTACGGCGGCCCCTCTTTACCACCGTCGTCCAGGAGTCCGCGGTGGACCCGGGTGCGGTCGCCGAGGGAGCGGGCGCCGGTGGCGCGGCCGTCCGGGACGTGGACGCTGACGAGCCCTCCGCGGGCTTCCTCCCCGGACCCGGTTTAGCAGGCTCCGCCTTCCTCCGCCCGTCGGCAGCGAGCGGCGGCCGGAGAGTCTCAGCAGGGAGGAGCCTCGACTCGAGACCCTGCAGCCGGGCATTCATCATGCCCCCACACTGCAGCATGCAGATGCGGACGATCTTCTCGATCTCCGCATCCGCAGGTGCGGGGGCAGGCGGTGTCTCTGCAACGACGCCGGGGGCGGAACTGGTGGCCACAGGACGCCTCTGCTGCCATTCCGCCCTCTGCGCGGCAAGCTCCCGCTTGAGGTCCTCCAGCTCGGATCGGAGACGGCCGTTCTCCTCCCACAGTTTCGCCGTCTCCTCCGTGCTAGTCCGCCCAACGAGGACCTCAACCGCCTCTCTGATACCTTCAGCTGCCTCCTTCAGGGCGCGCGTGAACGTGCCCTTCAAGTTGCCCGATTTGGTGGCCACTTTCAGGACCACGTCCACGCCGTCCAACACCTGGCGACTGAGCGCCACCGCCGTTGGGCTTCCTCCGGCCATCCGAGCAGAGCGCCGCTCTCGCGCTTGTTGGGCCAGCTCGCTGACCTCGTCAGCCACGACAGCCCTTTGCTGCGCCCGTTTAGCAGCAGCGGCCTCCGCACGGTTACTTCCCAGCAGGGACACAGTAGAGCCCCCGCTCGAGTCCGCCATGGTGAGCCCGGGGTCGCTCTCCGCACTCCCTCCTGGTGTATCAGGGCGCTTGAAGCGACCCCGAAGGTCACGCGCTGTCTTCTGCGCCACCGTGCCACCTTTTCCCCTCTGTGCCGCAGTTCTTTTTGCGGCCCCCTGTGTCTCCTCACTGGAGGAGAGGCTGCGCTTCCGAGATCTGGATCTGGACCTGGACCCAGATACAGATCTGGAGGCGCGTCTGCGTGTGTCCGTATCGGACATTACGTCCCTTTCGGGAATGGAGCCTCCTCGGCTCTTGTTGCCGTTGCCGGCATACGGTACCTCCGCCAATAAAATTGGCACGTCATCAACTTTTGTTTTTTTTTTCGTTTTCCATTTTGTTCCCACGAGTAATGAGGAATGAATGTCCACCTAGGCAGAGCCTCTTGCCCTAGGTAAGCCTAAATACTGGAAGAGTTCGGCAGGTATCTCCAGGGGAAGCGCTAGCGACTGGTCCCCCACCAGCCACTCATCCTCTCGCCACGCTTCGAAGCTTAGGATTAGGTGGTTTTTTATCTTAGAGGTGACCTTCCTCTGGGCCGGGCGGTTAAGCCAAGCCCCCGACGGCGGCATTAAACATGCCTCCGTTCGCTGTCCGGCCAACCCGACTCAGCGAACCCGCCGGAAGTTCTCTCCTCGAAGACTACTCCTCAAGGAGAGATACCCTTGCCGCTTTAGTGCGCCTGCACCTCAGCGGCATCATGGTCACGTCCTCTGTCGATCGACGACCGTCGATCAATCAGGAGCGACCCATCTCCCTTGTCCCTACACTGTGCCCTCTGCAAACAGAGGGACACGTGTAAGAACAAGGTGTAGCCTACCTGGCTCTCCCCCCGCAGAAATTTGCCATAAACAATAATCTTTTCTAGAAAAGATTATTGTTCATGCCCAGGGTGCACCGGCCCGACAACTGCTCTTCCCCTCGAACGTATCCATAAGGGACCAGCAGGTATCAGGCACACGAGGAGGTTTTCTGCATGCACCCCACCCCCAACCTAACCTTTTTTTTTTTTTTTTTTTTGGTCTCGGGGTGGAAAATCCTCATGGATGTCCTCCGCCCTGGGGCGGGCGGAGGGGTCTGTCAGACTCTTACTGACTAAAAACCACCCCGGTGTTCCGACTCACACTTACGCCGGGGGTCGCGGGAACGACGAAATCTTCCGCAACCCCCGGCTGGTGCCGGCCCGCCACCGCGGGCCTCGTCTCGGGTCAGGGGGGGAGTGAGGTGTTTGACTCCCCCCACGACGTCTCAGAGGGGCGCGCGTGGAACACTACGCGCCGCCACCTCGGGTCCTGATGTGTGGGGGGCGACGGACGTCCCCAAGTCCGTCGTCCCTGGACCCATTTAGGGGGGCCGGAAGAGGGCGTTGTCCGCCCTCCGCCGACGCCCGGTGCGCCTGCTGCGGGCCGGGTGAGTGGACGAGATCTCCCTCTCCCTTTCCGCAGCCTCCTTCTGTGAGACGACCGTCTCGCAGAAGGCGACCACCGCGTCCCAGGACTCGGCGCCGCCGACCATAGCGTTCACTACGGCCGGCAGCGACAAGTCACTGCCTACTCCTGAGATGAGGGCACGGCGCGGCCCCTCCCAAGCGGCACACTCTGCCAGCGTGTGCCGCGCCGTGTCCTCCCGGCAGTCGACGCAGTGGTGACACCGGGCGTCCGGCTCCCTGTTTATGCGACACAGGTACTTCCCGAAGCAACCGTGCCCCGAGAGTACCTGCGTCACCCGAAACGACAGGGAGCCGTGCCTCCTCCCGAGCCAGCGCTCGAGCACCGGCCGGACCGCCTCGACGACGTCGAGGCCGGCGGTAGGGCGCGAAAGCCTGTCCCGCCATTCCGCCACCAGGACCTCGCGAAGCTGAGACCGATGCAGCTCCACATGTCGCTGCATCGGTCGCTCGCCCCGCGCCCGCGCTTCCTCGCGCCACCGATACGATGACGCGAGTACTTTCGCCTCCAGGTCCCAGGGCGGGGATCCGGCCAGTGCACAAGCCGCCTCGTAGGAGATCGTGCGATACCCCCGGATGACTCTGACGGCCATCGCCCTTTGCGGTCTCCGCATGACGGCGATGCTCCCGGCCGTCAGGTCAGCCGCCCAGATCGGGGCCCCGTAAAGGGCCATCGATCGCACGATCCCCACGTATAGCCGCCTACAAGCGGCGCTCGGGCCCCCCAAATTGGGAAGCAGCGTTGAGAGCGCTCCAGCAGCGCCCAGCAACTTGGGCGCCAGCCGTCGGAAGTGGGGCCCGAAGTCCCACCGGCTGTCGAGGACCAATCCTAGGTACTTCATGGTACCCTCGACAGCGATCCGAGCCCCCCCGACCACGATATGTGAGCCGGGTGACGGCGCCCGCCGGGGGCCATGGAACACCATAGCCTCCGACTTGCTGAGGGCCACCTCCAGGCCTAGGCGACGTATGCGGCTCACCACCTGTGAGACCGCAGCCGTCGCCAGCAACGCTGCTTCCCTGTACGAGCTCCCCCGGGCAGTGACCAGCGTGTCGTCCGCATAACACGTCAGGTCTACCCCCGGCCTGAGCTCGCCCCTCAGCACCCAGTCGTACCCGATGTTCCACAGGAGCGGCCCTAAGACCGAGCCCTGTGGAACACCGCACGACATGCGGCGCTGGAATCCGCCATCACGTCCCGCGTAGGTGACACACCTCTCCGACAGATAAGCCCCAACGATGCGGCGGAGGTAGGGAGGCACACCATGATAGCGCAGTGCCTCCCGAATACAACTCCAGGGCAGGGTGTTGAAGGCGTTGGATATGTCCAAGGACACCGCCAACATCACCCCGCCCCGAGACACCGCTTCCTCCGCCAGGACTCTAACCCGCGACACAGCGTGTATCGTGGAGCGCCCATGCCGAAACCCAAACTGACTGTCGTCCAGGTCCGGCCCCTCTCTGCACAAGTGGCCGACGAGGCGGGCTGCGATTACTCGCTCGAACAGCTTGCCCACCTCGTCTAGCAGCACTATGGGCCGGTACGCGGACGACGAGTCCGCCGGGCGCCCCGCCTTCCTGAGCAGGACCAGACGACCAGATTTCCACAAAGTGGGAAACTGGCCCCGCTCAAGACACGCTGTGTAGAGTCCTCTCAGTTGGGGCTCGAGCTCCTTCAGAGCGAGGGCCAACACACAGCCGTGGATCCCGTCGGGCCCCGGAGCCACGTTCTTGGCCCGGAGCCGCATCACGGCTGCCCTCATCTCTGCCTGTGTCACCTCTGGGACGCTGATGGCGTTCTCTTCCTCTTCTTCTGCAGACTCTGCGGCCGTGGGCAAAGCCATCGGCGGCGGAGTGTGCTCCGCTCTGGCCGGGAAGAGGGCTGCAACCACCTCCTCCAGCAGCTCGGGTTGGAGACTCTCCGTAAGCGGAGGCGCCGCGGCTCGAAGTTTCCCTCGAACCGCGCGATAAGGGCGCCCCCACGGATCCCCGTCTAGAGTCTCCAACATCTCTTCCCTGGCTCGCGTCCTCGACTCGCCGATGGCCAGCCACAGAGTCTGCTTGGCCGCGCGGTACACCTCATACAGCGCGGCCTCTTCGTCAGGGACCCGACGACGTCTCCTCCGGTATCGGGTGTACTGGCGTCTGACCGCCACGCACGCGACGCGCAGCTGCGCGATCTCGGCGGTCCACCAGTACACCTGGCGCCTTGCGGACTGTGCGTGGACCCGGGGCATGGACGCGTCGCTGATTTGCGTCATCGCCCCGCGGAACCACAGCGCCTCCCGCTCAACGTCGACGGGTCCGTTCGTCACCGACTCCCGGCTCCAGGCCTGGACAATAGCGGCCTCCTCGAGAAGTTCCCTGTCTATGCGCTTACGCGCCCAACGCGGACCGTCCGTTCGCGGGGTCGGTCGACCGCGGCCGCCGGTGGTCTGGGCGGAGACGTCGAATCGGATGTAGCGGTGATCCGACAACGTCTCCACCTCCACGGCGACACGCCAGTCGTGGACACGGCTCGCGACAGCGGGGCTGGCGAACGAGACATCCACTATAGACCCGCCCCGCTGCCGCACGCACGTGTGTACCGAGCCCCGATTTAGGACGGTCAAGCCAGTCGTAACCGCCCACTCCTCCAGCACCTCGCCCCTAGCATCAGTCACAGGGGATCCCCACGCCGCAGACTTGGCGTTGAGATCCCCCAGCAACAGCACAGGGCGAGGGTGGAGTCGGCCCACGACGGCACCCAACTCGACAAGGAACCTCTCGAAGTCGGCGAGACTCTTGTTGGGCGAAAAATACGCCCCAACGGTGCCAATGCCGTCCGCGAGAGCAGCTACCCAGCCGCGACCTCGGGACGGGTTGACAAGAGCCCCGCCAATGATGGCCACCAAACCGTCCAAGTCTCCCACCCAGTTATCCCTGGGGGGGACGAAATACGGTTCGGCGACCACGGCCACGTGAATCGACCACTCTGCCATGCTCTGGAGCAAAAGATCCTGAGCTCTAGCAGAGTGGTTGATATTGCCCTGGAGGTAATGGAAGACCGCCATTTATGCGGCATCCATTCCCTCCACCGCACCATTCCTAGGCCGGGAGTCGGCCGAAGGGCAGCCAGGCTGCGGGGGGGGTAAAGAGCCCCCGGCAGCCATGGCAGCCCCTCTCTTCTTCTTCTGCGTCTGCTTGGTGGGCGCGCCACAGGCCTTTCCGCCCGCTCTGTGCCCCGCAGGCCTCCCTGCAGCTGTACAGAGGCTGCAGTTTGGCGCCGCGAGACACTGGGCCGCCTTGTGGCCGGCCTGACCGCAGCGATAGCACTCCTCGCTGCGGTCAATAGCGGCGGTGCACCGTGCCCTGACATGCCCAATGTCGAGGCAACGGTAGCACCGCAAGGCCCTGGGCTGCAGCTGCTTCACCCTCGCTGCCACCCATCCCACCAAGAGACGCCCAGCGTCGGCGACTTTCCTAGCCGCCGCCACCGGACACCGCAACCAGATCGCGCCGAGCCCGGAGGCATCGACGCGAACCTCGCCCGTGCGTACTTCTGCAGGCGGACACCCACCGGTACGGGCGACGGCCGCCACGACCTCAGCCGCGGTCGTCGAGTCATCCAGGCCATCGACGCGCAGCTCAGCTGTCTTCATTGGCCTGGACACCCGGACGTCATCCGGGTTGAGGACCTCCCTCAACTTGGCGGCCAGGACGTCCGCCCTTTCGCCGCTAGAGGCACCCGACACCTCAAGCAGTCGCGCCCCCGTGATCGCCTGCCTCACTCTGAGGCCGGCCGGTACACCTAAGTCGGGGAACGCGACTTTCGCTTTTGCCTCCATGAGGACCGCCTTGTAAGTGACGCCCCTTTCGACGGCTCCGGGCTGCAGCGTAATAACTACAGCCGCGGAGCGTGGGGCTCTCATCTTTGGCGGCCCTTGAGTCTTCTGGGGTGCCGGTGCTCCAGCGGGTGCTGGTGCTGATGTCGCTGCTGGCGCCGTCTTCTTCTTTTTACGGCGGCGGCCCCTCTTTACCACCGTCGTCCAGGAGTCCGCGGTGGACCCGGGTGCGGTCGCCGAGGAAGCGGGCGCCGGTGGCGCGGCCGTCCGGGACGTGGACGCTGACGAGCCCTCCGCGGGCTTCCTCCCCGGACCCGGCTTAGCAGGCTCCGCCTTCCCCCGCCCGTCGGCAGCGAGCGGCGGCCGGAGAGTCTCAGCAGGGAGGAGCCTCGACTCGAGACCCTGCAGCCGGGCATTCATCATGCCCCCACACTGCAGCATGCAGATGCGGACGATCTTCTCGATCTCCGCATCCGCAGGTGCGGGGGCAGGTACGGACGACGGGGGGGCCGGCGGTGTCTTGGCAACGACGCCGGGGGCGGAGCTGGTGGCCACAGGACGCCTCTGCTGCCATTCCGCCCTCTGCGCGGCAAGCTCCCGCTTGAGGTCCTCCAGCTCGGATCTGAGACGGCTGTTCTCCTCCCACAGCTTCGCCGTCTCATCCGAGCTTGTGCGACTTAGGAGGACCCCAACTGCCTCCTTGATGTCGTCAGCCGCCTCCTTCAGAGCGCGCGTGAACGTGCCCTTTAGGCTGCCAGATTTCGTGGCAACCTTCAGGACAACGTCTACGCCGTCCAAAACTTGGCGACTGAGCGCCACCGCCGACAAACTTCCTCCGGCAGCCGCCTGAGCAGTGCGTCGCTCTCGGGCCAGCCGGGCCATCTCGCTGACCTCATCAGCTGCCACAGCCTTCCGCTGCGTCCGCTTTGCGGAGTTCACCTCCGCCTTGTTGCTCTGCAACATAAGCGGGGACGCAGCGGAGTCCTCGCTTTCCGCGCTCATTGGCACTGGCGTAGCGGGCCGCATGAAGTGACCCCGTGCATTACGCTCCGGTAACCTCCTCTTTGCTGTTCCCAATCTTGGGGCCGACAGCTCCTCTTCACTTGAGGACAGCTCGCTGCGCGAGCGTTTCCCCCCAGGTTCCTTGTCCTGGTCGGACAAACATGAGCCTCCTCGGCTCTTGTTGCCGTCGCTGACGGCAAGCGGCTTCCCTGCGTCGCACAGTCGCTCCAGGCTAACCCGGAGCTCCTTTTCTTGCGACGCAAGAGGTGGTTGACGAAGACCGGCGGTGGTCTGCCGGTCTACGAGGCTATGGGTGCCCCCCCCAGATACGGTGGGGCTGCCTTCCGTGGAAGGGCGGGATTGTGCCTCCGTGTGGAGGTTGCCCGCCTGGGGAATATTACCATTAGCCTGCATGTTCATTGTTTTTTTCCTTTTTAAGGGTGAGGTCCCTGTTCGCGCTAGCAACCGGATAACCCTCCGGCCATTCATCCCCTCGGCACGCTAGACCTTGGGATTGGGACTCCCCAGTGTACGCCAACTCAACTCCCCTCTGTAAGCAGAGGGGGGAGTGACCAATTCTAGCCCGGTTCCCTTCACCGACCATCGTGGATGATCGGTGATTGGAACCGTGACCCTTCCCCGTTTGTTGAGAATTCGCCGCCAGCGCCAAGTGTCCACCAAAACCTGGTGGGCAGTTGGAGCTGACGTTGCCCAGGGTGCGCCACGAGGAGGCTTCTCAACATGCACCCCACCCCCAACCTAACCTAACCTAACCTAAACTTTTTTTTTTTTTTTTTTTTGACGCTGAGAAATGCTTTATGCACTGCCGCTCGTGGGGGACGAGAC
This sequence comes from Xanthia togata, assembly GCA_963853775.1. Lineage (NCBI taxonomy): Eukaryota > Metazoa > Arthropoda > Insecta > Lepidoptera > Noctuidae > Xanthia > Xanthia togata. The sequence goes on along the minus strand of OY970791.1, from coordinate 31,388,777 downwards.
GGGGTGTGTGGGACTCCTGTCAGAAGGACAGTATACCTAAAACTGGCGTAGCCTTTACATCCACGACCCTCCCGGCGCATGCCCACCTAGCTGGCGGGCCCCGCATGCCCCCCAGGTTGGGGGGCTACGGGAATGGCCGGGAACACCTGGCCATTCCCGTCCGACACTGGTGGAGGTCTGTGCAATACAGGCAAGGGTGCCCCCGCACCCGTTGCCTGCTGGCCTCCACCTGGTTTGGGGAGAAATATACCCCCACCAGGGCTACTTCTCCCTACGCGGCGGCCACGTATCCCGGTCCCCTCTCTAAGAGCGAGAGGGGAGGGGAGTCCGTGGAAGACCACGACACCGATGCCAACGAGGCGTGTTCGCCTGAAGGATGCGATGTTCGACCCTATCCATCAGTCGGACATCGCACCCCCCTCCTCCGCCGCCGCTGCAGGAACGACGGTGCTAGCCGCAGCAGCAGGCCCACTCGGCGCCTGCACTTTGCCCCGCTTGAGGGGAGGATTGCAGTTCCTCCCCTTCATAACGTGGCCTGCCGGGCAGCCACTGGCGGCACACACCGCGCAGTGCGGCGTGGCGACCTCGCAGGAGGCGGCTTTGTGGCCCTCCCTGCCGCAGCGGTAGCAAGTGTCCGTCCTGTCTACCGTGGACGGACACAGGGGCCGGGTGTGGCCAATGCCGAGGCACCTATAGCACCGCAGAGGCTGGTCCTCGAGCACCCGGACTGCACCCGAGCTGAAGCCGACTGTGAGCCGTCCCTTGGCAAGGACGGCTTTGGCAGCGGCAATTGGGCACGTGAGGCGAATGGTGCCCATTCCTCCGCGGCCGGGCCTTATGTCCCGGCCTTGGACCGCCGCGACGCCACAGCCCCCTATCACTGCGACCGCCGCCACCACCTCCTCCTTGGTGACGGAGTCGTCGAGGTCCGTCACCTCTATGGCCGCCAACTTGACCGGTCGGGCCACCTTGGCCGAATCCGCAATGACCTCTTGCAGCTTGGCTGCAAAGAGGTCCGCATGGGCATTCCCCTCTGCCCCCGGGAACTCGAATATTCGAGCCCCGGCTTGAGTGTGTCGGCAAGATACCCAGTTGGGTGGGATCGGCATTGGTACGCGCCCGCACGAAAAGGGACGCGTACGTCTCCCCTCGCCCCGCAGCCTCCGCGGTGAGCGTCACCACGACGGCCGCGGTTTTTGGGGGGACGAGTCGCCCCTTTCCCCTCCCTTTCCCCTTCCCTTTACCCTTGTCGGTCGTCTGCGACTGGCTGGGAGCGATGGTGGCGGGGGTGACAGGGACAGCCGTCGCCGACTTCTTGCCTTTTCCCTTCCCTCTCACCTCCGTCCACTCGTTGGACGGGGTGGTCGAAGGCAGGAGGGCGTCCTCCGCCTGGGAGAAGGACGGCTCCGGCTCACGCTGCCTCTTATCTGCCGCAAGCGGCGGTCGGAGCCGTGTCTCCGGCAAGAGCCGGTCCTCAATTCCTGCGAAGCAGGCTCTTGTGAAGGCCCTCTCCTCCATTATGACCTTGCGGATGATATCCTCAAGGTTGGAGGCGGGGCCCTCTGCCGCAGGGCTCGTCCCGGCTTGTTGTGGCTGGGCCGTGGCTTCAGCCAGCCTCTGATGAAGCCGGCTGACCTCTGTCTGCAGGCGATCCACCCTCGCCTGCAGTTGCCGCGTCTCGTCGGTGGTCTTCCTCTGGACCAGCTCCGCGACGACACCGCGCAAGCTCGCGGCCCGGCTCTTGAGGGCCTTCTGAAACGTCCCCTTTAGGTTGGAGGACTTAGAGGCGACCTCGACAATCTCCTCCTCGTCCTCCTCCGCCATTTTCTCCAGCTCCGCCAGAGAGTGGTCTGCGTAAAGAACGCGGGACGTACCGTACCCGGACTTGGCCCGGGTGACGTGCGCCCGCTTCTCTTTGGCCGCCACCCGCTCTTCCAGCTCTTGCTGGAGCTGCGTCCGCTGAGCCAGGTCCAACTTGCGTTGGGCATCCGCGAGTCCAACGTCATGGCTATCCGCGGCCACCGTCAGCCTCTTAGTCTCCGGGGAGCCCCCGGACGAAGCGACCCGCTTCCTCGACCGAGAGTCGTCTGCATCCGACATACTAATAATTGAGTCGTTATCAGACGACTCGTCCGCCCCTCCGAAGAAACTGGTCGCAGACAGCGCGCGGCCAGTCTCTGACGCCGAAGCGCCGGAGTGGCCCTGAGAAGGGCCTTTTGGTTGGCCCTGAGAAGGGCCTTTGGGTTGGCCCTGAGAAGGGCCTTTGGGTTGGCCCTGAGAAGGGCCTTTTGGTTTTAAAAATCGCCCGAAGGCGTCCCGCGCAGGTGTTGGCATAGCCTCCGCAGGTTCGTAGACGACAACGCAAGATTAAAATTCGCTACGAGAGCACAGTGCACTTTGGCCAACCCAGTCTGCCACTCCGTTACGGTGGTCAGAACTGGGTCATTTCCAGGGGACGCGACGTGGACGCAAGCACTGTGGGGTGGTCCCCCACCCCAACCTAACCTTTTTTTTTTTTTTTTTTTTTTTGATCTCGGGGTGGAAAATCCTCATGGATGTCCTCCGCCCTGGGGCGGGCGGAGGGGTCTGTCAGACTCTTACTGACTAAAAACCACCCCGGTGTTCCGACTCACACTTACGCCGGGGGTCGCGGGAACGAAAGAATCTTCCGCAACCCCCGGCTGGTGCCGGCCCGCCACCGCGGGCCTCGTCTCGGGTCAGGGGGGGGAGTGAGGTGTTTGACTCCCCCCGCGACGTCTCAGAGGGGCGCGCGTGGAACACTACGCGCCGCCACCTCGGGTCCTGATGTGTGGGGGGCGACGGACGTCCCCGAGTCCGTCGTCCCTGGACCCATTTAGGGGGGCCGGAAGAGGGCGTTGTCCGCCCTCCGCCGACGCCCGGTGCGTCTGCTGCGGATCGGGTTAGTGGAAGCAATCTCCCGCTCCCTTTCCGCAGCTTCCTTCTGCGAGATGACTGTCTCGCAGAAGGAAACCACCGCGTCCCAGGACTCCTCGCTGCCGGCCATGGAATTCACGACGGCCGGCAGCGAAAGGTCACTGCCTACTCCAGAGACGAGGGCACGGCGCGGCTCCTCCCAAGCGGCACACTCTGCCAGCGTATGCCGCGCCGTGTCCTCCCGACAGTCGACGCAGTGGTGACACCGGGCGTCCGGCTCCCTGTTTATGCGACACAGGTACTTCCCGAAGCAACCATGCCCCGAGAGCACCTGCGTCACTCGAAACGACAGGGAGCCGTGCCTCCTCCCGAGCCAGCGCTCGAGCACCGGCCGGACCGCCTCGACGACGTCGAGGCCGGCGGTAGGGCGCGAAAGCCTGTCCCGCCATTCCGCCACCAGGACCTCGCGAAGCTGAGACCGATGCAGCTCCACGTGTTGCTGCATCGGTCGCTCGCCCCACGCCCGCGCTTCCTCGCGCCACCGATACGATGACGCGAGTACTTTCGCCTCCAGGTCCCAGGGCGGACCCCAACCTAACCTAACCTAACCTTTTTTTTTTTTTTTTTTGGTCTCGGGGTGGAAAATCCTCATGGATGTCCTCCGCCCTGGGGCGGGCGGAGGGGTCTGTCAGACTCTTACTGACTAAAAACCACCCCGGTGTTCCGACTCACACTTACGCCGGGGGTCGCGGGAACGAAAGAATCTTCCGCAACCCCCGGCTGGTGCCGGCCCGCCACCGCGGGCCTCGTCTCGGGTCAGGGGGGGGAGTGAGGTGTTTGACTCCCCCCGCGACGTCTCAGAGGGGCGCGCGTGGAACACTACGCGCCGCCACCTCGGGTCCTGATTTGTGGGGGGCGACGGACGTCCCCGAGTCCGTCGTCCCTGGACCCATTTAGGGGGGCCGGAAGAGGGCGTTGTCCGCCCTCCGCCGACGCCCGGTGCGCCTGCTGCGGGCCGGGTGAGTGGACGAGATCTCCCTTTCCGCAGCCTCCTTCTGCGAGACGACCGTCTCGCAGAAGGCGACCACCGCGTCCCAGGACTCGGCGCCGCCGACCATAGCGTTCACTACGGCCGGCAGCGACAAGTCACTGCCTACTCCTGAGATGAGGGCACGGCGCGGCTCCTCCCAAGCGGCACACTCTGCCAGCGTATGCCGCGCCGTGTCCTCCCGACAGTCGACGCAGTGGTGACACCGGGCGTCCGGCTCCCTGTTTATGCGACACAGGTACTTCCCGAAGCAACCATGCCCCGAGAGCACCTGCGTCACCCGAAACGACAGGGAGCCGTGCCTCCTCCCGAGCCAGCGCTCAAGCACCGGCCGGACCGCCTCGACGACGTCGAGGCCGGCGGTAGGGCGCGAAAGCCTATCCCGCCATTCCGCCACCAGGACCTCGCGAAGCTGAGACCGATGCAGCTCCACGTGTCGCTGCATCGGTCGCTCGCCCCGCGCCCGCGCTTCCTCGCGCCACCGATACGATGACGCGAGTACTTTCGCCTCCAGGTCCCAGGGCGGGGATCCGGCCAGTGCACAAGCCGCCTCGTAGGAGATCGTGCGATACCCCCGGATGACTCTGACGGCCATCGCCCTTTGCGGTCTCCGCATGACGGCGATGCTCCCGGCCGTCAGGTCAGCCGCCCAGATCGGGGCCCCGTAAAGGGCCATCGATCGCACGATCCCCACGTATAGCCGCCTACAAGCGGCGCTCGGGCCCCCCAGATTGGGAAGCAGCGTTGAGAGCGCTCCAGCAGCGCCCAGCAACTTGGGCGCCAGCCGTCGGAAGTGGGGCCCGAAGTCCCACCGGCTGTCGAGGACCAATCCTAGGTACTTCATGGTACCCTCGACAGCGATCCGAGCCCCCCCGACCACGATATGTGAGCCGGGTGACGGCGCCCGCCGGGGGCCATGGAACACCATAGCCTCCGACTTGCTGAGGGCCACCTCCAGGCCTAGGCGACGTATGCGGCTCACCACCTGTGAGACCGCAGCCGTCGCCAGCAACGCTGCTTCCCTGTACGAGCTCCCCCGGGCAGTGACCAGCGTGTCGTCCGCATAACACGTCAGGTCTACCCCCGGCCTGAGCTCGCCCCTCAGCACCCAGTCGTACCCGATGTTCCACAGGAGCGGCCCTAAGACCGAGCCCTGTGGAACACCGCACGACATGCGGTGCTGGAATCCGCCATCACGTCCCGCGTAGGTGACACACCTCTCCGACAGATAAGCCCCAACGATGCGGCGGAGGTAGGGAGGCACACCATGATAGCGCAGTGCCTCCCGAATACAACTCCAGGGCAGGGTGTTGAAGGCGTTGGATATGTCCAAGGACACCGCCAACATCACCCCGCCCCGAGACACCGCTTCCTCCCCCAGGACTCTAACCCGCGACACAGCGTGTATCGTGGAGCGCCCATGCCGAAACCCAAACTGACTGTCGTCCAGGTCCGGCCCCTCTCTGCACAAGTGGCCGACGAGGCGGGCTGCGATTACTCGCTCGAACAGCTTGCCCACCTCGTCTAGCAGCACTATGGGCCGGTACGCGGACGACGAGTCCGCCGGGCGCCCCGCCTTCCTGAGCAGGACCAGACGACCAGATTTCCACAAAGTGGGAAACTGGCCCCGCTCAAGACACGCTGTGTAGAGTCCTCTCAGTTGGGGCTCGAGCTCCTTCAGAGCGAGGGCCAACACACAGCCGTGGATCCCGTCGGGCCCCGGAGCCACGTTCTTGGCCCGGAGCCGCATCACGGCTGCCCTCATCTCTGCCTGTGTCACCTCTGGGACGCTGATGGCGTTCTCCTCCTCTTCTTCTGCAGACTCTGCGGCCATGGGCAAAGCCATCGGCGGCGGAGTGTGCTCCGCTCTGGCCGGGAAGAGGGCTGCAACCACCTCCTCCAGCAGCTCGGGTTGGAGACTCTCCGTAAGCGGAGGCGCCGCGGCTCGAAGTTTCCCTCGAACCGCGCGATAAGGGCGCCCCCACGGATCCCCGTCTAGAGTCTCCAACATCTCTTCCCTGGCTCGCGTCCTCGACTCGCCGATGGCCAGCCACAGAGTCTGCTTGGCCGCGCGGTACACCTCATACAGCGCGGCCTCTTCGTCAGGGACCCGACGACGTCTCCTCCGGTATCGGGTGTACTGGCGTCTGACCGCCACGCACGCGACGCGCAGCTGCGCGATCTCGGCGGTCCACCAGTACACCTGGCGCCTTGCGGACTGTGCGTGGACCCGGGGCATGGACGCGTCGCTGATTTGCGTCATCGCCCCGCGGAACCACAGCGCCTCCCGCTCGACGTCGACGGGTCCGTTCGTCACCGACTCCCGGCTCCAGGCCTGGACAATAGCGGCCTCCTCGAGAAGTTCCCTGTCTATGCGCTTACGCGCCCAACGCGGACCGTCCGTTCGCGGGGTCGGTCGACCGCGGCCGCCGGTGGTCTGGGCGGAGACGTCGAATCGGATGTAGCGGTGATCCGACAACGTTTCCACCTCCACGGCGACACGCCAGTCGTGGACACGGCTCGCGACAGCGGGGCTGGCGAACGAGACATCCACTATAGACCCGCCCCGCTGCCGCACGCACGTGTGTACCGAGCCCCGATTTAGGACGGTCAAGCCAGTCGTAACCGCCCACTCCTCCAGCACCTCGCCCCTAGCATCGGTCACAGGGGATCCCCACGCCGCAGACTTGGCGTTGAGATCCCCCAGCAACAGCACAGGGCGAGGGTGGAGTCGGCCCACGACGGCACCCAAACCTAACCTAACCTTTTTTTTTTTTTTTTTTTTTTGACGCTGTGAAATGCTTTATGCACTGCCGCTCGTGGGGGACGAGACGGGGTGTGTGGGACTCCTGTCGGAACGACAGTATACCCACTAAAACTCAGCGGTGTTCCCACTTCGCCGTGATGGGAGGGTCATGGGAAACTGACGTAGCCTTTACATCCACAACCCTCCCGGCGCATGCCCGCCTAACTTGACGGGAATGGCCGGGAACACCTGGCCATTCCCGTCCGACACTGGTGGAGGCCTGTGCAATACAGGCAAGGGTGCCCCCGCACCCGTTGCCAGCTGGCCTCCACCTGGTTAGGGGAGAAATAACGCCCGCAAGGGCTTATTTTCCCCACGCGGCGGCCACGTATCCCGGTCCCTTCTCTAATAGCGAGAAGGGAGGGGAGTCCGTGCGAGACCGCGCCGTTAGTGCCATTCGTTTGGAGGATGCGATAAATGGAAAACATTATTCCAACATCGCACCCTCCTCAGCTACCGCCACAGGAGCTACAGTGGCGATGACGGCGGCGGTGGCAGCAACAAGGCGAACCTGCGCCGGCGCCATGCCCTTCTTCGCAGGAGGCTTGCAGCTCCTGCCCGTCATTTTGTGGTCCGCGGGGCGGCCACTGCTGGCACACGCCGCGCAGTGTAGCGTGGTGGCGTGGCAAGTAGCACTCCTGTGTCCCTCCTGCCCGCATCGGAAGCAACAGTTTCCCCAGTCGGACTTGGAGGGACACGTGGCTCGGGTGTGGCCGAAGGCGAAGCACTTGAAGCAGCGCATTGGCTGGACTTCAAGTGCCCGGACCACAGCTGAGCTGAGCCCCACAAGCAGCCGCCCTTTGGTCGCATGAAGGACGGCCCCAGCCACGGCGACTGGGCACTCGACGCGGATGGTGCCCATGCCGCGGCGGCCGAGCCTGATGGCTCCGCCCTTCCCTACGCGGCGGCCACGTATCCCGGTCCCCTCTCTAACAGCGAGAGGGGAGGGGAGTCCGTGGAAGACCGCGACACCGATGCCAACGAGGCGTGTTCGCCTGAAGAATGCGATGTTCGACCCTATCTATCAGTCGGACATCGCACCCCCCTCCTCCGCCGCCGCTGCAGGAACGACGGTGCTAGCCGCAGCAGCAGGCCCACTCGGCGCCTGCACTTTGCCCCGCTTGAGGGGAGGGTTGCAGTTCCTCCCCTTCATAACGTGGCCTGCCGGGCGGCCACTGGCGGCACACACTGCAAAGTGCGGCGTGGCGACTTCGCAGGAGGCGGCTTTGTGGCCCTCCCTGCCGCAGCGGTAGCAAGTGTCCGTCCTGTCTACCGTGGACGGACACAGGGGCCGGGTGTGGCCAATGCCGAGGCACCTATAGCACCGCAGAGGCTGGTCCTCGAGCGCCCGGACTGCACCCGAGCTGAAGCCCACTGTGAGCCGTCCCGTCTTCCGCCTGGGAGGAGGATGGCTCAGGCTCACGCTGCCTCTTATCCGCCGCAAGCGGCGGTCGGAGCCGTGTCTCTGGCAAGAGCCGGTCCTCAATTCCTGCCAGGCAGGCTCTTGTGAAGGCCCTCTCCTCCATTACGACATTGCGGATGATATCCTCAAGGTTGGAGGCGGGGCCCTCTGCCGCAGGGCTCGTCCCGGCTTGTTGTGGCCGGGCCGTGGCTTCAGCCAGCCTCTGATGAAGCCGGCTGACCTCCATCCGCAGGCAATCCACCCTCGCCTGCAGTTGCCGCGTCTCGTCGGTGGTCTTCCGCTGGACCAGCTCCGCGACGACACCGCGCAAGCTCGCGGCCCGGCTCTTGAGGGCCTTCTGAAAGGTCCCCTTTAGGTTGGAGGACTTAGAGGCGACCTCGACAATCTCCTCCTCGTCCTCCTCCGCCATTTTCTCTAGCTCCGCCAGAGAGTGGTCCGCGTACAGAACGCGGGACGCACCGTACCCGGACTTGGCCCGGGCGACGTGCGCCCGCTTTTCTTTGGCCGCCACCCGCTCCTCCAGCTCTTGCTGGAGCTGCGTCCGCCGAGCCAGGTCCAACTGGCGCTGGGCATCCGCGAGCCCAACGTCATGGCTATCCGCGGCCACCGTCGGCCTCTTAGTCTCCGGGGAGCCCCCGGGCGAAGCGACCCGCTTCCCCGACCGAGAGTCATCCGCATCCGACATACTAATGAGTGAGTCGTTATCGGACGACTCGTCCGCCCCTCCAAAGAAACTGGTCGCAGACCGCGCGCGGCCAGTCTCTGACGCCGAAGCGCCGGAGTGGCCCTGAGAAGGGCCTTTTGGTTGGCCCTGAGAAGGGCCTTTTGGTTTTAAAAATCGCCCGAAGGCGTCCCGCGCAGGTGTTGGCATAGCCTCCGCAGGTTCGTAGACGACAACGCAAGATTAAAATTCGCTACGAGAGCACAGTGCACTTTGGCCAACCCAGTCTGCCACTCCGTTACGGTGGTCAGAACTGGGTCGTTTCCAGGGGACGCGACGAGGACGCAAGCACTGTGGGGTGGTCCCCCACCCGGGCCCAACCTAACCTAACCTTTTTTTTTTTTTTTTTTTTTTGACGCTGAGAAATGCTTTATGCACTGCCGCTCGTGGGGGACGAGACGGGGTGTGTGGGACTCCTGTCAGAAGGACAGTATACCCACTAAAACTCAGCGGTGTTCCCGCTTCGCCATGATGGGAGGGCCATGGGAAACTGGCGTAGCCTTTACATCCACGACCCTCCCGGCGCATACCCGCCTAGCTGGCGGGCCCCGCATGCCCCCTTGGTTGGGGGGCTACGGGAATGGCCAGGTGTTCTCGGCCATTCCCGTAGCCCCCCAACCACACTGGTAGAGGCCTGTGCAATACAGGCAAGGGTGCCCCCGCACCCGTTGCCTGCTGACCTCCACCTGATTTGGGGAGAAATACACCCTCACCAGGGCAAATTCTCCCCGCGCGGCGGCCACGTATCCCGGTCCCCTCTCCAATAGCGAGAGGGGAGGGGAGTCCGTGGAAGACCGCGACAACAATGCCAACGAGTACGGCTCGGCAACCACTACCACGTCCACCGTGTTCGCCTGAAGGATGCGATGTTCGACCCTATCCATCAGTCGGACATCGCACCCCCCTCCTCCGCCGCCGCTGCAGGAACGACGGTGCTAGCCGCAGCAGCAGGCCCACTTGGCGCCTGCGCTTTGCCCCGCTTGAGGGGAGGATTGCAGTTCCTCCCCTTCATAACGTGGCCTGCCGGGCAGCCACTGGCGGCACACACCGCGCAGTGCGGCGTGGCGACCTCGCAGGAGGCGGCCTTGTGGCCCTCCCTGCCGCAGCGGTAACAAGTGTCCGTCCTGTCTACCGTGGACGGACACAGGGGCCGGGTGTGGCCAATGCCGAGGCACCTAAAACACCGCAGAGGCTGGTCCTCGAGCGCCCGGACTGCACCCGGGCTGAAGCCGACTGTGAGCCGTCCCTTGGCAAGGACGGCTTTGGCAGCGGCAATTGGGCACGCGAGGCGAATGGTGCCCATGCCTCCGCGGCCGGGCCTTATGTCCCGGCCTTGGACCGCCGCGACGCCACAGCCCCCTATCGCTGCGACCGCCGCCACCACCTCCTCCTTGGTGACGGAGTCGTCGAGGTCCGTCGCAAAATGTGATCATGAAGGAACATGACAAATAAAACAGATAGATGTATTATGGTAATAATTTATTTTATAAATTGTCGCCGTCATCGCTATCGCTATCGCTGTCCCTTTCTGTAACATTTATTATAAATGTGTCTGTGATATTGTCAATTAACATATTTAGCCTACTCATTTTTTCCTCTTCTTTGACAACATGGGATACGCATTTAGACCATTCGGTAGCCGTAATTTTTTTAATGCCTTCCTGAAATAAATTTCTCACGTCTGTCAATTTGAAGGTTTTATTATTTTGAGCTACATGCCCCTTTACCTGTGCCCATATCAATTCGATAGGGTTTAGCTCGCAATGGTAAGGGGGCAGTCTTAAAACCGTGATCCCATGTTGTGCTGCCATTTCGTCTACAGCTTACTTATTAAAAGACTCGTTATGTGGAATCAGTTCTAAAAGCGTAGCTTTAACCATATCTGGTTCGTAATGAATATTTTTATTTAAAAGCCAATCTTGAATGGCAGCTTTTTTCCAGCTCATTTTTGGTGCTGTTTCCAATTTTCGGGAGTGGTAAGGTGCATTATCCATCACCACAATTGAGTTTGGTCTTAATTTTGGTAAGACTCCAGCGAACCACTCCTCAAAACAAACTGCATTCATCTCATCATGGTAATCTTCACAATTTTTCTTTGCTTCAAAAATCATGAGCCCCTCTTCCAGGAAGCCTTTTTCACTACCTAGATGGCTAATTATGAGACGTTTGCCTTTTCCAGATGGATTTTTTAATCCAGTGGTCAGTCCCTCCAAAAACGCTGGTCGAGATGATGTGACTTTCTTGTCCACCCAAGTTTTTTTTACAGTATGACCTTAAAATAAATATAGTACATGAACATTCAATATTACTATTAAATTTAATGTAAAATGTATATAAATTCATTTTGTGTATAAATGTTAGCCTTACCTGCGTTAACCCAAGTTTCATCTTGATAATATATATGTCTCCCTTCTCGTCGAAACTGACATATAGATCGCAAGTAACGCTGGCGCCATGTTACTATATCATTTCGATCAATAAGTGTGCTCTTGCGTGACCGTGCAACAAATTTAAAATTAAGATGCTTCAAAATTTTTCTGAGGGTGTCTTTGGAAATCTTGGGCATTTCTGAATCATCGTTCATCACTTGTAAAATCTAAAGTAGTAAATTTTTTAGCTTGGAATCATTACTTATATATACAGAGTTGATATGACAGAGGGGCATTAAATTACACAACGTATACTATACGTATTTAGTATTAATTTGATACGGTATAAAAATAAAAAGCATCAAAAATGAGTTTTTTTTTTTTTCATACAAACTAAATAGCTTACAAATCAGGGTAAAACGTAACCACCCTGTGTAAATAAATTTAACTGACCTTAGATACCTAGGTAACAAAGCGGCAACGTCGCGCGCGGGCCGGACCGCGGCGTGTGTTATCACGTGTCAAGGCGCGTGACCGGGGCGGTGGCGCGAGGCGGCTTAGGCTTCCGCTCGGCTTTTATGATAGGTACAGTAAGTACGCACACAACAACAATCACAACAAAACTCCATTCACATGAATGCAAAAATTATACCGAATGATAATTAACTCACTGTTCGTTACTAAGCACTTTAATTTGTAAAATACTAAAATAATCCTATTTTTTAGTTCTAAAATTGTATTTTAATTACACACACACAACCAAAGTTTAATTACATGTCCTATCACAATAAAAAACAGTCAATCACAAAAAAAACACTAACACTAAATAATAATAATCCGATGTTACGAGTGTCCTGTCACAATATAAAAAGAAATATTGTCTTAAACTTATTTAGTGTCCTATCACAATAACAAAACAAAATCAATTGTCTGCGCGCGTAAGCGGCGCAAGAGCTTCCGTGTTACGTAACATACGTTTCGAGAGGATAGCGTCGGGCGGCGCACTAAAAAGTACTCTGTGCGGCGCACTGACTGATGCCCCTCTGCCCCCACTTACTTACCGATCGCACAAGGATCTAGGATGCGTTAGCAACAGACTGACCTATTTCTATTTCTTTTACGCGCGGGATGTTTTGCTATGATTCTCTCTCTCTTGTTTTCTTTGGTTATTTTTTTAGCGAAAAATATTTGGTTGTACTTGTGACTTGCGTCAGAGCGGCAACAACGCATCGTAGGCTAAACTCAGATTTATCGTTTTAAGGTGGATGACCTATGCGTATAGACATAATCAGCTGTTAGGAAAGATACATCGTGTTCAAACGGGGCAAAAACTACTGCTCCTATTTATCTTTTTGTGATGTACTTGGCTGAGGATCCATTTTGATGGAAAACCAAAACAAATAGATTCACTCAAAGTTCACAAAAAACTATAAACGTAACAACAAACACAACGTAACAACACTTTAACAAAAACCCAACAAAATAACAAAATATCGATTCACAATGAAATAAGATATTCGTGCAGTCAGACTGGGAGAATGAAGCCGAATGACACGATAAACAAAATGGCGATAGCTGCACGAGCGCGCACGGGTTGCCAATACTGAAAACTATCTAGGCTCTTTTATTATAAGTTTTGTTTTTATATTAAAAACAAAAATATTAACTTTTTATAAAATAGAGCAGCGATTACTAATTAATAAATAATTATTATGAATAATTATGTATTTATTTAAATAAAAATCAATAATTTAGTCTTTAATTGGCACACTGATGGTACACACACTGATTGTTTATCGATTTTTGTGTTCATCACTACACTATTATATGTGGTATCATTATTTCACAAAATGACAGTAGCTAATGTCAAATCTGGAATCGAATTAAAATTCCGAGTTTATAGTCAATTTTTTTGTGCTATTATCGGTCGTGCTGCAGCTGTCCCTGTCGCACTCTACGGAAGCAGACTTGAGGTAAGACGACGGCAATAGTTTATTCAAATACCTATTTTTTTAATTCCTCGCAGGCCCTGCAGCCTAATTGCGCAACACATTTTATTTTTGATTGCAATTCCGAATCGAAACCAAGTCCAATTTAAATCGCATGCCATAATTGGAATTACGATAAACATTTTTTACCAATCGACCGAAATAGGGATGATGACTAAAAAAATTTTTTTAGTCCGTAATGTAGATTATGAAAAAATAACGTACACATATTTTTTTCTTTTTTTACGTTATCATAAGATTACGACGATACATTGAGTTATAATGTGCCATGACGTCACTTGTATGTAGATTTTATACATACTTGTGACGTATCAACCCCCACTCCCCAACTTTAATGAGTTGTATCTAAGTCATTTTTTATTAATATGATAAAGCAAAAAATACGTGTCTAATATTTTTTTATTATCTGTCTGACGGACTAAATAGAATTTCTTTTTTTTGACCCAGGCATCATCCCTATTGTATAGGGTTGTTCTTATAAAACGGTTATACGTCTTTGATTTATATGTTTTGTTTCACCATATAGGCATGATTAATTTCCAAATTATTGTGCTATATTTTTTTTTTTTTTTTAATTATAACTGATGCTCTACTAGTGTTTATAAATGAAAATGTACAATGATTGCCGAAAAATTAAAAACCATTTTTTAAAACACTTTCTATCAAAAACTACCATAATTGAAATACGTAACAAAACGTTTCCTTTCCCCGGTTTTTTTATCTGTGGCCAATGACAAAATCGTAGAAAAGCAGTGTTGTCAACTTAGTGGAATTTCCACTAAACCTGGGGGTTTGGACACCCCTACTGGCGAAGAAATTGCTTGAAATTGCGAATTGCTTTTAGTGGCTGGTGGTTTTGTCTAGTAGTTAGTTTAATTCAATTTGTTGAAAACAATACAATCAATTACTAAAACTGACTCGAGAAAATATTAAAATAACAAGATAATGGCATGTTTTATTGTTCGTCTAAAACCTGCGTCAGTGATTTTACGATGTATTTCTTTCAAATGCCGAAACCACTGCAGATTCGAACGCTGTTTTGGCAAAACTGTTCACCATGATGAATATGTTGAAACCAATCAGAGGCTCCGCCCGAGTCGTGATCGCAAACCGACGTCATTTCAAAAAAAAAATTCACGGGAAAATACTACCGGGGTAAAAAAAATCTGCCGTTATGCCTAAGTTATGTATAGATCTAACAAACATTCAAACATCTTCACTAACTTTTTCATTAATTATTGTAGATTAAGTTGGATGATGTTTAAAAAAATACTTTGACCTGTTGTTTTATTTTCATTCTCAAATTTTCAAATGGACCTCCAAAACAGCGACCGAATGTCAGTAACAGAAAAATAAAATTAAAAAAATTGTGACTAAACTATACTCTATTTGAAATAAGATTACACATTTAAATAAACCGTTTCGTGTTCGGTTGAACATTAAAAGCAAAAAAGTGGTTACAATACCAAGTGTTTACTGAAGCTGCCATTTGTCATATCACCAACGCAATAGAAGTCAAAATCGGTTGAACGGATTATAAAAAATGTCTCTTCTTATTTCTTTTTATAGCACTCGGGGAAAAAAAATGGCAACACTGAGAACATTTTTTTTTATTATATTTACAAATTTTAATATCCTTTATCATGGGCTTAAGTTAGGCTGTTTTGGAACATTTTTCTTGTGGCTTGTGTAAGTCGGAAGAACTGGAAAATTCTCTCATTAAATCAAGACTGTTTTGCTCAAAAAATATATCTCGAAAAATACATAAGTCGAGATTATCACTACAAGTAAGTAACCCAATATAAATAGGAATAACGTGTCCCTATCTCCGTCAACCTCACATTCTAACTGAAATTGTTAATTGTTATTTTTGTACATAAGTACCTACATGCTGAAATAAACTATAGTAACCACTAACCTAACTACAAAACATATTCATTATATTTTCACAGACGGTGCTAGAGCTGAAAATACATGAATGGAACACTACCCAACATGAATCTTCTTAATTTCCTAACAAAGAAGTTGGGTGGCTAGATGGCAACAATGCTGTGAATGAAAATGTAAGCTTTTTGTCACTTAGTTAAGAATCAAGCGAGGCAACTTACTTTATTTTTAAATAAAATTATGAATATTTATTTTCTTGGCCGAACTTTCTACATCATAATTATATTTTATGTATACCTAACTAATGTTTACATAATTTAGTAGGTATTACAAAATATCTGGACATTGAAAAATCAGCCCTAAATAAAGAAGAAATTATACAAACAGCAGCAATAACTAGGCTAATGGCTTTTGTCCAGCCATGGGCCCAATGAATGCCTACTTTACTTTGCCACAGGGTTTATTTATAATCGTTGCTTAAAGTTAAATGACGTTCAAATGTCAAAAATGTATGATAGAGTAGTTTGCCGGATATATCAGAAGACGAAGACAACCATCAAATAAAAATATTAAAAGATGAGATCGTCAGTCTAACTTCTCAACTAAAAAGCGCACATGAGGAAATTGAACTATTATCATTAGAAAACAGTAACATAAAAAAAATGAAGAATTTAAAAAGAAAAATAACGTCTATAAAAATTTGGTCAGCAGCCCAGCAAAAACTAAAGTAACAACACCAAAGTCTAGCAAAAATACAAAATCCAAACAAACACAGACAAACAAGACTACCGAAAAAAAACACTCTTCATCTATTAATGCAACGAGCAATAACGGCGACAAGAGCTCATCTAACACAGCTCAAAATATACAAAACAAAACCAGACAAACAACAGAGCATCTGTCCAACAAACACGAAATATGCCCAAGTCACCTTAATGACAAGAAACGATGCAAAGTATGTATTTTGAGTACAGATAATACAAATAAAATTCTAAACATTGCAGAAAACGTTCTTATTCGTTCTAACGTCTGTCACTACATAGTACCTCACGGAGGTACACATGAATTGATGAAAGGTATAAAAGAGAAACTATCCAACTTCACATTAGAGGACTACTGCATAATTATATTAGGTGAAGAAGACTTTAGAATGACAAATAGCTATTACGAGATCATTCTAAATGATTTCTTGCAGTACTTGTCGGAACAAGTACTGCAAGAAATCAATCACACTAATTTGATTATTTGTACACCAACATATAAATGCGAAAATTACTCTAACTTATATAATTCTAGAGTGGAAACATTTAATAACTTACTTTATTTAGATATAATGACGCATGAATACGCATACCTACTAGACAACAACAAGAATCTCTTCTATGACTACACTACATATAACAAATGGACTGGCAGAATTAATAATACTGGACTACACATTATATTTAAGAACATATTTGACTTAATAAGTGACATTCAATTTAATAACCGGATGGTATTGAAGGACGCTGAATATAGCAAGGATAATCTGTCAAGCGGTGACCTTTTTCGTCACTAATCATCTCTATATAATGCACCAAAACATAGCAGGATTATTTAACAAGTCAAATGCACTCACAGTTTGTTTGAATGAACTCATGGAAAAGGGCATACAAGTGGATATGATATGCGTTACGGAACATTTTATGATGGAAGGTTATGAAAATCAGCTAAACATACCTAACTATTGTCTAGCCGCCCACTACAGCAGAAATGATGCTAAGAGAGGTGGATCATGTATCCTTGTTAGAAATGGACACGAATGGAAGGAATTATTGAATATTTCAAAAATGTCAATAACTGGCACTTTCGAGTGTTGTGCCATTGAATTAACTAAGTGCAATACTGTTTTTGTATGTGTGTATAGAATTCCAAATATGAGCAATCTTAATGCCTTTTTTAATAAATTTGAAACAGTCTTACAACACTTAACTACAAAACACTATAAAAATATTGTTATAGCTGGCGATTATAATATAGACATGTTAAAGAGGAATTATCAGTCAATCGAGTTTGAATGCCTTCTACTTAACTTTAACCTAAACCTAGCAATAAATCAACCTACACGAACTCTGAGTCAAACATGTATTGATAATTTTGCGCATAATTACAACAAACAATGTAAGACGGAGATCTTGGAATTTGCTCTTTCAGACCACACGGCCCAACTATTAAAATGCCCCGTAAATAAAATATATGCCATTGATAAATACTGTGCTATTAGACGAAATTACACCAGGGAAAACATATCTAAGTTTAAACATTGTATAGGCAAACTTTGTTTCTCCGACATCTACGAAACTGATGATCCTAACACTGCGTATAATAGATTTCACGAATTATTTTCTTTATTTTATAACCTTTGTTTTCCTAAATCTATGACTACAATCAATTTGATAAAAAAGCCAAAGTGGATATCAAGAGGTATAAAAACCTGTAGTAAGAATAAAAGACAACTTTTGTGGACGTAGATTAAAGCCAAATCAATTAAATAAAACTCGCTTTAAAGATTACTCTAAACTTTTTAGAAAAATCATTACTCTGACACAACGTTCACAGAATAACTTTAAAATTAAAACTTCAAACAATAAATGTAAAACAGCCTGGCAAATAATAAATCAAGGAAAATTTATTTCGCCTAAAAATTATAAATTAAGAATTAAATCTGATAATGACACAATTACGGACGCGAATCAAATTGCCAATGAATTTAATAATTATTTTATTAATAAGATACAACCTACAGCTTATTCTAGTAACAAAACTACATTGCCTTCCCTTTATAATAAGAACTCGATGTTCATGGCACCTTGCACACCACAACAGATACTAAAAATTATAATGGCTTTAAAGAACACAAATAGCGTCGGGTACGATGGCATATCTACCAAAATACTAAAGGCAGTAGCGTACGAAATATGCAGCCATTTGTGTCATATTATTAATCTTTCGATTGTCGCTGGCACTTACCCTGATGCACTAAAAATGGCGATCGTTAGACCAATATTTAAGAAAGAGGATAGAGAACTCAGGGAAAATTATAGGCCTATTTCACTGATTCCAATAATTTCAAAAGTTTTTGAAAAATTCCTGCACAAGGAATTAAACGTTTATATAGAGAAAAAAAATATATTATGTAACGAGCAAAAAGGATTTCGTGAAAATAAAACTATAGGTATGGCAATCTACGACTTTATATACACGGTATTGACAAAGATGGACAAAAGAACACCTGTATGTACTATCTTTTGCGACATGACGCAAGCGTTTGACTACGTAAATCATGACATTCTAATTAAAAAACTTGACGCTTATGGAATAAGAGGTAATGTACTTAATTTAATTAAATCTTATTTAGACAATAGAAAGCAAAAGACAGAAATAACTAGAATCAATATAGCTACTAAAAAAGAAGAGATATATGTTTCAGATGAACGTCACGTTACCTTTGGTGTTCCACAAGGTTGTGTATTGGGACCTTCTCTCTTTACTTTATACATTAATGACTTGCCAAAGTCAACTTCACATCCCATGACTCTATTTGCAGATGATAGTACAGTGACAATTGCTAATAATAATAATGACATGACCCAATATAAACTTGACATTCACCACTCTTTGACATCTATAATACAATGGTTAGATTATAATAATTTAAAGATCAATTTAATTAAAACTAAGATCAGATTTTAGCCAGCGTTTGACGAGAAATAATTTGGACATAAATATTGATAATAAAACTATTGAAAGCGTTAATACAACCAAATTTCTTGGACTAATAATTGACAAAAGACTGGACTGGAAATCACATATCGAGAATCTCTGTAAAAAAAATAGTAGTTCCGCTTTTGCCTTGCATTCCCTAGCTGCAGTCGTAAATGTAGACACCTTAATTGCGGCCTACCATGGCTTAGCTGCGTCTCACTTAAGATACGGCATAATCTTTTGGGGAAATTCTACCGATTCCAACATCGCATTCAAGGCTCAAAAGAGATGCATTAGGTCAATGTTTAGGCTAAAGACTGATGATACTTGTAAACCGTATTTTATAAGATACAAGATATTAACTTTGCCTTGTCTGTATATCCTCGAAACTGTAATGATTGTTAAAGCGAATCCCAAATTATTTCCACACTTAAAGGACACTGTCCCACGTAATAGACGGGATATGAGCATAATTCGTTTATATCCTGCTAAAACTGCACTCATGCGCAAAAGTATCATCTGTATGGCTCCAACTATATTTAACAATCTACCTAAGCGTTGGAAGGAGCTAAATATCAATGCGTTCAAACGTCAGTTGATAACGTTTTTATCGCAAAAAGCTTATTATAGTGTGACTGAATTTTTAGCCGAAAAAAATGTCTGACATTAATTTTATTATAGTTAAGTTCTATTGATCAAAAGTAGTAATGGGACAAAAAAAATTGTACGCCAATATATTATAAGGCTAAACATGATTGGGCTATAATGTAATTTATTATCATCTTACATGCTCTTGTATGTATATACCATGTTTAAACAAATAAATGAATCTTATCTTATCTTATGGTTAAACAGTTGCTAATCATTACTTAACTATAGGTTTATAAATAAAACCCCATAATGTTTAAGTACTTTATTTGAGCAGAAAATAATATGATTTTGTTTTAAAACTGTAGAGTTCCTGGGGAGTTTCACCTACTGGTTGCTCGCTGTTCTGGTACTTAGAAACTGAAGATTGTTCTTGAAATATAATTGTTTTTTAGAAAACTGTTGAGTCTTGTATGACAGTAATATAAATGTATGTTTCTATTTTGTTAATTGATAATGATAACAGTGTAAACTACAAATAAAAATAACTTATGATGAAATATTTAAGAATTGAAGTTTTATTTTCATTAACACAACAATTAATTATGTCTCGTTGGTCAAGGGGTCGCAAGAGCTACTGCTGAGTATGAGGTCCTGGGTTCAATGCCTGGGTTGGGCGAATCCTAAAACCATGGATTACTCCAGGACTACTGCGATGCATGAGGAACAGAGACATACTGCACAAAAAACACAAACAGTCTCCTGATAATCAAGTTCTTAAAGCTACCTACACAAGATACAGGAATTTCTGTACTAAGATTCTTAGAAAGGTAAAAAGACAGTTCGATTCAAATGAAATTGTCAAAGCTGGTCGTAACACAAAAATGTTGTGGGATACAGTCAAGCGTGTCACAAACACAACTAAAGTTACTCACCCTCCCACGGAGTTACTTTCCTCTTCAGAAACACCCTCTCAATCTCTTAACGATGTTAATTCATTTTTTGTAAATATAGGCAAAGATCTTGCAGATCGTATTCAGAATGTACAGGATGACTGCTCTCCTAATTCCCAGTTAAATACCTCAAATAGTTTGAGTACCTTCGTACTCTTGGAAACAAATCCTGATGAGATAGCTTCTATTATTGGATCTCTAAAGGCCAATGCTGCAGTGGGCTTTGACGGCATTTCTACAACCGTGATATAAAGGTACTCTGCTATCCAACCACCCGTACTTTGCTATATATTCAACCTATGCCTCGTCTCTGGTACCTTTCCATCTTCTTTTAAAAAGGCCATTATTCATCCCATTTTTAAAGGAGGGGACCGCGCCTCTTTTACTAATTATCGCCCTATTGCGGTCCTGCCTGCCCTTGCCAAGATCTTAGAACGACTCATTAATAACAGGCTTACTCAATACCTTGAAAGCAATAATTTATTGTCACCCAACCAATTTGGGTTCAGGCAGAAAAAATCAACTTCTGACGCAGCCTTGAAACTAATAGATGGAATCGTTGATAAACTAAATCAACGCAAAAAATGTCTCACTGTGTTCATTGATCTTGCAAAGGCATTTGATACCGTTCCCCTCCCCTGTCTTATAGCTAAACTAGAATCTCTAGGCGTACGTGGTATGCAACTCCAGCTTTTTATTTCATATCTCTCAGACCGTAGGCAGGTAGTCAAAATCGACGGTTGCTGTAGCGACGAGTTGCCTATTTCATATGGAGTGCCTCAGGGCAGTGTTTTGGGTCCGACATTGTTCCTGGTGTTCATAAACGACCTGTGCAACATGCACCTGACCTCTGGTAACATTGTCTGTTTTGCTGACGATACTGCAATTACATTTTATGATGAATCCTGGGCTAAACTAAAGGCAACTTCTCAAACTGGATTTGATTTGATTTATAGATGGCTTATCTCACATTCACTCACGCTAAACACTAATAAAACTAAACTCATAACATTCACTCTAAACTCTACTACGCAACCCTTGACACCCATTACTCTAAAAGCTCACACCTGCCAAGCCAACTCGCCTTCTTGCAACTGTCCTAAAATTTCTTCTGCTGATTCAGTTAAATACCTCGGCATCATTCTAGATAAACACCTTAACTTCAAAGCACATATCAATCACCTTACTGCTCGAGTTCGTAAACTTATATATATTTTTAAAACACTCAGACACATTGCAAACACTCACGTGATACGCACCGTGTATCTCGCCATGTGTCAGTCAGTTATCTCGTACTGTATTAATATTTGGGGTGGAGCTGCGAAAACTACACTAAAACCTCTGGAAGTAGCTCAAAGAACCATTCTTAAGGTTGCTACTTTCCCGCCAATGCTCTACCCAAGCTTTGATTTATATAAAGAATGCAAAGTTCTCACAGTCCGACAAACATTTATTCTCAACATTTTACTACACCAACACACCAAAACTCCTTTTACACAAACTCAATCATCACTTAGGCGAAAGAATGAAATTTGCAAAGTACCCTTCACACGATTTGCTTTTACTAAACGTTTTTATTTCTACCTTGGGCCATTTTTATATAACAGAATAAACTATCCCTGCACATCAGTCCTCTTACGAAATGTGTAAAAAACAGATAACACGCTTTCTAACCACTTTAAACTACGATGACACTGAATATCTGCTTACTTCACAATCCTAATGGCAACATGTACACATACCGCTCCGTATCTAAACTCAACCACTTTCCATTTCGTTTGTATACACACACCACACCTACATCATAAACCAGTCCGCGACGCGCGCGCTTGCCGATTGGTAGTGTCGTGTCCTTGAAAATGGCTTCTAATGTGGTAAAGTGTAACTCATGCAATGTTGTTATAAATGAAGTGCTTGCATTTATATGCAATAAAATGGACGTTATGGATGAAGAAAGCATCAGTCGCATATGTAAAAGTGCTTTTTCGGAGTCGGATATTGAAAATGCTAAGGATCTGCTATTCCAGTCTATTTCGACGGCAAAGCGGAAGAAAATAAGAAAGAGGGATGGTAAAACGCTTCGTAATATTGATGATATTCTCTGTTTATTAAAAGAAACGGACCCAGAAGAAATTCCGATATTTGTGGCTCGAGATCTGCAAAAACTACCGCCTGTACTATTCGACCATGTAGATGTGACTCGGTTATTAAAAGACATACTAAAGATGCAGAGTGAAATTACGCAGATAAAAGAACAGTATGCTACTGCTGACCAGTTACGCCTGATAAAGTTGGATCTTGAATCGTTAAAAAATACGTCAATTGTGAATTATTTTCCGTGTAATGTGAACACAACACAAGGTGCCTCGGGGATTAAAATATATGAAGAAAGCAACAGTGGCCCTGTTGGTTTATCACCCATATGTTTGGAGGGTGAAAACCAGTGCAAATCGCCGTTTGCAAATTTATCGAGTAAGGGAGGTAGTTGTAAAACACCTCAACCGGTACGTTGGGAACAGAACAGCCGATCCGAATCGACGTGCAAGCCCGACGAGGCGGCCAACCAGCGGCAGCAGCCGGGACGATTATCCACGATCGTAGCCGAGTGCGCGCCGACGCAAGCGCCTCGCTTATCTATGAAGTTGGGACATACGAGCGTTCCGAATGTACAACATGTCGTCACACAAAACAAAAAAGGCTTTGCTGATATCGTACGTGATGGGGAATGGAAATCGGAACGTAATGATAATGGATGGATTGAGGTACAGAGAAAAAGACATAGGAATCGATTTATTGGAAACAGAGGGAAGGCTGTTATAGACAATGAAGTTAAATTCAAAGCAGCAGATATACGAACCCCGATGTACATTTATAATGTGGCGAAGGAGGTGACCGTGTGTGACATAGTAAACTACATTAGAGATAAATGTAATATGACCGTCACGTTAGAAAAAATGAGCATGAAAATGGAAAAAGATTATAATGCTTATAAAGTTTTTGTTCCAAAATATAAGTTGAATATGTTTATGGAATCAAATTTTTGGCCAGAGGGAATAGCTTTTCGTCGTTTCATAAACTTCGATCGGCAAGTAAAAGCCAGGGAAGTTACTCTGAAAAGTGTTGCTAACTAAAATCATGCTAAGTTCAACTAAGTTAGTAAGTTACAACTGCAAAAGTGTGACGCGTTCGGTTGATTGTATACGCCGAATTTGTAAGACGGCAGATGTAATTGCCTTACAAGAAACTTGGTTGCTACCTCACGACGTCTCGTATCTGGGCAGCATAGACAATGACTTTGGTTTCGTCGGTAACTCAGCTGTGGATACCTCTGCCGGCATACTTCGGGGTAGACCGTATGGAGGTGTGGCCGTATTATGGAGGAAAAGTTCGTTTCCCACAGTGACCGTGTTACCGTGCTCCAATGTGCGTCTGCTAGCAGTGAAACTCGAACTCACTGATCGTGCTATAATCGTTTTTTCTGTGTATATGCCAACAAACTCAACTGATAACTTAGTAGAATTTACCGAATGTTTATGTGAAATAAATTCAATTATTGAAAGTAATAATGTAGAATCAGTGTTTATATTGGGTGATTTCAACGCACATCCAGGTGAGCTTTTTGATACTGAACTAAAATATTTTTGTGCTGACCAGCTGTGGTCGTGCGTCGACAGAGAACTATTGCCGTCGGATACATACACTTTTGTGAGTGACGCACACGGATCGCGGCGATGGCTTGACCACTGTGTTGCCACTAGTGCCGCGCGGCACGCTGTTGTTGGTGCGTCTGTTCTTTATGACATTTACTGGTCCGACCACTATCCTATTCAAGTCGAGTGTGATCTAGGATTAATAAAACCCAAAGTCGTGCTGACTAAAACTGACATTAGTGGTAATCAAGTGGCATGGGGTGAAAGGGACCGTAACCAAATTTATGAATACAATAGGCTATGTCATATTAAACTGAAAAATGTTGATTTTCCGTCTGAAATGAGTAGTTGTGCTGATAATATGTGTTCCAACGTACACCATAGACATTGTTTAGATAACTTGTATGATGAAATAGTATGTATATTAACAGAAGCGTCTAAATGTTCAGCGTGTGTTAGAGAGAAACGTAACAAAGGTAGCATAACCGGGTGGAACAGATACGTCAGGGATGTTCATGTGAGGGCCAGGCTTTGCTTTCAGATGTGGGTGCTAAATGGAAAACCATCTGTCGGATACGTTTACGAAAAAATGTCTGAATCCAGGAAACTTTTCAAGTCCCGATTGAAGTGGTGTCAGGATAACGAGCAAAAAATTAAAATGGACATAATTGCAGACCACCACTGCAAGAAGGATTTTAAGGGTTTTTGGAAAAAGACAAATCAGTTAAATCCAAGGCCTGGTCACCCTGTGAGTGTGGCTGGCGTGCATGAACCACGGGCAATTGCCAACCGTTTCCAACAGCTTTTTAAAGTTGATTCGCTTTTGGATGCGGCACCGCGGATGCTTGAGGTTGAGTCAGCCGTCGGAGATCTTAAAGTCAGGTTTTCAGCCAAGGATGTGGCAGGCATTATTAGGGATATGAAAAGAGGTAAATCTCCTGGTCACGACAGCCTCAGCATTGAGCATCTGCAAAATGCAGGAGTTCACTTGCCGAGGGTGTTGTCCATGTTTTTTAATCTGTGCGTTAGCCATTCTTACCTACCTGATAGACTGATGTACACTGTTGTTGTGCCAATTCCTAAAAATAAAACCGGTGATACTTCGGATTTATTAAATTATAGACCGATTTCATTAGCCACGGTTACTGCGAAAGTACTGGACAGTCTGCTTGACCATCAACTGGGCAGGCATATTAAGCTCCATGACGCACAATTTGGATTTCGAACTGGTTTGTCAACGGAAAGTGCTATTATGTGTCTTAAGCAGACTGTTCAATATTATTGTGATCGGAAAACACCTGTTTTTGCATGCTTTCTCGATCTCTCAAAGCTTTCGACCTGGTGTCATATGACAAACTATGGCGCAAGCTCGAGGATGAGACAGATTGCAGCCCGGAAGTTACATCTATTTTTAGGTATTGGTACAACAACCAGAAAATTAGTGTCAGATGGGCAGGCTCTTTCTCGGATGTGTACAGGTTGCAGTGCGGGGTGAGACAGGGTGGACTGACTTCGCCAAAGCTCTTCAACCTGTACATTAACCGGCTGGTAGGTGAACTCAGCAGTGCCAATGTCGGGTGCTACATAGACGGCGTTTGTCTCAACAATATCAGTTATGCCGATGACATGGTGCTGCTGAGTCCATCGATCGGCGGTCTGCGTAAGCTGGTGCGGATTTGTGAGTCCTATGCGGAGGCCCAAGGGCTCAGATACAACGCGAAGAAAAGTGAACTCCTAGTATTTAAAGGGCGGGGCAAAAATTACGTGACCTTACCTACAGTCACCTTAGCTGGTACCCCCTTAAATAGAGTCGCTCAGTTCAAGTATCTGGGCCACTGGGTCTCCGAGGACCAACAGGATAACGCGGATGTGGAAAGGGCACGTAGGGCGTTGGCTGTCCGGTGTAATATGTTGGCCCGCAGGTTCGCGCGTAGCAGTAACCAAGTGAAAGTGACTCTTTTTAAGTCTTACTGCCAAACACTATACACGTGCAGCCTGTGGGTTAACTACACACGTGGGTCATACAACGCCCTGCGTGTTCAATACAACAACGCGTTTAGGGTGCTGCTGGGGCTACCACGTTTCTGCAGTGCTTCGACTATGTTCGCAGAGGCGCACACTGATGGGTTCCATGCTCTTATAAGGAAGCAATGTGCGTCGCTGCTGAAGCGTGTTAGGTCCAGTAGCAACAGTTTGTTAAGCGTGTTCGCCGACCGGTGGGACTCACCACTGCTGCACCACTGGATACGTTTGCATACTGCACTGTGAGCAGTGGTCAGTTTTTCCCGGTCCTAATGTGTGTAAATGTGTCTTAACTTTTCTTATTTTATGTGATGTTTTATTTTAGTTTTATTATTTTTATGAGAATTAGCTTTTAAATGTGTATGTGTTGTATGTTATGTTATTATGTTAGTATGGATTTTTTTATCTGAAATAAATGTTATTTATTTATTTATTTATTTATAAACACATACACACACCACACCCACTTCACAAAACACACACACGTACTAACACTTCACACACTTAGTATAAGTTATCATACGTTTGCAGCTAAGTCCTAAGCAGTCTCTTATATGTTGTACTCCTTCTGTGGGAACTTGGGCTGGCGAACCTTAATACAGGTTACCATGTAACCTAGCGAGGACGCCAGATGCAACCCTGTAAATTGTTACTCTCTATGATTTGTCCCTGAATACTGTAAAATACCTATATTTATTGTAACAGACTGTATACCACTTTTTTTTAAATAAATAAATTAAATAAAGAATCTCGACGCTTTATTCGGTTTTTATAGTCTACATACCACAAACATGGAAAGCCTTGCCAAAGCTCTATAAATTTAATCGTGTCTAACTATGCGTTTCCACCAGAAAACATTCAACATGTACATGTTTCGAGACTTGTCACATGAAACAAATCTCATTACTTGTTTTGTTGGACTTGCGACTTTACTTTACACTGCACGAAACATGAGCAAGTCTTATGACAGATGTCAAGATTTGTTGTTAACTGCGCTCGCTCTGTCTAGAAACATATACAATAGACATGTCTTTTATAGAGATTTGTCACGTTTGCGTTCGCACTGTTGTTTGTTTATGTCAAGTTATGTCTCGCAACTTTTCCATTGTTCGATGTTTAGTGTTATCCGACTATGGCGGTAAACATCCCGTGAATCGGAACATGGAGTGGTCCAAATTAGACACGATTAAATTTATAGAGCTTTGGCAAGGCTTTCCATGTTTGTGGTGTTTGGACTATAAAAACCGAATAAAGCGTCGAGATTCTTTATTACAACTAGCTGAGCAAATGGGCTTGGATAGTGTTATTCCGATCGACAAGAAAATTAAATCTTAGAAAACTCAATTCAGCAGAGAATTAAATATACGGCTCCACTTTACGGCTGTACTATAGGGACCGCGCGTGCGAAGTTACATTTTTTTTGCGTATAGATGTCTTCATAGACAACACTTTTACAAAATGACACAGCTAGCAAACGCCTAGTTTCCGAGAAAAAAAAACCTACTTTCGAAAATTCAACATAGTTACGTAATAAAATTGACATTTTGTCATAGATAATGTAGGAATTCCATTCATAGGTTGTTCCGTTCTATGTTCAGACAAAGTGACAGCGGATTTTTAATGGTTTTTAGTACAATTAAGTATGGATGAGAACTTAGGTTGTAAGAGATGTTTTTTTTGTTATGTGTTTTTGTGGTGTACAATAAAGTATATACACTCGAGAGCAATGAATCCGGGTCACTTAAAGAATGTTAAAAATCTCGGAAACTAAAAATGATAGGTTAATGCAATAAATTGTATTTAATAGACAATGTAATACTCCTTAAATGAAAGTAAAAAAAATATGAGTCACCATACATTTTACTAACACAAAATTACATAAAGAAAAAAACTGCTGATTCCTCCTTAAAACAAAAATAGGAAACATGAAATTTTTGAACTTTATTACGATTTTCTTGAATTTTAATACTTCGTATTGCCTCCTCGTGCTTCCATTACTGCGTTTACGCGGTTTGGCATGCTGTACACCAAGTTCCTTATACGATTTTGGGGAATATTCTCCCATTCCTCTGTGAGAGCAATTTTGAGCTCACGAAGCGTGATTGGGGGAGGGTTTCGTTGTTTTACGCATCTGCCTAGCTCGTCCCAAGCATGCTCGATCGGGTTGATATCCGGGCTGCGCGCTGGCCACTCCATACGAGTAATGTTCATCTCTTGAAGGTAGTCATTCACAATCCTACCTGTATGAGGTCGGGCATTGTCATGCATAAATATAGCATCCTCACCTAAATTGACCATAAATGGACCAACGTGATCATTGAGGATTTCTTCCACATATCTTTCGCTAGTTAAAGAGCCGTTTTCTATGATCACCAGCTCTGTGCGACTTTCAGAAGAAATTCCGGCCCACACAAGTACAGACCCACCACCGTAGGCTACTTTTTCTTCGATGCATGCTTGCTTGAATCTTTCCCCTGGTCTTCGATACACTCTGTGTCTTCCATCGTGCTTGTAGAGCATAAATTTTGATTCGTCGGAGAACATAACTTTTGACCAATCTTCAATACTCCAATTTACGTGGCTCTGGGCATATCTTAGTCTTGAAATACGATGCCCACGCTCCAGTTTAGGGCCGTTTGCAGGTCTAAGGGGTTTTAAGTTAGATTCAGCAAGCCGACGTCTTACTGTCCATGCACTTGGGTTACTTCCTCCGAGGCGTCGAAACTGATTTGTGAGTTCAGTTCCTGTAAGAAAGCGATTTCGAAGCATGGTGTTCACCAAGTATGGGTCTTCTCGTGCTGTGGTACACCTGGTTCTGCCCGTTCCTGGTCTGCATAGGTTAGAACCAGTTTCTTCGTAACGTCGGAGAACTCTTTGTACTGTTGACAGCGACACACCGACAGTCCTGGCTGTATCGCGCTGACTCCGGCCGGTTTCCAGCATTGTAAGTATTCTGGTGCATTCTTCAGGCGTAGGTAAGCGACATAATTTCAGCTTGAATAATGAATATAGAGCACTATCAACATGGTTTATGTACCCACATAAATGACAGATTACAAACAAAAGCAAAACCAAATGCTGTAATTTCGTAGTTCCATCATCGAAAGTGGCCCTTTTTCAAATTTGATTTTTTTATGATATAACTTTACAATAACTAAGAAGTTTTAATACCTTCATTTAAGGAGTATTACATTGTCTATTAAATACAATTTATTGCATTAACCTAGCATTTTTAGTTTCCGAGATTTTTAGGATTCTTTAAGTGACCCGGATTCATTGCTCTCGAGTGTATAAATAAATAAGAGCGATGGATGAATTTAGGAGGCAAGTGGATGGCGGGTTCCTAGACCCCGCCATTTCTGTTTTTTTTTTTTAACCACACAGAAGTACTCCGTCGACAACGCCTTAGTTCACATTGACCTTGAAAATGTCCATGACCTGAGAGCTTGTTACAAGGTATTATTCAGTTTTTTTTGTTTGACCTTGACTTTTGGGGTCTAGACCTTGCCCTTGAAGATGTCACTGACCTCATTATTGCTTGGGGCCTAATTTCCCCACCCTTATACTCCCATAAATCCTGAAATAAACTTTTGGCGATCTTTTCTCAGCACCTATGGTTTTGCTAGATTTGCGGTTTTCAAAATTACACTAAAAAGGATGTACTCGACCAAAAATAAAACCTACTATAAAAAATCGCCGGTCCCTAAAGTACAGTGCTTCCATCCTGAATAAGCAACTCATTCCTTAAATACTGCAGGCACCATGTGTTTCTCTCTTTTTTAGAAAGTCGCGCATCCGGTAGGGTTTGTAGGTTTCTTCCTAGATTTTTGCCGTTCCAAACTCAAACCATTTATCTCAATTATACCATTTACTGGCACTTTTGAATAGTCAAGGGGTTGGTCAGTCAAAAATATGAAGCTAGTTGCCCATTCCAAAGCGTAGTAGGTAGGTACCTATGGAGAAGAACGGGCAAGAAACTCCACGGACACTCTTTTAAATAAAAAAAATTGATACAAAAAATTGGTTACATCATTCATTTTGAAATTATGCATGTGAGAACAATGTAGAAAGACGTGCTCGTTCGTAAAAACGTCCGTAATAAAAAGAAAAAAAAGGGGTATGCAATACTGGCAGCTACACAGAATAAATCGTCTTCATCGCTTAAATTCATTTTATTACCTACTTTTGATAATACCCAGTTAATAAACGTTTACCTAATTTTGACTTCGCTATGATTTGGCCACAAATAAATCACTGTCACTATCAGTATGATTCACAGAACATAAAAGTCGGCAAAATGCAAAATAAATCTTACAACATGTTGCTAGATTCATACAGATATATTTTTTGCTATGAAATTGGTTTGTAAAAAGATGTGGCGAAACATGTCAAGTGATAGGAAACGTCAAACATGTTTCGCGTCAACAAGTTGCGTGACAAACGCGAACGCGAGTCGATACATTGACAGAAAACAGAGATTTCAACATATGTTTTGTCGTGAAAGTTTCGCCAGTGCAAACGCACAGTAATTTGGACCACTCCATGTTTCGATATAAACACGGGATGTTTACCGCCATACTCGGATAACACTAAACATCAAACAATAGACGAGTTGCGAGACATAATTTGACATAAACAAACAACAGTGCGAACGCAAACGTGACAAATCTCTTTATAAGACATGTTTATTGTATATGTTTCTAGGCAGTGCGAACGCAGTTAACAACAAATGTTGACATCTGTCATAAGACTTGCTTATGTTTCGTGCAGTGCAAACGCAAGTCCAACAAAACAAGTAGGTAATGAGATTTGTTTCATGTGACAAGTCTCGAAACATGTACATGTTGAATGTTTTCTGGTGCAAACGCTTAATACGTTGTCAAGTAATTGTACAAGTACATAATAAATAAATGTAATAGTGTACATAATTAAGTACAATATTATTTCAAGTTTTTAAATATTATAAAACAATACCTACCTTTTTAGTTGGCTCTTTTGACGTAATTGGGTTTTTATTTTTTATCCTAGTTGGGTTGTAGTTTTTTTTTTTTTTAACTGGACAACACGCACATTTGGGTACCTTCTGGTTTCGGAGATATTGGTGCCGATTCTCTTGTACATCGGACTAAACTAACTAATCTTATCACTAAAATTCCTTGGCTATGAGAATCTTAACGCTATTCTGTAGTAAACAGTCTCTAAATTTAAAAAATATTTTGACACAACTAAATCGAATTTGACAATTGCGACTCCACGTGGTACATACTTGTTTGCCCTACCCCGTGATTTTTTTTAGAGCCGGAGGCGCGCAGAGGGGGCTGCCTCGACGTGTTTTATATGGAATTTTTCACTTTTTGTATGGAAAAAAAAAAAAAAATTACCTACGTGTTGAGTATTAGGGGTAAGGGTTTCATAAAGGGGGTCGAAATTTTCATTATTTTTGCGATAGGACACACGTCCCCAATGATTTCAAAACTATGTCTATGGACACACCATTTTCGAGATATAAGCAAAATAAATAAATCCAGTACAGTACTGTTTTTGCACCCGAAGTCGAGATGTTCGTGTGAATTGACATGTTACATAGTTCATGACAACTAATAATATTCCACACCATTTTCAGTGGCGATTAAAAATGGTCAGAATTAGTTAGAAAATTAAAATTTTAGGTGAAAAACGTCAAATTCAGAATAGCAAAATTGTCATTTTCACTCAATTAAAATCTCAGTACAATCTTAGTGCTGTCAAACTAAAATATAGCTAAGTTGTGCCACTTTAGTCATTTTCAGAATGGGAAATCATCGTTTGACAGGATTAAACTAAATTTTGGTGATTTTTAGTCTAGTTTAGACGCATTTGTGACATAAGAATCGGCACCATTGAAGATCAAAATTACAACTACTACGAAAATAAGTTTGTTTTATTCAGTAATCTGAACAGACTAACCCCACAACTCCTGTCTCACTGCAGGCACCTATTTATAAATACGAAATCTACGCGGACGACGTCGCGGCCAAAAACTACCTATGTTATGTATAAGAAAATCCTTTACTCGCGCTTCTCTTGGTTTGCACAGTGCACATAGCCAAGTTCTATAAAATAATGTAAGTATTGGGCTATCGTGCACAAAGCGTTCATGCGACATGCGTCACCTCTTTAGCCGGCACCACAGACACAGAGTAGGTACATTTCTATATAGGCCGTCCGGCAAGTCACTGCGCTGGCAGCGCCGCGCCGCTCCCCGCCGCACGGCTCCGTCGCCGCGGGGCGACGACGGCGGGCGGCGGCGCGGCGCTTCGCGTGCAAGCGAGACGCGCGCCGCCACGCGTCGCCGCGCGGCTCCCCGCGTCCCGTTCTCCGCGCGCCACGCCGCCGCCCGCCGTTCCAGTGTGCTCGCCACGGCCGCCACCGCAGCCAGCGAAATAAGTTGGACGAGTTGATAATGTTCAAGTGTGGATAGTACCTACGCGTAGTGTGTCACGCTACCAGTTTAGGTAAGAAAACAGAAACGAAACTATGTACTTATTAATTATCTCATTAACATTAAGTAAGTAATCATGAAGTATCAGACATTAAACGACTGTTTTGGTTATTACCACGGATATCTATGGATATTACCTTTTCTGCAGTTGACAAAATGGACGAAGAGCAGTTGATAAAGATGGTTCGCGAGCGAAGAGAACTGTACGACTTAAACCACCCGCTCTACGATGTCCGACCAAAGAGAGATCTCGCTTGGAAGCAGATCGGCGAAGCGTTGAAGCATTCACGTATGTATTACTTATACTCCGTTGGTTTAGGTAGATAAATAAAGGTAAACAAAAAACCACACGACGGGACCTCTCCCGTCGTGTGGTTTTTTGTTTGTGAGCTGTCACGCTAACCGACTAAAAGTAATACCTTCTGTCACTTCACTTGTCACGCTACGTCACAATTGTACTCTTCAATTTAGCAAAGATATAATTCGTTGTTTCGTTTAGAGAACCTGTAGTATTGGGACAATACAATAAACAGATTACAAAATCGTCATCATCATTTCAGCAGAAAGTCGTCCACTGCAGGACATATGCCTCGCCCCCAAACACCGCCACTTCGACCGGTTCTGTGCTTCCCGCACCCAGCGGATTCCTGCGGCCTTTATCTATTTCATTTTTAGGGTTCCGTAGTCATCTAGGAACCCTTATAGTTTCGCCATGTCTGTCTGTCCGTCCGTCCGTCCTCGCTTAATCTCTGTGACCGTTAGCACTAGAAAGCTGAAATTTGGTACCATTATGTATATCAATCACGCCGACAAAGTGGTAAAATAAAAATTGGAAAAAAATGTTTTATTAGGGTAGCCCCCCTATATGTAAAGTGGGAAGTGTTATATATAAATTATTTTTTGATAATGTCAATAATTTCGGAAATAATCGCTCCAAAAGTAAAAAACAATGTGTGCCCCCCCCTCTAACTTTTGAACGTTTGAAACCGTTGAAGTTTAGAAAATATGAAAAAAATCCGAAAAGTAGAACTTTATAAGGAGTTTCTAGGAAAATCATTTTGAACTTGATGGAAACAACAGTTTTTGTACAAAAATGACAAAAAGTTGTACAAAATAATTTCTGGACTAAGTTTGTAGTATAATCGTATATGCAAGCAGGAACACTTATTGTGACGGACGGGAAACTACGGAACCCTACACTGAGCGTGGGCAGACACGCTCTTGGCCGGTTTTTTTTAACAAATCTCAGTACCTACCATAGATCCGGTCCTTTGGAAGGCGGCGTACAAGGGAACGAAGCCAACTCGCAGAGGCCCCTTAGACAAATTTAAATGGAATGAGGCCTCCAAACAGCGATTAACCCGGTTCGCATTATGCAAGGGCACCCAAGGACAGCCCCCGATGGGTGTAGGACTATTGCTGGATATGGAAAAAAGATATTGGACTACTTAGGGGTTTGGGTGGCTTAAGTGTACCTACTGGTAACCTTGAACTATTATTACTAGTTATAGTTCTGCGAACGGTAGACATAACCGTGCGTTTGCACTGGCAAAACATCACAACAAAACATGTTTATATCTCTAGTTCCTGTCAAATATTATGGAACTTTGACAGAAACTAACGATTTAAACATGTTTTGTTGTGAATGTTTCGCCAGTGCAAACGCACAGTTACGAGCACAAACTTTTCGACGTTCCTAGAGATGTCCGTATTTTTTCGTATCTCGAAATCGATATATAGATATATCTTCCTGTTGAGTGTAACCATAGACTATACGAGTCAATTTCAACAACTCGATTTTTTTCCTAATTTCCATGGACATTTTCATTTTCAGGTTTATTAAAAAAAAAAGAAAAAAAATCGCAACATATCCACATTTTATATACATTTTATGACAGGGGATTATATAATTATATATTACTTAGAGAGTTATTTGGGTCATCGAAATTGGCGAGCCACAGAAATTTTATTATTACCACCGAAATTGTATTGGTGACACAGAAATTATGCGTGTGCACTGAAATTGTGAATGACTAAAAATTGATTTTTAGTATTATGTAAAGAGATAAGGTATAATGAAAAAAACTGATAGGTATAGTACGAATCATTTTAATAAGCATTTATAAAAATACAACGTGGTACTATTGCAATCAGTCTTACAAAATTAGCAACCAAGGAACTGATTATATTTTTTACTCCTATGATGTGGTAAAATTTACTAATTATTTATCAAACTTATATTACAAACTACACAAATTGTAACCAAACTAAATAAATAAATTATTATCACTGCAAAAACAGTACAGTTTTAACTTAATAATATTAATAACAGAGCTAATGTCAAATCCTATGAATGAAATACTTAACAAATTCTGATTAGATTAAATTAATTTGAAACTAATAAAAAAATAAAAAATTAAGTACTTAAATATTTGTGGACATATTGCAGTTTACTTCTCAAAATTAAACAACACTTTTATATTTTCTTATTGTCAGAATCTTAAAACTAAATAAGTTATTATTGCTACATACACAGTCAGTCAGTTAGCATTAATTTTGATACCCTGTACGTATCAAAATGACAAATTAACAACTAATTTGAGCAGCTCAATAAAAGCGATCGCTCTGAAAACAAACTATAAAAAACAAATAATGATAGATATCAATCAACTTTTAGGTAACTAAGATAATAAGAAATATTCTTTAAACAAATAATCACTAACATGGCGAAAATCTTCAGAAAATATTTTCATCATCACTATGAAAAATATTAAAATTATTCTTGTAACTAATTCTTTGGAATATTCATTGTGAGCATCATTATCAGTCTCAGTGGTTTTTTCATATTTCGACATTATATCACTGTTAATATTTTGGAAAAATGAGGCTGATGGAACTAGATCGTCATAGTTTATATTGTCCAAGTCGTGTGAAGCGTCAGCTGATTTGATGGTCTTATCTTGAGGTATTATGTTCTTGGTTTTAAAGTAAAATAATTCAGATCCTTCAAATCTGTGAATTGTTGATGGCTTAAAACTGGAATCTGATTACGATGCAGGTGGAACGACCGTTACATTATTCAGGATTTCAATAGGCAATTCATAGAAACTTAAATGTTTTCCGTGAATGTATTTTATAGGATTGTAAAGACGGTTTTCATCAGTGCATGACAGCGATCGCATTGCAAGATGCTTTGGATGTTTTTGCCCAAACGATCTAATGGATCTTCATAGACCCCGGGAAACATTTTAGGACTTTTGGCAAAAGCCAATCCTTTTCATTTACTTCATACTCGGTAACAATCTTTATTTTCACACCTGTGACGATTGTTTGAAGACCTTCCACTAAAGCGTTAATATCGTTGATGTCTTTGATGTCTTTGTCAAAGGCAATCAGACGATCTGCAGTTCTCAAGAACACGGCCTTCACCGTCAGGTCAGGTGCTCCTTTTTATAGTAATTTCTAAAATCCTTTTTTTTTTTGTTTAAATCTACGAGCTCGAGCTGGCATCTCACTTAGAGGTTAAATTTTTCCTTCTGCTTTTTTCCGATGATAACGTTCTCAAAATTCAAAAGTCATTTATTCAAATTAGGCTGAGAATCAGCACTTTTTGAACGTCAAAGTTACATAAGACAGTCCCACAAAACGCCCACCCTTCACCACTTCCTAGTGCTTTCGCTGGGAAGAAGAAGTGGCGCAACAAACTCCCCAGCAGCACAGCTGTCTGTTCAATTAGGAAAAATAAAATGATTCTATACAATAAGTACTTATGCAAAATAATTTACATAACACAACACAAAACATTAATCCATTAATCTCAATCTTTCCTACGTACTCCTCAGCTTTGACAGGGTCGCTTTTAATTGTTTATCTTCTTTTTTGCTCTGCAATCCTCTTCTTTTTTAACCTTTCTTGGCTATATTTATTCTTTTTGGGATTCCTACAAAAAAAAAAACCGTTGCGTTAAATTTTAACTCTCACATTTGATTATGAAAGGAGGCATGAGCAAAATAATGAGACTTATCAGACTGTAATGAATTGGATAATGCTATATCTGTGTAATCTATAGATTACACAGATATAGCATTATCCAATTCTGTAATTCCAAACTGTAGATACTCCATTTACAATAAAGACATAAAAACAAACAATTTTTCCGTAGGTAGAATACGGAATTTCGACGCACAAAATATCGATAAATGCTAATACTATGCTACAAAATTACGATGCACGTTACTGCGAAAGACCGTCTCTGCGAAGCTACTACACTTCGATGCACGTTACCGCGATAGATCTTCACCTCCCAAAATTATTCAATTATTAACTACATTCTTATTGTGCCCAAACGGACCCTAGCACTCGCCGGCCGCTGCTGCGGCACCGCTCGCTTCGTTCGCTCGGCTCGTGCGTTGTGTGGTCACAGTTCTAACCTAACCTAACCTACCTTTCAGACTTTTCCCCAAAATCCTTGTCAGCAGTGAAGATCTATCGCGGTAACGTGCATCGAAGTGTAGTGGCTTCGCAGAGATGGTCTTTCGCAGTAACATGCATCGCAATTTTGTTAAATGAGTTCTGATAGAGTAATTTCGGAATAACAAATATTGTTTCTTTTCAAAAATCATAACTAACATTAATACAATAATTGATAGGCACAATTTCTGTGGAGTCGTGTAATTTCCGTGGACACCCAGATGCCACGGAAACCACAGAAATTGGCCCACAGAAATTGGAAACGTGGCTATTTTTTTTTTATTACAAGAATCCCACATGGCTATTACTATATTGTTTTCTATAATATTAAATGTATACCAAAGTCTACTTACCATGCATAAAAGTGAAACCTTTATTCCTTGAAAAAATCCTTTTAAAACCTGATCACCGAAATTGCAAAATTTCGTTCCGAGTAAACTGAAATCATGTACTTACATTTTGGGCGGGAAGACGTGGTGATATGATGTACTACCGTTCTCACTACACGTAAGCGCACGACTGTCTCTTGCCGGAAAGGGATTTATCATTCGTTTAAACTCATGGGTGGAAGCTCAGGACGGCGAAACAAAATGACCATAGAAATTTGTAATTTTGCTCGGACAAAACTACCGTTGACATGTACTCATTAACTATGAGTCTAAACATTCAAAAATAATTATCTTCTTGTAGGTCAATTGTTACTTAACGTAATTAAAATATTTTTTCCTATTTATGTTGGAGATTATCTTCCTGAGAGGCAAATGCTGTGTATGAAAGTGATTGTGGACAAGACACAGAAATTGATAATTAGTCATTTACTGATGTATTTCTTAAAAAGTAATAGTCTTATAAATATAATTTATGTGGCTTCATTTAGATTCACGTCTCTCTAATACTGAGGAAAAATTTTTTTTGCAATAGCTGTAAAGCAGCACTGCGTTTTCAGCCTAGACGCGTAAATTTTTCGCCTGAGAAATTCACTCATACAGAGTTTATTATTGGTAGTGAAGTGACGCTTCGAAAAGTTGCCACTACATAATGCGCAAAACGTTTTGAGGATGATATTCTCGTAGCATGTATGTTTCCTTTTTCTTTTATTTTAATCACATTTAAATTTAATTATATTATTTTTCTGTAAGTACGCTGTACTGTGTACAGTACTGCTGTACAGTGCCGGTACAGCGTCCTAGTTATTTTTTTTTGCTGCACCGAATGACGTCAATACGTCGGCGCCGGTCGTCGCTGAAAATCAGCGCTGGGGCTCTGTCTTGCATAGGGTCGCAGCATAATGCTGAGCGATAGCCGTTTTGCGTGGATGTGACGCATGTTTCCCGCAACCTTTTCTATTTTTTTTTTTTTTGTGTAAGCTCTTTTTTGCGTCATGTTTACCGCAAATAAACGTATTTTCTTTCTTTTCTTTCTTTCTATATTACTTAGTTCTAATTATGCCGATTCTCTTGTCACAAATGCCTCTAAACTAGAGCCAACATATAGTTTATTCCTGTAAAATGTTGATATCCCATTCTGAAATAGACTAAAGTGACACAATTTAACTATATTTAAGTTTGACAGCAGTAAGATGGCACTGCTAGCAATTTTGCTATTCTGAATTTGAAGTTTTTCACCTAAAATTTTGTTTGTCGTAACTAAACCTGACTATTTTTAATCTTGGTTTAAAAAGGTATGGTATAAAATAAGTTGTCATCAACTAAATTCACCCCAATACCCCTAAAACTCAACATTTATCCATACAAAAAGTGAAAAATTCCATATAAATCACGTCGAGGCTGCGCGCCCCCGGTTCAAAAAAGGACTCGATGAACAAATACAATAATAATACAGATACGCAAATTTGATCCACGTAACGTTAAGATAAACCCACCCAACAGTGTAGCCACCGGCATTTTATATCATTTTGTTATGCTATTTTACTCATTATCTCGTTGATATTAAAGTTGAAAAGCTTTTAAGTCACACTACATAATTACAACCCAATCTTTAATTTCGCGCACTTCTAACAAGTTCTTGTGGCTTAGCGGTTTGATGCTGGATTGGCGACGAACAACATGTGGGTTCGAATACACAGTCCACCTATCAGTTCCTTTTTAATAAATAAAAACACACATGATAATAAAAAAACTACCTATAAAACAGAAAATAAAAAATTGTAAAGAGACGTTGTTTTTGCAATTTAGTAAGGCAAGGTAAAATATAGCGTAATCACTGCATACCCTTAGGTTTTATAATGAACACGAATATTTATTTTTCAACTACCCACTTATTACAAATTATGCGAAAATATTACCATTTTAGAAAGTTTATATTTGAAGGTTATCCGTATAGAGTTCTTTACAATATACAAGAATTGTTTTTGGAATAAATTCTAAATTGAAGGCAAAACAATTATTATGTCACAGTATTTGATCTCGCAACTTGTTTTTCTCAGTCTTATATTCAGACCACGAAACCTGAATTACTAGAAGATAGTTATTAAAATACTTAAGTTATTACACTAATTCTATTATAACAAGTAGTTATAACATATAACCTAACGCTAACGTTTTATAGATCAAATTTGCGTGTCTGTATTATTATTGTATTTTTTTTATATTATTGAATAAACCTTATTGTTAATGTCAGAGGGTCCAAATTTTTTTTGTTTTTAGGTTGGGTCAGATAATGTTGACAACAGACTGTACCACGAGGAGTCGCGATTGTCAAATTTGATATTAGTTGTCAAAATAATTTTTAAATTTAGATTTATTTTTGCAGCATAGCCAAAAGTAAGGAATTTTAGTGATAGTTTATTTCGGTGTACAAGAGAATCGGCACCAATGTCAACCGCTCATGTTACCTAATTATTTACATGAGATAAGCCATTATTTTAAATAAGGGTTCGTCCCTGAGGGCCCCGAGCCCGGGTCCCGGAGGGCCACGATTTCTAATTATCCTGACAAAATCGATTAAAAGTTGACGTAACATTCAGGGATCTGGAATAAAAGATAAGTTATAGATCATGGTCAAATAAAACGGCTCTGGTGTACATTGTGGTACTTATATGACTCACCTGAACCTTTACAAAGACACTTTCAGTATCTTTCACTGCACCACCACAATTAACAGATTTTTTTTATTACAGGACCAATTACTCGATTTTTTATTTTGTATGTAAGACATAGGCATGCCCGCATGTAGTAGCCACTTTCCCCCTCATCTGTTTTTGGTGAATTTGTAATTGCGCTCGCGCTCTCTAGAAGGACCGTCTCCCGACATCTTCGAATGACACTAACTTTCTTATCACTTGCAAATTGCATTAGCAATCAATCAATCATGTTTATTGTGGATCATAGGTACAGAAATAGATACAGGTGATAAGAATAATGTTGATCAGCTATGTCCCGCCTTTTGGGCATACAATACAAATTATTAACATTGTGTCATTTATTATTATATAAGAAATTAACATTATTATTTTAATAAATTAAAAAAGAAAAAAAAAAAAGAAATTGCAATTAAAGAAAAAAAAAATTAACTAGTTAGGACCTACCTAAAGTTACAAACTTACAATCTAATATTACAACAAAAAATTACGTAAGTATCAATTCAATTCAAAATATTTTATTTCACATAAACCTACAAGGGCACTTATGAAACGTCAGAAGCTAGGTGCACGGTTCCAATTGGTCGTTTCCTATGGAGAAGAGCCGGCAAGAAACTCCACGGTTACTCTTTTAAAAGTAAATGGTACCTACAATTTAGTGAGCTCTTAAGCTGTGACTTCGGACAAACCTATCGCCAACAGCGCTGATTTTGAGCAAAAACCTCGCGAATGACGTCAGTAAGTAGGTACTTACATAAACGAGTCATAATAATTACAATAAAATAAAATACTAAGTAATTACTGTGGTGTGTTTTCCTAAATCTACTATTTTAGTACCTAGGTAATAGGGTATTACACCCATTTTTGAAAAGTGTCTCAATTAGATTCTATAGTGCTAATGGACCACTAAAAAATTCACAAATTTTTTATTCAATCGTTACGTGCCATAAAAATGCATTTAAAGGAGATTGCTCTAGACCGCCCTATAACCAACAAACATTTGACGTGTACGTTAATTTTAATTATATTTTAATATACTTTTTAAAAATAATAAATTCCAGCGGACACTGTTCAATTCATAAAGGTTTTTAAAAGTGACCTCATTGATTTTATTACCAACCAAACCCGCCATCTTTCATGGAATTGTCATTGTGAATGTCACAAAAGATTTGATAGTGTCGCTCTCGCTCATATTACATAAATATCGATATCGACGACGATGTCCATAATATCTAGTATTTAAAAATAATGGATGTTCGATATTTATCACTTCCAAAACATTGAAAATGTGCAACATAAAAGTTATTCATGCATATTTTTTTCATGGAATTAGTTCCGTGAACATTTTAATGGGACTTATGATGAATATGGCCTAGCACGATTATGATGAAAATATCATGAATAAAACAAACTCACAAAATGTACTTACTAGTCGAATGAGGGATTTTCTGACAAGTGAGAAAATATTAGTTCAAAAGAGGCGTTGGTAAAAAATACGTCACTCTCTCTGGTTTTTGACATCAATAAGCTTTCTTACGGATCTTATTTTTGGTATCAGTAGCCAGTAAAACAAAGACGTATTTTTTAAAAAAAGCCATCTGTTGAACTATGTTTTTTCAATTGTCAGAAAATCTCTCATATAACGATTGAAATGTCATTTACGACGCAACTCTAGTGAATTGTTCTCATAACGATTTCACGACTTCAATAGCCATATTTTTACTTTTTAAGTACAAAATATTTTATTTTAGCATTGATTTAATGTGAAGTTGAATCAAAGCAACAACGTGTTTATGCTTGAAACGATACAAATTAATTTACATTTGATATATTGATCTGTCATTTTGGTCTCCTAAATTAAAACCACAGATTAAAATAGGTGGTCATTGATAATCGATATACAATGATCGATCTTCGAGAGAGCATCTCTACGTCACTACGTCAGTCGGTTCGTCTCACGCACTGGCTGTCGTTGTGTTGTGTTGTGACTACCTACCTATTTGGCGATTTCTTTTGGTGTTTTTTATTTTGTTTCTGTTAACGGACTACGATTTGGATTGCTTTCAACGTGACCTGGCTTCGAATAACTGATTCTGTGATCTGCTTAAACGACACCTTAGCATTTTGACAACGGATAACGGACTTTGCTTACGAAATGTTTACTTTTTTTCAACTGATGGTTTGCATAGACTGGGAAATAGGTATGTAAGAACCTACACCTAAACAATGCTTCTTGTGCGGCTGACTTGGTGTAATGAAGTAAGTAAGTATTAATTAATCACCCTAGCATAATATGTAAACTTCAACCAATAAATAATATCTGTACCTAAAAGGCATAATAAAACTGTAATTACAGTAATATTTCACTGTATTTGAAGTTTAATGCTTTTTAGAAACCAAAAATAGCGATTTTAGAAGGATATACTTAAGTTTTCTTTTATTAAAAATAACCTCAAAATCTGTTCCTT
The DNA here is from genome assembly GCA_963853775.1 of Xanthia togata. Classification (NCBI taxonomy): domain Eukaryota; kingdom Metazoa; phylum Arthropoda; class Insecta; order Lepidoptera; family Noctuidae; genus Xanthia; species Xanthia togata. The sequence continues at coordinate 31,346,143 of OY970791.1, read as the reverse complement.
TTTTTAAAATAAATCTGTTCTCTAAAGTGTCCGTCAAGAAACCTTGTTCTTATGGGCTACTAAGGGCAATTTACAATTAGAAAATGATTTTTTCTATGCTGTTGGCTCCAGGGCGAACAATGTATGGGCGTAGAACAATCTCCTTTAGCATTTTCAAATTTCGCGCGTAATTTGACGAAAACGCTGGACGTAGCATTGACATATAAAACATGGACTTGGCATACCTACAAGAAAAACGTGCCATACCTACACTTTACTGAGAGGATAAAATGGCGTCTACTAGGGCAGCCCTTATCGATATTTCTATGTTATAATATCGATAAAAGATTGTGAGAATGTTTTCATAATGTCACAGTACAATATTTACGGGTATAAATACCCCAATTTTTCTAACTGATGCCTTTCATTTGTTTGTTTAATTTAATTGCTTCGTCATTATTTCGCGGCTAAACAGTAGAACTTATTTTGATGTTTCCCATTATAATAGGTTGAAACGGGACAGATATTATATACTTACAGCTTTTTATCGAACTAGTATTCTGTAACTGATTTCAGTCCATTGTATACCATGCAACAAGTTCATCTCATTGCCGATATATCTATGTACATATATACACAGTATACATATAGCTCATAGGAAGTGTGCGATGACGATGACACGAGTTTCACGCTTTTTATTCACCCAAAAAGTACACATATATACACAGTATACATATAGCTCTTGGAAAACGTCCGGTGAAGATGACGGGACTTCCATTATTTTTGCTCACCCAAAAAGTGCTCAACGCGCCTAAAGAAGTTTTCACTTCAAAAAATCTATCGAACAGTTGCCCGCCAGACACGACACCCGTCGGTCGGAGGGTCCTCCCTTTTCTATAGAGGATGAATGAATTTTACACCCTGTTCCTCATACCTCTAAAAGGTGGCTCCGTCAATGGCCCGCAGATGGTAATTTTTAAATGAAATATTGTAATTTATATTATTATTATTTTATCTTTGTGTATCTCATTTTAATCAACATACAGATTTGAATTTCACGGATAACCAGTGAAAAATAAATTTTGAAAATTGGCGGAGAAACCATATTTAATATTTTTGATGCTAAGTTTCTAACAAGCAAATGATTGTGGGTTTTAATTAAAAGTCAACACTAATTATAATAAAGTTAAAATCAATCTCATTCAGTTCTGAACAATACAATTTTGTTCAGATAATTTCTATGTGATATGCTTTCAGTAGATTTCTTCCCATAATATTTGTATCTCAAATTCATATATAACTCTTTTACATTGTGAGTTTGTCTGATTTTGATCATTATCATTTAAAATGCCAGATATTGCCACATATTTGTTCAAATCGCAGGCTGTAAACAAGCAAAAAAATTATTAGTATTTTTATTGTTTCTTGATTTTATTAATAGAATTGTTAATTGATCTTAAGTCTTAAGACCACACTCAAACACATTCTTTACATCACTTTTTGCTACCAAACAAACAAATACTGCAAATGAGGACATCACCATCATTTTCAACACCAGCCACTACAGAATCATGTTGGACAAATTTATAACATGTTACTTACCAATAAGGTTCGTGAAGGTAAAGTATCGTCACATAATGTTACTTTATTGAGTATCCGGTTGAAACATTATTCTTCAAAGTGAAAAGAAGAAAATATGTGGCCTTCTTTAAACTTTCCACACCAATAGTTTTTCTTTTTTCGTTTATTAGCAGGCAACCTTGAAAGTAAAACATAAAACCAATAAAAAAAACATAAAATAGCATTATCGATAAATAAAATGTCTAAATGCACTACTCTATCCCTTCAATAACAAGAAAATGATTTCGTGAAGTAAAACTGTTGAAAATAATGGCAAAAGGGAAAATATGAATGATTTACTGTTGAAGCTCTTCAACGAATGCAGAATCTTTTGTTTATCGTCTAAATCTAAAGATATTTCAGCTGAAATGTATGTACGTACTGGTGCAAAGTTATTTTCGGGTGATGTCCGTTTCTTTTGATGCCACATCCGATTATATTGCAATTGGACATCTTGCTATTGATGATTTCCACCATAGGGCCGAGTTTAAACGCAATAACACAGCAAATAACTCCAAAATTCACAAATTTTAACCACAACACAAGATCATTTGACAGGTTACGTACCCAACTTTGGTACCAAACACCGAGAGGATAAAATGGCGAACCGGCCGCAAATAGGTATTTCAATGAAGTAAATGTAGGGTTGCCAATATAGTAACTGTCAAAAACACTATTATCCTTTAACACTTAGGCAAATTTATTAAAGTTAAAAAGAGATAGCAGTATTTTTTTGATTTTGTCGTCGATATGCCTCGTATTTGTATAACTGTTTTTTCTATAGTCAAACATTTCAAGTCCATGTTTTATAAGTCAATGGGACGTAGTGGACGCCTTTACTTAATGAACTGACGTCATGACCACAGGGTCATGACGTCAGTTCATTAAGTAAACAAATTTATAGATTAAAGGTACGCTGATAGTTGACAGTTAACACTCCTAAGTTTACATAGCCGTACGACGTAATAACATGGCGACTACTATCTAATGGTGTTATGAAACAGATTAAAAAAGCTGAAACCTTTGAATTGAATTTTAAAATTTAGTTTGTTATTTTATGAACTAAAGCTAACGTTTTCTGACTGCTTTTTGCCTAAGCTATCTCAATATATATATATTTTTAGATTTTTTCTCATATAGAGTAAAACACCCTATTATAATTGCATAGATACACTTGCAAAAGGCCTCTGCGGCCATTTGCAAAAGGCATCCATGGCGTTGCTTTTTCAGTCAAAGCGGTAAATTAGATAAATTAATTAAGTACCTACTGCTAATGTTATTACGGTTTTTAATTTTTATTTTAGTGGGGCAAATGGGTCGTCGATCTGTCGACTCACAAAGGAGTTCGATGTAAATCGATGGAAAGAGTTAAGATCCACCAACATAGTAGGTACTTACTTATGTAATGCAAAACCAAACCGCCTTTCAAGCCTGATCTTAATGGTATCTAAGTATCTATTACGTACAATAGGTATCTTCATAACTGACTTTGACTTTGATTTATTATTAGAAACTAATGGTTCACGGTTTATGCATAACGTTTAGGTATGTTTATGAAATTTAATATGTTTTCTTTAATTTTTTTATATTATTATTTGAGTTGATTGAATGAAAGGTAAATTGCGCTTTACGGTTTATGACGTATTAAAAAAAAAAAACTACTTACTAGATCTCGTTCAAACCAATTTTCGGTGGAAGTTTACATGGTAATGGTGCCGATTCTCTTGTCACAAATGCCTATAAACTAGGCTAAAAATCAAATTTAGTTACTCCTGTCAAACGATGATTTCCCATTCTGAAATAGACTAAAGTGGCACAACTTAACTATATTTTAGTTTGACAGCACTAAGATTGTAGGTATTGAGATTTTAATTTAGTGAAAATGTCAATTTTGCCATTTCTGAATTTGACGTTTTTCACCTAAAATTTTAATTGTTTAACTACATAAATCTGACCATTTTTAATCGCCACTGAAAATGGTGTGGCATATTATTAAGTAGTTGTCATGAACTAAAATTCACACGAACATCTCGACTTCTTCGGGTGCAAAAACAGTACTGTACTGGATTTTTTTATTTTCTTTTCTTTTCGTTGCGCCGGTTTCGCGACCACCTCTGGTAACCGACCGCTTGCCTGACTAGGTTTCTTTAATTAAGGATAATAACCTTTCTTTAGGACATACAAATAAATAATGGTGCCGATTCTCTTGTCACAAATGCGTCTAAACTAGACTAAAAATCACCAAAATTTAGTTTACTCCTGTCAAACGATGATTTCCCATTCTGAAATAGACTAAAGTGGCACAACTTAACTATATTTTAGTTTGACAGCACTAAGATTGTACTGAGATTATAATTTAGTGAAAATGACAATTTTGCTATTCTGAATTTGACGTTTTTCACCTAAAATTTTAATTTTCTAACTAATTCTGACCATTTTTAATCGCCACCGAAAATGGTGTGGAATATTATTAGTTGTCATGAACTAAAATTCACACGAACATCTCGACTTCGGGTACAAAAACAGTACTGTACTGGATTTTTTTCTTTTCTTTGGCTTATATCTCGAAAATGGTGTGTCCTATCGCAAAAATAATGAAAATTTCGACCCCCTTTATGAAACCCTTATACCCCTAATACTCAACACGTAGGTAATATTTTTTTTTATTTTCCATACATAAGTGAAAAATTCCATATAAAACACGTCGAGGCTGCCCCCACTGCGCGCCTCCGGCTCTAAAAAGTATGTACCACGTGGAGTCGCAATTGTCAAATTCGATTTAGTTGTGTCAAAATATTTTTTTTTAATTTAGAGACTTTTTACTACAGAATAGCGTTTAAGATTCTCATAGCCAAAAGTAAGGAATTTTAGTGATAGTTTAGTTAGTTTAGTCCAGTGTACAAGAGAATCGGCACCAGTATGTCTTAAATATTATTTGAATAGTTACATAACAAGAATTTACTAAATTTTATACCAACCGCTTGACCCAAAACAAAGAAAAATGACGTGCAATTCACGTGTTGACTCAGTGGTGTGTGAACATGCTGCGCAAGAGCAAAAAATTAGCAAGGAGCGCGGCGTTCGAAGGTAAGTTTTGTTAAGTTTTTTACTCAAATTAGAAACGTGGGTACTTCAATTATGTAGTGATTTCAATTGTTTAATTGCATTTAAGTAAATTTTTACCTTATATTAAGCTAAAACCCAGTGGTCGGTTACTGAAATGGATATTTTAATAATACGTTATAAAGCGATCAGGTGGTCGTATTCTGACTCGCACAGTTTTATTTTGTTTTGCTTATTATGTTCTCAATGTTTAATTTATGGTTACACAATTTAGGGTTTTGATGTTGTAAAAGCCTAAACATGCAATTCTTCAGTAAACGTTTTTGACCAGTTTGCGACCACCAAGTTTTAGTACGAAAAGAACGATGGCTGCAAACTAAAGTTTAGCTTAAGTATGTTCAGTACCTATTCGAGCACATGTGATTATTTGATTTAGTATAAGTAGTTTTTTATTTTCAAGATGACGCCCTCGGAAGCAAGTCCCTAAGAGGAAGAAATAGACTTGAAGCATTGGTAAACAGTTTCAGGGATATCACATCTGTCTCGCTCCTATGAGCAGTTGGATGGGGCACGTTTTCTCATCCTGGTTCTGGACAGTCATCATACGAGCATCTCAACACTTCGATATGGCGCTAGTCAATTCGACGTCGCTGTAGAGAGACCAGAACTGCCCATATTTCAATGGAATCGAATGCTTTATCGTAGTCCACAAATGCCAAACACAGCGGCTGGTTGTACTCCTCGGTCTTTGCAGTACTTTTTCAGTACAATTTGCCGAACAGTATGGATGTGATCTACGGAACTAAAGCCTTTTCAAAATCCGGCTTGTTCTGGTGGCTGGGACTCGTCAAGTCTCCTGGCGAGATGGTTCGTGACGATTCTTGAGAACAGCTTGTATTCGTGGCTCAGAAGTGAGATGGTTCTAATAGTTCTTTAGCAAGGTTTTGTCACCTTTTTTGAAGAACAGAACCATCGCACCTCTGCTCCACGCCCCAAGCGTTATACCCTCATGGATGACGGAGTTAAAGAGACTCGCTAGCTCTCATGACTGGAACTCCACCAGCTTGCCCGTTGCCAATTGCGGATTCCCAACTAAGAAGCAGGAGCTTCTTTTTTTTCGAAAACCATGTAGTGGTTACACCGCCACATACGAACTACGCAAAAGACATGACGTCACACAAATCCTGCATCGCGCAATTAGAGTTTACTGCGCGAACGACATATATAAGACTATCCGACATTAACAGTCGGGCAGCCGGCCCGCCAGACACAACACCCGTCTGGTCGGAGGATCCTCCCTTTTCTATGGTGGATGAGTGAACTTTACACCCTGTTCCTCATGCCCCTAAAACCATATCAAAGAATCACTTCAAGGAAGATCGTCCAGGATAAATTGGTGTGGAACAGGACAAAGCTAGCTGGCTACTCTATGCCCTAAAACTGGATAAGTTTTTAGCTCCAAAGGGATATCGAAATTTGTACCAGGTTAAATCGCGCAACGAAAAAGGTTTATTTATTTGATTAATTTAATAAAAAACGTTAAATCAGGTGATTAAATACTATTGGTGTTGATGATTATGTTTGATTTAAAGTGAAAAATAAATAATATTTTTTATCCTTTTATGTGGTTTTATTACTTTATTTTTTAACAGTGGTCGTAATCTAGCGTACTAGTGGTCGTCAACTGAACAAAGTGGTCGTTATCTAGCATTTCGGCTATTTTTGCACATTTTCCATAATTTATATAATTAATTAATGGAATCGTGATATTTTATATTTTATTTCACAACTATACGGCTATACCCCAAGTCATCAATTCAGATAATTTATGTAAACAAAGGTGATAACAGATCAAAAGAATATCGTCTTAGTGGTAATTCACATAAAATGGCGGAAAACAAGGTTAGACTTGCTTTTAAGTACTGATTTAAGAAATAATAATTTAAAAAATATCATACCGTGTTAATTTTAATAAGTTTTCGGTGTCAAACAAAGTTATTAAAAAAATAAAATATTTTGGTACAAAATATTTTATGATACTGATAACACTACAGGCGTTCCCAACATTTTCAAATTTCGTTTGACATAATTACAAAGTCGCGACTTTTCAATACATTCGTTTTCTTTTCCCTGATAATAGGTACTATTCGCTGCGTGTTTGTTAATTGTGCTTTATTATCATCGTGTGAAGTGTTTCATCTTGTTATTAGTTGTTATATTTCCTTGCTTTTGTTGTGTTTTTTTTTAAGTTTTATTTGTTAATTGACAAATGGAGCCCCAGCCGGGTACCTCGAAGGCCGCCGCCACCGACAGTTTGTCGCCTGTCGAAAAGCGGCCTCGAAAATGAAAAAGTGCCACTGAAAAACTCATGGTGATGAATGTCTACAAGCAGACATAAAAGAGTTGGCCTGGTAACGAATACTGGTCTTTAGGAGAATGTGCTGCCAAAACAGCTACATTATTAGGCATATCAGCAGTGACAGTGGGAAGAATTGTAAAAGAACATAAAACAACCGAAACACTGAGTTCTCCCAAGAAAGAAGGTCCAAAGACCAACTTCGTAAAAAAATTGATGATTTTACCATGTATTTTGTTTGCATTGCTCATATAAATAGTTAACTGTAATTAAAAGATAGAAAAAAAATATGTTCAATTGTTGTGCACCACTGTCCTGTTATTTTGACAGTGACATTTCTTTGTTTACTTAAATTATCTGAATTGATGATTTAAGGTATAGACTATATTTAGAACCAATTTACATAGTCGGCCACTATTTTGCGTGTAAATGGCGTATATTTTGATTCGTTCAAAGTTAGCAACTCAACTAACTGGTCGCCAACCGGCGCAATCACCCTATGTTAATTTGCATTAACATTCTGAAAAAGTTACGCATACTTACAATGTAATATAAGTATGATTTATTGGATATTTTTCTTTCCTTAAATAAGACAGTTACAAGTAGTTATACATTTTCGCTGGATTCATTTATATTCGAAAATCATGTCTTTTTTAAAGATTATTTGAAACAAAAACAAGATTACTCGGCTTAAGTATATGTTTGTCTTAAATAATTATTGACAGTAAGAAAATATAGTTTATTATCCAGTTATAAATAAAAAAAATAAAAAGGTTTATTTCAGAAACTTGTACAACTTTTACAGTAAATCTTACATAGGGACCTCCTTTTAAGTAAAAGATATACCTGTGCTAGGAGATCCCGCTCTCCAATGACAAAATAATTAATTGGTAAAAGTGGTGTACACGATGAAAATAGAATTTAAACAACAAAAAGAAAAACAAAGCAATAAAAATAAAAATAAAGTAAAACAAGTAAAATCCTAAATTAAACAAGACAAGACTTGAACTATAACTAAATAAAAAGAAAAATAAAAACTTAGAGATAGATCCTAAAATAGTATGTGTGTGTGTATGTGTGTGTGTGTGCGTGCATTTGAGTGTGTGCGTGTGTGTATGTATGTGTGTGTGTGTCCTTTCAACTCATATTGACGATGCTTGCAGCAATAATTCAATGTCATCATAGGTCTTCAGTTTTAGCCATTGAACTATTGCGTTTTTGCAGTCTTTCGTAGTCATTGGATTTATATTAATTATTTTATTGATTTTATTATAAAGGACAGCGGAACTTTTATTGAATTGTCTTTTGGCATATGTAGTTTTAACGAGTTTTACTGGTGCAATACTGTATTTTCGTCTTCTTTCCTGATGGTGAGGGTCATATGGCAGGACTTTGTGTAATTTTAAGACAGCAAGTAGCACGTATAACTGTCTGACTGTGAGAATACCGCTAAGGGAGTATAATTCATTGGTTGGGAATCTGTACGGTTTGGTATACATGACCTTGATAAGAGATCTCTGTGCTCGCTCTAGCTCAAGAAACTTTGTTTTGGTTGCACCGCCCCACACGGGTATACAGTAGCTAAGAATTGGTTGAGCCAGAGAGACATAGATTTCATATAACATTTTTTTAGTGGTCACATGTCTTAAGTTCTTAAATACCCAGATAAGTTTTCTCATACGGGCCATGACCATATCTGTATGAGTATGCCAGGATAACCGCTGATCAACGATTATACCTAGGTATTTTATATGAGTCACTTTTTCAATATCTTTACAAGAACAGTTTGTGCTAGATGTATTATGACAAGTGTGTATTTTGAGAGTTACGTCAGGTCCAGGTTGAGTGTTGTTGTAGATTGTAAATGCCATATATTTTGTTTTGGAAATATTGAGTGTAAGAAGATGTGAGTTCAACCAGTTAGCAATTTCGGAAAGACCCTTTTCAGCAGATTGATAAACGGATTCCCATGTATCACCAGAGAAAGCAATAGCAGTGTCATCTGCATACGAGAAAACGCGACCATTTTTTAGCATCATTTTGCAGAGATGGTTAATATATATTAAGAATAGAGTGGGGCCCAGTACGCTACCCTGTGGAACGCCGTAGGTCACATAAGCCTCCTTACTAATATACTCCCCTACCTTAACCTTTTGCCTACGATCCCGTAGATAATCTATTAGTAATGCTAACGGGTTTCCTCTTACGCCTATACCCTCAAGACTACGCACAAGAATGGGGACAGAAACGGTATCAAAAGCTTTTTTTAAATCAAGAAATACAACTAGACATCTTTTCCCTGAATCTACTAGGTTAACAATATGAGTGGTTAATGCTGTAACTGCGTCTTCCGTAGATAATTTTTGTCTAAAACCATATTGAGCTTGTGAAATAATGTTATATTTATTAGTGTAGCTGGTTAGTCTTATGTTAATTAGCTTTTCAATGATTTTAGATATTGCAGGTAAGACAGAGATAGGTCTGTAGTTGTTAACGTCATCTCTGTCTCCACCCTTGTGCACAGGAGTAATTATGGCTTGCTTCAGAGCTGGTGGAAATTTACCTTGGCTAAAACACAAGTTCTTTCGCATCTTGCTAAGATGCGAAATTAAGGGTACGACCAATTCATGGGCAGTTTTTAAAAATTTTGTTGATATATTATCCCAGCCTGGAGCACTTTCAGATTTTAGACCCATTAGCACGTTATAGACTTCTCTAGGATCCGTTTCGAAAAGGACAAAGGAGGAAGCCTGTGAATTTATTAAATAATCAGAATCGTGTTGAACTTGTGATTGGTTTGCGGATGTAATGTCTTCCGCCAGGGTTTTCCCAATGTTAGAAAAGTAAATGTTTATGTGGTTTACTGAAGCATGAGGGGTGGCTTTTATCTCTAATAGTTCTGAGTTAAGTTTTTTTTTAGGTTTGCGATGAGTTATATTGTTAATTGTGTTCCATATCTGTTTCGTATTCTTGTTTGCCTTTAGTAGTTGTTCCTTATCATATTTTCTTCTAAGCTTTTTAACTAAACTATTGCAATAGTTGCGATATCTTCTGTATGTAATTTGTAATATATTGTTTTGTGGATCAGCTCGTAGTTTTTTTTTGCATACTATTTCTGTTTTGAATACAGCGCAAAATTCCTAAAGTTATCCATGGTTTAAGGATGCGATTATTTCGTGGAACTAAAGTAGTAATAGTGTTTTGCTGAAGGCAATTTTGGAGTTTCTCTATTAATTGTACAGATAACGTGACTGGATCATTGATTAAATTAAGTTCAGAAATATTACTTAGTTTTAAGGCTGATATTGTTTTATCAAAGTCCACATTTTTTTTAGTTTTCGGGCATTTGTAAGAATTTACTAAATCTGTTAATTTAAGGAAAATCATGAAGTGATCCGTGACAGTGGTATTCAATACAGCAACAGAAGCAGCGTTTTTACTCTTGTCTAGTTTCAAAATAAAGTGGTCCAAACAGTTTTCGCCTCTGGTAGGTAAGGAATGTCCCGGTAACAAGCCATGCATTGCAAGCATATTTAGGTAGTTTAATCTGTTTGTGCGCTCATTCGTTTGTTCAGTAGGTTTATATATTATGTTAATGTTAATGTCGCCTGTTATAACAATATTTTTATATGATTTAAGTGAGTCCAGGTGATTATTTAGCGAGTTTATGAAACTGTCAGCATTATTATTTGAGGGGGATCGATAAATAGCAAGGACAACAAGATTAGGCATTATTATTTGTAAGCATGATGCGTGGGTTAATATTATTTCCTTAACACTAACCTTGTGATCACACTTGATATATACTGCCACGCCATCGCACTGGTTGATATGGTTACTTGTAGTAAAAATATGATAGTTTTTAATTTCAGGGGTAGGTTTATTTACGTCTAGCCTACATTCATTTAAGATCAAAAGGTCAACACTAAACTTAAATTGTGTTAAAGTGATTAGTAAATCATCTAAATTACTATATATACTTCTAATGTTTTGTGATATTATTGTGAGATCCGATTTATGTACATAATATTGTTTAGAAAAATCATCAATTTGAAATTCTTTAGATTGAGCAGTAACTATGTCGTCTATTTCTTGGATTATTGTATGTGTGCTATCCATAATATAGTAGGTAAATTAATAGTCTGAGTATTAATTCCATATTGTTTACGTAAACGTATTTTGCTCGATTCTCAGCTACAATTATTGTGATAGAGAAAAATACATAATTATCACTGTTGATGAGATTTTTAACGTTGTATACGACATTTATATTGAAAACATAGCTTAGAGAAGTCGATATGTGTGTATAATATATAGTTATACATCCAGTTATACATTGTATAAGATATTTTGTCTCTAGATCTATTATTACTTTAGTTATAAACGAAAAAAGAATTGAGACTGACGACATTTAGTTCTGTGCTCGAACACGACCAAAGAACGCACGCGATACCGGTCTATCGGGGTGAATTGAATACATAGGTTTTCGATCTTTTGTAAAGATTTTCGTAATATTGCAGAATTGATACCCTTTTCAACCGACTTCAAAAAGGAGGAGGTTCTCAATTCAGTTATATGTTTTTTTTTTTTTTTTTTTTTTTTGTATGTATGTTTGTTACGTGATTACTCCGCCAATTATGAATTGATTTTGATGATTCTTTTTTCGTTTGGTAGGCCATACTTCAGAAGTGGTCCCATATAAATTTGGTCAAGATCTGATGAGGGGTTTTTGAATTAGCTTCAAGAATACGTATTTTTCCCACCCAGTATATGTGGATGATGTTCTAATAGTTCCTGTCACTGTAATTTACATAGCAGGTAATGGTATTCAAAATGTTCAACTAAAAAGTGAAAAATAAAAACTTTTTTACAAGAAATAAAACCCACTTCCAAAAAAACACTACATAGTGAAAAATAACTTTGATTTCGGAAGTCGGTGGCAAAAAAACGAAAATACAAAACCAAAGACACCGACTTCTGAAATCAAAGTTATTTTTCACTATGCAGTGTTTTTTTTTTGAAAGTTGGTGTTATTTTTTAACCGACTTCTAAAAAAGGAGGAGGTTCTCAATTCGGATGTTTGTATTTTTTTTTATGTTTGTTCGCGCATAAATCCGTCGCTTGCCAACTGATTTGAAAAATTCTTTTTTTTTTGGAAAGGGTATACTTTCCAAATAGTCTCATGAAAATTTTATCGAAATCGGACATGCGGTTTTTGAAAAATCCACAAAAATCTAAAAAAATATCTACATTGTCAACTTAGTATGGCCATAAATACTGTTACAATTAAAAATAAGAAAGATATTACATTTTAATTTGGAATCTGTCATTTTTATACGATTGTTCATTGAGTTTTCTAATTTTGGCGCCAATACATTGTACTATATTTTGCGATATTAAAGTGGAGTGGGGTGATAAAGAGAACCGAATCGCTGTGATTGCATTACACAAAGTTGGTATGGAGCCAAATGCAATTTTTAAAACTCTCCATACGCTTGGTATTAGTCAAATTCTGTTTGTGACAGAAAAATATCAGGTCGTCCACATAGTGTTCGTACGAAAAAGGTGGTCAAAGCAGTAAGGGAAAGAATTCAAAGAAATCCTGTCCGAAAGCAAAATATTTTATCTCGGGAGATGAAGATAGCACCCAGAACCATGTCGCATATTTTAAAAGATGACTTAGGACTTGCAGCCTATAAGAGACGCTGGTCATTTTTTAAACCGACTTCAAAAAGGAGGAGGTTCTCAATTCGGTTGTTTTTTTTTTTTGTATGTTTATTACTCCGCCAATTATGAATTGATTTTGATGATTATTTTTTTGTTTGTTAGGGCATACTTCAGAAGTGGTCCCATATAAATTTGGTCAAGATCTGATGAGGGGTTTTTGAGTTAGCTTCAATAATACATATTTTTCCCACCTAGTGTCAAACTCAAACTCAAAGCATTTATTTCAATTAAACCATTTACAGGCACTTTTGAATTGTCAAGGGGTCGGTCAGTCAAAAATATGAAGCTAGTTGCCCATTCCAAAGCGTAGTAGGTACCTATGGAGAAGAACGGGCAAGAAACTCCACGGACACTCTTTTAAATAAAATATAAAATTGATACAAAATATTGGTTACATCATTCATTTTGAAATTATGCATGTGAGAACAATGTAATAAGACGTGCACGTTCGTAAAAGCGTCCGTAATAAAAAGAAAAAAAGAATTATTCAAAAACTTAAAAAAAAAAAAATTAAGCCATGGCAGCTAAGAGATGACCAGTCCCAACTGACGGCGCCCGTTCACGAACATGACGCATGGATTAGCACCATTCAGCTCAACCATTTTGAAGGGAGCTAAATGATCCAACACACACGCCACCATCAGCGAGACATTTGAGTGAGCATGACATACTCACAGCCGCCAGGGCACATTCAAGTCAATGAAATACTACATATTATCCGGTAAATGGTAGCTCTTTAGTACATAGTACTCACACCTGTGCTATGCAATTATATAATACAAAGGAAATTGAGTTTATACATTCTTTCTTCAATATATTATACAGCACAATATATTTATAATAACGCAGACCGTAATGGAAAACTACATTTAAACTAATAACACCAAAATTCAATTAGTTACCGAAGATCAAACTCACGCTCACTCTACTCACTTGTTTTGTTGTCAACTTTGACGATTTTTTGCGATGTTGCCACACATAAAACATTGCCAGTCTAAGAAAAACAATACTACCAAATTGCTAAAGAAGCGGGTTTTTTGCTGGGGTCACCGAATTTGCCATAAAAAACGTTTGAATTTATACCAAGTTTCTTTCTGTATTCGCGCCGTGAGTTCTATTCACCCCGATAGACGTATTTTAACTTTGTTACTGATGTGTTAGCGTTTAGCACATGGTGGAGTGGCGAAGTGTATGGGGCGGAGTTTGCGTGGAAATTGTCCTTGGAGTGCCTGGTCTTAAGTGAATTATCGATGGTCACAGCATTTCGCTGAGTAATGACCTATTCAGACAGACAGACACTTGCGAGAATCTTACACAGATTGTTATGTTTTTATTGTTTGCTTGTTTTCCTTTCATATAGACCTCTTTTATCTTTCTGTTCATTACTTGGCCTTTTTAACGCTGTTAGTAATCTTCTGTTATTTTTCGCGTGATAACCCAAAGTTGTAAGAAAAAATGTTTTGCCAATTTTTTTCAAATCCCAATTGAAAAAAATATGAGTACGTTACGTTACGTTTAATGGGCTTATTATTCTTGATTAACGTTTTTCTATTCGCAACAGTTTTCGTCTCGACTTGACTCTTCATAAACAAACCCCTAGCCTCCCAGTTTAGAGAAATATATTCTTCGTTTGTTTTTATCCGTTGATATACAGTTATTTTTATACACGTTTCCGGGCATGCCTCTTTCAAAGAAAGTTTTTCAATAATAAATTTGGTTTTATTTTATTTTCTTTTATCTACCGTCTCTTGGAATCTTCTTCTTTATCGGGGATTGCCATCTTTTGTCAACAGCGATTCACTTGTGCCTATTGTAGTGTTTGTAGCTGATGTGTTATGTTTTTGGCAATCATTGAAAGTACTTTCACTATCAAAATGAGGGAAACAAAGAAAGCAAAGGCATTTTCCGCAAGTGGAGAAAACTTCTTCCCTGCAATCTGCATACACAGTGAGAAACGCAGTTAGTTGCTTCGTTGTTTTCTGTGTTTTTGTTGATCAAGTTCAAGTCGTTCTCTCATGTTTTACTGGTGAAGAAGATGTTTTAACCTTATGCTTTATCTTAGTATGATTTTCAGATAAACTGTAAGACTGATGATTTATACAGTTATTAAAAGGTGTTCGGCTCTCGTAATGGTTTATGCAAAGAAAGCAGAAACATTGTTCACAGCAAGCAAATACATTTGATTAACAACCACGACCAGCGACTACAATCAGTTATTATTATTTTTTGTATAGTTTGACGTTCAAATGTGAAATAAATTATTTGACTTTGACTTTGACTTTGAACCTACGAATTCACAATGCTGAAAAGATTGTTGAGATGTTGAGTGATATAAGTTGTGTTCATTTTGATGTTGTCTGGAAACTTTGTCAGCTCGGTGAAAATGTCGATCTTCATCGGAAGTTTCATCATTTTTCTCTTCTTCTGGCAAGTAGTCTTTATCGCTGCTATTGTCGCTGTTTTGATACGGATCGTTTATGTCTATCGTAAGTTCCATAATATCAGCTGATGGAGGGAGTTCTTCATTACACAGCAAAAAACTTTTAGGGCTGGTACTTATTAATTTGGTGTCAAAGCCAACATTTGCTTTTATTTTTATTTTTATATTTTTTAATCGATTTTGATTTTTAGATTTTTTTTTACATTGTTCTCACAATCATATAGAATCAACAAAAGTAATGTACCCAGGATTGTGTAATTTCTATATTTAAAAGAGTGTCCTTGGAGTTTCTTGCCCGTTCTTCTCCATAGAGATCTACGTTTTGGAATGGGCAACTAGCTTTTAAACCAAAAACAAAAACCTTCTTTTTTAAACCAAAGTCAATCCCTCTATCCCAAACATTTGTACATCTCGAAATGCAATTACGTACTCGTTTTTAAAATCAATTATGACATAGAAATTGTTGTAGTGATAGGTACTGCCGTAAATATATTTTTTCTGTATCAGTCTTTTAAAAATATTTTTTTTTCTTTTAAATAAAACTAATTATTTTGTCCTTTCTTCTAGTAGCCATTTTCTGAAATGAAATATTTGTTTATCAGCAAAGTTGCAAACTCTGACACCAGCGTTAGGTGAGGCTACCATTTACCAGTCTAACTATGCTACGAAAAGAAGAAGATCAAAGTTACGTAGTAGTATTACTACATCAACACGGTCTAGGGATATTTCATACTCAATTAAATAACTCGAAAAGTACTGGCCGCATTGGAATCTTTTATACACCGATTTGTTTGTAATTTATCTCAGACTAATTCCAAATTAAAATTTTTGAAAATTCTTTTGTTTCGGTGGCATAAAAATGTCTTGATGTATAGGAGAGGGAATTTTCATTTGTGCGAAATTTAGAAAACAATACGAATTACGTTTAGTTACAGTTTTTTTTCATTTTTAAACGAAAGATAAAGTTAAAATTGAGGTATTGTAGCCATGCAACGCCGACATTTGACGAGGGCGGAGATGTTACGAGCTGTGGGAATGCTGGAAGCTGGATCTGTTCAGCGTAATGTTGCTGAGGCCATAGGGACCCATCAAAATGTAATTTCAAGATTGTGGACACGCTATCGTGCCACAGGTGAAGTAGCGGAGACGCACCGGGGGCCAAGTCGCATCACTACCCCCAGACAAGACCGATTTTTGCAAATTACTGCGCGAGCTCAACCAAATGCAACGGCGACTCAATTGGTCCAAAGGCTGCGAGTGGAACACCAAGTGCTTGTGAGTGACCAAACTGTAAGAAGGCGACTGCATGAAAGCAATCTACGCTCTCGTAGACCACTCCGGGTCCCACCTTTACGGAGAGGCAATCGTGGACGACGATTAGAATGGGTTCGGAACCACGTGGACTGGGGCCGTGAGCAATGGTCCAATGTGCTGTTCACGGATGAATCCAGGTTCGGCTTCCATCCAGATTCACGAAGGACGCGTGTTTGGCGAGTTCCTGGACGATGGAGCCGTCTCCAGAACACTCAGGAAGTTCACCCATACCAAGGAGGAACAATTATGGTTTGGGCAGGAATTCGTCTTGGAGGACGGACGGATCTCGTTTGGGTGCGGGGCAATATGACGGCAGAACGATACGTCCAACAGGTGCTGGGGCCCGTAATCTTGCCCCACAGAACACAAATGGGGCAAGATTTCCTGCTCATGCACGACAATGCCCGGGCACACACGGCGAGAACGGTAGCAGCTTACATACACATAATGTTAGGGCCTTAGACTGGCCTGCTCAATCGCCAGATCTAAATCCCATTGAGCATGCGTGGGATATGCTGCAAAGAAGAGCTCTGAAGGAAGTTCCTGAAAATCTGGCTACAGAAGATCAACTTTTTGCGCACCTCAGAAGGACATGGGACAATATTCCGCAGCAAGACATTGACTGTACGAGCCAATAATGCTCATACAGCAAAAGTACGTTTATGCGTACTTTACACTAATAATCACTCAAACCAGTCGTAACCAAAACTCCGTCACGCGCTATTGTGCGGGTCGATCAATAACAACAAAATATTAAGTGCGGCTCAGATAACTAAACAAACATAACTTGTAACTCTTTCCATAAATAAACTATTAAATTTAACGGTGGTTTGGTGTAACTTAACTAACTACATACAACTACAACCGGGGTATCCGTCAACGACGAGAAAGCCCCAACATCTTTTGGTCCTTCGAGCCGGATGTCACGGCAAATCATCTTGTGAGTCGTCGTGTCTCCTCATCAGCAGAGTGCTTAGCGTGGTATATCCCAGTTACGTTAGCAAATCGGTGCTGTTGGCTTCCCACAAGCGGGTCTAACCAGTAGCATTGAGACGTTGTACATGACGTAAAGGAGGGTGAGCTACACTGAGTGCCTGCCACTAACGAACCAGCAGAGATAACGTCTACTGCTACAAATTACTTATCAAGAAATAATCGGCGAGGATAACGTCCACGGCGGTTAATACAGCGGAGATCACGTCTACCGCTACAAACAACAAAGAATCAGCGGGGATAACGTCCACTGCGATTACTTCAGCTCCGAAATCTTCGTGAGTACACACTACCTACACGCCAACCATTAGCAGCCACAAGGCATAAACAATGTCGCCAGAAGACTACCCTGAATTTATGGAACTTATAACTAAGCAGCAAAGCAGCTACGAGAGAATCAAAACTCTTCAAACTAACTACAAAAAGGATGCTGTGAGTAGAAAAACCATAGACTACCTTAACAAGCGCATCGAAGCCTTACAATCCCTATGGGATGAATTTCGATCGAATCATGAAATCTTGAAGAAGTACGAGTCAAAACAAAGAGAACATGACTACTTCAAGCAAGACATTTTCATCATAACGAGAAGCATGTTTGACGAAACAATGCAATCTATGAATCAAACACGAAACAAGTTGATAAATGAGCCTGGATTTTCGGGTATATCAAAACCGAAAATACCAGAAACTTCCGGAACACCGCAATTTGATACAACTGAAGTACACCAACAAATCGGAGATGAAACGGACAAGCACCTATCAACGCTGTTACGTAATCAAATGTGTAACTTCAACGCTTTGAAGCGAGCTGTCTACAAAACTAATCTGGATGATATGAAAGAGAAGTGGCAACTCCAAGATCAAGTCAACATATTACGATCTAAATGGGGATCCATTGACAAGATTCACTGGGAACTAAGCTACTTACTGCAAGGGAACGACAGGGACTATGAAGCGAAATTCGACCATTGGGAGCAAGTCTACGATAACCTAAAGGAAGAGCTGAATAGAAAAATCTTTGAAACATCCCACTACGAAAAAACAACACCGCGTATGGAACTACCGGAGTTCAATGGAACTTTCAACAATTGGATCTCCTTTCGGGATTTATTCTTTGAGATGATTCATAACAACCCAACGCTGAACAAAACGCAGAAAATGAAGTTCCTAAAATCTAAATTGAAAGGTGAGGCGGAAAAGTTGATCAAGCACCTTCCTGTGAGTGCTGAGAATTATGACTCGTGTCTAGATATTATTCAGCACCGCTACGACAACAAGCGATTACTTTTCACCTCATACATAGAAACACTTCTCAATCAATCAGCTATCGAAAAACCGAACTCAACTAACATGAAGAAGCTGTATGATACTACGAAAGAGTGTTTAAACGGCCTAGAAAATATTGACATCAATATTCCAGTATGGGGTCCACTTATCGTGTACTTACTATCCTCCAAACTGGATGACGTCACGTATGGGGACTACATCAAAACTATGAAACATACAAGAGAGCTCCCAGACTTAGAAGAGTTTATGGAGTTTCTAGAACTGCAGTTCATGACGCTGGAAACATCCCGTAACAAAAAGAATGGCGGAAAACAAAATTATTCAACGAATAACCAACATAAAAGTTATAACAACAACAAGTCAACGAACTTTAAAGAGTCGGAAAAGTGGACAAAAACCTTCCATGCAACGCTGCGAAAATGTCCACTCTGCAAAAACGAACACACGCTGAGGCAGTGTTCTACATTTTTGAACATGGATGTCGCAACGCGAAACCAAACAACAAGTAACCTAAACTTGTGCAAAAATTGTTTGTTTAGTCATGGCGGAAATAAATGCAATTCAACGAAAACATGCCACACGTGTCACTTCAAACATCACTCCCTTCTCCATGATGATAATCTGAAAGGGCAACAATCAAAGCCGTCCACATCAACGATGGCTGAGCGAACATCTAATCACATTAACGGTGAACAAGAGATACTCTTAACGACTCTTCAACTAAGAGTCAAGAACAAAGAAGGAGATTACGTCATCCTTCGGGCATTACTGGATCAAGGATCTCAAGTATCCTTGATCACAGAAAATGCTGCTCAACGGTTGAACTTACCCCGAAACAAAATGAACGCGGCAGTCACTGGAGTTGGCACTATAATCGGCAAGAGAAAAGGGATGATAAAATTAGAATGCAAGTCTATCCACTCTGAATATACATTCAAAACCGATGCTTTAGTGATGAGTAAACTCATCAACAATCTGCCTAACTCAACAATCAACACAGAAAACTGGACGCACCTTCATAAAATCAAGTTGGCTGATCCAGACTACAATATCTCTGGACCCATCGACTTACTGCTTGGAGCAGATGTTTACTCCGATGTGATCTTAGGAGGAATAATCAAACATAACAATGACACGCCAGTAGCGCAACAGACAAAGTTGGGCTGGATACTGTGCGGAGCTACCAGACAGTTTAACTGTCTAGTTACTCTAACAGAGCTAGACAGCCTAACGAAATTTTGGGAGATAGAAGACATCCCTTCGGAACCCGAAGTTACAACCACAAACGAATTCTGTGAAAAACATTACACAGAAACAACAGAGCGATTAAGCAACGGGCGTTATATGGTGAAGATGCCGATGAACGCTAACTATGAACAAAACCTTGGTAACTCGAAACCTCAAGCTACAGCACAATTTCTTCATTTAGAAAAGAAAATGGCGAGACAAGAACATTTCGCTAAACTATACAAAGAATTCATCCGTGAATACATCGAATTAGGTCACATGAAACCAGTGACAAAATCCGATAGTCAAGTACAAGCCTACCTACCACACCACGGCGTAGTAAGGGAGTGCTCAACTACAACCAAACTACGAGCTGTTTTTAACGCATCGATGAAAACAGACTCCGGACACAGCCTAAACGATTTGATGGAAAAAGGGCCTAATCTTCAAAAGGACATTTTATCCTTAATCATTAAATGGCGGAGCTATAAATATGTTCTAACGGCGGACATTGAGAAAATGTACCGTCAAATCCTTATTCATCAAACTCAACAATGGCTTCAAAAAATAATTTGGAGAGACTCCAAGAGAGAACCACGGAGAGAGATGCAGCTGTGTACCCTAACATACGGGACCAAAGTCGCACCATTTATAGCGATGCGCACTCTCAAACAGCTGGCCAAAGATGAAGGCAACGCTTTCCCTCTGGCCCAAAAGGCACTACTTAATGATTTTTATATGGATGACGCCGTCACGGGCCACCATACCATAGAATCAACAAAGCTACTGCAAAAAGAGCTAAGCGAACTACTGAAGAAAGGGGGTTTTGTTTTACGGAAATGGTCCACGAACGAACCATCTATTCTCAAAGAACTACAGACGAAAGAGAAAAGTAACACTAACGAATTTAACTTCAAGCAACAAGAGTTTAGCAAAACACTTGGACTCGCATGGAATGACGCAAGTGACACATTTCATTTTACTAGCGAAGCGCCTAGCAACAACAAAAATGCACCATACACGAAACGCAGACTATTGTCAGAAATAAGCAAGATCTACGATCCGCTCGGTTGGTTGGCTCCAATTACTCTTCAAGCAAAACTGCTTTTTCAAAAACTATGGAGTGATAACTGTCAAAATATTGGCTGGGACAAAAATGTACCAGATTCCATAGAAAAGGAATGGATGCAAATTAAATCCGATTTGCCAAACATAAAATACATAAGTTTACCAAGATGGATACAAAACGAAAACAACAGGGCGATCGAATTGCAAGCCTTCTGTGACGCGAGCGAGAAAGCCTACGCATGCGTTATCTACAGCCGAACTACGACACCCATCGGCGCGTACGAAACTACACTACTCGCGGCAAAGACTAAGGTAGCACCAATCAAGAAGAAAACTACGATACCAAGGTTGGAACTATGCGCCGCAGTTTTGCTAGCGAAACTCCTACAAAGGATAACTAAGATCCTTGAAGATTACGATCTAAGGATTACCTGCTGGACCGATTCTAAAGTCGTTCTAGCATGGCTTCAGGGAAGTCAAACTAAATACGAAAAGTATGTAACAAATAGAACCACACAAATATTAAACATCGTACCTGCGATAAACTGGGGTTACGTGAAGACGAACGAAAACCCTGCCGACTGTGCAACAAGAGGACTCCCACCACTAAAACTGGTCAACTTTACCCTGTGGTGGGAAGGCCCTAAATGGCTTAAGGAGAAAGAAAAACAAGCCCATAACTCAAAACAAACTTATACCACAAACGAGGGTTTCCTAACAAATTGTTACACGACTAATAGTACGGAACCCACGCCGATAAAAAATGAATTAATCGATTCATTACTTGAGCGGCATAGCAACATAGATCGGATTACAAGAATACTCGCCTTGGTGATACGTTTCGCTGATGCATTACGAAACAAAAGAAGGTCAACTGAGTGCCATGAACTGAACTTGAATGAAATAAACAACGCACTATTTATAATTATCAAATCAGTGCAACGGGATTATTTCGAAAATGAAATAAATTCTATCAACAAAGGTGGAAAACTCCTCAACAGAAGCACCATTTTGAAACTTAATCCATTCTTGGACTCTTATGGAGTTTTACGTGTTGGAGGACGTCTAAACCACTCAAACTTGCCAGTGGAAACGAAACACCCCATCCTCGTACCAGGAGAAGGAAGACTAACCCAACTTATTGTTGAAAAGGCGCATCAACGAACCTTACACGGTGGGGCAAGATTAACGCTAGCTGACACCAGAAACAATTACTGGATTATTAGTGGCAATCGAACTGTCAAGAAAATACTGAGGCAATGCATTCGATGCCGTCGATACGCAACAAACCAACCTGAACAGTTGATGGGCAACCTTCCAAAAGAAAGGATCACTCCATCGAGGCCGTTTTCACATACAGGCATCGACTTTACAGGCCATGTGGATGTAAAGATAAACAAGGGCCGCGGGATAAAAACCTGCAAAGGCTACATAGCCATATTCATATGTATGTGCACAAAAGCAGTACATATCGAACTTGTTTCGGATCTATCAACGCAAACCTTCATCGCAGCACTAAAAAGAATGTGTGCCAGAAGAGGCACCCCAAAACATATCTACTCCGATAACGGAACCAACTTCGTCGGAGCAGCAAGAGTTTTAAAAGAAGAGTTCCAACTATTTAAAACAATGCTATCTTCAGAGTTTTTTAAAGAGATCAACGACCTTCAAATCGAGTGGCACTTCAACGCTCCATCCTGGCCATCAGCAGGAGGTTTATGGGAAGCTGCTGTACGTTCCATGAAAGCACACCTGAAACGGGTAATCGGACAACAGAAGCTTACCTACGAACAATTTGCAACGCTTCTTACACAAATCGAAGCGTGCATGAACAGCAGACCGCTGTGTCCATTATCGGAGGATGTTGAAGATCTGGAATACCTCACCCCTGGTCATTTTCTCACGGGGAGTCCAACACTAACACTACCACTCAATGAACCTGTAGAAACGAAAGCTATAGACATCAGAAACAACTGGAAACTCATTGAGCTCATGCGTCGACACTATTGGGATCGCTGGTCGAAAGAATACCTTCATTCATTACAAAACCGAAACAAATGGCAACAAACTAAAGAAAACGTACAGAATGGGCAACTAGTTCTCGTCAGGGACAGTAATCTACCACCAAGCAGATGGGCTATGGGACGCGTAGTGGAACTGCACCCAGGCAGCGATAATTTAGTACGAGTAGTCACGCTCAAGACACAAAACGGGATACTAAAAAGACCTATAACTAAACTAGCCCCGCTGCCTATAAACGAGGCATGCGGAAGCACTGAGTCACAAGAAATGAGTCCAGAAATCGAGCACGGCAAGCATAAGAAAGGGACTAATACAACCCCAAAAAGGGTAAACAGCTTGTTTATGGTTTTACTAGTAGTATTTACAACGCTATCATGTGGACTAGCTACACCCCTACAACATTTTAAAATAACTCGATTAGCTGAAAACCAACCAGTTTACTTTGACCCCGTCGGGAATATCCAACTTATTCACGATGAATGGAAACTTCTGGTATACTATAACCTCACAACATTCTGGCAAAGTACAACAAATGTAGAGAAATTCGTGAATCGTATAGCTCGACTATGCGACACGATGCCTAACGAGCCATGTTACTCTACGACACAACAACTCAAGTTCGAAATGAACCAGCTGAACGAGTATAACATATTATTACGGGCTCAACATCAACAACGAAGGCGACGTGGCTACGTCAACGGCGTAGGAAATTTTGCACGAGCCCTATTTGGTGTCCTTGATAGCGATTTCGCCGAAAAATACGCCCAGGACATAGAAAAGATCAAAACGAACGAACAATATCTATTACAGCTGATAAGAAATCAGACACTGATTGTCGAGGCAGAAAACAATGTCATCAAGAAAAATGAAGACTTTGTAAAAACGCAACTGGAAGTAATTCAGCAATTCATGAATGAAACGAAATATAATACGGCAGTAATAGAAAACAGATTTCAAATAATGAAAACAATGAATGACGTCAACGCTGGGGCGTTAACTGCTAGTTTACTTATCTCAGTACTGAGAAGAAACCAAGAAATGCTCCTAAGTGCATTGACCGATATCTACAGAGGCAATCTCGATATGAAACTATTCACACCGGAGCAGCTATCTGAACAACTCCATTATATTGCCGGTATTATACCGAAAAGATTAACATTACCCATCAAAAACAGTAATGGAGCTAACATGAAAAATATTTACAAAATCATTTATGTTAAAGCCTGGCTCACCGAACAGTACCTACTCTTCGAATTACATATACCGTTACTAAGCGATGACGAGTATACATTGTATCACAATATAGCTATACCTAGACAGCAAACTACTAACCAATGTCAGGCGATAGTGACAACAACACAATATATTGGAGTCAACTTCGTGAAGAACACCTACATACAAATGGAAGAGGTTGATCTTCAGCAATGTACAACAATGACGGCGGACAGTCACATCTGCCACGCCTCTACGACTATCAGCAACTTGCATGGAGCCACGGCATCTTGCGAAGCAAAAATACTGAACCAAAATGTAAATAACATTACATGTGATTGGGTACCACAACAATGCTCTGACCAATGGATAAAATTACAGAGACCAAACATATGGCTGTATAATTGCATCAATGAGTGTACGACTCGCATTGTATGCGATAATCGAATTACAACAACAATATTAACAAAGGCTGGACTCCTTGCCCTAGGTCAGGATTGCATACTTCAGCACAAAGACGCTACAATTTATTCACATAACGTTTTTAGTAGCAGTACCAATATTGGAATGACCTTAGAGGTACCTACGATTGACTCACCAAATGATATGTGGCATACGTTCAAAAACACAAAGATTGTACTTCCGGAACTAAACTTATCTAATGAACACAGATTATTAGATAACCAGATAACTGCACAAAAGGGACGAGAGAGCCTACCTAACGACCTAAGTGTCCACGACATTGGCAACTACGCTATAAGCACATTGCTGGTGGGAGGAATCGTCGCCGCTATAATAGTTTGGCGAATAAGAAGATATCTTCAGGCGCGTAAGAAGAGCAATGCACCTATCAATACGAACAAGACTCGAGAGAGGACAGAAGATATAGAACTAAAGGAGATTCCTGCCTACGCTAAAATACGTGTTGGACAGTCAGAGAGCTACCGTCCGCCGCAAGCAGCAATTGGAACAAGATTCAAACTATGATTAATTATTTACGAATTATTTCTTCTAATTGTCTTGATTGCTTTTATTAGTTTTATAACATTTTATACCTATGTATATTTAACTTGTAACGCAAGTTTGGTAATCTGAGTACGTATATTTTTCCCTCGGGAGCATGTACGAGCCAATAATGCTCATACAGCAAAAGTACGTTTATGCGTACTTTACACTAATAATCACTCAAACCAGTCGTAACCAAAACTCCGTCACGCGCTATTGTGCGGGTCGATCAATAACAACAAAATATTAAGTGCGGCTCAGATAACTAAACAAACATAACTTGTAACTCTTTCCATAAATAAACTATTAAATTTAACGGTGGTTTGGTGTAACTTAACTAACTACATACAACTACAACCGGGGTATCCGTCAACGACGAGAAAGCCCCAACATTGACAACCTTGTTCTGAGCATGCCGAATCGTTGCCGATGTGTTATGAACATCATGGGCGCTTTCTCAGACTACTAAATTCAAGTTTATAAACACAAATTAAATGATTTTTCTATTTTTTTCAGTTTTTACTCACAAATTAAAAGTTAATTCATATACGGTTTCCGTCTATGCTTCATTTTTTTTCCATAAAATCCTGAAATTTTAATCTAAGTACCTTAACCATTATTAAAAAATGGTAGAATATTAAATAACGTATCTTTTAAATATATACATGTCATATAAATAATTAACACATTGATAGTAATTCGCTTTTTTAAAAATATCCCTAGACCGTGTTGATGTGTGTACTTTAACTTAAGACAAAATAAGTATGTGGGTAATACCACAGAATAATTAGGTAATCGTACTTAGTAATACTTTGATTTAACAGTCTTATTTATAAACGCTAGTTAAATTTTAATGAATTGCTAAGCAATTGATTAGCAGAATTCTCATTCATAAACGCTATTCAGCGCTAAGAGGTCGCTAAGCAAATGATTAGTAGCTGTCAAAATTAAACACCACCGGTGCCCTGTTTAAAGCTTGCTAAGAGGATGCTAAGAGGCAAGATGGCGGATTTAATTTGAATCAGCTGATCGATGCAAGATTTTTGTGTGCTCGAGGTAATTAAGTAATTTTGTTTTCTAATAACGAGTTGTGCCATAGTAAATATGGATTTCGACAATCTTTTACGGGATTTGAGAATGACGTAGAAGAATTCAATAATTTTGAAACGCCGGCGGGAACTAGACGAAGGAGAGGAAGACCTACAAAGCTCATTAAAATTCACTACCAGGTTAGTTACCTATTAGATAATATTCTTCATTCGAAGTACACAGTCATGATGAAAGGATAATTAAGTAGTTCAAATTCAATTCAAATTCAAAAGACATTTATTCAAACTAGGCTGAGAAATCAGAACTTTTCGAACGTCAAAATTACATAAGACAGTCCCCCAAAAAGGCCCGCCCTTCACCACTTCCTAGTGCTTTTGCTAGGAAGAAGAAGTGGCGCAACAAACTCCCCATCTCCACGGAATACTGAAAGTTCAATTAGGAGGGGGTTCAGTAATGTGTTCAAGACATTTGAAGAGAATCGATTTCGTGAGGAAGCTCAATGGAAATTGTTATTATCTTGTGTGTTATCTCATATCTTAGTGTGCCAGCTCTAAGGGCCAAAAGTCAGAACTAAAGTGACCCAACCCAACGCCCAACTCACCTCTCAACCCCCGCTAACTCTCTTTAGTGTTACACTTACTAAACGAAGTCCAACTTAAAGCTTCGTTCAGACTAGTGCGACGCGACACCGGCTATTGTTATACCGTGAAGTTTTCTTAGAAATTGTATTGTTCGAGTCGCGTCGCGCCGTCGCGTCGCGCTGATCTGCACGAGCCTTTACTGCGGACTTTCTTCGTACTTCGACATGCATAAAATTGTCTTGTACTAAATAGTAACGCAGTGAGAAATATTACTGCTAATATCATATTATGCATTTTAGAAAAAATATTTAAGGTACAAATCTAAATAAGTAGATAGTAATGCAGTAATGAAGCATACTGCATTTCTAGTTAGCATCTCATAATAGGTTCTTTACGTACAAATACTAAAGATAAACGCAGTCACGCATCTTACTGCATTTAAAATAAGTAGGTATTGTCTCTTCTTTCAATTGAAATGGAGTGCTTAGAAAAAGAGCAGCATCCAATATTACTGCATTTATAAGTATCCTTAAATTATTCATTAAATATAATTTACAAATCATAACAGCAGCAAGTGTTTCTTACTGCGGTTCTTACTAGTATCTAAAATAAATTATGTTTAAACTAATACTGTAAGGCAAAGAGCAGTCAATGTGTCTTACTGCAGTTGTGCTTAGTAATTTAGTTCTCAGCAAGAAACATACTTCTGCGTTTTTGCTTATTAAAAATACCACTTCCCGAACAACTATCAAAATAAGGATCAAATCACCATAATAATATAAAGCTCACTAGCTGACCCGCGCAACTTCGTCTGCGTCACAGAGTGGTTTAAGTAATGAATTTTCCCAGTTTTTTCGCAACATTTTTCATTGATGTGCCGCTCCTATATCATCATAATAGTCATAGCGTTGCCCACGACTTCGTCCGCGTAAATATCATTATCATGGTTGGATAAATAATATTACTATGTCCTTCGATCTTCGTCAAAATCGGTTCAGTAGTTTAGCCGTGAAAACGTTACAGAGAGACAGACAGACAGAGTTACTTCAAAAACTGTTATGACATAGCTGTACCAGCGTTTTGATGAAAAACCTAAAAAAAATGGAACTATAGTAAAAAATGGCACGGGAACAGGAATAATAAAGGAACGTTGGGTAAAAAAAAGTACTGCGGGTCTTATAAAAATGTGGGTAAATAAATTAACGATTATACAGTATGTTAACTAACAGAGGGCGTTCCCGTTAACCCGCAACAGTATAGCGTCCATACATGCAAAAAAAAATATTACCATTCAAAAACAAAATGTTTTTATTTTTTTAAATATTAAAATATTCGCAAAAAATATTACATTGATACGTAAAAGAAACACTCTGTATACGTGCACTTGCTTTCAAAGTGTAAGAACGGCAATGTCGCAATTTACTTATGAATGACGGGCCACGTGCGCGGCGATCTAATTGATGTGCCTAACCCCGCCCCCTGCCCCCCGAATTTCCAACTAATTTTAAGGCTCGTACATACAAGCGCGACTTGTCGCGCGACGTGTCGCGTGGCGATTCTGCGATATTATCGCCACGCAACACCTTTCACACTACCGCGATATCGCGCGCGATTCGCAGCGCGACACCGACAAAGGAATGACCCTTAGTTGATGCCGCCACTCTGCGAGTATAAATGGCGGTCCATTCCGAGGTGAGTTCAAATTGTTCGGTTGAGCAGTAAATACCTTAGTGGTATACCTGCGAGATGCCATAGTTAAAAAAAAAAAAAAAAAAAAAAAAAAAAAAAAAAAAAAAAGGTGAGTTCAGTAGTAGACGATCTTCGTCAGAGGACGAAGGCTGGTCTGTGCGCGTTTGCTGAGCGTGCGGTCCTAGGTTCGATTCGCCAGTCGATTAACATAACCCAACCTCCAAACCTAAGTAGGTACCTAAGCTTGACCACAAGCACGAATGACTAAACTTCCGAATTCGGTCGTGCTTTTACGAAGTATTTATTTCAAAATCAAGATTTTTATTTACTTTCCTATTTATGTTATTTCGGAAAAATAACTTAATTTCAACATGTTAGGTGTACTTTCGGCTGCAAAACGTTTTTATGAGTAGGTATGAACTTTCGAATCATTTTAAAATCAACAACATACGAGTAGGTAGGTACCTATATTGGAACTAACCTAGGGTGTACTATAATATGTACCTATAGCTCTGTCTAATCCTTAGGGGATTACAGGCGTGATGTTTAAGAAATACTCGGTTATAATAACTGAATACCTATGTCTAATAAATGAGTGATCCAATTATAAAATTATAGTAGGTAACTACTTACAAACTGCCTCGTTGGTCTAGCGCAAGTACAACTGCGCTTGAGGTCCTGGGACAATGACGGGGGACTTGTAATGTTAAACAGCCGTACGCATTCAGACGTTGTACTCGAAATGACTCTCAGACAGCTGATATCACGCACTCGACTGCTAGCGAAGCCCTAGCGCTCTAAAAGCCGCCACGCGCCGCCCGCCGCCGCTGTCCGTCCGTGCTCATGGCCGAATCCCGACTTGTACGTGCCTGGTTTTTTTTATTATCAACTAGCTGTCCGCCCCGGCTTCGCACGGGTAGCACTAATTAGGTACTTATCTACGGCGCACCTACCTACCCTACCTACCTACCTACCTACCCTGCCTACCTACCTACCCTGCCTACCTACCTTACCTACCTACCCCTACCTACGTTGCCTATAGGTACCCTACCTACCTACCCTACCTACCCTACCTACCTACCCTACCTACCTACCTACCTACCTACCCTACCTACCTACCTACCCTACCTACCTACCCTACCTACCTACCTACCCTACCTACCTACCTACCTACCCTACCTACCTACCTACCTACTTACCTACCTACCTACCTTACCGAGATACAAAGTATCCTATGTCCGTCTCCTGGTTCTAAGCTACTACCCCACCAATTTTCATCCAAATCGGGTTTCACCGCGTGCCGCCAAAACCATTAGTAAGTCATTGCAATGTAACTCTTATATATAATTAATTGCTATAAGGGATTAATTAGAATGATTGACATTTGCGAGAACATTCTTTATTAGAAATGGAGAAATCATAGGTATAAATTTCGTCAAAAATCCTAATTATTACGTTACAAAAATGAGATAAGAGTCACATTGCAATGACTTACTATTTTGCTAATGATTTTATTTCACTTTGGAATAAAACGCCCAGGAATCGCCGTCATGCTTGTGTGGTCAAGTTTAGGTACCTGCTGTTAGGTTTGGTTTAAACGACGAACCAACGAACACGATCGTTCGATTGGACATATTATTATATATATTCAATAGGCTAACAGTCTACGTCCGCGTCGGCGTCGGTTTCGTTGCTGTGTGGCTCAGGAGGGCCAGCTAGATAGAAAGAAACATATAGATACCTATAGCAGTGGTGTGAGCGGCGCGGGCGCGGCGCGGGCGGCTGCAGCGAGCGGCAACTATAAAAGATACCTAGTTCTTTGACCACGCCGCCGCCGCCCGCGCGCCGCCGAAACCATTATTAAGTCAGTGCAATGTAATTCTTATGGAATTGCAATAAGGTATAAATTAGAAAGACATATACGGGGACTTTTTAGTTTGAAATGGAGAAATGATTATTTTTTTGTAAAATTAGTCAAACATTCTAATTTATATCTTAAAGCAATGACCAAAGAACCACATTGCAATGACTTACTATTTTGCTTATGATTTTATTTCACTTTGGAATAGTCATCAATAGTCTATCAGTCTGCCTAGCCTTTTCCCAACCAGCTTCCAATCTTACTGGATGCAGCTGAACTTTACTTGGAGCGACTGCCTATCTGACTGGTTGTCAGACTTCTGACGACCCGTAACGACTGTCAAAAATCCACGAATGACAGCTGGGACCACGCGAGGAACGGAGGAGTCTCGGTACCTATGTAAAGATCGTCACTCATCCACGGACCAACCCCCCCGCCAAAGTATACGATTGATCGACCCGTGAGGCTGTTATTACTTTTTGGAATAAAACGTTAAATAAAACTAAGCCGCTCGCGTGGGCAAGTTTAGGTACCTACCTACCTAGGTTAGGTTGGGTTATGTTGACCAACCGGGAAATCGAAACTAGGACCCCACGCTCAGCAAACGCGCACAGATCTGCCTTCGTCCTCTGACGAAGATCGTCTGCTACTGAGCTCAGCTCGGAATGCACCGCCATTTATACTCTCTTGGTGTCGCGTCGCGCCAGCTACGCGATATCGCGGCGACGCCATACAAAATGTTCCTATTTTAGGTGTCGCGCTGCGAATCGCGCCCGATACGCGATATCGCGGCGATATCGCAGCGCGACAAGAACAAAGGAACATTTCTTTGTTGATGCCGCTCTGCGAATCGCCGCGATATCGCGTCGCGGGCGCGACGCGACACCAAGAGAGTATAAATGGCGGTGCATTCCGAGCTAAGCTCAGTAGCAGACGATCTTCGTCAGAGGATGAAGGCAGGTCTGTGCGCGTTTGCTGAGCGTGGGGTGCTAGGTTCGATTCCCCGGTCGGTCAACATAACCCATCCAAACCTAAGTAGGTACCTAAGCTTGACCACACAAGCACGAATGATGAAACTTCCGAATTCAGTCGTGCTTTTACGAAGTATTTATTTAAAAATCAATATTTTTATTTACTTTCCTATTTATGTGATTTTGGAAAAATAACTGCAATACGTTTTTAGAGCCTTTTTATGAGTAGGTAGGAAATTTGAAATCATCTTAATTTACACACCCATAAAGTTGACAACACATGAGTAAGCTAGGTACCTATATTGACTCTAGTGGCACTAACCTAGGTAGGTACCTACTTACTTTTAATTTACTTATCAAACTAATTAAATAGTCTTAATTTAAAATAAGTGATCAAACGAACTTACCTGTTGTGAAGTTCGATCATTATTATACGAAGGGCTTCGTTCGAAGATATAACATTTACAATGCAGCTTCGTCACGTAGTCGACAACCATACGCATATTTAGAGCTGAAAGCAAAAACTAAACGCACAAGTATAGCTACTACACACTATATGTCATCTGTCATTATTTTAGAGTAAGAAGAGAATCTCAATTTTTCTGGGGTAGGGTAGGGAGGGTTCCTTATATCTTCGAACGAAGCCCTTCGTATAATAATGATCGAACTTCACAACAGGTAAGTTCGTTTGATCACTTATTATACTTCAGGCTTCGTTCTCGATATAACATTTACAATGCAGATGTTAAGAGATTATGAGGAAAATTGAGATTTCCAATAAGAAATAAATCGTATTTCAATAACATATTAAATCTTTTAGTTTTTTGGATACAAATGACATAATAAAAAATAATAGATAGTCTCATTCATCTTAATAACGGACTTATTATCCAACTTATAAACAAGTTTTAATCAAATATCTATAGATAAACAATATACCATTATAGATAAATAATCAAATTATTCATCCTATTATTGAACTTGTCAAATTTTGTTTTATACTTTTTTAATAAGATACCAATATAAGTAGATAAACAATCAAATTATTCATCTTAATATTGAACTTCTGGTCTAATTTAGATTTATACTTTTTAAGGTACGTTATAATGATTATTCGCATTCATAATACTCAAGTATTTTGTTCAGTATTAAGCACAGCATGAGTAAATTCGTTTGAATTATTGACAATTGCTCTATTAAAGTCTACCGAAAGGTGAAAGAGCTATTTGTCTAGCCTGACGTTTGCCATTATTAGGTACATCGAATCCTCCGCTCCCTTAGCGTTAGTACCTACTCGTAGTGGATGTCGAGGTATGTCTAGTACTATGCCCTGAAAAAACACTAATATCTATGATGCAAACAGAGAGTTGGTATATTACCTATATTATAGAAACCAAATGATAGAGGTGGTGGTGAGAGAATGGTAGAGGCAGAAACTGGTTTGTGGGGGCTTATACAATGAAGGTATTAAGTGAGTATTATTTCCTTCTAATGCCCTGAGTACCTACCTATAGTTAATGTAATCACATAATGTACTAGCTAGACTTTCGGACTTTTCAAAGAAAGGTAATAAAAAAGGTTCAGTTGGCTGTGACCAGGACCCAGGACCAGACCTGCATGATTTACTGTGCAGTTAGGTATTTTTATAATTATTTTTAAAAAAACAAAGTTTATTTTTAAAACATTTAAGACTTAACTTGGGGTCCCAGCTAGTTTCATACTTGGCCCCATAGAAACCTTTAAGTAGGTAGCCTCTTGATGCGGTCATAACCCCCATGTTTGAGTCTACTGCGATAGCAAGAGCTGACTTAAGTTAATTTAAAGACCCCATACAAGGACCTTATCTTGAATTGCTTGGTTAAAAAAAAAAAAAAAAAAAAAAAAAATATTTTGATTTAGATTGGTACCTATAGATGTTGTAAATGGTAAGTACTTTGTTTTTGACAAATGGCCCACCATAATTTATAGGTAAAATTGTATTGTTCCATGGTATTATTTGAAAGAGAACTTAAATTAACTACAAAAAAAAATACTTAGATAGCTAGTCTTAGCCCTGCCTTCCGGATAATATCCCGGTGGAGATGTAGAGGGTGATTCTGTCAGGCTTATGACGGCTAGTATGCCATAACCATAATGCCTGTCAATTTTCCATTCTTAATTTTTTGTTAATATCTTAATAACTGGCAAAATGGGCACAAAAACGCGTAGTAAAAATGTAGTTTGACCAAGACATGGTAATAGCATAGACTACAGTCGATGCATCAGGGCCGGTTTTCAAGATATGTAAGATTGACGTTTTTGCATTAATTCTTGAAGTAAAAGTCAATACCTATCAGGTTGACCAAACTGATTAAATGAGTCACAAATTGTACTGGAATGTGGAGGTATTTATTTTCTACTGTATGTCAGTATTGGCTGTATTTAAGAAGCAAATAGCCAAGTTGCTTCATGTAAGAAGCAAATAGCCAAAGTTTATCTTCACACCATCGCTAAATAGGCTTCTGGCAAAGTTATTTAAATGTAGGTACTGAAAACCTCCCATTTGGTTAATATGGCACTTATTATCAACATGTAACAATATATGTGAATATTGTATATTTTTAACACTCATTTTTAAGGTAAAAATATGACAAGTTGTTCTAGATGATTTATGTGATAAGTACTTATAATTTTTTAGTCTCTTTCCAGAATCCATGAACCATATTATCATTACAAATGGCCCCCCACCCACTTCTTGACCTGTAAATATTTCCGAATCATATATTGAGTATGCAATACTTTTTATGTGTAAACTATTGATATTATCAGCCCACTGCTGTAGATCTAGTTTAATATCTGGGTGAATGATAATCTTTTTATCAGCCTTTACTTTATAGTAAACCATGATATTTATGATTATTATGGTGTAATAGTTTTGTGGTCTAACAGTTTTGTGGTCTAACAGTTTTGTGTTAAGCCAAACATATGTACTTGCCAGGTATCAGGCATGTGGCAGTCAATGTTCCTATTAACTGAGTACCTATGGTCTAATTTTTTTTATTTTTTTTATTTCAAATCTGGAATTTTGGAAATTGCAATTGTTTCATTAACATTTTTCCAAACATGTTTTATAATCAGAATCAATGCACAAGAGGTCATCAAAGTCTTGTACTGATTTTTAAATTGTTTAACCACAGTTCTCATAATCTTAGAGAACACATAAGGTGCAGAACACAAGACATATGGGGATGCATTAAATCTGTATAATTTATCATGCTCAAAGCATCAATACTTCCGGTGAACTGGATTACTATTTACCATTAGATAGCATTCTTTTAAATCAATAGTCTCCTGTAGAAATTACACAGCATTATTATTACTGCAGTTACAAATTTGTTAGCAGGCTTAAGGTTTATAATAAATCTTTTGCTACCCTTCAGTTTTTGGAAACAAAACACATAAGGTGCAAGGAGAAATTGCACCTAATGCCAGCAGATTATTAATGGCGGTATGCTTATCAGGATCATTTATAATATCATTTTATAATGACTGTTGAGATTGTGACTTATAAGGTGTGTCAATAAAAGGTATTGAGTATCCATTGACATGTTTCAATATTGAAACATCATCAGATGCTTTGCCAACAAGGTAAAAAATATTTAATCTTCCAGCATGACTAACTCTAGTATCGAGCACGAGTCTTGTCCTGTGGGGCTTTGGGCTTTGTCACAGCATGCGGTGGCTGGTACTGGTAATATTGTTCTTTGATATTTCTTTGCTTGATATGAGAACTGTGGTTTCTTGAGTCCCAGCCTCAAATTTGTCCTCTGTTGGTTGTATGTGTGTAACCAAGTGAACCACTTATGTTTCCCTGACGGGTTGTGGTAAAAGTAGGTAGTTGGCTTGTTTATAGATTGGCTTGTTCTTTGGTAAGCTTGTAGGACTTTTTATCTTTTGAAATAGGCTGTTACCATGAAGGTAAGATTACAATAAAGGTGATTATCTGTTTCTAATTATTTGACGATATCTAAGCATTTTTGGTCAGGACGGGGAAAATAAGGTTTTTTCCACGGTTTTGATTGAGTGAAGTGTAATTCTGTTAACATCCTTCTAGCGTCACTGAGCTGGTTGATCTCTATCATTATTATTGTTGTTGATTAACATAGATAATGCAACACCTAAAATGGTGAGTCCCTTCTTCAAAATTGTATTTCAAATATAGGTTAAGTCGTTGTTTAATGCTCATTTGTATGCATATTAATGCATCAAATCCCATAATGCTTGCAGCACGTCCAGGGATAAAACATTAGTAGGTGCAGTCTAGCACAGGTGCTCGGTCAGGCTCAGGTAGAGCGTCAATTACAGTCATAGCTGTATTAGAGTTATCCGGATTTGTGTCAAATAAAACTGGTGGTTCGACACAGTCATCAAGTACCTAGATATCTGCAAAAAGATAGATTTGACCCCGACAATGTACCATAATATACATACCTAAGCGTAGCCTCTCGAACTACACTATTAAAATAGGTAAATGATAAAACTCGTGCGTTTATCTCGTAAATGCCCCGAATTATTTGTTCTCGTCAATGCATCTCGTACATTACCCGCGAGGTACAATAAATATCGTATACAAACCATGTAAGATACTTAGGTTTTACTGTATAAAACTTCTACAATGAAAAAAACTCGTGCGTTTATCTCGTAAACGCCCCGAATTATTTGTTCGCGTCAATGCATCTCGTACATTACCCGCGAGGTACAATAAATATCGTATACAAGCCATGTAAGATACTTACGTTTTACTGTATAAAACTTTTAAGACAATGATAAAACTCGTGCGTTTATCTCGTAAACGCCCCGAGTTATTTGTTCGCGTCAATGCATCTCGTACATTACCCGCGAGGTACAATAAATATCGTTTATAAGCCATGTAAGATACTTACGTTTTTACTGTATAAAACTTTTAAGACAATGATATAACTCGTCCGTTTATCTCGTAAACGCCCCGAATTATTTGTTCGCGTCAATGCATCTCGTACATTACCCGCGTGTTACATTGTTTTATCTTGTGAAGAAAAACTGATGAATCGGTGTTGTACCGGTGTCGTTTCATGTAGTCTTCGGATTTTTTGAAGATAATATTCTTTTCCTTTTGTTTTCGTTTCGGCATGATAACTTATGCCAACTTTAAACACACTTTAAACTAGTTTTAAACACTATAATTAATATTCTTTGGGAATTACAACGTATTGGTTGCCGCGCAAACGTAAAGAATGACAGATGACATATAGTGTGTAGTAGCTATACTTGTGCGTTTAGTTTTTGCTTTCAGCTCTAAATATGCGTATGGTTGTCGACTACGTGACGAAGCTGCATTGTAAATGTTATATCGAGAACGAAGCCTGAAGTATAATTAAAATATGACTATAGGTTCTAGCTATACTGGTTCCTATTCATTCAGACCTCATATTTAGGGTTCCGCACTTCCGAATGAAATAACGGAATCCGTGAGTCACAGCCGATTTGCTCCGAATCTACTGGATCGATTAAGGGGCCGGCGGAGGATGCGTAGTTAATACAAACATAATTCCAAAATAATGTGTAAATCAAACATATTCTTAAGGTAGTGTGTATTTATTCCGATTAGAAAACAGAATATCTAGGCTCCCAAATATATATTTTGAATGGACACTGATACAAAGACGAGATAATAATATGAGGAATTTCAAATTTCTATAGAAAACTTATTTTTCTCATACTCGTAATTCGTCTAATCTATAATCCAATCAGAATAAATACACACTACCTTAAGAATGTGTTTGATTTACAAATGATTTTGGTACTTACCTATTACGTTTGTACCTATAAACTACGCATGCTCCGCCCGCCCCTTAAGTTATTTGGTTCACATACGAATTTCTGTGACCCAAACACTAATTAATTTTGAACAAGTAGGTACCTATGGGGTTTATTTTTAGGAAAAAAAAAAAAAAATTGTACCGGATGTCATTTTCATCTAAGTAGGTACCTATTTAATTTGCTAAAGAAACAGGGTTCGGTTCATTTGCATGTCTTAGCAAATGAAATAGGTAGGTAGGTACTTAGATGAAAATTGACCATTTGCAATCCCCTTATTTACAAAACTACCGAGCCTAAAATTTTGAAAAAAATACAGATAATAGTTCTATACTTACGTATAGATTACAGGAAAACCTATAAGAAGTCTATGGTCTTAAAATAACATGGTAAATTACTCAATATTGTGCATAAAAACTTACATTTAATTTTGCAGTTGAAATGTATGGGGGATCATGTTTTTCAACTACAATGTTAAGTTTGTTTTTGGGAAGTAAAAGGCTAAATTTTTTTTTTAATGATTTTATTTTAGGTAGGTACCCACCACTTATTGTCGGCGTGATTAATATATCCATGCCAAATTACAGCTTTCTAGAAATAGGTAATAATTTGAAAAGTACTTAGGTAAGTAAGTGCATTGGAAGGAGTAGGTACCTATCTCCAATAAAATTTTCTAATCTCCAAGCAATAGAATAACGAAGGGCCCCCCGCTGGATAGAAATCGAAAGTAAATGCCGTTTCTGTCTATTAGTGGCGAGGGCGCAGGAACATCAAGCTATACATTTCCAGTATAAGCTGATCTCGCAGTGATTTCCGTACAATGAGAGGTCGGTCAGCTGATACTGGAAATGTATAGCTTGATATGTAGCCGTGTGTACTTACATTGAATATTTTCGTTCGATTAGACATATAGGTACATTTATTAAGCTAACAGTCTACATCGGTTTTGTTGCAACAGCTCAGAAGGGCCACATATATAGAAACATCTATATCCGCGAATAATATAGATAGGTACATATAGCAGTGGTGTGTGCGGCGTGGCGGCAGCCGGCGGCGGCCTTTGACTGCGTCGCCGCCTTTGACTGCGTCGCCGCCTTTGACCGCACCGCCACCGCCGCGCGCCGATAAAACCATTAATATGTCAGTGTAATGTAATTCTTATTAAATTGTAATAAGGTATAAATTAGAATGATTGACAAATACGAGGATTTTTTTAGTTTGAAATGGAGAAATGATTATTTTTTTGTAAAGTTAGTCAACATCGTAATTTATATCTTAAAACAATGACAAAAGAACCACATTGCAATGATTTACTATTTTGCTTATGATTTTATTAGAATAGTCTATCAGTATGCCTAGCCTTTTGCCAACTATGTTGGGGTCGGCTTCCAGTCTTACTGGATGCAGCTGAATCTTACTTGGAGCAACTGCTTATCTGACTGGTTGTCAAACTTTCGGGCTTCTGACGACCCGTAACGACTATCAAAGATCCACGAATGACAGTTAGGACCACGAGCCACGGAGGAGGCCTATGTAAAGATCGTCACTCATCCACGGAACAACCCCCGACAAGCGAAGCACGATTGATCGACCCGTGAAGCTGTTAATGCTGAACTGGGTTCAGGGTTAGGTTCAATTTTCACCGTTTCTTCTCCATGTGGTGAACTTATGGGCGCATTATCTTCTTCCTACCCCACTTTTGTACCTATTGCTTTTTGGAATAAAACGATAAATAGAACGAAGCCCGCTGTTAGCACGGACGTAAAAAAGCGCCGTTCGTGCTCGCGTGGGCTAGTTTAGGTACCTACCTACCTAGGTTAGGTTATGTTGACCGACCGCGGAATCAAAGCTAGGACCCCACGCTCAGCAAACGCGCACAGACCTGCCTTCGTCCTCTGACGAAGATCGTCTGCTACTGAGCTCAGCTCGGAATGCACCGCCATTTATACTCTCTTGGTGTCGCGTCGCGCCAGCTACGCGATATCGCGGCGATATCGCAGCGCGACAAGAACAAAGGAACATTTCTTTGTTGATGCCGCGTTGCGATTCGCGTGGCGCAATGTTATCGCAGCACGTGACGCGATATATCTGTGTCGCGGCGCTACAGATCGCTCCTGTGTGAAGTGTCGCGCTCGTTTTCATAGAAATTGTTCTACGGATATAATATCGCAGGATCGCGTCGCGCGACAAGTCGCGCTGGTATGTACGAGCCTTAACATGGTAAATTACTCAATATTGTGCGTAAAAACTTACATTTAATTTTGCAGTTGAAATGTATGGGGGATCATGTTTTTCAACTACAATGTTAAGTTTGTTTTTGGGAAGTAAAAGGCTAATTTTTTTTTTTAATGATTTTATTTTAGGTAGGTACCCACCACTTATTGTCGGCGTGATTAATATATCCATGCCAAATTACAGCTTTCTAGAAATAGGTAATAATTTGAAAAGTACTTAGGTAAGTAAGTGCATTGGAAGGAGTAGGTACCTATCTCCAATAAAATTTTCTAATCTCCAAGCAATAGAATAACGAAGGGCCCCCCCGCTGGATAGAAATCGAAAGTAAATGCCGTTTCTGTCTATTAGTGGCGAGGGCGCAGGAACATCAAGCTATACATTTCCAGTATAAGCTGATCTCGCAGTGATTTCCGTACAATAAGAGGTCGGTCAGCTGATACTGGAAATGTATAGCTTGATATGTAGCCGTGTGTACTTACGTTGAATATTTTCGTTCGATTAGACATATAGGTACATTTATTAAGCTAACAGTCTACATCGGTTTTGTTGCATCAGCTCAGAAGGGCCACATATATAGAAACATCTATATCCGCGAATAATATAGATAGGTACATATGTATAGTGGTGTGTGCGGCGTGGCGGCAGCCGGCGGCGGCCTTTGACTGCGTCGCCGCCTTTGACTGCGTCGCCGCCTTTGACCGCACCGCTGCCGCCGCTTGCCGATAAAACCATTAATAAGTCAGTGTAATGTAATTCTTATTAAATTGTAATAAGGTATAAACTAGAATGATTGACAAATACGAGGATTTTTTTAGTTTGAAATGGAGAAATGATTATTTTTTTGTAAAGTTAGTCAACATCGTAATTTATATCTTAAAACAATGATAAAAGAACCACATTGCAATGATTTACTATTTTGCTTATGATTTTATTAGAATAGTCTATCAGTATGCCTAGCCTTTTGCCAACTATGTTGGGGTCGGCTTCCAGTCTTACTGGATGCAGCTGAATCTTACTTGGAGCAACTGCTTATCTGACTGGTTGTCAAACTTTCGGGCTTCTGACGACCCGTAACGACTATCAAAGATCCACGAATGACAGTTAGGACCACGAGCCACGGAGGAGGCCTATGTAAAGATCGTCACTCATCCACGGAACAACCCCCGCCAAGCGAAGCACGATTGATCGACCCGTGAAGCTGTTAATGCTGAACTGGGTTCAGGGTTAGGTTCAATTTTCACCGTTTCTTCTCCATGTGGTGAACTTATGGGCGCATTATCTTCTTCCTACCCCACTTTTGTACCTATTATTTTTTGGAATAAAACGTTAAATAGAACGAAGCCCGCTGTTAGCACGGACGTAAAAAAGCGCCGTTCGTGCTCGCGTGGGCCAGTTTAGGTACCTACCTACCTAGGTTAGGTTATGTTGACCGACCGCGGAATCAAAGCTAGGACCCCACGCTCAGCAAACGCGCACAGACCTGCCTTCGTCCTCTGACGAAGATCGTCTGCTACTGAGCTCAGCTCGGAATGCACCGCCATTTATACTCTCTTGGTGTCGCGTCGCGCCAGCTACGCGATATCGCAGCGCGACAAGAACAAAGGAACATTCCTTTGTTGAATGCCGCGCTGCGATTCGCGTGGCGCAATGTTATCGCATCACGTGACGCGATATATCTGTGTCGCGGCGCTACAGATCGCTCCTGTGTGAAGTGTCGCGCTCGTTTTCATAGAAATTGTTCTACGGATATAATATCGCAGGATCGCGTCGCGCGACAAGTCGCGCTGGTATGTACGAGCCTTCGGAACTAATCGCGCGCGCTGCCGCGCTGATCAGATGTGCAGTATTGTCGTATTGCAACATCTTGTGTTCTTTCGTCATTCTTGCGTGAAAAATGCCGCGTTATCAGTACAGTGCTCAGGAGTATGTGAACATGGTGCTCATTTATATTGAGTGTAATTATGATGGTGCACGTGCTCTGACGATGTTACATTCTGAGAGGTATCCCAATGCAAATCAAAAGCGGAATTCTCGTGTTATTGTGAGTGCCCTGGTGCGTCTCCGTAACAATGAACCGGTAGTGCCGCGTCGTTCTAGTGGCCCCCGACCTGCGATCTCTGTGCGGCAGGAAGAGAACGTGCTGAGGTATTTTGAGGAGGAGCCCGGTTCAAGCACTAGAAGGGCTGGCCGCCTGTTAAACATGAGCCACGACGCAGTCTTTAAAATTTTAAAGAAAAAAAAAGCAGCATCCGTACTCACTTCAAAAAGTGCAAGCTCTGCTTGGTCCAGCTGACTTCGAGCGCCGATTAACTTATTGCCAGTAGGCACTGCAGTGATGCGCGGAGGACACCCACTTCATCGAAAACGTCATATGGTCAGACAAACAAACAACTGGTTTACAAAAAAGGAAGCAACTCGCGGGAGATGGAAATGTGAATCCGCACAGCATTCCGTGTTATCAGGAACCACATACGCGAGGACCCACTTTTAATGTGACGAGTTCACCAAAATAACCGTCGGCGATTGCAACAATGTGTGGAGAGAGGAGGTCAGCATATTGAGCAGTTCAAAATCTAGGTAGGTAAGTTTTTAAACATTATTTAAATGTATCATAATACCTACCTAAAAACCTTTCGAAAAAATAAAAATAAAAAATAACACTAATCAACTGTGCCACAAAATAAATAAGTTCAGAAGGCCCACTCTTTTATTTCCTAAAACTGCTTGTACACTCAGAGAGTATCCCGTTCAACGAGCGTGTTACTACTGCGTTACACGATTGCTATGAATAAACGCAAGTACTTAGGTATTACGAATGCAACTGCATAAAGTAAAAGTTAGTTTTTAGAGTTCCGTACCCAAAGGGTAAAAACGGAACCCTAAAAACTAACTCTTTATTGCCGCTTTAATGTCAACAAATACTAAAAACAGAATAAAATAAATTAATGGCAAAAATGATTTTTTGCCATTTTCATAGATCAGATAATGGTACGGAACCCTTCGTGCGCGAGTCCGAGTCGCACTTGGCCGGTTTTTTAATTTCTATGTTTATGCAGAAAACATTCACTGGCTAACATGCAATACCAACCGTCATTTTCATTTAAAACCTAGCCTAAGCTGTGGTTTAAATAAATGGAACTTTCTCTGAACTTAAACGCACACTATTTATTAGCGGTACGTTATTTTTTAGATAACATTATTTTTTATTTTTAAACTGTAAGCCTGTACTTACCGTACCACCGCTAGGTATAACAAAGTCGTGTACTTGTCCCGTGAGTGGACCTTCTGTACTCATATCTGTTTATTTTGTGGCCGCGAGCCCGCGACGACGTGTCGGCAGAAGCGCAGCCGCCACCACGCGTCCATTACCTACTCGGCCGCTACACGTGCAGGATAATTCTCTGTACTCTGTATTTTAATATTAATTGAAACATGGCTTAGATAGGTAGGTAGGTACATGAAATTATGTTTTAACTATGTTTGCGAATAATTCCTTCCAAGGCAGTGACGCGTTCCTTTGTCAGCCGGGCATTTGAGACGGGTTGTTAAATGTTATTGCTAAAACTAAACATACCTACTTAAATGTTAAATTATAATGATAACAACCCGACGACGTGTTTTTCACTGTCTTTCTATTTGCCGCCTTTATCAAAGTCGCCGCTCCATTCAGTGCGGGCCGCCCCGCGCCGCCCGCGCCGCCGCCGCCGCCGCCGTGCGCGGCGGCATCGTGTGCAAGTCAAAGATTGCGACGTTGCCGCTTTGGGCAACGCCACTACGCTAGGTACTATTCCGCGCTACTATTTTGATTTTAAACAGGACGTTTCGAATTTATTGTGAATTTTTTATTTTTTTGTAATTGGATTTTTTAATGCTTATTTTTCTATGCTGATATTTTTATTTTAATCTATTAGTGGTATAGATGAACGAGTTTATGGGAACGCCTTCTGTTATTTAACATACTGTATAATTAGTAGTATTTTTTTAAGGTATTTTAAAGTACTTCAGAGTAAATGATATTTTTTAGTTTTATTTTCTTGTGGTAGAAGAACATACTGATTTTCTCCGCA
This sequence comes from Xanthia togata, assembly GCA_963853775.1. NCBI lineage: Eukaryota > Metazoa > Arthropoda > Insecta > Lepidoptera > Noctuidae > Xanthia > Xanthia togata. The sequence goes on along the minus strand of OY970791.1, from coordinate 31,302,541 downwards.
ACCTGATCTTGATAACGCGACATATAGTTTGTCCATGTGAAAAGCAGTCTTAACGTAAATCGATTCCTACGTGTTTAAATGTTTGCCCCTGTGCTTTATTAATTGTTACGACAAAAGATACCTTAACGGGAAATTGAATTCTTTTAAAAATTAAAAGGTAAATCATTGGGAATCATTGGGATGCGAGGTATTAGCACTGTTTGACCAACTGCTGGACCAGTCAAAACTAATGCAACTCGCAGAACTACCGGGCGGCCGCGGCGGCAGGCCAGCGCCCCTTCCCCTCACCCACCGGCCAGCGTCCCTCCCCCTCACCCGCCGCGTCTTGCGCGTCATGCGCACGTGAACCCGCACTTAACTATTTATTTTGTTGCGGAGTTCTTTTAAAATTTTTATATCTCCTAAGATGTGTGATGATTATATTAATGGCGGTTAATATCAATTTTATTAAAAAAAAAAAAACGGAACGACTAACCACTCTAGTCTTTAATCAATTTAAAACAAAATATACAATTTTATACTTAAAAATACTTCCTAATTTATTTAAATAACTACTACACAAAATTAAGATATGATGTTATCAAGACGGCTGTTCGAGACGGAGTAAGGGGCGAGTATTTTTTATTTTTTTTTGACTAGGGCTACTCGTAGCTCACCTCTGAGGTGATGACTACTTAACCGGACAATCCTTCGGCTGCCTTAAGCTACTAAACTCAAAGCCTCCAGCCAGGGGCAAAACTATTCTAATTAAAAATACAAATACTATTTTAGTACAAAAAAAATGCTCTAACGGAGTATAGATAATTATATTAGTACTATATGTCGAGTTAGTGATCGCGCAATGGTGTCGATCGTTACACGAGTTCGGTTCATGTTATTGTTTTAATTCATCGGAAAAAAGTAAATAAATAGTAAAAATCTATGAAAAAAATAATATCAATATATTAAAACTTTTAGTACAAAGAAAATGCCCGAACGGAGTATAGATAAATAATCCGAGTTGTCACTATGCTCGATAGATGGCGTTGGGATCGAAATAGATCGCGCTATGGTTTCGTTACACGCATTTGGTTGGGTATCGGCCGAGCGATTCGGTACTGTCGTGGAATTGTGGATTGATCGTTTCGTAAATTTAAAATTGCTCCGTTGTATTAGTAGATTAAAAGGTTTATTTGTTGGGTTGTCTGGTGGTTGTTCAGCGAATAATGCCAAATTGTGGATAGCTCATACAATTTAAAAAATAGTGTCTATCCGTATTTACGATCTAATATCGAAAATCGGGAATGGTTATGCGAAAGGGCGATATTGGCGCCAACTAGTAATGTCAATTATTGCGATTTCGCAATAATTTCATTAGCATGTGAATTCTTGAGTATTAGCATGCTAGTTGCTATTGTTACGCTATTTGCTAATATGAAGATAATTGATATTAATGAAGTATGCGAATTTTGTTAATACTTCTACTATTACCTCCTATTATTTATAGGTAGATATTAAGTTCACACTATTATCTATTTAAATAAGCACAAGACGAAATAATTTAATTACTGTATATCGAAATTAACGAATACGTAAACTAAACTCTCACTATCACTTGCCAAAACGTACTGAACTTTGGCACAAAACGACGCGCGCCAAGCGCGTGTCACACCAAATATTATTAAATAATCACGAATTCATTCAATCAATACACGACCTTAAGTACGAACAAATCAAAGACAATAATTTAATAATTGCTAAACAGTAATCTTCGCACCACCCTGCTAAATCTGCTAATGCTAATAATTTAAATATAATAATACAATCACAAGCAATCATTCAATATACAACCCAAAGTACGCGCAAATCAAAGCTATTAAGATAACAATTGCTTAACCCATTCTTCGCAAATTCGCAGAATCTGCTAATAAATTTCACTTGCGAATTCACGAGAAACGGTCAAGTGAAACCGATAGATTTAGTATTCCCGACTTCCCGTGGGTGCGACGGAGAGCGCACGCGTCGACGCTCTGACGTATGATAGCATGATAGTATGATATAATATAATTCATTTAGCATTTCACAGAATTTCGCAACTACATTTCATTTGCTAAATGCTAAATGAGCAATCGCATGCTAACAATGAATGCGAATGCTAATTATTCCATCACTAGCGCCAACAAATGAAATAATAGGCCGGAAAAATTACCAAATTATGTCTGACTCAGTCTGACGTAGAGGGAGATGTCATCGAGTATCTATCAGTAGATAACGTCGTGGATACCGAGCAAGTGACATCTTACCCAACAGAGTTTCTCAACTCCTTAGAGTTATCAGGAGTGCCTTCTCACAAGCTGAGGCTGAAAGTTGGAGTTCCTGTGATGCTTATGAGAAACCTAGATCCACCAAGGCTATGTAACGGCACACGGTTACAAGTAACCTATTTAGGACGGAATGTCATTAAAGCCGTTATTATGACTGGAATGGCAAAAGGCGAAACTGTAATTATTCCCCGCATTCCCATCATTCCAACTGATTTGCCATTCCAATTCAAAAGAGTTCAGTTTCCGCTGAAAACTGCGTTTGCAATGACCATAAATAAAGCCCAAGGGCAAACGCTTAAAGTTGCGGGGGTACATCTTGAAAAAGACTGTTTCTCCCATGGACAACTGTACGTTGCGTGCTCAAGAGTGTCAAAACCACAAGACCTATATATTTTTGCAAAGGATGGCAAAACTAAAAGCGTGGTATACAGAAATGTCTTGGTGTAAGAAAAATAATAGAAAATTTGTCGAGGGAGAAACAGATTTTTTTTCTGAAATGGCAATTCAAAATAATATTTTGAAAATAAGGGAAAAATAACATTTTCGCCTTTTTCGATCGGCAATAACGGCTTTAATGCCCTAAGTGAGTATACATATCTTCAATTCAAACGCAGAGCTCATTATGTTGATTTTTGAAGAGTTCCCTAGAATATCTTCCACATTTCATTTTTGAAGAGTTCCCGCGAGATCGGGAACTATGTGGGTAAAACCAAAAATCTGCCGGAAGTCACTATTCCACGCGAACGAAGTCGCGGGCAAAAGCTAGTTATATTATATTTTCATACCTTTTTACTATTTATTTACATTTTTCCGATGAATTTTCAGTACTGAATTGATGCCGACTCTTGACCAATAGATGGCGCTATATGTCCGGAATAAATTTTATTTTTTATTTTATTTTTTGTAATAAAAACTATCCTATGTCCTTTCTCAAGTTCCAAACTATGTCTGTACCAAATTTCACACAAATCGGTTCAGTAGTTTAGGCGTGAAGCAAAGACAGACAGACAGACAGACAGACAGAGTTACTTTCGCATTTATAATATTAGTTTGGATATCATATATATAGTTTTTCAATAAGGACGCTCGAACTTTAGCAGCGCATAGCGGCCATTTCGGTAATGCGATTGCTACCAAATTTGGCATGAATATAAATATTTTGTCGTGACATTTCACCATGGAACGCTACACGCTTCAACAACGCGTAGAAATTGTGTAAAATTTATTATCAAAACCAGTTGTCTATTCGCCTACGTTCTGTGCGTTGTGTTCAATTTATGGCGTTCATCGTGTGAGTTAACACCGCTCGATTACTTTCTGTGGGGTTACATGAAATCTTTAGTGTACGCAGATAAACCACAGTCAATTGTTGCCCTAAAGGACAACATAACTCGCGTTCTTCGTGAAATTGACCATTTATACTTGGAAACCACACATCGAATATTTATGTAAGCGAGTGAGTCGAGCAGTTTATGCCCTACATGAACTTGCATATAAAATAAATTCTAAGACTCTCATAACTGCTTATCATGGGCTTGTGGCGTCTATCCTCAATATGGCATAATTTTTTGGGGGAACTCCACCAACAAAGATCTCATCTTTAAGGCACAGAAACGGTGCGTTAGGGCTATGTTCGGTTTAAAATCTACTGAGAGTTGTGTACCTTTCTTCAAAAAGTACAGTATCTTACCATTGCCTTCACTATATATATTTGAAGTAGCTGTCTTCGTAAAACAAAATCCTGAACTCTTTGTGTTAGCATCTGAAGCTTTCAATCGTACTCAAAGAGATGAAAGTCGTCTCTGTGTTCGCCAAACTAATACTGCCTTAATGTATAAAAGTGTTTTTCATATGGCTCCAGTCCTTTATAATAAATTGCCAAAGGAGCTCAAACAAAATAATGTTAATTTGTTTAAGCAAAAATTAAAAACTATGTTATGTCATAAATGTTATTATAGTGTCTCAGATTTCTTAACTGATAAATTCTGACATTATTGTATTTAATTATTTTTTTCTATACTTAATCTAAATCAATTATTAAAAATAATTCTAATTTAATTGAATACTTGAATAATTTTATAACGAATTTCTGACTGACATTTATTTTGACATAGATTTATTTTGACTTAGAAGAACTATTTTTTATTAACATTTTTAAAATTGGTTGTTGTTTGCTAAATTCACTACTTGTAAATTATTGACATTGACTTGAAATTAATTACTTACAATCATTACTATTCATATTTGCATGCCATTACTTATGGCAAACATGTCTGAACCTGTATTTTTTTTCTATGTTATTCTGCATGCACGTTTTTTTTTTTTAAATTCTTGTATGTGTACACATGTTTGCGCAAATAAATATATCTTATCTTATCTTATCTTACGTCGTCCAAGATTAGTCCACCAGAATACGCCATCTACAGCGGAGTCGCAGTGGCCATTTGGCTGATATTATTTTCCACACATAATGTCATTGAATATTCTTTAAAATGTTATAAAAATTGTAGTAATATCACCTAAACAGGTTGTTTTATTTCATTTCAAAGTTCGAGCGCTCTTAATGAAAAACCCTATATATAGACAGTATAAGAACATTATGTTAGGGAAATAAAGAAACAGAATTTATCTACACATGTATTAATTTTTGATATGTATCAGGTTTGTAACGGGATTTTAAGGATTTATTGATCTGGTATTAGGTGTTAGTATATGAGGTAAATATGAGCGGAATCCGAAAATAAATAGACAAATAAAATACGATAATATTCCATACATAATAACTTAGTTTTATTCATCGTAATCAAAATTAGATTCTAACACTTCAATGCCAAAAGATTCATCACTGTCACTAGTATCGCTGTCTCCAACATTTATGATAAAACTTTCTAAATTTTCTTCTGTTATTTTATCACGTTCTTTATATTTATTTTCAACATGTATTACATGATCTTCCAATCCTGTGAACTTACGTTTTCAAATGAATCTTTAATTATTTCTTCTAATGCAGCTGTAGTAACTGCAATATTTTTGCTAGCCACTTTACGTTTTGCCAAACTCCACACAAGCTCGATCGCATTTATGGTATTTTTTTTATGGTAGGGTGGAAGTCTCAACACCTCATGACCACATTGATTTAAAATTTCATCAGCTTCATATATTGGATTAGGCGTATTTCGTTTTACAATACACAACAGCTCTGCTTTCGTGTGGTAGTCCTCATATTGAATTCCATTATCACGAAGCCACTCTCTTATATTACTTTTACGTGTTTGTGTGTTCGGAACCTTATTTATAATTACCGAATGGTAACTAGCATTATCCATTATGATTACACTTGGTTCTTCCAAATTTGGTATAAGTTTTTCTTTAAGCCATTTATTAAAATTTTCAGCATTCATGTCATGGTGATAATCAGCATTTTTTGATTTAGTACTAAACACTAACAAAGAGTTTGGTACGGGGCCTTTCTCTGATCCAGCATGAACTATAATGTACCTTTTCCCAGTCGAAACATTTTCAATTGCACCACTAGTTGAAGGACCTTGCCATGACTTCTTAGGCTTGTAGTTTCTATGGACATAAGTCTCATCTAAATAAATGATTGGCTTGCCTTCTGCACGTTTTCCTGCTATAGTTCTTAAAAATCTATGTCTCCAAGCAGATATGTCATAGCGTTCTATTAATACAGAACGCTCATTTTTATTATTTTTAAATTCATAGCCATTGGCTAATAACAAGCGGCGCAGAGTTTCTCTGCATCCGTTAAAATCAATACTTTCTTTTAACTCCACCAACAGTGTCCTCAGTGTAGGAACTTGTTTTTTAACAATATAAAATTCGTTTATCTTGTTACGCATAGCATCTATGTCAAAGTTATCTAGGTTAGACACAGTAGGTTTCCGTGGGCGTTTCTTCCCCGGGGTACTCCAGACACCTTCATTTACTGCACCTTCCCTTTTTACTCTCTTTAGTGTTCTGACACCCACTTCTGCAAAGAAGATATACAAAATATGTAATTAATTCTTGGTTTACGTAAATGCAAAGGTTTTTTTCGGCATAATTTCAAAACACCAGTGTATAGTAAAAACTTACCAGTCATTGAAGTTATTTCTTCTAAGTACTGATTCTGGGTTATTATCCTATCTTTCTGCTCTAATTCAGTGAGATTTTCAATAGTTCTTACTATTTCATCAACTCCTTCGACATCTTGCAGATTCTCTGTTGAAGAAAGTTAATCGTTTTAAAATTACCATTGTATGTATTTTAATTGTTTTTTTTTTCCTCTGTTATATATCGTTTTGTATGTAAAATAAAGCATATAATAAATTACCAACAAAAATACAGCAAAAATTCATTATGAGTATATACGTAAAACATAGGTGATGTTATTAAAATGAATACGTTGACTGATGCGATGTACGAATGAATATAATTCGTTTTATTCAATACGAAAAAGCGAAAGTAACTTATTTGTAAGGATACGTAAATTATAAATCAAAATTTTATTAAGACGACTGGATAGGTAGGTGTTCAAAGTATCAAAATAATATTGTCTACTAACCTATGAAATTCAACACCACACGTAGACAATCTTGTTTTTGTTTAAACGCGGCATCACGCTGTTGTTGTTTTTCGTTGAACTTGCCAATCATGCAAAACAACATCTTTCGTACACCACTTTTGATAGATTTGTTCATTTTAAACCGTAATTAGAATCACAATTTACACAAACGCATACAATTTGACACCAGAGATACCGAACGACAACCTTGTCAATTTGACGTTGACGTTCATACAGAGTTGCTATATAAAAAGTTCGCAAATAATTCCAAGGCCTACTTTCGTTAGCCAGACTTTAGCTTTAGGTATTTTACTATTACTTGCGATTTATTTAATTGATATTGCATGATCAGCTGTTAGCTGAATAGTTAAATTATCGCATGCATGAAGAAATTGTAGAATTTGTTAATAGTCAGTTCTAGGTCACATTAAAATCGTATAATAGATCTGATGTCTACTAAATTTGTCTTAAATTAGAAGTTACGAATACTTTTAATATGGAACACCTAAATAAGTACAGCTACACAGAGTACTCTGCTTGCAAGTACCTGTAACCTGAGCAGATTACAATATAAAGATGTGCCATGCAATGGTGTTAAAAATAACTAAGTAGTGTTTCATGTCATGCTCATTGCAAGACATACAATTTGTATTTCAGATTATTGTATACGCCTAGCACCCTAATATAGTTTTATTCCACAGCACGAGACTGCAGAGACAAATGGAAGCGGTTAAGAGACTGTTACAGGCGAGCGCAGAAGCTAAGGAGAATGAAGTCCGAACAAGGAGCTAAAATTATTAAACGACCAAAATATGAGCAGTTATTGACATTCCTCAACGCACACTTGAGGGATGAAGTGCGCAACGGGCACTCATCGGCAGACAACCCCGACTCCAGCAACGACGAGAACAGCGTTGTTGAAGACGTGCCCAGCCCTGGGGGCTCCTTCGTGGACAGCATGGCGCTGGCAGCCGAGCCAGCGCCGCGCTCCCCATTCCCCGCACGCGTGGAATGCGTGTACAGCGCCGCGCCCGCGCCGCCCCCCGCCCAGCACAGGGACAAGATCACGGACTTCTTCATGGGACTGATCGAAACTGTTAAGGATTTACCGGAAGACGTGCAAATTCGTGTGAAACGTGACGTTTTTAAAGTAGTCAGTGATGCGGAAGAATTGGTTTATAAATCAAAGACAGATAATCCGTTATTGGGACTACACTTTGTTAAAGAGGAAAATTAATAAAATTACTTATTAATAATTTTACACTTAGCAAAATTCAAAAGCGATTTTCTCGTCGATAAATTATTGCAAATTTGATCTGTTCCAAAATACTATGTTCGTTACACATAAAATTAAAGAAATACAGTAAGTAACAGAAAATCACTTTTAAAAGTTGTTGTTGTGTGTATGTGTGGTGGTCAGGAACTCAGGACTTCTTCAATAATGACTTTTATTACTTTTTAGATACATATATTTAGATGATCTATCTAAGATCAAAGATTACAATAATTTTATTGATATAAATGTAATTATTGTGTCTAAAAATAAATAATATGATATATAAATGTACTTGTGTGTGTAATATACTTGTTGTACCTATAAATGTGATTGTTATCTATGGTTAATTTACTAAATTATCCATCATCATCTGCCTAGCCTTTTCCCAACTACGTTGGGGTCAGCTTCCAGTCTAACCGGATGCAGCTGAATACCAGTATTTTATATGGAGCGACTGCTTATCTGACCTCCACAACCCAGTAATTGGGTGATACGATACCCCTTGGTAAGACTGGTTGTCAGGCTTTCGGGCTTCTGACGACCCGTAACGACTGTCAAAGATCCACGAATGACAGCCGGGACCAACGGCTTAACGTGCTTTCCGAGGCACGGAGGAGTCTCGGTACGTAAAGATGGTCACCCATCCACAGACCAACCCCGGCAAGTGTAGCTTAACCTGACGGATCGAACCGTGCGGCAGTTATTACTTAGCCACGAGCTCCCCTACTAAATTAACCATAAAAAATAAATAAAAATAATATGATATATAAATGTAATTGTACTTGTTATACCTTTATATGTAATTATTATATATCTTACATTTATAGGTGTAATAAGTATAAATACATTTATATATCATATTATTTATTTTTAGACACAATAATTAGATTTATATATAACACGCGCAGCGCGCGTGTAGATCATACGTGCGCTCGCGTTCGATCGATCGGTCAAGAGTGATCGCACGACAGCCGACGGGCGCGGAGCGGCCGGCGACGCGCAACGGCGCGCTCGGCTCGCCGCCTCTCCCGCCCCTCGTACATGAAGCTTCCCGCGTTCGGTTTTGATGAGTTAACATTGCCCCCGCTTGTGGCCCATGATCCTAACTAAGGCTAAACAGGGCGGATGCCCGCCCAACATATATCAGATTCTAGTCAGTTATTTCAGTAATAGGCGGGTAGGACTGTTCATGGGCGACCAGGTGGTGTGGAAGCAGTCCACTATGGGCTGTCCCCAGGGGTCGGTTCTTGGGCCGACACTTTGGAACCTCCTGCTCGATGACATCCTAAGGCTGCCGTGGCCGGAGGGTGTCCGGGCGGTGGCTTACGCAGACGACATCACGGTCGTGATCGAGGCACCGAGTCGGGCGGCGATTGAGCGTAATGCTCAATTGTCGCTGGAGGCGGTGTCCGCTTGGGGGAAGCGGAACCGCCTCGAATTCTCTACTGCAAAGTCGCAGACACTTACCCTAAAGGGTAAGTTTAAACGTCCCCCTACCATCCGCATGGACGGTTCCTCGATCGCGCACGTGGTGCAGGCCAAGTTGCTGGGCGTTGTTATCGACGAAGTGGGCTCCTACGTGCCGCATGCTAGTTTGGCCAGCCAACGGGCTGTGAATGCCTTCGGGAAGATGTCGAGGGTCTCGGCGTCTTCCTGGGGCATTAAGTACAGAGCCCTAAAGGTCCTGTTTGCAGGGACCTATGTGGCAATACTGACATATGCTGCGGCCGTATGGTGGCGGAGTGTGGACAGATATGCAGTGCGGAGTACGCTGCTCCGCACGCAGCGCCCAGCACTCATTTTACTGACAAAGGCGTACAGATCGGTCAGCACCGCAGCGTTGCCTGTGCTGGCGGGAGTGCTTCCGGCCGATCTGGAGGTCTGTCGTGCGGGACGAGTCGCGCAGGAGTGTTCCAATTTAGTGTCTAGAGAGCGCAGGGTGGCAATTGGGAAGGTGAGAGCGGAGGTCGTTGCTCGGTGGCAGGAGCGATGGCAAGCCTCCGGGGATGGCAGGGACTTGTATAAGTTCTTTCCGGCAGTGGCGGATAGGCTGTCGCTGGGGTGGGTGGAGCCAGACTACGTCACTTCTCAGATCCTTACAGGGCATGGGAGCTTCAGGAGCCGCCTACACGCAATGTCGCTATGCGACACTGCTAAATGCTATTGTGGGCTGGCGGATGAAACTCGGGACCATGTCCTGTGAGACTGTCCGTTGTACGCGGAGGAGAGAGAAATAATTTTATTTTTTATTTTATTTTATTATTTTAAGAAAACTTACAGCTAGGTTATGCATATGTGAAAAATAGTGAAGGAAGGCCAATTACAAGTTTTCACTGACAAAAATTAGGATAGAACAAGAGACAGTAGACAGGTAAAAGAAAGTAAGAAGTAAAAGAACTCGGAGCGAATAATAAAAAAATTAACTTGAGAAGTGTCAGTGATCCTCGAAGAAGCGGTTACACATAGTTTTTTTTAATTTACTGACACTGGTGGTGAATAAGTCCAGATCATCAACATTCTGACACATCGAGTTGTATGATCTGCTAGCTCTAATAGTATAAGAGTTTTGTCTGTATATACACCGTACAGAGGGAACATACAGAGGATCATGATTCCTAAAGGTAAATGATGGAACACGTAGCCCAATTCTGCCAAGCAGTTCAGAACAATCGGTTGAACCATTAGCTAAACTGAACAGAAAAGCCATGTCAGCAATTTTTCTCCGCTCGATTAGTGGAAGAATGTGAAACTTCCTGCAACGACTATGATAGTCAGGTAAATAGATTTTAGATCTATACTGAATGTACCTCAAAAACTTCCTTTGAATACTTTCGATGCGATTAACGTAAGTAACATAAATAGGATTCCATACTGGTGACTTCGAGATGACTGCGCACAAAGGCACAATAAAGAATTTTGAATGTTTTTATATTTTTAAAATCGGCTGATATTCTCATGATGAAACCTAGTGCCTTGGAAGCTTTTTTAATCATTGTATCAATGTGTGTGTCAAAAAGAAGTTTCGAGTCAAAAGTGACGCCTAAATCTCTAATCGTATTAACTCTGGATATTGAAGTGTTAGTTAGCTTGTAATCGTAAAGAATAGGTTTAGGTTTGCGAGTGAACGTACATAAGTAACATTTCGAGACATTTAAATCCAAGCGGTTGGCGACACAATACTCTTGGAATCTATCCAGATCAAGTTGAAGAAGTTCAGCATCTTCCTCAGTTACAATTTCACTTAGAACTTTCATATCATCCGCAAACAAAAGAACTTTTGAGTTCGAGAAACATGAAGAGACGTCATTGATGAAAATGTTGAACATTAAGGGTCCCAGTAGCGATCCTTGAGGAATCCCCGAGGGGATAAACATAGTTCTGGATGTGTATCCATTCAAAACAACAGTTTGACATCTGTTGGCTACATATGACGAGAACCACCTGAAAAGATTTCCACTGATACCTATAGCTAATAGCTTACGCAAGAGTATAGCATGATCCAGGCGATCAAAACACTTGCTGTAGTCTGTGTAGATTACATCTACTTGTGTGCGACGAGACATACATTCAGTCAAGTAATCACTGCAAAGAATGAGATTGGTGGTTGTGGACCGACCTCGCAGGAAACCATGTTGACGGTCACTAATACTTAACTTAAGAGTAGCATACAGCTGCTTATATACTATTTTTTCGAGCATTTTAGCAAAAAGGCATAGTTTGGAGATAGGTCTATAGTTTTCCACGATGTCCCTAGGCCCTTTTTTGTGAATCGGAGAGATCAACGCTGACTTCCAAATTGCAGGTACCTCACCCACAGCTAGGGATCGCTTGAACAAAAGTGAAAGAGGGGTAGTCAGACTTTTAGCACAGTTAAATATAAAAATAGGCGGGATATTACCTGTCCTGCAGATTTTGTCAAGTCGACTCCTTTTAGAAGTTTAAATACTTCCAATTCACTAACTTCGACCGAATGTATGTCTGAAGTAATACCGCCCAAATGCATGTTAGAACCCTGAGCACGCTCATTAGATAGGCCGTTGTCACCGTAGGTGCTACTATCAGTATTTAGAAAGTTCGAGTAAAAATAGTCGCCAAACATGTTGCAAATAACCTCTCCGTCACTGGAAGTGCAGTTTCTATATTTGAGTAAGGAAGGATACGAATTAGTTTGATTTTTAGACTTGACGTATGACCAAAACGCTTTGGGGGTCTTAAATATACCCTCTTCAATTTTTTTAATATAGCAGCTAAACATTTCGCTTTCAACTAACTTAGCACGTTGTCAAAGAAAAACGAAAGACTCGTGATCATACTGGTTTCCGTATTTCTTGAATTTAGAGTGGTGCTTCGCTTTTTCTCTAAGAATTTTTATCAGAGGCACCTTGTACCAGAGAGGATATTTACTGGATGGGACGACCGTCTTAACTGGCACAAAAGAATCACGCAAATCATTGAGCGTGTCGTAGAAAAATGATACAGCATCCTCGAATGCTCTCGTGCTCATTTCACTGTACCAGTCAATCTGGCTAAGCCGGTGATTAATGGCCGTATAATCGGCCGACCTGTACATAAATTTAACCCGAGGAAGTGCAGGAAGAGTGTGAAGTTCCACGAAGTCAGCAGACACACAGAGAGCCTTGTGATGCGAATCTTCCGGCACCAGGGGATCACCACAACCCGCTACTGAGACCTCGCTATTAGACAAAACTAAGTCTAGTATTTTGTTGTTCACATTTACATGCGAATTGTATTGCGAGAAGTTGCAGACGGTAAAATTATCAAAGAGATTACCCCGATTAACCTGAACATGACCTTGGATATTATTAGGCCGAACAGAATGACCATCATCATCTGGATTCCAGATTATGTTTGGTAGGTTAAAATCTCCAAGAACTAGAAACTTATCAGCGGGATAATGCTGGGAGGATGGGAAAGGGAGGAGGTAGGACCGGTGTTCCACCGGGAGCTAGTAGCCAGCGCAGAGGGTTTCCGTAGGCTGGTGTCCTTTGCTCACAAATGGCACAGCCTGCGGAAAGAATTAGAGAATAGTGGTAGTTAGTTTATAAAATTATAATAAGAATTGATATTAATTATTGTATTAAATGGAATTGATGAATAAGAATAATAATAATGTAAAATGTATTTTAATTTAATTGTACAGGACTGCTCGGGCGTGAAGCCTGTTTTTGTGTTGTAGCGCGCCCCAAAAAGGGGAGAAGCGAAGACAGAAGGGACAGGGTATGCATGTGAGGGTTTGGAGTTTAAAAGCACACTCTGGTAGTAAGCTACGGATGTAGTGATACAAGAGCCAGAGTGTGTCTCCTTATCGTGTCCGTATGCCGCAAGGCGGGAAGGACCATGTGAGGCGGGAGGTGGGATTATTGCCCCCGCTTTGGAAGGACCCGCTTCCAATGAAGTGCAGAGTATCACGAACCAGCTCCGGATCCATCTTCTTCACCGTCGAGGAGTAAAGGGCATAATTTGGTGTAAGCCCGTCTGATTACTCCAGTCGCTGTTGTTATGTCAGCGACTCTTATTTTTTCTTTTTTCCTGAAATTTTCTACATAAATATGCTCACAGTACGATACCTAACAACACCCTCACGGATCGGACAGGTTTTTTTTTACATGTTGTATGTTCTCGCTGCTGAGGTGAAAAGTTGTATAGTATATGTTACACGAGAGCAAAGTTGTTTGCATCTCGTGTCTTTGAATCCCTTGCAGCGCTCAGGATTCTAACCTAGAATTCAATTATAGAATCCTTCGCTTACTCGGGATTCAAAATCAACACTCGCAGCAAAAAACGACTTTGCTCTCTTGTTGCACAAGAGTAGAATTTTTTATCGGTTTAACTTAAAATTTTAGTGTTCCAATTTAATTGAAATGTAAAGTGATGGCCTGAAACACAGGTTTGAATTAACCTAGATCGGGCGCGTCGCTGCCTAACATTGTAATTCCATACCATGATTACTTGCATCTGTTCTTAACATGTTTTAGTTTATTTAGCACTTAGTCAACAATATGATTTCCCAAAAAATAATTATACCTAGTGCCTAAGCACTATAATTATTTTTTGTGAAATCATACTGTTGACTAAGTGTACACTTTTTGTAAAAGTTTTATTCAATAAATAAATATTATTAAATATTAAATCAATAAAATAAAAAAAAGAGAAATGGGTGCCCCATGATTTGACTGATCTGCAGAAAGAAACGCGTGTTGAAACTTGTGTTGCCTTGTTGAATCGATACAGAAATGAAGGATTGAATTGTGACATGTGATGAAAAGTGGATTCTTCACGATAACCGTAAGCGAAAAATGCAATGGCTGACCCCAGGTCAAACGCCGCAACAGTGTCCTAAAGCAAAGCTTACCAATAAAAAGGTAATGGTAACTGTTTGGTGGTCTCACTACAGCTTTCTCCGATCTGCAGGCCTAACATGACACACGCGACAATTACTCGCTCTCGCGTGAGTAGTTTTTGTCTATTTCGGTCACTTTCTCGTTTTCTGACAGTGCTTCCATACAAAATAGTCGACTCCTTCTGTCAAAATTGATGTTTTCTCGACAAACCCTAACATGGCACCTTAGTTATCTCGATTTTTGACAATTCAACACGAGATAATCTCCGATTTTTCTATCATTTAGTCGTATTTACTCGTCGTCGATAGACAAAATTATGATACAAAAAAAAACTCCAAAATAACATGGCAGTTTCATAATTGTACTTATTTTAGTCATCATTTAATTTTACAATATATTAATAATGAAAATACTTAGTTTTAAACTACTATTTATATTGGAACGACGTGTTTTTATGGAATTTTTCGTTTTTTATATGGAAAATATGAAAAAATATTACCTACATGTTGAGTGTTAGGGGTTTATGCGTCTCATAAAGGGAGTCGAAATTTTCATTATTTTTGTGATAGGACACACCGTTTTCGAGATATAAGCAAAAGAAAAAAAAAGACAGTATTGTTTTTGCACCTTCGAGGTGTTGGTGTGAATTTTAGTTCATTTTTTAATCGCGATTAAATACTTAGACAATCAATATTTTAGGTGAAGAACGTAAAATTCTGAATAGCAAAATTGCCATTTTCACTAAATTAATAGCTCAGTGCCGTCAAACTAAAATATAGTTAAGTTGTGTCACTTTAGTCTATTTCAGAATGGAAAATCGTCGGTTGACAGGAATAATCTAAATTTTGCTGATTTTTAGTCTAGTTTAGAGGCATTTGTGACAAGAAAATCGGCACCATTGAATGAATGAAACGGAATCTCAAGCCGATGTTGCTATCATAAAAATAATTTGTTTTTAATAACTTGCAACATCGGTTTCTCGTCGCGAGATATAGAACTGTCAAAGTGCCTTTTTCGAGATATCTCGTCGTTTACGGTCATGTTAGGGATTAGAATGACGTCAGAATCGTAGACAAATTTCGACAAAACGAGATAAAGAGCTTTCTCGCGCTTGTCATGTTAGCCCTGCTGGTCAAGCAATAACGGCAGATGTCTACTGTGCCGAACTCCGAACAATGATAGCAAAACTAGCAGTGAAACAAGCTCCGACTCATGAATCGATCTTCACCATTATTGCTCCATGATAACGCGAGACCTCATACAGCACGAGAAACCGTTTTAACTCTACAGGTACTGCAATTAGAAACCATTCGTCACCCTCCGTATTCGCCAGACCTTGCTCCAACGGACTACCATTTATTTCGTGATTTGGACTCTAATTGCGCGATGCAGGATTTGTGTGACGTCATGTTTTTGATGCGTAGTTAGTATGTGGCGGTGTAACCGCTACATCACTCTCCTCCGGAGACTGGAGGTCGATAGTGGGCTGAGTCTTGTATCTTGCGATGCTTCACAGTGCCAGCTAAGGTTCCAGTGAGTCGGAACCGGGTGCCGCACAGTTCGCGGTGAGTCGGAACTGTCTGCGGTGATTGCGGCGGTTGTGGTGATTGAGGTGATTGTGGTGATTGAGGTGATTGCGGTGATTGAGGTGATAGCGGTGGTTGCGCTGATTGAGATGATTGCGATGATTCCCCAGTGAGTCGGGGTGATGAAGCTGAGGGTGATGACCAGGAATGCGCGTTCGCTGCATGCTGGTGGTCAGGATACCCGTTGAAGCCGAGGGTGCTGGCTGTCTGTGTGACTCGCCTCACGAAAGCTTGCGGGAGTGATGATGATGACGTCACGCTGAAGTAGTTGCACGAAGGCTGCGTTGACGTTCATACTCGGGGTCACCAATTTAGGAGTATGAGGAACAGGGTGTAAAGTTCACTCATCCACTATAGAAAAGGGAGGATCCTCCAACCAGACGGGTGTTGTGTCTGGCGGGCCGACTGCCCGACTGTTGATGTCGGATAGTCTTATATATGTCGTTCGCGCGGTAAACTCTAATTGCGCGATGCAGGATTTGTGTGACGTCATGTCTTTGATGCGTAGTTAGTATGTGGCGGTGTAACCGCTACATATGTTGGAAATTGAAAGAGCCCAAAGGTTGATTCTGAAAGTTGGTCTTTCAAAACCACGACTCTATCCCACCGACGCACTGTATCAGGAAGCTGAGGTGTTAACTGTTAGGCAAATTTACATCCTTTTTACTATCTGCGGCAACATTCAGATCCATCCTCTTTCGATCTTTCCAAATTAACAACAATAGGAGGCAATATGCAATATGCAGCACCAACAAATCTAAAACAGCTTTTGCCCAAAAATTTTATTCTTTCCGAGGTCCTGAACTCTACAATAAGTGAAATAAAGAATTAGGTATTTTTAATTATAATAAATCTAAATGTAAACTTATATTGACTAACTGGCTACTAAAATTGAACTACATCCAAACAGAAGAGCTACTAGTTATAAAAACGTAATAATAATATGATATGAACCATTCGTCTAGTTGGACATGAACCCACTCACATACCCTCTCATCATCTCAACACTACACACACACACACACACACACACACACACACACACACACACACACACACACACACACACACACACCCCACATGCACCTTGAACTCTACTACATTTCATACAAATTTTAGATTTTATTTTATTATTATTATTTTTTCTTTTTTTTTCTTTTGCAACAATAGTTTGTCTAATATCGTAATAACATAAAAATGTAACTTTCGTTAAGATTTTTTTTTTCCATAATAATGTTTTTCATGGATATTTTTGCCTCTAGGGGGGAGTCCCTGGTGTCCTGAAATACAAGTCACGGCTTAGTTTAGGCACCAGTCTCCCACAAATGAACTGTCCTATGTTATCATTATAATTATTATTAAGTCTAGTTAATAAGTGTTATTTGTGGAAGGAAAAATAAACATTTTTTTTTTTTTTTTTTTTTTATGCATCGGAATTAAACAAAAGTCCTGGCAATGATACACTTGCTGTGACACAAGAGATGCCGCAACTTTTGTAACACCTTGCTTCAAAAACTTAAGCGGGCGTACGAGACCAACGAATTTACTAAGGAAAAAATAATCCCAAGGCTACTTGGAGCTTGATTAATGCAATAGCTGGTAGAAAGAATAACCCTCCAACTCCATTTAAACCCTTCAACCAAATACGCAGGTGGTTACAGGAAATCACCCACAGACAAGCAGGGCAATGGTGGTCCTCGACACCGGGCTGCCGGTAGTCAAAAGAAGCTATACCATCTTTGGATAGCAGGCTGACCAGGCGTCTTCTACGCCTGGACAGGAACGGCCTGAGCCTGGTGACAGGGACCATCACGGGACACTGCTCGCTAAACAAACACGTCCACACAATTCTCATTATTTCATTAATTATCAGTTCTCTGTGCAGGGCGTGCATGGAGGCTGAGAAGACCGTTGCGCACGTGCTCTTTGAATGCACGGGCGTCACCCAGATCAGAACACTCACCCTCGGGTCACCCAGATCATACACAGATGTTCAAAACAAACCAGGAGACATAATTACCTTCTGGAGGGAGGTGGGCTGGTTGGAATAACCCCCAAACGGCCGCTATGGCCCACGCACAATGGTCCACCTCACGGATTGAGTGCGGAAACTAAACCCCATAACAAAGAACTCCATAAATATGAACTTCTTAAAATGGCTATAAATTACAAAAAATCTGCGAAATGTCAATCAGTATTTTGTATTCATTGGCAAAAACCATGCTTCAAAAATAGTTTGTAACAATACACCACCAAACACGCACTTACAGACAAATAAATCGTTATGTAATTCGATGGGTATTATTCCAGTTAGCAAAGAACAGTTATCAAAACTTATTAAGCTTTCGCGAAAAGCCTTAGCCTTAACCTATTACTCATGTATGTAATTTAGCAAGTGCCACGGGGGTATTTTCCTGAGAGCTTATAAAAGGGTAAAAATTACACCGGTATTCAAGAAGGGAGAGAAAAAAAAAACATTTATTTCAGGTACCTATCACAGAACCCATACAATAAATCTTTAAATCATACAAAAACACAAATTAAATAATTAAAATTCAATCAATCATCATAATTAGCTCGCATACATTAATAACATTAGTCTCTTACCTGCGACACTATAATTATGTAACTTGTTTGTCACAGCAGTGTCGCACATAAGGACAGTCCAACTTGTCCAACCTATTTGCTATCATATTCAGAACGATATTGGAGCTGGCCCGCACTCTGCGCACGAGAGACGCGCAGCGCTTCTGCATGGTCGCATGAAAACAGTCCGTGCGCGCCCACGCGAACATACCCGAAGCGCTGCAGTAGCGAGGCAGACCCAACATCGCTTTGAAAGCGTTGTTAAATTGAATGCGGAGGGTGCTGCAGCTTTTCTGCGTGTAATTAATTAGGTAATTAATTAATTACTAACCCACGGGGTGCAGGTGTACATGGACACGGTAATATTATCTATATAAGTATATATTATTACCGTGACATGGACGTGCAATATGCTCGGAAAAGAGTAACTTCACGCCATCCGAGCAACGCGCGAACCTACGGGCCAGCATATTGGCTCTTTTAACAACCCTCCAAGTCAGCATGATCCCTGAGGTCAACCGTGACTATTATGTCCTAGGTATTTAAACTGATTCACCCTGTCTAAGAGTACACTATTATGATATGACGTATAGGTGGTACAGTCGGGGCATATAGCACCGCCGGCCTCAAAGACCATGTACTGACTTTTCTTAATATTATAAACAAGTCCATGTTTAACAGCGTAATCCTCACACGTCGCTATCAACCTCCTCAGACTACAAATCGACGCTCTCAGCAGAACCATGTCGTCTGCATAGCTTAAATTGTTGATACACACGTCATCTACATGGCAGCTGCCGACGTGCTGACTGCTCAGCACGACGATCAGCGCGTCCATGCTGCACGCATGCACGAAGGTTGAATAACGAGGGTGAGGTCAGTCCACCCTGCCTTACACCGCATTGTAATCGATATGGCTCCGACATTGCCCCCGACCATCTACGCTGTTGACTAGCCTTCCGGTGAGCCTCGCTGACGTGTTTGTTCCAACCCACCATGCGGGAACCACTCCCACTCCTCATAATGCCCTCTCGACCCGCCACGGACGCAGCACGAATAGCGGACACTTTTTTTTTTTTTTTTTTAAAACGTTGCCCCACACTAGGAATCCTGTATCGTGTGTGCGTTTACATACATTTAAACTCACATACACAAACAGCCAGACCCGGAACAACTAATTGTAGGTCATACAAATATTTGTTCCGTGCGGGGATCGAACCCGCGACATGCAGCGCAGCAGTCAATTACTTAACCACTGCGCCAACCGTGCCGTCATAACACAACCTCAGAGTACATCACATCAAGAATACGATGGTGACAGAGGTCATTACAGTAAAAATCAGCACAATTTATACACTCGGTAGTAAAGTTAACCAACCTTAAACGTTTATGACACTCTGTGGTATATTTCGCGCTGTTCTTTACTTCTCTAATGTCCCACGATACAGAGTTATCGGTCAATGACATTTTAATCTGTAATTTAGGTGTAAGTAAATCAAGGTCACACTCAATGATTAGAGGATCAGACCACAGCGTATCATAATTAACGAAAACATTAGTGACAGCTCGTTTTGCCAATTCCGTAACTATACAATGATCTCAGCTGCATGTACAGTGAGCGTCACTTATGAATGTGTATGTACCCGAGTCCATAGCCATACCGAGGATGTCAAAATCAATACATGACCAATATTGTTCACTACAAAAACTAAAAAGCTCCTTATAAAATAACTCGTATAGGTCAGCATTGTAATCACCCAACCTAAATACATAGATACTCATCACAAGCAGTCAAGCACAGGGGTCCAAGTCTGCTATTTTTATACATTCGTCATTCCAACACGATCACATTGTCATTTTGCTAAACGCATACCACACACAGAATAATTTACAGTTTTATGTTATTGTGACGGATGAAAGTCATCAGCGCCACGAGCAGTTCTGGAGAATAATGTGTTAACAAGGAGGGAAAGTTATTCGGAAGAGGGATTTTAAATTTTGGGGGACGGCTATAAAGATCTAGAGGTGGAACGTTATTTGAGCATTCTAAGAAAATGTGATCCAGAGAGCCGTCCTCCAACCCACACTCGCAGATAGAGGAGTCCCTAACAAAGATTTTTTGCAGGAACACAGGGAGACAACAAAACCCCAGGCGAATACGGCAAAGGACGGATATTACAGTTTTGGAAACTTTTGTTGTAACCATAGAACTATGGTTTTGACTTTATTGTTGGTTGTACTGCTTAAAAAAAACCTGCCGTTTTTTCTTCCAGAGTTATTCCACTGTTCCTGCCATGTAGATTGGAACTTAGTTTGTGGAAGGCTTAGCAAGTCATACCCCTGATGAGTATTGTGGGTGAGATCAGCTACTGTTGATGAGCAAGCATCTTTGGCCAGAGCATCAGCGCACTCATTGCCCCTAATGCCACAATGACTAGGTATCCAAACGAACTGAACCTCTTTTTGATTGCTAGTACAAGATAATAGAGACTTTTTAATTTTTAAAACAAGGGAGCTGTGCAGTTTACTTTTGAAGGGGTTTTGGACTAAAGCTTGCAAACAGCTAAGAGAGTCTGTGAAAATTACGGCTTTGTGGATATTGTGGTGAGACTCTATAAAAAGACAAACTTCCAATAAAGCCACACACTCGCCTGTGAACACAGAAGACTCTATATGACATTGGTATTGTAAAATAATACTGGAGCTTTGGTAATAAACCGCAGCACCAGTGTTACTGAGGTCGTTAAATTTTGAAGCATCTGTAAAAAACCTTTGAAAGCCAATCCATCGTTCTCCCACCACCGCATTGAAAGCCGAATTTGCTGAAGGGGACTTTTTCGAAATTCCAATGTCAAAGGAAATTTTAGGAGTGAAACATAATACTTCATAGGAAAAGTTAAAAAGAGGTAATCTGCGAAACTGTTCTATAGACAAACTAAATTTTGAATTTGGCGAAATGCTTTTAAAATAAGGGTTTTTCTTTGTTTCTCCAGAAATTTGAGCTTCTACAATCTCTTCGAATTGATCGAGCTTCTAGCTCGATGCGAACGAGATGTCCACCACTGATTCACCCCGCATCCGCACACACGTGGGGACAGAACCCCGGTTTAGGACGACCAGGCCTGTTTCCAGCGCCGATGGTGGAGGATTCTCCACCATCCTGCCCCGTGTGTCCGTATACCGGGAACCCCAAGCCACGTTTTTGGCATTGAAGTCCCCGAGGATGAGCACGGGGAGGGAACAGAACCCGACGACAACAACTCTCAACTCCACAAGGGAGTTGTGGAACTCAGCGAGAGTTCGGTTCGGGGAGAAGTATGCCCCTACCACGACAATCTCCCCGAACCGTGCTGCAACGCAACCCCGTCCTCTCTTAACAGCCTCGAGGGACGGGGTACCGGCGGCGGCCGACGAAATTAGGGCCACTGAGCCGCTCAGGTCCTCCACCCAGTCATCCCTGGGCGAGACAAAGTACGGCTCAGCGACCACGGCGATGTTGATCGACCACTGCGCCATGCTCTGGAGCAACAAATGCTGAGCTGCGGCACAGTGGTTGATGTTCGCCTGGAGGAGGCGAAATGGGGCCATTATTGGCACTCCATTGCAGCTCCCTCCTGGGCCCTCTGTGAGGGCCCTGCCGCGGCGGCGGCGGCGGCTATGACGGCTGTGGAGGTGGCAACGGCGGCGGTGGCGGAGGTTGCGGCTGTGACGGCGGTGGCAGAGGGCTTGCCTCTGGCCTTGGTCGGTGGGGCGCAGGCTTTGCTCCCAATCCGGTGATTGGCCGGCTTGCCAGCTGCCGCACATACAGCGCAGTGCGGCGTGGCGTTACATGAGCCGGCCTTGTGACCCGGCTGACCACAGCGGTAGCAGTGACCGCTGCGGTCCACCTCCGAGGTGCATTTAGCTCCCACATGGTTGCCCACATGGCAGCGGAAGCACCTCAGAGGTCTGGGTTCCAGCAGTTTGACCTGCGCGGAAACCCAGCCCACCAATAACCTCTGGCCCTCCTCGGCTATCTTCTTGGCCGCCGACACGGGGCAGCTCACCGTAATGGCTCGCAACCCCGTGAAGTCAGGACGGAGGGCGCCCGCCCTAACCTGCTCGGCAGAGCACCCCCCAGCCCTCACAACAGCGGCCACCACCTGTACCTCCGTCACTGAGTCGTCCAGGCCCAAAATTCGCATGTCTGCGCATTTGGTGGGCCTGGACTCTCGGGCCTCGTCCGCATCTAGGGACACCCTAAGCCTTTCGGCCAGAGCGTCAGCGGCCGGGCCACTTGCCGCACCGGGGACCTCCAGCATCCGGGCTCCAGTCGCAGAGACTCTCACCCGGATGCCATCAGCGGCGCCGATTTCCGTAAGGCCGACCGCCGCCCCCAACTTGGCGAGCACGTCACGGTAGGACACGCCCTTCTTCTCCGCCTCTGGCTGTAGTGTAATCACTACAGCTGCGGACTTCGGGGTGCGAAGCCTAGCCGCGACGCTTCGCTCCTTGCGCCGCTGCCTCCTCTCCTTCTTCTTGGCCGCCCTTTTTGCCTTCGCCGCCTTCCTCTTCTCCCCGGCTACATGCCATTCGGCGTCAGCCGGGGTAGAATTAGGAGGAGGCGGGGGCAGCTGTTTCGCCGCTAGGGCCCGGGCCTTCGCCGCCTGGGCCGGGACTTTCGCCACCTGGGCCGGGGCCCTCGCCGCCTGTGTAGCCACCCCACCCTTAGTCTGCCCCGACGAGCCTGGTTTGGCCGAGGCAGCTGCGGTGGTGGCATACGATGCCGTCTTCTGCTGGCCAGAGGCCGGCATGCTCGCTGCTAGAGGAGGGCGCAGGACGATGGCTTCTAGCGCGGAAAAACGAGACCGCAAAGAAGCCATCTCCTGCCTCACCAGGGTCAGAACCCGGTCCTCCGCTGGCACGGGCCGTCCCTCTGACGATGGCCTAAGACTACGTCACGATAAGTGTTGCCATTGATTGTCCTTTTCACTAAAGGAGATGGAAAACGGTGGGCCTAAATGTAATAAGTTAAGATATGATCTAAAAAATTAGTCATATTTTTCTATCTTAGAATATGAAAAATCACCTCAATTCTCAATCTGGAAGCGGAGAAATATGGAAAAGATAGTTTTCGTGAGATTACCGATTGAGTAATCGATTACACAGTTACGAAAATAAAACCTTTGCACTAAATAATTAACTTAAAGTAATTAAATGCACTTTATACACTTATGTGCAATATAGTGCATAATATAATTACAGTCATATTAATAAATAAAATATCAATTAATTACTGAAAAAACAATATTAATGATTATCGATTTCATATCGATTAAAATTAGTTTTCTATTTTTAGTCTATGTCACTGGCATGACAGCTGACTGACACGGACACTAGACAGTTGCCAACGTAGTATCCCTATGTAGTCTGTGGTTGCCAACTGCTCTATTAATCTCGTTTGCTTACTCGTTTCGTGTTTTCCGATGCGTTTTGAGTGCTTTCCCAATTGTTCTTCATTTTTCACGACCTTTGCTTTGTATTTTACGGATTCCGACCCTGTCTACCTCGTACGACCCTTGCTTTCACACTGGACACCGAAGATGGCTCACACGTTTGACTTGGAATTGTTATTTTGGATTTTACCGCCGGATTGTGTATTGGGTATTGTTGAAACCACGGAATAGAAAAAACAGTGAAACTATGGATCGCTGTGTGAATTGTGGGACAACAACTGATCACTGCAATACACTGGGTCGACGACCCTTACCCAATGAAACAATTCTGTCAGTGATTCGGCAATGGCTCTCGTACAGGAAGGGAGGCTATAGTAATGCATTACTGTAAATTGTATTGTAGGGAGACGAACTGTAGGCTACTGCGCTCATATAATCTGCATTATATGGTATCTTAGCTGGGCTAGGTACCACGATCATATAGCACCACATGCACAATTCCTAGACGACATTTCAATTATAATTGAAGACGAATAAAACACTATAATACTTAATTTTTTTTATTTTATTTTAGACATCCTTTCCGTAACTCCATACCTGTTACCTACATAGGTAGGTAGGACTGAAGTCATTGATGTTCATTCATATGATTTATCAAATAATATGTCCTATTAAATATAATAACTATTAGTGCAAAAGCACATATTTTGCACTTCAGGAATCAGTTAGTTAAAGATTGTAACATAACCTCACTTTTACATAATCTCTTATCTCTGTTCTCAGATTGACAAAATCTGCAGAATTTTCAGTGAAAGGCTGATAATATATAAGTTATTAATTGACACCACTTTCATCTTTTTACAACCAGGCCCTAGATTGTATGTAATCGTTTCAGTCTCCTTTAGGAACTTTCACATTTATTTACTGAAAAAAAAAAAAAAAACTAGCCTAACTATTTAGTAACTCGTGTGATTCATCTATTTAGTTTTAAATTAATTAACATATTGAATTATTAGTTCATAATTGCTTTGTTAAGTTAAAAATGCATTTTGCTCGGGTAATTCAATCACACGCAGTGGCCACACATAGAATTGACAAGTGTCATACTGACAGCTCGCCATTTCATCGCTATCGTCGTGTCACTCATACCTATAGCGTTGTTTCGCTCGGTGAGTAAAATACTGTGGTTCCCAAACATTGGTTACTGTGAAAAGGAAAACTGTATACTGTGAAAGATACACAAGAAAAATGGTTAATTTTTCCATACTAAACTGTAAAAACAGAAGTAAAAAAGGCGGTGTATTAAGGTTTTGATATAAAAATATATTAAGGCGCTGACAACAGGCAAACGGTAAAAGTAGGCTTGACTTAACAAAACAATACGCCAAATCTATAATATAGTTTGTGGTAGCGAGAAAAATATAGGTATGTTAATCTTGAACATATTTACGTTACGTTTAAAAAAAAAAAAAACAGAACTTGGTTGTTACCAAAACACGTTTACGAAAAAAAATCTCGATACAAAACTGTTTATGTAAACATTGCATAGCTAACAAAGTATTTTGTTACAAGCCGTTTACTTGAAATGGGAACAATGGAATTAAATTAACTTTATTTTAGTGTCAGACCATCGGGAAGGCTTAAAACTTTTTTTGCCGGCCTTTTTGACGCGGCAACCTAATTAACGGTAAACTAACCTTTTAATTTGAGTTCTAATCCAAAATATCAACTAACGTTGGTATTTCAATTAATAACAAGAATGTCTTATTTGAATGCAGAACTTGGTTGTTTTTTATTTTCGATTACCCAACTCATTTTTGAATAAATTGATAATTACTTCACATTTTGCAATAAATTACAAGCGTTGTGTCATTGCGCTTCTCTTTCTCTTCTATGCATTCCGACAGTGACAGTGGTTTAGCTGCTGTCAGCGTCTTAATCAGTGTTTTTCGAGTCCCTGCGGACACATAATACATAACAATAGCGTAATTTTGAACTCTTTCGTTTCTATAGATAGTCAATCGATACAGAGTATATACAGTATAAACGATACAGTCTAGACTGATTATTTATACTCGATTTATTAAAAATAATAAAAATTTAGTACCCGTTGTATTATTTTTATCTTATTCCCCACTAAAAAAGTTTGAGAACCGCATCGCAACTGATGACGTATTCTTAGGCCAATCACGTGACCCAGCTGTCACGGGAAGAGAATACCAGGCGAAGTATTTTATTATACCATCCCATAATAACATACTTCGCCAGGTATTCTCTTCCGACGATGGCCTAAGACTACGTCACGATAAGTGTTGCCATTGATTGTCCTTTTCAGTAAATTTAGGAACTTTCTCATTTAGTTAATGAAAATAAAATAAATTACTAACTAGCTTAACTATTTAGTAACTCGTGTGATTCATCAATTTAGTTTTAAATTATTTAACATATTGAATTATTAGTTCATAATTGCTTTGTTATGTTAAAAATACATTTTGCTCGGGTAATTCAATCACACACAGTGGCCACACATAAAATTGACAAGTGTCATACTGACAGTTCGCCATTTCATCGCTATCGTCGTGTCGCTCTTATCTATAGCGTTGTTTCGCTCGGTGAGCAAAATACTGTGGTTCTCAAACATTGGTTACTGTGAAAAGGAAAACTGTACTGTGAAAGATACACAAGAAAAATGATTAATTGTTCCATAATAACCTGTAAAAAACAGGACAGGCAAAGAGATCTTAGCCCATACAGCCAAGTCAGATGTATTTTTTTTTCAAGTGATGTTGACATAGCTTGCTAGATAGTTTTTATTTTTTTTCAAATAAATATGGTTTAACGGCTCTGGCTTCAAGGCCTTTTGGGCTCATCTAAAATATTAATCAGTGTTTTTCGAGTCCCTGCGGACACATAATACATAACAATATCGTAATTTTGAACTCTTTCGTTTCTGTATCGACTGACTGTCTATACTTTTAGATAGTCAGTCGATGCAGAGTATATACAGTATACACGATACAGTCTACACGTATATACTGATTAAAATTACTATTATACTCGATTTATTAAAAATAATAAAAATTGAGAAACCCGTTGTATCATTTTTATCTTTTTCCCCACTAAAAAAGTTTGAGAACCGCATCGCAACTGATGACGTTCTTAGGCCAATCACGTGACCCAGCTGTCACGGGAAGAGAATACCTGGCGAAGTATGTTATTATACCATGGTTCCGGCCACGGCGCGCAGCTGAGTTATTTGACCACCGATTAACCGAGTTTACTGTAGTTGTGGTAACTGAATTTTACATCAATCATTTAGAAATACAGTTCAATTTTAAACATGTGAAATTTCAGACTTGTACACTAATTAATTAACGAGATAATCGAAAAAAATGATATATGCGTGGTAACCCGACCAAATCTAGAATATTATAAAAAAGCGGGCGCGCAATACATTACATCAACCTTCTAAAATTATTAGCATAATTGTCCTTAAAAGTTGGTACAGTCACGAATAAAATTAGTTTAATTGAAAAATTAAAAAATAAGACCTACTTACCTTTTGTGTGCTTAAACTCTAGCATTAAAAGTCTTGTAGTGATTAGTGATTAAAATCTTACATGTTTTTGAACTTAACGCAGTTAGTAACGCAGGCTAAGCCCGATTCAAATTATATTGGCTTGGAACATTAGGCGAGTCACTGCGCAGGGAGTGAGGGGTGGAGTACTGCGCAGCGAGAAGGACCAGAATAACTTCCGAGCCGCCATCCAGTTTGAATCGAACTGTAGCTGGTGCCATGCAGGGTTTTCACCTCCTGTTAGTTAAAAACCGGGAGAAAATAAAACAAGCGATTTTTTTGTTGTTGAGCATATCAGGTCTTCAACCAGCAAATTTACAAAACTCTTGCAGAAAGAATTCCACACATTTTTCAATTTTAAGATTGGACTGCTACAGTCCAATCTTAAAATTGAAAAATGTGTGGATTTGTGGATTTCTTTCTGCCTTGACATGTTCTACATCGGCTAAAGCGTCAAGGTAGTCCGCGAAATTCAAATTTTCTTATGTTTTGACATGACATTTGAGGATTATGCTAACCTAAAGAGTTGTATTGCTGATTCTAATGATTATAA
This sequence comes from Xanthia togata, assembly GCA_963853775.1. Lineage (NCBI taxonomy): Eukaryota > Metazoa > Arthropoda > Insecta > Lepidoptera > Noctuidae > Xanthia > Xanthia togata. Next base: position 31,274,299 of record OY970791.1, on the reverse strand, counting down.
ATCTGCAAAGCCATATTTGTTACGGTCGCGAATTGAACCGGCATCTCATGTGCCAGCATCACGTCACAGGATTAAAACGATTTTGATTTTGGTGAGGGTGACAACACTGACAACTGACAGCCAGACTGACAGCTAACCTATTCTCCCGCTGCCAATTCCTGTCATAATATAACATTATAACCTCCTCACTCAAGAGTGTTTGAGTTTTATCACTTTTATATCGAATGTTTGTATGCAAATCTGTAAAAGTGTAAATATAGTTTCACACTCAACAGACTTAAGAAGACATTGATTTGGTATTGAAACTAAAGATTTCTGTAATTGTTTTCTTATCTAAGATTTTGATGAGCTCACGATATTTTTATTTGGAGTTAACGTGAGTAATATTCGTACAACATTGCGTAATTAACAAGCTCAAGAGACCACCGCAAACTAAAAGGTAATCAGTGTGTTGTAAATATTTGTATTCAGGTGTAGTGTGGAGAACCGGCTGTCAGTACGCAGTGCCATTGAAGAAGCGGCAAAAAGTGTGTTCGGGGAGTGCGGCGCCGGCTCCCTGTGTGTGGACGTGCTGACGGTGGGCAAAGGGCGCGCGCTGATCCGCGTGCGCGCGAGCCAGCTGCGCCGCGTGCGAGCCGCGCTGGCGCTGAGCGGCGCCGAGCTGCGCGTCGCCCGGCACGCGCCCGCACTTCAGGCGCTGCTCTGATCTGACTGTCACTCCCCAAGCGCAGTAAGACGACCTACTAGCCGCCACCGTTGTGTAATAGATAAACAATCCCTGAATGCCATACCTTACCTGGTACTAAACTTGGTAAGGTTGATATTATGTCTGTCCAGTACACTGTGTGTCTGCCTAGCCTTTTCCCAACTATATTGGGGTCGGCTTACAGTCTAACTGGATGCAGCTGAATACCAGTATTTTACATGGAGCGTCTGCCTATCTGACCTCCACAACCCAGTAACTGGGTAATACGATACCCCTTGGTATGACTGGTTGTCAGATTTTCGGGCTTCTGACGACCCGTAACGACTCTCAAAGATCCACGAATGACAGCCGGGACCAATGGCTTAACGTGCTTTCCGAGGCACGGAAGAGTCTCGTTATGTAAAGATGGTCACCCATCCACAGACCAACCCCGGCAAGCATAGCTTAACCTAATGGATCGACCCTTGTGGCAGTTATTACTTAGCCACTAGCTCCTCACTGACTGTACCAAAATACACTTTTACAGGTAAAACTTTCCATTATGGGCCATTGATTTAAGGGTCGGGGAGGGGTGGGGGGAGGGGGTGTGGGAGGGGCTGAGGCACATAATGGAAAGTTTATCCCTTTTACATTCCAAGCAAGGTCAGACTGAATAAATGTTATTGTTCGGTTCCACATTAATTTCCTGGTGCCGTTTTTCTCCTGCATGTTGGAAATATACATGATAACTGCAATCATAGGTGTTTGTGTACAGAGATGGCAGCCCGGTCCGTGCTGTCGTCGGGGCTGGATGGTAAGGATGTTGTGATCATAGCCACTAGGGAAGAGTTGGCTACACCCAGCAAGGTGAGCCTGCCCGAACCAGAGCCTGCGCCTGGACTCATCTTGGCAGATGGCTCCATCAACTGGGGCTGTCCCTGTCTGGGTGGCATGGCTACCGGTCCATGTGGTTCACAATTCAGAGAAGCCTTCTCTTGCTTCCACTACAGGTGCGAGTCTGTCACTTTGATGATTTGAATTAACAATTAGTTACTCATGATGAAGACAAGGTTTTATGTGAGTTATGATATTAATTAATGATGATAAAATCATGTGTAGTTAAATTAATAATGTAACATTAATTAACAATATGATATGGCTTAACAAGTTTTGATGAAAATATAATATGTTGCACCAACCCCAAATAACCCAAATAAAGGCAATGGAATGGTGATAATTAGTTTAACAACACTAACTAATTAACAATAACAAATAATTTAATTTTTGTCTTTCTTTTTTTTTTCTCAGTTGGTTTTAATGATGGTCTGGCAGTTGAGTAGTTTATGCGGCCTACCTAAATGTCCTTTCTTTGGTATTTTAAATTGAGTTGAGCTTGTTAAGTTCTGAGTTGAACTCCACAATTACTGACAAATGCTTGCACTGACTGGACAGGTCCACTCAAATGTGTGTGGTTCTTTACTCAAAAGACTATTTCAGCCACTAATCTACATGGTCCTCATATAACCAAGATTATGTCTGAACCTTAAAAGAGACTGTGACCTCGTGAGTTTGTTTCGGCCTTTCTTCTCAGAATAGTCAGATAGGAAATACCAAACTCGTTCTACCAAATTTTGAATACTTTTTCAATATGACCTGTAAGATTGAAATGATTCCAATATCCTATTTACAGAATAAACAATTTCATTATCAGAACTTCATAAACTCTACTTTAGCTTAAGAGTCCATAATGCCTCAGCTCAAATTCACTCCATATCTCGCTCCCACAATATGCTCGCGGACAGAGCGAGAGTGAGCGGTGAGAAGGCTCAAAGGCGCTAATAGATTAGGTAGTTTCTTTTTACGCCAAAAATAATGTTAATATAAAATAAAAAATTACATAGTATCTGCTTTATAAAACAGATACTTACTATGTATTTTTTAAATTTGTTTTTATAACTATTATAAAATAAATACTCAAAATTAGATCATGAAACTGCATAATAACTGAACTATCTATAGTTATTTCAGTTGTGATAATTTACATTATTATGATGATTTGATCATAAAACTTCACAATCTATTTTTTTTAGTACCAGCGGTTTATGGTTTTTTTTTCTATGAAGAAAATTTTATGGAATCATGTTTTTGTCAAACATAGCTTACCATATTTTTATTTCAAAATTAATGCTGTAGTATTTTTGATATAACAGAAGATTATGCAAAACAATTTGAGGTATTATAGACTCTTTAAGTAGATTCCATCAATGTAGCCCGCAAAATGTAATTTTGAGTTTGACAAAGTCAAATCAATTCAAACATTTATTTGCTAGAAATATATTGTTTTGGTCTCGAGATCTTATAACCTTTGTCGTTATATTTTGCCTGCAAGGAAGCATGCAATTTTTTATTTGCATGCAAAGTTTCATGGTCTTAATCTCAACTATAAATTCTCATCTCAGAAACCGAGTGTACGACTGATAGCTTTCTGAACAAGTTATGACGAATCATTTGGAAACCAATGTTACATGCCATAGGTTGCTCATGTGATATATAATGTAAATGTTGCAGTGATGCGGAGCCCAAAGGCAGCGACTGCTACGAGAAGTTCAGCGTGATGCAGGAGTGCATGTCGCACTACCCGGACCTGTACGGCAAGGATGACGACGACGAGCTCGCCGCTGCCATGGACGCCGCCGGCAGCAAGCCCGAGCACGAGTCGCCCGAGCGCGCCGAGCTGCGCGAGCACGGCGCCGCCGAGCCGCGCGAGCCACGCGAGCCACGCGAGCCACGCGAGGCGGCCGAGCGCGTCGCCGCGCGCGCCGGGCCTGGCGGTGACTCGCGCTAGACCCATGTGTGGCTCAAACATCTACTAGTGCCAATTATCGTGGCAATATTATATTTATAGATTCTAGCCATCTTTTGTCCTTTCACGAATAAAAAGCGATACTTCGTCGTTCGGGGATGCCTACAAATGAGATAAGGGAAATGCACTGGCTTATCGAACATCTTCTACTAAGTTCAAAATATACGATACTAATATAATGTTGTTACTAAGATCAGGTGTATGTATTGTGCTTGTGATTCCAACCACGTGACTTACCGTAGCTTGGTTATTTAGTTTGTGAAACTACATTAATTTGTTTATGTAGAGCAAAATTATTAATTTGATTAAATTTTTGTTAAAATAGAACTATTCGTTTGAATTTTCTCTTCTTATTCAGGCAGACAGACCACTTGTGGTAAGCAACAATGTATAATGTTGAGTCAAAAAAATTCAAAAGTCATTTATTAAAACTATGCAGATTATCAGCACTTTTCGAAAGTCAAAGTTACCTAAGACAGTCCCGCAAAACGCCCATCCTTCACCACTTCCTAGTGCTTTAGCTGGGAAGAAGAAGTGGCGCAACAAACTCCCCAGCAGCACAGCTGTCTGTTCAGTTACAAAAAAAAATGATTCTATAAAATAGTACCTATGCAAAATAATTTACATTACGCAACACAAAACATAATTTTAATTATACCTTATAAATTAAATAGCCATATCAACAGCTAGCACACGCCAATATACCAAAAATACCGAGAACTGTACTCGGCAGAAATAAAAAAAATAAAGACTGAACGCAAACTATCTAAATAGGTAAAAGCCTCTAGTCATAAAAAGCGTGCCTGCTTACATAGAGTTACATGTAGCTGTAACTGGAAGTTATAAATGGTAAACTATAACCATCGAGGCAAATTAAATAAACAGAAAATTAATTACTAAAAACAAAAACAACCATGAGTCCATGATCAGTAAGATGGCCAGTCACCAAAAGCAGCATCCGTTCACGAGCATAACGCAAAGATCAGCCATTACCCCCCTCGACGTATTTGGAGGAAGGAGGCAACCCGACCCCCGACGCTACCGCAAGCACCAAGCAGTGACATCTAAGGAAGCATGACGAACTTGCTGCCGGTTGTTCAGGCAAAAAATAATTATGTTCAATTGTCGAGATCGCTTGCCACATATTGCAATATAAAAAAAACCTTGTAATGAGTAGATTATGTCAACAATAAATTAACCTATAAAGTCAAATAAAATAGGTAAACAATTATAAGTACCTAAACCTCTAACAGTTCTGTATTTATGTTAGCTGATATCGCGGATGAGTCAGTTGTAGTTCGTGTAATGTATGTCGCCAGTTCGGCACAGGTTGATTTTCGAAAAATCCAAATACACGTAGTAGGTACGTAAATCGTACGTAATCGTATTTTTTTTGTTAAATTAGGCTGCGCGCGGCGTTACATTCTTGCGTGGACCTACAAACTTGGTTCAAATTATTGCCAAAACCCAATTTCATCGCTTTGGCAGGTTTTGTATGAATCATCTCTCACTACAAGTGGGCCGCACCGGGCCGCAGCGCTAAGGACTGACGGATCGCTCGTCACCACTTATCAGTCGTCAGGCTCGTCGACGCGACTTCTAAAAATGTTCTTTGGCGAATTAGCGCGCGAAAATAATAAAACTAAACAGGTAAACAAGACATCACAGACAGACAAATAAAAAATCCGGAGTCACACGTCATCTGTTCGATTTATGTCCTAACACATTCATACCTTTTTAGTTGATTGAATTTTTTGTCGTAGTTGGGTTTTAGTTTTTTTAACTTTTATTTTTATATAATATTTTTTTGGATATTTTTAATGTACAGATGCCAGCACGTCAACCTACTCGAAACTGTCAAATTTTCCCAATCAACTTTGAACCTTATTTTTTAGTGATAAAGTTGAAAATCTATTAAAGAAATTTGTTCGATTGTAGTAGGTTGATGTGATAGTACAGACGCCAGTACAGTACAGTACAGTACTATAGTACGTATTTTTTTTTCTTTTATCCCTTTATATCTTCTCGGCGGCGGCTATGACCAGCGGGCGATCAAGACGCTTCCATGATAAGTAGTTGAGAAGTTATGAGGGAACAGATGAACATGTATACGATCAATATCATAACTCTCCTTTATGCTTCGCCGTAGTCGGGTAAAAAGTTGATAAACTTTAATAGTGTTGGTGGTACGGAACCCTTAAAGCGCGAGCCCTTAACTGCTTATCGTGGCATGCATGAAACATAAAAAGTAGCCGTTGAGTCACGTGTCGAAGCAATCACTCAAAAAAAAAACGCAAGAAGCTAATAAGGACAAACGTTACAAGCTGACAGTCCCACTCATTTATGAACGTTTATTGTAATTCTAAGGTTTCTTCTTTTACAATAATATCTTCTACTAGAAACAATTGTTCCACTGTATTATTGCTTAAAATTAATTCTCTTGCATCACTGACTACTTTGAGAACTTCACTTTTCACACGAATTTTCACGTCTTTTGGGAAGTTCTTTACAGTTTCTCCTAAAATTCGAAATAAGTCAACGATATTGTTCCGTTGCGGCTGCGCTGGAAGTGCTGGGACACATCCTGAACGTGTTGGACTGGCAGAGGGCGCCGAGCTGCACTCGGGTGCGCCGCTGCTGACGTCACTGCCGTCCGACTCCGGCACTAGTACGAAGACTTCGGAGGGCGCCTCGTCTGCATTTTTACATACTTTTAAAAAGGGTTTCATAAATGACATGAAGCTCTCATATTTTGATGGTTTAACTTTGACTCCTTGTTTCATCCTTTTTTTGCGCATCCTCATAGCTTGGCTGTAACTGGATTTTAGAAGTTTCCATATCGCTATGCATTCTGTATCTGTTAAAATAAAACAAACATATATTAGTTAGGTACCAAAACTTTTAAAGCACTACTTACTGAAAATAATTGTAAGAGTGTGTGTGTGTGTTGTTTGTTTGTTTAACGACAGATGGCATAATTAAGTTAACAAAATCATAATCCTAACTACCTACTTATATTATAATGTAATTATAATATTCAGGGTGACAGGGACATCGACCCGGAAACTGATACATGGATTCAGTACATGATTCTGAACCGTTGAAATGTTTCGGCGGTTATTAAAGCTGTTCCATACATTAAAACAGCAGTATTTTTGATTAAATTAATCTATGAAAAATTTCAACGCAGTGGGGTTCAGAATCATGTTACCAAATCCATGATATCAGTTTTCGCATCGATGCGAAAGTGAGGTTATTTATTTGTTTGTTTGTTACGCTCTTACACTAAAACGAGTGAACAAATGTGGATGAAATTTTGCACATGGACAGACAATGACCTGGGTTAGGCAAAATAATACTTTTCATCCTGATATTCCCACGGAATCGAGACTTATGCGGGTGAAACGGCGGGGCGCAGCTAGTGTTGTATATCATTTGACAGAAGTTGCCTCGAAAAATCGAGTATTAAGCACGCGCCCCTAGTAACCTATGAAAATGAATATGAATGAAGTAGTTTAAGTTTGATGTTAGATTGATGCATTTACAACAGTAATCATTGTGTGACTCAGTGAGTACTTTTGCTCGGCTGGTATGCAGACAGTTTGACTGTCTGCATACTAGCCGAGTTGTCTGGGCTAAGGAAGGGCTAATCTGAGCTCGTGACGTAGTTGAATAAGGAATTATTTGCTGCGTCGCTGGTCTGTAAAGGAAAACATAAGTTTACATATCTACCACTAGTACCTAGTACCTACTACTTTACCAAAATTGTTTTTTTTAAGTAAAAACTTCCTATCACACTGAACTATCACACTCGGTTTGGTGACGCGAAATCGGGTATTATACTTGGCTCCAGTCGGTCGGTGATGCTGATTCCCGTATAGGTACCTACTCCCTTTCTTCTCCTAAAATTGTTTGTCCGAAAATCATTAGATATCCATAACACGTTTGCTATAAACTTAAGTAACCATAATGTTCAAAATCCCGAAATTTTGTTTAACATAATTATCTTTGGTTCTAAAAGTATTCAGTCATAATAACGAGTAGGTAGGTACTTACCTACTATAATAATTTATTGAATCTCCTAATTTTACATTAAAGTCATGTCCTAAGTATTGTGTTAAATAATGTGTATTATTCCGAATGTACATTTATAATATTTTTTTTAGTCCTAAAACATTTGCTAAAAATTAGGTTTTAGTGACGTGCCAAGCCATTGGTTTCTAAAACAGCTGGCACTCCGGCGGTGACAAGAGCACGACGGAATGACCATAATGCCTTGGAAGATAGGTAGGCCTTTGGTGTGGGATGCAACGTGCGTCGACACCCTTGCGCCATCCCATCTTCCAAGCAAGCCTGTGCTGGGGCTGCTGCTGCAGGTGCGGAAAACCTCAAACGGCGCAAATACTCCAATCTTATTGGGACATTATGTTTGAGTCGTTTTGGGTTGAAACACTAGGGCCATGGGGTCCGAGTGCCCACTTAGTTTTTCAAGACATCGCCAAGCGGCTGGTCGACTCTTCACGTGACCAGAGGGCTGGCCTATTCTTTGGCCAAAGAATCAGCATCGCCATTCAACGTGGCAATGCTGCCAGCCTTTTGGGCACTTTTCCTGTTGACAGCGATGCGGATGAATTTTTTGATGCCCTTTAATTATCCCCCCCCCCCTATTTTTATATATACTAGTACATATTTTTTCCTTTATTTTAATTTATATATTTTTAAATATTAGTAAAAAAAAAATATTTCAAAAAATTAAAAAATAGTGGCCCATCGGAATCAGGAACAGGGTCCAAGCTGCCGGTGGTCAGGGCTCTAGAGAGAGGAACCTCCTCACTATGCGTGCCGTGTCCAGAAGTACTGCTTTCTGAATCAAGCCCATGACCCAGCCGTGCAATGAGAGCCTCCTGAGGTGTTGATCGAGGCTTTTCGCTATTAGGCCATTAACCCTTAATTCGACAGTGGGAAGTATACTGGACATCGACTTTGAAAAAATCTGCAGCATTTTTTTTTTATAATATTAGTTTTTTTATACATGTAATAACTTGGTTCTGTCCTACATTATTACATAAAAAATAACTGTCAATGAGCACATGCGCTCGGCCGGTCAGTCGACGCCGCAACGTCAGGGAGGATGAACGCGTCACGACCGCTCTCGGTAAGTCTCGTTTTTTTTTTTTTTTTTCTAAAATAAATAGTTATTTCTTTTCTGTATATTCCGTAACGTATTTTTATATGTACGTGTATACTAAAATCATAATATTACTTATAGATTTTTCGTTATTCTCTGCGAAACTTGTGTGTCCAGTATACTTCCCATTGCCGGGTTCTCGAGGGTTTAGCATGGTTTTGTAAAGTGCAGTATACTGGACATTGCCAATGAGACAGACAACTAACAATCAGTATAATATTATGAACTAATATCTGTATTATGTATGTTATATGTTATTTATGATACCTAACAATATTATTATTTACAGGTCTTCAAAAAAACATCACGTGCCTCAAAATTATTAGCTTTAGTACCACCAATTAACGCTTTATCGGACGTAGAAGGCCAGACCAGTACAGATGAAGAACCATATTTGCACAATGGCCAGGAAATTGATGATGTCTCGTCAGATGCACCATCCATACCATCGTCATTGGAAAACCTGAATATTTTTGACAGCAACAATGGCAGTGACGATTCTTCTAACGACGAAATACCCAACAGCGAGCCAGAAGTCGACGAAGAACTACCAGTGCCTCTCACACCAATTATGAGGGAAGTGTTGCCATCTACCAGCTAGGTAAACTATGATGTTATTCCGACCTTATCATCAATCCAGTCTGTGCTGGACATATCACCGGCACCTAATATTGTAAATACCAGGTCAAAACGAAAAAAACACGTCCATACCAACACTCGCATCAGACACGTCATATCAAAAAAGCGTAAGACAACCAATTACAATTGGAAAAAAGGCAAGTTCTTACACAAGGCTGAAATTAAGGATTGTGAATTGGTTTTTGACATGCCTAACGACGACTCACCTATAGTTTATTTTCATAAATATTTATCTGTGGATATACTCCAAGATATAGTCCATAACACAAACCTCTACGCAGTGCAAAGAACTGGACGGTCAATAAATGTTACCGAAGACGAAATTGATGATTTCCTGTCCATACTTCTACTTATGGGTGTTGTTAATTTGCCATCTTACGTGGATTATTGGTCCAAAGAATTGCGATACCCAGCAATAGCAGACATTATGCCTCTGAAAAGGTTTGAGTGCATACGCAGGAATATCCATTTCGTAGACAATTCCTGTCCCGATTTGGATCGATACTTCAAAGTGAGGCCGTTTGTAGAGAAGGTGAGGATGAACTGTCTAGCTACTGAAGAGGAGATGAGGTATTGACGAAATGACAATACCGTATAAAGGGACAAAGGCGGGAAATATAAGACAATATAACCCCATGAAACCCAATAAGTGAGGTTTCAAAAATTTTGTTCGGGCAGGTATGTCGGGTATTGTTTACGACCTTCCTGCTATATGGGGGTGAAGATACATTTTAAAATATTCAGTTTTCTCAAGACGAAGAGACCTTAACCTTAGGAGCCAAAGTAGTAGTCGCCCTTTGCAAAACCATACGGACGCGCGCATGCGTGGTATATTTTTAGTACTTTTACATAATTTAATTTAACAAAAGCTATTGATTTTTGAATAATATTGATCTCAAGACGGGTTGTTATGTTATAATAATAAAGAAGAATTAGACTTTTTATGTTTTATACAATTTTATAGAAGCCAAATAAGTATAAATAATGTCATTTTAAATTTTAAAATTGTACAACAATAAATATTTTCATTATTTTTGTTTTATTAGGCATTTTTTTTTGTTTATTTCATAATTGCATAAATAAAGTTTTTATAAAAATTCTCGAACGATTCCTTAATTCGGCAATGTCCATTATACTGGACATCGATATTTACAGTTACTTTATGGAGAACCTGGCAATGTCCTGTATACTGGACATGCATTTTCTCAAAATCGAGATATACTAGATTTTTTTAATTATTTTTCCTGGTTTTAGGAACATCTAATGATGACAAAAACATATTAAAAAAATAAAATTTCAAGATTTTTTTCTCTTGCCAGATTAAAATTAAATTAAATTAAATTAAATTATTTTATTTGTCAGATAACAATGATCCATTTATGTTAGTTGGTTAGTTACAAAATAAAAAACGTAAAAGCTATGTTAGTCTGTTATTACGTACTAAGCTCACAGAAAAATAGTTAAGTATTTATCCAACATGTGAGGAAAGTTCGTTTTTCCTATGAGTTTTGATTTTGAGTCTTGAGCGAACGAAGGATTGAAAAATAGAATCACGAGCGCAGCGAGTGATTATAAATTTCAATCCTGAGTAAGCGAAAGACTCAACAAAACGAATAGCAAATGAACTTGCTCACATGTTGCATACAAAACTTTTCACCACGACCAGCAAGAAAGTATTCAGTCATCATAGGTAAATAAATAAAATAGAAACAAACAACAAAGCAAATCAAAATAATTATTTATTCTTTAACCTTTATAATACTGGTGTCTCATATTGGAGACAGATAACAATAAAATTCTATTGTGTCTGCTAATTGCGCGCGCGACAGATTAAGGGTTAACTGAAACGTTTATCGGTAAGTACAATGATTGCAGAGTCCACGTCCCACATGTCGACAACCTCGTGTGCTAAGTCAAGATACTTGATTTTTTTATCTTTCTCAGCTTTCACGAGATTCTCGTCATGAGGGACAGCGATATCAACAATCATTGCACGGCGCTCTCGTCGATCTATCACCACAATATCAGGCTTATTGGCTACAATAGTCCTGTCAGTGATACGAGTAATAGATCGATCCCAGTACAATGTGGCATGACCATTCTCGAGAACTGGGTCGGGCACATACCTGTAGTAGGTATGGTACTTCGGACTCCACAAGGTTGTACTGCAAGGCAAGTTGCTGGTGGATAATCCTAGCTACTAGATTGTGTCTGTGCGAGTACTCGCCGTTAGAAATTTAAAACAAGAACAACCGGAAATAATATGTCGGATTGATTCACCGGGACGGTGGCATGCCCGACAGATGTCAACCGTACCGTCCTTGACAAGTACATATTATTATTATTGAACTAATATTGTTTTATTGGTTTAACAGATATAAAAAAAAAGTGTTATATTACATTTACCTACACACAAAGCATTTTTATTGACTACCTATTTATTTGGTTTAAGAAATTTATTTCGCTCAAAAAGAATACAATAAAATTATTCACTTCTATGAGGAAAAACATAATAATTTAGATATGCGACGGTTTCGCTTGGTATAAACTAAAATTAAATTAGAAAAACGGTAGAAACTTACAATTTAAACATTATTCAGGTGGTGCTTTAGGGGTATGAGGAACAGGGTGTAAAGTTCACTCATCCACCATAGAAAAGGGAGGATCCTCCAACCAGACGGGTGTTGTGTCTGGCGGGCCGACTGCCCAACTGTTGATTTCGGATAGTCTTATCTATGTCGTTCGCGCGGTAAACTCTAATTGCGCGATGCAGGATTTGTGTGACGTCATGTCTTTTGTAGTTCGTATGTGGCGGTTTAACCGCTACATCACTCCCCTCCGGAGACCGGAGGTCGATAGTGGGCTGAGTCTTGTATCTTGCGATGCTTCACAGTGCCAGCTAAGGTTCCAGTGAGTCGGAACCAGGTGCCGCACAGTTCGCGGTGAGTCGGAACTGTCTGCGGTGATTGCGGCGATTGTGGTGATTGCGGTGATTGAGGTGATTGAGGTGATTGCGGTGATTTGAGGTGATAGCGGTGATTGCGCTGATTGAGATGATTGCGGTGATTCCCCAGTGAGTCGGGGTGATGAGGCTGAGGGTGATGACCAGGAATGTGCGTTCGCTGCATGCTGGTGGTCAGGATACCCGTTGAAGCCGAGGGTGCTGGCTGTCTGTGTGACTCGCCTCACGAAAGCTTGCGGGAGTGATGATGATGACGTCACGCTGAAGTAGTTGCACGAAGGCTGCGTTGACGTTCATACTCGGGGTCACCAATTTAGGGGTATGAGGAACAGGGTGTAAAGTTCACTCATCCACCATAGAAAAGGGAGGATCCTCCAACCAGACGGGTGTTGTGTCTGGCGGGCCGACTGCCCAACTGTTGATTTCGGATAGTCTTATCTATGTCGTTCGCGCGGTAAACTCTAATTGCGCGATGCAGGATTTGTGTGACGTCATGTCTTTTGTAGTTCGTATGTGGCGGTTTAACCGCTACAGTGCTTTAATAGTCTTTTAAAAGTTGGAAGTGATTTTGATTTATTTGAACTTGTTTTGGTATTAGTTTATACAATGGTATCCGTTCGGAATAGAAAATAAATATGACTTCAAACAAATACCAGTGGTATTAGTTTGTTGGTATTAGACTGGAATAAATCAAATTATTTGGGAACACTATACATAGCACAAAGTATTATTATTATAATTGTCACACACGCATTATATCTTAAATTTGGGTATATTATTTAGTCTTAAAACCATTAAACTAGGGACAAAATAAACTAGTGACTTAAAATTATGAAACTAAGGCGGTTTTGCAGAAATCTAAGGCGATAATGTTATTTTGTTAGAATCATGTTGTATATTAGTTTAACTTGCCATTATATATTTAATATGCACATGATCATAATTATAACATTAGGTTTAAAATAAGAGTTGAATGTACGCAAATCACTTTAGCACTATTTAAATGTATTTAAAACAACAAACGGTTTGCAAACAACCCGCAAAGGACATGAGTAACAAACCCGCCGCCAGCGCATCAGCTGTTACATCAAGTGTGGCCATGAAAACAGTGGGACAACCAATGAGAGGTGAAGTTTCGCAAGCGAAGGAAAAGCATTCGTCAACAGCAGAGGTTGAGATTAAAAACAAGGCAGATAGTAATGAAGGGTGGAATGTAGTCCATAAGAATAAGAAGAAAATCCAAAGTAAAGAAGTAAAAAGAGGGCAAATCTCGAGCCTTATGGAAATTCAAGCTAATGGAACGGAAGAAACATCTTCACGTTTGGCGCCTTCATCCGGAAACTACTGTCGAAAACTTGGCCACTCATGTAAAACAGGTGTGTGGATCTGAAGTGAATGTCAAAATTGAAAAAATTAAGCATAAGACAGAGAGACTACTTCTTTTATTGTTGGAATCTCTGAGGGATTATACCAAAAATTATGTCAACCAGATGTATGGCCTCTGAATGCAGAATTTTCCGAATGGATTTGGTTTCGGAGACCAACAAATAAACCAAACGACGGAAAATAGAAATATTGAAATTTTTTATCAAAACGCTCTAGCGTTTTGATAAAAAATTTCAGTATTTCTACCTCTTCTTCTTTCTTTTTTTTTAGACCTCTTGGTCTACGTACAAAGTTGGGTGTGTTTTGCAATAATGTAGACACAGTGGGAGCTGATTTAATTGCAATAACAGAAACGGGCTGCAATGAGTCAATAGAAAATGCCGAAATTATCAAACTCAAACTCAAAGCATTTATTTCCATTAAACCATTTACAGGCACTTTTGAATTGTCAAGGGGTTGGTCAGTAAAAAAAATATGAAGCTAGTTGCCCATTCCAAAGCGTAGTAGGTACCTATGGAGAAGAACGGGCAAGAAACTCCACGGACACTTTTAAATAAAATAAAAAAATTGATACAAAATATTGGTTACATCATTCATTTTGAAATTATGCATGTGAGAACAATGTAATAAGACGTACACGTTCGTAAAAGCGTCCGTAATAAAAAGAAGAAAAAAAGAATCATTCAAAAACTTAAAATAAATTAAAATAAGCCATGGCAGCTAAGAGATGACCAGTCCCAACTGACGGCGCCCGTTCACGAACATGACGCATGGATCAGCACCATTCAGCTCAACCATTTTGAAGGGAGCTAAATGATCCAACACACACGCCACCATCAGCGAGACATTTGAGTGAGCATGACATACTCACAGCCGCCAGGGCACATTCAAGTCAATGAAATACTACATATTACCCGGTTAATGGTAGCTCTTTAGTACATAGTACTCACACCTGTGCTATGCAATTATATAATAGAAAGGAAATTGAGTTTATACAATACAAAAATGGTCTTACAATCTTCAGCAGCTCCATCAGTATTTTCAAAATGTTAATCAGTGTGTATGTAAATTAGTTGTGGAGCAGGACCAGCAATGAGTCAAGCATTTTTATCAGTGATGTAATCCCCCAACTTATAATATGCCTGCCTACATAGTGTGCGTTTTATACAAGATTTGAATTTCGTCTCATTAAGTTGAAGTATGTGGGGAGGATACCGCAAGGTTATCAGATCTTACGATGCGACCGAATGGACGGACGAAAACATGGAAGCGCGTTTCTTGTGGCCACACATGGGTTCGAGATACGTAAAGTGACAGTACCTGCAGGCCTAACATGACACACACGACAATTACTCGCTCTTGCGTGAGTAAACAAAATAGTCGACTCCTTCTGTCAAAATTGATGTTTTCTCTACAAACTAACATGGCACCATAGTTATCTCGATTTTTGACAATTCAACACGAGATAATCTCCGATTTTTCTATCATTTAGTCGTATTTACTCGTCGTCGATTTTGACGACGAGAAGAGTAGACAAAATTATGATACAAAAAAAAAAAACTCCAAAATAACATGGCAGTTTCATAATTGTACTTATTTTAGTCATTTTATTTTACAATATATTAATAATGAAAATACTTAGTTTTAAACTACTATTTATATTAGAACGACGTGTTTTATATGGAATTTTTCGTTTTTTGTATGGAAAATATGAAAAAATATTACCTACATGTTGAGTGTTAGGGGTTTATGGGTTTCATAAAGGGGGTCGAAATTTTCATTATTTTTGCGATAGGACACACCGTTTTCGAGATATAAGCAAAGGAAAAAAAAAAGACAGTGGTGCCGATTCTCTTGTCACAAATGCGTCTAAACTAGACTAAAAATCACCAAAATTTAGTTTACTCCTGTCAAACGATGATTTCCCATTCTGAAATAGACTAAACTGGCACAACTTAACTATATTTTAGTTTGACAGCACTAAGATTGTACTGAGATTTTAATTTAGTGAAAATGACAAATTTGCTATTCTGAATTTGACGTTTTTCACCTAAAATTTTAATTTTCTGACTAATTCTGACCATTTTTAATCGCCACTGAAAATGGTGTGGAATATTATTAGTTGTCATGAACTAAAATTCACACGAACATCTCGAGTTCGGATGTAAAAACAGTATTGTACTGGATTTTTTTCTTTTCTTTTGCTTATATCTCGAAAATGGTGTGTCCTATCGCAAAAATAATGAAAATTTCGACCCCCTTTATAAAACCCTTATACCCCTAATACTCAACACGTAGGTAATATTTTTTTTAATTTTCCATACAAAAAGTGAAAAATTCCATATAAAACACGTCGAGGATGCCCCCACTGCGCGCCTCCAGCTCTAAAAAAAATCACGGGGTAGGGCAAACAAGTATGTACCACGTGGAGTCGCAATTGTCAAATTCGATTTAGTTGTGTCAAAATATTATTTTAATTTAGAGACTTTTTACTACAGAATAGCGTTAAGATTCTCATAGTAAAAAGTAAGGAATTTTAGTGATAGTTTAGTTAGTTTAGTCCGGTGTACAAGAGAATCGGCACCAGTATTGTTTTTGCACCTTCGAGGTGTTGGTGTGAATTTTAGTTCATTTTTTAATCGCGATTAAATACTTACTATGTGTTTGCACTGGCGAAACATTCACAACAAAACATGTTTAAATCGTTAGTTTCTGTCAATGTTTCATACACTATTTGACAGGAACTAGAGATTTAAACATGTTTTGTTGCACAGAAATATTACTTTATTATATCTATGTTTTGTTGTGATGTTTCGCCAGTGCAAACGCACGGTTAGACAATTAACATTTTAGGTGAAGAACGTAAAATTCTGAATAGCAAAATTCCCATTATCACTAAATTAATAGCTCAGTGCCGTCAAACTAAAATATAGTTAAGTTGTGTCACTTTAGTTTATTTCAGAATGGAAAATCGTCGGGTGACAGGAATAATCTAAATTTTGCTGATTTTTAGTCTAGTTTAGAGGCATTTGTGACAAGAAAATCGGCACCATTGAATGAATGAAACGGAATTTCAAGCCGATGTTCCTATCATAAAAATAATTTGTTTTTAATAACTTGCAACATCGGTTTCTCGTCGCGAGATATAGAACTGTCAAAGTGCCTTTTTCGAGATATCTCGTCGTTTACGGTCATGTTAGGGATTAGAATGACGTCAGAATCGTAGACAAATTTCGACAAAACGAGATAAAGAGCTTGCCCTGCTGCAGGGCTAACATGACAAGCGCGAGAAAGCTCTTTATCTCGTTTTGTCGAAATTTGTCTAAATTAATTGTCTAATTTAGTGAAAATGGGAATTTTGCTATTCAGAATTTTACGTTCTTCACCTAAAATGATGATTGTCTAAGTATATAATCGCGATTAAAAAATGAACTAAAATTCACACCAACACCTCGAAGGTGCAAAAACAATACTCTTTTTTTTTTCTTTTGCTTATATCTCGAAAACGGTGTGTCCTATCGCAAAAATAATGAAAATTTCGGCCCCCTTTATGAGACCCATAAACCCTTAACACTCAACATGTAGGTAATATTTTTTCATATTTTCCATACAAAAAACGAAAAATTCCATAAAAAACACGTCGTTCCAATATAAATAGTAGTTTAAAACTAAGTATTTTCATTATTAATATAATGTAAAATAAAATGATGACTAAAATAAGTACAATTATGAAACTGCCATGTTATTTTGGAGTTTTTTTTTGTATCATAATTTTGTCTACTCTTCTCGTCGTCAAAATCGACGACGAGTAAATACGACTAAATGATAGAAAAATCGGAGATTATCTCGTGTTGAATTGTCAAAAATCGAGATAACTATGGTGCCATGTTAGAGTTTGTAGAGAAAACATCAATTTAGACAGAAGGAGTCTACTATTTTGTATGGACGTGCTGTCAGAAAACGAGAAAGTGACCGAAATAGACAAAAATTACTCATGCGAGAGCGAGTAATTGTCGTGTGTGTCATGTTAGGCCTGCTGGTGACGTCAATGTAGGTAGGTAGATGCGCTTTTGAACTGATTTGTGCAACCGTACATACCCGTAATAGATATTTGTTTTTGTGTTGTGTGGTTTATATTCCTCCAAGCAGTTGCGAAAATGATTATATGATTTTGTTTAGAATTATTTAACAGTTATGTGTTAAATATAGGGACGTTGTTGTTATAGGAGATTTTAATCTATATTCTTGTAATACTAATGTGATCAATTGTTACGAATATTTTCTTTCGTTTTGTGAATTCATACAAACAAATCACGTACCTAATTGCAATAGCCGTCAGTTGGATTTAGTATTGTTTATCGAGTGTGGGTGAGGTGCGCGTGAGTGCGGCGGACGAAGCGCTTGTGCCAGTGGACCCTTACCACCCGCCACTCGTAATAAGCGTGCCCAAAGGTAAGTGCGAGCGTTGGACAGTACATCCACTGATCACACGCCTGCAGACCATGCAGTGACAGAATCGAGTGACTTGTGGCCACAGTGGAGTTTTGCCAAAGCGGATAAAGCGGAGCGGAGCGGGGTGGTTAAAGCGAATTATGATTCATTGTATTCGTTGCTATTATCAAACGATTGGGGTCCGATGTATGACATGCATGACCCAGAGGCGGCGGTTCATTACTTTTATAACACCGTAAATAACACAATTATTGATAGTTGTGTTCCAAGGAAGAGGAAAATAAATGTAAATTCTAGGTATAGGTACCCGGAGCGGTATACCGGTGAAATTATTCATTATATTAGAAAGGAGGGGATATTGCATAAGAGGTTTAAAGAAAGTGGGGAAAGCAGTGACTACGAAATGTTTTCTCGGTGTAGGGCGGCGGTAAAGACGATGATAGTGCGTGCCCTTGACCAGCACCAGGAGTGGGTTCAACAACATTTTACAAAAGATCCTAGATCTTTTTGGGACTGACTATGTGAGGTCTAAAAAAGGAACAACGAACGGTCAAAATATTATGAAGGACGGCAACATTTTATCTGACTCAGAGTGTGCTAAAGAGTTCGCGCAATATTTTTACTCTGTCTACAACAGTCAGCAGCCGCGTCTCGACGTAAAGGCAGCGGTAGCTTCAAGCGGCGGTAACAGCTCGCGTGTTCACATAGGTCGCCTGGCACTGAGTCAAGTAACGGATGCACTTACTCGACTTAAACCAAAACGGTCAGCGGGACCGGACGGAATTCCTGCTTTTGTGCGCGCTGTTTTAGCGAAGCCACTCTTACACCTTTATAATCTGTGCATGGAATCCTCATATTTTCCTGAGTGTTGGAAAATCACGCGCGTGATTCCAATATTTAAGGGTGGGATGGATTCAGACGTGAGTGGCTATAGGCCAGTGGCAATTCTGTCAACTCATTGTGTCAACTCCAGCAAAAGTTTTTGAGTCAACCATACAAAGGTGCATATTAGACCAAGTTTCTAGTTTGCTACAAACGAATTAGGACCCTCTGACATTAACATTAAGGTTTATTCAATTTATATGAGCTTATCAGACAGTTCTCGAGGACTTGATGAACAAATACAATAATAATACAGACACGCCAATTTGATTTTTAAAACGTTAGCATTAGGTTATATGTTATAACTACTTGTTATAATATCGGTCTCGTGGTCTGTGTATAAGTCTGATAAAAACAAGTTGCGAGATCAAATCCTGCGCTGAATATATTGTTTTGCTTTCAATTTAGAATTTATTCCAAAACTATTTCGTGTATTTGTAAAGAACTATAGACGGATAACCTTCAAATATAAACTTTCTAAAATGGTAATATTTTCGCATAACTTGTAATAAGTGGGTAGTTGAAAAATAAGTATTCGTATTCATTATAAAACCTAAGGGTATGCAGTAACTACGCGCAATCGTATTTTACCTCGCCCTACTAAATTGCAAATACAACGTCTCTTTACAATTTTTTATTTTATATTTTATAGGTAGATTTTTTATTATCATGTCTCAATGGAGTGATTATTAAAATACAAAATAATCTATTTGCACGAGGAGAAGGTTGGCTGCTTATGCTGTGCAAGAATAAACTTTATGAATGTATGCTATATGGTTCAAATTCTTTAGAATATTGCGTGTAGCATTACAACTAAGATCAAATTTCAATAAGACCTATAAGAGTTGGCTTGGTCTTGTGGTTAGGTACTAAGGTAGTGCGATGTTCATCGTTATCTACGTTCGAACCAAGTTCAACCTAAATATAGCTTTTCGCTCAGCTGTTTTTTTTTTAAATTATTTTATTACACTTTTAAATTATTTTTTTACATTAAATCATTTCTGTAATTTCTTTTAAACGGGCAGTTTGTATAGAAATAAAACTAAACAACTGCAAGTTTAAAATGTTTACTATTTCATTAAAACACTTAGGTAAGATAAAGTAAGTAAATGCGAAGGAAATGCTAGGCTTCCAAATATATATTTTTAATGGACACTGATTTAAATTCGAGTTATGAGAAAAATAAGTTTTCTATAGACATTTAAATTCCTCATATCTCGTATTTATTTTAGTGTCCATTCATAATATTATATTTGGAAGCCTAGATATTCTGTAATCCAATCGGAATAAATACACACTACCTTAAGAATATGTTTGTTTTACAAATTATTTTGGTATTATGTTTGTATGACGTAATACCAAAATAATTTGTAGTGTGTGTAGTATTTACGTTGAAACTTGAGCGTTACGGACTAGGTAAACTTGCGCTCTGTTTAGTAAAATCTTATTTAAATGATAGACAACAGCAAGTTCAAATTAATGGTGTAAATTCACTCGGTCTAAAAGTAAAAATGGGTGTTCCTCAAGGTTCGATATTGGGTCCTCTCCTCTTTTTAGTATATATTAATGATCTACCCCATTTATTAAAAAACCAACCACAAATGGTGTTATTTGCTGACGATACTTCCCTAATTTTTAAGATAAATAGACGTGCATCAAATCTTGACGATATAAATAACGCCCTACTGCAGGTCCAAAATTGGTTTAGGTACTGCTAATAATTTAGTATTAAATGGGAAAAAAACTAAATGCATAAGATTTGCTTTACCGAGTGTTAAAAGTAATGATTGTGAAATAGTATTGAATAAGGATAGAATTTGTAGATAAAACTGTTTTCCTGGGGATCACGCTCGATTCAAGGCTGCAATGGGGTCCTCATTTAACATCTCTCGCAGGACGGCTAAGTTCAGCAGCATATGCTGTAAGAAAAATCCGTCAATTTACTGATATAGATACCGCAAGGCTAGTCTATTTCAGTTACTTTCATAGTATCATGTCCTACGGGGACCTATTTTACTATGGGGATGGGCTGCAGATATCGACTCTATATTCTTTTTATTCTGCAGAAAAGAGCCATTAGAGCAATATATTGTCTCCGTAGGCGCGATTCTCTAAGGGAACTGTTTAAAAATATTAACATCATGATGGTACCTTGTCAATATATTTATGAAAGCATAATGTACGTCAGGAAAAATCTTTATCTTTTCAGTAAAAGAGGTGAAAGACACAATTATAGTACTAGAAATATAATAAATTCAACCGGGTTTCAGACTGGCTAAAGTAGACTCCTCTTTCATGGGGTACTGTGTAAAATGTTACAATCAAATACCTCCCCACATACTCCAATTGAATGAAACGAAATTTTAATCTTGCATAAAACGCACACTATGCTGCCAAGCATATTATAAGTTGGGGGATTACATCGCTGACAAAAATGCTTGGCTTAACGCTGGTCCAGCTCCACAAGGGCGCATAAACTAATTGATTAGCATTCGAAAATATTGTTGGAACTGCTGAAGACTGCAAAAACTATCTTTGAATTGTATAACTTCAATCTCTTTTTTTATTGTATAATTGCATAGCACATGTGTGAGCACTGTGACCATGTACCTTCCATAAAGCTACCATTTACTGGGTACGTCTTTCATTGACTTGATATGCCCTGGCGGCTAAGAGTATGTCATGCTCACTCAAATGTCTTGCTGGTGGTGGCGTGTGTGTTGGATCGTTGAGTTCCCTTCAAAATGGTTGAGCTAAACGGTGCTGATCCATGCGTCATGTTCGTGAACGGGCGCCATCAGTAGGGACTGGTCATCTCTTATCTGCCACGGCTTATTTTAATTTTTGAATTGTTTTTTTTTATTTTTTATTACGGACGCTTTTTACGTACACGTCTTTCTACATTGTTCTCACATGTATAATTTCAACATGAATGATGTAAAAAATATTTTGTAATATTTTTTTTTTTTTTAAAAGAGTGTCCGTGGAGTTTCTTGCCCGTTCTTCTCCATAGGAACCTACGCTTTGGAATGGGCAACTAGCTTCATATTTCTGACTGACTGACTCCTTGACAATTCAAAAGTGCCTGTAAATGGTTTAATTGAAATAAATGCTTTGAGTTTGAGTTTTGAGTTTGAGTATGAACAACGCATGCTCCGCAGGCCCCTTAACGAGTTATGTGGAACGATTTACAAATGTGTGTGCGCAGTCACTGCTATTAGGCGTAGTGTAACTTTTGTCACTTAGATGAATTTATTATCTACCTCACGAAGCAAATGTATGTTTTACTTCGTATCCAACCATTCTTGGTAAATATAAATTCTGTGAACTTAGTTTTTAATTTACCCACATGTTTACAAGATAAGTTATTAGGCGTAAATCATATTGGTCGTTCTTTAATAATGCAAGCAATATTGTAGAAATGACAACAAATTAAAAAAGGAACTGATAATAATTGGACTTTTCAAACCCACATGTTTTTTGTTGCCAATCCAGCATCAAACCGCTAAGCCACAAGAACTTGTTGAACTTGTTTGACTTGTTGTAACTTCGGTTATTCTCAACAAGGTTATTCTTGTTGAGAATAACCGAAATTAATGATTGGGTTGTAATAAAATTATGTAGTGTGACTAAAAGCTTTCAACTTTAATATCAACGAGATAATGATTATAATAGCTTAACAAAATGATATATATTGCCGGTGGCTCCGACAATGTTGGGTTGTTTTACCTTAACGTTACGTGTTAAAGATCAAATTTGTGTGTCTGTATTATTATTGTATTTGTTCATCGAGTCCGCGACCACTGTCTGATAAGGTCATATATATTGAATAAACCTTAATGTTACATGCACAGGGTCTAAATTCGTTTGTTTTTAGGGTGGGTCAGATAATGTTGACTACCGACTGTACGTGGTTCCAAATGTTGATGCTGGAGTACAAGTCGACGCTGCCTACTTTGACTTCAAAAAAGCTTTCGATTTGGTAGATGATGACATACTATTAGAAAAGCTGGCAGCAGTCGGATGTACTCCTAAACTGCTTTAGATTTTTTTTTTTTTTTTTAATTTATTTGGGACAAAAAACAGTTATGCGTTACAAAATTAATACTTAGCTAAGGTATAATAGTAAACAAACGCACAACCCACACTATTGTCCACGGATAAATATCGATTTTAAAAGAAATAAGGAAACGGACGTATACAGAAAGGGACAGTAAGGAAATGAAAATAAACCTGAAAAGTCACACAAACCAACTCAAGACAGCGCTCACCGTCCAGATTTAGTCTGTAGTCACACCATAACATCAGCAAGAAGCAGTCATCGTTAAGGACGACCAGAAAGTAAATCAATAGCCATTTTTATAAATTTGTTCTGATTAAGAGCGAAAATATCTAAATTTATAAAATGTGAGTTGTACGTTTCTAATAATCGGCGGAGAGGAGCTCTCTCCCCAGCAGTTCGTAGAATATGCTGGTTGTAAATCTGAGCCTTATTATACAAGATCAGGAGTAAGCCAAGGCAGTCATGTGGGTCCGCTGAGCTTTATTATTATGATAAATGACCTGCCTGAGGCTGTCAGGGTCGCCACTTGTCTATCATTCGCGGATGATCTTAAGTTGCTCATGGCCATTAAAGATAAAAGTGACTGTGCACGATTGCAGCAAGATATAGACTACGTAGCTGAGTGGAGTAGGAAAAATAAAATGCAGTTTAACGTCGGAAAATGCTCAGTCATAAGGTACGTGACCTGGGTGTGCGCTTGAACAATGAGTTAACATTTCGTGACCATATTGTAAATGTTTGTAAGAAATCATACAGAAGTCTGGGGTTCGTTCTTCGACGAGCATCGGGTTATACAAATATAAAAGCAGTTGAAGCATTGTATAATGCGCTTATAAGAACGCAGCTTGAGTATAATGCTGTCATATGGGCTCCGTATGAGACTAAATATACTCTCATGTTAGAGCGCATAAAACAAATTCACCAGATTTTTGTACATGAAACTATACGGTGTCTATCCCTTCTATCCGTTGATGTACCCAACTTTATTTGTTATCGGTAGGGTCGAGTACAACAAACTCGAGACATGGAGGGACTTAGCTATATCCACATATGTACTCAAATTATTACGTGGTAAGACCTATAATTCTGGTGTTTTGAAGGAGATTTGTCTGAATGTGCCTGACAATTACGTGTCGCGACGCCGGAAGCCACGGTTACTAGCAGTGCCACACGCACGAACCAACTTGCTCAGCAAAGCGCCACTGACGCGCGCCTTGCACGCACTGAATGACACGGCTGACAGGATGGATTTATTTTCCTGCTCTCTGAATGAACTCACAAAAATAATATTGTATGTGTTATGTTATTTTTAAGATTTAGGTTAATTAAGGACCACGCTACCGCATTAGGAAAATCCTGTAATGATAGCAGTGTTTGTGATAAATAAATAAATAAAAAATAAATAAATTTATTTGGCGACTAGTAAAGTCACACCAGTATCAAAATAAAAATAATAGTATCAACACACTGTTCGATTTCGCCGGCAAGCGACGCGATCTTGCCAAATTATGTGGAGAGCACGCTGCCCCAAACGACGTTTAACGTTAAAAATGTTTCGATTTCAGACAGCTGTGCTGCTGGGGAGTTTGTTGCGGTTGCGCCATTTCTTCTTCCCAGCTAAAGCATTAGGAAGTGGTGAAGGGTGGGCGTTTTGGGGGACTGTCTTATGTAAGTTAACGTATGTTGTTGTATGTATGTTGACGTTCGAAAAGTGCTGACTCTCAGCCTAGTTTGAATAAATGACTTTTGAATTTGAATCAGAATTATTATTTCATAAAAAAATTGGCACCGATGTCGCTTCCGGAACGACCGTGCTGTTCGACGTCCAACGACCGAATCCTCTATATACATATAAAGGATTCGGTCGTTGGACGTTACAGATTAACTAATACAACTTGTTTTTTAATTATCGTTAGTTTTTGGCATTAAGTTGTTTTTTTACACATTTTAGTGACAAGTTTTATTTTAAAACATGCCATGCTAGGTCGCTTTAATTTTGAAGCGCTAAAGGTGTTTGATTTGCATAACCTACTTATGTAAAATGTATGCCAATAAATTATATAGTTTTGGAATGTGCTCATCAAGGCCTCGAATTGGATACCCATATTGTAATAAACGAAGTTTTTGTTTTTTTTACACATTTAGATATGGAGCCACACTGCCGCCATATAGTTTTTTTTTTCATAAAATTACAGCCTATGTCACTCGGGATGATGTAAGTATTCTAACGATATATACATACAAAACTGTTTAGTTATTTTAAAGTAATGGTGGAACAAAGAGACTCACATACATACATGAAACATATTCAATTTGTTTATGCTATAGCGCTACCTAATGTCAAAAAGATGACGCGGAATGCGAATAAATATGAATATGATCAATAAATGAATGTATTAATTTAATACGAGAACTAAACAATTTTCAATAATAGAAAACAAACTATAGGTAAAGTAGGTAATTGTAAGTATTTTAAACTGATTCTGATTTCTGAAACTGCAATTTACTATAGAGTACCTGTTGGTTGATTAAATTACTTGAATCACAGGAAGTGTTGTCAAAATAGTATAGTGAAGTTGTAGAAAGTAATGAAGCTTCTAAATCAATTTTAGTTCTGAATAACCTTTGTATTTGTGAATATTAGTATTGTTTAATTATAAAAGTATTAACTGATAATCATTTTAGCATTGTTTGTAAGTTTTATAGAAAAAACTAAGTACCTAATAATAAAGGTAACGCAGCGTTACCTTTTCATGGGAGTGGTGCCAGGGGAGACGGGGCTAATGTACGTACGCCTTACGATGAGGAGTGTGAAGATCAAAGTACCTGGTCGTAGCATCCTCCTGCTGATGTCCTGCCAGGCGTAATGCCTCTGCGCCTTGTCTGTGAAGTGCGCGTAGTGAGTGTTGTACAGCACCGGGTGCCCGCGGACTAGCCCGGCCAGCCGTTGCTTATCACATGCGGCAACTGGAAACATTATAAATACAATGAAACAATTCATGAGGAATTCAAGCACTGAAATGGACGGGACGCTTCAGGCTGTGTACCCAAGTCTGAGCAATGGACCATGCCGTGTTCTCAAATAAATATCGGCGTGAATATTATATTTTATGGGTAGGTTAGGTTAGGTTAGGTTGTTAGCGACTTCGTCCGCGTGAAGGTCAACGCACACATCAGTTCGGCTTCGCCTCCACTCGAGCCGATTAGCATTATTTCTATGAAACTCCGTGTGTGCCTCCCCCTTTGACATCGTGGCCAGCCTAAATAATCTAGGATGATGTTAAAGATTATCTAGTTTACGTCGTTGTGCTTATTATTTAGAACCACCATACAAGCACCGCCTCCCGCAATCAAACGGACGGAGCTGGGAGGTAATTGCGTAACACACGTTAAGTAGCAATGGCTTTCATTTTGACAGATAACAACGTTCATTGCGTTATTTACGTTGAAAACAGTCAATTTTTTCGAACATATGCAGCAATGGATTAGCAATGACATTCAAAAATCATTCAGCAGGGCTATTGCGTATCTCAGTTGACAGTTCTTAGTGATGATTACTTGGCAAAGTATTCAACGATTAGCTGTCAAACAGTTGGTTTCGTATTGGATATCTTCAGTGACTAACTAGGATGACGTGTAATGGCAAATTTCCATCTTGGTTTTCTGGGTCTCTTATTAGATTACTGAACGAAAAGGAAAAAGTTAGATCTCGCTATAAAAAATATAAAAATCCTAGAGATAATTATGAATATGAAATCCTAGGCGACTGCGCAAGAATAATGATCAAGGACTGCTATAAGAGATACGTAATGAACATGGAAAAGAATATCGCACAAAACCCAAAACTCTGCTGGTCCTTTGTTAAAGCCAAAAAATGTAAGTCTAGCGACATTCCTTCCACTATGCATTTGGGACAGAATATTGCAACATCTGGTGAAGAGATAAACAAACAATTTGCCACACACTTTTCTTCAACCTTCACACCATCCGTTAGCCCGAATGCTCCCAGTACTAGCTCGCATTATTATTTTCAATCCGCTTTATGTGGAATGACTTTTACTGAGAGAGACGTATTGAAGGATTTAAAGAAACTTGATGCTTGCAAGGGTCCGGGACCTGATGGCCTGCCCCCGTTATTCATAAAAAAATGTGCAGCTATCTCTTCCACTTCAGTTGATTTTTAACAAGTCAATCAAATCATCTACGTTCCCCTCGCAATGGAAAGTTGCTAACGTTGTGCCCATTTTTAAGAAGGGTGAAGTCGACGATGCTTCGAACTATCGTCCCATATCTCTTCTTTCCGTCTTTGCGAAGCTGTTTGAAGCGCTTGTTTGTCCCATATTGACTTCGCACATAAGAGCACAGTTGGCTCCCCAATAGCACGGTTTTTGTGCTCGTAAATCCACTACCACTAATTTGGTACATTACGTTACTGACATTAGCAGATCTCAGATTCAGATTTCAGATTTATTTATTTGCCATCAATGTACAAGTTTAAGATGATACAAATAGCTGAAGGTTACCGCTACATTCTACCTTATGGCATGCAAATTCATAGAAACTAATAGATTACATACAATATTATTATAAATTAACGACTAGCATGTCATTCTAATTAACACTAACAAACATAAAAAAGGAAATAGTAATAAAATAATAATAATCATCAAATAGTCAATTGCACATAAATAATACTTGTCAATAAAAAGAATTTCATTATCTTGGAATTAGAATTAAGTGAAATATTATTTTACAAACATATTGTCATTTGCAAATTTTATTGTCAAATTTCTTTATCATTTAAAAAGTCATTGATACAATAATAACATTTATCCAATAATAATGCAGTGAGCTTAGATTTAAATGTTCGAATAGGGTGTTCGTTGAAACTGTGCGGAATTTTATTGTATATGATAGGTCCCATCGACATAATATTTTTCCTTAGTAGTGCTGTTCTGTAATTGCCTGTATGCAATAAGTTTTTATATTGTAGTCTCATTGGCCCTGACCGCATTCTAATATCGGCTAGTGATGGAAATAAATCTAAATTAGTTTTAACAAAAATTGCGACCTCTAAAATGTACAGTGATGGGAAGGTCAGTACTTTCAGCGACTTAAACACAGGTACACAGCTGTCTGTAGTTTTCAGATTTAACATAGATCTTATGCAACGTTTTTGGGCTCTAAAAATCTGTTCCCTCTCACTGCAATTGCCCCAGAATATTACTCCAAATCTTAAAATTGGCGCCACTATACCGTGGTAAGCTATTACGAGTATATTATTGCTTACTTTATGCGATAGATTATGCAGCACATAGGCTGACTTGCTAAGTTTACAACAGGCTACCTTACTGATGATTTTGTCTCCAATTTGTGTCTCACAGTTTCGATTAGGGAATATCAGAAATGTTCCCTTCAGGTTGTACTTCATGACTTCATGGTTGCAGTTTTCGGTAAGTACTAACTTTTTCTTCGTGAAAAGTAACCATATTCCGTCGGCTATGATGTGGCTTCTTACATCTTCTATTTGGATAAAATTCTTATGACACGCAGAATAGTTTTTAAGTAGCATTATTTGTTCTATACACGTTGTATCAGCGTATTGCACGATATTATCTTCCTTACAGAGGACTCGATCATCTTCAATCTGCTCGCACGGGATAGACACGGGACTGTATTTCAATCCATTCACCATAAGGTACTTAGGAATTATGATAGAGGTTTTTAATGAACTAGGATTGTATATAGGTATAGGAATAATCTTGTAATAATTATATGTGACCGTGTCTAATAAGGGAACTTCTAACACAAAAACTAACTTCTTATTATCAGAGAAAGATTTAAGAACTATAGTACTTTCAAATTTTGTAAGGTTGTCCTTACCTACAATTTTTTTTTTTTTTTTTTTGTTAAATAACAATTTACTCGCCAAACTAAATAGTTTGTTGGCAAGAAGCGCCTGTTTTTAGTCATACATATTAACAAGTAATCTAGTGAACAGATAACCTTATAACAAAACTAACAAATAAGTAGGTACCTAACGAATAACTGTAACCTATAAGTAATCTATAATGTTTCTCTATTTCTAATAAAATATGAAAAAGTTCTGTAGAATTAATTATTGATTGATGAAGTATATGTATTCTGCTGAAAGCTATTGCCGTTTCTGTATCTTGAATTACATTATGAATAGTACGAAAGTTATTCAAGATTTGATATAGACTATTCATTTGACTTACTATATTATGTATTATAGACTGATTATACTGTAATGTTTGTAGTTGCGAGGTTCTAATATTCAATTGAATTAAGTTGTATTTTAAGATATCTGAAATATTAACTAATTTATCGAAGGCTTTTTGCATAAGTGTCAGTTTTCTTTCTACTGAATGTTCTTTATTTTTTAGCTGGCTAATCTCCGAATTGTATCTCATGGCGTCATCATTATCTAGATTGCCTGAAATTAATTTAACAATAGAACCTAACGGGTTTATTAGGCCCCTTCTGAACCTTTTACTAGACATTATTTGTTTCAATCTATCTTTAGTAAGTTCCTTATAGGATTCTATTTGAAAGACTAATCCTAAAAGTTCACTACGCGACTCATTTTGTGAGTAAATCATATCTCTTAATCTTAAAAAATTGTTTAAAATTATTATCTAAATACCTAACTATAGTTTCTAGATGTAACATCTTAAAAATAGTCCAGTGACTATTCTGAATCACTGCTGCACTTATCCGTATCGGCGCTATTCCAGGATTCTGAGTCATATCCTGGAGGTTTACGCTGCTTGCTGATTCCGCTAGGGCCAGGAGCGTCAGGATTGCTTGCCACCACCCGTGGAGGGCGTTTTACGTTTTTTATTGCCACTTTCTTATTTCTTTTTCTCAGTTTTACCGGTACAATATTCCTATCTACTTTCCCTATAACCTTTGCTTTTTCATATCGTGGCACTTCTTTAGCTTTCCTATTCCTAGTAGTTTTCATAAAAAACTTCGTCACCTTCCCTTATTTCCGGTAGGTTTTCACCGCCTTTCCTCTCTGCGACTTTATATTTATTTTCCTTAATTTTATCACTAACATATTCGTATAAAACTTTAAGTCTATTTCTATGATCCTGAACTAGTTTCTGTAAAAGATTTTTATCTCAATCTATATTAAATGGATTTCCTGACTCTGTATGTCCAAATACCATTTCAAAAGGTGTGAAATTTGTCGCACTATGAATGGTGTTATTGGCATCTTTATCGCTTTTTTCATATTTTGCTAACCTATAAATTTCAAGTATTGTTGAGTGGAAACGTTCCACTACAGCCATTAAGTTAGGGTTATTTGGTGTCCCTACATGCATTTCAATTTTGTATAGGCTCAGTAGTTCTTTAACAAGGTTATTATTAAATTCGGTACCGGGGTTACTTCTTATTTGTTTTGGTAACCCATAGATACTAAAATATTTTATTAATGTCTTAACAATTTCTGGTGTACTTATATTGGGTTCATTAAAAGCTTGCGCTAATTTACTAAAAGCATCTACTATGATTAAGTAATAATTATTTTCTATGTACAAAAGGTCCATGAAAACTTCTTCAAATGGCATGCTCTGTGTTTGAGTAAGTTGTATTAGAGGTTTTATTGGTTTCCTGTCATATTTTATTTTTCTACATTGTTCGCATGCATTAATAATGGCAGAAATTGTGTCCTTCATGTTAGACCACCATTAATGTCTTCTCAACTTTGTGAGTGTTTCCCGAATACCCCGATGAACAGTTTTTCCCTCATGATACTTTATAATAATCTCTCTTTGCTCTTCTTCGTTTGTGACATTAACTACTCTCTCTCTACATTCTATTAGATTTTGCGAACTTTTTTATATAATGCTGTCACTACATTATTAAATACTTTTCTAAATACTTCTGTTTCAAAATAAATGAAATATTTCTGCTTGAAATCTACATACTCTTTCAAAAATTGCTTAACTAATTGTTCATTATTAACAGCTGGCATGTGTACCTCAATTATTCTTTGGCTGCTATTAGAAATGTCTTTTACATGAATATAATTTTTATACCGAATATAGACAAGTATTTGTCTAGGTTTGGTATCTTCATTTAAAATTAGTATACCTTCATGCTCCCTATTTGATATTGAATGAGCAGTAGCTCCGTCGTCTGATTCAGATATATCAAAGACTGCCTTTCAACTTAGCCTGTCCTTTTTATCTACGCTTAACTTTACTTTATCAGAATCCGACTGATATGCAGATTATTTCTTCGATTTCATTATTATCTTCTAAATTTCTAACAGCTTCCTCATCGTCTACATTTACTTGCATAGACTCACTATCGATATCTAATATATTAACCTTTATCTCCCTAATTTTGCTACCATTTAAGCTAATTACAATATTATTATTACCTGAACTTAAGCTATTTATTTTTACTCGAGATAATGCGTCTGCATTAGAGTTCTGTGACCCTTTCTTATAATTAATTTCGAAGTCATACTCCTCGAGTCTAAGGCGCCATCTAGTAAGCTTACTATTTGGTTCGTTAAGCGAATAGAGCCAGGCCAAAGGTCTATGGTCCGTATAGATGTAAAACTTTTTACCCCATAAATACGGTCTAAAGTATTTTACTGCCCATATAACTGCCAAAAGCTCCTTTTCTATGGTGCTATATCTCGACTCGGTATCGCTTAGAGTTCTGCTAGCATAGGCTACTGGTTTGTCCGAGCCTATGGTGCCCTGCGAAAGTACTGCCCCTATTGCAAAGTTTGATGCATCCGTGGTCAAAATAAATGGTTTATTAAAATCCGGAAATTGTAACAATGGAGCATTTGTGAGAAGTTTCTTGCATGTTTCAAAACTTTCTATATATTCCTCATATAAATCTATAATTTTATCTTTTTTCAAACAAACTGTAAGTGGTCTAGTTATTTTCGCGAAATCCCTAATAAATTTTCTATAATAACCTATGAGACCAAGAAAACTTTTGATTTCAGTCGTCGTTTTGGGTATAGGATACTTTAACACTGCTTCTATTTTATCATTATTAGGTTTTAAACCTTCACTGGTTATGGTATGGCCTAAATAAAGTACTTCCTTCCTTAAGAATTGGGATTTATCTAAAAGTGCAGTTGCACTTTTAAATTAGTTTCACGAAATCTTTCAAAAACAGCCCTAAGTTTTTCATTATGTTCCTGAATACTTTTCGCAAAAATTATGACGTCATCAAGGTAGGGCAATGGATACCTTGTAAGCCTCTTAAGACGTTGTCCATTGCGCGCTGGAATGTTGCCGGTGCCGTTTTTAGGCCAAACGGCATCCGATTAAATTCATAATGTCCAAAAGGTGTACTAAAACCTGTCTTTGCTCTGTCTTCCTTTTCTACTTCTATTTGATGGTACCCACTTGCGAAATCTAGGGTAGTAAAGTACATACTCTTAACTAACATATCAAAAAGATCATTGATATAAGGTAAAGGGTATTTATCATCTATTGTGATTTCATTGAGGCGTCTATAATCGATGAACATCCTCCATTTTTGTTTACCAGAATTATCGAATTTTTTTGGTACCAAATGAACCGGTGCACTCCAAGGTGAAAACGATTTTTGGATAACATTATCCAATTCATTCAATTCAATTCATTTATTTATTGTTTGTCACAGGTAAATAGGCAGATCTCACAATAGTATTATTGAATCACTGTAACATACCCATGGGGTGTACAATATTTATATGGTATGTCAATGTTATTAGTTATGTTAAAAATAAAGAATAATAATAAATTACACTCATAATTGGTTGGTGGTTGTTATCCATTGCATTGGCTGTTTTAGTCAACCTCATTTTACATTAATAGGGACATACAATTTAGTTTAATAAGTCAAAATATAAAAATAGAAAATTAAGTTTAACATGTCAATTTTTCGTCAACCACATCAGACATTATTAATAGTCATAATTATTTTGGTCATGCGATTTACATTAAATAAGTACAAAAACTAAATGAAAATAAGTTTAACATGTCAAGTTTTAGTAAACCTCGTGCTAACAATAAATAAGTCAAAAACAAGTTTAGTCAATAATTCGGTCTGTTAGAAATTCATTAATTGAGTAATATGTTTTAATAAATAAATAAATAAATAAATAAATTCATTTATTTCAGACATAATTACAAAATTGTCCATATAGTGTTAGTAACAGAGGTCTTAAAAACTATGTTAGTATACTAGTATTAATTCACATTATAAAAATTCAAATAGACATTAAAACACCACATAAAATACAACAAAAATAACATTACATATATTAATTATGTCACGTGAAGCCGAATAAGCCTCCCCAGCACTGCAGACTCCGGCCTATCTGATATCATCCTCAGAATTCCGTTGGGGCTCCCACGGATCCTAAACATCAGAGATGCTGCTTTTTTACGCATTATGGCATAAAAATCGTCGACCCTAGCGTCAGCAAACATGCCTGATGCACTGCAGAAACGTGGGAGCCCGTGGGAACTCTGAAGGCGTTGTTGTATTGTACACGAAGAGCGTTGTAGGCCCGTTGCGTGTAGCTGGTCCATAGAGCATTGGTGTAAAAGCTTTGGCAGTAGGCCCTGAACAGTGTCACTTTTACATCTACTGTACACCTTGCAAATCTATGCACCAACATATTCGCACGAACCGACAACGCCCTTCGCTCCCTCTCGATATCTGCATCGTCATTCAGGGTCTCAGTCACTATGTGTCCTAGGTATCTAAACTGAGAGACACGTTTCAGAGGTACTTCGTTTAAAAAGACCGGGGGTACATGCTCCGGTGACTTATTCTTACCTCTAATCACCATGAACTCACTTTTTTTCTCATTGTATTTGAGACCATGAGCGACCGCATATGACTCACAAATACTGAGCAGTTTTCTCAAACCACTGAGCGACGGACTCAGCAACACCATGTCGTCAGCGTAACTGATGTTATTTACGCAGACGTCATCTATATGACAACCAACGTGACTGTTACTGAGGCCCTCAATCAGCTGATTAACATACAAGTTAAAAAGTCTTGGAGAGGTCAGGCCTCCCTGTCTGACACCACACTCAAGTGCATACTCATCCGAAAGCACATTTCCCCACTTGACATAGTTTTTCTGATGGTTGCACCAGAAAGACAAGATGTTAATAAGTTCAGTGGGAGCCCCCACCTCCCCAAGCTTGGTCCAGAGCCTGTTGTAATCCACCAGGTCGAAGGCTTTTGACAAGTCCAGGAAACAAGCATAGACAGGTGTTTTTCTATTAACATAGTAGTTGACGGTATGTTTCAGTGTCAAGATAGCACATTCGGTCGACAGATTTTCACGAAACCCAAACTGCGCATCGTTAAGCCGAATATGCTTGCCGATTTGTGCATCCAGTAGACTGTCAAAAACCTTTGCAATTACAGTCGCAAGAGATATCGGCCTGTAATTGTTTATATCCGTGACGTCACCAGTTACATTTTTCGCTATTGGTACCACAATAGTTTCTATCAGCTTTGCAGGTAGGTAAGAGTGTCGCATACAAAAGGTATACAGCATGGATAGGACCCTATAAAGATGCTTGCCTGCATACTGCAGATGCTCAATACTGAGGCCATCATTGCCCGGGGATTTGCCTCGTACCATATTTGTGATAACGTTTTCCACATCTTTGCTGGAAAAGCCTATAAAATTATCCGACTGGGGGGCAATCGCCGCGGGCGCGGCAGCACCCGACGACAGCGGTGAGACAACTTTAAAATGATCCCTGAACAGGTTGGCTATACCCAGAGCATCGCTACATCCCTCAACACAAGCAGGTATGCTCAATTTACCCTTCATTTTCCTAGTACACTTCCAGAATGCTCGGAAGTTTTTCCCGGCAACATGTTCTGCTAAAATGTCCATCTCAAGCTGTTTTTCGTGGTTTTGACAAAACTTTAGCCTGGATTTGAACACTTTACGTGTTGTATACATGTCGTCATACAACGGCCCATTTTCTGGTTTGCCACACGACACATACCTAGTATACGCCTGCCTAGCCTCATTGTGAGCCACCTTTACGTGCTTGTTCCACCCTGCCACACTCTTACCTTTCCTACGTTTTCTAGCAGGTTTACTTTGTACAGAAGTATAACATAATATGTCCACAATATCATTATATAATTGGTCAATAACAAGTCTATGTTTTAAGTTATCACACATCCTATCCGCACAGGCACCAAGTTCACTAGGGAAATGAATGTTTTTTAATTTATTATTACAAATGTCAAAATATTTTACAGTTTCCTGCTTAGATCTTTCTCCCCAAATAATAAAATTACTAATCCAATTGTCAACAGTACATTTTTTTCTAATTATGTCAAAGTCACATTCTATGATTAAAGGCAAGTGGTCCGACCAATACACTCCATAGTCAACTCTAACACTAATAATCGTTTGCCACGCAGATTCTGTAACTAAACAATGGTCTAGCCAACGTTTACATCCGTGAGCCTCACTAAAGAATGTATATGTATCAGACGACAAGCCTAGCTTATCTATGTCCAACATAACCAATTGTTATCTGAACAAAAATTCAGTAACTCGTCACAAAAAGCAGCAGACGGGTGCGCATTAAAATCACCTAGGATATAAACCGATTCTATGTTATTACTTTGAACAATGGCACTAACCTCGCCCATACAGTTCGAAAACATTGGCAGATTGTCTGGCTGGTCTGTTGGCATGTACACAGATATGATCAGTACCTCCCGCTGACTGACCGTACACGCTTTGATTGCCACGATTCGATCACTTTCACACTTCACGATTGATACATTGGTAAACACACTTTTTCGCCACATGATTGCTACACCACCAAACGGACGGCCCCGTCTCACGCCAGCTGATAGGTCCATGGCAGATTTCCCGGTGAAGCTAAAGTTGTCATCGATGCTGTTAAGGAAAGTAGGTCCTGTGGGACCAGCCATGTTTTACTTAGGAGAAATTCTTTAAGATTTAATTTAAAAACATTTAATGAAGAGATATTCTTGATACAATTTGGGAGCTTGTTATAGATTTTAACTCCAACACCAAATACACTCGATTTAAATTTTACTGTTCTACATTGAATACCTTTAAGTTCAGTTTTGTGTCTCGCACTTTTCAACGTTTCATACTTATCTATATCGCGTTTTATCATCATTGCCGCTTCAAATATGTATAGTGAAGGTAGAGTTAAGATTTTCAACCTTTTGAAAACTGGTCTACATGAATCAGTCTGTCTTAATCCGCATATACTTCTGATGCACTTTTTTGTGCTTTTAGAGCATACTCTCTGTTCGGTGAATTTCCCCAGAAAAGGATACCATATTTTAGAATGGAGCCTACATATGCATGGTAAACACTTAGTAAAGTACTCTCATTTGTAACTTTTTTTAACATGTAGAGGGCATATGAGAACTGATTTAATTTTTTGCAAACATGGTCAATCTGTTTTTTCCAGTTTAGTGCAGCGTCAATATGTATGCCAAGAAATTTGGTTGTCTTTACTTCTTTTAAAGAAGATTCTGAGAGAGATTTCTGAGATTTCATTAGAAATAAGCATCACCTTTGTACGTATTTTTCTGTTCTTATAATCTTGTCTGTTTATTTTTGTGTGTACATAAATGGTTAAATAAATAAATAAATAAAATAAAGTTTCACCTTTGTATTCAATTTGTGTTTTTTGTTTGCTTTGAGCATTTTCTCTATCTGATTCCTAATTTCTGCCGTTTGTGTAGGTGGTAACCTATGAGCTTTAATATGTACTGGGTCTTCGTTTTTAGTTCTAATGTTATGCTTTACCTCATTTGTGAACGAAAGAGGTACGTCCTCGCAATGAAAGATATCTTTTAACTCTTTGCAAATATTAATTACAGATTGTTTCTCCTCCTCATTCATATGATCGACTCTTAACTTAGAGAGATTATCCGTAAACAGCTGATCTAACCTATGACTATCCTTATCAGTAAAATTCAAGTTAACCCTATCATGTACTAAAGTATTTCCTAAGTATGGTTCGACCTTAAACGGGCTAGTCACTAACAATTCCATCTGCTCGGATCTAGAATTCTGAATGACTGTTGTCGCATAGCCATGTACACAGTTAACTAAAGCCGTCGGCATTCTAACTCCATCCGTAAATTGGGTAAAGTTTATTATGGCCTCACCGTGTAACAAATTAACTGGAAGTTTGACCCTTAATTCGCTACGCGGGGGTAACACATAAAATTCACGTATTGGCGGGTTATAATTAATCGGTATGCAAGTATCCTTAGTAAATAACTTTCTATTTTTCATATCAATATTCGCATGAAGTTGCATTAATAAATCACTTCCAATTAAGCCATCATATTTGTCGTCCACACAATAAATGTAGAATTTGTGCCACTCATAACTTTTAAATGTCCTAGGTAAAGGTATGTACACAACCTCATTATGTTTACTACTAGCGTGGGTGCTAACTACTTCAAAGTTTTCGTTATGCTTAAAGTCGCAAAAATATTGATTCGCTAATTTTGGGCTTAAAACGTTGACTTCTGGTATCGATCATAAAAATTGCATTAAGTTCTGGTATACGTATATGCGGAAGATTTAAAATACTACAATTTAATTTAATTCGCTCTAGTGTATAGAGGCCTTTCTGTAAAAATTTCCTACTTGTTCATTCTCATTATAAGTACTTGATAACACATTATTTTCATTGTCATCATAATCAGTGTAATTAACACGTCTTGAACTGGCCGTTCGCATGGTCACGTCGGTGTCACAACCTGATCCGGACGCTGTCGCCGGCTGCACCTGTTGCGAGCCATGCTGTGCGTTGTCAGCAGTTTGCCGACCTGGGAACTGCAATGAATTATAATTATTATAGAACGGATTGTTTTGTTATCTGTTATTATGTTGTTGTTTATTATACTGTTGTAAGGCAAAACCTAAAATTCTCCTGCAGCGCAACTTTAGTGGCATGAATTCAGATGATCTCCGAAGAGATGCTAACAGCATTGATTGGTCTCCTTTAGTCAGTGTTGAGTCGATTGACGATAAAGTCAACCTGCTGACAGACAACCTTGTGAGGCTGTACGATGTCCACGCTCCCATTCGTGCTGTAAAAATTAAACATCTTCCGGCACCATGGATTACAGACGATATAAGAGGTATCATGCACAGGAAGGCTGTAACAAAAACTAAATTTAAGTGTCGGCCCTCGCCGTCGAACCGGGAGATCCTTGTAGATGCTCGCAATCGCTGCAATAAGGTGTGTAGAGATGCCCAACGCCGCCATATCCACACCTCAGTTGAAAACGGAGATCCAGCTAAAGTCTGGAAATTTCTTAAGTCCTTGGGAGTTGGAAAATCGCGCCAAGAATCGATTCCTAAAAACTTAGATATTGATCTACTGAATCAACACTTCTCATCTTCGTCCCACTGCAGCGGGACCATGAAGGCAGCTACAATAAACTATCTTTCAAACCTTCCAACTCCGGACCATCCCGCATTTATTTTTAGTCAATTCTCTGATTGTGATGTTAAGAAGAGCGTTGTTTCAATCACATCTAACGCAGTTGGTAGTGATTGTGTAAGTCGAAAAATGATAGTCCCTGTCCTCGACGAAATCCTTCCCATCCTATGCTATATCCTAAATTACTCTATATCCTATGGTGTTTTTCCATCAATGTGGAAAGAGGCAAAAATCACTCCTTTACCCAAAAAATCGAATCCTATTTCCTTTTCCGAATACCGTCCTATCTCTATCTTGCCTTTCCTCTCCAAAGTCCTAGAACGCCTTGTCCACAATCAGCTTAGTGCTTTTCTTTGTAAGAATAGTCTACTGAATCCTTTCCAATCCGGTTTTCGTCCTGGTCATAGCACCGCTACAGCCTTAGTTAACGTCACTGATGATATACGGTTAGGCATGGAAGAAGGAAATCTGACGGTTCTTTGCTTACTGGATTTTAGTAATGCTTTTAATACGGTCGATTTTGATATCCTGCTTGGCATGCTTCGCTCGCTTAACATATCTCCAACGGCGATTGACTGGTTTCGTAGTTACCTGTATGGCCGCCGGCAACGTGTATGCATAGAAGAGTCTCGTTCTTCTTGGTGTTATACTTCTGCCGGTGTACCTCAGGGTGGCGTTTTATCTCCTTTACTCTTCGCAATATTTATAAACTCTATTTCCAAAAAACTTCTTTCGTCTTACCACCTTTATGCAGATGATTTACAAATATATAAAAAAGCTTCCCCTTTCGGATTTGGCTGATGCAATTATTGGTATAAACAAGGATTTGGATTCAATTTGCAAGTGGAGTGAGGCACATGGGTTACAGGTCAATCCATCGAAGACCCAAGTCATTGTTGTTGGCAGCTCAAGGATGATCCCCAAGATAAACTGGACACAACTTCCCCAAGTTCAATTTAACGGAACTGCCATTCCAATTAGCGAAAAGGTTAAGAACCTCGGAGTTTGGATCGACAAACATCTTTCTTGGGGTCCCCAGCTACAGGACGTAAGCCGCAAGATTTTTGCATCTGGTAAGTCCCTGAGACGATTGCGGAACTTTCTTCCAACTGCCACTAAGACTGCGCTTGCACAATCCCTTTTACTTCCCATCCTTGACTACGCTGATGTCAGTTACCTCGATCTCACTGAGGCACAACTAGATAAACTTGAGCGACTTCAAAACTTTTGCATAAGATTTATATTTGGCCTGCGCAAATATGATCACATTTCTGAATTTCGTACAAAGCTCGAGTGGCTTCCCATACGTCTTCGCCGGAATTCTCATATCTTATTTCAGCTCTACAGTATTCTGTTCAATCCTATAACCCCCTCCTATCTTAAAGAACGTTTCAAGTTCCTACATGACACACATAATAGATATCTGAGATCATCGGAAAACTTGAGACTAGAGATGCCGATGCATTCAACCAGCTTTTATGACAAATCTTTTACAGTTCAAGCAGTACGGTTATGGAATGCCTTGCCCGTGTCGATAAGGCGAGCTCAATCCTTGCCCACTTTTAAACCTCTGGTAAAAACACACTTCCTCTCTCCTTAAACATCATCATTACATTTAGTTCCTTGCTCTTGTTTCATGTTTATAGATTTATATATTTATATGAATAAGTTTATGCTTTATGTATGTATGTACATATTTATTGTATATGTAGATGGTACACCGCTGACTACCTGCAGTATTGTCTCTCCTATTACCTTTAATCCATCCAAAGGTTGTCTGTAAAAGATCGCTTTAAGCGATAAGACCGCCCATTGTGTCACCCTATGTAAAATTTCTAAATTATGTCTGTGATTTTTATGGTGTACAATAAAGAGTATTCTATCTATCTATCTATCTATTGTTTCTAGATGGGAATGAACTATTTGAAAAATTGTTATTACGAACGTTATTTCTATTTTGCGTCTGCGCTACGTTATTCGATGAATTACGA
Source organism: Xanthia togata (assembly GCA_963853775.1). Lineage (NCBI taxonomy): Eukaryota > Metazoa > Arthropoda > Insecta > Lepidoptera > Noctuidae > Xanthia > Xanthia togata. The sequence goes on along the minus strand of OY970791.1, from coordinate 31,233,691 downwards.
CTGGTAGTAATATTTTTAGAACGTTGCATATATGGTGCACTAGTGCTTGCACTTGGCGACGCTTGTGAATTAAAATTATTATTATAACTGTTTCGTCCCTGTAAGTTTTGATTAAACTTAGGGTTCCACGACTGTTCCTGGTCGTAAACTTCTTGGAAATATTGTTCCTCTAAAACGGCTTTTAATGCATCTTCCAGTGTCGAAACATTTTTTAGCCGCATCAACCTAACTAAATATTTCGGTAAATTAAACAAGAAAACATTCATAGAAAGATTTGTGTAAATATGTTGCTTAGATAACCTCACAGCTACATCTTCAACATACTCATTGATTTTTGCAATTAAAATAATTCTTAATTGTTGTATTCGGTGACAAAAATCTAAATAACTTTCGCCTCTATTTATTTTTAAGCTCTCTAACTCAAGGACTAGACAGTCTTCTGTCCTTGGATCCCCGAAATGATCCTCTAAAACCTGTTTTAATTCTGCCCAAGAGTGTATCGAATCTCGTTCCCCAATTAAATTTGCAGCTTCCCCACTTAATCTACTAGTTATCACATTAAAAAGATATTCGTTTTGTACTTCGTTCCCCCGATATACCTACATAAATTAATAATATATTCAGTTTTGCGGATAAAATAACGATAAGAGCCTTGTCTCGCCACTGAATACAGGGATTATTTTCAGAACTCCCGGAGGTATGACTACTATTCATGTAGTATTTCATTGACTTGAATGTGCCCTGGCGGCTGTGAGTATGTCATGCTCACTCAAATGTCTCGCTGATGGTGGCGTGTGTGTTGGATCATTTAGCTCCCTTCAAAATGGTTGAGCTGAATGGTGCTGATCCATGCGTCATGTTCGTGAACGGGCGCCGTCAGTTGGGACTGGTCATCTCTTAGCTGCCATGGCTTATTTTAATTTATTTTAAGTTTTTGAATGATTCTTTTTTTCTTTTTATTACGGACGCTTTTACGAACGTGCACGTCTTATAACATTGTTCTCACATGCATAATTTCAAAATGAATGATGTAACCAATATTTTGTATCAATTTTATATTTTATTTAAAAGAGTGTCCGTGGAGTTTCTTGCCCGTTCTTCTCCATAGGTACCTACTACGCTTTGGAATGGGCAACTAGCTTCATATTTTTGACTGACCGACCCCTTGACAATTCAAAAGTGCCTGTAAATGGTTTAATTGAAATAAATGCTTTGAGTTTTTTGAGTTTTGATTCCTTCCATTTTTTTTTTTTTAAATAAAACACAACTAAAATGTTTACTAAGCTCACGTGAAATTTTTATCACTTTATCTACTACTATACCTAATGTGCTACGTGCCAGATGGGCGTTTTCTAATCCTTATAGGTAGGTACACAAGACACATATAAAGATCACCAGGAAAATTTAAAGGAAAGTTTAGAGGACAGTGAAGAGATTTACTCACATGACCCGCAGCTTTTCCGCTCTCCTTCTGTGATCGGTGAATTCGCTCGACTTGCTCTGCACCGTGGCTTTTCTTGACGAATTTATTTGGTTCGTTGTCCCGTTGAATCGTTGAAACGAACGTTGGAGTCTTCTCGGCGCCCGAAAATACGATTCGAGATGGCACAGAGGACCCAAACAGTCTTAATAAAAAAATTGATTTATAATATTAAAAGAACCGAATTACAGTGTTTACAGCGCGTAGTCTGAGAACAGAATCGTTTTTAAAATAAAATATTACTTCTAAAGTTAGTGGAAACAAAGCAATATAACATATTGCGCAGGAAGTAAGTTAGTGCGTCAGCATAATTTATTCTAGAACATTCGTTTTTTTTTTTTTTGCTATATTTTATACACGTGTAAAGTAAATGCTGAGTCAGATCCCTTCAACTTGTTGATATGCTCTATTTGGGCTGACGAAGCATATATCCACAGGATGAGCATCCTTAACTAGCTCAAAGGGCAATCCTAAAAGTAATGCATTTCAAACCTAGAGACTTCCCCACAATCGAACTCTATTCCATTGCTCATGTCCTGAAAGTCAGACAGTTATTTATACTCCGAGCCGTTCTGAGAAGACACTCCATGTTACCATTAGACACAAACATCCTGTTGATACGCAAAGGAATTCCTGTCTGTGGTCCTGTCAGGTGTCATTCTGCTTTTGGCAGTCGTCAGTTTCTTGCCCTGAGTTCTCGTCTTTATAATAAAATAAATAAAGTACTGAAAATATATATTCATACAAAATGTGAGGTGAAAAAAATACTTTTAAAGTGGTTGCAAGAGTTATCATATGATGAAACAGAACTCAAAGTAATGTCTTGAAATATCCATACTGTATATACATAATTTCCAAAAAAAATTTTTTGTTTACCTTTTTAGTTTGTTAAGTTAGTTGTTAGCGCCACGAGCCTTTTGGAAAACCTTTAAACGCTAACACGAGGGATGCGGGAAATTTACCATGAAATAGGTAGAACTATCTAAACAGCTCTTTCCAGACTTCTAAAAGCCTGGAGCGGTGATTCAAAGCCTTGCTATGAGAATCGGCGGTTTTGTGGACTGTAATAAATCTTTTAAGTTGATTTGGAATGAGGCCTTTTTGGTATGGAAACAGGAATAAGAGAGGGATACAGGATGCAGCGCCTTACCTTTCTAGAAGCTGGAGTCGCCTTCCTGCTGCTAGAACTTTGTATGTCCTCGAAGTGTAGGTTAACCACGCGGCAAGCCAGCGTGGTTTCCGGATAAACGAATCCTATTTCTTACACAGCACTTCAAATCAGTTTAACTTGATAAGTAGATCTAGTATCATATATGCGTAGACCCTAAAATATGGATTTATCACGAAATCTAGATATATTAGCGGTAAAAGCTCTGGAGAGATGCTTTCGCGGCAGCGGATTAGAACGAACTTGTTCCTTTTAAAATGGCGTCCGTTGCGGTCAATCTTCTTCTAGCCTTGTATAGCTTTCTTGTTCTGACCTATGGTAGACGCTGCAGGAATGAATAGGAAGGAAGGTGACTGATGGGAAACATACCTTCTACCGCCACATTATAGTATAACAAAAGTTGAAAAGATTTTATGTAGGTAGATTTGGATATTAGCGATTTATATGGCGGTAACATTCTCCCGACCTTAAAGCGTTGCCTTTAAAGATATAAACCATAAAAAAAATACAAAGCTTGCCACTATACAGATAATTAAGCGATAGGATCTGATGTAGACAGAATTAGTCCTTAAAAATTAATTCGCGGGAGCGTCTGCTCTAAAAAGAGTCAGAGAATATAACATAAATTTACCTATTTGCAATAATCCATTCTCTAAACTAACCTAATGTAAGAGAGCTACACTCTCACTGGCTCGGTAAAAGGCACACACGGACAACTGGGCGGACCAGGCTACCCTTAGCAGTTCTAACGGTAAGAGACCGCGTTGTGCCATCCTTCGAGGTATGAACAGCCTCCACCACACCTAGAGGCCAAGTGAATGGTGGTGCATTATCAATAATCAATATAACTACTGATCGCAGTGGGATCGGAGTGGAAGGAATATTCCACTTGGATCTAGATTGCAATTGATGCAAATATTCTAGTCGCCATCGCTGCCAGAAAGACTGAACCATCTTGTGCAAAATCGAATGCCTGTCCAGCAAACTTACGTCCTCTACTTGGGGAGCAGGCAATGAGCGAAGGGGCGCCGTGTTAAGAAAATGAGCCGGCGTGAGAGCCGATGGCTCTGAAGGGTCGCTACTCATAGCGGTCAGTGGACGCGAATTTATAAGTGCCTCGATTTGCGTTAGCACCGTCAACAGCTCTTCATAAGACAATATTTGTTGACCGATAATCTTAAATAAATGAGATTTTACCACTTTTACCATGCTCTCCCAGCAACCTCCCATATGAGGCGACTGGGGTGTTATACGTTTCATCTCTATGCGACTTTCTGAAAGCTCATATTCAAGTTGCGGGCGATGCTCATCGAGGAACCTATAAAGATCGCGAAGATAAGAACTACATCCGACAAAATTAGTACCGTTATCAGTGTATATACACTGCACAGGACCGCGACGTGCTAGAAATCGTTTCAAAGCAGCAAGGAAATTGGCAGTGCTTAACTCCGAAGCGATTTCTATATGCAAACACCTGGTTGTCAGACACGTAAAAATACAGAGCCAAGCCTTGCGGCTTCTAATACCTCTTCCACGAACCGGTGTGTACTGGAGAGGGCCAGCATAATCACATCCAGTATGCGTGAATGGCTTGTCAACTTGAGTGACGCGGAACTCGGGCAGGTCTGACATCATTGGAAAAGATGGACGCGGTTTTGCTCTGAAGCAAGTATTGCACTTGTGGATACGATGACGAATAACGCGTCGCGCTGCCAGTATCCAATACTGATTCCTAAGTAAAGACATAAGCAATTCGGGGCCGGCGTGTAAATGCCTTTGATGATAATAATCGATTAAGATATCAATCACGTGATCGTGCCTAGGTAATACATAAGGGTGCTTCTGTGAGTAATTGATATCTGCGTAAGTCAATCGACCTGTTACACCCTGCATCTGCACCCTTTTCGGCTTACTCATCAGTCTACTCTGCATTCCTGCTGCTGACGCAGCAACCTCTCATTCCACTCTCCCCTTTCTCGCAGTCCAGCACGCCAGTCGTCTTCCAACCTTCCTACCGTGCACTTGTAACTTGCTCTCGTGTAATATTTAAATATACCTTTTATTTTAGCCAAGTGGTTTTCCTTTTTTTAAAAACCTAAATCGGAACCCGGTTATAACATTGGTGGCAGCGTAAAAGGGATTGAAAAATCTTTGGAATCCTCTGAAGAAGTGCTAAAAAGTGCTAAAAAGTGCTAAAAAGTGCCAAAAGTGACAAGTGCCAAAAGTGAGAGTGCTTAAGTGCCTCAAACGCTCCAGAGACGACTCACCCCACCGGTAAAACCCGGTACTGACCTATTTCAAGGTCACTCCACTCCGCTCCAGTTCCAGCACCAGTTCCAGCTCCAACAAAAACATGAAGAAAATGTGCATAATAATACTGTGAGTTGTGAACATTTTCCCATAATAATAAAGTGATCCAAGTTCAACTTATAAATAACGTACAACAGCTTATCTTGAACATTCCAATCCATACATCCTATCAACGGATGTTATGACTCGTCGCCCGTCGCAGTTCCAGCCTCAACACAGAGCATAAGCGATAAGACTTCTTAGTATATACTGATTGTCAACCGGAGTCCAATAATCTTACTTCCAGACTTGTTATAATTTACTAATCTTATTCTTTTATTATAAAACTTTCTTTCACTATTGTCAACCATGGCAACCAAAGATTCGAAGAACTTGAAAGAGGAAACTAAAGACGGAATACCCCTAAATGTAATCCTAAAATTCATTAAACCCTTTGATGGTAGCCGAGAAAAATTAAATGCATTTTTAAATAACTGCGATAATGCAATTTCCCTAGCTTCCTCTTATCAAGTTGACATCGTCTTCAAATATATCATCAGCCAATTGGACGGCAAAGCTGAAATTGCATGTTCAATTAAGGAATTTGATTCTTGGGCATCCCTTAAAGATTTCCTCCAAAAACAATTTGGAGAGCGTAAACATTACGCTCATCTTCTTGCAGAGCTCCAGGATTGCAGGCAGAGCGCCCAGGAGAATGTTAACCAATTCTCACTTAGAATAGAAACCTGTCTATCTCAATTACTTACAGAAATTTCCATATCCAGTCACAAAAAGAGTGAAATCCTTGGTAGAGTAGCTGCAATGGAGGATCTTGCTCTCCACACATTCACGATGGGTCTTACCCCTCGCATAGCTAACATTGTTAGGTGCAGGGACCCGAAAAATCTTAATGACGCAATAAACTACGCGATTTCCGAAGAAAAACTGCAACAATACTCCTACAAACAAAATCTTGCAGCGAAGTCATTGCGTCACAATGATTCAAATTATAAGTCAAATAAACCCACTAATTCTAATAATAATCAACCTCAAAAACCTGCCCCTAATCAAACCTCCTCAAATGATCCGTTCTGCAGATATTGCAAAAAATCTGGGCATATTCTAGAAAAATGCCTACTCCGCGAATTTAATAACAAAAAATTCAATCAAAATAAACCTTCCACTTCAAACGCGCAACCGAACACTTCTACCTTTAAACCCAATATTAACGTCGTTACCGAAGTAGAAGGTCACGATACTGTTGACAACAATTTAAACTAAAAAACGTCCCGAATAGGCGTCGCACGGGACAGATAAATTCCATAATAGACGACGTCAAAACTCAAATAATGACCCATGGACAAGGTAACCAGCCCCTAACTCAAGGTCATCCCATTAGAGTCAAGCAACAGGGTAACCAGCCCCAAATCGTAGATTCTAAGCCCTTAAAAACTCATGAAGTCAAGCAACAGGGTAACCAGCCCCAAACCGTAGACTCCAAATCCTTAAATAGTCATGAAGTCAAGCAACAGGGTAACCAGCCCCAAACCGTAGACATCATCCAGAATCCTGAAAATAAAAAACATGTTAATAAAGAAATATACGAATTCACATCTAATATACCAAATAAATACTTACCTTATATAAAAGTGAATTCTCCCGTATCATCCAACGATCTATCCTTCCTCGTCGATACTGGCGCATCTATAAGTATAATAAAGAAATCAGCCATCGACATTATGCCCGTAATCAATGAATCGATTACATTCAAAATCAAAGGTATCAATTCAACCGATGATAATCCTCTATGTACATTAGGACAAATCCCTATAACTATGTATACTCACGATGAACCTCATACTGATTGTAAATATCTAACACATATATTCAACCTAGTCGACGAATTAAACCTACCTTACGATGGTATCGTTGGCAACGACTTATTCAATTCCATGAGTGGTCAAATTAAATATGACGAAAGTATATTGCATTTAAAAAACATGAATCTTAAAATACATTTCAATGATCCCGTCTATACTATTGCACCGCGCAGCGAAACTATAATTGAATGTACTGTAGCAAATCCAGACATCAGAGAAGGCTTAATAGTCGACCAACATATATCAAAAAATCTACTAATAGCAAACTGTATGGTTCAAGTTAAGAATAACAACCGTGTTAATATTTCCATTGTTAACACCTCAGAAGAACCTACAACCATTAAGTCTGATCTGAAATTACGTTTAAATCCATTTGAACTGCAAGCTTCAGTCTTTATCGGTACAATCGCCGAACCCCATATTCATGAACGCACAGAAGAAGTTTTAAAACAACTCCGTGTGTCCCACCTTAACTCAGAAGAAACTGAGGCATTATATTCTGTCTGCTCTCAGTTTTCAGACATTTTCCACCTACCCGACGATCAATTAACCTGCACTGACGCAATAGAACATAAAATTAAAACTACTTCCGACAGTCCAATTCATGTTAAAACATATAGATTTCCCGAATGCCATAAAAAAGAAGTAGACTCCCAAGTACAAAAAATGTTAAACCAAGGAATAATAAAACCTTCCATGTCTCCTTGGTCCTCACCAATTTGGGTAGTACCCAAGAAGCTTGATGCTTCCGGCCAAAGAAAATGGCGCGTCGTAATCGATTACCGTAAACTTAACGACGTGACCATCGGCGACTCCTACCCTATCCCAAACATAGCTGAGATTCTAGACCAATTAGGCAAGTGCAAATACTTCAGCACGTTAGACCTAGCATCCGGTTTCCACCAAATAAATATGTCCCCTGATGATTCTCCCAAAACAGCATTTTCAGTTCCAACAGGACACTACGAATTTACGCGTATGCCATTTGGACTGAAAAATGCACCATCCACCTTTCAGAGATTAATGAACTCCGCTTTATCTGGTCTCCAAGGCATCCAATGCTTCGTATATCTTGATGACATCGTCATCTACTCATTCGATATCCCCTCTCACGTGAATGACCTAATTAACGTATTTTCTAGACTCCGTCAATTCAGTTTAAAACTCCAACCAGATAAGTGCGAATTTCTACGAAAAGAAGTCTCATATCTAGGCCATGTCATTACTGACAAAGGCGTAAAACCAAACCCTGAAAAATTAAGAGCCGTTCATGAATTCCCCATACCAAAAACTCCCAAAGACATCAAATCATTTCTTGGTTTTGTCTCTTATTATCGTAGATTTATTTCTAACTTTTCAAGCATTGCAAAACCTCTAACAAATCTGCTGAAAAAGAACGTAGAGTTCGTATGGTCAAACGAACATCAGTTATCATTTGAAACCCTAAAAAACAAGTTAACTACCGCTCCGTTGTTATCCTATCCTGACTTCTCCAAGCCATTCCTTCTCAGCTGTGATGCATCTAACTATGCGATCAGCGCTATCCTTTCCCAAGGCAAAATAGGCGAAGATAAGCCTATTGCCTATGCTTCCCGAACACTCAACAAAAATGAGTGCAATTATAGCACAACTGAAAAAGAATTACTTGCAATTCTTTTTGGCTGTAAAACCTTCCGTCCATACCTCTATGGCAGAAAGTTCACCATAATTACTGACCATCGTCCCTTACGTTGGTTATTCAATCACTCTGACCCCAGTAGCAAACTCCAGAGATGGAGGTTGAAATTGGAGGAATATGAGTATGAAATAGTATATCGAAAAGGAAAACTAAATAATGCCGCTGATGCATTATCCCGCTATCCTATAACCAAATCTGTCAATCCTATAAATCCTATACCTGGTACTTCTAATAAGAACCTAAATTCACCTGATCATGAGGAAACATCGAATACTGATGTCTTCCCAACTGTTCCTCCTGACGATTTAATCCAACTTGAAGATTTCGTAGATCCCCTTATCCAACCTACAAGCTTACCAGAACTAGGCAATCTTGATGACCTAGATAATATAATAAATGATTGTCCAAACCCAACATCACCTCCTGATGTCCCGAGCCCTAGTAGCTCCACTACTCCAGATGGTAATTACTCAGAATTCCTTAAAACCACTTCTAAGGATTTTAATCCTAACGTAACTATAATAGAACATAACGAAAGCTTATCAAAAACTGATAAAAGATATGTTATCATACCTACATCTATAGACATGGATGAATCCATTCCATATACCCAAGAGATCATATCTAATATTCCTAATTTGAACGAATTTTCCTTACTAGAAAGAACATTACATTCTTTCCTTAAATATGAATTAGAAAATAAAATCTACTATTTCATTTTTACCAAGGTCAATCACTTTGACACCTGTACATATGAAGATATCTACAAATGTCTTAAATCCATAAGAAACGAGTTGATTGTCAATCTGACAGGTCAAAGTAACCCCGAAATAGCTATATCAGACTTCAATAACCCTTTCGATAGTCATCAGTATATCAAACTATACAATATGATCCTATATTTATTTCATAATTCAGAAATGGCTATACACATTTATAAAAATACTATAATCTACCCATCACTAAGTGAAGTTCCTAAAATCATGAAAGAAAACCATGACCTACCTATAGCCGGTCACTTAGGTTCTAGTAGGATGCTGAAACGTATCCAAGAAAAATATTACTGGAAAAATATGCGAGCAGACGTCGAAAACTACGTAAAGAAATGCGCGCAATGCCAAATTAATAAAGCCCTTAGAAGAACCAATCGCGCTCCTATGCAAATCACATCTCTTTCCATACGCCCTTTTGAACGCGTAGCTTTTGATATCGTAGGACCACTACCAGAAGCCGGTAATGATAAATATAAATATATCCTAACCCTCCAAGATGACCTTACCAAATTCTCAGCCGCTTATCCAATCACTAACACTACTGCTGAAGAAACATGTGAATGTTTGGTCCATTTTATTACATTATTTGGAATACCCAAAACAATCCTAACAGACCAAGGGACCAATTTCACGGCCGAGCTATTTAAACAAACGTGTAACTTATTAAAAATCAAACAATTATGGTCCACCCCGTATTCATTCTACCTTAAAAGAATACCTAAAATCTTATGTAAATGAGCAACAAAATAACTGACCCCGCTATGTGTACACAGCTATGCTTGCATATAATACGGCCATCCATTCAACCACTCATTTTGCTCCCTATGAACTTGTATTTGGAAATAAACCATACATACCAAATTCCATTTACGAAGAAACAGCAGGCGCTACTTACCCTGAATACGTCCGTATACTCCAAAATAGACTTAAATACTGCCGAGAAAAAGCAATAGAATATATACAAAAATCAAAGATAAACTCCAAAACTTATTACGATACTCACACAAGGCCAATTAAATATAAAGTCGGCGATCTAGTTTATCTTAAAAATCATTTACGCCTTAGAAAAGCCCTTTCACCTATATGGAAAGGCCCGTTCAAAATTGTGAAAATTCATGGAAATAACACTGCGTCACTCTTAATAAATAGACGTCATGTCAAACACCATTTTGACGAAATGAAATTAGCTACTAGTAATGAACCTTAGATAATATACCTATAACCTAGCTAATTTAAATTAACTTTCCTTCCAGAATTGGTTACATTTATCCTACCCTGGCGTCAAACGGTCAAGGATATATCCAGCCAGCATCAGACGACGCAGGCATATATTTTGACCCCATTGGCTCTCTAAAAATAACCGATGATACTCTAGATATTATCGTTCCCATAGATATCTCTTTCATACAACCACATTTGGATAATATAAGGGATATCCTAAGAACTTCTCAAGTTTTATGTAATCAAAGTAATGCATATTATGAAGGCGAATGTCACTATTTGTTCCAACCATTGTCATCCCGCTATTCGGATATAATTAGAGACTTTGAATCTATTTCCTACCTTATACCCAAATCTTATAAAAGATCAGCCTGGTTTGGTGGAATCGGCTCAGTAATCAAACAATTGTTCGGTAACATGGACCAAAATGATGCCGAAAAATATAGTAATGCTGTTAAAACCTTAGAAAATGATCAAACCAAACTGGCAACCCTCATGAAAGAAAACATGATGGTTACAACATCCACACTATTGTCCCTAAAAGAAGTCATTGATAAAATTAATGCAAATGAAGTTAGTCTAAGTTATGCTATTGATACCATGAATCAGGAAATGGTGAATTTGACACTAATTTCCGATAAACTATTAATGAGATCTAAAATATCGGGATTGTCGAATATTTTAGAAAGTAGCTTATTAACCTTATCATTTAAGTTAGAAGATATTAATAATGCTATCATGTTTAGTAAGTCTAATATACTATATCCATCTATTATTACCCCTAAGCAACTGTTTTCAGATCTTGTGGATAATTATAGATTTCTTCCTAGCTCTAAGCAATTACCTGTACCCTTAACCTTAGATAATATCCATATTTTAGTAAATGTATCGGATATATCCAGTTATTATGCAAATAACAAAATAATATTTGTAATACAAACGCCTTTAGTAAACACTAAAGAATTCGACTTGTATCACACTATACCTTATCCTACTGCCCTTAAAACAATAAACAATACATTGTATTCTACAATAATACCATCAACTAGATATTTGGGCATAACTAAAGATAAATCGTCCTATTGTAAATTAAATTCACTTAATACTTGTAAAGTTATAAATACACAATATTATATTTGTGAAATTCCTAACACATACTCCACATCAGCCGTACCAATATGTGAAACTGAGGTTATTTCAAAAGCTCTGACTTCCGTCCCACCTCTTTGCAAAACTGAATTTGTTAATGGTAATTTTGAAACCTTTCATAAACTACATAACAACCAATGGATATACATGATTAGTCTAAATTATAAAATTACGATAGAATGCAATAATCAAGATCTATCTGAATCTTCTATTTCCGGTACTTGTATACTAACTATACCAGACAATTGTATTGCTTATTGCAACAACAATAAGTTAATACCTAAACATAACATTGAAATAAAAATAAAACCGATAGTACTGCATTTTGAATTAATTAACGACACATGTTGTAGTCCTATTACTTATTTAAAAGACAATATTAAAGTCCCTTACGTTAACTTAAAAAACATAAATAATTTGGATTCTCTTTTCTCAAATTATAATAAAGTAACTGATCAAATCAAAACAAATCTTAATGGAGTTATTGAAAAACCTCATATTGTCCTTTACGGTAACTATTATTCCTATACTACTGTTATTATAAGTCTAATTATAATCTTAGTTATTTCCTATAAATTGTATCGTTATTATAAGTTAGTTAAGACTTCCAAATGTAACCCTACACCCGATACTCCCATAGAATTGGCATCCATAGATGTTGAAGATATTCCTGCTCCTAGACTCAGAGTAACCTAAAATCCTGGAAAAACTTACCTCTCCTTCCGGCGTCAACTTACCTTCCACCCGTAAGTTTCCTCCAAATCAGGGGGCTGTTACACCCTGCATCTGCACCCTTTTCGGCTTACTCATCAGTCTACTCTGCATTCCTGCTGCTGACGCAGCAACCTCTCATTCCACTCTCCCCTTTCTCGCAGTCCAGCACGCCAGTCGTCTTCCAACCTTCCTACCGTGCACTTGTAACTTGCTCTCGTGTAATATTTAAATATACCTTTTATTTTAGCCAAGTGGTTTTCCTTTTTTTAAAAACCTAAATCGGAACCCGGTTATAACAGACCGCCAACACGGATGAGACCGTTCGCGTCTAAAAACGGTTTAAGTTTTTGTATAGCGGAGGAACAGTTCTCACTGTTTTTTAATTTATTTATATCGTTATTGAAGTAAACTTGTTGTAATGCGGATATTATTTTAATTTCAGCAAAATCTAAATCAGATTTGTTTATGTAAGATCTACGCGATAATAATTTTGAAAAGCGATACATATAGACAATTATGCGAAGTAACTTCGACCATGAAGAAACACGTTGAGCGAGCTCATAAATAAGCGATTTTGATCCACCCACTGTTATAGCGTGCGCAGAGGGCTTCAGTTCCGGCACTTCACTAACGTCTTCGCGATCTAATTCAGAAATAGGCCACTCTGATGTATGCTTAAATGCCCATGGGGGTCCGGTAAACCACAAAGGGTGATTGACAAGCAGCGCGGGTGATAAACCTCGAGATAAACAATCAGCAGGGTTTTCAATGCCTGCCACGTGATGAAAACAACTTGCGGGAATGTTATCGACAACCTTTGCGACACGATTTGCCACAAAAGTTTGCCAGCGGTGCGGAGAAGAATTGATCCAACAAAGAACGACTTTCGAGTCGGTAAACGCGAAGACATTCGAAATTTTATACCTTGGCTCAAAATTGTTCAGCACATTACGCATAAGCGTGGATAATAAAACTGTAGCACACAATTCTAAACGAGCAATCGAAATAGTTTTAAGTGGCGAAACTTTAGATTTTGAACACACAAGCCTAACGGTCGTATTAGCGTTATCTTTGACTTGCAAGTAAACAACGCCGCCGTAAGCGCGCTCACTTGCATCAGCGAACCCTAAGAGGTTTGCTACACAACCCTGCACTACCCCGAGATGCCGCGGAACGCGTATCTCGTTGAGTGCGGGAAGTTCGCTACAGAATTGCCTCCAGAGGATTACGATGCGTTGCGGTGGTGCATCATCCCAGTCGCACTTCAATAACCATAGCTCCTGAATCAGGAGCTTGGCATAAAGTATGACGGGGGCCACCAGCCCTAGATTGTCCCATAAGCGCGCTACGACGGACAAGATACTGCGCTTAGTACAGCTTGAGTCTGGTTTTGTGACCTTGAATTTGAAAACGTCATCAAATTTGTCCCAATGTGTACCTAGAACTTTGTCAGGAACATTTTTATCAATCTCGAGATCTGACGAAGCTCGATGCGAGGCGGGAATAGCGCGAAGGACCGCGGCCGAGTTACTCGTCCACTTCACGAGGTCGAACTGACCGCATTTAAATAACTGTATTAGTTCGATACATGAATTGATAGCGACGTTCTCGTTTTCCTGCGCTGAATCATTTGACATAATGCTGTAGCAGACGTCATCCATGTACGTGGAAGTGGATGCTATAGCAGCTGCAGTTGGGAATCTTTCACCTTCATCAGCAATCAGCTGATGAACGACGCGGATTGCATGAAATACGGACGACTTCATACCGAACGCAACACGAGTCAGTTCATAAACCGTCAATGTATCTTCCCGATGGAAGCGATAAATGAACCTTTGATATTTGCGGTCTCGCTCTAACATTCCCAATTGAAGAAACATTTGTCTACAATCTGCTGAAATAGCGATTTTGAATAGCCGAAAATTTAAAAGAATATTATTCAAGTCACCCTGTAAATTAGGGCCTGAATGAAGAACATCATTCAAGGACAAACCTGTGCTAGTTTTACAACTAGCGTCTAAAACCATGCGGACCTTTGTGGATGTCTTATCTAGACGGTAAACACAATGATGTGGTATGAAGTAAGAAGCGTCGGTGGATATTGTACTATTACTGTCAATAGGCCCTACTTCTGTTACATAACCCTTCTCAATGTATTCACGAATGATATCGTCATAGGCAGTGCGTAGAAAACTTGATGACTCCAACTTCTTTTCTAAGCACAAAAAACGTCGACGCGCTGTGAAGAAAGAATCTCCCAATTTGTAAACATCGTCGCGAAATGGAAACGCAACGGTGTACCTACCAATAGAATCACGCGTAGTAGTAGTGCGAAAATGAATTTCACATTCTATGTCATCTTGACTGGTCGGGGTTGGAGCGGAAATTTCCTCGAGTTCCCAAAAACGCTTGAGGAGGTGGCCTAAATCGTCTTCTACGATAGCGCAACATGCGGCAGTAGACTTATAGGGGAGCAGTGCAGGCGCGGAACCTATTATAATATACCCTAACACTGTTTGTATGGCGGGCGGTATCCCATGCATGCTGCTATGTACCGTATCAGGCATCAACAGGTGCGGAAAAATAGATGCCCCAAGCAGAACATCAACAGCGGTGGGAGTTGCGAACGTACTGTCCGCGAGCGGCAATGATACGATGTGGGTAAAGGCAGCCTCGTCCACGGGAACTGTAGGCAGGTCATCCGTGATGCGATCTACGACAAATCCCAATACATCGAAAGAAACGTTTTTGTCAAAGCGAGAAAATATTTTAAAGTCAGTGGAACCTTTGATAGGTTTTTCCGAACCACCAAACCCTCTAACAATCATTTGCGTATTTTTATTGTAATTCAAACCTAATCGGTTACAGCATTCTGTACTTATAAAATTGCTCTGCGATCCAGAATCTAAAAGGCATTTTACAATATGCTTCTGTCCGCTTCGATCGCAGATAACAAGTTGAGCGGTCGATAGCAATATCGTTGTGTGACGGATACATCGCGCGGCGCGATCTCCGTCATGCAATGGCACAGCAATGGATGTGTGCAAGGACGATACTCTCGGCTCGCTCGCAGTAGGCGCCTGTACGGGTTTACTAGACGGCGACAGCTGCGGCGGCCGCGGCGGCGTGGAGTGCTCGCTAAGAATCGCAAGTTCGGTTCTCGATACCGGCACCGATCCACTGCTATGAGATTGTGAGGCGGTTTGATTCGGAACCGTGTTGAAATGCAATAAAGAGTGGTGTTTTTGATGACAGTTGCGGCATTTGAGCGTTGAATTACAATCGCGAGACTTATGTTTAATGCTTAAACAATTAATACATGCACCTTTCTCTTTCACGCATTTGAAGCGTGCGGACGGTGTCATCTCAATGAATTTTTGGCACTTGAAAAAGTGATCATGCACAATATTGTCACATAGGCATTTTTTGTTAGAAGTCGCGATGGCTACATAACTCTGTGGGTTAGGTACATTATTGCGAGATTTGACAGAACTACGCGTGGAAACGCCAGCTGTGCTAGGCTGTGTGTTTTGATAAATCCTATGTTGACTCCTAATGAATTCGGTCAGCTGTCCGAAAGTCGGCAACGAAACTTCACGATATTGTGACTCGAAAGCACGTATCGTTTCTCCGTCCAACTTTTTGAGTGCTATATGCAAAAATACAAAATCTGTCAAGTTATCTATTCCAAGAATTTTTATTGCGTTTGCGGCAGTGACATACTGGTCCATGAATGTTTGCATATTAGATGCAGAAGCGGGACCATTTATTTTAAGATTGATCATCTGATCTAGATACGTAGAAGCGAGTACTCGTTTATCCTGATACCTATCCACGAGACACTTTACTATTATTTGATAATTTTCAGGACACGGCGCGATGCCTGAAAATACTGCTTGTGCTTTAGTGGAAAGCTTTCCTATCAAATAGTACAGTCTCTCAGCATCTGTCAACGCTGGATTTTCGTGTATTGTGGACTTGTAGCTTTCATAGAATAATGGCCAATTACGAACGTCACCGTCAAATGACACAATTTCTATTGGCGGTAAAGTAGGCCGTTTAGACCTAATGACTTTTTGATCGTCGTCAGTGTTCACCCTCGAAGGCACAGGCTCAACCTGCTTCAACACACGTTTGATACGACAAAAAAGATCATCAAACGAAATTAATGATTGATAGTTAGGCTTCGCGGATGGATTAATTTCTAAAAGTAGCCTATTGTGTTCGTTGACGAGATCCCTAAATTCAGATCGAGTTTCATCAATAGTCGCGACTGAATCCAGAAAACTCTCCACCATGTCGCTGTCTATGTGTGCCCTTTTCGCCCTTTCGAATACAATTTGAATTGATTCGAAAAGGGCATTTCGCTTTGCTTCTACAAGAATATTTCTGAACTTAAATGCGATGAGGCGGATTCATCACTTTTTTTATCCTTAGCATCAGCTGCAGATCGAGGCATCTTGATATATTACAATGAAATATGTGGGTATGTATCGAACCTATTCAAGTAATTAGATCGGAATGCACAGAGTGAATTCTCAACGCTGTCTTAGTGCGTAAACAACCTATATTCAATAACTATAATGCGCGCGGTAAAAAACAGCTAGTGTATAAAACTGATAATATTAAACCGCGGGTATTCTCTAAAGTGGAATGTGTAGGTACCTTGTGCTACGATGCAATGCAACTATGAATGAAGTTGAGCTATGACTGAATGTTAGATATAATTGAAACGTATTTTATAAACTAATCTATGATTTTGATAAGATTAATTAACTACGTAGTTGAATCTAAAGAAATACAGATACGAGTACGGGGTTCCCTAGATAATAAAATGAAGATCGTCTAATATTTAGGTGTAGGTATTGCAAATAGAAAATAGATCCGGCTTACGGAGGACCAAAATGTTAGCGCCACGAGCCTTTTGGAAAACCTTTAAACGCTAACACGAGGGATGCGGGAAATTTACCATGAAATAGGTAGAACTATCTAAACAGCTCTTTCCAGACTTCTAAAAGCCTGGAGCGGTGATTCAAAGCCTTGCTATGAGAATCGGCGGTTTTGTGGACTGTAATAAATCTTTTAAGTTGATTTGGAATGAGGCCTTTTTGGTATGGAAACAGGAATAAGAGAGGGATACAGGATGCAGCGCCTTACCTTTCTAGAAGCTGGAGTCGCCTTCCTGCTGCTAGAACTTTGTATGTCCTCGAAGTGTAGGTTAACCACGCGGCAAGCCAGCGTGGTTTCCGGATAAACGAATCCTATTTCTTACACAGCACTTCAAATCAGTTTAACTTGATAAGTAGATCTAGTATCATATATGCGTAGACCCTAAAATATGGATTTATCACGAAATCTAGATATATTAGCGGTAAAAGCTCTGGAGAGATGCTTTCGCGGCAGCGGATTAGAACGAACTTGTTCCTTTTAAAATGGCGTCCGTTGCGGTCAATCTTCTTCTAGCCTTGTATAGCTTTCTTGTTCTGACCTATGGTAGACGCTGCAGGAATGAATAGGAAGGAAGGTGACTGATGGGAAACATACCTTCTACCGCCACATTATAGTATAACAAAAGTTGAAAAGATTTTATGTAGGTAGATTTGGATATTAGCGATTTATATGGCGGTAACATTAGTTGTTAGGTTAATTTTCATAGTAGTAGTACTTGTTGCACGACCTGGGCACGCGCGGTGGATTATATAGCCCACTCGCTCTCATTGAGAGGAGGCCGTGTCCCTGCAGTGGGAACGTTATAGGCTGATGATGATGATGATGAGTACTTGTTCGACGATCTATGTTTAAATTGTTGTATGTCACTGAAATCTTGGGGATCTTCGGCTTCTAAGATACAGGCTTCTTGCCTAGTTTAGTTTAGGAGTCAGATGTTTCGACTTTAAACTGTGTCAATCTTGTACAGCCTAATCATAATACTCTACTTTGTACTATTTGGTTTTGTGTACAAATAAACAATTATTGATTTATTTTATTATAGTGACCTGTCTACAAAAATAAAGTAGTAGGTAGGTATAAAACAAAGCTAATTTTCGTGTCTGTTTAAGTACGTAATTAACTTAGAGTAGGGTGGTGACAGCTAGGTACCTCGAATATATGAGCGAGTCGACTTAGCCGATGTCATCGGTGGCGGCCGCCGCTGCGGCAGCTTCGGCAGCAGCTCCGGCTCTTCGACAACTTCAGCGATTGCCGATGTGGGCTGCTGTTTGATAACACTAGAAGATAACAGCACGTGTTAGTTCAAACATCAACATAAGAAGCCTAGTAAGTTCCCCCAGCTGGGCCCCAGGCCTTCTCTATGAGAGAGTGTGTGGGCCGTTATCCAACGCGGGTTGGTGAGTGTAACAAGAAGAAGAAAGAATTACGTCACAGTGGTGCTCTGCTATAATGGTGAATATGCATGTGTTATATAAATGTAATTATTGTGTCTAAAAATAAATAACATGATATATAAATGTAATTATACTTGTTATACCTATAAATGTAATTATTATCTATGGTTAATTTACTAAATGAATTTAATAACAAACTTATTTTTTATAAGTCAAACACTGATTTGACTCAACTGTTGTGTTATTGTCTCCAATATCTTTATTGAATTATGCAGTAGGGTCACACTGATTTATTTGTTGTTCCTATATTTAAATACTAAATGATTGAGGATATAAGTTCCATTAAATTATTTTGTTAAGAATATCTAAGAGATTAGTTTACGTATAAATTATATTTTTGTAATGGCATTATTACAGTTTATAGTTTAAAAGTATTTGTTTTGTACTAATAGTTCAGTTCATTTTATCTGTGGCAATATTCATGTTAGATAGGGTAAGGGTAGACAACTGTCATTTGAAATGTTTTAAAGGTCGTGTAACTTAATTATTGTTCTCTTTTCTGTACGTGTCACTGGACTGGTAACAATATAAAAGCTTAAGTTAACATCTAAGTACAGACCCTGAGTGGTGTCCATGTCAGTAATATTGAGTTGCTAAAAGATAATATAAGGAAATAATGTTGCTTATCAGAAGTTCTGCTTTTATTGTAAAATGGATTGAAATAAGGATCATCAGATCACTTCTGACTAACTACAATGTTCATGTAAGTTAAATTGTCATTATATCTTGATTATTGCTGATAACTGCTACATAAGTGTTAAATCGAATTAAGGAATATTCATATTCTATTTCTTGCTATTGATAAAGTTGTAAGCTTTAAGAAATGGTCCAATGGAGATTAATGTAATAACAAAACTAAATGCTAATGTAAAAATGTGTTGATAAAATACTTCAAAACAAGCTTCCGTGGAGTTTCTTATCCTTCTTCTCCACGAAGACCTAGATTTGGAACGGATAACTAGCTTTCTCATTAAGAATACCTATTTATTGACAAGTCTAATTAAAATAAATGCCTAGTCTTGTCTCCATGTGCTTTCATATAATCCTTTTCCCTACACACCATATTCATAGATATTAAAATACATAACATAACATCACGCCTTGTTTCCCCGAGGGGTACACCCACATATTAAAATGCCTACATGATTAAATAATTAACTAATAGGCAACCTGAAAATCCTGACACTCAAAAGTTGATAGTTAAGTGGATATCAATGCCTCTAAATGTAGTATATCTAATAACCTTTTCTCACACATGCATAATCAACAATGTAGCGCCTGAATTAGCAATTATCTTTTCACCACTCCCGCACGAAAGAAGTGTCTTCCCTCTACGAAAACAGTGAGGAAAGTTGGTTTTTCCTCACTGCTTGAACAGTGAGGAAAGTTGGTTTTTCCTCACTGTTTGAACAGTGAGGAAAGTAATGCTCCCGTTCAGGAACTAACCTTGCCTGATTTTTTTAAGTTAAGTTTTAAAGATATTTTAAAATATAAAGAATTATTTTGATTTGCTTTGTGTCTATTTAATTTATTTACCTATGATGACTGAATACTTTCTTGCTGGGAGTGGTGAAAAGTTTTGTATGCAACTTGTGAGCAAGTTCATTTGCTATTCGTTTTGTTGACTCTTTCGCTTACTCAGGATTGAAATTTATAATCACTCGCTGCGCTCGTGATTCTATTTTTCAATCCTTCGTTCGCTCAAGACTCAAAATCAAAACTCATAGGAAAAACGAACTTTCCTCACATGTTGGATAAATAACTATTTTTCTTTGTATTGACTATGGTGTAATTCCTGACTTGCGTAAGGTGTCATTCCTGGCTGGTGTTGAGCTTCTCGCACATATGTTTGAGGCCTGGGGAAGTCACATGATGATGCTCAAGCTATTTTTTGTGCCTTATCTAAGGTTTTCGATTGTGTTTCTCATGATGCCTTGGTCAGGAAATTGCATCACTATGGTGTTAGAAACACAGTCTTGGATCTTCTTATTTCTTATTTGGATGATAGAAACCAAAAAGTGGACGTTAACGGCAAGCGATCCCCGGGTTCTTTTGTCATCAGGGTTCAATTCTTGGCCTTTTTTATTTCTCGAATATATTAATGACCCACCTTTCCTTATAAAGAACAGTCATAAAATAGTGTTACTTGCAGATGACACATCACTTATGTTTAAGCTTAAGCGACAGCAGACAGTTACCGACGATGTTAATAATCTTCTCTCTTAAATGGGGCAGAATTGGATCTTGTGGACACCACTGTGTTCTTTTGATTCGAAGCTTCAATGGGGCCCTCATATAACAAAATTTAGTGGCTAAGATCTGCAGCCTACGCGGTCTATAAAATCCGTGAATTGACTGATGTAGAAACAGCTCGATTAGTATATTTTAGTTATTTCCATAGTGTAATGTCGTACGGCATTTTGCTGTGGGGAAATGCAGCCGACATTCAGGTATATTTGTGCTGCAGAAACGAGCTATTCGAGCAATTTATAAGCGAAGTTGTAGGCATTCACTGAGGGATAAATTTAAGGAAATAAACATAATGACGGTCGCATCTCTATATGTATTTGAGAACCTGATTTATGTAAAAAGAATACGAATCTATATTCTAAACACAGCGACATTCAAAGAATAAATACTAGAAACAAAGATTTACTTATTGTGCCCAGGACTAGGCTCCAAAAATGAGCAATTCATTAAGTGCCAAAGTTTACGGTTTAACAACAAACCCAAGCCATGTTAAAGAACCGAGCCTCAATAAATTGTAATCATTTATTAAACATAAAGTATCTCAAAAAGGTTTCTATAAAGTTAAAGATTACTTAGACGACAAAAAGGCTTGGGACTAACTCCATACTAATTGTTTAGTTTATTTTGTTTGACTGTATGTTTTCATTTATTATTGACTTAATCTACTCATTACACTGTTGCTTTTCATGACTTGTTTAGAGGATATCACTGGTACTGTGGAGCGTATTGGTTACTGTCGTAAAATAAAACCACCTTGGTTGAACGAAGTCTGAACTGAACGTTTTTCTGCCTGCCGATCCGTGGGACGCGTGTGTCGTGTAGCTATATGTGTCTACATCCTTCGCACTAGACCTCTTAGGACCCCGTTACACATTGAGATAGGAAACGGGCCAAAGCAAGCTTAGGGCACATTGTTAGCCTATTTGACGGACAGGGCCATCATCTACCCCGGTCACCAGGGAGAGTGGAACCGGCGAGAGATGACGTGCGGTATCCCACAGGGATCGGTCCTGGTGCCGCATCTGTGGGACATCGGATACGACTGGGTGCTACGCGCCGACCTCCCCAGTGGCATCAGCGTCGTCTGTTACGCTGACGACACGTTGGTCCTGGCGCAGGGGAGGTCGCACCCGGCGGCGGCTGAACTAGCGACACACGGGGTTACGACAATCGTGGCCAGAATCCGGTAGTAGGGACTCGAGGTGGCACTGCACAAGTCCGAGGCCATGTGTTTTCATGGTCCTCGGAACGCGCCACCGTTGGGTTCCCAAATAACGGTAGGAGGGGTTCACATCGGCGTCGAGTCGACGATGAAGTACCTGGGACTCGACCTCGACAGTCGGTGGAACTTCGTGGAGCATTTCCGACGTTTGGCTCCCAGACTGGAGCTGGCTGGGGCTGCCTTGAAGCGGCTCTTGCCCAATCTAGGGGGTCCAAACGCGGTATACGCGGGGATCGTGCGGTCCATGGCCCTGTACGGGGCACCGGTGTGGGCGCGTTCGTTGAGGCGGCGGCCTGCCCACCGGTTGAACGCGTCCCAGAGGGTCATGGCCACCCGGCTGGTCCGGGGATACCGCACGGTCTCCGGTGAGGCGGCGAGCCTTCTTGCCGGATTGCTGCCATGGGATCTGGAGGCAAAAGTCCTCGCGCATATTTGGGAGTGGCGCGAGGAGGCGAAGCGCCGGGGCTTGACTCCGATGCCGCGAGAAATCGCGGCACAGCGGACAGAGCTCCGACGGGATATCATGGCGTTATGGAGAGTGCGATTGTCGCAACCCAGTTCTGGGCACGCCACTATTGCGGCGATAAGTCCCCTCTTTGAAGAGTGGCTAGAGAGGCGCCACGGCGTCCTCACCTTCCGCCTGACGCAGGTCTTCACCGGACACGGCTGTTTCGGGAGGTTCCTATTCGGTATCAGGCGGGAGGAAACGCCCGGGTGTCATCACTGCGTGGATCGCCCGGAGGATACGGTGGAGCATACGGTGGAGGTCTGCCCGGCTTGGGCAGAGCACCACCGTGTCCTCGTGGAGGCGATCAGTGGCGAGGATCTCTCGCGTCCGGCCCTGGTCCAGGCCATGGTACGGAGCGAGAGGGCATGGGAGGCCGTCACCTCCTTCTGCGAAGCAGTAATGCTCACGAAGGAGGAGGCGGAACGCGTGAGGGAGAGGCAAAATTCGCGCCCTCTCGCGCCTAGCCGCCGCAGGAGGAGACGCCCTGAGCGTCGGGAATCCATTGCCGATTCCTGGCCACCGTAGACGCGGGCTTGCGGACGGTGAGCAATGGGTAGCTCGCCGTCCGGTAAGGACCAGGCCCGAAATTCGTCTGAAAAACAGACCCGCGTGGTTATTAAAAGGATCCCACGCGAAACCCCTACCACCGAGATACTAGCCGACCTTCAGTCGCACCGCGCTAGAGGCGGCGAAGCGTACGACATGGTGCTCGTCATCTGCCTCCCAGTTCAGGGTTACCACCCTATATTCAAAGTGAAATCAGTTTGCCACCTCACGGGTCTCGTAATAGAGAAACCCAAGAAGAGCGGTGTTGTAGGCCAGTGCCACAACTGCCAATTATACGGGCACACCCAAAAGTTCTGCCACGCATATCCCAGGTGCGTCAAATGCCTGGGTGAGCACGGCACCGCCGAGTGCACACGCCCCAAGGACCGCACCCAATGCCTCAGCCCTCCCAGCTGTGTGCTATGTGGAGGAGGTCAGGTCAGGAGGTTCACCCAGCCAATTACCGTGGCTGCCCTAAGGCCTTTAATGTAATTTCCACGGCTTTCATAGCCCGCGTGCTATGCAATGGCTAAAGAAATCGTTGCCGCTCAAGCCGCCGGGGATCTCTTCAAGATCTAGGCAATCTATAACGCGTCAACAACTTCAACAAAACCCATAATGTATAACGCCGCTATTACTAGGTTTTAATACCGAACCCTCACCTTAGGCATCTTCAATGCAAATGGCATAGAGGGTCAACGCGATGAGATCGCCTCCGCTGCTATCAAATTGACATCCTCCTCTTACAGGAATCCTTTTTAAAACCACACAAACGAGATCCATCAATTGTCAACTATCGAATAGTTCGCAACGATAGGACTCGATGCCACAAGGGCGGCACCCTTATCTATTACAAAAAGGAACTCCATTGCATCTGAATAGACCCTCCCTCCCTCTCCCGACTAGAAGTCTCTATTTGCCGACTAGGTATGTCCGGCCATCAGCCAATTACCCTAATCTCGGCCTGCCTCCCTCCTCAAAGTTATAACGACTACTTAAATGATAAGAATAGTTGGTCGCTGTGATTAACTCAAGACAATGTTTAAATGTTCTTTCTCCAGAATTAGTTTACCTACTGACAGGTTTTATGAGTTTATATAAAAGTCTATAATTTTACTTTTTATGTACATTTATTTTATTTTTATTTATTGTTGACATAATCTACTCATTACAATGTTTTTTTTTATGAGTTGTATTACAATATGTGGTTAGCTAGCGACCTCGACAATTATTTATTTTACCTCGATGGTCCTAGTTTATCAATATTATTATAACTTCTAGTTACAGCTCTATGTAAGCGGGCACGCCCTTTATGCCTGGAGGCTTTATTTTCTTTTTTTTTAGATATTGTTTACGTTTAGTTATTTTTATTTCTGCTTGAGTATAGTTCTCGATGTTTTTGGTTGGTATATTGGCGTGTGCTAGCTGTCATATGGCTATTAATTTATAATTTAAATTTTATTTTGCGTAATGTAAATTATCTTATAAATTATTGTATACACGGTGACATTTGAATCACAGTTTTGCTAGAACAAACGTTGTTCAGACCATGGTCTACTACCACTCTATTGCATCAAATATGTAATTAAAACCAACTAAACTAGGCGTTCTCAAATAAGTCTTATGTTGCTCAAACGTGTTCAAACATTAACCGTAACATCAAAGTACTCATCGCGGTAGCAATAAATGTCCTTCAAAAGAGTTATGAGGAGTCCACGTGGACTACAAGGATGTCCGGCCAATGCGGGCCGAAATACAAATAAATCATTAGCCAATGACACGCAAACGCGCGAAGTATCGTTCCGCCCATTTCTTTTGTTGAGTGCCAGTGCCGCGGGACGCCCGCGCAACCCGGGCGGCTAGTCCAGACGTCCAGTTTACCGAAATCTCTCGAGCGGGCGTTGCATGTATGTGCATCCGATGTAGGTACTTACGTCACAGGCATAAATCACGCGTTTTTTTGTGAAAATGTGTTCTAACTATTGGAAAGTGGAAAATTGAAATCAATGTTGTCTTGGTGCACACAGAGCTGACTCGGATTTGTGGTATAAGTTTTGTTTTTGTCTTGTTCCTGTAATATCCCAATTAATAAATAATACCTAATAATCTCACGTTAGATACAATAGGTACCCGTACCTAGTACATACAGGAAATAATGAAAGCCATGTCTGATAGTACCTACAGTAAGTTCGCACCTAGAACGACATGATAAAATTATTAGAGGTCAACCACCTCGCCACGCCGTGCATAGCCAGAAAATACCCATAGCCAAAGCCATAGATAGCAAGATTAGCAAGCCATAAAAATCTGTTTTAAAGTAGCCAATGATCAGTGATAAAATACCTACCGAAGTTAATTTTTAACTTTGGTGTTTTCTAGTAAGACGTACAAAAATAAGTGCTTACTAAATTTCGTTTATGAAGGTACCATTTCCCTGTAGACAATGCTGTCCCGTGCGGGAGCGAGCCGCACGCGGCGGTACCGGCTCATAAGTACCTAATAATGTTCTGTGATCGCGATGCATTATTACGCAGCACTCGATGTCGACACACATACTCACACACACTAAGAAGTTCCGAAAATAACTAAAATAATGACAGAAAATCACGAAGCACACTAGCACCCATAAGAAAGTAAGTTAAAAACTCTTCGGCGCATAAATTAATGAAATAGGAGAAAGCTAAACTCACGCAATAATAAGTTGTGCTGTACCTACTTCCTAATAATTATTGTCCGTACCGATGCCGATGGCGCAGTTTCTGAGCGATAGGCTGCTGCGTTACGTGTCGCGAATTCGACTCCCCCACAGTAAAATGCAGGTGAGATTTGAATTTGTAAACGCATCCACATTAGCTACAAAAGTAATTAAGTACTAGTGTGGGGAACGTTTTAAAAAAGAATGACGAAGAAAGTGGTTAATCTTTGGTGAATTGTTCGAAACAAAAGTTCATAAAAAAAGAAGTTAAAAAAAAGTTTCAAATTAGGTACCTACATGTGATGATTGTAATATCATTAAAAATTACTTATTTTTTCAGTAGACACATTTTATTTTGTCAGTTATGTGCACTAAAGTCGGTTAAAGTGTGGAAAAAATATCGCTAATAATAATCTCAATTGTATTTTCTAGCAAAACTGACTTTTAAAATGCCTAATGAATGACGCGTCTGCTGTATCCTTGTATCATGCCCTGCTGGCTGACTGCTGATACGCTTTCTGTCGTAGTAACCGCACGATGGCGGAGCACGTGGCGACATAATATGACACCGGTTCATCGCTTATTCGGGTCCTTTGAGTTCGCCGCCGCAGCCCGCCGCCGGCCGCCGCGGCCGGCACGTGCGCTCAGATGTTTAGTAAAGTACCTAAACTGCGATGGCCGCGCGTGAACTTTGGCGAAACAGCTGATTGGGAGTACTGAATTGAATTCACATAGCAGTTTCATGTTAAAATAAATTTCTTGCTAGTTTTAAATTTTATTCACATTCATTTTAAATCGTAACTGGCACAATAAAATATTTTATTGAATAAATAGTAATATCAAGTAGTTAGTTTAACTCTTTTATCGTACCTACTTATTAAATGTTGTTTAATAACATTCGGATAAATAATTTTTGTGGGTGTGCTGTTTGTGTGTGTGTGATTTGAGTTTAAAACCTAGCTTAGAGCAACGTTTAAAATAAACTTGTAGGTACCTACTTACCTACGTGTACTTTTACTGTTGCTCGAAGTGTGCAACTCTCTGTACACAAACATGACACGCATCTACTTTGAGACGCGAGCGCCGCGCCACGCGCCGCAGTGTCTGTTGTAGGTAGTAACGATAATCCCGACATTTTTAACTTTGTCTTTTTTGTGTTTTTTCAAAAACCAATGACGTTTTTTATTTTATTGGATGCTATGGAATGGTAGTAGACCATGGTCTGAACAACGTTTGTTCTAACAAAACTGTGATTCAAATGTCACCGTGTAGAATCATTTTTTTTTCCTAACTGAACAGACAGCTGTGCTGCTGAGGAGTTTGTTGCGCCACTTCTTCTTCCCAGCAAAAGCACTAGGAAGTGGTGAAGGGTGGGCGTTTTGGGGGACTGTCTTATGTAATTTTGACGTTCGAAAAGTGCTGATTCTCAGCCTAATTTGAATAAATGACTTTTGATTTTGATTTTATACAGAGGACCTCCGTCTCCTTGAAAGCGACCTTTCTGT
Source organism: Xanthia togata (assembly GCA_963853775.1). NCBI lineage: Eukaryota > Metazoa > Arthropoda > Insecta > Lepidoptera > Noctuidae > Xanthia > Xanthia togata. The sequence goes on along the minus strand of OY970791.1, from coordinate 31,206,209 downwards.
CCTATTCGGCCTGAGTGACTCCGTTATCATAGCGGGCGATCTCAACGCCAAACACCCTGCCTGGAATAGTACCAGAACCTCCACAAGAGGGCAACACTTGTTTAACCTCTCCTCCTCTATGACCTTTGACGTCATTGCTCCAATGACTCCCTCTCATTTCCCTCACAACCCTAATTTCACCCCCGACGTCCTAGACTTGGCGCTCCTTAAGAACGTCAATCTACGACTAGAATCAATAGAGACGGTGAATGAGCTAAACTCTGACCACCGTCCAATCATCACTAAACTGGCGCGCATAGGTCTTTCCGATACCAACCAACCTCCTCGCAACAATATTTCGTGAACAATTTATTGTTCACGGGAGATTCTAGAGTGGGGCGACCGCCTCTGCAAGCTACCCGACGATGTACGTGATCTGTTGACTGAGAAGAACGCGGTTATCCGTGCCTACAATAACTTTCCCTGCGACGCGAACAAAGCCCACATGCGCTATTTACAGAGAACTGTAAGGAAACGTGTGTTGGAGCTGCGTAACGCGGGCTGGGACAGGATGCTGAGTGAGTTAGAGCCTACCCACCTGGCCTTCTGTGGACTTCAGAGGAAACTCCAGTCGCAGAAAGTCACTTCCATGCCTCCTCTAATACACCCCGATAAGTCCATCGCTTTCGATGACGACGATAAAGCTGAGCCTAGCCGACAGTCTAGAAGCCCAGTGTTCACCAACCTACCAGTAGACCAAGCTCACCTCGCAAAGGTTGATGCGGAAGTCGAACGTAGGACTAACCTCCCTCCAGTCGAAGACCCGGATAATCCTCTGCCTCCCGTCACTCCAGACGAAGTGCACGATATCATCAAAGGTCTTAAAACCCGAAAAGCCCCCGGTTCAGATGAACTCACCAATAAGGTAATCCAACTCTTCCCTGCCCACCTAATAATGCTACTGGCAACCATCTTCAATGGAGCCCTTAGCAACAACATCTTCATACAATCGTGGAAGGAAGCCATTGTTATAAACTCAAACTCAAATCATTTATTCCAAATAAACCAATTACAGGTACTTTTGAATTGTCAAGGGGTCGGTCAGCCAGAAAGATGAAGCCAGATACCCATTCCAAAGCGTAGTAGGTTCCTATGGAGAAGAACGGGCAAGAAACTCCATGGACACTCTTTTAAATCAGAATATTTAATTACAAAACATTGGTTACATCATTCATGTTGAAATTATACATGTGAGAACAATGTAGTAAAACGTGCACGTTAAAAGCGTCCATAATAAAAATATAAAACCATAAATAATAAAAAAATAAAAATAAGCCAAGGCAGCTAAGAGATGACCAGTCCCCACTGACGGCGCCCGTTCACGAACATGACGCATGGATCAGCATCATTTAGCTCAACCATTTTGAAGGGAACTTAATGATCCAACACACACGCCACCACCAGCGAGACATTTGAGTGAGCATGACATACTCTCAGCCGCCAGGGCATATTAAAGTCAATGAAAGACGTACTCAGTAAATGGTAGATTTAAAGTAGGTAAACAGTGCTCACATGTGCAATGCAATAATATAATACTAAGAGATTGAATGTATACAATGTAAATATACTTTTTCAATCTTCAGCAGCTCCAACAATATTTTCCAATGCTAATCAATTAGTTTATGCACCCTTGTGGAGCTGGACCAGCGTTGAGCCAAGCATAAATTTGTCAGCGATGTAATCCCCCAACTTATAATATGCTTGGCAGCATAGTGTGCGTTTTATGCAAGATTAAAATTTCATTTCATTCAATTGGAGTATGTGGGGAGGTATTTTATTGTAACATTTTACACAGTACTCCATGAAAGATGAGTCTACTTTAGCCAGTCTGAAACCCGGTTGAACTAATTGGTCCCTATTTCTAGTCCTATAATTGTGTCTATCACCTATTTTACTGAAAATACTTAGATTTTTCCTAACGTACATGATGTTCTCATAGATATATTGACAAGGTACCGTCATAATGTTAATATCTTTAAATAGTTCCCTTAGATAATCGCTCTTTTCTACAGAATAAAAATCGATTCGATATCTGCAGCCCGTCCCCATAGTAAAATACCGTAAGACATGATACTATGAAAGTAACTGAAATAGACTAGCCTCGCGGTATCTACATCAGTAAATTGACGGATTTTTCTCACAGCATATGCTGCTGAACTTAGCCGTCCTGCAAGAGATGTTAAATGAGGACCCCATTGCAGCCTTGAGTCGAGCGTGATCCCCAAGAAAACAGATTTATCGACGAATTCTAGTTTCTCCCTATTCAATACTATTTCACAAATACTACTTTTAACATTCGGTAAAGCAAATTTTATGCATTAACTTTTTTTCCCATTTAATACTAAATTGTTAGCAGTGAACCAATTTTGGACCTGCAGTAGGGCGTTATTTACGTCGTCAAGATTTGATGCACGTCTATTTATCTTAAAAATTAGAGAAGTATCGTCAGCAAATAACACCATTTGTGGTTTGTTTTTTAATAAATGGGGTAGATCATTAATATATACTAAAAAGAGGAAAGGACCTAATATTAAGCCTTGTGGAACACCCATTTTTACTTTTAGACCGAGTGAATTGACACCGTTAATTTGAACTTGTTGTTGTCTATCATTTAAATAAGATTTTACCGAACTGAGCGCAATCTTACCTAGTCCGTAATGCTCAAGTTTCAAGAGTAAGGTTTCGTGATTTACGCAGTCAAATGCCTTGGAATGTTCACAAAAGATTCCTATGGCATCTTGGGCCGCCTCCCATGCAGTAAATATGTGTTTTAATAAGGCGACACCGGCGTCAGTCGTACAACGGCCTTTGGTGAACCCATATTGCTGATCGTGTAAGATTTGGTTGGTGTTCAAATGATTAAGCATTTGATTGAGCATTACCTTTTCGAACACCTTGCTGAATACCGGCAGCACGGATACTGGTCTATAATTATTGGTGTCTTTACTGCCCCCAGATTTAAAAAGTGGTATAACCTTACTGTATTTCATTAAATCCGGGAAAACTCCTTGATGCACGCACAAATTAAATATTAAAGCTAAATATGGTGCTATAGTCTCGATTATGGGTGTACAAACTTTGATAGATAATCCCCATAGATCTTCAGTCAATTTGATTTTGATTTGCTGAAAAACTTTTATAACTATCATAGGGTTTATATGTTTAAATTGAAATTCAACCGGGCAGCCTGTAACGATCACTTTTAATAAATCAATTGAGACATCGGGTGAGGAATTTAAAGCTTCCGTCGTTTTTGATATTAGTAAAGAAATTTACAAATTCTTGAGCTGCTTCTAAGTTAGAGCTTATGGGACCACGTGCAGTCTCCAATGTATACTCAGTGTTTCGTATTTTTTCCCTGTTAGTTTCATTATTTATTACTTTCCAAACCGTTTTTATTTTATTTTCTGCTGATTTGATCTTGTTGCTAATGTACAGAGCTTTAGCTATCTTGCAGGTATTTCTAAATATTTTCGAATATGTAGCAACATACTTGTTGTTTCTGTGTTAATGTAAGGCTTAAGGCCATACAACTCGATCAGTCTTTCCTACTTGATGCAAGTTTCGCTAGGTCAACTTCCATTATTGACTCAAATAAAGAAAAGTTCAGATAATTAGGGTGTCTGTACACGCACACTACAACATGCTTATCCAGCTCAACACAGGATAGTTCGATGCAACGTTCAACTGATATACCAACTATGTTGGTTATATCATTATGTCTCAAATTTATATGAGATTGTGGAATCCGTGGGAACCCAACTCTCGGATTCCATAAACCTTAGAGCCCTCTCCGCATCCGAAACCTATTTGGGTATGTCGGAAGCGTTGGGAATCAATGTTACTGACATGAAGCAATCGTTGAAGGAGCGTTTCTTTGGCCGCCTGAAGAAAGTATTTGATAGTCTTTTATCAGGTGGAAACAAGGTGCGCGCCATCAACGGTTGGGTCATGCCGGTTTTGATGTACTCTTTCGGCGTACTCAAATGGACTCAGACCGAACTCGACGCCCTGGATAGGAGGGTCCGTACGCTACTGACTGCATATCGAATGCATCACCCACGGTCATCGGTAATGAGACTGTATATCCCGCGAAAGTGTGGAGGTCGAGGCTTTTTAAACGCTAAGACCCTCCACAATCGCGAGATATGCAGTCTCAGGGAATATTTCCTAGAAGCCGACGTGGGGATGCATCGAGATGTGGTCGCGGTGGACAAAGGCCTTACCCCGCTCTCATTGGCTAAAGAGAACTGGCGCAAGCCTGTAGTGCTAGACACTAACGATCGCAAGGAGGTATGGCAGAGTAAGGAGCTTCACGGATGCTACTTCCGGGCCCTACATGGACCCGATGTTGATTTATTAGCGTCCGTAGCCTGGCTGCGTTTTGGTGACCTCTTCGGGGAAGCCGAAGGTTTTATCTGTGCAATTATGGACGAAGTTATGATGACGAACAATTACCGGAGATTTATTGTGAAGGACGACACGGTTGACATCTGTCGGGCATGCCACCGTCCGGGAGAATCAATCCGACACATTATCTCGGGGTGTTCTCGTCTAGCTAACTAAGAGTACTTGCATAGACACAACCTTTTAGCCAGGATTATCCATCAGCAACTTGCTCTGAAATACAGCCTTGTGGAATCGGAAGTACCGTACTACAGGTATGTGCCCGACCCAGTTCTCGAAAATGGAAATATCACATTGTACTGGGATCGATCCATCATCACTGACAGGACTATTGTTGCCAATAAGCCTGGTATAGTGGTGGTGGATCGAGGAGAGCGGTGCGCAATGATTATTGACATAACGGTCCCGCATGACGAGAACCTCGTGAAAGCAGAAAAAGATAAGCAGATTAAGTATCTTGACTTGGCTCGCGAGGTTGTCGACATGTGGGATGTGGATACAGCAATCATTGTGCCGATAGTCGTGACAGCCAATGGCATAATAGCCAAGAGCCTCGACAAATATCTGAGGAGGCTCTCGTTGGGCAGCTGGATCAAGGGCTTGATCCAGAAAGCGGTACTCCTGTACACGGCGCGTATCGTTAGGAGATTCCTCTCTCAGGAGCCCTGACCGCCGGTAGCTTGGACCCTGTTCCCGATACCGGTGGGCTACTATTTTTTATATTTTTAAATGTTTTTGTTATTTCTTTTGTTTTTATAAAAATATTTAAAAATGTAAATTATATGTGTATATATTAAATAAAGGAAATGTCCCATCTTGCTGCCGCCAGCGACGCGCTAAGCCGAGGTTCGTACCCCACAGGGGGTGCCCTTAGCGAGCGTTCGCTTAATTTTAACGTAGAATAGTTTATGCCCCTGGCTGGAGGCTTTAAGTTAATAGCTTAAGGCATCCACAGGATAGTCCGGCTAAGCAGCTGCTATCTCATTCTGAGAGTCAACTGCGAGATGCCATACACAAAAAAAAAAGGAGTGTAGGCCTTTTCGCCGGGCGCCGTCGTAGATTGAAGACCCAGAAGACTGCCTGCCGATTCGCGGGACGCGTGTGTCGTCAGCTATCGTGTCTTCGTGTGTCACGTGTCACTTGGCGTTGTCATGATGCTCGTGCCGCGTCGGTGTTTAGTGTCTGTTTCATGTTTCTTGCGGACTGTCTAAAACGTGTACCCAGTTCGGCGGCATGTGGTAACTGGCTTTTTGGTGACTGAGTGACAGGTACTGTGTCACTACAGTTGTACTTATTGTAATATATGGTCAGCTAACGACCTTGAAAATTGATCATATTATTCTTGCCTGAGCAACCGGCAGAAAGTTCGTCATGCTCCCTTGGATGTCACTGCTTGCGGTAGCGTCGGGGGTCGGGTTGCCTCGAGGGGGGTAATGGCTGATCTTTACGTTATGCTCGTGAACGAGTACTGCTTGTGGTGACTGGTTGTCTTGCTGACCATGGTTTTTGTTGTATTTATTAGTAATTAACTGTTTATTTATTTTTACTTCGATAGTCTTAGTTTATCATTTGTGATTTTCGAGTTACAGCTTTAATAGCTTTATGTAAACGGGCACGCCCTTAAGTCGCGCTCGCGCACCCGTTCAACAGTGAACTCGAACGTAGTGAAATGTAGTTCGTGCAATATTGTGATACATGAAGTGCTCGCATTTTTTGCATAATAAGATTTGTGTGATGGATGAGATTTCCTTAATACGGATATACGAGTATGATACAGCTTTTACTCCAGAAGAAGTCTTTGATGCTAAGAATTTTTTATTTGAAGCGGTGCCAACCAAGAAAATGAAAACACGAAGACAGGCAGGTAAGTCGAACAGAGATCTACAAGACATCATTGAATTAATTAAGCACACCGAGGCCACCGACCCTGAGAGGCTTCCCACTTTTGTTGCAAAAGAATTACACCGACTACCTCCTGTAACTGTAGCAGTTACACCCTGTTACTCGTACCCCTAAATTGGTGCCCCCGAGTATGAAAGTCAACGCAGCCTTCGTGCAACTACTTCGGCGTGACGTCATCATCATCATCACTCCCGCAAGCTTTCGTGAGGCGAGTCACACAGACAGCCAGCACCCTCGGCTTCAACGAGTATCCTGACCACCAACATGCAGCTAACGCGCATTCCTGGTCATCACCCTCAGCCTCATCAGCAACCTTGGCACAGCACCTGCACCTTCGGCCGGTCTCACAAGCAGAGCCCATTCTACCCTCTCCTGGTCGACGCTAGCAGTCAGCCACATCCCAGCGCTATACAACATCCGACTCACTGGATCGTGACGCAGCCCCACCCCGGCCCACTGGAGAATCACCGTAGACAGTTCCGACTCACCGCGAACTATACGGCACCCGGTTCAGACTCACTGGAACCTCCACTGGCACTGTGAAGCATCGCAAGATATAAGACTCAGCCCACTATTGACTTTTGGCCTCCGGAGGGGAGTGATGTAGCGGTTACACCGCCACATAAACTCAAACTCAAACCATTTATTTCAATTAAACCATTTACAGGCACTTTTGAATTGTCAAGGGGTCGGTCAGTCAAAAATATGAAGTTAGTTGCCCATTCCAAAGCGTAGTAGGACTAGTAGGTACCTATGGAGAAGAACGGGCAAGAAACTCCTCGGACACTCTTTTAAATAAAAAAAATGATACAAAATATTGGTTACATCATTCATTTTGAAATTATGCATGTGAATTACGCATCAAAGACACGCGTCACACAAATCCTGCATCGCGCAACTAGTTGCCGCACGAACGACATACAACGTTGATACGACAGAGGGGCTTTTCTTTTAACTGCCTATACTAGGTACCATTTTCAAGCTCTGTACCAAAAATCAATTAAATAGGAGCAGTAGTTTAGCCGCAAATGATTTTTTAAGTTTTTGCCCCGTTTGAACAAGATGTATCTTTCCTAAAAGCTGATTATGTCTATACGAATAGGTCATCCACCTTAAAACGATAAATCTGAGTTTAGCCTACGATGCGTTGTTGCCGCTCTGAAGCAAGTCACAAGTACAACCAAATATTTTTCACTAAAAAAATGGCAAAGCAAACAAGAGAGAGAGAATCATAGCAAAACATCCCGCGCGTAAAAGAAATAGAAATAGGTCAGTCTGTCCAGTGTGAAGTAGTAATCATGTTATATAATACTGTGTTCTATTATAATAAACTCAGTATTGTAACAGCATTCGTTGTATCATTTACTCGCCTTTAGTCCGCCCTCCGTACATGGCGACCGTGACAGTAAAATAAGTGTTTACATTCCATTGACCAAAACGGCACAAGTGGTGTCATAATGTATAGCATCGGGACCAATCTTTTGTCCGAACTCGGCCCAATAACTGTTCTATTTTGTGAAAATTTTACAAGTTCTTTTCAAAATGGGAACTACTAACACGAAGGAAGAGGTAATAGTTCCACAAAACGCAGCAGGTGGAAGTAACGTAGCTGACATCAGGCAGCTGGCAGTGCACGCCAGCACGACCAATATTATCTTGATCGTGGTGCTCTTATTAGTATCGTTGGCGTTTTTGCACGGTGTCTTCAAAGTATACAAAAATTGTCACAACCAATGGATTGAAAACGGAATCAGAAGGGATAGACTGCGATATTCTATTTGGAAACGAAGAGCGGATGTGGAAAACGAATTACGAACCAATACGAGGAGCTACAGAAAGGACGGCGGAGACATCGTTTAAAACCAATAGTGTGTGGTTATAATATGTACCAGTGCGCGGAAATTCTAAGCGTTTTGTACCAGTGCGCGGTTATTTAACGTGTATAAAGTACTTATATCGTCTATTCATTATGTTCGTGTAGTCACCTATTAACATACGAAAATATAAGTGACATTTTTAAAATATGGACTCGTTAAGTGATTAATATGAGTAAAATGAAAACTGAAATTATTGCAGAACAAAATGGTATGTAATTCAATCTCTTAAGAAAATGAAAATTTAATTACCTAATGGCAGAAAAATTAAAGACACTGTACGATAATCTATTTGAAATTAGAAAATATTTAATAAAAATAGGTCCAGATAGGAGAAAAGGTAATATCATTGTTGTAAAGTTAGGAGAGGCAGATAATTTAGTGAAAGAGTATAATATATTTTTAGAATATTTTTCTAATACTAAATCCACTTTAAGTAAAAGTGAGTGTTCAATTATCCACGAATTTTGTACTAATTTTGATCTGTTATATGAACAAATATTAGATTTGTGCTCCCAGAAACCCATTGAACCAATCAAAATGGCAAATACGTGTACATTTGATTTAAAAACAGCTTTAAGTTTATTGCCAGTTTGTTCAAACGACGAGGCTAGTGTAAAGCAGCTAATAGATGGCATAGAATATTATAAATCAGAGTTAAACGAAAGTTCTCAAGGGAAACTATTAAATTTTGTGTTAAAAACCAGACTCACACAAGCCGCAAAATTGAAACTATCCCCCACTTATGCTAATATTAACGAATTGATAGCCGAAATGAAGGCCCAATTATTGCCAAAAAAATCTGCTAGCGCAATTCAACAAAAACTGCAAAACTTTAAGCAGAATGATTTAACGATAGATGATTTCGGAAAACAAATAACGGAATTATTTGTTGACTTAACAATATCCCAATCAGATGGCAACGATGCTAATTTTAAAGTTTTGAAACCAATAAACGAAAAACAGGCTATCAAATGTTTTGCCGATGGATTGAGAAGTCGACGACTAGGCACAATAATTACAGCCCGAACTTTTACATCATTAAAAGACGCAGTGCAGGCGGCTATCGATGAAGATATCTCAGGTCCATCAACTTCTAATATTCTAACCATGAATTATAGAGGCCGGCCTCCCTATAATTGGCCGCAGAGGAGAGGCCGCTTCCCGCATACAGGTCGAGGACGCGGACGTGGTTACCAGCAGCCTCCCCAGAACCAGGGTGAACAACAGGATCACGTTGAGCGAGGATCCCATGCAGGTCGGCGCAGGCCGACCAGACCATTTTATGGAAATAGAGGTAGGTACAATTACAATAATAGTGGTACATCGGGGAACCAGCATGTAAATACTTTGGAAAACTCGGACTCACAGGAAAATTCAGTAAGCGAAGAGCAAAATGAAAATCAGTTTTTTCGTGACTAATAATATTATTTTGTCATGTAATAATGTAGGTTACGTAAATATAAGATCGCTTAATAATTACTCATATCATTTATTAGTTGACACCGGCGCATCCATATCTGTCGTTACGTATAAACATATTCTCAAACAAAACATTCGAATCCATAACGAGACGACTACTGTAAATGGAATTGGGGGCAACGTCCAGAGCATAGGATATGTTTATTTAAACTTAGTTATTGGAAAACAGACACTGCGCCATAAGTTCTGTGTTTTTAAATCATTACCTTGTAAAGGTAGTGGCATATTGGGACATGACTTCTTGAGCAAGTATAAATCGGTGCTAAATTACGGAAATCAAACTCTAATGCTATGGAATAACAACTTAAAGGTATCTTTACCATTGATAATAGCAAACAAACATACCAATATACCAGCGAGATCAGAGTCTATTCATTTTATTAGAACATGTGAGACGGAGGAATGCTTAGTTAATGCGACAGAAATACAAAAAGGAATTTTTGTAGCGAGTACTTTAGTTAAACCCACAAATGGGAAAATACCCATTAGAATCTTAAATACCACTGACTCAGATATAGTCTTAAAAACAATAAATCTCACTCTTCATAAAGCAAGCGAGTATGATGTCTGTACGTTTCAAGAAACTAATAATAATGCCGATCGTGTCAAAAAATTATTCACTTCTTTGTCGTTTAACCATTTAAATAAAGAGGAGCAATTGTCTATAGAATCAATATGTGCAAAATATTCAGACATTTTCTTCCTTCCGGGAGATAAATTAGGCACAACCAAATTATACGAACATACGATAACATTGAAACCAAACGTGGCACCAGTATACGTTAAGCCTTACAGAATGCCACATTCACAGAAAGATGAAATAAAGAAACAAGTGGATAATTTATTAGAGCAAAATATTATTGAACCTTGTTCTAGTGAATGGTCTAGCCCAATACTCCTAGTGCCTAAAAAATCCGACACCGGGGAAAAGAAATGGCGGCTAGTAGTAGATTATCGTAAGCTTAACAATTGTATACAGAATGATAAATTCCCCCTGCCCAATATTACAGACATATTAGATTCATTGACTGGCTGCATTTACTTCACACATTTAGACTTAAATCAGGGATTTTATAATATATCACTGCAAGAAAGCAGCAGGAAATATACTTCATTTAGTGTAGATAGTGGTCAGTACCAAATGACAAGGATGCCAATGGGGCTTAAGACTAGTCCAAGCTCATTCTCGCGAATGATGACCATGGCAATGGCTGGGTTATCCTATGAAAAATGTTTAGTATATTTAGATGATCTCATCTGTATGGGACGAAGTCTTTCCGATCATAACAAAAATTTAATACAAGTATTTGAACAATTGCGCAGTGCGAATTTAAAATTAAATCCATCTAAATGCGTCTTCTTAAAAAAGGAGATTCTCTATTTAGGTCATGTCGTATCAGGCAACGGTATACTGCCCGACCCAGACAAAATTAAAATAATGAAAAATTATCCAGTTCCCACAAATGCGGACGAAGTCAGACGTTTCGTTGCATTTGCGAACTATTATAGAAAGTTCATAGAACATTTTGCAGACAAAGCTTATCATTTGAATCTACTATGCAAAAAAGACTCAAAATTTATATGGGATGATTCTTGTCAAACGTCTTTTGAAACCCTTAAAAATAGTTTGATGTCGCCGCCAATTCTTCAGTACCCAGATTTCTCAGAACAAAATCAATTTAAACTTCAAACGGATGCATCCGGGTACGCGATAGGGGCAGTTTTATGTAACTCAAATGGTTGCCCCGTAGCATACGCCAGTAGGGGCCTCAATAAAGCAGAAAAGAATTACCCCACTATAGAGAAAGAGCTCCTAGCTGTGGTCTGGGGGGTCAAATATTTTAGACCGTATTTATATGGTCGTACATTTAAAATACTTACTGACCACAAACCCCTTGTATACTTATTTAATTTGAAAGACCCCTCCAGTAGACTTTTTAAATTTAGATTAGTTCTCGAAGACTATGATTATGAAATAGAATATGTAAAAGGGAGCGAGAATACCGTTGCCGATGCACTATCGAGAATAAAAATTTCTTCAAACGAACTGAAAGAAATGAATGAATGTTTGTGTTCAGTAATGACGCGCGCTCAAAAACAAAAATTGGATGCTACCGTCACAGATGATGAGCTGACCACCGCGACCGCCCACGATTTCGCAGAACAACCAAATGTAATGGAAACTCATATCAAACCGCAAAACGCAGTAGAGTTAAGATTTTCAGACAATAGTAGTTACGAAAATCTCAAAAATAAAAATATAATAACATTAGAAACTGAAATATTGTTTTATGTTGCCCAAATGAAAACTTTATTTATAAAACCAGCGTCTCAATCACAAATTACGCGAGCCGAATTTGCGAGAGACCTGAGTGATTGTTGTGAAAAACTTAATATAGTTGAAGTATACTTCATAAAACAATAAAAAAATACGATTTTTGTAGAAAAGCTTACCAGCGAAATAAAGGCACAAAGCAACTGGAAAGGTCCCAGATTGTGTATATTAAAAGATTAGAGAGAATAGACGATAAAGACGATAGAAAGGTGATACTCAATGACTTTCATCTTTTACCCACTAGTGGTCACGCGGGCGTGAGAAGAATGTTGACCAATATAAAAAAATACCATTTTTGGCCAGGTATGGAAAGTGATGTCAAAAATTACGTTAAAAAATGTACTCAATGTCAGAAACATAAGTACACAGTGCAGGTAAGAGAACCCATGGTAATCACGACGACAGCTCAGTCCGCTTTTGATAAAATTTACTTAGACTTGGTAGGACCATTAGATAAAGACAGTTACGATTTTTCCTATATACTTACACTGCAATGCGAGCTAACAAAGTATGTGTGTGCTTACCCCCTTGTCACCAAAACCTCTACAGAAGTAGCGCGCACCTTCGTAAATAACTTTATACTTCAACATGGTGTACCGAGGGAGATTGCTACCGAGTACCGACCGAGGCACGGAGTTCATGTCTGACACCGTCAAACAGGTATGTGAATTACTACATATTAAAAAACTAAATTCAACAGCATATCATCACCAAAGCATTGGAGCGTTAGAAAACTCACACAAAAATTTAGGCGCGTTTTTACGAATTCAAACTGAAGAAAAACCCGAATTGTGGAGTACTTGGTTACCGTTCTGGTGCTTTGCGTATAATACCACAGTTCACACGTCAACAAAATTTACACCTTTTGAACTAGTATATGGTAGAAAGTGTAACCTACCCAATAATTTGGCAAAATGCGTAGAGCCACTTTATAACTACGACAACTATCCCCTTGAACTTAAGTACCGTCTTCAAGTTTCTCAAACGGAAGCGCGAAAAAATTTGATAGCCAGCAAGATAGATAGGAAAAGTAGATACGATCAATATATCAATCCAATACACTATAAGCCTAACGATCAAGTCTTAATAAAAAATGAAACTGGTAATAAACTTAAACATTTATATTCTGGACCATACAAAGTCAAAATCCAAATGTAGAGATCGAATACAATGGAAAAAATAATATTATACATAAAAACAGAACAAAACCATACTATGGATAAAAAAAAAATGTTACAGTGATCACTAGAATTTAAATTACATATTAATATAATGTAAGCATGTACTAACACTTATGAAAGTTATGATGACGAATGTAACCAGAGACTACTATAATTAAGATCTCTAACCATATAATTATGTTATCAATGAAATCATATTCTATAATATTGTATACTTACAGCGCATTTTATATCAATGTGTCATAATATTAATTTTTGTATTGATTATTAACAAAATGTGTGTATATCTTAATATTGACAATAAAATAAATTTAAAACCTTTATTTTATTGAATTTTAGGGGGAAGGTGTGAAGTAGTAATCATGATATATAATCCTGTGTTCTATTATAATAAACTCAGTATTGTAACAGCATTCGTTGTATCATTTACTCGCCTTTAGTCCGCCCCCACCACCACACACCACGCCACACCAGATCCTTGCGCGATCGGTAAGTAAGTGGGGGCAGGGGGCCTCAGTCAGTGCGCCGACGGTATCCTAGCTAGCTAACGTATGTTACGTAACACGGAAGCTCTTGCGCCGCTTACGCGCGCAGACAATTGATTTTGTTTTGTTATTGTGATAGGACACTAAATAAGTTTCAGACAATATTTCTTTTTATATTGTGACAGGACACACGTAATTATTATTTAATGTTAGTGTTTTTATGTGATTGACTGTTTTTTATTGTGATAGGACACGTAATTAAACTTTGGTTGTGTGTGAGTGTAATTAAAATATAATTGTTGAACTAAAAAATAGGATTATTTTAGCATTTCACAAATAAAAGTGCTTAGCAACAAACAATGATTTAATTATAATTCGGTATAATTTGTGCATTCATGTGAATGGAGTTTTTGTTGTGATTGTTGTTGTGTGCGTACTTACTTCGAAACCGTACCTATCATAAAAGCCGAGCGGAGGCCTAAGCCGCCGATCGCGCCACCGCCCCGGTCGCGCGCCTTGACACGTGATAACACACGCCGAGGTCCGGCGCGCGCGCGACGTTGTCGCTTTGTTACCTAGGTATCTAAGGTCAGTTAAATTTATTTACACAGAGTGGTTGCGTTTTACTCTAATTTGTAAGCTATTTAGTTTCTTTGAAAAAAAAAAAACTCATCTTTTTTTATTTTTATACCGTATCGAATTAATACTAAACACGTATAGTATACGTAGTGTAATTTAATGCCCCTCTGTCATATCAACTCTGTATATAAGACTATCCGACAACAACAGTTGGGCAGTTGCCTGCCAGACACAACACCCGTCTGGTCGGAGGATCTTCCCTTTTCTATGGTGGATGAGTGAACTTTACACCTTGCTCCTCATGCTCCTAAATAACTTTAGATCATTTGGATGTAACAAGATTGCTAAAAGATATTTTATTGCTCCAACAAACTGCCTTGCGAATACAGTCACTGAGTGAGTTTGATTTTTTGAAGGAGATAAAGTTACTTTAGAAAAGATTAAAATTAAAAAAATAAAAAGATTACAACTCATTTATATGCTATGTATCTAGGCAGAAATTAAGGTTATTTTTAAAGGATATTTTAGACGCTTTGTGCAGTTTCGAGACAAAGCCGTACCTAATGTAAAGGACTCAAACCAACATAATGACTAGTTATAGTACTTATAAGTTTATTACATTTAACTGTAAGTCGTTGAAGCGCTCAATGGAAAGCGTAAGATATTTATGTGATACAGCTGACATACTGGCACTCCAAGAAACTTGGCTCCTGCCGCATGATCTGCCATTGCTTAGCACTGTTCATAAGGATTTCGAATATACAGGAAAGTCAGCGGTAGACACGTCGGCAGGAATGCTCATAGGACGACCTTATGGAGGAGTAGCATTACTGTGGCGTAAGGGGCTCTTCAAGTCAGTATGTGTAGTGCAGTGTAACAGTGTTCGAATTTCGGCTATAAAAGCTTGCTTAGAGGATCGCGCGATTTTAATTATCAGTATTTACATGCCAACAGATTCGAGAGAAAACTTTCTCGAATTTACAGAGTGCTTGAGTGAAGTAAGTGCCATTATTGAGGCTAATGATGTTGAAGCAGTTGTAGCGGTTACACCGCCACATACCAACTACGCATCAGACATGACGTCACACAAATGCTGCATCGCACAATTAGAGTTTACCGCGCGAACAAGATATATAAGACTAACCGACATCAACTGTCGGGCAGTCGGCCCGCCACCAAAACCCGCCACCGTATGCCGGCTTCAGAATGCTTTTGGGGCTGCCGCGCTTTTGTAGTGCTTCTGGCATGTTCGCGCAGGCGCATGTGCATGACTTCCACGCAATGGTGAGGAGAAAGACGGCGTCGCTAATGGAGAGAACGCGGTCAACCCCTAATAGTATTCTGAAGATTTTAGTGGACAAAGGAGATGAGAGTTTTTTTTTGGGCCCACTGTATTATAATTTATAACGTATATTAATCGCATTATGGCAAAAAAAAGTTACCGATTTATCATTTAAAATGGTAGATTTTTTTAATAAAGTCTAACCGGAATTACGAAAACGTAATAAAAAGATAATGTTTTGATGAACACTCAATTGATTCAACTCTAGTTATGGTAGTCAATGTTATAAATTCATGTATTGAAGCGGTTTTAATGATTTTATGAAAAAAAAAAATAATATTCGTACCTAATTTCGTTCGAGTTGGTAACGAAAACTGTTTTTATTAAGCAAAAAACTGTTCTATTGACGCTGCTGCAGGTCCTCGAGTGTTTAATCCCATTTTTAAGTTTGCTGACTCTCGTGTAAAGTGGTTAAAAAATCAACGACATAACGTAAAACAGATTGCAGGTTTTGGTTGCTTGTCAGTTTGACTCTAGTGGTGTTACTCAGTCATTAACAGTCAGGCACTCAATTAACCCGATTTTACTCGATTATGTTATTCGAAAACTCAATTTTCTTGAATCTAAGGTAGGTACTGGAAGGTTCCCAGCAGCTTCGTACGTTTGAACCGCACACAAAAAAACTTAAAGAAAATAATCATAACAAGACCCACGATGACGATCAATATAAGCCGGTTATTACTGCCACTGGTAGTTGACAGGTTGACAAATTATAGGTTGTCAACTGATAACAGCCACAGAACATGAACATTCCCATTCTTGACTATGCTGATGTCAGCTATCTTGACCTTACCCAAGACCAACTCGATAAACTTGAGCGGCTTCAAAATGTTTGTATAAGGTTCATAATCGGTTTGCGCAAATATGACCATGTTTCCGAATTTCGTGTGAAGCTCAAGTGGTTACCAATTCGCCTTCGCCGGAATGTTCATATTCTTTCGAAACGTTTCCAGTTTCTTTGCAACTCCCACACGAAATTTTTAAGGTCATCAGATAACTTGAAGCTTAAAATGCCTATGCATTCCACAACTTTCCTCGACAAGTCTTTTACTGTCCAGGCCACTCGTTTGTGGAATGCATTGCCAGTTCAAATTAAACGCGCGCAATCGTTACCAATATTTAAGAGACTCGTGAAGGAACATTACTTGTCGTTGTGATCTTGTTCTCGTAACTGTAATTATCTATAGTCTTCATTTAATTTTGTTGTTTATATATTTAGTAAGTATGTATGTATTTATGTATCTATTATTTAGGATATGTATATATCTGTGTATCTATTCTAGTATATTGTATAGTTTATATTTGCACCAACGACAGCCCCATTTTATGTCCAGGCAAATCACTGTCCATTCCAATCTGTGATCGCGGAAAGCGATAAGGCCGCCCATTGTATATTTTGTAGTGTTAATTTTGTTTTTTTTTTGTTATGTGTTTTTGTTGTGTACAATAAAGTATATATAAATAAAAATAAATAAACATGTATTTTAAATCTTATTAAAACTCTGTGACTCTGTACATCACAGTATTTTGACGGTTTATTAAACGAAATACCTATATCTATTCCCTGGTTTATTACTTACTTACGTATTGAATTAAGAATGATAGTTTACTAGTATGGCAGTGTTGGTGATATTATTTTATCTACTCGTGACTACATTGAGTGTCTGCTCGTAAGAAAACGAAGTCGAGTCTTAATTTTATTTACTCGAGTATTGAGTTAAATAAAAATCGACCCGCATCACTATCCGACACTGTCAGAAAGACAAGTGACAAGTGACAACGACACTTTATTCATTTTATTTTTTCCGTTTCTTTCGAATTACTTGAAATTAATATTTCTATTTTCTTGTGTGTAATTGAAGGATTTCATTGGATATGGAATCTTCAAGATCTACAGCATTTAGTCCAGTATGTTGTGTTAATGGTTCAGTTTTCAACGCAATGTGCGAAGACTGTCCGAAACTGCTGCACTTTGATTATATATAATGAAAACTGCTGCAGTTGTGCGGTAACTTGTGAACGCATGGATTGTTGCTTCTTTCAGTCAAACCAGTGAAACTACCTAGATGCAGTTTGAAGAAAGTGCATATTAATGATGCAAGAAAGTATTGAAACTATTTCATTCACTAAGGAGATTTGGATACAGAAATATTTACGTTCCATGTCAATCTGCACAACAAACACAGTACGTGTTTGTTGCCTGTTGACTCTGCGGAAAAGAACATTATTTTGCATTGGATTCCAGCGCACCAACGAGTACAATAATAATATTAGTTAGAATAGGCTTATTTTTTTACATTAATCTTCTATTTTTTTTCAGGTGCAATATTTAGGTACCTAGAAAATCAATTTCTAATACAAACTGCTCTTGCTGTTGCAACTGTTTGGTGGGCAGACGTTGGTACTGTATGCTATTGTGCACATGTAATGCTGAGCGAGCGGTATTTAAGAATTGTTATCTTGGACACGGTATCAAGATGAGAAGTGGAGCGACCTGCATCTTTTTTGGATAAAATAATAATTACTTCTATGTCGTAATAATAAAAATACTTTACATTATAGTGAGATTTTTGATTTCATGAACCGTACAAAACACCCACAAACAATATTCCTAGTACATATTTATTACTGATCAGTGCACTATTTTACTAAATTATAATACCGATGAGGCCAGCCTACTCACTAAACTTTTAAGCTCTTTTAGTATTTTTTTAGGTTATGATCGTGTTTCTCAGTATTCCCGTTAGACGAAATATAATTATTGCTACCACTGTAATCTAAAGATCATAAGGATCAAGTCAACATGCGTTTCATTAATATACGCCACAATTTTTGGTGGGCCTAAATCGCCGAACAAAAAAAAACTGTCTCCTTTGACTCACCGATAGTGAATCACTTCATGCAAGTGTTGATTAGGCAGAAGTGATGCATTACAACGGTGAGATGTTATACATTCACATTTATGTACATATTTAAATATTGTTTTTTCTGTGAGCTTAGAACGTACTTATAATAACAGACTAACATAGCTTTTAAGTTTTTTCTTTCGTAACTAACCAACTAACATAAATGGATCATTGTTATATGAGAAATAAATAATTTAATTTTTAATTTAATTTATGCCTGGAGGCTCTTTTTACTTTTTTGTTGGTATTTGGCGTGTGCTAGGTGACATTAGAAAATAATTTAATTTAATGTTTTGTATTGCGAAATGTAAATTATTTTGCCTATGTACTGTTGTATAGAATCAAGTTTTTGTAACTATTCAGACAGCTGTGCAGCTGGAGAGTTCGTTGCGCCACTTCTTCTTCCCAGCTAAAGCACTAAGGAGTAATGAAGGGCGGGCGTTTTTGGGTGACTGTCTTATGTAATTTTGACGTCCAAAAAGTGCTGATTTCTCAGCCTAGTTTGAATAAATGACTTTTGAATTTGAATTGAATTTGAATTTGGTTGTGCCTAGGTAGTATTTTGATGTATCGTGTCAATTGTAGGTACTTACTCAGGGCCTTTTGTCTCTGTTTGGTGGTACTTCAACCATCTGAACGCCTGATGTTGAAGCATGTTGTCTGCAATCAAAGTAAAGATCAAGAAATCGAAATGCATAGATGACAATAATTCTTTACGCAAAAGGGAAAGCGTTGATCACGTCGCGACTCGCGAGTTGACGACAACAGCAATCTTTCATATGATACCTCAAATGCCCTAGTAGCCCCACTTCGAATTTGTAAGACACCCTTCAGCCCTGTTGCAAAAAATCTTTGTTATTTGTAAAATAATTGGGCAAACGTCATGTAAAACTATTCCAAATTTCAAGTTGATAGCATTAGTAGTTCCTGAGATACCCAGCTGTGACAGACTGAGTCGCACCATACGGGTTCCTATTGCACCATACGGGTTGAGTCTAGGATAAGGTATAGCATCGTGCTCTGGGGAAATAGTTACAGTTATAACTGGCAGAGATGAACGCTCTCTGCCAGTTATAACTGTCTTACAGAAACGAGCCACAAGGACAATCAGTTAGAATTTCGCAACGTGTCTCATGCAGAGCTTACTTGAACAAATTGATAATATTAACAGTACCAAGCTTATATATATTGGTCCTCTTAAGTCGTTTGCTAAGTATCTACATGAGTTTGAATCAGAAGAGGAACGTGAGACTAGAGAGAGAGCACACGAAGAAACATTTTTAGGCAACAAATAGCACCTAAATTTAATATAGTAGAGCATTGCTCGAAGTACCAAGCTGTTGAGATATTTAATGAGTTGCCTTCTGAGCTAAAGATTCTGATTTATAACACCCACTTGTTTAAAACAAAATTAAAAGCCTTTTTATTAGAAAAATGTCTGTATACATAAGAATATAATATTTTTTCTGCTTTTGTTTCAAAGCGAGCTGTCATTATAAATGATTCCATGGATTGATCAGAGTATTCAGTGCAATATCATGTCGTTAACACCTGAAGAATGTACACGGATTATTACCATGGTACAAGAAGGAAGAAGTCAGCGTAGCACTGCTAGAACAGTAGGAGTATCTTTATCAACGGTCCAAAGAGTACTCCAGCGATTTCAAGAGACCGGCATGAACATCAGCAGGCTAGGAAATGGCAGGCCAAGGTGCACAACTACACGAAAAGACCGATTCATCGTGAGCAGTATGTTAAGAAATCGACATCTCACGGCTGTTCAGGTCCGAAACAGTCTTCAAGAAATTCACCTCAACAATGTGAGCTCTGTTACGATTCTGCGACGTCTTCGTGAAGCTGATATAAAGCCTTATAGGCCAGTAAACGGCCCCAAACTGCTCAGAGAACATCGAGTTGCCAGGTTACGGTTTGTTCGAGAACACATTCGATGGACAGATGAAGATTGGAACAAGGTTATGTTTTCCGATGAGTCCAGATTGTGTTTATTTACGCACGACGGGAGACGAAGAGAATTTAGACGACCAGGAGAATGGTATCATCAAGCGTGTTTTGAAGAAAAGGTGCCATTCGGTGGAGGATCAATAATGGTTTGGGCTGGGATATCTTCAGAGGATCGCACGGAGTTAGTGATCATAGAAAACGGTTTTCTGACTGCTGTCAGATACGAAGAAGAGGTTTTAAATGAGCATGCTGGTCCATTCTTAGTGAATATGGGTGCGAATTCCATTTTTATGCACAATAATGCGCGACCACATACTGCTCGTTTGGTCAATATTTATATTCAAGACGTCGGTATTACCTGCATGGAGTGGCCAGCTCGCAGCCCAGACTTAAATCTCATAGAACATGCATGGGACGAGCTTGGGAGATGCGTGAGACAACGCTCTCTTGCTCCCATTACCTTACACGAGTTAAGGAATGTGCTAGTGGAAAAATGGGCAAACATAGACCAAAATCGCATAAAAAATTTGGTTTACTGCATGCCACATCGTCTTAATGAAGTGATACGGGCTTGTGAATGCTATTAAATAAATTTACCCTTTCTGTCACCTGTCACCCGCACCATGCTACACCGCAAACAGATTAGGTAGGATGTTGATGTATCGTGTCAATTGTAGGTACTCACTCAGGGCCTTCTGTTCTAAGCTCTGTGGCTGGTGGTACTTCAACCAACTGAACGCCTGATGTTGAAGCACGTTGTCTGTAATCAAACATGACAATAATTCTTTACGCGAAAGGGAAAGTGTTGATCACGTCGCGACTCGCAACAACAGCAATCTGGCCGCAGTCGGGCTGGGCAAAACTAGTTAAAAACTAAAACCCAACTACGACAAAAAGTCAATTAAAAAGGTATTTACGAGTAGGTACAAGACATCACAGATAGAGGAAAAAAAAACAGTCACAAGTAATCTGTTGATTTATCAACACGTGTGACTCCGGATTTTTTATTTCTCTATCTCTTTTGCGATGCCATGTCTTGTTTATACCTTTTATGTTGACTTTTTGTCGTAGTTGGGTTTTAGTTTTATAACATTAATTTTTATTTAAATTATTTTGGGGTTACAAAATAAATATACTTCAGCCCTTTTTTTGATACCCAACATGAGTTAACTCCTCGTAACACACGTTTACGCTGAGTATACAGCCACCGTCAGCATGCATCGTATTGCAACTATGCATTTACTGGAAATCAGAGATACTTGTTTTCTTTTGTATTATATTCAATCTTGCACTAGCCTCCAGCTCAATATCCTGTATTAAGTAATTAAATTAATATTGTAATAAATAAATATTTTTTTAACTAAAATCCCGACCGCCGAAACATAACTGGCGCAGTCGGTAGGATCACGACGCTCTAAGATCGAATCCAACTCTTCATCTTAAGAGTAACGGTTCTCAAATCGTTCTATCGCGGTCTACAAAGAACCTATCGCGCGGTCGGACACCTCTACGGTCATCGTGATAATTCTCCGGAGAATTGGAGGAAGCTGTGCTGGCCGAGACTCGACTCGACGGGAGATGCAGTGGCTGTTTTGGTAAGTGCTCTTATTTACCAAGTGTCCTTGCTCTATTTCCTGTCTTATTTTTAATTTGTGTATTTTGTGTTAATCTGTGTGTCTGTCTATAAGCTAAAATCACAGTAGGCATCCACATAATTATAATAAGTAGCGTAAATATTCCACGAGTAAATTCCAAGTGTTTAATTTGACACCTCTATTGTTTTGCGTTAAGCGCCACTAGGCAGTAAAGCTACAGTAAAACAATGTCGCTCAGGGATTATGACGCTAACTATAAACCTTACAAACTAATAGCAGATTTAATGCCAAGATATGATGGTAATCCTAAATTACTTAATTATTATATTAGGGAAGTAGAAAAATTATTACAGTTAACTTCCGAGGCAGATCGTGCACATCCAGCATTTATTTGTTTAATTAAAAGTAGGCTCGGTGGTCCAGCCATAGACGCAATAGCGTATGAAGGCTACTTAAACTCATGACCATCAATTAAAACCGCGTTAATTAGGCGACTTGGCGAACCACGAAACGAAATACAAGTTATGCAGGAGCTAACGCGAGTGCGTAAGTCTAAAGAAGAAGACGCCGAAAGCTTCGGCAAACGCCTCCGTGAGCTGTTAGATACTCTGTATTCCGTAGGAGAGCATGGTAATAAATCTTATTACGAAAAGATGGTTATTGAACAGTATATAAACTAGTTAGACTTCCACGTCTCGTTGGGCGTTCGAATCGCACAACCAGAGACCTTCGAAGAAGCCATTATAGCGGCTAGACAAGAAGAGGCTAGGCTTGCATATAATAGAGGTAACTATATTAATAAGAATCCTTCAACGTCAAAAGCAAAGCCAAAGGAGTTACCTAAACAACCAGGCAATAATAATCACATCCGTAATACAGCTAACCCATTCGTACCAGGCTTTATTATCCCGCCACAAAATATTGTACCGCAACAAAATGATATGACCCCCGAACAGCGTCAACAATGGGTACAATCCGCATTTCCCTGGAAAGCCAGACCAGCATCAAGTAACTCTAGACCAAATGGTTCAGGTAACTTTAGGAATCAACCCAACATTCCAAAACAGGTGGTTCCCACGCCAGTATCATCGGACGTCACGATGCGTACGGCAGCTAAGCCAGAAAAACCACAGTTCGCTCAGCAGTTGTACTACATTCCAATTCAGATGGCCACACAAGATCAACCAGGACCCAGTGACATGGGACTCTACGACAATGTACCAGACGGTAACGGCATATCGTTCGAACCGAATGCAACCGTGAACGAACAAGAGGTAGGTGCTAACCAGGATTTTACCTTGGACACAAACCGAGACAGCCAGACCTAGTTTCGATAAATTTCCAGACCAAGAAATATTTACCGTACATAACACTACCAGAGTTTGACGGTAAGTTTCTTTTAGATACAGGGGCCAGCCATTCAACTATAACAACTGACGTAGTTGCAGGCACCATATTTGAGTACTGCGTAGAAACAGAACCCTTCCAAATTAATACAGCACACAGCTCATCAGTACACGACAAGGTAGTATATCTTCCTTTACCTCCCGCGTTTAATAGCGATATAACACATAAATTTCTAATATTTGACTTTGATCCTAAATATAAAGGTCTTATCGGAATTAACCTTCTGCAAAAATTAAAGAGTAACATAGATTTAAATAATAATGTTCTACGTACATCTACAGCGGAAATACCAATAAACTTTAGTTCTCCACCCCAAAAGATAAGTATAGAACCCAGATGCGAAAAGATAGTAAAAGTAAAAACTAACTACCTAGATGGACAATACCTTCACGACGATTTAATCTGGTCAGATGGTCTTATGTCCCCAGCAGCTATGGTAAACGTTACAAACGGTTCTTTTAAAACATCGGTAATTAATCATAGTGACCAGAAGAAATGCATCCCATTTAAGCCGTCAATTGAATTAGGAGAATTTCCTATAATTAACGAAAAAGATAGTCACGATATTAATACCATACAGTTTAAAACTAACATGGACCAAACATTAAACGAAAACCTAAAAAAAATCCGTACAGATCATCTAAACGAAGAAGAAAAGCGCGAAATAACCCGGTTATGCTATCAGTACAGGGATTTGTTTTATGCGGAAGAAATACCACTTGCTTTTACACATGCCGTTAAACACAACCTTAGATTAAGTGACAATACACCAGTTTTCGTACGTAGTTACAGACAGGCTCCACAACAACGAGAAGAAATTCGCAAACAAGTAGACAAGCTCCTTCAGCAAGGTATCGTGCGAGAGAGCATATCCCCTTAATCATGTCCCGTACATATTGTACCCAAGAAGCCCGATTCCTCAGGTAACGTCAAATGGAGGCTTGTAATAGATTACAGACGTCTCAACGATCGTATCGTTGAAGATAAATACCCCTTACCAAACATTCATGATATATTAGATAGATTAGGACGAGCACAATACTTCACTACCCTAGACCTTGCTAGCGGTTATCACCAAGTGGAAATGCACCCAAATGATATTGAAAAAACCGCATTTACCACAGAACGAGGACACTATGAGTTCCTTCGAATGCCTTTTGGCCTCAAAAATGCCCCAAGTACATTTCAAAGACTTATGGACCATATATTAAGAGGCTTAGAAAATGTTTATACATACTTAGACGACGTAATAATAACATCTACGTCCCTGCAGCAACACATGGAAAAATTAAAACAGGTATTCGATAGATTCAAACAACATAATCTAAAGATTCAGCTAGATAAATCTCAATTTTTACAAAAACAGGTTAACTTCTTAGGACATGAACTAACAGACGAAGGTTTAAAACCAAACAATGACAAGATAAAAGCCGTAATTAACTTCCCCCTACCAAAGTCTCAGAAGGAAATAAAAGCCTTCCTAGGTTTAGTCGGTTACTACAGAAAATTTATAAAAGATTTTGCCAAACTCACAAAACCAATGATCCTTTGCCTAAAGAAAAATAGTAAAGTAACACACTCCCCAGAGTTCTTAGAAGCATTCAATAAGTGTAAACAGATCTTAACTAACGCCCCAATACTACAGTATCCGAATTTCGATGAGCCCTTCATCCTCACCACCGATGCATCAGATGTAGCATTAGGTGCGGTGTTATCCCAAGGAATAGTAGGATCGGACAAACCAGTAGCATTCGCATCCAGAACACTGTCAGATACTGAATCTCGTTACTCTACAATAGAGAAGGAGCTACTCACCATAGTATGGGCAATTAAATATTTCAGACCCTATCTCTATGGTAGAAAGTTTATTATCTACACAGACCACAGGCCTCTCACCTGGCTAATGTCATTAAAAGATCCTAACTCTAAATTAACTAGATGGCGTATAAACTCTCGGAATACGATTATAAAGTTATATACAAGAAAGGTCGGCAAAATACTAACGCAGACGCTCTATCACGTGTTAAAATCTTCCATGGTAGTGTCGACTCTCTAGCGGTTAATTTAGATGATAACGAAGATGAGGAGATAATTAATAGAATATTCGAAAATGCACGTAGAGAAGCTGAAAATCAAATAGACATAGTAGCACCCGATGAAAACATACAATTACAAAACCCAAGCATTCCCGAATCTCATATGGGTACGGATAGTATGAGTATAGTGTCAGCCGAATCCGAACTAGTGTCTACAAGACATACACAGCCTGACAACGAAAGTAAAGGCAAACCCATAATTACAGACGCTATTGATAGACACCACAACCATTTTTCAGACTATCTAAAGTAAATACATCTTTTATGGGGTACTGTGTTAAATGTTACAACAGAATACCTTGTGCTATATTAGAATTAAATGAAAGAAAATTTAAAACTCATATAAAAAGTACACTTTGTAAACAAGCATATTACAAATTAGAGGATTATATCCAAGATAAAAATGCTTGGAAACATGCTGGTCCTGCTCCATAGGACAATTTAGAATCTAGACAAAATTAAACTGGTTGCAAATTTAATTGTATAATATTATTTTTTTAAACATTAATTTTATATTCTGTGATTACTTGAACTCACACACTGACTTATTATTAGTAGTACTTGTTAAAATGTTAAGAATATCGTATAATTTTTACAATATTTGTTAATATGTGAGCACCATGCATCTATCACATAATTAATTTATGTCATTCCTTCATTTTTCATTCTTTTTACCTA
Organism: Xanthia togata; assembly: GCA_963853775.1. Lineage (NCBI taxonomy): Eukaryota > Metazoa > Arthropoda > Insecta > Lepidoptera > Noctuidae > Xanthia > Xanthia togata. Next base: position 31,179,939 of record OY970791.1, on the reverse strand, counting down.
TCGTGGTATAGTAATCTTATTCGAGGTGCATGGTCTTCACATATAATTATATAATTAATGTATACAGGATATTGTGAAAATATTTTAAAAGAGTAACGGTGGAGTTTCTTGCCCATTCTTCTCCATACGAAAACGACCTTTTGGAATGGGCGACTAGAATCAATTATTATATTTTTTTTTGTTGTAAATGTTGACGTTCATAAGTGCCTTTTTTGTGCCTAATTGAAATAAATTATTTGACTTTGACTTTGACTTTGACAGTTGAAACAGTTTCATATTAGATCAACGCCCGGCTCCACGTATAGAGTAGATAACAGATCCACTAACTCAAAAGTAGTTATAAAAGATGTCTTTATCCCAGTTAATAATACAGATTCCGAGATAAATAAATTTCTTAAAGAACACACTATCGCTGATCGTATATTCCATTGCTATTTTTATAATGAAGAATTATACCATGCCTTTTCTAGGGTATACACAACAATATTTAATGAGAGAGGCCCTAAGCTACTTAAATGCACAACACGCACACGTAGAAAACAAACCTGAACAACAAGAGTTAATTAAGAAGTATCACGAAGGTAAGACTGTTCACCGTGGTATTCAGGAAACGTACAAGCAGTTGCACAGAAATTATCATTGGCCAAACATGCTCCTTACCATTCAAAGTTTCGTTAATCAATGCGACACCTGTCTGAAATCTAAATACGAACGCAACCCTCTTAAACCACCTTTAGCTATAACCGATACACCTCGAAAACCGATGGAAAATATATTTATGGACCTTTATTCAACCGGAGGCACAACGTTCCTTACAATAATTGACAACTTCTCTAAATACGCATAAGCGGTCCAACTAACAGCATGCAGCAGGGTCCATATAGCTGAAGCATTATTAAACATTTTCTCCGTGTTAGGTTTACCGAACAAAATAACCACAGATTCAGACACTAAGTTCGATAACGATGTTATTAAAGAAATATGTGCCCTACATAATATTCACATACATTTTACAACCCCCTATAATCCAAATTCTAACTCCCCTATTGAACGTTTACACTCTACCCTGGCTGAGATAATTAGAATACAAAGAATGACCAACAAAGATGACCCTATACAGCTAATCATGAAGTACTCTATAATAGCATACAACAACGCTATCCATTCGGCAACAGATTATACACTTCACGAGTTATTATTCGGACACACAGCGTCCAGAAACCCATTAGAGTTATATTATCCAAAATAATTTTACCAGGACTATGTTATTAAGCATCATGCCAATGCAGAGGCAGTTCAGGAGTGCATTGCTGCACACATGTCCAAAAACAAGGAGCAGGTGATTGCTAAACGTAACCAAGATACAGAAGTAATTAAATTCAAGGTAGGTGAAACTGTCTATAAACAGGTAGCAAAGTCAGCGCGCAGTGACAAAACGAAGCCAGTCTTCAAAGGACCATACAAAATTATACACCTTCACCCAAATAACGTGGCTGAAATAATAGGTAACCATCCAAATTCTAAGTCCATTAGGGTTCACTTCAAGCTACTACGGAGGTCTCATCTTGTTGCAGGACCTTTATCGCAGGAGCCGTCGTGCTCAACACAACAGCAACCGTTACCATTACCCACGTAGATAATGACAACGGTATCCTTCTCCTAAAACAAGGTCAACTCCTTAAACAGGACAACTACTTAAGCCTTGCTTGAGTTTACAATATTACCAATCTGCAACTTACATCTACCCAATTGATGTCTCTTTATGCAAGCACAAAAAACGCCGAGAATACAGCATCGGGAGATTTACATAAAACGTTTAGGAATCAAATAGAATATAGTCTTAGTATTATAGGTAAGAAGATTAAGTTTTTAACGCCGCAAGTTAGAAAGCGACGTGGTCTTATAGATGGATTAGGTACAGTCGTTAAGTCTATCACAGGTAACCTCGACCATGAAGATGCAGCTGAGTTTGAAGAAGAAATCTTTAAAATTCAGAACAGGGTTTAAAACGTTCAGGATTCACAAAATAAATCCTTAGTATTAGCACATAATACAATAGATGAGTTCAGTAAACAGTTAACAAAATTAAACAATAATCAGAAACATTTGGCTAGTTTATTGCAAAATGTTACTAATAATTCCAACGACTTATCTAACCATTTACATTTCTAAGATATTAACGTACAGATAGATTTTAGTCTACAGATAATTTTAGATAGGTTAACGATATTAGAAGATGCGATGACTTTTGCTCAGATGGGCACCATGCATCCTTGTATTATAAGCTCTCAGAATCTAATAGAAGAGCTGAGAAACTTAGAAAATATATTTTTGTTTAGACCAGTAGCTAGTATTAGCATTAGTCACATATACAGGATACAGAAGTCAATTAAAGTCAAAGCTTACAGCACAGAACATTCAGTTAACTTTATTCTCGAAATCCCTTCAATTACCCTAAAAACATTCGACCATAACCACCTTTATTCAATCCCAAATAAAAACAACCTAACTATTATCCCTAAATCCAAATACCTAGCACTTGGTAATGATGAGTACGCTTACCTGGAAGAAGATTGTCAGCCACTGACCGACAACACCCAGCTCTGCAAGCTCCTCGACACCAGAAGAGTCGAAGACACAGATGACTGCATACTATCACTCATCCAGCATCGCCCAGCGAATTGCACCCACGCTAAGATGAACTTAAGAAGAGGAAAAGTTCAGAAGATCGGGGACAACAACTGGGTACTTGTCTTGACAGAAGACGAAGTCACCAAAACTCAATGCAACACCAAGACAGACTACAAGAAGCTATCTGGGATTCATCTCGCTACAATAACAGAAGATTGCCAGATGATCGTCATGAATAAGACATTGCGATCACACACCGACACAGTCGTCATCAACGAGGTCATACCCTTACCCGAGCAGCATCAAGTCTCAGAATCGATACAATACGAACTCCAACTAGAAGACATCTCACTAGACAGCATCCATGAACTTATCAACAAGGCAAGCGACATCTCCGTGCCAGAAGAAGATAGTTGGCCAATCATAGCCGCTACACCCAGCTGGAACACAATCATCCTCTACATACTACTAGTTGCCGCAGCGTCCTGGAAGCTGTATCATTGGAAGAGAAAGAACATCCCGGAGGACACCGAGGGCAGCGCGGACGCCACCAGAAGCAAGAGTTGCTTCTATCTTATGGAGGGAGGAGTTAACTCCTCGTAACACACGTTTACGCTGAGTATACAGCTACCGTCAGCATGCATCGTATTGCAACTATACATTGACTGGAAATCAGAGATACTTGTTTTCTTTTGTATTATATTCAGTCTTACACTAGCCACCAGCTCAATATCCTGTAGTAAGTAATTAAATTAATATTGTAACAAATAAATATTTTTTTAACTAAAATCCCGACCGCCGAAACATAACTCATGGCATCATTAAAAATTTTTTTTTTAGTTCGTGACTTTATGTAAAGGGCGCTATATTAATGTGACGTCAAATGCCCTTTAACCAACGAAAGATCAAGACGCTGCCAACGCTACCTCATTTTTCAAATGATGACGATCACTTTAGAAGTTATGAGGGAACAGATGAACATACAAACATTACATACTCGTCAAAATCATGACCCTCCTTTTTCTTTCGCCACTGTCGGGTATAAATACCCACACAAATCAAATATAAATCGTGTATGCCTCCCCCTTTGACATCGTGGCCAGCCTAAATAATCTAGGATGATGTTAAAGATTATCTAGTTTACGTCGTTGTGCTTATTATTTAGAACCACCATACAAGCACCGCCTCCCGCGATCAAACGGACAGCTGGGAGGTAATTGCGTAACACACTTTAAGTAGCAATGGCTTTCATTTTGACAATTGTTTGAAAACAGACAAATTTTTCGAACATATGCAGCAATGGATTAGCAATGACATTCAAAAATCATTCAGATTTTAATTGAAAGTGTGTTAGGTACCTACGCAATTAGGGTGCTGGCGTCGAATAGGTGTCCTTACTGAAATTCGCGTCGTAAAAGGAGTCGGCTAAAATCATTGACCACACTGTGATATTAATACACGGTATGAATGTGATAATAAAAAAATGATTTATTTTTTGTTTTATTAACCCATCTGACCCAGTAGGTACGTCTTCGAATCTTCGCCAAATAATTAGAAAAAGCCTTGTGTATAATGAAAAACCGGTCAAGAGCGAGTCAGACTCGCACACCGAGGGTACCGTACCATCATATTTGGGGTTAAAGCATGAAATTGCCGATTTTTTTTTTAATTTAACATATTTATTTAATCAAAATAATTACCATTATTATCTATACATTGCTGCCATCTAATAGGAAGGTCATTTATGCCTTTGCGATACTCTCGTGATCTAGATTCGACAAACTGTGTGAAAGCGTTTTGTACTGCCTCCCAAGAAGACAACTTTTTATCACGTAGAAAATTGTATAAATCACGAAAAAAATGGTAGTCCATTGGAGCAAGGTATGGCGAATACGGAGGGTGACGAATGGTTTCTAATTGCAGTTCCTGTAGAGTTAACGATGGTTAACGGTTTCTCGTGCTGTATGAGGTCTCGCGTTATCATGGAGCAATAATGGTGAAGATCGATTCATGAGTGTTACGAGTTGTTTAGTCTCGATTTAAACATTATCAGTAAAATAAATACGCGTTCTCAAATTCAATGTCTTTCTTTTTATATTTTTTTGATAAGACATCAAGTCATTATAAACATGTCAAAGTTTTTATGGTGACACACATTGCACTCAAAGAAGTTTGCATCCTCCATTAGTCACAAGCTCTCTTACGAAGAAGTGACGTATACGGATGTGTTTGGTGCGTCGGTGGAACTCTGGATTCTCAGCTAACTTTATTGCTGCTTCGTTATTCACTAGTAACGTAGGAAGACCCTTAAGTTGTACGAGACTTCCTATGAGTCGAGTCAACCGTACACATTCTCTCGCAGCTTCACTGGCAGCGATCACTTCAGCTTCCGTAGTCGAAATAGCAACACTTTGCTGTCTCTGACTCATCCAGGAGACTGGTCCTCCGGCATACAGGCAAAGTACTCCAGAAGTCGATCTTCCAGTTCCAATATCGCCTGCGTGGTCGGCATCGCTGTATGACTCTATAATTCCAATTTTACAGTTCTTTTTATACATAATGCCGAGATCTTGTGTGTACTGTAGGTATCTCATGATGATACGTTTTACTCTGACACAATCAGATTGGGTCGGTTTCTCCAGACTCCTTGACACTACACTGACTGCGTATGTAATATCAGGCCTTGTTCCGACCATTACATATGCAAGTGCTCCAACTACTTGCCTGTAGTTTTTCAGAACGTACTCATCGTTCTCGTTTTGTGAGACTATATTCTCCTTGGTTATTGGTGTAGTCACAGGTTTGCAGTCCTGCATTCCAAACCTATTCAAAACTTTCTTAACGTAAGATGTTTGATTTTTTACTACTCCAAGACCTTCTCTGGTTGAAATCTCTATACCTAGAAAATAGGTTGCTGGTTTGGTTGTAATCTTGAACCTTTCTTTCAGCTCTTCAATAAATTCATTAATTAATTCTTGATCTGTTCCAGCTACTAGCCCATCATCAACATAGAGAACCACAATCAGTTTCCGGTGGCCTTTCTGTCTTACAAATAAACAGGTATCGGCTTCACTGATTTTAAAGCCCACTTCCTTGAAGAAATTAAGAATTTTCTGATTCCAACATCTCGGGGCTTGTTTGAACCCATAGAGACTTTTCTTCAGTAAGCATATCCTTCCAGAACCATCATTATAGCCTTCGGGTTGCTTAACGTTAATTTCTTCTTCCAAGAGTGTTCCATACAAGAATGCCGTCGACACATCAAATTGACACATCTTCATACCTTCGCTTCCAAAGTTCACTTTCGTTACAGGATACAGCGTCTTTATAACATGTTGGTTCGAAAAATCCATTTGCAACCATGACATAATCATTGAACCTAGCAGGACGTCTGATCAATGATCGATCTCGCAGTACTCGATCACTCTGTGCGTTAATAAGTTCCTCAAGATTATCTTCATCTTCATTAACGTCATCATTTCCAACCATCTGCTCCAGATCATCATTATCAACATCGTCATTTTCTCCCCTTGGTTCAATTGATTCTTCATGAGTCGATACAGCATCATCAAAATTGTCTTCTTCGATAACAGGTGTATGACTATCCAATTGACTATTAATTTCGTTATCGATCGTTACGACTTGATTATTGATTGTCACTACTTCGTCATACTCTCTTCGTACCTGAACGGGAATTTCCACTTCTGTGACATCCTCATCTGGCTCTTGGAATTTCGTTTCCAATGGCTTTTCATCAAAAATGATATCTCTCGACTTGACTATGTATTTGGATTCCTTGTTCCATAGTCTATAACCGTCACCATCATCGTATTCAACCAGTACGCATCTCGTAGCTTTCTTATGCAATTTTTTTCTTTTTTGTTTAGGAACATGTGCATAACAAACCGAGCCAATAATTCTCCAGTGCTTTATCCGTGGTTTCTTCCTAAACCAAAGCTCAAACGGAGTCTTGTGTTCCACGCAAGTTGGACCTGTTCTGTTTAAAATATAAACAGAACAGGACCAACTCCGCTCACAACTGTTGAGGCAACTCTTCATGTGCATGCATCATACTTCTAGCTGACTCTACGATCGTACGGTTCTCTATTTCGCTACACCCGTTCTGTTCAGGCGTATACGGCATTATTAGTCTTTGGTGTATTCCGTATTTCAATAATTCTTTCCAAACTAGTTCATTGTCGAACTCTCCACCGTTATCGCTAAGGAATTCTTTGATAGTATGTCCTGCTACTCTAGCTTCTGCCAGCATTTGCTTCAGATTTTCAGGTACTTCCAACTTTGTCTTCAAGAACTTGACGTAGCGAAATAGAGTGTGTTCATCTTTAAAAAGGACGAAATACCGGAACTTCGAGATTGAATACGGGAAAGGACCGCAAACATCCGAATGTATGCGTTCTCCAGGCATTTTAGCTTTTTCTCTAACTCCAAACTTCTGTCTGTGAGCTTTTCCGAAAATACAGCCTTCGCACAATATGCCATCATCCTTTGTCTTTATGTTCAACTCTCGTTCTATAAGACTTTTCACATGCCTTTTATCTTGGTGGGCCATTGCGTTCATGGTACAGCTGCAAGGCATCTACCGTATTAATCGATGCGGCTACCTTCGGTTTAATTGCTTTACAATTCAGCTTATACGGGGTGTCCCGTAAATAATGGATCAAACGTAACGGGTAGGTAGCTTACCTCATTTCCAACAACTAATTTGAACAGTAAAAAAAAACCGGTAAGGTAACCAAGATATTTTTTTTTTCGATGTTTATCATTTTCTCTACCAGCATTCAATGTTTTTAATGCTGTTGCTGCAAATGATAACATATTTAGGTGTGATTTTTGTCAAACATTTCTGAATAGTTTACTAATGTTATAAGATACCATTTTTTTAAATAACATTTCATTTGCCTTAGAATTTTTTTTTTGAATTGAATGTATTTTGTATTTACGATGAAAATACCAGAATTGGAAAAATTCTCCTGTAAAAAAATTGTATGACACCGAAGTGTACCATTATTTTAAAGACTTGTACAATTACTAAGGTTTGTAAATTGGTATAAAACTTACGTGTAGTCTTTGTCGTTACAAAGATATTGCTATGAACGTGATGAAGAAGACAGAACAGAAATTAAAGTGGTATAATCTAACTCGTAATGGTTCTCGTTCTTTCTCGTAATGGCTTATGCTTGTGATCTAAGCATGTGGTTAAGCGTGTAGCGTAATTCAAAATTCAAAAGTCATTTATTCAAACTAGGCTGAAAATCAGCACTTTTCGAACGTCAAAAATACATAAGACAGTCCCCCAAAACGCACACCCTTCACCACTTCCTAGTGCTTTTGCTGGGAAGAAGAAGTGGCGCAACAAACTCCCCAGCAGCACAGCTGTCTGATCAGTTAGAAAAAAAATAAAAAATGATTCTATACAACAGTCTGCAAGACAATTTACAATATGCAAAAAATAATTTAAATTATAAATTAAATAGCTATAATTAATAGCCATATGACAGCTAGCACACGCCAATATACCAACCAAAAGCATCGAGAACTATACTCAAGCAGAAATAAAAATAACTAAAAGTAAACAATATCTAAAAAAAAGAAAAAGCCTCCAGGCATAAAGGGCGTGCCCGCTTACATATAGCTGTAACTAGAAGTTACAATTGATAAACTAGGACCATCGAGGTAAAATAAATAATTGTCGAGGTCGCTAGCTAACCACATATTGCAATACAACTCATAAAAAAAACATTGTAATGAGTAGATTATGTCAGCACTAAATTAAAATAAATTGACTTATAAAGTAAAATTATAAACAATTATATAAACTCATATAATTGACACGAATCTCTCTTCGAGTTGATACGTACGTCAGACAACTTTCGCTCGCGCTTTGCCTAACTGTTGTGTTCTGTAAAATTAGACTTGTGCTGTGTATTTGGACTTTGTTTTGCCTAACGATTTGGAACTCTTTGTGTTTTGGACGAATGACTTGGCGATCCTACGGACTTTGAAAACATTCGTTTGTGTGTGGTTGTACGTGTGTGCAGTAGTACGATGCCTCGTTACGAGTACACGCCACGGGAGTACGCCGAAATGCATTTTATCTACGGAGAAGCAAGAGGTAATGCCAGAGCGACCGCAAGATTGTATCGTGAAAGATACCCGAACCGGGATCGACATCCCGACTATCGCGTATTCATTAGAGTGCATAACGCGCTTCTTGAGGGAAGAATTCTTGGCACCGGAGTTGGGGGTGCCAGTGAAGGGCGACCGCCACAAGTCAATGACGAAATCAAAATTCGAGGAATCGAGGAAGATTCGTCGGTCTCAATTCGCGTCATAGCGCAACGTACAGGTATTCCAAGATCGACGGTGCATCGAGTGTTAAAAAGGCACCGGTTGCACCCATATCACGTGCAACGTGTTCAAACGCTGACGTCACGTGATTACCCGCAAAGAGTAGCATTTTGCCAAAGGATGCTTAGAATGATTCGGGCGGACCCACAGTTTTTTAATAAAATTTTATGGAGTGACGAGTCTTCATGCCGGCGAGATGGATATCTCAATTTGCATAATTTGCACAGTTGGCAGATGGTAAACCCACATTTGATGCGAGAGGACAGGAGCCAACATCAATTTAAAATAAATTTATGGGCGGGAATAATAAATGGGCAAATAATAGGGCCCTTTGAATTATCAGCAACTCTAAACGCCGAATACTATCTGCATTTTTTAAGAAATGAGTTACCAACTTTATTGCAAAACGTTCCAGAAGACATGCGGCAAGCAATGTGGTTACAAAATGATGGGTGCCCCGCTCACTATGCGACGGCAGTAAGGGCGCAACTCAATCAAACTTACCCTGACAGATGGATCGGCCGATTAGGACCAATTTTGTGGCCTCCGCGATCTCCGGATTTAAATCCCTTAGATTTTTTTTATTGGGAATGTCTAAAAGACAGGGTTTACAAACAAAGAATAACGTCGGAAGAAGAATTACGTCAGCGCATCCAATCTGCTGTAACAGAAATTAACGAAAGCCATTTTATCCGTCGGATAAGAGCTTCCTATAATAGGAGATGCAGACTTTGCATTCTCGTAGGGGGACGTCAGTTTGAACATTTATTGTAAAAACAAAATAAACGATTTATTTGTTTATTTTTTTTATTCAACCTCCTAATTCTTTTCATACGCTGAGATACCTCATTAATTCAATGAACATTGCCTCTGAAATGCAACAATTAAACATTTTTAAGAAAATAGTTGAATTGTGCACACTTTTTCAATTTTATTTTATTTCGTAATTTTGCACCTCTCTCAGATTCATAGCAATATCTTTGTAACGACAAAGACTACACGTAAGTTTTATACCAATTTGCAAACCTTAGTAATTGTACAAGTTTTCAAAATAATGGTACACTTCGGTGTCATACAATTTTTTTACAGGAGAATTTTTCCAATTCTGGTATTTTCATCGTAAAAACAAAACTTTTCAATTCAAGTTTTTTTTTCTAAGGCAAATGAAATATTATTTAAAAAAATGGTATCTTATAACATTAGTAATTAGTATTCAGAAATTTTTGACAAAAATCACACCAAAATTTTTTATCATTTGCAGCAACAGCGTTCCAAACACTGAATGCTGAGAGACAGGCAAAAATCGAAAAAAAAAATATCTTGGTTACCCTACCGGTTTTTTTTTACTGTTCAAATTAGTTGTTGGAAATGAGGTAAGCTACCTACCCGTTACGTTTGATCCATTATTTACGGGACACCCTGTATAGCCCATCATATCTTTTTCTTGTTCCCGTCACGGCGACCATTCCATTCACCTTAATAGAGCATGTTGTTACTCGTGACTCAAATAAACTGGTTGTATTCTTGTCCTGTGTCACTAGCACAGAAAATAGATTCTTGCTAATACAAGGAACATACATCACTGAGGAAAAACTCTTTTCCGACATTAGGGTTAATTCTAATTGTCCCTTTTCCTAAGGCTTCTATTACATTTCCATCAGCCGTAGTAACAGTGTGAGGTTTACTGAAGTGCTCGAAATTTTCAAATAAATCTCTTCTCATCGTAACATGGTGTGTAGCTCCGTTATCCACAAACCATCCTTCACGATCGATGCATTCAGTCAGATTTAGTAGTACCATCATATTGGGGCTGTCACTACTTTTCCTTCTTGCTTCCTTACTAGTTTTATTAGGACAATCTTTCCTAAAGTGACCAACCTCTTTACAGATATGACATCTGAACTTGGTAACTTTTTCTTCCCTGATGTCTGTTCCCTCTGATTCTCGACACCTTTCCTATTTGTTTTTGCGAGAAGCGCTTCACTAGACGTGCCTTCCTTGCTTCCTATCAGCACTTTTTCATGCGCACAAAATTGGCTGGTAATATTCTCAACAGTTCTTTCTTTCTTGGACATCAACATCCAACTCGATTTAAATGGAAAATAGCTTTCTGGCAGTGTATCTAAAATCTTACAAATTAAAAGTATTTCTGGTAATTGCTTACTTTCTTCAGCTTTTAATAATTCCTGATTCAGTTTGTGCCACATATTTTTCAATTTCGATACATGAGTTGCCATGTCATCAGCAGTATCCTTTTGAAATTTAAAGAACTCCATACATACTTCGTACAACCTGTCTTCATTGAACCGTCATAGAGTCTATTCCATACGTCCTTAGGATGAGAGAATCTAATTACCTTGTCTAAGATTTCATCTGATATGTTGTTCGTAACCAGCAGTAACGCGGTACTTTCCAGCCTAACATACTCCGATAACTTTTTGTTATACTCCGTCAAAGCCACTGCGGACGCAGCATCAGCATCACCACCCTCAGCTACAGGCTTTTTCGGTTTTTAGAAATTTTCCCTGAATAATGTCCAAAAGTCCGTCCATGCCCCGTAACAGAGCAGACATGCGGTACTTCCATTGTATCCAGTTATTTCCATCAAGCTTACTTATTTGTATTTTACTTAGCTCCATGCTTAGTTTCCAACAAATATTTAATTGAATATATCTGGGCCCATAACCTATTACGAGTTGTTTAGTCTCGATTTAAACATTATCAGTAAAATAAATACGCCACATTATCAAAAGTAAAAACTATGCGGCAATTTTTTTTTTAGAATGTGCAAATAGCGCTCGTTCAAATGATACCCCACATGCCCTAGTGGCCCCACTTTGAATTTTAAGACCCCTATACAGTACCTGTTGCAAAAAAAAAACATTCTTATTTGCAAAATAGGCATACTTCATCTAAAACTATTTCAGGTTGATGATAGCATTAGTAGTTCTTGAGATATCCAGCTGTGACAGACAGACGGAGAGACGCACCATACGGTTCCTTTTTACCATTTTGGTACGGAACCCTAAAAACAGGTTGGTACTCGTCTAGGAGGTGTCATGACTGTGTTAGCGATCTGTCAACAAAACTAAATAGGTACGAGTAGTACGAGGGCTGCACTAAAACCTAAAAGTATCGGGAATGGAATATTTCCACTGTTCCTGTCATATTAAAATCTTTTTAATTGAAAACTCCTTGGTTTTAAAAATCGAATACCATTTATTTATTTAAAAAAAGATTCTCGGTCTTGTCACAAGGTTTTGTCAAACTTGTTTAGTCGTTGAGAAAATGGAATTGACTCGAGAAAATTCAAGAGCGATGATTTATTATGACTTTCGAAGTGGTTTAACACAAAAACAGTGTGTTGACCGGATGATTTCTGCATTTGGTGATGAAGCCCCATCCAAAACCACAATTTATCGCTGGTTTGCTGAATTTCAACGTGGACGAGTCAAGCTTAGTGATGATCCCCGTCAAGGTCGTCCAAAAACTGCAGTCACCCAAGAAAACGTTGATGCTGTGCGTAAGCTGATTGAGGAAGATCGACATGTGACAAACCGCGAAATTCAGGCAACTTTAGACATTGGCATGAGTCAAATACAAATAATCCTGCATGAACAATTAGGTGTAAAAAAGTTTTTTTCCCGATGGATACCGCATTCGCTCTGTGAAAAGCAAAAAGCGGCTCGCGTTACTTGGTGCGTCAGAACTCTCGAAAGATTCCACGCAGGATCCTCAAATGCTGTATACAACATCGTATCAGGTGACGAATCCTGGATATACGCGTACGAACCCGAAACAAAAAACCAGTCACGAGTTTGGGTGTTCGAAAATGAGTTAAAGCCAACAAAAATTGTTCGTTCACGGAGTGTAGCAAAAAAAATGGTGGCCACGTTTGTCTCCAAAACCGGCCATGTTACGACTATTCCTCTTGAGGGACAAAGAACGGTTAATGCAGAATGGTATGCTAGCATTTGTTTGCCACAGGTCGTTTCTGAACTCCGTAAAGAGAACTGTAACCGCCGCATCATCCTCCATCACGACAATGCGAGTTCTCACACCGCGCACAGAACAAAAGAGTTTTTAGAGCAAGAAAACATAGAATTATTAGACCATCCGCCGTACAGCCCCGACCTAAGCCCTAATGATTTCTATACTTTCCCTAAAATAAAGAATAAATTGCGTGGACAGAGATTTTCATCACCTGAAGAAGCTGTGGACGCCTACAAAACGGCCATTTTGGAGACCCCAACTTCCAAATGGAATGGTAGCTTCAATGATTGGTTCCATCGTATGGAAAAATGTGTCAAATTTCGCGGAGAATACTTCGAAAAGCAATATATACATTTTTAAATAGTAATGTTGTGTCACTTCTCAAAAATTCAGTGCCGCCCTCGTATAAAACAAAGTTAATTTTCGTACCTACTACTATTGCTAACAACTAGGTACCGCGAATATTTGAGCAAGTAGTTAAGCCTCGAATAGTTAAGGAATCACCTCATTCACCTCGACTCACACCTCGGTAGGTACCTAGTTACACGACACACTGTTTGGTTTCCGTGCTGGGCTATCTACTGAAAGTGCTATACTTGCGTTGAAGCATAGTTTCAAATATTATACTGACAAGAAAACACCTGTGTAGGTATGCTTGTTTCCTGGACCTTTCTAAGGCCTTTAACCTGGTGTCTTATAATGTCTAATGGAAGAAGCTTTTGGAGGCGGGCGTTCCTACTGCATTAGTCTCTGCATTATCTTGCTGGTATGACAAGCAGAGGAACTTCGTCAAATGGTCTAATGCATTGTGTGACCCGTATAAACTCGAGTGCGGCGTTAGGCAGGGAGGTCCAACTTCCCCGAGGCTTTTTAATATCTATATCGATAATCTGCTTGTTGTGCTCAGCAGCACTAATGTCGGATGCCATAATATAGATGGAGTATGTTTAAATAACTTAAGTTATGCTGACGACATGGTGCTGCTGAGCCCTACTATCAGTGGAATTAGAAAGTTAAATTAGAAAAAAATGGAATAGCTCTCTGAGGAGTTGGAATAGAAACATCTAATTTCGCATGATGCTTTGAGTTCATAAAAGGTACAAATCACCATAACTGCTAAGTTTCTAGGGTTTCTCATTGAAGCGCAAGGATCGATTTTAGGGTTTTTGAAAACCAATTTCTTATTTTCCAACGGTGTCGATTATAGAAAAAATAAAATTGCACAGCATAAGCACAAATTAAGACCCACCGTAGTAAAAAAAATCGTAGTTGTATGTCATGCCGTTTGAGAGGTACAGCAATTTGCTAAACGTTACCCCAGCGGCATCTTGAATAACTCTGAAACCTCAAGACGCACAAGTTTTATTTTTTGGATACAATTAGGCACAAATATGATCTATCGAAGTAGCTAGTTTGTACTCAGCTACGACCACCGGTTGAAAAACATACCGCTGGGGTAATGTTACTCCAGCGGAATCTGTTTTGCGTGAATATCTTTGGATCGGCTGGACGCACAAATTCCTGAAAAGCGACAACATTCCGCTGGAGTAACGCACACCCCCCGCGCCTTCGGCTCTAAAAAAAATCACGGGGTAAGGCAAACAAGTATGTATTACGTGGTCGCAATTGTCAAATTCGATTTTAGATGTGTCAAAATAATTTATAAATTTAGTGACTTTTTATTGCAGAATAGCTTTAAGATTCTCATAGCTAAAAGTAAGGAATTATTGTGATAGTTTAGTTCGGTGTACAAGAGAATTGGCACCAATGCCCTGCGCATTCAATACAACAATGTCTTCAGGGGCCCTATTATGAACTCTTATTTCCAGGCAGTTTACGGCGTAAACAGAACTGCCTTGCGATTTCGTATTATGAACTCTTCAAACAAGCGAGTCAGTGGTCACGTGACACCCTGGCCGGCTTCTGCCCGACTATTGGCTGGAAATACCGTATTATGAACGTTCGTTTGACATTTCTTGACATATTAAAACTGATAATAAGTAACCTCACAATCCATTCAATTTCCGCTACTTCATAGGAGCTTTTATTGAATGGTTTTGGATTTTTTTGGCGAAATTATTCAGAGAAAATATCACGTGTGACGAATAGGTACCGTTCGACTTTCTGGAAACTCCGGAAAGTGGCACTTCTGATCAAAATACCAAAATATCGGTAAAATTTAAAAACTCCTACAATGTTTCAAACTAAACTTAAGTTAGGCTCCGCCGAGGGCGATAACTCTCATCCATTAAACTATAATAATTTCAACAGGCTAATAAATGGTGCACCAATTACAAAATACTACCATGATAGGTAAATATAACATGTTGAAAACTGGAGATATTTAGTAAAAACACTCAAAAACACCACACCACCATATCCATTCATAATCCATATTTTTGTTTATACACAATAAACATTGCGTTCATATTTTCACCTACTTTTAGTAACTACACTCGAGAGCAATGAATCCGGGTCACTTAAAGAATGTTAAAAATCTCGGAAACTAAAAATGATAGGCTAATGCAATAAATTGTATTTAATAGACAATGTAATACTCCTTAAATGAAAGTAAAAAAAATATGAGTCACCATACATTTTATTAACACAAAATTACATAAAGAAAAAAACTGCTGATCTCTCCTTAAAACAAAAATAGGAAACATGAAATTTTTGAACTTTATTACGATTTTCTTGAATTTTCATACTTCGTATTGCCTCCTCGTGCTTCCATTACTGCGTTTACGCGGTTTGGCATGCTGTACACCAAGTTCCTTATACGATTTTGGGGAATATTCTCCCATTCCTCTGTGAGAGCAATTTTGAGCTCACGAAGCGTGATTGGGGGAGGGTTTCGTTGTTTTACGCATCTGCCTAGCTCGTCCCAAGCATGCTCGATCGGGTTGATATCCGGGCTGCGCGCTGGCCACTCCATACGAGTAATGTTCATCTCTTGAAGGTAGTCATTCACAATCCTACCTGTATGAGGTCGGGCATTGTCATGCATAAATATAGCATCCTCACCTAAATTGACCATAAATGGACCAACGTGATCATTGAGGATTTCTTCCACATATCTTTCGCTAGTTAAAGAGCCGTTTTCTATGATCACCAGCTCTGTGCGACTTTCAGAAGAAATTCCGGCCCACACAAGTACAGACCCACCACCGTAGGCTACTTTTTCTTCGATGCATGCTTGCTTGAATCTTTCCCCTGGTCTTCGATACACTCTGTGTCTTCCATCGTGCTTGTAGAGCATAAATTTTGATTCGTCGGAGAACATAACTTTTGACCAATCTTCAATACTCCAATTTACGTGGCTCTGGGCATATCTTAGTCTTGAAATACGATTCCCACGCTCCAGTTTAGGGCCGTTTGCAGGTCTAAGGGGTTTTAAGTTAGATTCAGCAAGCCGACGTCTTACTGTCCATGCACTTGGGTTACTTCCTCCGAGGCGTCGAAACTGATTTGTGAGTTCAGTTCCTGTAAGAAAGCGATTTCGAAGCATGGTGTTCAACAAGTATCGGTCTTCTCGTGCTGTGGTACACCTGGTTCTGCCCGTTCCTGGTCTGCGTAGGTTAGAACCAGTTTCTTCGTAACGTCGGAGAACTCTTTGTACTGTTGACAGCGACACACCGACAGTCCTGGCTGTATCGCGCTGACTCCGGCCGGTTTCCAGCATTGTAAGTATTCTGGTGCATTCTTCAGGCGTAAGCGACATAATTTCAGCTTGAATAATGAATATAGAGCACTATCAACATGGTTTATGTACCCACATAAATGACAGATTACAAACAAAAGCAAAACCAAATGCTGTAATTTCGTAGCTCCATCTTCGAAAGTGGCCCTTTTTCAAATTTGATTTTTTTATGATATAACTTTACAATAACTAAGAAGTTTTAATACCTTCATTTAAGGAGTATTACATTGTCTATTAAATACAATTTATTGCATTAACCTAGCATTTTTAGTTTCCGAGATTTTTAGGATTCTTTAAGTGACCCGGATTCATTGCTCTCGAGTGTATATTAAGATATATTTGTGATTTAAATAAAACCGTAACTTACCGATAAATACTTATTTGTGTTTCTGAACGTTACGGCAGAGAATTTCAAGCCCGCCACAGACAAACTAGCCAGCGTGAAGTCGGTCAGAATTACCGATGTCATAATACGAAATATATCCAGCCAGTGAAATGAACTGCTTGGAACTTGCCTGGTTTTTTAAAAGTTCGCCTAAGGCCCCCAGGGCGCTATTGAGTCTTCCACCTTACTTTAGTGCGTCAGGTATGTTCACCGATGCGCACACTGATGATTACTTTGCGATAATGCGAAAGAAACTTGCCTCAGTAATATCCCGAGTGAGGGGAAGCAGCAACAGCATTCTGAAGGTGTTTGCAGAGGCTGGAGGGGCCTACAATGGGGAGGTTCACAAAGCTACATGTTGGCAACAAAGCTTGTTAAACCTTCTTGTGATTGAGATTTTTCTTTTTTCTTTTTAGTGTTCCTGCAAGTTACTAAAATGGTTGTTAATTAGGATGTAATACTAACACCCTATGGGCCTTGATGCCAGAAAATAAAATATTTTTATTTATATTATTTTATTATTTAATATAAGTCTGAAATTCATTCGCTGCCATCATATTCATTGACTGTCATTCGTGGATCTTTGACAGTCGTTACGGGTCGTCAGAAGCCCGAAAGTCTGACAACCAGTCTTACCAAGGGGTATCGTATTACCCAGTTACTGGGTTGTGGAGGTTAGATAGGCAGTCGCTCCATGTAAAATACTGGTATTCAGCTGCATCCGGTTAGACTGGAAGCCGACCCAATATAGTTGGGAAAAGGCTAGGCAAATTGATTGATAAGTCTGAAATCGCAAATGTGTCGTAAGTGAAAGTGCTGATCATGCTCGGGCCTTCTCTGTATGAGAAGAAGCCTTTGCCCTGCAGTGTGACCATAATAGGCTGGTAAAGCTGGCTAGTTATTAAATGGTAAATAATTAATGAGATCCTCCTAAATGCACCTTATACTTCAATTCGGCAGCGTATCGAATGGTTATGCGTAGGTAGGATGTATCGTGTCAATTGTAGGTACTCACTCAGGGCTTTCTGTTCCAAGCTCAGTGGCTGGTGGTGCTTCAACCAACTGAACGCCTGATGTTAATGCACATTGTCTGTAATCAAACTGAAAATCAAGAAATCGAAATGCATAGATGACAATAATTCTTTACGCGAAAGGGAAAGTGTTGATCACGTCGCGACTCGCGAGTTGACAACAGCAATCTTTCATATTATACCCCACATGCACTAATAGCCCCACTTCGAATTTTTAAGACACCTTTCAGCCCATGTTGCAGAAAAAAAAATCTTATTTGCAAAATAGTTGGGCAAACGTCGTCTAAAACTATTCCTCAAGTTGATATCATTATAGTTCTTGAGATATCCAGCTGTGACAGACAGACGGAGAGACGCACCATACGGTTCCTTTTTACCATTTTGGTACGGAACTCTAAAAACAGGTTGATATACTCGTCTAGGAGGTGTCATTACTGTGGTAGTGTACCTGTCTACAAAAATAAATAGGTACCTAGTATAAAACAAAGTTAATTTTCGTGTCTGCTTAAGTACGTAGGTAATTAACTAAGAGTAGGGTGGTAAAGTGGTAACAACTAGGTACCTCGAATATTTGAGCGAGTAGTTAAGCCTCGAATAGATATGTAATATAAGGCCCGATTTCACCAAACGTGTTTTTTTTTACTCTTAGTTATTAACTAACTCACGTTTCACCAAAATATTTTAGAGTAAAGCTACTCTCGCATCGTTATTCTTTGACGTGAATGAGTTCGAACGAATGAATATATAATCCACCTAAATAAATGAACCGCATTATCCGTACTTGTACTATGTCATTTTGGTAACATTTGATTTGTTAGGTTTTTAATATCAAAAATTCAAAAACTTCAATTTAATTCAACTTGTTTGCGTGCTGTTCATTTTTAATTTTATGATATGGGTGAACCCGGTGAACCAAAAAGAAAACGAAGACCTAATTGAATGGCTTCGGAAAAAAATATTTTATTAGATTTAGTGCAAAAACATATTTCTTTAATAGAAAATAATAAAACAGATGGTGTTACGATGAGGCAAAAATATGCGGAGTGGGTTATTATGACTACTGAGTATAATTCACAGACTATGCATTCACATAGGATTGCTGAAGCCATTTGTAAGTAATAAATTGAATAAAACTCGTGGATATAAATAAATAAACAACACTGATAGAACAATAAAACCAAAGCTTTATAAACAAAACAGACGCCATAATGAAATCTTATTCTTGGGTTAACATGAAACTCTATGGAAATCGGCGGAGTAAGGATGTACTCTAGATTACCGATTTTATTCATAGATTAGTCGTTTGTGAAAATACAATGTGGATCTGGACTTACGACATTAAATTAAAACAAGCACAGTACTAGTCCATAGAAACATTTTAAAAGACGAAGATTAGTAGTTAATGGAAAATTGAAAAATTGCAATTTTCAAACAAAATAAATAGCAGAATCAACTGCATAAAAAGTAAACACGCTGTATCTACAAAAAGTCACTAACCTGTTGCGCGGCCCGATGCGGGTCGCGGCGGGGGGCGGCGCCTGCGCTGCGGTGCGGGGCGTAGGTGGACGTGGCTAGGTAGTTTAGTCGGAGAACAACAAATTAGCGGCATAAACTCACTAAGTTGCGCGTTGTTAATTAAAAGATCACTGATTGAATAATTAATCACATAATATCACATCACAATCAGAATTTACATCAATAGTAAATTTTTTAAATTTTCAAGGTTTCCACCGTTGTTCATTATGCACAAGCGACATCGATACCTAATTAACTAACACTGAACAATAAGTCACACTAAATCGTCTTTAATCACAAATAACAACTTTTTTTTTTTTTTCACAAAATCACGACAATGCGCGCGCGGCTCGTCTCGTAATAAACAAAGTAGCGGTGTACGCTCCTCAAAGGGAGCCGCTGCACTGACACTGACCGAGCGAGTCCCGAGACTTTTTGCCGAAAAAATTCCGCTCACACACACACTCGCAATTGTCTATGCACCACTAATGCATAATTTGCGTAAGTAATATTTCTTTTTCTTTCTAATTGTAGTATTATTTTGTGGGACTGCATGGGCGGGGCGCGTCAGAGTGGAATCGTATGACACCTTTCTCTGTCTCTCAAGCATATTGAGACGTAGAGGATAGAATTGTACGTTTTGCACAGGTTCTTGACCTTACAATGTTTACCTATTATTACGGACTCAGATCTACATCATGTTGAAAAATAAGAAAATGAAAAATAATTTCCTGTGGCTAAAGTATTCATTGGATTTGATTGATTTTTTGTATACGGGTAAAGAACATGACTCTCTCACTCTTTACGTGGTTTTAAGAAATGTCAAGCGTCCTGCTCCACGTAGTATAATCTTATCCTTGGAATAACTATCACTATACTCTTGAGTAATATTTATTCTACTTTGGTGAAATCGGGCCTAAGTCTGAAATAGCAAATCCGTCGTAAGTAAAGTGGTGCTTCTGCTCGTGCCTTCTCCGTATGAGAAGAGGCCTTTGCACATTAGGCTGATAAAGCTGGCTGGTTATTAAGTGGTAAATAAATATTGTAGAGATCCTCCTAAATGCACCTTATAATTTCGATTCGGCAGCGTAGGTATCCAATGGCTGTGCCTAGGTAGGATGTTGATGTATCGTGTCAATTGTAGGTACTCACTCAGGGCCTTCTGTCTCTGTGGCTGGTGGTACTTCAACCAACTGAACGCCTGATGTTGAAGCACGTTGTCTGCAATTAAACAAGACAACAATTCTTTACGCGAAAGGGAAAGTGTTGATCACGTCGCGACTCGCGAGTTCACGACAACAGCAATCTGGCCGCAGACGGGCTGTGCAAAACTAGATAAAAACTAAAACCCAACAACGACAACTAAAAAGGTATTTACAAGACATCACAGATATAGAAATAAAAAATCCAGAGACACTAAATCTGTTGATTTATCAACACGTTTGACTCCGAATTTTTTATTTCTCTATCTCTATCTGCGATATCTTGTTTATACCTTGTATGTTGACTTTTTGTCGTAGTTGAGTTTTAGTTTTTAATAACATTAATTTTTATTTAAATTATTTTGGGGTTATAAAATAAATATTTTTGTATTATTTATGCTATTTTAGCCTTTTATATTTGGGCACGCCAAAATTGCGGTGATAAGTCCCCTCTTTGAGGAGTGGCTAGAGTGGCGCCACGGCATTCTCACCTTCCGCCTGATGCAGGTCCTCACCGGACACGGTTATTTTGGGAGGTTCCTGTTTCAGATAAGGGAGGAAACGCCCGGCTGTCATCACTGCGTGGATCGCCCGGATGACAGCATACGGTGTAGGTCTGCCCAGCTTAGGCATAGCATCGCCGTGTCCTCGTGGAGGCGATCGGTGGCGGGGATCTCTCGAATCCGGCCCTGGTCCAGACCATGGTACGGAGCGTGAGGGCATGGGAGGCCGTCACCTCCTTCTGCGAAACAGTAATGCTCGCAAAGGAGGAGACGGAACACGTGAGGGTGAGGCAAATTTCGCGCCCGCAGGCCCCTAGCCGCCGCAGGAGACGCCCTGGGCTTCAGGAATCACAGGCCGATTCCCGGCCACCGTAGGCGCGAGCTTACGGACGGTGAGCAATGAGTAGCTCGCCGTCCGATAAGGACCAGGCCCGGGTCGATGGCGCGTTGTGTTTCACGCGCGCCTCAATGAGATGTCAGCACAACTGAAAGGGTCCGATAGGACCGATGCCTGTCGGGGTTGCGGGAAAGTCCAAAAGGGATACCGTGGCCCCTGGCAACCTACAGGCAACTGAAGGAACACGGGTGGGTTTTAGTTAATGAGAGTCAGAAGCGCCCCCCACTCCACCCAAAGCGGGAGAAAAAAAAAAGCCCTTTCATTTGATACCCAACATGGCATCATTAAAACCAATCCCTCCAATCCCTCTCTTCCTACCGACGTTCGTCCAATTTTCCTATCCAAAGTGCTTGAGGCCTGTGTCCACAAACAATTCTCCAACTTTGTTCATCGCCACTCTTTGTTTGTTCTTTGCTCATTAGCCCTCTTCAATCTGGGTTCAGGCCTGGGCACAGCACTATTTCCGCCCTCCTTAAAGTGACTGGCGATATGAGGGCAGGACTGGAATACACCAAGTTACTGCTCTAGTGTTGGTTGATTTCTCGAATGCCTGTAATACGGTCAGTCACGACATCCTGTGAGCCATTTTGTCACATCTTATGGTCTCTCCCGAAGCTCTGGAATGGTTCTCCTCTTACCTTGAGGAACGTCAGCAATCTATTCATGTTGGGGATTCTTCTTCATGCTGGTGTGATTTGGAAACGGGCGTTCCTCAAGGCGGTATACTTTCTCCTCTTCTGTTTTCTATTGTTATCTATAACTTCCGAGCTTCAGTGTGCATATCATCTGTATGCAGATGACTTGCAGTTGTACTGTCAGGGAAGGTTTGTTGAATTACCTGACGCTATCGACAGATTAAACAGGAAGATTTGATAGTCATAAAAACCTGGGCCGATAGCTTTGGTGTAGCTATAAACAAAGTGTCAACCGATCATCACTGGCAGTCCTCGCGGTATAAGCAAGGTGGATGATACAAACTTGTCGCCAGTTCTCTTCTATGGTACGATCGTTCCTTTTAGCACTGACGTGAAGGACTTAGGCTTGCACATTGATAGTACCCTGAACTGGCGTACTCAAGTCACTAGGGTAAGCCAGAAGGTTACTGAAATGGTGCGGGCTCTGTACCGATTGAAAAAATTATTACCATCGAGTAGAAAGACAATGCTTGTGCAGTCCTTAGTCTTCCCTATCATCGATTATGGTGATGTGTGCTACTATGACCTGAATGCAGATCTCCTCGATAAACTTGACCGTCTTTTCAATAACTGCATTCGATTCGTTTTCAATCTGCGTAAATATGATCGTGTCTCTGCACATCGGTCGCTTCTAAGGTGGTTGCCCATACGCCAGCGTAGAGAGCAAAGGGCGCTGACCACCTTATTTTCATTTATGACTCTCCCTCTTCCCCTAGTTATTTGCCCCCCCACTTTCAGTACATTTGTGCCAACCACAATAGAAATCTACGTTCATATCATAATTGTCTTCTTCAATGTGTGGGACATACTATCACCGCACAGACTTCATTCAGTCTATCTCTCTGTGGAATGCGCTCCACCAGGAAATCAGGATGGCGACCAACCGATTATCTTTTAAAATTAAAGTTTGCGAGTACATTCGCAAGAAGCTGGCAGTATCATCACAACGTTAATATCACTTCGTAGTGCTTTAGCTGGGAAGAAGAAGTGGCGCAACAAACTCCCCAGCAGCACAGCTGTCTGTTCAATTACAAAAAAAAAAGATTCTATATAATAGTATGCAAAATTATTTACATTACGCAACACTAAACTTAATTTAAATTATAAATTAATTGCCATATGTCAGCTAGCACACGCCAATATACCAACCAAAAATACAGAAATTTAAAAAAATAAAGACTAAACGTAAACAATATCTAAATAAAAGCCTCCAGTGATAAAGGGTGTGCCCACTTACATATAGCTGTAACTGGAAGTTATAAATGATAAACTAGGACCATCGAGGTAAAATAAATAAACAGTTAATTAATAATAACAATAACAAAACCATGAACAGCAAGACGACCAGTCACCACAAGCAGAACCCGTTCACGAGCATAATGCAATCAGCCATTACCCCCCTCGCCATATTTGAGGCGGTTCCCGAGCCTTGTTTGACTATATCAATCAACAGATCTTTGAATTTATTTTGAATGCATTTCTTTCTTGTCTGCAGCATTTCTATGTGCTCATCACTTCTCGCTGCTCACCGTTTGAAGTCGAGCCTGCATGTCGATTCCCGTAACCACTTCACCGTGAAAACATGTGAAGTGAGCGTGGAGTGAGCTGTCAGTGTCATCTCACCCTGTTGGAATGACAACTCACTTCACCTAAGTTTTCACGGTGAGATGGTTACAGAATAGCACTGCTGTACGCAATGTGTAACAGACATTCCATGCAATTTATACGGGCGTGTAGGGATGACAAGCCGTGTTCGTACATGTCATCAGAACACACAGTCTTTGATGTTATGAGTACATCATCTAAGTGTTTCATTTCTGTAGGTTTTGCTAAGCACAGGTAGCACGATGCATTTGATCGGGCTTCAGAAATGTATGTGCAGACTTTAGCATCGATCATTGTCATCATGATTTGATGAGTCACTCTGTTACTATTACTGCACTCTGTGGGGATAAGGGCATTAATTTCATCATCCATTTTTCTTTTCAGCTCAACGACAACTCCTTCGCTCTCCTTTACAAAAGTAAACTGCACTGGACGACAATACCAAGCTGAGCATTTTTTTGGGTTCGTCCATAAAGTGTTATCTCCATCTGTCAGATTTAGTGGCACCAAGGAGGTCATGAAAATGCTTGAGTCATCTTGCTCACCCTCCCTTTTCTGCTTGTATCTTTGGTTGGAAGCACCATCAAATCTCCACTTGGATATCAGCTTTAGCTGCTTATTTTGCACATCGTTAGATAGGCTTTGAAGGATCCTCGTCACCGTGATGTCAAGTAAAGCTTGAATTGTAATCCTAGCCGATGAATCCGTAACTGATACTGATTGCTTCGGATGGTAGCAATCAAGCTTAGTTTGTTGCACTTTATACTACGATGAATAAATATCCTTAGCACCTTCCCGGATGGCAGCCACTCGCAGGGTAAAATATTGCCACTTTGACAGTTTTAGTGAAAGAAGCAATCCAAGCGCATTCTCTGGCGTAATTATGTCTGTTTTCGCTGGTTACTTAAGCGTTTCATTAATTTTAACGGCTGCTTCAGGATTTTTCAACTTATATTTGATCACAGATGCGATATCTCTATACCCTTTTTCTTTTAAACGTGCTGCAGCTGCATATGCCAATTCACTGGAATCTTCGCCTGTATGATCATGAGATCTTTTCTAGCTATGTGACTATTGCGAGCCAGTGCTCCGTCTTGTTGAAAATTAACTTGTATTTTTACTTCTGCTGACATTTCTCCTAGGACCTTTAAAAGATCTCCTAAGATAGCAAGGTACTTGAATCTGTCCAAACGTCCATCATCATTTCGAAAACTTACTAAAATAAATTAAAGGACATGAAAGCAATGCATTTTATTCATTTTAGACATCTTGTTTCATAGTAACATTTACTGCTTAAGACCCTCACAATCGATATCTAAATAGAAATAGTGTTAGTTTTTTTTTTCAAAACATCCGGGTTCGATTCCCAAGCTGAGTACAAGTTCTTTTTTATGTATGAATGCAGTTTTTCTTGTTACTAAAATCGATGACATGGTTCCTACGAAGAGATTTTCGTATGTCTTATAGTTTCAGACTTTCCCATACTGACAGATCTAAATGTGCCACCTTGTATAAAGATGTAGAACCACTATAAATCCAGAAAGTTATTGTAATAGTTTTAAGTATAAGCTTCAATTAGATAATAAAAAAGCAAGAAATAATTTAATATTAAGCAAATGTACCAAAGATAAAAAAGAACTAAAATAACTAAGTTAATAATTTATGTAAAGATAACTATTATGATAAATATTTGAATCCAACTCAATATAATACCTAAAGATGATTTGCTATTGATTAAAAATGAAACAGGTCAGAAATTAGATCCTTTATTTTATTATTTGTTTATTTATTCAGATAAAGTCCATAATTGTTAGTCACAAAAAATATCTTACAAACTATGTTAGTACATACATAATTATGTATTACAAACGGTAGGTACATAAAAAGTGAGTAGTCATGAAACCTCTCGCTCGGGTTCAGGATAGATGGCTACGCTATCTGACCAGAATCCGAACGAAAGCCTTCATGACTGCCGAGTCATACTTCTCAGCAATTACTTGAAGGATACTGTTAGTGCTGCCCCGCACTCTGCTTAGTAGGGAGGCGGTTCGCTTGCGCATTATAGCATGGAAGCCATCAACCCGAGCCTCCACAATCATACCCGAAGCGCTACAAAATCGGGGATTGGGGATTCAGGATGCTGCTAGGCTAGCAGCATCCTGAATCCATTATTATACTGGAAACGCAAGGCATTGATCGACTTTTGAGTAAAGCGGCCCCACAGGCTACTCGTGTAAAAAGTTTGGCAGTAAGCTTTAAAAAGTGTAACCTTTACCTGTTTACTGCAGCTAGCGAACCTGCGTGCCAGCATATTACTTTTAACCGCCAATGCCCTGCGCTCCCTTTCAATGTCAACTTGGTCATCACGATCCTCAGTGACATAGTGCCCTAGGTATTTGAACTGGTAGACCCGTTTTAGCTCAACACCATTCAGTTTTATGGCGGGGACACTAGTCGGACACTTGCCAGAGGCCCTGAAGACCAACAACTCACTTTTTTTTGAGTTGTACAATAGACCATGTTCATGGGCATACTTTTCACAGACCTGTAAGAGCTGCCTTATTGCACTGACAGCTGGGCTCAGCAGGACCATGTCATCCGCGTAGCTAATATTATTCATGCAAACATTATCAATTGAGCAACCGACATGCGTGCAGCTGAGCTCAGCTAGCAGGTCGTTAATGTACAGGTATAAGAGCTTAGGGGAGGTCAAACCACCTTGCCTCGTCCCGTACACTTCGGAGAGGCTGTCTGCCCATCTGACATTATTGGTCTGATTTGTTTTTTTTTATTTTTATTTATTCATTAACAATTAACATTGTGTTGAACATTACATATTAAAAAGAGAAGTAACACATGCAGAAACAACTACATTAAGCAAATTAATACAATGTCAGCAAAATAATACGAAGACACAATTAAATACAATATCTGGTTCATAGCAGGTACAGTGTCAGATAAAAAGTCTAATTTATTATTATCAGGTAAAATATCAATTACAATGTCAAAATATAAAGCAAGTATAATGTCAATTACAATGTCAAATATAAAGCGAGTATAATGACAAATTCAATGTCCAATTATTAGCAAGTATGTCGAATTCAATGTCAAAAAAAATATAGAAATCATTTCGCTAAGGTTTTAGTAATGAGCATAGTATAATTATACAATTTAGAATCATTAAATCTGTTCACTGCTATTATTTTAAGTGACTACTTTTCTCATTAATTAATTCCGATACCGAGTAAAAACATTTTTCCAACAAGAAGGCCTTTAATTTAGTTTTAAAAGAGTGGGAGCTATAAATTAATAATTTTAAATCAGTTGGTAACCTATTAAATAACTCTACTGCTTGGTATCTGGAATTCTGGAACAATGCTTAGCTATGTTAAATTTCGGTGCCATCTTGTGTTTAAATTCTTTCCTTCTTGTGCTTTCTCTTATCTTACGCTCCTCTTGAGATTCATACTCATGAATATTCCTAGCCAAGTGATTCAAGATTACCAATATATACAAACTAGGTACTGTTAAAAAGTCCAATTCTTTAAAGTGCTCTCTACATGAGTCTCTTTGTGAGATCCTGACTATAGTTCGTATGGCTCGTTTCTGTAAAATAAACGCTTTCTCACAGTTATAACTGTAGCTGTTTCCCCAAAGCATTATGCTGTATCTTAGTCTAGATTCTACCAGCGCGTAATATATAGCCTTGAGTTGCTTTATATCTAACATATCTCTAAGGCTCCTGAGAGCATAACATGCTGATGATATTGAAGCATCAATAGCAGCTAACTCCTGTTTCCAATTTAAATACATATCTATGGTAATGCCTAAAAATTTAACTTTGTCCACTAATTCGATCTTGTCTTCTTTGATTTTTACATCCAAAGTGTCATTATGGCGAGTTGTAGTTTTAAATAAAATGATGTTCGTGTTACTTGTGTTTAGCAAAAGGTTGTTGGCTGTAAACCACTCGCAGAGGTTTTGTAGGCTTTTGTTAACATTTTTGGTCAATTCTTTTAAATCATTCGCCCCAACTATTATATTTGTATCATCTGCAAATACAACAAGTTTTACATCTGGTTGAACATAATGCATAAAATTAAGCAAGTCATTTGTAAAAATAATAAATAATATAGGTCCTAAAATAGAGCCTTGGGGCACACCACGTTTTATGTTTGTAATTTTAGAGATGTATATGACTTCATGATTACTATCATCGATGTTTTTTATTTCGACAAACATTTGTCTATTATGTAAGTAGGATCTTAAGAGTTGTAAGGATTTGCCTCTGATGCCATAATATTGAAGTTTAGTCAATAATAATTCATAATCAATCGTATCAAAAGCAGAGCTAAGGTCAATGAATAGCCCTGCCACTTTCATTTTGTCATTTAAATTATTAATTATGTCATTTATAAGAGTATTTATTGCATCTGAGCAACCGACGCCTTTCTGATACCCAAATTGTCTTAAATTAATAGTTTTATTTGCATTTAAATGTACCATCAGTCTCGTTTTAATGATTTTCTCAAATACTTTTGATATGGTTAGCAAAAGGGATATAGGTCGGTAATTTTTCGGATTAGACTTAATTCCTTTTTTAAATATAGGAACTACTTTAGCCAATTTTAACTGGTCTGGAAAGACACACTCTTCGAAGCATTTATTAAAAAAATCAGAAAGTGGGACTGCCAAGGAGTCTATATTCTCCTTCAAGATCGATATTGGTAAATCATCAAACCCACAAAATTTCTTATTGGCCATTTTGCTGATAATCTTTGCAATTTCAGATGGTGTAGTTGTACAAAAGGTTAAATCACTTTCTACCCTTTTTGTACTCTCTATTAGAAAACTCATCGCTCTTTCTTTTTCCTTGCTAGCGAGAGACGATTTGAACACAAAACTGTCAATGAAGTGATTTGCGACCTGCTGGGGATCAGTTATCATTTTGTTGTTCACTTTTAGGATTAAGTTTCTACATTGCCTGTTTTTTGATTTTTTAGTACATTCATTAACAAGTTTCCACGTCCGTCTAGTTATATTTGTAGCCGTATTTAAATTATTTAATATAGCTTTTTTCTTGAGTTGCTGAATAACTCTTCTAT
Source organism: Xanthia togata (assembly GCA_963853775.1). Lineage (NCBI taxonomy): Eukaryota > Metazoa > Arthropoda > Insecta > Lepidoptera > Noctuidae > Xanthia > Xanthia togata. Next base: position 31,150,808 of record OY970791.1, on the reverse strand, counting down.
AAGTTCGAACATAGTTGGTTTTATACTTTTTTAGGCTTGCATTATTTACTGTACCTGAGCATAGGACTCTCTTCATTCTACTTGAAACTTTAACCTCTTTAGTAATCCATTGTAGTGAGATATTTTTAAAAGGCTTTATTCTAATGGATTTCTTTCGGTAACAATCTTGGAATGTTTTTGTAAGACAACTTATAAAACTATTTATTTCCATATTCACCCAATTTATATTACTTATGCTTTTCTTGAAAGCAATATTATTTTATTTATTTTTTTTATTTTTTTTAATATTACATTTTGATTCGAGTTTTTAGATTTACTTTTTATTTTTTCAAGAGCTAAATTGCAAAAAAGTCCACCATGACCATCCGCCAAGCCATTGTGATCAACAGAATAATCATCTATTTCATCTTCAGCGAGATTCGTAATTATGTTATCTAAACACGAATATGCGTTGCTCCGTATAAAAGTAGGAGTATTTAAAAGGTATAGAAAATTATAACATGTCAATATGCCTAAAAATTCAGTGTGTTTCTTACTGTCAACAAGTACGTCAATATTAAAGTCACCACAAATAAGACACTTCTTGTTAATAAAATGTTCCAATAACTTTTCTAAACTAGACATAAAACTTTCAAAGTTTTTATCATAAATGGACTTCTGTAGCAACAAAAAAGGTATAACCCTGTTTCAAGATCTTTAACCCCACATATTTCAAAACTATCAGATCTATAATTTTTTTTTACAAAATCAATATTTTCACTTTCTGTATTTGAGTGTGCTAAAATAAGACTCCCTCCCCTTTTTTTGTTTGTCCTTGTGTTGTATGACACTAAATTATAATTTGGAAAGTTAAAAACATGAGCAGATTGTTGATTTAAGAAATGTTCTGTAATACACAAGTAATCTAACTGAAAACCCGTGGTTGCAATGTATAATTCTAACTCAGTTGTTTTATTACTTATCCCACATACATTTTGATGAAAAATCCTTAAACAGCTGGTTGTATGCATCAAAGTTCTATTACAAACTGTATTTAATTTATTATTCACGAAAAAGATCAGTGTCGTTAAAACCTGTGCTAACATTAGACACAACTTTAGATGAAGGTTGGTCTGTGTTCATTTTGCTGAAGTAATATGGAATAGTACCTGGTTTCACGCGGCATTTAACACTATCTTCATAAGTATGCGTCATATTAAAATTATTATATCTACAGGTATATCCATGATCTGAAGGATTAAATAGCTCCAGATAGTTTTTCAAGTTCATGAAGACATTTTTTATGGCTGTATTATTTACTGTGCCAGTTAACTTTGAAAACATTTCATACGAATACTCTAGTTGTTTGTTAGTATCAAAAGTATATGTAAAGTTAAAAATCTGATTACTTTGGTGTAATAGTCGATTAAAAGATTCTATTCTGGTATTAAACAAATTAGTATTCGATTTTAACTTAAAAGTCGGACAACACAGGATAATATTCGTATGCAATATCTTTTCGAGTCTGAGTTTTATATAATTTACTAATTCTGCATAATTTTTGGAAACTAAAAAGTCTGTTTCACCTAGGAAGATTATACAATGGTCATTAAGAGTGTAATTTACTAGTTTTTTGTCTAATGTTTCAAGAAGTTTCATTATCCCTGCCTTCGGCATACAATAGTGGCATATTTTATCATTTGGAAAGGTGTTTTCGGCAATTCCTAATATAGCATTAACATTATTTTCACTTATTAGACATAACTTATTTGAGCGAGTTTTGTTTGCAATTATATCTCGTTGTGTACTCGAGCCCGTTGCGTCTAAACGAGTGGTGCCCTCTAGTGTTGCTTGCTGTGGTAAGTCATCATACATCAAATTAGATTCTATTATTGTGTCTTCCAACGGCATTTTATCTATTCCAGTTTGTTGAATAGGGCTTTGTTGCGTGTTTTTAAAGTCAAGCTTGGTTCGTATAAGGCATTTTCGTTTTATTTTGGCCTCGGATTTTTTTGAGGATGTGTTTGTACAAATATGGGTCAGTTTGTCAATTCTCAGTTTGTAATTAGTTATTATTTTAGCTTGAGAACTATTTTCCGATAGCAAATTCTCTATTTCAGTTTCTGCAATAATTAACTTTTCTTCAAGTTGACATATTTTGCTTCTCAGTTCTTTCACGTCGTCATTTGATTTTAAATATAAATCAGGATAGCTACGTTTCAACTCGTAAGAGGCCGTCGAAGTGAGTGATCGATATTCGTCGTCCTTTTCTGATAAATCAAATGAACTGTTAGAATTAACTGATTTACATTTATTTCGAACAGTAACATTGTTAATGTGAATCTCACTTAAGTTGTTGTCTGTCATCCTTGTATCGATAATGTCTGTAATATATTTTAAAACGTATCGTAGAATAGAAACTTGAAGTAAGACCTCCCAAAAAGTTTTGCACGTCGTGGGGTTTGAACTCGAGCCACTACGAGTCGACGATTGCATGCGGATGGCTTGCGCTCCTGGGCCAACAGAGCTGTTACAACCAGAGCGAAATTGGTGATCTGTTACCAATACTACTACGGTGCCAGACGTGTGTCATTGACCCGTGCAAAGGTCAGTCACACGACACAAAGACAAAAGAGATTTATAACGATCACACTTAAAAACTTTGCAAATTTTTTTGTTTATAACTTCGTTAATAGTGTATGCACTGATTTGGTTTTTTCACAGATTTTTTCTTCTTATATGAGGCACGAATTGGTATAACGTTAGCAATGTTTACTACACTCTATTTTTCCGAAAATTATTGTTCGCGAGTACAAAAAAAGCACGTCTGCTCGATACGGCGTTCGGGCGGAAAATGCGGATTGGCGTAGCAGTAGTGGAAAATCCGTTGCACCTGTGCATGCACGCCGGTTTTTCTAAGCTTCGACCACAGCAAGTCATATGACACTAGGTCAAATGCCTTTGAAAGGTCGAGGAAACATGCACACACAGCAGTACGTCTCTCCGGGTAGTATTGCACGGTGTGCTTGAGACTCAGAATGGCGCTTTCAGTAGAAAGTCCGGGCCGGAATTTTATGGAACATTTTACTGTTATAGAAGATTTGGGATGTAATGTAACTAAACTATTTGAACCGAACTAAACTATTTGTAAGTAAGTATACTGGCTGTTGTGTGAAATCTAAAAAAAAAGTTTCTTTTTTTTTTCTTAATTATCGGAGGTGAAGTGTATGATGCTCTCCTTTACACTATTGAGTGTGCTCCGTTATCATTTTGTATCAAGTTAACGCTTGATTAGCGTTTTATGTTATTTTACTTGTTTTGTATTAAATATAGACATTATACTTTTGGCAGCCAATCTGAGTTGTTCTTTCTAAATATCCTTGCGACCCTAAACATCTCACCTCAACGATGATCTTCAAAGAATCGCCGTCTGGTTAGAGAACTGCTTGTCGTTAAATCCAACAGAAACTAAATACTTATATGGTATGTGGCACAAGACAACACTTGGCTCGACTGCCTGGGACATTTGACTTGAAACTTATGGGCGAACCAATTGAGCGAGTGTATGAAGCGCGGAATCCAGGTGTTATTATGGACAGACCTTCGCTTTGAGAAACACGTAGCGGACTCGGTTAAAAACTGTTTTTATCGGGTTCTGTTTAAAAGGTTTTATATAATATGGCTTTATTTATATGAAAGACTACGAGAACAGCTAGTGGAAACCCTGGTTCTGTCTTGGTTGAACTACGCTGACACAGTTTACGGCCCGCACCTATTAGCTCGTGCAGACTGCCTCATCGATTACGAGTAGGCGGCAATACTCACACAACTCTCGACTCATCCTCGTACTCATTCGGGTACAGCCGCTTTTAGAGGCAGCTTTCGTTATGCGGCTTCAAAAATATTGAATAGCCTGCCCCCACCGATTAGATGCTTTTAGACGACGCTCACGGCAGCACCTCATGGATGCGCAACGGAAGCTAGACATGATATTTTGAATGTTTCATTGCTATGAATCCTTGATGTAATTATTTATTATTTATTGACGACCGTCCATCGTTTCTTGTGCAACCATACCATTTTATTTATTTCCACAATTTAAAGAACAATGCCCACTTCCCATACATTTAAAAACCTGATAATGAACGTTTATGTATAGTTATGAGGTATAGTAGAAAGACTACCTTTAAGTTTAGAAAATAATGTCTAATAGTCATTTTTACGGTTTAAACGCTACGAAGTTCAAAAAATATGAATGTTACTTTTTAGGTTAGGATTTGCCGTTACTTACTAAATATAGAGAAATAAATGTGCTATACCTAATTATTAACACTCGAAGTATAGTCTTAAATAGGATACTTACCTGGCTATGTATATGAATCAAGCAGACGTTGCAGTTTATGTAAAGTATACGTCGACTTTTTGCTGACGGCGGCATTGTCAAGAGGACGGATTTACAATGGTATGGTAAGCAAAGGTCGTCAGATGAGGAAGATATCGAGGTCCAGGGGCGGTAAATAAGGTCGTAAAAAGAACTAACACACACAAAATGGCACATTACACAACGAGACGCAAGCGCAACAACGAAGGACTGCACCGATAACCGATGCCATGCCAATCGGAGAACTGTCAAATGTCCAAAAAATCCGTTTCACTTTTGCGAACTCAATTACATACTTTTTTTTTTTTTTTTTTTTTTTTTTTTATTAATCTGGAAATTAGGAAAATACTAATATAGAAATACTTACTGATTAAATAAAACGTAAAGTAATATAATTATAAAACTCAGAAACACAGTTGAATAAAGTCAAGTAGCGGTATGTAAAATGGAACGTTGTAAATACAGGGAAGTTGAGATGCGTTCAAAACATGGTATACGTTTACTCTTACGTAGAATAAGCATAAAGAAATATTAAAAAATATTCTTTTCCTGCGTTTCTTTTAAAATTGTGATAAGCGTAATTAATATACTATTAAATTAGCTGAATTTTAAGATTTATTTCATTACTATACATAGTCAGGTGAAAAATGGACATCCTTCTTTAGGTTTTGATTCCCTTGCGAGTAGTTGCGAGTTTCAAAATATGCGGTATAAATGGTTGTACCTTTGCGTTGACTTAGAAATTTGTTTTATTTTAACAGCTTATAGGCAATTAGACCTAAGTATTTGATATGAGTTTCAACTTGATATCTCTACGCGTTCATGAGTGTAGTGTTTGTATCTATGCAATAGATATAATACATTGTCTCATGTACACCAGCAGAGGGGGAAGCTGTCTATCTGACAACTGGCAGACGCGGCGCAGGTTGGACGTGCGCCTGCGCTCGGAGGCTGGCTGGAGCGGTGAGCCAGTGTGACACGTATACTATACTTATGGTTAGCTAGTATTGTGATAGTGATCACTACAATGAGGAAAAGGGTAATAAGTTAATAATTATTTAAAAAACAAATGTGATGTTGATGTACCGGTAAACCGGGGTTACTTTGATTCGCGGGGTAACTTTGACAGAAACTTCCATTTCATATAAAATCGTGAATTACGTAAAACGAAACGCAATTAGGTAGTTTTTTTTTCTGAGTTATGAACACTGAACAACTGTTTAATCCTTTCCTGAGGACACGCTAGGAATCCACCAATCATTTTAATTGAAAAAGGTAAATATATTGTCATTCAAACAATCAAATCAATTGTTAGATCAAAGTTACCCCATGCGACAATATTTATTTTTCTCGTTGATAGATTTTTATTATTTAAATTGTATTGGCATTATAATTGGGTAATTATATTTAAATTGTATTGGCATTGTAATTGGGTTTATTTAATTGCGTAATTACTTTGCAATTACGCAATAATTACTTTGTAATTACGCAATAAAATAAGGGGTATCAAAGTAACCCCATCCTACGTATAACTGATCAGGCAGTTTAATTTTTTTTCTCAAAATCAAGCCAATTTTTTTCACTTATTATTACAGGAATCGAGAGTAATAAAAAAACCGATCACTAGATTTTTTTAGTATTTTTTTACACCCACAAATTTAAAAGATATGAACCTTCAAAGTTTAATATTGATCCAAGTAACCCCGGTCTACAGTAACTAAAAATTTAAGGTATTCGGAATTTTTCCTATAAATGTGCTATAAACATTGCTTCATGCCAAATTTCAATATTCTAGGTCGACTGGAAAGTACCCTTTAGGTTTTGATTCCCTTGCGAGTAGTCGCGAGTTTGAAAATATGCGGCTTAAATTGCTGTTTCTTACGATTGTGTTACATAGAAGTTTGGTTTTGTTACAGCTTAAAGGTATTATAGACCTGAGTATTTGATATGAATTTCAATTGAATACCTCTACGCGTTCATAATTAAAAAAAAAACAATAAAACTATTTTTAATAATTTTAAACTTACTACCAGGGGGTAGTACTCTGGATCGCCCGGAGGACACGGTGGAGCATACGGCGGAGGTATGCCCGGCTTGGGCAGAGCACCGCCGTGTCCTCGTGGAGGCGATCGGTGGCGGGGATCTCTCGCGTCGGGCCCTGGTCCAGGCCATGTTACGGAGCGAGAGGGCATGGGAGGCCGTCACCTCCTTCTGCGAAGCAGTAATGCTCGCAAAGGATGAGGCGGAACGCGTGAGGGAGAGGCAAATTTCGCGCCCTCACGCCCCTAGCCGCCGTAGGAGGAGACGCCCTGGGCGTCGGGAATCAATCGCTGATTCCCGGCCACGGTAGGCGCGGGCTTGCGGACGGTGAGCAATGGGTAGCTCGCCGTCCGGTAAGGACCAAGCCCGGGTCGACGGCGCGTTGTGTTCCACGCGCGCCTCAAAGAGTGTCAGCGAGTGAAGGGGTCCGATGAGACCATTGCCTGCCGGGGTGGCGGGAAAGTCCGAAAGGGATACCGTGGCCCCCTGGCATTGCACAGGCAACAGAAGGAACACGGGTGGGTTTTAGTCAGTAAGAGTCTGACACGCCCTCCCGCTCCACCCAGAGCGGGAGACGTAATTTGATGATTTCCCACCCACAAAAAAAAAGAAAAAAAAAGGGGGTAGTAGGTACTCGTAAGTTTAAAATAATTAAAAATATTTTAAAATTATGATTTTTTCACAGCTCTAAGGGACAGTAGACCTGGGGCCCAAGTCTGCTATTTTTATAAATTCGTCATTCCAACACGATCCTATTGTCATTTTGCTAAAAGTTCGTAATCTGTTAAATTCATAATGGTCGATCATTGGTTAATCATTGTATTCCACAAACACGATACTCGTAACGAAATAAAAGCAATGACTGCACAATGACGTTCTCATGGTAGGTCACGTATCAAATGAACTGTCAAAATTTTAGCAGATTAACGCCTAAGTCAGTCATTCATTTTTCACTATGTACGAGATTACCAATAGATGCCATTTCTTTCAATGGAGTGTCTTTGGCTGACCATTGGAAAGTCATAATGAAGCCAATATGTTAGTAGATTACCAAACTTGTCAAAATCAACAATTATGAAATCAATGATAGACCATTCTGGCACGATTGTAATAGCAGACTTGAGGCCCTGAGCATTTGATATAAATTCCAGCTTGATACCTCCACGCGTTCCTGTGAAAAAGGGTCTTGACAGACAGACAGACAGACGGACGGACAACAAAGTAATCCTATATAAGGGTTCCGTTTTTTCCTTTCGAGGTACGGAACCCTAAAAAAAAGTACTTTTGCTTACCAATGGTAGCATTTTGTATCCCAAACTAATAAATAAATAGATAAATAAATTGTAATAAATAGATCCCGTGATAGGTACTTCCGCATGGGAAGGACTTCTATGCAGAGCTATGGGGTCTTTGCTCCAACAGGTAAAGATACGAGTCTTAATTCTAACGAAATAACGATCCACAAATTGTAGGCATCGGTCATAAATACAGAGTTTACGAGCTTATCGTAAACTCGCGCATTAAGTTCCACTCTGCATCTGAAATAAGAGAACGTTTACGAAGACATCTACGACTGGTACCTATTTCTCTGTCATGGAAACCTTCAAAAGTATGCCGTCCAACAAATATCTTCCTGATCCATAATCTCTATACAAATATCTAAACTTTCTGATACAAATACAGAACAAACTTAAGAAAAACCAACAAAAAAGTTGGCTCTAATGTCGACTTTGTGGACTAAAATTGGTGATTATACCATGAATTATTTAGAATTTTTGACATACTCTTCGAACCGGCCAGTGCCGCGAAACTTAAAAAAAAATCGCTTGTGATTTAATATAAATATTTTTTATCAAATGTTTAACTTAATTTGAGCTTAAAATCTACACGGACTACTTAAACGATGAACCCGACCACTACTCTGTATAAACACGCCACAAGATCATACAAAATAAGTTTCAAAGACCTAATTATGTAACGATCTCAATTATCGTCATTATTTTATGAGTTTAAGTAATATTGTTATTCATAAAGTCAATGTCAAATAATTTATTTCAATTAGGCAGAAAAAAGGCACTTTGGCATTCACAAAAAATAATAATAACTGATTGTATTCGCCCATTCCAAAAGGTAGTTTTCGTATGGAGAAGAATGGGCAAGAAACCACCGTTATTCTTTTAAAATGTTTTCATATTATCTTGCATACACTAATTATATGTGAAATATATAATGAGTATAAACATATATATATATACAGGATTACTGGTAATTCGACGTATATCCGTCAGGGGCTGATAAAGGGGGCCAAATGCAACAAATTGAACCCCCCATATGTATGGCCGAAATTCAATAGTATTCGAGATATTTGAATTTTAAGGGTTTTTCGATATTTACCCAAAATTTGACATTTAATTCCAAATAAAAAAAAAACTACACATTTGAATGGGTACCATTAAAAATCATGTTGTAGCTAGCACTTCAATTAAGCTGTGGACATAGTTAAAACTACTTAATTTAACAAAATAATTAAAATAATGAACGATATAAGAATAACATCTTACCAATATTTTTATTTTACGCTTCAAAAATGTTGCCTCCTCACAAAAATTTCTATGACATTAATCGTAAAAATAACTAGAAAAACTTGCCTATTCTGTAAGCTTTCCAAAAAGGTATAAAAATCAACTTTAAAATACATAATTCGTGGCATGGCATGTGTTTGAACCGGCGCGGGGAGAGAAATAATGTGTGTTTTAGTTTATGATCCTTGCTAAAACAACCGATTTTACTGGCGGAATTCTTCGTGATGGGGCGGGGTGTGAGGGTGGGGGAGCACACGGCGTCTGCTGTGCTCGCGTCGCCTTCCTTAGTAAGTTTCGACTCTACGCCGCGCAAGCACGTGTGTTGTTATCTTGCTATTAACCAATCTCTCATCGCGTTAATTTGTTATCGATCATTATTGTTAATTCTTGTTTCTCTTGTTATTATTTTTGTTATCATTGTTATTTCGGATACCATGGCTTCGTATGCTAATAACGAATACGCAGACATTATGTTTTGTTATGGTTTTGCCGATGGAAACGCGGCTGCGGCTCAGCGAGAATACCAACGCCGCTTTCCCGATCGTCGACTTCCCCACGTTACTGTTTTCGGGAGCACCTATCGACGATTGTCTGAAACTGGCAGTGTTCAGAGAGCACAATTCAACGCTGGCAGACCTCGACGGTATACGGCTGACGAAGAGGACACCATTCTTCAGTGTTTTATTGATGACCCAAACATCTCAACGAACATTGTTGCAAGACAGCTCGGTATGTCCCAGTGGAAAGTGTGGTCGGTAGTACATCTATCAGGTTGACACCCGTACCATTATCAACCTGTCCAAACATTGCACGAGGGAGATCCTGCCAGGCGACTAGAATTTTCTCGGTTTATGTTAAACGCTGACGCTGACCAGGAACATTTCCTAAGAAATATTTTGTGGACTGACGAGTCAAAGTTTGACCGGGATGGTATTACGAATTACCATAACTTACATTTTTGGGCACCTAAAGCAGGCAGGAATCCAAAAAAACTAAAAGAAACTGCGTCGCAAATGAGATTTTCCCTGAACGTATGGATGGGTGTCGTTGATAATTATTTGGTGGGCCCTCATTTCTTGCCCCAAAATTTGAACGGCGAAAATTACGAGGAGTTTTTGAGAAACAACCTAGACGATTTGTTGGCGGATGTTCCCGAAGAAATAAAAAACAACCTCATGTTTCAACATGATGGGTGCCCAGCACATTACCGGATTACTGTCCGACAGTGGCTAGATGAGAGATTTCCAAACCGATGGATTGGGAGGGGAGGGCCAATTCCGTGGCCAGCACGAAGCCCTGATATCACACCACTTGATTTTTACGTCTGGGGTCATATGAAGGAATTAGTTTATGTGACCCCAATAAATTCAGTCGAAGAACTTCGACAGCGAATAATAAACGCGGCGCAACAGATGAGAACAACGTTTTCATCAAGAGTGACGAAAACCGAAGTTAGGAAAAGAATTCGAACTTGCATTCGTAATAGAGGGGCTCATTTTGAACAAGATGTGTAAAATTTTTAATAAAATTTGACGTACATTTTTGAATGCATTTTATTTCATACAAATACAAATTCTCTCCCCGCGCCGTTTCAAACACATGCCATGCCACGAATTATGTATTTTAAAATTGACTTTTATACCTTTTTGGAAAGCTTACAGAATAGGCAAGTTTTTTTAGTTATTTTTACGATTAATGTCATAGAAATTTTTGTGAGGAGGCAACATTTTTGAAGCGTAAAATAAAAATATTGGTAAGATATTATTCTTATATCGTTAATTATTTTAATTATTTTGTTAAATTAAGTAGTTTTAACTATGTCCATAGCTTAATTGAAGTGCTAGCTACAACATGATTTTTAATGGTACCCATTCAAATGTGTAGTTTTTTTTTTATTTGGAATTAAATGTCAAATTTTGGGTAAATATCGAAAAACCCTTTAAATTCAAATATCTCGAATACTATTGAATTTCGGCCATACATATGGGGGGTTCAATTTGTTGCATTTGGCCCCCTTTATCAGCCCCTGACGGATATACGTCGAATTACCAGTAATCCTGTATATGTGAAATATATACATCTATCATCTATTGTATGATTTAGCTAATGAGGGTAGTGAGTATATATATATATACAGTGAGTATATAATATAGCGGTATTTTGCTGTGTGGACGGGCCGCAGATATTGATTCTATATTTATTCTGCAAAAGAGGGCGGTTAGAGCCATCTACAACCTCCGCAGACGCGAATCTCTTAGGGAACTGTTTAAGAAAATTAATATCATGACGGTACCTTGTCAGTACCTATATATATGAAAACATTATGTATGTTCGAAAAATTCTACATCTCTATAGTAAGATAAGTGACAGGCATAATTTTAACACAAGAAATAGGAACAAATTAGATCAACCACGTTTCAGATTGTCTAAAGTACACACTTCTTTTATGGGGTACTGTGTAAAATGTTATAATAAAATACCACTCGATATTCTTCAACTAAATGAGAAGAAATTTAAAACTTGCATTAAACGCACACTATGTAGACAAGCATACTGAAGTGGGTATGCGTAAGCGATGGATTAACGCTATACTAGCCCACTTACCGTGCGAGCACTAGCGAGTAGGTAGGCAGGTATCGAGGTGCTAATCGGCGGAGCGATGAAGCGTTTTATAATAAAATGCGAATAAGCTTAATGAAGTTATATTAATAAATGAATGTGCGTACAAGCAAGCGAATGAACAGAATGTGTCTCAATACAATTGGGACACAGTATTTATAGTATGTGGTAAACAAACTACGTCACCGTTAGGAACGCCCTCAATGCGCGCATCATAATCGTTGACAAAAGGATCGCAGGCGGCGGTCGTCCATTTGTGTGCTCTTCGCTACGCACACATAGTTAAAATCCTTATCTCGGAGGCGGGGCTTAAAAGGTGGCGTGATTTCCGTGCTGCGTTCTAGTGTGCGAGTTTACTTGCCTACTCGCCACACCACTCCCCTGGTGAGTCGTAGCCTGGCTACGGACGATAGTAGTCGGGGAACCTGACTGTGCGCCCGCTTCTCGTCTTTTTTACCGTGACCTGGTCTTCTGGAAGTTGCTGATGTGACGTCATGACAGGTTGCTCATTGGTCATGTATGCTGGCTTTAGCCGGTCAAGTGTGACTTTTTGCTTCTTTCCTTTCACCTCGAGGTCGAAAGTCTTCTGATCTCGGTGCAGGACCTTGTATGGTCCTAAATATGGAGCTTCCAGCGACCTTCGTGCGGGACCTTGCCGCAAGAAAACGTGGGTAGCAGTGTCTAGGTCCTTGGGCACATAGAACGGTCGAGTGGAACTAGTGTGCCAGGAAGTAGGCTGTGGTGTTAGCTTACTCATGTGTAAGCGGAGTCTGCTGATCAGGCTGGTCATGTCTACTGTCTCCTCAGGAGTGGACGCGAAGAATTGTCCTGGCAGACGGAGTGGTTCGCCATACACCAGCTCTGCCACGGATGCTTGCAGGTCTTCCTTGTAAGCGCTGCGTATGCCCAGTAGGACCCACGGTAACACTTCGGACCAGTTTGACTTGGCGTGACAGGTGATGGCGGCTTTCAGCTGGCGGTGTAGCCTTTCCACCAGGCCATTAGATGCGGGATGGTAAGCTGTGGTTAGGTGATGCGATGCCCCGATTAAGGCAGCGAGTTCCTTAAAGGTGTGGGACTCGAATTGCCTGCCCCGATCGGTTGTGATGTGCTCTGGGCTGCCGAACCGTGCGATCCACCCCGAAGTTAAGGCGGCTGCACAGGTCTCCGCCGTGATATCTTGCAGCGGGTAAGCTTCTGGCCAACGCGTCACGCGGTCGACTATGGTGAGGCAGTATCTGTAGCCTGAACACAATGGTAAAGGACCAACTAAGTCCATGTGAATGTGACGGAACCGTGCTGATGGCGTCTGGAATGCTGTCAAAGGTGCTGACGTATGTCTGGACACTTTGCTTCGTTGGCATGCTTCACATTCCTTGGCCCATTGCCGACAGTCTTTTCTTATGCCGGGCCATACATATCTTTCGGTAACCAAACGGACTGTTGCTTTACCACCAGGGTGACTCAGACCGTGAAGTGTATTGAATGCCTGCTTGCGAAACCGTTTGATGAGAAACGGGCGTGTTCCCGATGCGATATCGCAGTATACTTCCACTCCTGCTTCTGGCAGCCTGATTTTCTTCAGTTTCAGACTGGAGCCATTTTGAATGAGGTCTAGGAGTTCCGTATCGGTTTCCTGTTCTCTGGCTAGGGACCGGTAATCTATGGGCAAATTGATGTCGTCAATGCGTGACAACGTATCTGCTACCACGTTGTCTTTGCCAGCCACGAACTTGATGTCTGTTGTGTACTGGCTGATAAGATCTAAATATCTGAACTGACGTGGGGAGCAGTTTTGATGTGGTTTGCTGAATGCAAATGTTAGTGGTTTGTGATCGGTCAAAACTGTGAACGTTCTCGCTTCAACCATGAATTTGAAATGCCGTATGGCCTCGTATATGGCTAGGAGTTCTCGGTCATATGGGCTGTACTTTGTCTGGGCAGGGCTCAATTTCCTGGAGAAAAATGCCAGGGGTTGCCATTCGTTGCCCTGCTTTTGCTGTAATACAGCACCGATTGCCGTATTAGAGGCGTCTGTCTGTACTGCGAGTTCTGCCGTTGAGTCTGGGTGAACTAGCAGTGTGGCCTCTGATAGACCTTGCTTACATCTGTTGAAAGCCTCCAGGTGCTCTGGTGTCATTTCTATCGGCTGTGATCCCTTCATTTTGAGGCCCGTTAGAAACTTATTTAAAGGTGCCTGCATGGAAGCTGCTGCAGGTAGGAATTTCCGATAGAAGTTTATCATTCCGAGAAATCTTCTAAGGTCCTTGATGTTCTTGGGCACCGGGAAGTCCTGGATGGCCTGGACTTTTGTGTCCAGAGACTTGATTCCGGCTGCTGAAACCTCGTGGCCCAGGAAATTCACTTTTGCTTGTCCGAATGTGCATTTGCTTGTGTTTATTAATACTCCGTGCTCAGACAACCTCTCAAAGAGTTGCCTGAGGTGCTGTTGATGCTGGGCGATGCTGCTACTGAAGATTAAGATGTCATCCAGGTATGTATAACAGAAGTCTAGGCCCCGGAGTACCTCGTCCATAAACCGCTGAAACGTTTGTGCAGCGTTGCGAAGTCCGAACGTCATGAACGGGAATTCGAATAATCCGAAGGGTGTCGTTATGGCGGTCTTGGGAATGTCTTCTTCTGCTACTGGTATCTGATTGTAGGCTTTAATCAAATCGACAGTGGAGTAAATTGTGCACCCAGCCAGCTGGTGCACGAAGTCGTGCACATGCCGGACCGGATAACGGTCTGGGATCGTACGTGCGTTCAGAGATCTGTAGTCTCCGCACGGCCTCCAGCCATCGTTCTTCTTGCGTGCTAGGTGAAGCGGTGACGACCATGCGCTCTCGGATCTGCGCGCTGTTCCTTGTTGAAGCATTTCCTCAAACTCTTGCTTGGCTATTTTCAACCGCTCAGGGTCAAGGCGGCGAGGGCGACTGAATACGGGTGGGCCTGGCGTAGTGCGTATGTGGTGCACTGTGCTGTGCTTTGTGATACCAGGTCTACCAGCCGGGCGTGTGAGATCTGGATATTCTCTCAACAGCTGTTGGTAATCTGTGCCTTCTGTGGTTGTGCGGACTGACGATATGGCCTCGGTTGCTTTTTGAACTGTTGCTGCGGCCGTTAGTGCAGTTATATTGTCGATTAATCGTTGGTTGCGGCAGTCAACAAGTAAGTTGTAATAACCTAGGAAGTCGATGCCGATTATAGGTTTTGAAACGTCCGCTACTATGAACTGCCATGTGAAAGCTCGACGAAGACCCAAATCCAGAGTGAGTGGCAGGTAACCGTAAGTGGCTATAATTGTTCCGTTTGCTGCGAACAACTCATATTTGGTCTTGCAGCGTGGCTCCCGAACAGCGGATCGCGGGAATACACACAGGTCTGAACCCGTATCTACAAGATATTGTATTTTCGTCTTGCGATCCGTGATGAACAGGCGGCTTGTTATAGCTAGGCAGTCTTGTTCCGCCACTAATGGCTGCCTTTGGAGTTTACCGGTTGCTTGCTGTAGTTGCATGGCTGCGTACATTTCCGCGCCCTGTCACCAAACCGGTAATGGTACCAGCACTGCGGGTGATCTAGTGGTCTGGAATTGGAACGAGAGCGGGAACGATGTGATGAATTACTCCTCGATCTTTGTGACCGCGAGCGATTACGGCTCCGCAGCTCCATGCTCATGGTCTCCAACCTTCGGCTTAATTCTGCTACGGTTTTAGTCAGCGTGTCCATAGCAGTATTTTGCGGATCAATCGTTACTGGCGGGCGAGTACTGGTACTTGCTACTTGCCCGGCTGCTGGAACTATATCATTAATGCGATCCGCCAATTCGGCCACGTCTTCCAGGGACATGGTTGACTGCGACGCGACAATGGTTTGCAGGTTGGTGGGAAGCCGACTTGACCAGATTGTCCTGATGAATTCTGCTGGAACTGTTGGTCCGGCCAAGTGTTGTAAGTGGCGCAGGAACTGTGACGGTTTTCTGTCACCGAGTTCTTCGTGCATTATTAATTGCTTAATTTTTCGTTCCTGTGACGCAGATAGCCTCTTGATCAATTCTGCCTTCAGCTTTTCGTATTTTCCTGTTGCTGGTGGAGTAACGACTAGGTCTCTAACCTCCGCAGTATGTTGTGGTTCCAGTTGTGACAGGACGAAGTAGAACTTGGTGGAGTCCGTCGTCATGTTTGTCAACGCGAACTGTCCTTCCAATTGTGCGAACCATAGCACCGGGTCTCCAGGGTTGAACGTCGGCGTCCTTACTCCAACTCGACAAGTTTCCTGGAATACGTCTCTGTCTTTGCTGGTCCCGGTCTTCTCCTCACTAGAACTCATATTCTCCTCTTGACAACGGAATCGGGGTCACCAATGAAGTGGGTATGCGTAAGCGATGGATTAACGCTATACTAGCCCACTTACCGTGCGAGCACTAGCGAGTAGGTAGGCAGGTATCGAGGTGCTAATCGGCGGAGCGATGAAGCGTTTTATAATAAAATGCGAATAAGCTTAATGAAGTTATATTAATAAATGAATGTGCGTACAAGCAAGCGAATGAACAGAATGTGTCTCAATACAATTGGGACACAGTATTTATAGTATGTGGTAAACAAACTACGTCACCGTTAGGAACGCCCTCAATGCGCGCATCATAATCGTTGACAAAAGGATCGCAGGCGGCGGTCGTCCATTTGTGTGCTCTTCGCTACGCACACATAGTTAAAATCCTTATCTCGGAGGCGGGGCTTAAAAGGTGGCGTGATTTCCGTGCTGCGTTCTAGTGTGCGAGTTTACTTGCCTACTCGCCACATAAGCGACGCTATATAAGTTGGATGATTATATCGTAGATAAAAATGCTTGGCTAAATGCTGGTCCTGCTCCACAGCCACTTGGGCTCACTAGTTAAAAAAAAAAAATGGTAGTGTTGCTTCCCCTTTTTAATTTATTTTTTATTTTTTCTGACTACGAACATAATGTTTATTTTTTTATTTAGCCATATTTTAATTATTGAATACTCCAATAGATAATATTGATTTTCTTTCTTTTGGTGGTAAAATTCTTTAAAGGTTACAAATACTTTGCTAACTATAGTTTTGTATAACTTAGACGCATTTTTATTTTCATTTTTTGTAAATGTGAGTACCATGGAGTCGTTTACTGTGTTGTATTTTGACTTGAAAGAGCAGGGTAGTTGAGAGAATGTCATGCTCACTTAAATGTCTCGCTGATGGTGGCGAGTCTGTTGGATCATTCGGTTCCCTACAAAATGGTTAAGCTGGATGGTACTGATCCACGCGTCATGTTCGTGAACGGGTGCCGTCAGTTGAGACTGGTCATCTCTTATCTGCCAGGGCTTATTTTTAATCGTTTTTGATTTTTATATTTTTTTTTACATTGTTCTCACATATAGAATCAACAAGAGTAATGTACCCAGGATTTTGTAATTTCTATATTTAAAAGAGTGTCCTTGGAGTTTCTTGCCCGTTCTTCTCCATAGAGATCTACGTTTTGGAATGGGCAACTAGCTTCAACTTTCTGACTAACTGACTCTTTGACAATTCAAAAGTGCCTGTAAAGGGTTTAATTGAAATAAATGCTTTGAGTTTGAGTAAACCAATGGTTTAATGATCACACTAATTTAATTTCTAAGTACACAGTGGGAAAGGCTGTAGGTAATTATAATGAAATGATGTATATATTTAAATCAGCAATTCTAATTAAAAATATATTCACAAACATAAAGGCAAAAAACAAAAACTAAACTAAAAACTAACTAAAACTATTCCGAGTCAGGCATCTGAATCTAACTCAGAGTCGGAGTCTAACTGAAAAACATCCCTAGACTCGAATTCAGGTTCTTGAAGTTTTAACAGTGTCAGCGTTTCCTCAAAGAACGTTATCTATTTTTTTGCGTCCAAAATGGATCTTGTTGATGGAACAATTGGATCTGACGAAAGAAGAAGGAAATTTAAAATATCCTCATTAGAACTCACTCTACTCTTCTTACGGGAGTGGTGTTCCCTGAATCTTCTAAAATCCTTGTTCCGGGCTTCCGATGCCTCTTCTGAAAGACTTCCAATTGGGACAATTGCGTTGGAAGCAATGATATCAGCTCCATGAAGAGGAACTTTGTGGACTGTTGCAGACATAATAGTACCAGTTATATAGTTCCACGTATCTCTCAGCAGTCTTGTACGCAGTCTTTGAATTTTCCAATGTTTACATGTTCTCCTGACGTTATTGTTTGTAAAATTACAACAAATCTTCGGATTAGTTCTTCATCTAATCCTGTGATAGCAGCGGTTATTTCTGGAACTTCAAAGAATCTTCTGGCCGTGTTGCCATCGTTGGTAGTTCCATAACCCTGCTTCACCATGTCAATTAGCAGACCGAGTTCTGTTTTGAAGCGATCTTGAATTAATTTCTTCCTTGCGTCCTTTTAATCTGTAAGATATGTGTAAAAGGCATTCCATCATATTAATATGCGCATGAAGTGAAGAAATTCCAAACTCCGTCATATCAGCCGATGTTACCAGTTTTGACACTGCTTTCAAATTGTTTAGTTCAGACGGTTTCGCTAAGCATATGTAGCAAGTCGCGTTTGATCTAGCTGCTGAAAGGTATGTGCATATCTTAGCATTTGGCAGTGAGATGGCGCCACTGCCACGGTAAACAGCAAGCTCTGTATAAAATAATCATAAAAAATAGTAATTCTGTATTAAAGTGGTGAAAGTTTTGTGTAACGAGTGCGATAACGAACAAATATCACTGTAAAACGTTAGCAACAATTTGTGTGATGTCTCGATACGGCGTTCGTGCGAGGTAGTCGTATGTTAAATACTCAAGTCGCGCGCGCAGCTATTACGTTGTTGTTATTACTTGCGCGCAGCCGCGGTAGCTATTCCCAGCGTGTACTACATATATACCGTTGGGTTGACTCGCTGCGCGCATTCGCTAACGATGTATGGTTTTAATTCTACGCGATGAATGAAGATAAGCAAGATCATGTGTATGCGTCTTGTGATGCGACCATTATGCCGAGCAGTAGTCCGTGGAGTGATCTAGTAGTACGAGATTTAGAAGGGACACAATACCAAGAAGAAGATATTATTCAAATGGAAGGCGAAACTAGGTTGGAGAAGAGGAAAGGAGTTGACGATGATAGCGAATGGACAGAGGTGAAACCAAAGGAAAAAAAGATGTACAAGCTGGATATAGATAAAATAGAGATATACATATCACATAGTGATCAATTGCCGAAACAATTTGCTTTGGCCAGATTATTTAAAGATAACGGCATTACGGATATTCTAAGGGTGAAATATATAAACCCATACAAAGTCCGCCTCGATATGCAGAATGAAGTCAGTGCAGAGAGATTAGAAAGTTGTAAACTATTTCTTGAGAAAGGCTGGCGTATACAACGGGCTATGGAAAAGAGTCTATCATATGGTGTTATCAGAGATGTGGATTTAGATTTAACCGACGAGGAGATTCAAAATACAATCGCGTGCCCTAAACCAGCCAAATTAGTGTCAATATTTCGACTTAACCGACGTAATTCTAAAGAAGGCTGGACACGAAGTGAAGCCGTTCGTTTATGCTTTAAGGGTTCCTTTTTACCACCATACATATCTGTGGAAGGGTTGAGAATTAAAGTGGATCCATACATCTTTCCTGTATCACAGTGTACGCAGTGCTGGAAGTTGGGTCATCCAACAAAAAAGTGTCCATCAAGCAAAGTTGTCTGTCCGAAGTGCGGAGAAAACCATAGTAACTGCGATACTACGTCATTTAAATGTGTCAATTGTGACGGTGCACACATGGCTTTGTATAAAGGTTGCCCAGCATTCCTCAAAGAAAAAAGATTAAGAGACATTATGGCGGAGTTTAATTGCACGTATAGAAAGGCCCTTACTATTTATGTAGCACCAAGTTCACCAACAGAGGTTGCCCCTAAGATATCGTCTATCAAATCGTCCTCTGCGTTAGTGCCTAAACCTCCGCTTGTAGAAAACATGACATCGTTGCACCGTGAAGCTGCAACTTACGTTGAAATCATAGCGACCAAAGCACAAATACACAAAGGGGAACAGGTCAAACAAGCACCACAAGCATCGCCTAAAAAACAAGGGAAACGTAAGGAAACTGCTTCTAATCGATCTGAATATGATTTATTTTTGAATCCAGAGCCACAGGATACCAATAAAACGGAGGTATTTATTGAGGAAGTTGAAGAAAAAAGAGAAAGAGAAGTGAAGTTTGGAGAATTAATTAAAAGGCTGAAAGAAATCATATTTTTAAAAAATACATCTATTTTAACTAAGGTTACAAGTATTATAAAGTGTTGCGTCGAATGGATAATTTTAGTTGTGGTAGATAATATTTCAGATTGGCCTATAATAAAGCAGACATTGGAATTCTTTTTTCGTAAAACATGAATACTAACAAGAAAAATGTAAAATTGACTATACTCCAATGGAACGCGCAGAGTTTAAGGCCGAAGTTAGTTGAATTTGAAAATATTTTGTTACAGGAGAAGGTCCACATTGCCGCCGTTAGTGAAACCTGGTTAGAGCCTGATAGCCATCTCAATTTGACTAATTATAATATTTTCCGCAAAGATAGGGATGATGGTTATGGTGGGGTTGTTATCTTTGTACATAGGTCGATTCATTCATGTATTTGTGACGTTCAAACATCAAACCAGGGTATTGAACTTTTGTGTGTTAAAGTAGTCAATTGTAATGAAATCGAACATATTATTGCTGTGTATTGCGCACCATCTGTACGTACCAGCCAGCAAGATTGGGATTCAGTTTTTTCTTTAGTTAACAAAAAAACGGTTGTTGTAGGGGACTTTAACGGGCATCACACTAATTGGTCTTACAAGACTGATTCAAGAGGATCTCAAATCTGTGATGCTATTTTAGATAAAGGTTTTGTAACACTGAATGACGGCAAATCCACCCGTGTTAGGTTAGTTAATAACCAACTTCAACAGTCCGCGCCCGATATAACGTTAGTCTCCTCTGATTTAGCTTTGACATTTAACTGGAACATTATGAACGAAACCCTTGGAAGCGATCACTTAATGATTAATATAACGACCAATTTCAATGTTGTACCCAGAAATACTTATCGCCGGAACTTTAAAAATGCGGATTGGGATAGTTACAAAAGCTTACTTGAAAAGCTGTTTAGTAAATTTGAGCAGTCAGGCAATCTTCAGACCGACTATGATAGGTTTATTGAGTTTTTAAATTTAGCAGCAGACATCCATATTCCTTATATCAAATTCAATATGGACCCTGGTAACGTCTTTAGGCCCAAACCCTACTGGAATGTAGACCTATCCAAATCAGTTGCAAAACGTAGATTGGCCCTTTCAACGTTTAGACGTAATCCATCACCGAATAACCTATTGCTTCTCAATAAAAAAATATGTGAGTCACAAAAGTTAGTGCGCAAAGCAAGGGATAGCGGTTGGAAGGATCTCTGTACATCATTAGACGGAACAACTTCTCAGAGTCAGATGTGGCATAAAATGAGATGGTTTAAGGGACGCAGAAGTATTAGACAGCATGTTGATGCTGAACGAGTCAATAATCTACTACGTAGCCTAACTCCCGATTATGCATCTCCTTACGACCTGTCATTTGTTTCTCATAATTCAAAATTAGAGAGGCCAATCACGAAACAGGAACTTAATTGTTGTATTCGCTCTAAGGACACGTCTCCCGGCTGTGACAATATTTCGTACTCGATGATTAAATACCTGCCTGAGAATGGCAAATCTATTTTGTTATCGCTGTATGATGGTTCTCTGTCAACCGGTTTTATACCTAATCAGTGGCGAGACATCGCAATCATTCCAATACCTAAGCCTGGGCGCGATCCGCAGTCTCAGTCTTCACTCAGACCGATATCAATGTTGTCGTGTTTGTGTAAAATATTCCACAGTATTTTAAATAATCGAATAGAATGGTTCATCGAAAAAAATAATATCTTATCGCCATATACTACGGGGTTTAGGAAAAGTCGATCTACAATGGACAATCTAGTTAATTTAGTTTCTCATATTCAATCTGGTTTTACAGAAAATAAGACGACAATAGGATGTTTTTTAGATATAGATAATGCATATAATAACGTAAATATCATTTCATTATTGAAAACAATGGACCTAATTGGGGTGGGATCTAAAATATGTCAATATTTATGGTATTTTTTAAAAGAAAGAAGGTTGACGGTTTTAATGGATAATGTTTACATGTATCGAACTACTGGCCGTGGATTAGCCCAAGGTGACCCTTTGTCACCGCTGTTATCTAATATAGTAACTTCAAATATCTGTGCACGTATTGCGAGCAGTGGAGTTGTGATATCTCAGTACGCGGACGATTTTGTGCTTTATTCAGCAAATAAAAACATTCAAAAAGTAGTTCATCTTTTACAAAATTCACTAAATATTTTAGTTAAATTGCTTTCAAATATAGGCTTAGAAATTTCATCTTCAAAGAGTAAAGTATGCGTTTTTAAGAGAGGATATAAAAGAGAATCTATTAATCTGTTATTAAATGAAAAATCACTTCAAGTAGTAGATAATATAAAGTACTTAGGGTTGTGGCTAGACCGCTCGCTTAGGTGGAAAAAACATATTGGGGAACTATCCGGAAAATGTTTGAAATCTTTGAGAATCTTTCAAGTTCTTGCCGGGTCTGGCTGGGGCGTACATCCATATTACATGAGGCTATTATATATTTCTATTATTCGTTCGAGATTAGACTATGGCAACTTTTTATATGATAACGGGTACAAGAGTAACTTAGTTAAATTGGACAGAATACAAAATCAATGTATGCGCGTTATTGGGAGTTTTGTAAGGACTACTCCAATACACGTGATGGAGTGTGAACTTCACCTTCAACCTTTATATGTACGCAGGTACTACTTAGCCGGCAAATATTG
Source organism: Xanthia togata (assembly GCA_963853775.1). NCBI lineage: Eukaryota > Metazoa > Arthropoda > Insecta > Lepidoptera > Noctuidae > Xanthia > Xanthia togata. Next base: position 31,128,242 of record OY970791.1, on the reverse strand, counting down.
GTTGAAGGTGAATTCGTTCCGGGGTAGCAAAATATTTCTCTTGTTAAGCAGTCTTGCCGAGTCATGTCAGAGTTTATATTGGAGGCGAAAAAAAAAACCACTATTAGTCACGGTACATGAGTATCTTGTTGACTACCCTATACATTCATCACAGCAATTGGAAAGATTTTCTTTGAACACATGGGTTAGCAGTGTGGACCTATCCAATGTAGTTAAACCTTGTATAGATGTCATAGACAAACCGAAACATCAGTATAGTTGTAGCAACATACATGAAATTTGTGATCAGTATTTAAAGGCTAATTATTCACACTTTTACTCAGTCTATACTGATGGGTCACAGGAAGATGACGAGTCGGGATGGGCTGTTTTTGATCCGCAAACGAAAGCATCTATAAAGTTTAGATCATGTGCTAAAATTTCAATAATGTACGTTGAACTACTAGCGATCTCAGAAGCTATTTCATACATTGAGTCATTCGAATCAGGAAATTATGTGATACTGACTGATTCTAGAAGTGCTCTGCAACACCTGGCTCGATGCACCTCGAATTGTCGAGGTACACCGATAGCCTATGAGATTTTAGACTCTATTGGTAAGGTCCAAGACAAAAGAATTGTTCTTCAATGGGTACCATCCCACGTTGGATTGTATGGAAATGAGGAAGTAGATCGCTTAGCAAAAGAGGCCATCACATACGGAGTATCTGTTGAGTGTTTTCCCTTATTTAGTGACCTCTTGTATCGAGTTCGCGACCAATGTTTAGAATTATGGAAAGAATACTTTGATGAGAGGTCACTAAGTAAGGGAATTTGGTATAGAACGATTCAACACAGTCTTTCCCGCCTTCCTTGGTTTGTGGGTACAGATATGCATCGAATTATGATAGTTACTGCTTTCAGACTGCGTTCGGGACATGTTCCCTTGAATAGTTTCTCTTTTTTAATGAGAAAGAGTGATTCGCCTAATTGTTCTGAGTGTGATAAGGTAGAAGATACCACTCATATTTTAGCGGAATGTGTCCGGAACGAGGTTGAGAGGAGTAACTATTTAATAGAAAACGGTTTTAATAATATTAATGTTGGCACGTATAACTGTATCTTGGCTGCTCCCTTGTCCAGGTCAGCCAAAAAATTATACAAAATTGTAAACTTAGGTATTAAGCGGAGATAGATACAGAATTCCCCTATGAGGGTGGCGTGGTCATACTGATCAAACCCTCTATAAACAATAAAGAAAAAAAAAAAAAAAAAAAACAATTTGTGAAAAGAATTATGCAAAATACATTAACTAACAAATTAAAAATTTGTAAACAAACTAGTGTAAAAAGTTATTGAGTATAAACATTGCTCGAAGCTCGAAGTACATCAAAAAACATAAAAACTTTACTTACATAAACCCAGGTGAACTACTCATGTGATTTCAAACTAAAAACTAAAGTACACACATCAACACGGTCTAGGGATATTTCATACTCAATTAGATAACTCGAAAAGTACTGGCCGCATTGGAATCTTTTATACACCGATTTGTTTGTAATTTATCTCAGACTAATTCCAAATTAAATTTTTTGAAAATTCTTTTGTTTCGGTGGCATAAAAATGTCTTGATGTATAGGAGAGGGAATTTTCATTTGTGCGAAATTTAGAAAACAATACGAATTACGTTTTGTTACAGTTTTTTTTCATTTTTAAACGAAAGATAAAATTAAAATTGAGGTATTGTAGCCATGCAACGCCGACATTTGACGAGGGCGGAGATGTTACGAGCTGTGGGAATGCTGGAAGCTGGATCTGTTCAGCGTAATGTTGCTGAGGCCATAGGGACCCATCAAAATGTAATTTCAAGATTGTGGACACGCTATCGTGCCACAGGTGAAGTAGCGGAGAGGCACCGGGGGCCAAGTCGCATCACTACCCCCAGACAAGACCGATTTTTGCAAATTACTGCGCGAGCTCAACCAAATGCAACGGCGACTCAATTGGTCCAAAGGCTGCGAGTGGAACACCAAGTGCTTGTGAGTGACCAAACTGTAAGAAGGCGACTGCATGAAAGCAATCTACGCTCTCGTAGACCACTCCGGGTCCCACCTTTACGGAGAGGCAATCGTGGACGACGATTAGAATGGGTTCGGAACCACGTGGACTGGGGCCGTGAGCAATGGTCCAATGTGCTGTTCACGGATGAATCCAGGTTCGGCTTCCATCCAGATTCACGAAGGACGCGTGTTTGGCGAGTTCCTGGACGATGGAGCCGTCTCCAGAACCCTCAGGAAGTTCACCCATACCAAGGAGGAACAATTATGGTTTGGGCAGGAATTCGTCTTGGAGGACGGACGGATCTCGTTTGGGTGCGGGGCAATATGACGGCAGAACGATACGTCCAACAGGTGCTGGGGCCCGTAATCTTGCCCCACAGAACACAAATGGGGCAAGATTTCCTGCTCATGCACGACAATGCCCGGGCACACACGGCGAGAACGGTAGCAGCTTGGTTACATACACATAATGTTAGGGATTTAGACTGGCCTGCTCAATCGCCAGATCTAAATCCCATTGAGCATGCGTGGGATATGCTGCAAAGAAGAGCTCTGAAGGAAGTTCCTGAAAATCTGGCTACAGAAGATCAACTTTTTGCGCACCTCAGAAGGACATGGGACAATATTCCGCAGCAAGACATTGACAACCTTGTTCTGAGCATGCCGAATCGTTGCCGATGTGTTATGAACATCATGGGCGCTTTCTCAGACTACTAAATTCAAGTTTATAAACACAAATTAAATTATTTTTCTATTTTTTTCAGTTTTTACTCACAAATTAAAAGTTAATTCATATACGGTTTCCGTCTATGCTTCATTTTTTTTCCATAAAGTCCTGAAATTTTAATCTAAGTACCTTAACCATTATTAAAAAATGGTAGAATATTAAATAACGTATCTTTTAAATATATACATGTCACATAAATAATTAACACATTGATAGTAATTCACTTTTTTTAAAATATCCCTAGACCGTGTTGATGTGTGTATATACAAAAATGCAAACAATTTCAAAAAAAAATAAACGGCGCGCTTCGGGACGCTTCTATAACGATCGTATTTCCTAGTATGTATACAGCTATTTCAAACATCAAGACCATGCACAAATAGCATGTACGTTAACAATACCGTATTAGGGTGATGATGAATATAGTTGATGATGAATGTAGTATTCACCGTATAGTAACTTACGGTGTTTATTTTTGGGATACATTTTCGATGCATTATAAAACTTAAATAAACACGTTAGGCTAAAGGCTCCTAAGGTGTTTATATTAAGGAACGTACAAAATATACGCCACTTATGACTAACACTATCTCCGTTAGAGTATGTTTTTTCAAAAACACGTTAAGGAGAACATTATAGATTTCACCACGCTGCATGATTCTGAGTATTTTTTCATAAAAATGTTAGTTATGGTTGTCTTAGTTCGGAGAGCAGTATACCCCTCATAACAGACTACAATAATTACCGTACCAATACTTGATTACTCACCTCAAATGACGCTTATTAGCTTTATTTCTTTTCGCGAATGTCCGTCTGGGAACTGATGGCCATAAGCGTCTTTTACTTGATCGTCGTGGCTCTGTAAATATTTTTGCAGTTTATAATAGGTCGATTTACCAGTTCTTCATCTTGTGGACACGAGCTGTATCCGAATAGTTCCTGCCGTTTTAAAAAGATTAGCCAGTTCTCAAGTTGATATCCCAACTGTCGATTTGCCTAGTAGGGCGATAACACTAAAAAATTGACCGTGTCTCGTTAGAGACAGTTGAACTTTTATCGGAGCTGCTTCCCAGGGTAAGGGTCACCAGTCCAGATAAAAATTCCAGAAATATTAAATAAATTGAACGACTTTGAACTTTTCATTGTAGTTTTATCGTTTTTTGTGTACCTAATAGGAATTTCACATAACGCCGCACTTGTCCAGAAAAATCCGGTCGTCACGGTCACCTTACCCTGGGCGCGCCGGATATACGTCGCAAAGAGGAGCAGTGTAACACATGAATAATGAAACGGAGTAAGTGTCAGCAGTGTCCTTGACATAATTACCTACGCCCGCTCGGTCTCCTGAGTAAAAAGCCCGGCAAGTGTGAGTCAGACTCGCACACGAAGGTTTCCGTACCGCCGTACACAATATTTAGCAAAAAACGCCGAAAAAAACATGTTTCTTGTATGAGCCCATTTAATTATAACTTTATTTTATTATTTTATTGTTAAATATTGTACGGTTGTATGAAACCCTTCTTTAAGCGAAGTATTTTAAATCTTTATTTTTAATAATCGCACAAATAAAGGAGATTGCCCGCGGACGGGCCCTATTATGTGTGTTTTATGTTTATGTGTTTTCATGAACATTTATTTTACCCTAGCAATGAAAACCGTAATAAATGTTTATTTAACTGAATCTTACGTACAGACGGCAGCACATCAACCTATTAAAGACATTTGACAGATTGTAGTATCTGTCAAATTCCTATAATAGATTTAAACTTTATCACTAAAACATAAGGTTCAAAGTTGATTGGGAATATTTGACAGTTACGGGTAGGTTGACGTGCTGGCGTCTGTATCAGCCAACGAAACCAAACAAGAGAGGTTTTAGTTAGAGGTTAAATGTTGCCAGATGTCAAATGGAATCGATTCAAAGATATCGATACTTAATTCCAGTCTAGTCTAGATAATACAGTTAAGTTAGTGTTAGATGTAACTGACTTAACTGTATTTTTGGTAAAGTTTTACTATTGCCAGACTCACTCATGTAAAAGCGAATTATGACGTATAAAAACAAGTAGGTAGAAATAAAATATAAATCATTTATTTGCATATAATGTAAGTATACAGTTATGTTGTAATTTTTATAAATGGTCCCGATACATTTTTACCCTACGGCATGCAAAATTTTCAAACAATATAAAGACTTTTCCAATTTGGCATTTAGTCAAAACAGTGGGCACAGATAATATAATACTACGTACAGACAGATACCCAATCCCATACAAAGAAATGACACCTCCCTAAGTCCGGCTATTGAGCTGGCTATTTCTTTCTCCAAACAGATGGCAGCATCAGAGCGCCTCACTAATTGCCAGAGACTGTAGATTACAACGCCATCTAGGAGTCGGCGTAGGTAGATACTAAGTATAATTTACTGTAATTCGAACGATTTGACATTAATTTATCTTATGTATTATTATAATTTCCTAATTATTATTTAAAATTATGTCTAAATTTGTAAATTAAATATGATTTGCTTGCCCATGTGATGGTAGAACATGGAGGACTTTCATAATAAAACATCAATGTATTAATTACCCACGTTTGCAAAGTAATAGGTAAATGATTTATGATTTTATTTTGATTTGAAATGTCAAATTAGTATTTCCGATTAATAAATAAACTTTAGTAACGATAACAGTGACAGGACAAATTGAGAAAAACGCCATCTATTAGGTTGGGGAAAAAGTGTTTTCGCATTATATTATGTATGAACTTGTAATAAAATCTCTTTGGCTATACTATTTGTATCTGGCTGGTTTTGGTATCACGGAAAGTTTAAATTTTAAAGAACATAATTCCAAATTCAAATTAGGAAAATGTGTGATTTTCATTTGTTTTTCGTACCGTCAAGATGAGTGAATCTAATGAAGAAATTCGATACATTTTAAAATTTTACTACAAAAAAGGTAAGGTAAGCCACGAAAAAAATTTGCGATGTTTATGGACCTAGTGCAGTGTCTGTGAGAGTAGCACAAATTTGGTTTAAGCGTTTTCAATCCGGAAATTTTGATGTCAAAGATGCACGTCGCTCTGGTCGCCCTATTACGGATAAAATGGATGCCATATTTGAAAAAGTGGAGCAAGATCGGCATATCAGTAGTTACTACGTAGCTGAAGAACTGGGAATTGACCACAAAACAGTTTTGTCGCATTTGAAAAAAACTGGGTACACAAAAAAGCTCGATATTTGGGTACCTTCATTGGGGTACCTCACGAGCTCATTGAAAGAAACCTAATAAACCGTGTACTCATTTGTGATTCTTTATTACAACGTAATGAAACCGAACCATTTTTGAAGAAGCTGATAACTGGTGATGAAAAGTGGATCACGTACGATAAGAACGTGCGAAAAAGGTCGTGGTCAAAGACCGGTCAGGCTTCACAGACTGTGGCGAAACCCAGGTTAACTCGCAACAAGGTGATGCTGTGTGTGTGGTGGGACTGGAAGGGCATTATTCATTATGAGCTGTTACCACCAGGCAGGACCATCGATTCTGAACTCTACTGCGAACAACTGATGAGATTAAAGCAAGAAGTTGAGAGAAAGCGGCCGGAATTAATCAACAGAAGGGGTATGGTTTTTCGTCATGATAACGCTAGACCTCACACATCTTTAGCCACTCAGCAAAAATTTTAAGAGAGTTTGGCTGGGAGGTTTTAATGCATCCGCCGTATAGTCCTGACCTTGCACCTTCAGATTTCCATCTGTTTCAGTCTCTTCAGAATCCTTAGGCAGTGTCAGGTTAACATCACGAGAGGACTGCCAAAACCACTTGTCGCGGTATTTTGATCAAAAGTCCCAAAATTTCTATAGCAATGGGATCATGTCCCTACCTACAAGATGGCAAAAAGTTATCGAACAAAATGGTACCTACATACTTTAGTTAAATGTAAATAAATAATATTAAAAAATGTTTTGAATTTTCTTAAAAAATGCGCAGCACCTTTTTCCCCAACCTATTATTACACAGAGCTAAACAAAATGATTAACAGCTGGCAACTTTAAACTACTGTATTCTATGGGTTCGAAATAAAGTAAAAGGTTTCATTTATCTGTTTTGTTGAAAATACGTGATTTATGAGTGTAAATAGATAAATCAGCATCAAACAAGGAATTTTACTAATAATAATTCAGCCATAATCTGCCGTTTAACACTTTTAGTGATTGTTAATTTCATAATTGTTACCTATGCTGCCATCTATGACTTTTTCAAGACTAATTATAATTTGTTCAAGTTGAGACCCGATGCAGTGGGTAAGTGAATGTAACAAAATAATCTAACACATAACGCAACAATAGGTTTAGAATATAAATTATCAAAAATATTATAAAAATAACATATAAAATCATCTTTAATAACCAATTAATTTCCATTAAAGGTATTCTCAATTAAAAAATCTTTATCGTATACATTTGTATAATAGCATTTTTGTTAAAGTGCCTGCCATTGATTTAAGGCTAACCTTTTCTATACAAAATAATAAGATAATTCTACGCAAGTGTCATATCTAGAGAATACAATCCCGAGCAAGTTTTTAAATCCCGGGATTACGGGTTTTTTTATGCGTAATTCCGAGATCCCGGGGCTGCCCCGGGATTAGACTTTGTAGTTTCTAATTGGGCTCAAATAAAAAAAACTGAGTAATTTCTTAAAAAATGTTTTAAGCGTTAATTATTGAAGTATTTATTTATTTATGAGGTGGAGTACAGAGGTGGACTTAATGCCTTAGGCATTTAAATAGTCCGAGCGGGAAAGTCCCTTCTATTTATAAGTTCTACGACAAACATAATTATTATTAGGGCTGTATCTGTGTAGTACGAGTACCTACATATCGTACGGACTACTCGTATCTGAGGGTTGTTTTTTTGTTACTATGTAATAAATGCTATTATAGACCATTTTTTCCAACCTTTTAGGTTCCAGTTTTAGGTAGCTCTAGAGTAAAGTGACTGGTCTATTAATATATTCTAGGCAATGTCATTGTCAAGGCGCAACGGACTACGGTGCAAACTAGACCTGTACCCTAATTACGTAATGCAAAATCAATCCGAATCTGAATCGTTTTGAACCAGATTGCTAATCCATTGCTCCGTAAGTTCGAAAAAAAAAAACTGCAAAGCAACGTAAATAACGCAATGAATGTTGTTAAACTGTCAAAATGAAACAGATTTGTCTTTATCGTTTACGAAAATATGTTGCGTAATTAGAAAGCTGTTTGTGGCAATCCCGAAAACTGAGATTAGCCCAGTACAGTCCCGGGATTTTCGGGGTCAGAATCCGGCCGGGATCCCGGGATTGTATTCTCTAGTCATATCATAATAATCATTTTTAAAACAACACGTATTTATCGGGTGACCACTTAAAATCAGCGCTGTGATGTGGGTCCCCCATAGTACAGCATTATGCTGAGTGGAAGCCTTCTTGTCACAGTCAAGACGTGCAGCTGCCGAATATTTATGTTATGTTTATATTGTTATTTATTTGTATGCACGTGTTTCTGTGACAATTTTTTTTCTTTATTTTTTATTTTTATATCGAAAATCGATTAACAAATAATTACACCTAGCAACACCATACATGGTGTAAGACAGAGATCTATCTGATATATATAAATCAAATCAATAGCCGGTTAGTCGCAAGGAACGTAAAGAACAATGAGGAAAACGTCCCCACCCTTGTAGCACTTTAAAACCCATGTTGATCGGAGGGCCATAACCATCTTATCATTTTATTGTATGACAGCGACACTGAAATTTTCATCCGAAAAAAGTTATATCGGTAAGAAGAATAGTGAATTAGTCAAAATTATGTTGCCGTTTAATGTTCTTTTTCGACATGATGAAACCTAAAAATAAATACTTCTTCTTTGAAATGTCAAAGCAATGTGTACGTGTGGTACTAATATAAGATTGGAAGGCGTTTAGAGAACTTGGGCCAGCGATAAAATTGTAATAGACACAGCAAACACAGAGTAATCTACAGATAGTGCAATCCACGACGACGCACACCACTCGGCCATTACTGCACTGTAAGCTGTGCTTTAGTACGAAGCGGAGCGGAGTGGGGCACGCTGTTTTTAATATTTCTGTGGGGGCGCGTCTCAGTGGATTGCACTATCTATATATATTTGTTTCAATAAAAGAAAAAGGTTTTTATTTGTAATTAAGAAGGTATTTTTATTCTAATCCTAAAAACACGTTAAACTATAGTTTAAAACGATAAGCTATACCTAAAGGTATGTAGTTAGATATATAAGAATCGGCCGAATTCGAACTGGGGATGAGTATGGACGCAGCCACCTTTCTCTCTGTTCCGTTTCTTTACTCGTGTGGCTCGCTGATGTGTACCGAGGTACCTATACCACAGTATAAGTAACAGTGTTATATCTTCATAGAACTCGGCCGGAGCAGTGGTGGCACGGCAGTGGTATCGGCCGCGACTTTCGAGTTTTAGGTCGTAGGTTCAAACACTTCGAACAGTTTACTTTGTGTACATTATTTCATCACCACTGCTCTCAAAACGGTAAAAGAAAACATCGTGAGCAAACCGGCATGTCCTAGAACCAAAAATCCGAAGACTTATGTCCACTACCAACCCGCACTGGTTCCACGTGGTGGATTACGTCCCTCCCCATCTCACAGGGAAGAGGCCTGTGTTCCAGCCAGTAGTAGTGGGAACAATAAGGCTGATTGTGAAGTGTTGGATCATTTAGCTCCCTTCAAAATGGTTGAGCTGAATGGTGCTAATCCATGCGTCATGTTCGTGAACGGGCGCCGTCAGTTGGGACTGGTCATCTCTTAGCTGCCATGGCTTATTTTAATTTATTTTAAGTTTTAGAATGATTCTTTTTTTTCTTTTTATTACGGACGCTTTTACGAACGTGCACGTCTTATTACATTGTTCTCACATGCATAATTTCAAAATGAATGATGTAACCAATATTTTGTATCAATTTTATATTTTATTTAAAAGAGTGTCCGTGGAGTTTCTTGCCCGTTCTTCTCCATAGGTACCTACTACGCTTTGGAATGGGCAACTAGCTTCATATTTTTGACTGACCGACCCCTTGACAATTCAAAAGTGCCTGTAAATGGTTTAATTGAAATAAATGATTTGAGTTTGATTATGCTAGAAAACGGCCGAAAGGACAACAGTATCGAGTGCGCGGCAGTTACGCACGGACGCGGAAGGTTTATCTACCGAGCGGCCGTAGGTAATTATTTCGAGGCCACTGCCGAGACGTAATACTGTTACTATATTATACTGTGATCTCTCAATTGGAGATGCGGAGGTATGAGGCGCGTTTCTTTCGGCCGTGTGTATAATTTAGACGTTTTACTGCTCCTCTCTAGTCGTACTGTAGTAGGTATCATACAGGACAGTCATCGCTCGCCGATGCCCGGTTTCTGAAGTCCCCGGATAAACTCTCAATAGCTTTGATTCATTAAAGTTAAACTTAAGATAAATGTCGGATAACTGTCACTGCGTTTCTGAATACGCAATTAACTTACATTACGGTGTTCGGAAACGCACTCACGAGTTACCGAACCAATAGCGCTATTGAATAGATAAACCACCGATAAAAGTGACGAAACGGATACCTACTCGTTTGTCCGGATACCTACCTGATGTAAACACATTAAAATTAGTTAGGTCTAATGTTATCTAGACAGGTAGGTAAATATTAATTTATACAAAATATACTTAGGTAGGTTATAAAACTGACCTACTAGTAACTGGCCGGTATTTTGATCCGCAGCGCAGTTAACTCAAGGTTAAATTTTTGTTAATGTGTTTTTTGATCAATTGTTAGTTTATCCAATTGTCATATAATTAACTATTAGTTAAAAATATTAACCACCCAAAGTTGAAGTCACAAAATGGCGGACAATGATTTCAAAAGGAAGGATACGCCCATCAGAACATTTTTCACATAAACCTTCTTCATACAAGAAAAAACTTGCGCCATCTGTGACAACTCATACGAACTACGTGAATGCCGCTTTGCATAGGTCCACGACAAAACCTTGTACACACGGCTACATTTATTTAATCCTACACAATGCGAAACTGGAAATTATAGCTTGATATGTAGCCGTGTGTACGTGCGAACATGATTTTTTAATCACATTTTATCGGAAATAAGGCGAAAGCGTCAGAGTAGTCCGCGAAATTAAAACTTTCTTATTTTTTTTTGAAAAACGTTCGTGAGCGTGAGCGAAGCTACTACCGTCATTGATGACGGCAGTAGCTTTGCTCAGTTTGCTTGAATAAATGAAAACAGCATTTCAAAATATTTTATGAATTAAAACGATTTTCATATAATTTCAAAACTTCCTCTTAAATTTCCTCTAAAAAGCCTCCAGCCAGGGGCAAAACTATTCTAAATTAAAACTAGGCGAACGCTCGCTAAGGGCACCCCCTGTGGGGTACGGACCTCGGCTTAGGGCGTCGCTGGGGGGAGGACAGCAAGTTGGGACAGGCTGGATCAAAGATGATTCATTATTATTAATCGGGGAATTTAAGACTACATTTCTCAGCAAAACGCGGGCTGGCGCTTCTGCGAGCAAGAGTCGGTGGGGAGTATTATTTACTCGGGCGGGTCGCGATCGCGGAGGACCTCGGCGGCGAGGTCGGAATGCGGGTCGGTGTCTGTGTTTTTTGTGCACTGTACTTGTGGCCCTATTGCTCTCCTGGAGGAGGGTTATGGGGTCGTCTGGGTCGGTAAGGATTTGCCTTGGGCGGCGGGTCTGACTGATTCTACTCGTGACATAATTGGCGGCCTCGACAACCAGAGGGTTGCGGTGTTTGGCAGCGGACTCAAAGAAACGCTTGGAATTGCGTTTGAGAAATTGGTGGATTGTGGGGATCTTTAGGTCGAGATGGAGGATCTCGTTCCTAACGTACCAGGGGGCACCGGTGATTTTCCGGAGAAATCTATTTTGGAGCGTTTGCATCCTATGAATATGGCGGGGTTTTGCGTGTGCAAATACGGCTCCCGCATAGGTCATGATGGGACGAACGCACGCCGTGTACGTACGCAATTTGCACTTAAGTGACATTTTGCTACGTGCATTCAGGACGAAGTGGAGTCTACCGAGAACGAAAGCGGCTCGCGAGCGGACCTGCTTTATGTGCTCACTGAAGGTGAGATGCTGATCTAGGACAACACCTAGGTATTTGGTTCGCTTCTCCCAAGGGATAGGCTTGCCGAACATGGCGATGGGTCGGGTCTTCACGCGTTTAGCCTGGTCCTTACTATATAATTATGTTTATGATGGCGGATGGTTAACTGCACACCACAGCAGCTGTTTTATACCTACAACTTTTCCTGTTGTCATCGTCTTATTAATTCCTCAAAATAATCGGAGAATTATTCATCATGAATTTAAACATTGTTAGATATTATGATATGATGTCGGAAAGTTCATCAGACGATGATATTATTGCGGAGTAGGTACGTGATAATGAGCAGGCCGAAAATGTTTAGACCACGTACCCAACACTTGGACTCCTGGGATAGTGTAGACTTTTGCCAACGGTATCGGTTATCAAAGGTTACAGTTATGTGGTTATTCGGTGAGATTGGCATCTAAAAAGTTCCACCACAAGGTAGGTAATGTACTTTCCTTACAGTTCCAATAATTGCATCTTTAATTGGCCAGCTCATCTTCACAACAACTCTACCTCTACCTGAAATTATTTCTTACGTTTTAGGAATCAAGCCATAACGCCTCTTGAGCAAATATTGCATAGATTGCGATTCTACGCCATCGCCACCGATGCTCTGGAGATTTCTTTGGGATATCGAAATAATCACACAATTAAATTACTTTTCACACCACCTGCTCGAAAATGTCAAATTATATGTTAAGCAACCTTAACCTAAAGTGAGTCATTAGTGGCCGGGGGCACAGCCGGTCAATAATGTTGTACTGGATTTCATTATGACCCGCTGGTCAATAATGTGATTTGAATTTGGAATCTCACATGCTCAGCAAAATTGGCAGTATAGTACTAACAAACACCCTTTGGTGCCAGAAAGAGGAAAGCTATTCTCGATACCCTTACTACGCGTGGATGATATTCTCGATTTTAAAAAGAAAGCTATTATTTTTTTTTATTTTTTTTTCAAATACAAGATCCTGAAGCATTGACGAGCAATACTCAAATAATTTCCAAATCAACATCTATAAACGTACCAAATAAAAACTTAACTTTATCTTTGCACAACTGGACTAGTGTCTCAAATGTTACCATTAACTTCAATTAATATGTAAGTGCATATAACTAACTAGTTCTAAATATGTTATTCTTACTGTTTGTTTATTTGATAAATACTTTGTTTTTCGTACTATGGCTATTATTTTCTCACAGTAGGTGTAAAAAGTAGAGTATCCTCCTCTGGGCTAAAGGTGTCTTTGCCTCGGGCTAGCTTGAATGTATTGGTATGGCAATTGATTAGAAACATCGCCACTACTTCCCTTATTCCCTCAGTGGTGTGCGGCATTTCAATAATAGTAGATAATGCACCGAGGGGCTAAAGTTGTGTCTTAAGTCACGGGAGTCATATTGAATCTCGAGCGCAATGAAGGATTCGGGATTTAACTCCCGAACGCAGCGAGGGAGTTAATACAAGAATCCTGAATGCAGCGAGGGATTCAAAGTCAAAGTCAAATAATTTATTTCAATTAGGCACAAAAAAGGCACTTTTGAACGTCAAACTTTACAAAAAATAATAAAACTGATTCTAGTCGCCCATTCCAAAAGGTAGTTTTCGTATGGAGAAGAATGGGCAAGAAACTCCACCGTTACTCTTTTAAAAAAATCATTAAGTATATCTTGTATAGGTACACTTATTATATAATTATATAAGTGAAGACAATGCACCTAGAATAAGATTACTATACCACGATAGGTAAAAAGAATGAAAAATGAAGGAATGACATAATTATGTGATAGATGCATGGTGCTCATATTATACTTACAAACATTGTAAAATTATACTATATTTCTAACATTACTTATAATAAGTAATACTAATAATAATAAGTCAGTGTGTGAGTTCAAGTAATCACAAAAAATAAAATAAAATAAATGTTTAAAAAAAATAAAAAATAATAATTATACAATTAAATTAGCAACCAGTTCGATTTTGTCTAGATTCTGAATTGTCCTATGGAGCAGGACCAGCATGTTTCCAAGCATTTTAATCTTGGATATAATCCTCTAATTTGTAATATGCTTGTTTACAAAGTGTACTTTTTATATGATTTTTAAATTTTCTTTCATTTAATTCTAATATATCACAAGGTATTCTGTTGGAACATTTAACACAGTACCCCTTAAAAGATGTATTTACTTTAGATAGTCTGAAAAATGGTTGATCTAGTTTATCTTTATTTCTAGTATTAAAATGATGTCTATCACTTATTTTATTAAAAAGATGTAGATTTTTTCTCACATACATAATATTTGAATAAATGAATTGGCAAGGTACCGTCATAATATTAATCTTTTTAAATAGTTCCCTGAGAGATTCGCGACGACGTACTATTATAAATGGCTCTGACAGCTCTTTTTTGTAAAACAAAGATGGATTCAATGTCAGCAGCCCGACCCCACAGTAAAATGCCATACGACATAATACTGTGGAAGTAGCTAAAATAGACCAAACGCGCGGTTTCTACATCTGTTAACTGTCTTATCTTTCTAACAGCATAAGCGGCCGAGCTTAGCCGCCCCGCGAGAGATGTTATATGGGGTCCCCATTGTAATTTCTCGTCTAGCGTGATTCCAAGGAAAACTGTTTGATGAATAAATTCCAGTTTTTCTCCATTCAATATGATGTCACATTCGCTACTTCTAACATTTGGTAATTTAAATCTAATGCATTTGGTTTTTTTATTATTTATTACCAAATTATTTACCGTAAACCAATCTTGGACCTGAACAATAGAGCTATTCACGTCGTCAAGATTTGGTGACCGTCGGTTTATTTTAAAGATCAATGATGTGTCATCTGCAAATAACACCATCTTTGGCTGATTTAGAAATATAAACTGCTGAAAAGCTCTACAATGAGAGCCAAATCAGAACTAGAAATGTAGTGGAAAGAACATTTGGTGTTTGGAAGAGGAGATTTACATGCATAGGCTCTCAATTAAGAGTTAAATTAGATAATGTGCAGGCTAATATTGGCAGCACTGCAATACTGCATAATCTATGCATTAGGAATAGAAAAGATTTACCCAGCGGTGGAAGTGCTATAATAGAGACCGAGCAAGAAAATATTATCTTCCCTGTGACAGAAAATAATCAGCAATACAGAAGAGATCTCATAACATCATACTTTTCCTCATTACTAAACTCTGAAGGAGCTCAATAAATATAATTTTATTAATAATAATAATAATGCACTTTATTTTCCTATTGATCAACACTTGACTAAATAAAACATAGGTCGTTTTTATGAAGTACTTGCTTTATTAAAATTTACTTTTGCCCCTTCAGTCTCATAATTACATTTTTTTCTTAAACTGTAACTCCTGTTCGTGTAGTTCTTGTTTGTGTTTCATGTTTTGTTCATGTTCTTCCTTGGCATACTGCGATAGTTCACTCTCTCGCAGCTGCTTTTGAGTCAAAAAAAATCTATTTTTATATCCGTATGCAAAATGATGCGCTTCCTGGTTTCTAACGGAGTGATTGCGGTCTTTCTTTTCTTTTCTTTGAAATCTGAAACATAAAATAACATAATAAATGACAAAGTATTATTGAGTTTTTCTACCAGGAATTTCTCAGTAGCGGCGCGGAGTCTGGATTTATGCCCGGCTAAATGTGTGTGTTCTAAGGTCATACGTCTCTGGCTAACCCTTTGGGGAAGATCATCGAGGCGATGAAGCGCCAAAACTGCCACTTGTTAGGGGACGATCTGAGGATGGGGGTGAAGTACCGTCGCAAGACGAGGAACCCCCACATGTGCCACGTCATCCTGCAGGTGTCTCCTGCTGTGTGGCAGAGGCTGACGCACGCGGGTCGAGTGCACATCGACTTGCAGCGGGTGTGTGTGATGGACCAGTCGCCACTGATTCAGTGCACCCGCTGCTTGCGCTACGGCCACGGCCGCAAACTGTGCGCGGAGCCCGCAGACCTCTGCACACACTGTGGCGATCCCCATCTGAGGGTCGACTGCCCCTCAAGGTTGCCTGCAGAAGCGCCAAAATGCAGGAATTGTGTTTCTGCAAAGCTGAGCAACATCGAGCACAACGCCTTCGACAGTGAGTGCCCAAGTCGCGTGAAGTGGGATACATTGGCACGACTGTCGGTGGCGTATTGCTAAGGGCCTGCCAGTGGAAATAGGGAACGATGCAACCAGGGATTCCCGAACACACTCGAGAGCCCTTAAGAATTACCAGGTAATCCAAGCGAATCTGCAGAGGAAGAACTTAGCAAACCAAGAGCTCATGATAGTGGCTAGTGAGCGGAGGGTTGCGCTCGCATTGCTCCAGGAGCCTTATGTGGGTGGGGTTAAAAGGATGCGAGTCTACCGGGGAGCGAGAGTCTACCAGTGCGCTGAACAAGGAGGTGGAACTGTGAAGGCGGCAATAGTCGTCTTCGATCACGATCTAGACGTGACACAGTGTCCGAAACTCACCACCAACATCGTGGTGGTGAGGATCCATACCAGCGCATGGGAAATCGCAGTAGTCTCCTTTTACTTTGAACCAGACCAACCCCTACAGCCATACCTGGAGCAACTCCTGCGGATTCGTGAGGAAATAGGCTCCACTAGGATGATTATTGGCGGCGACGGCATCGCCAAGAGCACCTGGTGGGGTAGCCTGGTAACCGACACCAAGGGTGAGGACATGTCGGGAACAATGGAGGAAATGAACTTGCAGGTACTCAACGTCGGCAACACACCGACCTTCGACACCTTCAGAGGTAACACCTCGTACAGCAGCTTCGTTGATGTAACAGCCTGCTCAATGGACCTGCTGGACATGGTGTAGGACTGGCGGGTTGAGGAAGGCCTCACGAGCTCGGACCACAACGGTATAGTATTTAAAATTAATCTTCAAAAATCAAAAGGAATTAACATTAATAGGACCACAACAGGCTAATTGGAGCAACAGGAAATTGGCAAAATAGTATACAAAACAGAGCTAGAACAAAACACAAATAAATATAATTCCAAAATTATACTCTTGTGAAGAAACTTTAGACAAAATTAAAAACAATACAATACTTACTATACCGTGGTGGTCCAAGGAGCTCGCTGAGCTGATGTCGGAGGTGAACACGCGGAGACGTCGTATTCGATTCGCTGCACCGGTCCGGAGACAAAAAGTCGTCGATGAGTATCTGCAAGCAAAATTAAACTATGAGTCCCTAGCAAAAAAAGGCGCAGACAGCAGGATGGAAAGGCTTCTGTCAAAAACAGGACAGGGAAGGAATGTGGGAGGGGATTTATAGGGTCAAAGGACGGACCGCCAAAAGACAGGAGGACTTGCCGTTGGTGAAGGATGGGGTGCCGCTGAGCGCACAGGAATCGGCTCAGCTGCTGGCCGAGACCTTCTATTCAGAAGACCTTGAAGAGGGAGAATCTGCTGACCACCGTAGGACACGCAAAGCGGCCTTTCGTGTAAACGGCTGGGCGCATGATGAACAACATGACCCACCGTTTACACTGCAGGAGCTGAAAACCGCGGTGGAAAGCTTCAACCCAAAGAAGGCACCCGGGGCAGACGGCCTCCCAGCTGATATCTGTGCCCAGGCTATATCCCGGGACCCAGGGACGTTCCTTGCACTGGCAAATAAGTGCCTAGAGCACGGACACTTCCCTGGGGCCTGGAAAGTAGCCTCAGTGGTAGTCCTCCGAAAATCCGGCAAAGATTCTTACACCACCCCTAAATCGTACAGGCCGGTCGGCCTCCTGCCAGTCCTAGGTAAAACGCTAGAGAAACTGCTAGTAGCAAGGCTGAAATGGCATCTAATCACGCGGCTCAGTACTCGCCAGTTTGGTTTTATGCCACAGAGGAGCACCGATGACTCCCTCTACACCATGATACAACATATTAAAGGGAAGCTGAGTGAAAAGATGCTAATCACTGTTGTATCACTGGACATAGAGGGAGCCTTCGATAGCGCATGGTGGCCGGCCATCAGGACTAGACTGGCTGAGGAAAAGTGCCCGGTGAACCTTAGGAGGCTGCTAGACAGGTACTTGACCGGTAGGAGTGTCAGAGTAAGATACGCTGGTGCCGAGTGTCGGAAGGACACGAACAAGGGGTGTGTGCAGGGGTCCATTGGCGGTCCGATCCTGTGGAACCTAATCCTCGACCCTCTGCTACGGGGGCTGGATGAGCTAGGCGTCCACTGCCAGGCGTTCGTCGATGATGTGGTGATGATCTTCGACGGTGAGACAGCGTTGGAAGTCCAGAGGCATGCCAATGCCGCCCTCGAATATGTTCGGGTGTGGGGCATCAGAAATAAGCTGAAGTTTGCACCGCAAAAAACTTGTGCAATGGTGGTTACCAGGAAACTTAAGTACGATGCCCCACTCCTGAGCATGGGCGGGGTAGACATTGGCATGTCAAAGGAAATTAAAAAACGGGGGCTCAACGTCGACCACCAGCTCACTTTCAATACCCACATCACAAACGTTTGCAGAAAAGCTGTTAATATTTACAAACAACTGGCACGTGCGGCAAAAGTGAGCTGGGGCCTTCACCCGGAGATCATTCACACCATATACACGGCAGCAGTGGAGCCGATGAAAAAGATCGGAGTGCAGAAAAGCCTCAACACGGTCCAAAGAGGATTCGCGCAGAAGCTCTGTAAATCCTACCGCACCGTTTCGCTGAACGCGGCCCTGGTGCTGGCTGGGATACTCCTACTCGACCTCCAAATACAAGAAGCAGCCGCTCTGTATGAGGCGAGGAGAGGGGTGCCACAGCCAGCACTTGCAGGCGGGGAGGTAGAGCGGGTGGTGGCATTTACAGAGACTGCGCACCCGGCGAAACATACGGCCATGGAGTTTGTATGCCTGGAAGACTGGACGCTTGTGGACACCCACAATACCCAAGCAGCCAAGGTCTTCACGGACGGTAGCAAGATTGCGGGCAAGGTCGGAGCAGCGCTGTCACTCTGGTACAGCGATGCCGAGATCAAGTCCGTTAAGCTTAGCCTGCTGCTTACTGCACGGTCTACCAGGCTGAACTTCTGGCCATATGCGTAGCCACGCGCGAGATCCTCAAGCGCAAGGAGGGAACCTTCGGTATCTAGTGACTCAAAGGCAGCACTGCAGTCAGTCACAAACCAGGGTTCCCTCCACGCCCTGGCCGTGGAGGCGAGAGCGAACGTTGCCGCAGCTTTATACCAGAGCAAAGATGTGTCCTTGTTCTGGGTAAAGGCACACGCAGGGCTAGAGGGCAACGAGCGCGCGGACCACCTCGCGAAGGAAGCTGCACTCCGGTCCAAGAAAAGTCCAGATTACGACCGCTGCCCGGTTTCATTCGTCAAGCGGCAGATCCGTTTGGGGTCGCTTGACGAATGGAACCGAAGGTACCAGAACGGAGAAACAGCCTCCATAACAAAGATGTTTTTCCCCAATGCGATAGACGCCCACCGAACTGTGTTAAAACTAAAACCAGCCGGAATAATTACACAGACTCTGACGGGTCACGGTGGGTTCTCCGAATACCTGCACCGTTTCAAGTGTAAGGAGAACCCATCGTGCATCTGCGAACCGGATAAGGTGGAGTCGATCAGCAGGTCCTGATGGCTGAAAACAGGTCCAGAAGGATATTATTAGAATTCTGCTTAATAGTTACGACCAAGGTAATTAAACGTAATAAAGACATTTAAATCTCTATGCTTTTCTGAATATAGATGAATGGAATAGGTATTCAGACTAAGCATGGAATAATAACGTAGCACAAAAGTTAGATAATAAACCCTTTGGCTAATTAATCACAATACATAGAAACATCACGTAACTTAGAATCAACTGTTCAAAATATAGAACAAATATAAAATAAAAAATAGCAGTAAAATTATAACCAAGCTCAAAAAGGTCTCTGACCGTGTCAGGGGGACACTTGGAAAGGCAGGAGTGGGTTTTAGCCCGTAAGAATCCGGCACTTCCCAGACTGGCTCACCAGTGAGGCAGTCTGGGCGTCCATGAGGATTTCCCAATCCTGCAAAACCAAAAAAAAAAAACCCTTTGGGGAATTACAGGGGTGATGTTATGTATTACATTTAACTTAAACAACTCTTTTGACACTGGTTTTTTCAGCATAGACGAGTCAAATTCATTTAATTTTAATAGTTCTGAAACTAATTTATAGTTGTAAAACCAGTTTCTTGAACCAAAAGAATATGCATCAATCAAATAATAATACTTACCAATATTGTTGGATACATTTTCCTTCAAGTGGTCCTCGGATTCGGAGAACACAATATCATTGTCAACCTCAACAAAACTTGTTTTAGGCAAACCTGTAATTAATATAATAAAATGTTATAATTTTTATCATAATAACATTGCACCGAGATAGGTGGTTAAGGGTTTTCACCCATCTATCATCTCGGCATCATCTCAAGCCTTACCAAATAAAACTACACTCGAGAGCAATGAATCCGGGTCACTTAAAGAATGTTAAAAATCTCGGAAACTAAAAATGATAGGTTAATGCAATAAATTGTATTTAATAGACAATGTAATACTCCTTAAATGAAAGTTAAAAAAATATGAGTCACCATACATTTTATTAACACAAAATTACATAAAGAAAAAAACTGCTGATCTCTCCTTAAAACAAAAATAGGAAACATGAAATTTTTGAACTTTATTACGATTTTCTTGAATTTTAATACTTCGTATTGCCTCCTCGTGCTTCCATTACTGTGTTTACGCGATTTGGCATGCTGTACACCAAGTTCCTTATACGATTTTGGGGAATATTCTCCCATTCCTCTGTGAGAGCAATTTTGAGCTCACGAAGCGTGATTGGGGGAGGGTTTCGTTGTTTTACGCATCTGCCTAGCTCGTCCCAAGCATGCTCGATCGGGTTGATATCCGGGCTGCGCGCTGGCCACTCCATACGAGTAATGTTCATCTCTTGAAGGTAGTCATTCACAATCCTACCTGTATGAGGTCGGGCATTGTCATGCATAAATATAGCATCCTCACCTAAATTGACCATAAATGGACCAACGTGATCATTGAGGATTTCTTCCACATATCTTTCGCTAGTTAAAGAGCCGTTTTCTATGATCACCAGCTCTGTGCGTCTTTCAGAAGAAATTCCGGCCCACACAAGTACAGACCCACCACCGTAGGCTACTTTTTCTTCGATGCATGCTTGCTTGAATCTTTCCCCTGGTCTTCGATACACTCTGTGTCTTCCATCGTGCTTGTAGAGCATACATTTTGATTCGTCGGAGAACATAACTTTTGACCAATCTTCAATACTCCAATTTACGTGGCTCTGGGC
The DNA here is from genome assembly GCA_963853775.1 of Xanthia togata. Taxonomy (NCBI): domain Eukaryota; kingdom Metazoa; phylum Arthropoda; class Insecta; order Lepidoptera; family Noctuidae; genus Xanthia; species Xanthia togata. The sequence continues at coordinate 31,106,920 of OY970791.1, read as the reverse complement.
ATATCTTACGTCTTGAAATACGATGCCCACGCTCCAGTTTAGGGCCGTTTGCAGGTCTAAGGGGTTTTAAGTTAGATTCAGCAAGCCGACGTCTTACTGTCCATGCACTTGGGTTACTTCCTCCGAGGCGTCGAAACTGATTTGTGAGTTCAGTTCCTGTAAGAAAGCGATTTCGAAGCATGGTGTTCACCAAGTATCGGTCTTCTCGTGCTGTGGTACACCTGGTTCTGCCCGTTCCTGGTCTGCGTAGGTTAGAACCAGTTTCTTCGTAACGTCGGAGACCTCTTTGTACTGTTGACAGCGACACACCGACAGTCCTGGCTGTATCGCGCTGACTCCGGCCGGTTTCCAGCATTGTAAGTATTCTGGTGCATTCTTCAGGCGTAAGCGACATAATTTCAGCTTGAATAATGAATATAGAGCACTATCAACATGGTTTATGTACCCACATAAATGACAGATTACAAACAAAAGCAAAACCAAATGCTGTAATTTCGTAGTTCCATCATCGAAAGTGGCCCTTTTTCAAATTTGATTTTTTTATGATATAACTTTACAATAACTAAGAAGTTTTAATACCTTCATTTAAGGAGTATTACATTGTCTATTAAATACAATTTATTGCATTAACCTAGCATTTTTAGTTTCCGAGATTTTTAGGATTCTTTAAGTGACCCGGATTCATTGCTCTCGAGTGTATATGGCAAAGCCTTGTCCGTAAGCGCTAGCGAGCGAACGTGCTGTCGCTTCGGTGACTCATCGTGCGAAGATGACGCCTAATAATATTGTAAAATGCAATCAGTGCAATTTAGTAGTCAGTGAGTTATTAGCCTTTATACAAAATAAAGTAGACATTATGAATGAGGAAAGTTTGGTGAATCAGTGTGTGTCGAGTTTTTCTTCGGAGGAGATCTAATGTGCAAAGATCTTGCTATTCGAATCAGTGCCTACTTCAAAGAAAAAGATAAATAGAAGGAAGGATGTACGCTCGAGGAGAGATTTATTTGACGTTGTAAGCCTTTTTAAAGACACTGATCCGGATTTAATTCCCGTGTTTGTTGCAAGGGACTTACAGAAACTACCTCCAATTCATTTTGACCATGTTGATCCGACAAAGCTCTTAAAGGATATGCTGGTCATCCAAAATGAATTAAGAACGATTAAGGAGTCGTATGTTACTGAAGAAAAGTTTAACGAAGTCAAAAATGAACTTACTAATTTGAAAAATGTATCTTTGGTGCACAATAACTTTGACTGATATGTTAGTAAAAAGAGAGGCGGAGGTAATAATATATCAAATGGTTATTTTTTGGATAGCGGACCGGCAGGCCTACCCCCCGTTTCGGACAAGGAACAAAATATAATGCAAAGTCAAGCTGAGCGAAGTGAGTCATTGCCGAGAGAGAGCTAACTAGTGTTGCTGCGACGCGAGCGGCAGTGCCGGGATCTCCTGCGTCCGCGCCTCCCGCCCCCCCGTGACGCCCAGCCCGCACGGTCCAGCGCAAGTACAGGAGTGCGAACGTACCGGTACTTCGAAAACGAATGAACCGCCGCCGCCGCTGTCGCCGCAGGAGTCATCAGCGCCAATGTATCGGGTAGATTGTAGTACGAGTGCGAATACGTGTTTACATAATTCTTTTGCGAATGTAATAAATACAGAAAAGCATGGAAGGTTGGGAAACCGAACGAGCAGTGGTTTCTAGTACAACAAAAGAGATTAAAAAATTAATACACTGGAAGGCAAAGGGCAAAATACAGGCAGTGAAAAGTTCAAAGCTGCTGCTATACATACCTGTATAGCAGCAGCTTTGAACTTTTCTTTTCCTTTGTTCATCAATAATGTTGACAGAAGCACATCTGAGCAGGACATTGTTAAATACATTTATTAGAAAAAACCCGAGTTCATGTCACTAGATATGCATAAGATAAAAGCGAAGGTGCAGAGGAAGTACAGTTCGTATAAAATACAGGTGCCTAGTGCGAAGCTCTCTCTATTTCTAGGTGACACTTTATGGCCTGAAGGTATAACTGTCAGAAAATTTATAGAATAAACAGAACTAAGTTCGTGAGTTTTAACTGCTATTCTGTTAGGCTTTACACTGACTTTTTAGGTTTTCAAAATTCAAAAATTCATAATTCAAGTCATTTATTCAAACTAGGCTGAGAATCAACACTTTTCGAACGTCAAAATTACATAAGACAGTCCCCCAAAACGCCCACCCTTCACCACTTCCTAGTGCTTTTTGTTTACAAGAGACATGGCTACTACCGGACGACATTCCATACCTAGGAGAAATTGATCAAGATTTTGCGTACGCCGGGAAATCTTCAGTGGACACCTCGTCGGGTATGCTGAAGAGCAGGCCATATGGCGGAGTGGCTCTTCTATGGCGTAAGTGTATTTCAATCGGTTTCGGTCGTGGACTGTGACAGTGAACGCATAGTGGCCGTTAAGGTAGTGTTTGATGATCGCGAGTTATTGGTGATGTCGGTATATGTATATACCAACGGATACTCTTGACAATTTCGAAATGTTTGTGAGTTGCCTCGGCGAGATTAGTGCTATTATAGAGACTAGTGGTTCTGACACAGTCTATATACTAGGGGATTTCAAACCTAATCCAGGCGCCTCATTTGGCAATGATCTTTTGAAGTTCTGTGCTGAGCAACGGTGGACGTGTGCAGACATAGAATGGTTGGGACTAGATTCAGGTACCTACATACATTCCTTAGTAATGCTTGTGGAACTACGTCATGGTTGGACCATGTCATCATTACCGAAGTTGCAAAAGAAACTGTTCTGGGCACAAGTACCTATACGGTACGAGATGTCATGTTCCGATCATTTCGCTGTCGAACTGTTATCACCTTAACACGTTGGTACCAAAAGTACAAATGAGAGGCTCATTGCCGGATAAGGCTGTGTGGGGCGAAAGAAATAAAGAGCAGCAAGAATATTTGTACATTTGCTCAACCAAGCTGCGTGTTAACAACTTTCCATGTGAATTACATAACTGTGCAGATGTAATGTGTAATAATATAGACCACAGACAAATAATTGATCAACTGTATCATAATGTAGTGTGCTTAGGGACGCTGCGGTGGCGTGCTTTAAATGCAGAACAATTGAGAATAAAAAGAAAATGTATGTGACAGGCTGGAACAAACATTGCAAAAAGGCATATGACCTCCTCATATATGCAGGGGTATGCGGGGGGCCCATGGGCTCAGATATAACGCCATTAAAAGCGAGCTCATGGTGTTTAAGGCGGGATCGAAAACTTATGACACTGTACCACAGGTCTTGCTGAATGGCAGTGTCCTAAAAAAAAGTGTCTCGCAGTTCAAGTATCTGGGCCACTGGGTCACCGAGACGCTTGTAGATGATATGGATATAGATAGGGAGAGCAGGGCTTTGTGGGTTAGAGCTAATATGCTGGCTCGTAGGTTCGCGCGCTGTACTGCGGCAGTAAAAGCTACGTTGTTTAGGGCATTTTGCCAATCGTTGTACACATGCAGACTAGGGGTCAAGCATACGAAAAAAATCGTGAAACCGCCTGCGTGTTCTGTACAGTAATGCCTTCAGGGCGCTGATGAAGCTGTAGCGCGTCAGGTATGTTTGCGGACGCAAATATAGCTGGATTTGCGGCGATTGTTCCCAAGAGAGTTGCGTCCTTGATACGCCGCATGCGAGGCAGTTCCAACAGCTACCTGCAACTGTTTGCATGGAGGATGGATTTGGATCTGGATTGCCCAATAATGCGGCACTGGACCAGGCTGCACATTGAGCACTCCGGATCCAAACCTAAATTTAGGCTAAGATGAAACATATATTTTTATTTGATGAATTTCGTAATGTTTTTTTTTTTCTAATTGTAATAATAATTTTTTACTGTATTGTATAATGACATTTGTATTTTTATTTGATTTGTATGTATGTATGTGTTTTAATTGTAGGTGATTTGAATGTTTGATTATAATTTTATTGTGGAGGTGTGATTTTATATACATTTTATGTGTTAATTTTAATTTATTTTAATGTAATGGACTATGACTGAAATAAATAAATAATAATAATAAATAATAAATAATACTTATGTAGTTAAATAAAGGAATAATAAATAATAAAAAGCACATTTATAGGGAATGTAATATCATCACCTCACCTCGAGATAGGTAGTGAACTAAGAGGAAATGAGGCGAGGCACTGTTTATCCAATGTCTAGCTGATAGATGTGCGACACGCTAATACTTACACTCTTATTATCTGATGAATCCAAATTAACATTTGCTGTGGTTTATATATGGTCTAGAACGACATTTACTTGCACATTTTCTGTAAAAAAAAAAACACCATTACAAGCAGTTCAAAAAAATATATACTATTTTTTTTTTTTTTTTTTGTAAGTAGGAATATCCATACCCAAAGCATCACAGTCATATACTGCCGGAAGACCAGATATGGACTCTCCCTTAGTGGAATTTAACCATTTGGTGGTTTCTGACAGTGGCGGAGGGGCTAGTCCTCCTTCAATTTGCCGTCTTCCATACTTCTCTGCTGCCATTTTCTAAGTAAAAATAATAATTAAACTCTGAAATACTCTGCATTACAGCATTGAACTATTAATTCATCAGGAAAAGTTACTTAAATAGGTACCTTTCTTTTTTCATATTAAGTATTGTATTTCTGCTGCAACTGCTTTGCACTACGGAATTTTGTAGCATCGGAATTAAATTTCTCAGTGAACCATCTCCAAGCAGCTTCTTTTTGATGGTTGCTGGAGTAATCAGTTTTTTTTACTAATTATTACTGGGTAATCCTTTAGCAGCCACATTAATTTATTTGTTTCTTCTTAACAGAAATTAGAGCTACGGTCCCTTGAATTAAAAACAATAAGTTACATGCCTATTTGTACATCAATAATGTAAATAAAACGCGAGCTACCTCTTGACGATTTCGGTTACATGTAACTCAAAGTAAACACACGGAAACATCGTATTACTTACTTGTTTGATTGTTGGCTGTTTCCTGACATTTTAAGATAATGCTTGGCGGTCATGGCGAAAATTTCAGAACAATATTAACGCGGAGCAAAAATAGCTTGATTGTATCCAACTTCAATTCCACAGACTACATACGGATATGTTCAATTCTTTGAATCTCGTGTTATTTTATTTGAAGTTTCTTAATTTCGTTTCCGAATTAGAACATAATCGCTCACAGCGCTGACATCGCTATTTGGCGTTCCGAAATATCACGATAATGACAGCTCAGTGAACGCGCTCACGGTACTCACTCAACGTCCAAACTTGCATAATTTCATATTTCTTTGTGTGTATACCACACATTTATTATTCTTTTTCGGTTAGGTGGCGAACGGTAGTCAGAAACACAATTTCGAAAATGCCACGTTAGTGTAGGGATAAGATGAGAGTCAAAACAAAACAGCACAACTGTCATTTTTGACAGCGCTTACGGTGATAATAATAAAAGGGATGGTCGGAGTTATCGCATGATGGCGTATGTCATGACGTCATCTATGACGATTCAAGACACAACGTTATCGTGCCCACGTTGCGGTACGGTTTTTAGCGCACTCAAATCGATTGCAGCGTAACTCGGAATGCACCCTTAAACTGTCAAAAAAGACTGGTTTCATGTCATTCATTCAATAAGGCTTTTGTTTTCATATAGAAAAATAATACCCCCAAAAACCATAGGTACTATTTTTAGGAAATGTTTCCTCATTATACTTGCAATATTAAAGCCAATGGTTAAGTTTGACTATAGTTGTATTAAAATACGTATATGAGTGCAGTCTATCGCTCCAATTACACTTGGAAATTTGGCAATTGAGTAGAACTTCGCCCGTACTTCCCTCAGTGGTGTGCGGCATTTCAATAAAGTAATTTAATTTAGTGCAAATAGTTCTGGAGACCGCGTGGATAACTTTACATGCAGATGATTTCGATATCCCAAAGAAATCTCCAGAGCATCGTTGCATGGTGCCTGTGGCGTAGAATCGCAATGTAAGCAATATTTGCTGAAGAGGCGTTATGGCTTGATTCCTAAAACGTAAGAAATAATTTCAGGTTAGTTGAGTAGAGTTGTTGTGCCAATTTAAAGATGCAATCATTGGAACTTTTACCTACCTTGTGGTGGAACTTTTAAGATAAGACTAACCACATAACTGTTACCTTTGATAACCGATACCATTGGCAAAAGTCTACACTATCCCAGGTGTCCAAGGGTTGGGTACGTGGTCAAAAAAATTTCGGCCTTCTCATTAACACGTACTCCGCAGTAATATCATCGTCTGATGAACTTTCCGACATCATATCATAATATCTAACAATGTTTAAATTCATGATAAATAATACTCAGATTATTTTGAGGAATTACTAAGACGATGACAACACAAAAAGTTGTACAAAACAGCTGCTGTGGTGTGCAGTTAACCATCCGCCATATTTTTAACTCTCCAACTTTGGGTGGTTAATATTTTTAACTAATAGTTAATTAATTGACCATTGGATAAACTAACAATTGATCAAAAAACACTTTTTACCAAAATTTAACCATTAGTTACTATTTTTAACTATTGGTTGAGTTAACTACGGATCAAAGAACCGGCCCTTAGACATTGGTTTTTGTTTTCACATATTATGGTTAATCCAACAAATTGTTATACGGTGTTTGACTACGGATCAAAGAACCGGCCCTTAGTAGGCCTACCTACTTAAAGATATTACTTACCTACAGTTTAATTTCATGAGCCAAGTTTAAAAACATGTAAACAATAACACCACGTGGCACGGACGTAATAAAATCGCGGCAATTTTTTTCGTGCACTGGATTTTCAACGCTCTGCTTAGCGCCGACGGTTGAAAATCCAATATGTTTTCTTGACGCGCTGGGATACGCGCTGGATGCGCTCTGTTGGATTCTCAATGCTCGGCTCAATACTGAGAGTTGAAAATCCAGTGTATGAAAAATCGAAGCGATAAAAATACGTCCGTGCGATCCTGGGCTTAGTAACTAAGAAGCTAGGTGCCTACCTAGCTAACTATATCATTATTTTGTAATACTTACTGTGAGATACATCCCAACGTTCGGAGTCCATGTGGGCAACCAAACCAAAACGTAAATATATATTTCCAAATCCGTAAACAAAACAAAGGCCGTCGAATAGGTTAGGAGAACGTAGGTTAGGTATTTATTCGATACCAAATCACAAGGCAAATCTAAATCCAAGACCATAGCATAGGTCAATAGTGTTAGAAATATTACAATACAATTAAGCAAAAAATATGAACGCACGCACGGCACAACACAGTAAAGTAATCGTCACTGACACAGGTCACTGACAACAAAGTCAACAAACAGTCAAGGGTCAAGCACTGGCAGCACCAGTGTTGCCAGTACGTGCGTTGACTTTTGGACGATTCAATTCACTACCTGAAATGGGACGATTTTTGGACAAAAAGGACGGCTGGAGATATATTGATTTATATATTGATTTGTTACGATTGAATGAGAAAAAAGTATACCTAAAAGGTCGTGAATAATGTTATATTTTTAGGGCAATCAAAAAATGAAAAAAAAAAATATTAAGATGTTCAATATTTTAAATTTGTTTCTTGTAGGTCTTTGGTAGGCTCAAACTTATCGACATCCTTGATTCCTGAACTCGTTGCCATCAAGGATACTAAGGTATTGGTGTTGAGGCGGGTTCTTCTTTCCGTCTTGATCCTTTTCAGTTTACTGAAAACTCTTTCCTCACTTGGATTTGCATTTTGCAAATGGTAAAACCAACAGCATTCCAATATTTTTTTTAATGTTTGGGTTTTTATATCCGTACATACAGCAAGCAAGTTAGTCGCTTCGTCTCTTCCTCAGTATCTGTCCACTAAAACAACTGCTAAAACAGTATTATCATAAAATGTTTTTTAAATTAATGAAACTCGCAAAACGAAAACTCAATTTCAAATTAAACACCGCCGAGCATCGTAGTAACTCGTACAGACGCCAGCACATCAACCTACTACAATCTGTCAAATTTATTTAATAGATTTTCAACTTTATCACTTAACTATAAGGTTCAAAGTTGATTGGGAAAATTTGACAGTTTCGGGTAGGTTGACGTGCTGGCGTCTGTACGTAGTTACTATACTATACTCTTTGCTCGTTCGTAATGAATTCAGCTGATTAACCGAATGATTGTGGTTGTTTGTGCGTACAGGCAAGCGGTAAGGGAGTATAGTATAAAGTACTCTGTGGGGATCACTGCGCGTTGAACGTGGAAACAGGATGGCTGGCAACATTCGTTCGCCAGCAGTCGTCTGAAGTTGCATTCACACGTCACGCGTTTCGTTTTTTTGTAACTTAGTTTTACGCATTTTTGTATTTTTTTAAAAACTGCGTTTTGTTATTTGCAATTAAACGCATTTGTGTAATAAGAACAGTAAATTATTGTAGTTGGCTCTTTGAAAAGGGACTGTATATATGAACGGACATCGAAGGGACATAAAGATGTCTAAACGGACAAAAATCGTCCCTTTTGGGACGTTCTGGCATCTCTGGGCAGCAATGCTGGCTGAGCTGCTGAGCACAGTAAGCGCTCCGATTCCGATCGCAGTGTTTCCAGACAGTCACGCGTTCTCCCCACACCTTCCCAGAAATCCCCCCAAAATTCAGGTTAAAAAAAAAACCTCCACAAATGACAAAATATATTTTTAATTAATTATATAATCTTATTGGGATTCATCTGTTCGTCGTCGGAACGAACGGACGTGTCGAGCGCGAAGACCTTTTGTTTTACGGAACGCTCACGCAGCTGCCGTCCAAATTGCAACGCGTTAACTATTGTCGGTCAACAAAAGTCGAACAGTGTTTTGTTTGTTGGATGTGGCTGTGATTCGAGCGTCGACAAATAAATACATTAGAATAGTGCAAAAGTGAGGTGTGCCAGGCCAACGTGCGTCACTGATACCAGGCTAACAATCCAGGGTGTCTGCAAAAGGCTCTAGGGCTACTGAACGTCGTAGCCAGGATAATTCGGTGAGACCATTCCTTTTACCTTTCAGAGAGCTGCTGCACTCTGCAAAATAAACACCCCGACTTGATAAGAACTGCGTCAACAGATGCAAAAATGTCACTATTCTACAAAATACCTACCTAATATAATCACTCAGTCAATTAATCAAATTCCCATACTTCAAACGCATGGTTATCGTTATCTCCAACGATAGATCTAGATACCAAAACGATTTTCATTTTGAATTGGCATTGGAAGATTACTGAGCTAAAACTCCCGGCGATATTTCGATTATGTGGCCAAAATTCAGTGGCAAAGCTCGGTATCGGTATATTGTTGGATAGATTAAGGTTCAACATCGTGAGTGCGAATCTGCAGTTGTGTAACGTCTGGCGAAATTGGAAGGTTTTTTGCCATGCGCACAATCAACTTTTATTAGTAAGCTATGGGTATGAGATTATAATTTTATTGTGCTTAATAAAAGGAAAATGGTAAGTTAAAGTAACATACTGTAATAACTCTAACAAAAATAACAGTGTCGCTTGTGATTCCGAAACATCTTGCATGCTAAACAATTTGTCAATTTCGTTACCCTTATACAACAGTCGCGGCTGAGGCAACCCTTTTTTGTGTTTTTGTCGAACAATTTACCCGTGTTTTTGTGACGAAAGACGCATGAGCGGTGCTTAAGTCCATTCAACAAAAACAAAAACTTCACAGTGAGATACATTTCTACAGAATAACAAAGAGAGGAACTAATAAATTTCAGTCAAAGGACGACCCTGTCAAAATTCTGTAGCTCTGTCTCGAAACTAAATCCGCACGCCCGGCCATCGGCACCGTGGGGTTCTGACTCCCAAACAAAAGTTTTACAATGGCAACAATAACATCCATGAAACACGACGGCAACTGTCTGTTTAGCGCGATTGCCCACCAAATAAATAACATAATGGTCCTAACGTTCGACCACATGTCTGTCCGACGAGACCTCGCTACCTATGTTTCGGATAACCGCGGAGAAGCCAGAATTTGTTTAGCACTAAGGAATAACATTCAAGACTTTATTCCTAACAGCAAGCTTTCTTAGGAACAAATGATAACAAAATACATAACCGCGCAGTTCAACGAAACGTTTTGGGGCGGAGAAGACATCTTAATCGCCGCGGCCGAATATTATCTAGTAAATGTGGGTCCATATTGGCTCAACTAAAGTTCTTTACCCGAAATTGTTCTTCCTAACGATTTGTAATCCGAATGATCACTCTTCCTAAAAAATTTCATCCTAAAGTTTTCATTCATACTATTTGTAGTGCTACCGGCGATGTTCATAACACTCATGTTTCCGAAAATTGTAATTAATAATATCATTGATGTAAATATATTTAAACTTGTTGGGGATAACTCGAGGCTTTTGAAGAAAATAATAACACGAAGTAGGATATTTTTCTGGAGGCAAACGGCGGCGAGGAATGGCGAGCTTCGTATTGTTTAGGAAACGGTTTTGAAGGGTTTTCATTCTATGCACGTGTCGGGGTTTGGCTTGTGCCCAGGCGGCGCACGCATAGGTCATGATAGGGCGGATGCACGCTAAGTACGTTCGCAATTTGCACCTAAGTGACAGCTTGCTACGCGCATTTAGCAAAAAAATACAAAAATACAAAAATGTTTATTTCATAACCATAGTTGTTTACATTTTGTGGGTGATTGGCGCCTCCTTTTAAGCATATTAATGCCTGTGTTAGAAGACACCGCTCTTTCTTAGGTAGGCCAAAGGTAATAAACAAAACTACTTAGGATATTTTACAAAATATGTTTAAGGTAAGCGTGTTCGCAAATGAAGTAGAATGGGTGTAGTGGTGTAAGTGTGAGAATGGTGTGATGTGATGTGAGTGTGATGTGATGTGTGATGTGGTGTGAGTGATGTGGTGTGATGTGATGTGATGTGTGATGTAATGTGATGTGAATGATGTGGTGTGATGTGAAAGTGACTGACATTCGTGAGCAGTGTGGCTGTGTGGGGGAGGGGTGGGGGTGTATATTAGTGCATGTGTTGAAGGAGTGACTCAGTATATGTGTATGAAAATGGCTTTATCCAGTCTGTTAGTTTTTTTTTACATTCATGTAGTTGGTTGGGATATATGAATATATGATTGTTTACCCTGTTATACAGTTGAGCAGATCGATGTTGATATTGTATAGCCGCAAAATTCGTCTTAGTCGGTGGTATTTGTGCAATCAAGTCTTTTCGCCTTTTCGACATTAGTTTTGGATCGTATGAAAGAGTTTTATGTTTTTTTAGGACAGTGGATATGATATACAATTTCCTAACTGAAAGTAGACCACTAATTTCGTATAACTTTTCAGTAGAATACCTCATCTTTTTAAAATACATAGTCTTTATTAAGGATCGCTGTCCTCGTTCCAGATTGATAAATTTTGTTTTAGCCGCGCCTCCCCATATAGGTATGCAGTAAACTATGACAGATTGTGCAAGTGATATATAAACTTCATTTAGGAGATTCCTAGGAGATCCACTGTTTCCTTTTATATTTTTTGGAAGTATATGTCTTAGAGATTTGAAAATCCAGCCCAGCTTCCTAACTCTCGCAGTAACGTGTTCAAGATGGGAATACCAGGATAATTTTTGATCAATTACGACGCCTAAGTATTTTGTCTGCGAAACTCTGTCAATTATAGGGCACTTGCAATTTTCATCTGAGGTGGTATTGCATGAGTGTACTTTAATGTTAAAGGCTACATCTGGAGAATGGTTAGAGATTGAGAAACAGATATAGTTCGTTTTTGTTGTGTTTAGCGACAGTAAATTATCTCTGAGCCAATTGGCAATTTGGACCATACCCATTTCAGCTTCGAGTTTTACATCTGACCAATTGTTTCCGGAAAATACCACAGCAGTGTCATCAGCATACGAAAAAATATTAGCGTTTTTTACATTTAGGTTACAGAGGTCATTTATATACGTAAGAAATAATGTAGGGCCCAAAACACTGCCCTGGGGTACGCCATATAGTACGTCAGCATCCTCACTAGTATGTGCTCCTATCCTAACTCTCTGTTTCCTGTTGGATAAATAATCTTTGAAGAAATTTAGGGGAATTCCCCTTATTCCAATTCCCTCCAGCTTTCCTACAAGGGCGGTAACAGAAACGGTGTCAAAAGCTTTTTTAAAGCATGTAGCTTTTTTAGCATGTAGTGGAGTCTTCCTAGAGCGAAAGCGGCTTGCGAGCGGACCTTCTTTATGTGCTCTGAAAATGACAGTTTTTCGTCTAGGACCACACCTAGGTATTTGGCTTGCTTCTCCCAGGGGATCGGCTTGTCAAACAAGGTGATTGGTCGGGGGAGGGGGATTTTTCTTCTGAGTCTCGGTTTCCTGAAAAGGACCGCTTGACTTTTATCGGGGTTTACTTCTATTCTCCACTTCCTGAACCAGGAGCCGAGCTGGTTGGCTTCGGATTGGAGAGTGTGAGCTATCGCTATGGGGCTTTTGCCTGAATAGTAAATGGCTGTGTCGTCTGCGAACAGAGCCAACTTCGCCTTTTTACTGGAAGGGATATCGCTAGTGAATAGCGTGAAAATGAGAGGGGAGAGCACGGAGCCCTGGGGGACTCCTGCGCGGATGGGGCGGGGGGAGGAGAGCGCTCCCTCGATGCGATAGCGGAATGTGCGGTTCGACAAAAAGTCCCGTAAGATGAGTACGAGACGATCTGGCAGTGGCACGCCTAGTTGGTAAAGCTTATATAATAAGCCGTTGTGCCAGACTTTGTCGAATGCTTTCGCTATGTCAAAGAAGATAGCACCCGTCATCGAGCCGCGCTGGAACCCAGCACTAATGTCCTCGATGATGCGGTGGACCTGATGCACGCTACTGTGCTGGGCTCGAAAGCCGAACTGTTCGTCGGGGATAAGGCCCTTAGTCTCAGCGTAGTCTCTGAGGCGCTTATAAATAAGTCTCTCATAAACTTTGCCGAGAACTTTGAGCAAACTGATGGGGCGGTAGCTGGAGGCCTCGGATTTAGGCTTATCAAGCTTTGGGATGCCTATAACTATGGCTTCTTTCCACGATTGTGGGAAGATGTTGTTGCTAAGGGCTCCATTGAAGATGGTTGCCAGTAGCATTATTAGGTGGGCTGGGAAGAGTTGGATTACCTTATTGGTGAGTCCATCTGAACCGGGGGCTTTTCGGGTTTTAAGACCTTTGATTATATCCTGCACTTCGTCTGGAGTGACGGGAGGCAGAGGATTATCCGGGTCTTCGACTGGAGGGAGGTTAGTTCTACGTTCAACTTCCGCGTCAACCTTTGCGAGGTGAGCTTGGTCTACTGGTAGGGAACTTGGTGAGCACTGGGCTTCTAGACTGTCGGCTAGGCACTCAGCTTTTTCGTCGTCATCGAAGGCGATGGACTTATCGGGGCGTATTAAGGGAGGCATGGAAGTGACTTTCTGGGACTGGAGTTTCCTCTGGAGTTCCCAGAAGGCAAGGTGGGTAGGCTCTAGCTCGCTCAGCATCCTGTCCCAGCCCGCGTTACGCAGCTCCGCCACACGTTTCCTTACAGTTCTCTGTAAGTAGCGCATGTGGGCTTTGTTCGCGTCGCAGGGAAAGTTACTGTAGGCACGGATAGCCGCGTTCTTCTCAGTCAACAGATCACGTACATCGTCGGGTAGCTTCCAGAGGCGGTCGCCCCTCTCTGGAACCTCCCGTGAACAATTGTTCACGACAGATTGTACGTGGTCGGTGAGTGAGTCGATCGCGGCCGTCGTGTCGGCGATAGAGTCGAACTGGTCGGGGATAGAGTCCAATTGGGGGGACGTGTTGGATTTCAGCTGGGTGTTTACTCTCTTCCAGTCCGTTACCCTCTTGGTGCAAGGAGGTTGGGAGGGGTCCGAAAGACCTATGCGCGGGGCCATTTTGATGATGATAGGACGGTGGTCAGAGTTAAGCTCATGCACCGTCTCTATTGAATCCAGTCTTAGATTGACGTTCTTTAGGAGCGCCAAGTCTAGGACGTCGGGGGTGAAATTAGGGTTGTGAGGGAAATGAGTGGGAGTCATTGGAGCAATGACGTCAAAGGTCATAGAGGTTGAGAGGTTAAACAGGTGTTGCCCTCTTGTGGAGGTTCTGGTACTGTTCCAGGCGGGGTGTTTAGCGTTGAGATCGCCCGCTATGATAACGGAGTCACTCAGGCCGAATAGGGCAGAGAGGTCGCTTTCGAGGAGGCGGAGGTCCTCTGAGTAGCTTTGGGGCGGGAGGTAGGCCGAGATTAGGGTAATTGGCTGATGGCCGGACATACCTAGTCGGCAAATAGAGACTTCTAGTCGGGAGAGGGAGGGAGGGTCTATTGGGATGCAATAGAGTTCCTTTTTGTAATAGATAAGGGTGCCGCCCTTGTGACATCGAGTCCTATCATTGCGAACTAGTCGATAGTTTGCGATTGATGGATCTCGTTTGTGAGGTTTTAAAAAGGATTCCTGTAAGAGGAGGATGTCAATTTGATGGCCGCGGAGGAAATCCGCGATCTCATCTCGTTGACCCTCTATGCCATTTGCATTGAAGATGCCTAGAGTGAGGGATCGGGGTTTAAACCTAGTAATAACGGCGTTATACATTATGGGTTTTTGTTGATGTTGCTGAGGGATGATAGGGCTTGCGTAATGTCAGGGTACGCGTTGTAAATTGCCTGGATCTTGTAGAGATCCCCGGCGGCTTGGGCGGCAACGATTTCGTTAGCCATTTGCATAGCGCGCGGGCTATGGAAGGCTATGAAAGCCGTCGAAATAACATTAAAGGCCCAGTTGGGGCCTACTGGGCGGGCTGTCGTGGTGGGGGGGCGGGCTGCCGCGGGGGCAGGTGCGGGTGTTGGGGGGGCCGCAATGCGGAGACGGGGGTCCATGAGACTGGGGATTGGGGGTTTCGCCGTTTGGGAGGGTTGTGCGGGTTGAGAGGGTTGAGAGGGGCCCATGGATGGGAAAGCCTGTTGGTGGTGGGTGTAATTCCACGGACTAGGCCTCTGTGGGCTTAGTCGCTCAGGCAGTACCGCTGATGGTACTTTGTATGTGGAGGGGGATTCCCTCTGCTGGTGGGCGTTTGCGCGCTTCATCAGCTTGGGGGACGAAGATTTGGGGGCCTTGGGGCAGCCACGGTAGTTGGCTGGGTGACCCTCTTGCCTGCATAGCACACAGCTTGGAGGGCTGAGGCATTGAGTGCGGTCCTTGGGGCGCGGGCACTTCGCGGTGCCATGCTCGCCCAGGCACTTGACGCACCTGGGTTTTGCGTGGCAGAATTTTTGTGTATGGCCATAGAGCTGGCAGTTGTGGCATTGGCCTACGATGACGCTCTTTTTGGGTTTCTCGATTTCGAGACCCGTAAGGTGGCAAACTGCTTTCACCTTGAATATAGGGTGGTAACCCTGAACTGGAGGGCAGACGACGAGTACCATGTCGTATGCTTCACCGCCTCTAGCGCGGTGCATACGGTGTACTTCGGCCACCGGGACGTTTTGCGACCGGAGGTCGGCAAGAATATCAGTCGTGGGGATTTCGCGTGGGATCCTTTTTATGACCACGCGGGTCTGTTTTTCCTCTGGCAGAGAGAAGGTGTGGTATGCCACACCCCTTGCTCGGAGAAGGGCGGTGAGGTCCCTATAATCACGGGACGTGGGGACTTGTATTTTAATGCCCTGTTGGGTGTTGCGGGCATTGGTGTATGCGATCTTTTGGTCGCAACACCATTTGGATACGTCGGTCCACTTACCCTTGTCCTGAACGAACACAGGGGGTGGAGGGGGGATCTTTTTTGGTCCGGTAGTGGGTGGGGGGGGAGCATCCTGTGCGGAGGATGACGCAGTCGGGCGGGGGGTAGTGGCAGTTGAAGCTACTGGCGGGCGAGTCGCGGGTGTAGCTGCGGGGGTGGAGGTTACGGGGGCAGGGGAGGGGGTAGCGAGCGCGGACTCGTCTATAGCCGCGACCTTATTGGCCTGGTGGGAGGATTGCTTCTTGCATTTCCTCTTCATCCCCTTGCCACAAGAGCTAAATCTAGCCTCTTCTGAACCATATGGGTATGGGGTCGTGGCGCGTATTGGAGACGCTACCTGCACGTCAGTGTCCATGGACACTGTCGGACTAAGAGGACTCTCCAGGAGAGGGGAGTCTAATAAAACACCGCTGAACTCAGTGTCAGCGACGTTGATAGAGAGGAGGGATGTAGATCCCTTAATCTCGTTCAGCTCGGGGCCGAACTCTAATTTAAGGGCGGGGAGGCGGTCTAAAAGCCTATCGAGAAGGAGTAGGGAACGCGTAAGGCGTTCCTCTACCGACGGGAGGGCCATTTTCTAACTAGGGAGGGAGTTATTCCTCCGCTAGTCAATACCTACTTAATACCTACTTATTGTAGGTATTCTAATAGCTAAGTAGCTAACGAACGCCTAACTCCCCGGGTGGATTGACCGGGGATGAGTATACCCTCCCTGCCGGGGGTAGGCAGGGAGGTTGAGTACCTATTTATGAGCCCTAAGCTTGCTTTGGCCCGTTACCTATCTTAATGTGTAACGGGGTCCTAGTAGGGCTAGTGCGAAGGGTGTAGACACACCCAACCGACACTAGGTGTGTAACTGAAATCAAGCAGGTTATACTATCTACGTCACCAATGCCGACTAGGAGATCCCCCAAGGCCGAACAAAGGGACCGTCCAACTTACTGCCTTACCCTGAAGGGGTTAGGCGGGTGTGTGGGTCAACACCCCACTCGGTTTCGTTGGCACCGTGTGGTATCCACCGAGGTCGCCCGGAAGGGGCCAATAACGCGACGAAGTACGTTTTGACTTAAACCTTAAAGAAACACTTATTAACTGTGTCTTGAAAAAGACAACAGTTAACGACTGTAGCTAATAGTAGTCCGTGCGACTACTAGACACGTCGCTCGGGGCGACGGAATCTGGAATGATAAACAACCAATCAGAGCAGCGTTAGCGTGAAAAGTGGGCGGGGCTTACGGGAGCGTCCGGCCGTGAGCAGGCAACTGTTAGCGGCTGGGTGCGCGGTCCGAATGTGAGTCGACGAACTTTTTTTTTTTTTTTTAACTAGGGCATCTCACAGATATACCACTAAGGTAGTTACTGCTTAACCGGACTGTCCTGTGGCTGCCTTAAGCTACTACACTCAAAGCCTCCAGCCAGGGGCATAAACTATTCTAACTTATATTAAGCGAACGCTCGCTAAGGGCACCCCCTGTGGGGTACGAACCTCGGCTTAGGGCGTCGCTGAGGGGAGGGCAGCAAGGTGGGACAGGCTGGATCAAATTTATGTTTTCATTATTATTAGTCGGGGAATTTAAATCTACATTTCTCAGCGTAACGCGGGCTGGCGCTTCTGCGAGCAAGGGTCGGGCGGGAGTATTATTTACTCGGGAGGGACGCGATCGCGGAGGACCTCGGCGGCGAGGTCGGTAAGTTTTATGTCGAATGTTTCTGTGTACTGTACTGGTGGCCCTACTGCTTTCTTGGAGGAGGGTGGTGGGATCATCGGGGTCGGATAGAACGTGCCTAGGGCGGCGGATACGACTAATGAGTGAAGGGGTATAATTGGCCGCTTCAACAACCAGAGGGTTGCGGTGCTTGGCGGCGGAGTCGAAGTAACGCTTGGACATGCGTTTTAGGTATTGGTGGATGGTAGGTATTTTTAAGTCTAAGTGGAGATTAATGTTCCTGACAAACCAGGGAGCGCCTGTGGCTTTCCGAAGGAATCGGTTTTGGATCGTCTGCATCCTGTGGATGTTATGGGGGGATGCTTGGGCGAATACGGCGCCCGCATATGTCATAATGGGGCGGATGCACGCTGTGTAGACACGCAATTTGCACTTTAGTGACAATTTGCTACGTGCGTTCAGGATGTAATAGAGCCTACTGAGAGCGAAAGCGGCTCGCGAGCGGACCGACTTTATGTGCTCTGCAAAGTTGAGGTTTTGGTCTAGGATGACACCTAGGTATTTGGCTCGCTTCTCCCAAGGGATAGGCTTGCCTAACATGGTGAGCTCAGGGGGGCGGCAGGGGGGTCTAGAGCGCGGTTTCATAAAGAACACCGCCTGACTTTTGTCGGGATTTACTTCGATTCTCCATTTTCTAAACCAAGCGCCAAGCTTGTTGACGGCTCGTTGTAGATTCTGGGTCATCTGGGTGGGACTTTTGCCCCTGCAGTATATGGCCGTATCGTCTGCGAACAGAGCCAACTGTGCCTTATTGCATTTAGGGATATCGCTTGTGAATAGCAAGAATAAGAGAGGGGAGAGCACGGAGCCTTGGGGCACTCCGGCGCGGATCGGGCGAGGGGAGGATAGTGCTCCCTCGATTCGATAGCGGAAAGTGCGATTCGACAAGTAGTCCCGTATGATGAGTACGAGTCTGTCAGGCACATTGAGCTTGTATAGCTTAAAAATTAAGCCATTGTACCAGACTTTGTCAAAAGCTTTCGCTATATCGAAGAAGACCGCACCTGTCGACATACCGCGGTAGAATCCACCACTGATAAATTCGACGATACGGTGAACTTGATGCACGCTGGAGTGCTGGGTTCGAAAACCAAACTGTTCATTTGGAATGAGGCCCTTGGTTTCGGCGTAATCTCTGAGGCGCTTATAAATAAGTCTCTCATAGATTTTACCTACTACCTTGAGCAGACTGATGGGGCGATAGCTGGAGGGATCGCTTTTTGGCTTGCCAGGCTTTGGAATGCCTATGACAGTGGCTTCTTTCCATGCTTGAGGAAATATGTTCTTGCTCAGAGCACCATTGAAGATGATGGTCAGTAGCATAATTAGGTGGGCGGGGAATAGTTGGATCACCCTATTGGTGATTCCATCTGAGCCGGGAGCTTTACGGGTTTTGAGCCCTTTTATAATGTCATGCACTTCGTCTGGAGTGACAGGAGGCAGAGGACTGTCGGGGTCTTCGACTGGTGGGAGGGAAGCTTTGAGGTTGACTTCAGCGTCTACCTTGGAGAGGTGAGCTTGGTCGACTGGTAGGGAGCTAGGAGAGCATTGAGCCTCGAGACTGTCGGCTAGGCATTCTGCTTTGTCGATGTCTTCAAAGGCGACGGTTTTATCGGGTCGTATTAGAGGGGGCATGGCGGCTACTTGCTGGGACTTGAGTTTCCTCTGAAGTTCCCAGAAGGCTAGATGATTAGGCTCTAATTCGCTCAGCATCCTATCCCACCCCGCTTCACGCAGCTCAGCTATGAGTTTCGTTACAGTTCTCTGTAAGTAGCGCATGTGAGCCTTGTTAGCGGCGCAGGGGAAGTTACTGTATGCACGGACAGCCGCGTTCTTCTCAGTCAAAAGAGCACGCGCATCGTCCGGGAGCTTCAAGTAACGGTTATCCGTTACCGGAACCTCCCTTGAACAGTCGTTCAAGACGGTTTGCACGTGATCAGTGAGTGAGTCGATCGCGGCCGTCGTGTCGGCGATTGAGTCAAAGGTTTTGGGGATGGCGTCCAATTGGGGGGACGTGTTGGCTTTCAGCTTAATGCTTACTTGCCTCCAGTCCGTTACCCTTTTGGTGGCAAGGGGTTGATTGGGGTCAGAGGGACCTATACGGGGGGTCAATCTTACGACTACTGGGCGGTGATCAGAGTTAAGCTCATGCACCGTTTCTATTGAATCTAGTCTTAGGTGGACATTCTTAAGGAGTGCCACGTCTAAGATATCTGGGGTATGACTTGAGTCGTGGGGAAAGTGGGTGGGAGTCATCGGGGCGATGACGTCAAAGTTCTGGGAAGAGGAAAGGTTGTATAAGTGAACCCTCTGGTGTTAGTACTAGTACTACTAACACCAGAGGGGTGTTTGGCATTGAGATCGCCTGCAATTATTACAGAGTCACTCATGCCGAATAGGATGTTTAAGTCGTCCGCGATGGGTTTGAAATCCTCTGCGGAGATGCGGGGGGGGATATAGGCCGATATTATGGTGACTGGCTGATGGCCTGTCATACCTAGTCGGCATATTGAAACTTCTATGCGTGATAGAGAGGGAGGGTCTATAGGGATGCAGTACAGATCCTTTTTATAATATATGAGAGTGCCGCCCTTGTGGCATCGCGTCCTATCGTTGCAGATTATGCGATAGTTCGCAACTGATGGATTCCGTTGGCTTGGTTTAAGGAAGGACTCCTGAAGGAGGAAGATGTCAATTCGATGATCACGGAGAAACTCCGATATTTCATCGCGTTGACCGGTTATGCCATTTGCGTTGGAGACGCCTAGATTGAGGGATCGGGGTTTGAATCTACATAAGGCCGTATTATTCATTTTGAAATGTTGGTTAGGGCTTGAGTGATGTCTTGGTACGCGTGGAATACGTCCAGGATAGATTGGAGATTGCCGGTTTGTTTTGCGGCCGTTATATCGCTAGCCATTTGGGCTGCGCGGGGGGTACAGAATATGGCGAAAGCGCCGGCAATTACATTTAAGTTCTGTGATGCAGAACTGTAATTGGTGGGGATAGTGGGGCGTGCTGCTTGGGGAGCAGGCGCGGGTTTGGAGTGGGGCGCGGTAGGCACAGGCGCAGCAGGCGCGAGAGGCACAGAGGGTGCGGGAGGCGCTGAGGGCGCGGTGGGTCTGGTAGCCATTAAGGGCGGATTCACACGGATACGCGGATCCATGAGTGAATAAAGCGGGGTCTGTGGGGTGGGGGGCTTTGGTACTGGCATGGCCGGGAAGGCCTGCTGGTGCTGGAGTTGATTCCAAGGGCTGGGTCTCTGCGGACTCAGCCGTTGGGGGATCTGAGTTGAGGGGGCAGGGGGGAAGTCCCTCTGCTTAGTCTGCCTAGCGTCTAGACGCTTGGTCAGCTTAAGTGGGGCTTTTGGGCAGCCTCGGTAGTTGGCTGTGTGTCCTGATTGGCCACACAGCACACAGCTTGGAGGGCTGTCACAGAGGCTGCGGTCTTTGGGTCGTGTGCAGGCAGAGGTGCCATGGTCACCCAAGCACTTTACGCACCTGGGTTTCGCATGGCAATGCTTCTGTGCATGTCCGTATAATTGGCAATTGTGACATTGCCCGATCGTGCTATTCTTCCATGGCTTCTCAATTGTGAAGCCCATCAGACTACATATAGTCTTAACCTTGAAAATGGGGTGGTACCCCTCTGTGGGAGAGCATACGACAAGAATCATGTCGTACGCTTCGCCTCCACGTGCACGGTGCATCCGGTGCACCTCATCGACAGGGACTTTTTGCGACATAAGGTCGCTTAGTATGTCGGATGGGGATATCTCTTTAGGGATCCTTTTTATGACCACTCGGGTCTGGCGTTCTTCCGGGAGGGAGTAAGTGTGGAATGACACACTTATCTCTCTCATGAGACGGGTGAAGTCTCTGAAGTCCCGGGCGGTAGGGAGGGAGACTTTGATACCCTGTTGGGTAGAGCGGGCATTAGTGTATCCGATTTTAAGGTCGGTGCACCATTTAGATATGGTGGTCCACTTCTCCTTGTCCTGGATGAACACAGGAGGAGGGGGAGCCACCTTTTTTGGGCTAGGGGTGGATGGTTGCTGCTTTATCGCATCCTTTGTAGAGGATGTCGAAGCAGCGAATGCTATCGGGCGGGGGGTGGGGGGGGGGGGGTAGTTAGCGGGGCCGCGGGTTGGGGGCTGGGCGGGGGGGCATCCCTGTCTATGTAGAGAGGGGGAGGGTCCTCAATAGCGACCATTTTGGCCGCCTGAGCGGAGGAGTGTACTACGTGAGCTCGACAAATGGATGTGCGATTAACGCTTATGCGACAAAACTGTACTGCGACTCACCATAGTTCGAATGCACGCTTGTGCGACACACTGAAGATCGACATCACGCTAGTGTGACAAACGATTGCGCGACAGTAGTTCGACACTACGGTAGTGCGACAGTACTGTAATTCCACAGTACGTTGGTGCAATATTACAGTAGTTTGACACTACCCAAGTGCGACAAACGATTATGCGATTCTGCCGTCTGTAGATATTAAATGAAAAATAAGAAAGCATTAACTTCATCTACTTAAATAAAAATGAATCGCCGAAATGTATGTAGTAGTTGTTGCAGTTGTAGTAGTAGTTGTTGCAGTTGTAGTAGTTGTAGTAGCAGTTGCAGTTTCAGTTGCAGTAGCAGTTACAATTGTACTTGTTATTGATTCTAGCGGTACGAGGTTCGCCGAGGGAGCTAGTGAATAAATAAAACAAACTACAGGGCAATATAATCGAAATTATTTATAATATGACAAAAAAAAAACATATTAAACAAAAACGATTCAATATGATTTAAAAATTATTAACAAAACTATATGATATGAAAAAAAAAACAAAAACGATTCGATTTGATTAAAAATTAATAACAAAACTATTTATAATATTAAAAAAAAACATATTAAACAATAGCGATTCGATATGATTTAAAAATTATTACTTCTTTTTTGAATAACAAAATATAGGACAGCGTAGCATCAACAATTGTATTGTTTTGCAATATTATCTATGTAAGGCATATTGCCAAATAATATTTCAACTTAAGTAAAAAAAAAACAATTTTGTTTATTGCAAACAGGGCAAAATATACATTTGTAATGTTTCCGTAATTAAATCGTTAAAAGTGCTAGCAAGTTTTATAACCCGTAATCGAATCCGGGTACATTACCAAGAGATTGTAACTAACTAAGCCATCAAGGTCATCATAAATATGTCGCAGCCATCTGGTTAAATTAGCCAGCTAATTGGACGCCTAGGCAGTTCATTAAACGCCGGCATCCAAATGAATGCCTAGGCCGATAGTTAATTTTAATCAAATCATTCAACGCTTAACAACTTAGCGTATTGTAAGTCAGCCCTTTGAAGATGACTGACCAAGACTCAGCCAAGTGATTCAAGTGGTGAAAAAATCTCTGTGAGCAACTTGGAAATAGCGCTCACCGGCCGCTGCCGCGGCACCGCTCGCTCCGCTCGCTCGGCTCGCGCGCGTTTGGTCTCAGTTCTAACCTAACCTTACCAATTTCAGCCAGTTTAACTAAATGTCTACACGACATTCTGCCATCTGGTTAAATGTTGTGCTCAATGACTTGGCTAGTTGTCTTTCAGCTATTTAATTGGATAAACGCGCTAGTCATTCCATCAAACAGCAGATTCTACCAGATGACTGCGATATATATGTCGCAGTCATCTGGTTAAATTAGCCAGCTAATGAACTAGAAAGTCAGCCCTTTGAAGATGACTGACCAAGACTCAGCCAAGTGATTCAAATGGCGAAAAAATGTCTGCGAGCAACTTCGAAATAGCGCTCGCTTGGCTCGCGCGTGGATGGTCATAGTTCAAACCTAACCTATTTCACACAGTTTAACTAAATGACTACACGACGTTCAGTCATCTGGTTAAACGTTGCGCTTAATGACTTGGCTAGTTGTCCTTCAGCTATTTAATTGGATGCCGGCATTTAATGAACGCGCTAGGCATTCTATCAAATAGCAGATTCAACCAGATAACTGCGATATATACATATGATTATGAATACAAATGTGTCTTCATGTCGTACTAGAGTGATGTCGATCTTCACTGTGTCGCACAAGCGTGCATTCGAACTATGGTGAGTCGCAGTACAGTTTTGTCGCAAAAGCGTTAATCGCACATCCATTTGTCGAGCTCACGTAGTACACTCTGAGCGGAGGGTTGTCGCTTCTTCTTCCTCTTGCCCCTGGCGACGGTAATAAACCCGTCGTCATCTGACTGGGAGGCAGAGGAGGAGGAAGGGGCAAGGTCTTCAGAGTCGGAGAAGCATGGGGTGGGGGCACGCTCAGAGGAAGCGGCCGGGATAGAAGTGTCCATTGGACTGAGAGGGCTTACCGGGCTAGTGACTGCATCGAGCGCATCGCTAAAGTTCCCTACCTCAGAGGGATTGTTGAGGGAAAGCTGCTTAGCAGCGATGGATTCGAGTTCGGTACCGAACTCGTCGACAAGTACAGGATCCTTTTTTAGGATCCTGTCTAAAATGTTCAAGAGGACCTCGTTGTCACTCTTGAGCGAATCAAATTTGTCGCTAAGCGACTGAAATTGAGCCTCCATTATAGAGAGACTCATAATAAAAGACTGAGGGAGGAGGGATTCCTACACTCCTAACGATATTCTAAATATCGTATATTAATTAAACCTATCTCCCCGGGTGGATTGGCCGGGGATGAGTATAACCCTCCCTGCCGGGGTTAGGCAGGGAGGTTGCGTACCTAATTGTGAGCCCTAAGCTTGCTTTGGCCCGTTACCTATCTTAATGTGTAACGGGGTCCTATTAAGTCTAGTGCGAAGGGTGTAGACACACCCAACCGACACTAGGTGTGTTGCTGTAATCAAACGGGTTATGCTATCTACGTCACCTATGCCGACTAGGAGATCCCCCAAGGCCGAACACAGGGACCGTCCAACTTACTGCCTTACCCTGAAGGGGTTAGGCGGGTGTGTGGGTCAACACCCCACTCGGTTTCGTTGGCACCGTGAGGTATCCACCGAGGACGCCCGGAAGGGGCCGATAACACGACGATGTACGTTTAGACTTAAACCTTAAAGAAACACTTATTAACTGTGTCTTGAAAAAGACAACAGTTAACGTCTGTAGCTAATAGTAGTCCGTGCGACTACTAGACGCGTCGCTCAGGGCGGCGGAATCTGGAATGAAATTTCAACCAATCAGAGCAGCGTTAGCGTGAAAAGTGGGCGGGGCTTACGGGAGCGTCCGGCCGTGAGCAGGCGACTGTCAGCGGCTGGGTGCGCGGTCCGAATGTAAAAGGAATGCTGAGTCGACGAATTTTTTTTTTTTTTTTTTTTTTTGATATGGCATCTCGCAGTTGACTCTCAGATTGAGGTCGCAGCTGCTTAACCGGACTATCCTGTGGATGCCTTAAGCTACTAACTTAAAGCCTCCAGCCAGGGGCATAAACTATTCTATATTATACTAAGCGAACGCTCGCTAAGGGCACCCCCTGTGGGGTACGAACCTCGGCTTAGGGCGTCGCTGGCGGGGGGACAGCAAGGTGGGACAGACTGGATCAAATTTTCATTATTATTGATCGGGGAATTTAAATCTACTTTTCTCAGCGTAACGCGGGCTGGCGCTTCTGCGAGCAAGGGTCGGGTGGGCTGAGTCGACGAACAAAATGGCCCGTCTTTTATACCATTTCTCGCTTCCTCACCCCCGCCACTTTCCTTAGTCTTTATTTAAATAAATATGTACCTACTTTACATGGTTTCTACTTATTTTATACTTAACATAGTGACTTATATTAACTAATAATATATAGCTTGGCTCTCTACGACGTCCCGTTTGGCCGTGGCGTGAGGATACGTGAAGCGTTTCCTCTCCCCCCGCCTCAGTACTATAAAAGAGCGCGGCACCGCGCCCCACCACTTTATTTCTATTGCGGACGGCGTAGAGGCAAGACAAATGAAAAACAAGGAGTTTTAATGCTTTAATACGCTTCAACATATCTTACTTTACAGTTTTCTATTATATATGTAACATGGGTTAATATTTATTTACCTTAAAAATGGTCAACAACTTAATTTCTAATTTTTCACATTTTTATACAGTTTAACTTAGTAAAACGCTCTAAATTCTTATTAGAACATTATATGTACCTATTAGAATCTATTTACTCTTATTTACGTCTAATTAGGTTGACAAACTTACAAGATAATTACACTGTTAATTCACATATTTTCATTTGCTTATATTTTTCTAATGCATGGACCAATTTTCGTAATTCCAACGCTTAAAATGGTTTTAGGGATATACCTAATCATTACAACAAACAGAATTAAAATATCTTCAAAGATAAAAAAGTACTTTTTCAAGTTACGTAATATTTTCTTACACAAAAATTCTCTAAATTTCTCTTTAAAATGATTTTAACGTTACATGACAAGGCTAATCTTTATAATCTAATAGGACTCTTATGAGATCTTTATAATATCACATAAATCACACTATAATCTTACATAATTAAGTAAATACTCACAGTTTTATGTATTTTTCCTAACGTTTAGCACTATGAACACTGATTTCACTACACTACGTACTGGGCGGCGCCGCTACTTGCGCCTACGTACGAGTTGACCTTAGGGCATCGTGCACAAAACTCCTACTGTTTTTTTATCATAACGCTTTTATCTCTAAACATAATTACCATAATATTTTCACTCATACTCAGAAATAAACATTTAACATTGTCAGAGTGTCGTCTTGGGGGCACTATGAAAAAAAAACTTAGAAACATTTCGCGACCAATTTCGGGGTAGCACAGGTCAGAGTCACAGTTCTAACCTAACCTAACCTATGCATCCCTTCCACATCCTTTTTACGACAAACGGTTAGTCGGAGACAAAAAACACCAAGACACTTTTAGCTTTAGCTATTTAGGTGTTTTATACGATAGAATCGAGAAAATAAACGATTTGCAAAAATAACACTTTTTTGGCATAAAAAAATCTAAGTCTTCGCTCCGTAGCGCCCCCAATGCTACACTCCAACCGAAAATCATAAAACACGACTCATTTACGGTTATGTTTATGGCCTGGGAGTTTATACCGCAGTTTTAACCGTACCTAAACCAATAACTATAGGACTGATTCGGTTCTGGCACTTCGCCGGCTGCTACCGCGGCACGCTCGCTTCGCTCGCTCGGCTCGTGCGTTGTGGTCACAGTTCTAACCTAACCTAAACCAATAATTATGAATAAGACCGATTCGTTTCTGAAACTTGACTGAATGACTGGAGCGTGACTCTGGCTTCCAAAAATACACCAATAAAAGTGATTATTTGAAAGCTATAGTAGGCTAATATTAACTAATTTAATTGAAAAGTGTATATGAAAACATGTGTTTAACTACTTGTACCATAGTACTATTATTCTTATTGTATGTTATGTGACAACAAAGTTACGCAAAATTAGTGTATATAATACTGATTATTATGAATAAAAAGAAATCTAAACAAAAAGATATGACTTTGAATAATAGTGTAAAAGATAAGATAAGATAAGATAAGATAAGTCTTTATTTGCCTTAAACATGGTATAAAGTTGTTACAGTCAGATATTAATCTAAAGTCCGCATGTTTAGCTATACAGGATATTTGTATCAATTGCATGCAAAATAATAATTATAAGTAAATTTTAAAGTACAATGTCACAGATACAAGGTTAATACAATAATAATAGTTTTCGCAATGACAAAAGTTCAGAAATTATAGATTATTGTTAAGTAAATCTTTAATGTCATAAAACATGTGTTCTTTCAACCATTTCAATAATTTGTTTCTAAATGAGTTAATATTAAATAACAATTTTAATTCTTTGGGTATTTTGTTATAAATGCGTATACACATGACTAGGAAACTTTTTGCGTACTTGGCTGATTTAGGAGTATCCTGCAAAAGAGGGTTATATTGAGAAAATATAGGAAAACAAATAAAAGTATAATAGATGTTTATTGCTACTGACATTATGAAGTTGAATGCTTCGGAATTATGAACATTAGAGACAGAGTAGTTAGAAATTGTGATTGTTAGGATGAAAAATGTTAGGAAGAACATTTTCGGCTTTCCAATTATCGGAGTTGAAAATTTAGGTGAACTTTGGCGCACCCAGTAAATGTACATGTGCACATAAATCACGGAAACACACTGATGTATTCACCTGCCGGCGAACCACGAAATATACATACCAGGAAATATACATATCATTTACAAAGATCATCACTATGATAGCTGGGTCATGAGCGCCGCTGAACAGTTCAACAATAATCTGCATAGACGAACGCTAGAATCAATCAACAAAATTACACCACAACATACAGAAACGGTAGGTAACAAATATATAACAAAAGAGATGAACAAGGGCAGTCTACAAAACCACGCTTCCTGAACAGTCCCAAATTAGATAGCTCATTAACACCGTATGAACAATTAACATCAGCATTAGCTACACCGTTATCGGTTGAAGTCGCGGATGACACGGGTTTCACAATAATTAGGAATCAACCTACTACAGCAACTAAGTACACTTGCTCAGACCTGCGTATTGCAACTTGGAACGTCCGCGGGGCCTCGAAACCAGCCAAAAAAGATAAAATAGATGCGGAACATTCAAATAGGGGCATTCACATAGGCTGCCTACAAGAAACAGGGATGAACGTAGGAACATACAACTCCGCCCACTACGAATGGCACCTATCTGGAACTGCAGGTAAAGCCCACAGGGGACTTGCAATTGTAATCAGAAAGGATGCCCGAATTGAAATAATAAACAGGAAGAACGATACCGACGCGATGTCAATCACTCTGAAAGTTGATAGGGGAAGTGACAAACCTGCTCCGCTTTATATAAATAACTCCCACATCAACAGCTGTACCTCAAAAGCAACCAGATCCTTCACAGGATTACTAAACATGATTAGACAAAAACCAAGGAAATGTACTTTAGTAATCCTAGGCGACTTTAACGCACATATTGGTAGACAAGATACAATAAGTTTTCAACGCAAAGGGTTGATTCACCAAAATATTCATCATGACTATTCCAATTACAACGGGGAAATGTTAATTAATGGATATAGCCAACAGGGAAAAATTACAAATAGAAACAACAAAAGCGAGATCATCATGCAGAATAACATGGTCAAAGGGCACGCAGAAATCACAATTGGACCACTTTATTACGCAACAGGCAACAGAAAAACTCTTTTACTATATTAAAGGCGAATGGGCAGGTAGGGCCATATCCGACCATAAAATAATTTGGGGGCAGATAAGAACAATTCGCACCATAAACAAATATGACGACACCAAATACAAGACACGAAAGAATGAGACCAATAGAAACCAAGGATTTCAATTACAAACAATGTTACTATGCCGCTCTCAATACTAAATCCACCAAAACAAAATTCCAAGCTTGCATAATCAAAAAACTGGAAAACATAGGAATAGACTCAATGGATAAAAGCATCGAAATACCATGGTGTACCATAACCGGAGTATTAAAATCGGCTGCTCAGGAAACCTTGATTTTTCAGCCGAGTCACTCTAGGGATCATCGTATAGCTCTTGCTAACCTCCAAAAGGCTAAATTCTTACAAAAAAGACAACTAGATAACCCAAATAGACATAATCGTGTAAAATAATGTCAGGCAGCCCTTCAAAAGATTAAAAACGAAAAGGAAAATAAAGATTGCAGGACCTTCTTTACTGGATTGGGGAAAAAACACCCTTCAAAACGCATGCAGGTACTTTATCTATTTTACAGGAAAAAGAAGCAAGCAACAAAACGCCGGAAAAGAAACGCTTATATACCAATGTCCAAATGGGAGCAAATCCTAAAAAATTCTGAGGGCCTACCTATACCAACGGTTATAACAACAAAACCAGTAACAGTCGAGCAAAGTGAAGGACCCACGGTGGACGACATAAAGGACATAAATAGCAGCATGAGGAGCGGAACAGCGCCCGGAACAGACCAAGTGGTAATTGAGCTCTACAAAGCGATGCCCCAAATATTACAGGAAGCCGTCACCAAGCATATGAACAAAGCCTGGACACAGAATGAAGCTCCCGACACGTCGCCAGAAACAATGCAAGTACCAATTCCAAAGAAAAACAACCCTAAAGATACAAATGACTATCGACGAATATCGGTTTGCAATACGGGCTACAGAATCTACGCCTCCTACGTATTAAAAAAATTAGACGAAACAATAAAAGAACTAGGCAGCTACCAAGCAGCCTTTTTAAACAACAGATCTACAGACGATCACATATTTACACTAAAAAGGGTTCTGGACGAAGAATGGCGTGCAGGCAAAAGAATTTATGTACTCGCTCTGGATATTTGCGTTTGACAACGTCGACCTCCAAGCACTGCGGGACATTTTATTACAAAGAACAAACAAGTCACTAACCAACAGGATAATCAAGGTTTGCTTGAATGAACGCACACACATCAAATGGTGTGGTTAGCAAAGTAGTTGGATTATTAAAGGAAAGGAAGTCAAACAAGGTTGCCCGATATCCCCTCGCCTTTTTACACTGGTCATGGATGAGATCCTTAGAACCCTCGAAGAGGAAACTCAATTAATCAAACTAGACCAAGATCGCGAAATCTCACTCCCCCTGGTGCTATCGTTCGCGGACGACCTCATCTTCATTACAGATGATCTAAAAGGGCTAGAAGGAATCGTATACCATATTAAACCCCTACTAGGTAGTGTCGGCCTACAAATAAACGAAACTAAAACAAAAATACTAATTAGAGACCCAATAGCTAAACAGAAAGCGACCTACGTGTCAATTAACGGATTAAATCTTCATACTGTCGATGAAATTAAATATCTAGGCACATACATAACATCAGCATTAAACAGGAGAAGCACAATTAGAAAACGATGTGAACAGGCCACTAGAAACGCGAAGTCACTATTACCATTCATAATAAAATCAAAGATGGGCTGGAAACTAGCCAGACTCATGTATCGAATGGTGATCGTACCTTGTATGATATACGGTTTGAAAGTATCGGCAATCACCAAAGCTAACAGGTCAAGACTGAGAAGATATGAGAGAGTCATCATGAGAGACTTGATTAACCACGCCAGAAATAAACCAAGACAAAAGAAGATGCATGAGATATTAGACGGAAAAACAGTAACCAAACGCATCAAGAATCACAGGATGTGCTATCTCGCACACGTTCACAGGCGTGGCAACCCACACCTGTTACACGCAGCAATGCAGTACAAGGCAAAATCCAAGAAAATAGGCCTTCCTATTTACACATGGAACGACAACAATAAACAGGACTCAACCTATTTCGAAGAGGAACTCAACTTTTGGATGGACACGGCTACAGACCGATACAGGATCAGGAAGGCTGCCAGCGAGATCTACAAGAAACCAGAAACGGATAGCAGCGTAACTTCTGACGAAGACATAGAATCGGCTAAATGCAACACAGCACAGCAGCGATATAGAAAGGCAACGAGTAAGCAACGTAACCCCATCTCAAGATTCGAAACAACATAGCGCCGATGTCTCAAAAAGATGCTCGTCCAAAGACAAATAACACCCATCTCTCCACTAGTCCATTGCTTACTCAAGGATGCATATCCGGTATGGCTCGTAAATCCTTTCCTATCCTGAGGGCACGTCTTCCTTACCATTACCGCGCCCCCCGGTCTACTCCTTGATATGCAATGGCCTTTGTAGCCCCATGAAACATGAGACTTCATGGGCTAGTGCAAATCTTGGGGTTCTTTCGATTTATCGAGTCTGGTTAAACCACGCTGGGATCGGTGCCTTTCATTCATTAATTCAATTATTTAATCTTAATATTTTTTTATTATTAACATTAATTTTCTTTTCTTAGGTGTAATGAAAGATACGTCTCATATTGGAGACAGATAACAATAAAATTCTATTGTGTCTGCTAATTGCGCGCGCGACAGATTAATAATTTTATATTATTTCAGCAATAGCTTCCATTACTGTGCGTTTGCACTGGCGAAACCTTCACAAAAAAACATGTTAAAATCTTTAGTTTCTGTCAATGTTCCATACAATATTTGTCAGGAACTAGAGATTTCAACATAGGTATATTTTGTTACGATGTTTCGCCAGTGCAAACGCACGGTTACTGAATCAGCCTCTTCACCCGCGTGCGTCGTTTGCAGTTCCGTACATTTTTTTCTGAAGAATAATAATAATAGCCTAATAGCGAAGAGCCTCGATCAACACCTCAGGAGGCTCTCATTGCACGGCTGGGTCAAGGGCTTGATTCAGAAAGCAGTACTTCTGGACACGGCACGCATAGTGAGGAGGTTCCTCTCTCTAGAGCCCTGACCACCGGAAGCTTGGACCCTGTTCCTGATGCCGATGGGCCACTATTTTTTATATTTTTAAATATTTTTATGTATTTTTTTTATTCTAATATTTAAAAATATAATTTATATGATGTAAATTAAAATAAGGGAAATAATAATAAAATATACAATAAAATGAATCACATTTTAAAGCAAGAATGATTTTATTGAATGACAGATAGTGCAAGTCACATTTGACAATGCGTCCATAGATATATCATTCCTCCCCATTTATGATTGATTCACATCTCTTCAATCCAACGCCGTGGAGGTCGCACCTCACGCTGGCTGCGCCGAAGAGGTGCTGCAACTGACGCAGTCGGTGTTTCAAACGCTGGAGATGAGGATGATGATGTAGATGCAGATGTAGATGCAGATGGTTCTGGTCTGGATGGAATGTGAGAGGACGGTGTAGATGGAGAAGAAATTGACATAGGTGATGATGCAAATCATGTGGATGGTGAGGACGTAGAGGTTGTCGCAACACTTTCAGGTGACGCGGCTGCAGAAGCAAGTCGCGGCCTCATGTGATCGCATGTTTCCTTTGCTCCACCCCATTAGATGTAGTGACCACGTAAGAGTATCGGTGTTTACGGGTGGCTACTGTAGCAGGCTGCCACTTTTTTTCCAGTTTAGTTTTTATGTAGACCAAATCGCCTGTCTGCTGGTATGTAGGTGTAGATGACACGATGTCCGCCTTCACATGTTGGTATTGCAAATTTCTTCTCTTATTCGGTCGGATATTTGACAGAACACAGTTCAACTGCCTGCCGAACATAATTTGAGCTGATGATTTGCCGGTAGTGGTATGTGGAGTGTTCCGGTAAGTGAATAAAAACTCCGACAATCGACGCTTAAGTGGGGTTCCATCACTGCAGGTCAATCTGTTCTTAAAAGTTCTCACAAACCGTTCAGCTAACCCATTTGTTCGGGGATGATACGGAGATGAGGTGACATGTAGAATGCCCTGATTTATACAGTAGTCCTTGAATTCCTGTGATGTTAGTTGGGGGCCGTTGTCAGATACAATCATTTGTGGAAGTCCAAAGGTGTTGAAAATCTCATCCAGAACAGTGCATAGACTTTTTGAAGTTATGTTTTTCATTGGTCTTAGTTCACACCATTTCGACAACGCATCACACAAAACCAGCCAGTAGCTGCCCTCGAATGGACCTGCAAAGTCTATGTGGACTCTTTCCCACACTTGCTCGGGTATAGACCAGGAGAATACCGGTAGTTCGGGATTAGACGGTCTGTTTTCTTGACACCTGGTGCATCTCTTGATAAAATTCTCGATGTCCTCGTCAAGTGATGGCCACCACACATAGAAACGTGAGAGTGCTTTCATGCCCGATATCCCTGGGTGCCCTCGGTGCAAATAGCCTAAGACTATCTTTCTTAGAACTTCAAGTATGACCATCCTGCCTTGCCACAGTAAAATTTTACTTTCTACAGACAGTTCGAAACGTTTCTTGTAGTATTGTTTCATGTCTTGCCCGTAACCCAGGTCTCTTCACCCGGTCTTTAGGTACTGACAAACGAGTGACAAATTTGGGTCTCTAGATGTTTCCAGACTCATTTTTTTTTCTGTTAATTGTATGTCAACAATTTTGTTTTCTTGGAGGCGTGATACTACTCTACGAACAACGTTTTCCACGTGTGAGGGTTTTGTCTTGGAATTTGGTAATCTGGATAGACAATCGGCCAGAATATTGTTTTCGCCCTTCTGGTAGCAAATTTCATACAGGTAGCTTCCAATCAAAAGAGCCCATCTTACAAGTCTATTATTTACAAGCTTCGGCAGGTTACGTTGAGGTCCCAAAATGTGCATCAGAGGCTTATGGTCAGTTACCAAGGTAAATTTCGTTCCTCTTAGATATTGGTCAAATTTCTGTATTCCAAATAATATGGCTAGTGCTTCACAATCATTAACAGAATATTTGCTCTCAGCTGGACGAAGTTTTCTTGACGCAAATGCTATCGGTTGTTCGACATCTATAAGTTTGTGGTATAGAACTGCCCCAACTCCTTTTTCTGATGCATCACACGCTAGGAAAAGGGAACGCCTTTCATCGAACACAATCAATGAATTTGAGTTAGCTATGTTACTTTTAGCATTCTCGAAAACTTGTTCTTCGTGTTCGGACCATCGCCATTTTTTGCCGCTTGTTAGTTCGTACAGGTCTGCACATGATCCATGAAGATGTGGAATGAATCTTTCATAAAAATTTATAAGGCCCAGGAAAGAGCGTAATTCCTTTGCGTTTGTGGGTTGTGATGCATTGGTTATAGCGCTAATCTTCGCTTTTGTTGGCCGTATTCCATTTTGATCAATTATGTGACCCAGATACTCAATCTCTTTACTCAGGAAACTACACTTTTTCAAATTAACTTTCAAGCCAGCCTGTTTTAGCCGGCTTAACACTGTGCAAAGTGTTCGTAAGTGTGCATTCACACTTTCTCCTGTCAATGCAATGTCATGCTACGTTTGGTATGTCTCCAAGAGTTGATCAAGAAAATTTTGAAAAATTGATGGTGCTGTGGAAATACCGAAAGGTATCCTGTTGTACTGGTAGTATCCTCTGTGTGTGGATATTGTTAAATACTTTTTTGAGTCTGGAGCTATTTCAAATTGTAAATACGCGTCTTTGAGATCAATTTTAGAATAGACGATGCCGTTTGCTAGTTTCTGTCGTAATTGATCAAAAACAGGCACTGGATGTAAATGTTTTGTTAAAACAGGATTAAGTGTAGTGCTGTAGTCTCCGCAAATTCTGACGTCACCGTTTGGTTTCAAGACATTTACAGTAGGTGTGGCCCACTCCAAAGCAGTAAGGTTTGGATCTATTCTGTTAATGATACCTGTATCGACAAGACGATCCAAATCCCGTTCGACGTTTTTCTTCATGCTGAATTTGATTTGACGTGCAGGTAGGTGTACTGGTTCTGCGCCGGGTTTGGTGTGTATGTTAACTTGGTAGTTATTGACTTTGCCTAGTTTGCCGTCGAAAAGTTCGCTGTATTGCTTAAGTATATGTTTTAATGACGTTGGAGTAACAGGCTTCTCTTGGATTGAATAAACTGGTTTTGGAAATTCCATTCCAAACTTCTCGCTCCATCTCAATCCAAAAAGTAATGGGTTTGCGTTTTTCATTACTACGACAGGTAAGATTTCGTATCGTCCGTTCACTTCCACATTTACATTTGCGATTCCTTTGGTTTTCAGCTTGGTATTTCCATATGCTTTTAGTTTGGGCCCCTTTGTTAACGTTGGTGATCCAACCTTTTTCCAAACTTCGGAACTAATGATAGAGTGGGTTGAGCCAGGGTCCCAATCCATCCCAGACGGCTGGTCTCCCGGCGACCGCTCCCGGGTCCTCCACGGAGGCCTGGACAACGGTCGTCAAGAGGGGCCGCAAGAAAAAAAAGAAGGTGGCGCCGCCTCCATCCGCTGGGGCACCGACACCAGACCAGAGGACCCAAAGGCCGCCTAGGGCGAGAGCCCCACGCTCTGCGGCTGTAGTAATAACACTGCAGCCCGGAGCCGTCGAAAGGGGCGTCTCGTATAAGGCGGTCCTATTGGAGGCCAAAGCCAAAGTCGCGTTCCCCGACCTTGGCATACCGTCCGGCTTCAGATTGAGGCCGGCGATTACGGGGGCGCGGCTGTTGGAGGTGCCGGGTGCCTCTAGCGGCGAGAAGGCGGACATCCTGGCCGCCAAGTTGAGGGAGGTACTCAACCCCGAGGATGTTCGAGTGTCCAGGCCTATGAAGACCGTTGAGCTGCGTGTCGATGGCCTGGATGACTCGACCACCCCGGCTGGGTTGTGGCAGCCGTCGCCAAAGTCGGTGGATGTCCGCCCGATGATGTGCGGGTGGGCGAGATCCGCACCGACGCTTCCGGGCTCGGCGTAGTTTGGGTGCGGTGCCCGGTGGCGGCGGGCAATAAAGTCGCCGACGGTGGACGACTCTTGGTCGGGTGGGTTGCGGCAAGGGCCAAACTGCTGCAACCTAGGGCGCTGCGGTGCTACCGGTGCCTGGACATTGGGCATGTCCGAGCGAAGTGCACCGCCACAATAGACCGCAGTGAGCAATGCTTTCGCTGCGGTCAGCCCGGCCACAAGTCCGCCCAGTGCCTCGCAGCTCCAAACTGCAGCCTCTGTACAGCTGCAGGGAGGCCTGCTGGGCACAGGGCAGGTGGAAGGGCCTGTGGCGCACCCGCCCAGAAAAAGGGAAGGGGTGCCAAAGCTGCTGGGGACTCTTTACCCCCCCCGCAGCCTGGCTGCCCTTCGGCCGACTCCCGGCCTAGGAATGGTGCGGTAGAGGGAATGGATTGCGCTTAATGGCGCTGTACCATTTCCTCCAGGGCAATATCAACCACTCTGCTAGAGCTCAGGATCTTTTGCTCCAGAGCATGGCAGAGTGGTCGATTCACGTGGCCGTGGTCGCCGAACCGTATTTCGTCCCCCCCAGGGATAACTGGGTGGGAGACTTGGACGGTTTGGTGGCCATCATTGGCGGGCCTCTTGTCAACCCGTCCCGAGGTCGCGGCTGGGTAGCTGCCCTCGTGGACGGCATTGGCACCGTTGGGGCTTATTTTTCGCCCAACAAGAGTCTCGCCGACTTCGAGAGGTTCCTTGTCGAGTTGGGTGCCGTCGTGGGCCGACTCCACCCTCGCCCTGTGCTGTTGCTGGGGGATCTCAACGCCAAGTCTGCGGCGTGGGGATCCCCTGTGACCGATGCTAGGGGCGAGGTGCTGGAGGAGTGGGCGGTCACGACTGGCTTGACCGTCCTAAATCGGGGCTCGGTACACACGTGCGTGCGGCAGCGGGGCGGGTCTATAGTGGACGTCTCGTTCGCTAGCCCCGTTGTCGCGAGCCGTGTCCACGACTGGCGTGTCGCCGTGGAGGTGGAGACGTTGTCGGATCACCGATACATCCGATTCGACGTCTCCGCCCAGACCACCGGCGGCCGCGGTCCACCGGCCCCGCGAACGGACGGTCCGCGTTGGGCGCGTAAGCGCATAGACAGGGAACTTCTCGAGGAGGCCGCTATTGTCCAGGCCTGGAGCCGGGAGTCGGCGACGAACGGACCCGTCGACGTCGAGCGGGAGGCGCTGTGGTTCCGCGGGGCGATGACGCAAATCAGCGACGCGTCCATGCCCCGGGTCCACGCACAGTCCGCAAGGCGCCAGGTGTACTGGTGGACCGCCGAGATCGCGCAGCTGCGGGTCGCGTGCGTGGCGGTCAGACGCCAGTACACCCGATACCGGAGGAGACGTCGTCGGGTCCCTGACGAAGAGGCCGCGCTGTATGAGGTGTACCGCGCGGCCAAGCAGACTCTGTGGCTGGCCATCGGCGAGTCGAGGACGCGAGCCAGGGAGGAGATGTTGGAGACTCTAGACGGGGATCCGTGGGGGCGCCCTTATCGCGCGGTTCGAGGGAAACTTCGAGCCGCGGCGCCTCCGCTTACGGAGAGTCTCCAACCCGAGCTGCTGGAGGAGGTGGTTGCAGCCCTCTTCCCGGCCAGAGCGGAGCACACTCCGCCGCCGATGGCTTTGCCCACGGCCGCAGAGTCTGCACAAGAAGAGGAGGAGAACGCCATCAGCGTCCCAGAGGTGACACAGGCAGAGATGGGGGCAGCCGTGATGCGGCTCCGGGCCAAGAACGTGGCTCCGGGGCCCGACTGGATCCACGGCTGCGTGTTGGCCCTCGCTCTGAAGGAGCTCGAGCCCCAACTGAGAGGACTCTACACAGCGTGTCTTGAACGGGGCCAGTTTCCCACTTTGTGGAAATCTGGTCGCCTGGTCCTGCTCAGGAAGGCGGGGCGCCCGGCGGACTCGTCGTCCGCGTACCGGCCCATAGTGCTGCTAGACGAGGTGGGCAAGCTGTTCGAGCGAGTAATCGCAGCCCGCCTCGTCGGCCACTTGTGCAGAGAGGGGCCGGACCTGGACGACAGTCAGTTTGGGTTTCGGCATGGGCGCTCCACGATACACGCTGTGTCGCGGGTTAGAGTCCTGGCGGAGGAAGCGGTGTCTCGGGGCGGGGTGATGTTGGCGGTGTCCTTGGACATATCCAACGCCTCCGGCGGGCGCCGTCACCCGGCTCACATATCGTGGTTGGGGGGGCTCGGATCGCTGTCGAGGGTACCATGAAGTACCTAGGATTGGTCCTCGACAGCCGGTGGGACTTCGGGCCCCACTTCCGACGGCTGGCGCCCAAGTTGCTGGGCGCTGCTGGAGCGCTCTCAACGCTGCTTCCCAATTTGGGGGGCCCGAGCGCCGCTTGTAGGCGGCTATACGTGGGGATCGTGCGATCGATGGCCCTTTACGGGGCCCCGATCTGGGCGGCTGACCTGACGGCCGGGAGCATCGCCGTCATGCGGAGACCGCAGAGGGCGATGGCCGTCAGAGTCATCCGGGGGTATCGCACGATCTCCTACGAGGCGGCTTGTGCACTGGCCGGATCCCCGCCCTGGGACCTGGAGGCGAAAGTACTCGCGTCATCGTATCGGTGGCGCGAGGAAGCGCGGGCGCGGGGCGAGCGACCGATGCAGCGACACGTGGAGCTGCATCGGTCTCAGCTACGCGAGATCCTGGTGGCGGAATGGCGGGACAGGCTTTCGCACCCTACCGCCGGCCTCGACGTCGTCGAGGCGGTCCGGCCGTTGCTCGAGCGCTGGCTCGGGAGGAGGCACGGCTCCCTGTCGTTTCGGGTGACGCAGGTGCTCTCGGGGCATGGTTGCTTCGGGAAGTACCTGTGTCGCATAAACAGGGAGCCAGACGCCCGGTGTCACCACTGCGTCGACTGTCGGGAGGACACGGCGCGGCATACGCTGGCAGAGTGTGCTTGGGAGGAGCCGCGCCGTGCCCTCGTCTCTGGAGTAGGCAGTGACCTTTCGCTGCCGGCCGTCGTGAATTCCATGGCCGGCAGCGAGGAGTCCTGGGACGCGGTGGTTTCCTTCTGCGAGACAGTCATCTCGCAGAAGGAGGCTGCGGAAAGGGAGCGGGAGATTGCTTCTGCTAACCCGATCCGCAGCAGACGCACCGGGCGTCGGCGGAGGGCGGATAACGCCCTCTTCCAGCCCCCCTAAATGGGTCCAGGGGCGACGGACTCGGGGACGTCCGTCGCCCCCACACATCAGGACCCGAGGTGGCGGCGTGTAGTGTTCCACGCGCGCCCCTCTGAGACGTCGCGGGGGGAGTCAAACACCTCACTCCCCCCCCTGACCCGAGAGGAGGCCCGCGGTGGCGGGCCGGCACCAGCCGGGGGTTGCGGAAGATTCTTTCGTTCCCGCGACCCCCGGCGTAGGTGTGAGTCGGAACACCGGGGTGGTTTTTAGTCAGTAAGAGTCTGACAGACCCCTCCGCCCGCCCCAGGGCGGAGGACATCCATGAGGATTTTCCACCCCGAGACCAAAAAAAAAAAAAAAAAAAAAAGGGTCCCAATCCATAGTGCAGTGAACTCCATTTATGAAAATGTCGATTTGTTTGCAATCCTTGACTCGAGTGCTTGTGACATTGTGGACAAACTCATCGTCATCTTCACTATTTTCCGTTGAAACGTTTGTGGAGCTTGATGTAGAAGCTTGATTATCGCTTATCCGTTGTATTCTTCGTTAGGAAGTGTTTTTATCCTTGGCTGACGATATGTAAGCACGACCAGTTTTAATGCAGCAGCTCTCAAAATGCCCCTTCAAATCGCACTCGTCGCTAGTGTGGTTTTTTGCTGCGCATTTTGAGAGGTCATGCTTCTCGAATTTCCCACATCTCAGGCATTGATCAGTGGAGTGCAACTTGCGTTGTCTATTGTAATTAGACTTCAGTGTTGTTGTTTTTTGAGTACGGTTCCTCTTGACTCTGTTAACATTTGCGGTTGTGCTTGGTGTGTCATGTTCTGCCTGTTCTCGTGATTGTGCAATTGAAAAAAAATCTCTAAAAGTAACCTCCCTTCCTGACTCCTGCAAATCGGGCCACTTTTGCTTGAGGTCTGTCTCTAAATCTGTATGATTCAACCCTGTAGCAAAACGATCGCGTAGCTGTCGTTCCAACATCTCATCCTTGTAGCCGCAATCCCTGCTTAGACTTTTGAGTCTGTTAGCGTACCGTTCCATAGATTCTGAAGACTCTCTGGTGCAGTTCCAGAACTCTGTCAATGCGCGGTACCTGGTTTTCTTTATTCTAAACAAGTCAAGAAGTTTGAGGCAAATGTCGTTATAACTACTCGTGTCAAAATTCGGTGTAAGTGCTATTTTTAACTCACGGAAAATCTCTGGTGTTAAGGTATTTAACAGGATGTCCTTTCGTAGGTTTGGTTCCGTAACGTTCATGATTTGACATTTGTTTGAAAAGAAGTCTAAAAAATCTTCAATTCTGCAGCTGTCTGGGTTGTATTTGTCTATGTTAAAGTTTTTAATCACCATCATCTTGTCTGACGATGTGACCGACGATGATGAAACGCTCTTTGAGCCTTTTGGTTTTGTATCTTCTTTGTTGTGCATTGTTTGTACCAACAATGTAAGTATTTGTGTCATCTGTTCTTGCTGCGCCTGTTGAGCTCGCAAGAACAGCTCAAATTGTTCTTTGTCCATTGTTTAAAGTCTTTTAAATCCTCGTCGCCAATAAAATGAATCACATTTTAAAGCAAGAATGATTTTATTGAATGACAGATAGTGCAAGTCACATTTGACAATGCGTCCATAGATATATTATACAACATAAAATGTTGACGCATTTTTACGAGATTTTTCTACATTATTTAATACATATTAAACCTAAACCCAGGAAACCACAAAAAAATTCAGTAAAAAGATCACAATCCACCAAAATGCAATAGAATTTTATTAAAAACTGCCGAATCGGAGCTGACATGACAGATGTCACCTCCGATAAAACAAGAATATACAGGAAAATGATGATCAAATGAAGATGTTGACAAGATCGGCCGCACGCCTAGCACGCCTACCACCTCCGGACTCTTCGCTCAGCTCCGCCTCGCCACCGCCGGTACCCAGCCCCACTATGAGCGCTGTGACGACACCGGCCGCGGTAGTTGCGTCGAGCTCGAGCGACGAGTATTTCTCCCCGTCCACGACGCCACCACCTGCTCGTCGACGGGGAGGACGCCGGCCGCCGGATGGTTTAGGACCTCGAGGCTCACCGGCCTCT
The DNA here is from genome assembly GCA_963853775.1 of Xanthia togata. Classification (NCBI taxonomy): domain Eukaryota; kingdom Metazoa; phylum Arthropoda; class Insecta; order Lepidoptera; family Noctuidae; genus Xanthia; species Xanthia togata. The sequence continues at coordinate 31,065,804 of OY970791.1, read as the reverse complement.
GATAGGGTCCCAGCTCCCGGTGGAAGTGTGCAGCGCATGAGATGGACACGATCCATTAACGAAAACGTCATGCGCTTGTTATATAAATGTAATTATTGTGTCTAAAAATAAATAATATGATATATAAATGTAATTATACTTGTTATACCTATAAATGTAATTATTATCTATGATTAATTTTCTAAATGAATTTAATAACAAACTAATTTTTTATAAGTCAAACACTGATTTGACTCAACTGTTGTTATTGTCTCCAATATCTTGGTTGAATTATGTAGTAGGGTCACCCTGATTTATTTGTTGTTCCTATATTTAAATACTAAATGATTGAGGATACAAGTTTTATTAAATTATTTTGTTAAGAATATCTAAGAGATTAGTTTACGTATAAATTATATTTTTGTAAAGGTATTATTACAGTTTATAGTTTTAAAGTATTTGTTTTGTACTAATAGTTCAGTTCATTTTATCTGTGGCAATATTCATGTTAGATAGGGTAAGGTAGACAACTGTCATTTGAAATGTTTTAAAAGGTCGTGTAACTTAATTCTTGTTCTCTTTTCTGTACGTGTCACTGGACTGGTAACAATATAAAAGCTTATGTTAATATCTAAGAACAGACCCTGAGTGATGTCCATGTCCGTAAGATTGAGTTGCTAAAAGCTAATAATATAAGGAAATAATGTTGCTTATCAGAATTTCTGCTTTTATTGTAAAATGGATTGAAATAAGGATCATCAGATCACTTCTAGTGAAAGATCGACTGACTACAATGTTCATGTAAGTTAAATTGTCATTATATCTTGATTATTGCTGATAACTATGATGTTCTGTATGTATTAAAATATTGCTAATATTGCTACATAAGTGTTAAATCGAATTAAGGAATATTTATATTCTATTTGTCATTGATAAAGTTGTTAGCTTTAAGAAATGGTCCAAGAGATTAATGTAATAACAAAACTAAATGCTAATGTAAAAATGTGTTGATAAAATATATAATTAACAATACCTGTTTATTGACAAGTCTAATTTAAATAAATGCCTAGTCTTGTCTCCATGTGCTTTCTTATAATCCTTTTCCCTACACACCATATTCATAGATATTAAAATACATAACATAACATCACACCTTGTTTCCCCGAGGGGTTGGGCAGAGGTGCACCTGTAGTAGGTACACCCACATATTAAAATACCTACATGATTAAATAATTAACTAATAGGTAACCTGGAAATCCTGACACTCAAAAGTTGATAGTTAAGTGGATATCAATGCCTCTAAATGTAGTATATCTAATAATCTTTTTCTCACATCAGAAGTGGGATAGTGCCCTGTCTTACATAAGCGATTTCAATTTGAATTTGAATTTTATTTTGCTATTTTCATAATCAATGTTGGAGCTATTGGTAATTTTGCTGGAAGCCGTGGTGTCACCGGATAGCTGTCTAAGCCCTTACCATGAGGATGACATCATGCTGCCAAATCCTGGAGTAGGGCCCTATTGGTGATTTTGCTGGAAGCCGTGGTGTTACCGGGTAGCTGTCTAAACCCTCACCATGAGGATGACATCATGCTGCCAACTCCTAGAGTAAGACTGTAAGTGGGAGCTGCAGGGCCGGTAAGGCCTTTAGAGGCTCTGCTTTGATATTACTTTGAAATGAGAGAACATCAACTGATGGTGCATCATAGAAAAAGTTTTGTAACCTTTAAACTAGAATATTTTAAAACAGAATGGTGCCGATTCTCTTGACGCAAATGCCTTTAAACTGGGCTGGAAATCGCCAAAATTTAGTTTACTCTTGTCAAACGATGATTTCCCATTCTAAAATAGACAAAGTATATTTGACTATATTTTGAAGCAACCAACTTTACTGTATTTTAGTTTGACAGCACTAAGATGGTACTGAGATTTTAATTTAGTGTAAAAGACAATTTTGCTATTCTAAATTTTGCCTAACTGAGTCTGACCTTAAATTAGTTGTCATGAACTAAAATTCACACGAACACCTCGACTTCGGGTGCGAAAACAGTACTGTACTGGATTTTTTTCTTTTCTTTTGCTTGTATCTCGAAAATGGTGTGTCCTATCGCATAAATAATGAAAATTTCGACCCCCTTTATAAAACGCTTAAACCCCTAATACTCAACAAGTAGGTAATATTTTTTTTATATTTTCCATGCAAAAAGTGAAAAATTCCAAATAAAAAAGGTCGAGGCTATAATAAAAAAAAAAAAAAAAAAAAAACACTGAATAGGGCAATCAAGTATGTACCACGTGGAGTCGTAATTGTCAAATTCAATTTTAGTTGTTTCGAAATATTTTTTGAGTTGAGACTATTTCAGAAAAGCTTTACGGTTCTCATAGCCAGGAGTGAAGTCTTGGTGATAGTTTGGTTGGTTTTGTTTTGTGTACGGGAGAATCGCCACCAGTGTTTGTCATTAAAAGTTAAGCTTCAATTGGTATTTTAACAAATTTCAAAAACAAAGGTCTCTGAAAACAATGGTATCTACTTGCATAAAAATATACTTATAAAAAAAAGAAAAATGTGCCTACTTACAATGATTAAATATGTTGAAAGATCATTAGGTAATGAACCAAAAATAGTGAACATCTAATTGAAGCTTAGCATATAAAACCAATAATAACTTGGTACGTTGTTACTCTAGCTAGATTATAATTAATTAATTTTTGTTCTCACAAAGATGAGACTGAGAATAGGATACAAGTGTTCACTTAGATGAAACTTGGCATTACAAGAGTACTAATTTAATGTACACTCGAGAGCAATGAATCCGGGTCACTTAAAGAATCCTAAAAATCTCGGAAACTAAAAATGCTAGGTTAATGCAATAAATTGTATTTAATAGACAATGTAATACTCCTTAAATGAAGGTATTAAAACTTCTTAGTTATTGTAAAGTTATATCATAAAAAAATCAAATTTGAAAAAGGGCCACTTTCGAAGATGGAACTACGAAATTACAGCATTTGGTTTTGCTTTTGTTTGTAATCTGTCATTTATGTGGGTACATAAACCATGTTGATAGTGCTCTATATTCATTATTCAAGCTGAAATTATGTCGCTTACGCCTGAAGAATGCACCAGAATACTTACAATGCTGGAAACCGGCCGGAGTCAGCGCGATACAGCCAGGACTGTCGGTGTGTCGCTGTCAACAGTACAAAGAGTTCTCCGACGTTACGAAGAAACTGTTTCTAACCTACGCAGACCAGGAACGGGCAGAACCAGGTGTACCACAGCACGAGAAGACCGATACTTGGTGAACACCATGCTTCGAAATCGCTTTCTTACAGGAACTGAACTCACAAATCAGTTTCGACGCCTCGGAGGAAGTAACCCAAGTGCATGGACAGTAAGACGTCGGCTTGCTGAATCTAACTTAAAACCCCTTAGACCTGCAAACGGCCCTAAACTGGAGCGTGGGCATCGTATTTCAAGACTAAGATATGCCCAGAGCCACGTAAATTGGAGTATTGAAGATTGGTCAAAAGATATGTTCTCCGACGAATCAAAATTTATGCTCTACAAGCACGATGGAAGACACAGAGTGTATCGAAGACCAGGGGAAAGATTCAAGCAAGCATGCATCGAAGAAAAAGTAGCCTACGGTGGTGGGTCTGTACTTGTGTGGGCCGGAATTTCTTCTGAAAGTCGCACAGAGCTGGTGATCATAGAAAACGGCTCTTTAACTAGCGAAAGATATGTGGAAGAAATCCTCAATGATCACGTTGGTCCATTTATGGTCAATTTAGGTGAGGATGCTATATTTATGCATGACAATGCCCGACCTCATACAGGTAGGATTGTGAATGACTACCTTCAAGAGATGAACATTACTCGTATGGAGTGGCCAGCGCGCAGCCCGGATATCAACCCGATCGAGCATGCTTGGGACGAGCTAGGCAGATGCGTAAAACAACGAAACCCTCCCCCAATCACGCTTCGTGAGCTCAAAATTGCTCTCACAGAGGAATGGGAGAATATTCCCCAAAATCGTATAAGGAACTTGGTGTACAGCATGCCAAACCGCGTAAACGCAGTAATGGAAGCACGAGGAGGCAATACGAAGTATTAAAATTCAAGAAAATCGTAATAAAGTTCAAAAATTTCATGTTTTCTATTTTTGTTTTAAGGAGAGATCAGCAGTTTTTTTCTTTATGTAATTTTGTGTTAATAAAATGTATGGTGACTCATATTTTTTTTACTTTCATTTAAGGAGTATTACATTGTCTATTAAATACAATTTATTGCATTAACCTATCATTTTTAGTTTCCGAGATTTTTAACATTCTTTAAGTGACCCGGATTCATTGCTCTCGAGTGTATATATAAATTAGGTAACACAGAAAAACCAAAGATGAGATTGGGTTTCCTGAACAGGACATTGCGAGGAATTGTGTACTAAATTACTTAGACCATTGTTTTCAATCTTTGATCCTGCTTTAAGAACTGAGTTATATACTGATGCTACTGCTATACGATATGGTGCTTTTTTAACCCAGAAATACGATAGTGATTTTTAAGTCATTTGTTTTAGTAAAAGAACTACACCTGCAGAGTCAAAATATAGTTCTTATGATTTAGAAACTAGCTATTCACAATGCCTTGAAACACTTCCGTGTCTATTTACTAGAAATTAATTTTATAATTATCACAGATTGTAACACTATGTGCAATGAACAGTCAGAGTGGCCGAACGTTCTGTGGAAAGTACAACAATTAATTAACATAACTGTACAAAATCCATGGGCTCTACCCCTTTGCTATTACTTACGACGTACTAGAAGAAAAAGATAGACAAAATCCAAATAAATTAGAGGCTGACCGAGAAATAGCTAGACAAATTGCAGAAAAATTCAATAAACGTTTAGATGTCACTCGTCGTAACAATGTAAACTTTAACGTAGGAGATGTAGTGTATGTCTCGCGGAATCATATGCGTAATGATGAATTGGCACCTAAATTAAAGGGCCTTTCAAATATCTTCTATCCTTTCTAATGATCGTTTTGCTCTGCAAGGTCTAGGTAATTTACGAAACATTTCAGTAGCCAAAGAAAAATTAAGATTCTGACACTTTACCTAATTACATTTTCTTATTTTTGTGTTGATATTTTGTTCTATTAATCTGACATGTTAAGTTACTGAAAGCATATTTTAATTAATTACACACTGATGTGGATTTAATTCGGAAATAAATAGAAAGAATTATGTATAATTATATAACTTATAATATTATATATATACTGCTGGTCGGTCACTGCCCTGATACCTTTCTGAAATTCATGCGCAGCAGGTGATAGGACTGGTATGTCAAGGCCAGAGACTTCTTGAAAACAAATATTTATTTATTTAAATATAATTAGTTGGGTACTTCGAGAGCGAAGTACAGGTCGTGATAGATTATTTTTTTAAATAATTACCATTTGTGATGATTATTTTGGTACATTTCAGTTTAATAGAACATCCAAACAATAGATTTACATATACTTTTAATTTATCCTAGTAAAATATGTGTTATTAGGAGCTTAAAATCATATGAGATACACTTGATTCTTTACCTAATTGCATTTATATATAAAAATTAAAAAAAAAAAAAATGTTTCCGCTGGTCGGTCATTTGCTTGGTGCAAGTATATCCCACTAGCAGCGGGTGGAGGGGACTTGACACGTTGGCAATTGGCAAAACAAAAATAAAACAATTGTAGAAAAAGGGTCTCTAAAGTACTTCGAGAGCGAAGTACTTGTCAGCATGGCCGTGTTATATAAATGTAATTATTGTGTCTAAAAATAAATAATATGATATATAAATGTAATTATACTTGTTATACCTATAAATGTAATTATTATCTATGATTAATTTTCTAAATGAATTTAATAACAAACTAATTTTTTATAAGTCAAACACTGATTTGACTCAACTGTTGTTATTGTCTCCAATATCTTGGTTGAATTATGTAGTAGGGTCACCCTGATTTATTTGTTGTTCCTATATTTAAATACTAAATGATTGAGGATACAAGTTTTATTAAATTATTTTGTTAAGAATATCTAAGAGATTAGTTTACGTATAAATTATATTTTTGTAAAGGTATTATTACAGTTTATAGTTTTAAAGTATTTGTTTTGTACTAATAGTTCAGTTCATTTTATCTGTGGCAATATTCATGTTAGATAGGGTAAGGTAGACAACTGTCATTTGAAATGTTTTAAAAGGTCGTGTAACTTAATTCTTGTTCTCTTTTCTGTACGTGTCACTGGACTGGTAACAATATAAAAGCTTATGTTAATATCTAAGAACAGACCCTGAGTGATGTCCATGGCCGTAATATTGAGTTGCTAAAAGCTAATATAAGGAAATAATGTTGCTTATCAGAAGTTCTGCTTTTATTGTAAAATGGATTGAAATAAGGATCATCAGATCACTTCTAGTGAAAGATCGACTGACTACAATGTTCATGTAAGTTAAATTGTCATTATATCTTGATTATTGCTGATAACTATGATGTTCTGTATGTATTAAAATATTGCTAATATTGCTACATAAGTGTTAAATCGAATTAAGGAATATTTATATTCTATTTGTCATTGATAAAGTTGTTAGCTTTAAGAAATGGTCCAAGAGATTAATGTAATAACAAAACTAAATGCTAATGTAAAAATGTGTTGATAAAATACTTCAAAACAAGCTTCCGTGGAGTTTCTTATCCTTCTTCTCCACGAAGACCTAGATTTGGAACGGATAACTAGCTTTCTCATTAACAATACCTGTTTATTGACAAGTCTAATTTAAATAAATGCCTAGTCTTGTCTCCATGTGCTTTCTTATAATCCTTTTCCCTACACACCATATTCATAGATATTAAAATACATAACATAACATCACGCCTTGTTTCCCCGAGGGGTTGGGCAGAGGTGCACCTGTAGTAGGTACACCCACATATTAAAATACCTACATGATTAAATAATTAACTAATAGGTAACCTGGAAATCCTGACACTCAAAAGTTGATAGTTAAGATATCAATGCCTCTAAATGTAGTATATCTAATAATCTTTTTCTCACACGCTCATACTATGGGGCTACAGAGGGGGGAAACAACCTGACCGCGTACCGTGTCCGGATGCTCTCTCTTTTTCGGCTTGAGCCAGCTGTCAACGTTTCGGCACAACGACTATCGGATCAGGTGCGGGTCATCCAGCGTAATAATATGTTGGATAACACTGTACTTGATCGCCTGCTAAGTGAAATGCAAAGTAGCCATGTCATCGCTCCCCCGTCGCAGACTGTTGTAGTGCCACCACAGGTCACTACAAGTCAAGCTGACGAAGGGATTGATGACAGGGCTACAAACTCAAGTACCCAGTGCAATGAGGAATTGAGGAGTGCTTTGGAGGGTGCGATTCGGGAATATCGGTTCATGTCGCCCGAACTTAGACCACGCTTACCTCGTTTGCCCATGCATAACAAAAATAGGGCGCTGGTGGCGGCTCTGGATTCGCAGATATCAAACTATTTTGATAACTGCGAAGACCTCACCGATACTCATTCGATTCTGTACTGCGCGGCTGTAGAGGCATGTCGTGTAGCTCACGTCAAATTTGCAAATGACTCTAGAGCTACACGACCGAAACCAGCCGTACCAGCTTGGCAGTGCAGAATTGAGCGCCGTATTGGTGGGGCCAGAGCACTCATTGGCAAACTTATCTGCTTCAGGGAGGGCAATACTCGGCCTAGAGTAATGCGTTTTGTGAGACGGGCGTTCTCAGGGACTGATATCGGCCCTGAGGACTATGTGTCCCGTGTCACAGAGCGCATCGACTTCCTGAAGCAGAAAGTATATGCATGGGCAAACCGTATTCGTAGGTATAAGCGGCGAGTAGAGCGATACACTCAGAACCGCACCTTCCAAAGTGATGAAAGGTGGGTTTATAGGGATTGGGAGCGACCGACCCAAGGTTTGGTTGACACGCGCCTTCCTGATGATGATGCCATGAGTTCTTTCTGGCGGAGTATCTGGTCGGCGCCTGTCAGCCACACCGAAGGAGGTTGGACTCGGAAAGTCGAGCGAGCCTGCGATCCAATACCAGAAATGGGGGCTATTACCATCTGCCCCCAAGATGTAGCTCGTGCAGTTCGTCCGTTGCCCAACTGGAAGTCTCCAGGGCCGGACGGGCTGCACAATTTCTGGATTAAATGGTTTACAAGGTCGCACGCTCGCTTGGCGGCTCAGTACCAGACTGCATTGGAGTCTGGTTCGCTACCCCAGTTCTTAACGACAGGAGTTACCCACCTGCTCCATACATCTGGTAGCACCGCGGAACCCAAAAATTATAGACCGATCACATGTTTACCGACGGTCTATAAAGTTCTTACATCTATTTTGAGAGCTAAAATTAACAAACATATAGACACTAACTCCATCATGTCTGCCTCTCAAAATGGATGTAGGAACGGATCCCGTGGTACTAAGGAGCTATTCCTCATTGATATGGCCATTAGCCAACAGGTTCGTCGTTTCCGAAAGGATCTGTCGACATGTTGGATAGATTATAAGAAGGCCTATGACTCGGTGCCACATACATGGCTTATGAGGGTGCTGGAGTTGTATAAAGTAGATGCAACTCTGCGCACCTTCCTTATGTCGTCGTCGTCCTTGTGTCATGTCGTGGGCAATGGAGGACGGTCCTTCGCTATCCAGGATGTCGAAATATCCAGAGGAATAGCGAACCGATAAGAATCGAGCGAGGCATATTTCAGGGCGATAGTTTAAGTCCACTTTGGTTCTGCTTAGCCGTGAATCCTCTCAGCACACTGCTGGAGTATTCAGGCCTAGGCTATCGGCTGAGGAGAGGTGGTCAGGTTATATCTCACCTCCTCTACATGGATGATCTAAAACTCTTTACCCCCAACAACTTGCAACTGATGGAGCTACTGAAAGTAACTGAAACTTTCAGTAGAGCCATCAGGATGGAATTTGGTATGGACAAATGTGCGATCATGCATGTAAAGCGAGGGGAGATTGTGGAATCCGTGGGAACCCAACTCTCGGATTCCATAAACCTTAGAGCCCTCTCCGCATCCGAAACCTATAAGTATTTGGGTATGTCGGAAGCGTTGGGCATCAATGTTACTGACATGAAGCAATCGTTGAAGGAGCGCTTCTTTGGCCGCCTGAAGAAAGTATTTAATAGTCTTCTATCAGGCGTCATCATCGTTACACTTGAAAATAGACTTAAGTAATTAGAAGCTATGAATTTATATAGTATTGTCAGAGGTAAATTTGACAGCATTGAACTCTCTAACATGATCTGCTATGCAGTTCCTAGGACAGTCCACAAGCGGAAGGTACGCGCTGGCAGATTATTTTCAGTGGGAACTTGCAAGTCCAACTCTGGCCTGCGTTCGCCTGTTCGCAGAATGGTCGATTCCTACAATAAGACTTTTGAACATATAGATATTTTTGCATGTACTCCATATAGGTTCAAAAATCTTATACTTAAGGAGCTTTCTTAAATGTTATTCTGTATTTTTCTTTTTTGTGCTGTTTCTTGAGTATTATAATACAAACATATTTTATTTTCATTACATAGTGTATTATATACATCTTAAGCATGAATGTTAATTTTGTATTTATAACCCTAGCGATTATTTTCAATGTATTGTATCCTATCGTTAATCTGTGAACAGCGTTGTGGGCTGCAATATTGTCTATATGTATTGTGTATTTCTTGTTTCTATGTTTTATATTGTAGCTGCTTGTTGTTCCTCTTGAATAAAAAAAAAAAAAAAATAAAAAAAAAAAACAGGCGGAAACAAGGTGCGCGCCTTCATCGGTTGGGTCATGCCAGTTTTGATGTACTCTTTCGGCGTACTCAAATGGACTCAGACCGAACTCGACGCCCTGGATAGGAGGGTCCGTACGCTGCTGACTGCATATCGAATGTATCATCCACGGTCATCGGTAATGAGACTGTATATCCCGCGAAAGTGTGGAGGTCGAGGCTTTTTAAACGCTAAGACCCTCCACAATCGCTAGATATGCAGTCTCAGGGAATATTTCCTAGAAGCCGACGTGGGGATGCTTCGAGATGTGGTCGCGGTGGCCAAGGGCCTTACCCCGCTCTCGTTGGCTAAAGAGAACTGGCGCAGGCCTGTAGTACTTGACACTAACGATCGCAAGGAGGTATGGCAGAGTAAGGAGCTTCACGGACGCTACTTCCGAGCCCTACATGGACCCGATGTAGATTTATTAGCGTCCGTAGCCTGGCTGCGTTTTGGTGACCTCTTTGGGGAAACCGAAGGTTTTGTCTGTGCAATTATGGAAGTTATGATGACGAACAATTACCAGCCCGAGACCCCCTCATCGGCAGACGACCCTTGGCCATCTTCCGGTTTGGACCGCTTCCGTAGGAACTTTCGGTTCCTCCGGGCAGCCCCCACCACTTCGCGCTCAGAGCTCTGACCAGTGCTTTTTGCGCCCGATGCAGCGTCGGACTCCGACCCCGCATCACTCCCTCCTCTCTGTTTGGTTTTTTGTTTTTTTCTTGTTCCATATTAGATCCCACGAGTATAAACTTTGTGTATTGACTCAAAATATTGGGGTTCGCACTAGCGACTAATTATCAAATAGCTACCCATTAATCAAGCTAACAACCTCCCTCACGGTGCGCCGCCGCTTGGAGGTTTGGGGTAATTTATTATAGAGGATTTCTTCCTCGCGGTCCGGGCGGTTAAGCCAAGACCCTCGACCCCCGTCAAGTGCCAGAGACATGACCTTGACACTCTTCGGGGCTACGAGACCAACAGTGGCTGCAGGCTTCCTCCTGCCTGCCCGACGGCAGTGTTAGTGCACGCCGAGCCCATGCTCCAACGCTGCTCAACGTGTGCTCTCTCCAAGTACACGTTAGAGCGTTCCTCCGACAGGATATTGGCATGCAGACAACGAGACCCCTTAGGCACACAGTACCTAATGGGGAGACATTGCCCGCATCCCAGGGTGCACCGTCCTGAAGACTGGCCTTCCCCCCGGACGCATCTGAAGGGAATTCCAGCCCACAGGCACACGGGGAGGTTTCCTGCCAAGCACCCCTAGTTCACAGGGCTGGAAAGGTATTCGGTTAGGACAGGACTTGCAAGCACATAAAGCAAAACCAGGTTTTATACTGGTACTTATTATTTGGTGATAACTGGGGAATCTCCATTAAACTTTTAAGTAATATTATTAAAAGTAAAAGTAACAGCTACGATGTCTATTATATTAATAGACATCGTAGCTGTTACTTTTAATAAATGTGTTGATTTAGGAACTTTTCCTGACCTCATGAAGAGTAGTAAAGTCATACCATTATTTAAATCAGGTAATAAAAATGACGTTGGCCATTTCAGGCCTATTTCTATTTTATCAGCATTCAGCAAAATATTTGAAAAGTTTATACTCAAGCAGTTGCTAAGACATTTTAATTTAAATAGCCTCCTTCATAATGAACAATATGGCTTTACAAAGGGTCGTTCGACTACAGATGCGGGCTCTGCTGAAACACATATTTAACGCATGGGAGAACTCTCAAAATGATAGAATTCCAAATGTTAGAAATCTAGGACCCAACATCGTCTTAGATAAAGAGGTGCTTGAAACTGTAAACTCGGCAGTTTTTCTGGGCATACAGTAGATGCTAAACTTCAGTGGGGCCAACATATATCGAGCCTAGCGGGAAGGCTCAGTTCGGCCGCCTACGCCGTCAGAAAAGTAAGACAATACACTGATGTTGATACAGCTCGGTTAGTCTATTTTAGTTATTTTCATAGTGTTATGTCCTACGGTATTCTGCCGTGGGGCAAAGCTGGAGATATTCAAAATATATTTGTCCTCCAAAAACGAGCTATTCGAGCAATTTACCAGTTAGGTGCCAGTTTCTCTGAGAGATTTTTTCAAAGATATCGGTATCCTCACAGTGGCATCACAATTCATCTTCGCCAACATCTTATATTAGGTAAAATATACACTTATACACTAAAAACAGTGATATTAACACTAGAAGTAAGGATAAACTACGTGCTCCCTTTCACCGGCTTCATAAGGTTCATAACTCATTTGTTGGGCTTGGTATAACCTTTTATAATAACAAGCTTCCCTCTTCTTTGATAGATTTGCCTTTTAATGCGTTTAAAACTAAAGTAAAGTCCAGCCTTTGTTCATTTATTTTAATTTTGTTTAATTTATTGTTGACATAATCTACTCATTACAATGTTTTTTTTTATGAGTTGTATTACAATATGTGGTTAGCTAGCGACTTCGACAATTATTTATTTTACCTCGATGGTCCTACTTTATCAATTATAACTTCTAGTTACAGCTATATGTAAGCGGGCACGCCCTTTATGCCTGGAGGCTTTGTTTTCTGTTTTTAGATATTGTTTATGTTTAGTTATTTTTATTTCTGCTTGAGTATAGTTCTCGATGCTTTTGGTTGGTATATTGGCGTGTGCTAGGTAGCTGTCATATGGCTATTAATTTATAATTTAAATTGTGTTTTGCGTAATGCAAATTATCTTGTATACTATTTTATAGAATATTTTTTTTTATAACTGAACAGACAGCTGTGCTGCTGGGGAGTTTGTTGCGCTACTTCTTCTTCCCAGCAAAAGCACTAGGAAGTGGTGAAGGGTGGGCGCTTTGGGGGGCTGTCTTATGTAATTTAGACGTTTGAAAAGTGCTGATTCTCAGCCTAGTTTGAATAAATGACTTTTGTTTTATTTTATTTTGAATTTATAGGGTAAAATTAAATGAGGAACTGTGTCATCTTAATAAAGGTAGGGATTATTGGGCTAGCAGGGAACAATTGTAAGCAGAACTGTCAAATGCTGATTTGGAAAATGTACAACTTTAGAAAAATTTACTGCAGGATAATTGTCTGCAGGAGGTTGTAAATTGGCTGCTAGTTCTGACACAGAGCTCAATGCAAACACTTTATATAATAGGTTATCTGAAAATTTTGGGCCAACGTCTCCTTCATACAAAAATATGGAATCCTGTATGCAAGTCATGAGTGTAAAACCGAAGTAAGACGCGACCGCATTCTAAAAGAACTTAGTAACATCAATCTTAAATAAGCGTTAAAAAAATCCACCTTGTTCAGAGCATCACTTCAACAGAGAAGCGCTCATCCCTCTGGTTGATTCTTTAGCAGGCTCCCAAGTAGAAGAAATTCACAAATAACAATCACATAAACAATATAACTTTCAAGCTTATAAAACAATTGTTAAACTTCATTATAGGTGAGTTTTTAGAAAAAATAAAAAGATGAATACCTACTATCTAAGTCCGATTATCAACATAATATGGTGGAAATATGCTCAAAAGGCAAATGATTTTAGGTATTACGTTTGGGTGGACCATTCACGGTCGCCACGTTCTTAAGTGAATCATCTCGTTAAGCCGGACGCGAAAATAGATACCTCACCGTGCAGCTTTGCTCGGATCAGCTAAAATGTCACCGGATAGCCGAGGGCGGTGCCGGGTTCACCCGCTCGTGTAGCGCGCACTGGAGCGCTCAGCGGATAAAAAGTATTCGTGCGGATGTGGCGACCAGCGAGCGGCGACCGGCGGCGACCGGCGGTTCCGCGCCACTGCACTCCACTCGACGCTGATCGATACCCGATCGAGTTTTTGCACTGACAAAAACGATCAGTCACAGTGTGACAGCGATGTCTCGACCCAATTAATAGTTAGTCTTCATTATCTCGGAAGGGCGTTTTTGCGCCGGTGACCTGTCAGGTGTCCGCTCGGCCGCGCTGCATTGTGACAGGTGCCTCGCCCGCCTCCCGGCCTCCCCGTCTCCCCGCCGCCGCGCCGTGCTGACAAATTATAAATCTGGGATCGTTGAATCGAATCTCATTAAGGTTACGATAATTCCCAGGTAGAATTTTCTAAGCCATACCCAGCTTTGTATTGAATGAATATAGCCGCCGCCCGTCTAGCGACTAATATCGCAATCTATACTAGGGATGTTCCGGATATTCGCATCCGCATCGACCGCATCCGCAATTGCGGAGGTTCCGCATAGACCTCCGCATCCGCATCCGCATAAAGGACGCGTTTGCAAATTTGATAGGTATAGAATCGAACTACTACTTTGACAAAGGTCACACACAAATCATCAATTTTGCAGATCAGGCACTCTAAAGACAATTTCCACGCAAGCTTCGCCCCCATGCATCCCGCCACTCCGATATGTGCTAAACGCTAACTCATCGTTATAAAATTGAATATCGCGTGTGTTCTTTGATCGTGTTCCAGCACGGAACTAAATGGCGTAAGTCTCAATTCGTATTTCGTTTATACCTAAAGTAATAGTTCTTACTGTGAATAGGTAGGTAATTATTTTAGACATAAAAAAACCGAGTAATCTTGATTTTGTTTAAATAATCTTTAAAAAAAGACATGATTTTCGAATAAAAAATGAATCAAGTTAAAATGTTACAATTACGTAACTGTCTTGGAAAGATAAAGATCCAATAAATCACATAAGTACTAAAAATCCATTTTGATTGTATGCGTGATTGTTTTAGAATAATACTTCAAATTAACAAATTTAGGGAGCCTAATTCGGAGCTCATGCGGATGCAGCTGTGGTGTGGGTGGAAAAGGGTGAATTCTGTTGTCGGTGTCGCGCTGCGAATCGCGCGATCAGTAAAATCATAATCAACAAAATGGCAATTACCTATTATATAATCATTTAAAAAAATCATCAATATAGCATCAAATCGTCACATTTTCACGAAATAGAAAAAAAATATTTTTATATCCATCAAACAAATCGCATGTGACTAAAAGAGTGATGAATATAAATGTTGAAGGATGGAGAGGGAGAGGAAGACCAAAGAAACGATGGATGGATTGTGTGAGGAGTGATATGAAGGAAAAAGGTGTAGATGATTGCGTGACGGTTGACAGGGGAGAATGGAAGAAGAAAACGTGTTGCGCCGACCCCAAGTAACATGGGATAAGGGCAGGAAGATGATGATGATCCATCAAACAAATAACATTTCGAGAGCTATTATACAGGGTTACAGGAAAAGTCGTACTGAATATTAAAGGACGTTATTACTCAGATCATTTCTGATGGTTTTGATTTTGTAATAAGGTGTCCGAAACTTAACCGTTATGGAGATATTGAACTTTAAAGATTTTTAAAAAGAAATCTGTATGTTTTGGCTTTTAGTCGTTTTTTTTGGGATTAGATCTCCTAGGGTCGATGTATCTAGTTAGAAGACATGTCCATTAATAAAAATTATCAACAGAAACTGAACCTACTACTAACAGCTTAAAAAAACTGCTCGACAACAGTTAGAATTAAATAATTTTCTAATAGTGTTCTTAACATTGAAGAGATTAAAAAAAAAAGAAATTAAACGTATTCTGCAAATATTTTTTAAAAGTTCTACGTCTCTTTAGTTATTCAAAAAAGTATAACACTTGCTATTAAATATGCAAAACATTCACCAAATAACAGTTATGGTAGCAGAGGGTACATTTTCAGTTTGAGGTAAATGTAGCTAAAATACGTAAATAAAACAAAAAAGAACATTACAATATTTTTATAATTCATGTTCGACATGGCGCCGCTATTTCTTACTGTAAGCTACAGCTCAGAAATACAGGAGTTGGCAATGGAAAACTAAACACATTATTTAAACACAAACATATTTATTTCCTTCTCCACAAAATTTGTTCAAAACACTGAAAAATCACCAAAGTAGGTAATAAGTCTTGTACTTCAATTCAATTCAAAATATTTTATTTCACATAAACCTACAAGGGCACTTATGAAACGTCAGAAGCTAGGTGCACGGTTCCAATTGGTCGTTTCCTATGGAGAAGAGCCGGCAAGAAACTCCACGGTTACTCTTTTAAAAGTAAATGGTATTTACAATCTTACATAATTGCTAATTAATATCAAAGTTCTAGGTGTTCTCTGCTCGGTGTCTCGAACAAGAAGGCCGGCTGTCAGTGGTCTCTCTTAGGTATCGAATGACAGTGAATCTCGTGATGACTGAATAATCGATTGAGTGACATACGAGTATTAGTCGATTAAATAAGAGTAGGGTTACCAGATAAGCTAACAACCCCACCCCAAACCCATACTTAAATGCCTTTGATTTTTTTCAATACTTATTTATTTTATTTGTTTGTTTACATTACGTAAATAAAAAACAAAACAAATATTATTTCAAAATCTAAAGCGATGAGCCTATTTTTTTACCTAAAAATAGCTAGATTCATACTGAATCAAGTGACATACATACCATTGAACTTTTGAAATACAAAAAAAAAACGTTTAAAAACAGTGATATCCATATTATAAATAATTAAATACTTGTTACGAGGCCAACCTGCAAGCTCAGCACATCGTACCGTCAAAGTGACCGATCGTATAACGATACCGCGCTTCCCACGTAACCGACTATTGTCATCGCCTTTTCTTTACCTAACTTCGGTGGGAACGGACACTGATACATTAAACCTAATTATTAAGGAATCTATTTTTATAATTTCTATGTGAAACTTTTAAACTTTCAATTATATTTCGTAACCTAAAAAGGACTTACTTATTGGAGTTTCCCGACACACGCCCCACACATATCTGGCGCAGTCGGTGCTCGTTACAGACTTAAGGTGTGGTGATGTGAAATACCTAAAAATCAGGAAAACGCCGCATCAACCGTCTGGACGAAGAACCTATTAGGAGCCTGTCGAGGAAGCTGTTGCTACAGAGATTGGGATATCCAAAAATCGATGAAACAACGCTCACAAGCAATGCTACTCATGTAAGTACATAAGTCCTATTATTGGTTGTTATATTTTTAACGCAAGGTACTATAATTATCCAAAATTTTTCACTTACGTAGTAATAGGGACCTTAGGCTTAGTACGCGGAACCAACTCCGCATTGCGAGAAGTGACTCCTTTCGTAATTTAGAAGATATTTTAGAAACCATGCCGGAGTCGAGTAGTAGTTCTACATTCGATATGAATCAGATAGATCTAACAGATAAGATTTATAAATCACTTAGACTAGTTCCGGAATTTGACGGAAATCCTAATGTTTTAACTAGATTTTTGAACTTGTGTGATCAGTTAGTGCTCACTTATATCAGCCCAGGACAACAGCTTTCGAATCTATCTTTGATCAACGGAATTTTAAACAAGATTACTGGTAAAGCTGCACGTACTTTGGCAACTAACGGAATTCCAAATGATTGGAATGGTATAAGATCAACTTTAATTAATACATTTTCAGATCACAGAGATGAATCGTCGTTGTATACTGATCTTTCTGTCTTAGTTCAGGGATCCGATACGATACAAGTATTTTACGAAAAAGTTCAACACTTATTATGCACAATTATGACGTACATCGAATTATACGAATCTATAAAAACTACCATAGAATCCAAACGAACTCTTTATAAAAAACTAGCTTTACAGAGCTTTTTGAAAGGTTTAGAGGAACCACTGGGTTCTAGGATAAGATGTATGAGACCTTCAACCCTTGAAATTGCTCTTGAATATGCTCAAGACGAATTAAATATATTATATCTACAGAAAAGGAATAAAACTGTACCATCAAAAGGAAAACTCCAAAATTTTGAGCAGGTTAATCCTTCTACTTCTTGGTCATACCCTAATTTTCGCTCCGTTAGGCCAGAAAATCAAAATTCAACATTTCAAGGATACCCGAGATCTCAAATCCAACCTTTAGTATTTCAATGTCCACCACAATATCATGCACGACCAGATCAGTTCAGACAACATTATCCGAGACCTACAAAGACTCAACAAATATTCAGAGCACCCCCTACCAACATGTCAACTGGATTTCGAATCCCACTACCCCAAACTCCTCAGAATACGAGTAATTATGCAAAACCTATGAGTGGCATTAGTTACCCCGTCGCGCGTACTCTGCCACCCACGAACTACAATAGCGGACGCAATTTGGCACCGATTAATATTCCACAGGTCAAAGAAGCGAACTTCAACGAATCTTTTAACGATAATTATTGCTACTATGATTGCAATATCCAGAACACTGATGTTACTAATACAAATACAAACCCTAACATTTTTTTGACCGACCTTGAAGTTGACAATCAAACTTTTGATGTCCAAAACCAACAGAATACAAATTTTTACCCAACCTTAGAGAAAAATGCCCCCGAGTAGAACTAAATTTGCATAGCAAACGCCATTTACCTTATATTCAAATCAATGATCCACCAATAAAACTTTTAATCGACACTGGAGCAAATGAGTCTTTTATAAGCCCGGAAGCTTACGAAAAATTTTACCCGCATATTCAACTTAACTATGAACCTTTTTTGGTCACAAATACCCACGTGACTACCCAAAATTATTACTCGTTAACTGTGCCCTGTTTCGATGAAGTTAACGATAAAATCCCGATAAAATTATTCCTATATAGATTTCATAATTTCTTTGATGGGTTGATAGGTTGCGAACAATTAAAAAAATGGAACGCAAAAATCGACCTTGTTACGTACACGTTAGAGACCAAATTCTCAAAAATTCCCATAATTTTATATAATCCTGAATGCCTAAACTCTTGCCAATTTACTATTCCTGCACAAACTACTCAGTTAATCAATGTGCCTATTAATATTGCGCAGGGAGACATTTACATTGAAGAACAATCAATTTCTGATTGCTATATCAGCGAATGCTTATCATCCGCTGAAAATAATCATACTAATGTACAAATTTCAAATCCGACGGATAGAGACATCGTAATTTCTCTAACAAAACCTATATTCGCACATATTTTTAACGAACAAACAATGCCAGTAACTCGAGTATTAGACACGACCGTGAATATTGATATGCGAACTCAGCAAGTCTTATCGCACTTGCGCATAGAACATTTGAACGCAGAAGAGACAGCCAATTTAATTAATCTTTGCAAAGAATATGCCGACGTATTTTATCTCGAAAATGAACCATTAACCTTTACTAACGAAATCAAACATCATATCAGAACCGTAGACGATAGGCCGGTATACAGTAAAAGCTACAGATACCCTTACGTTCATAAGAAAGAGGTACAAAACCAAATAAATTCGATGCTACACCAAGGTATTATTCAACCATCTTCATCGCCTTGGAACGCCCCAATATGGATAGTACCAAAAAAAAGTGACGCGTCTGGCAAGGTTAAGTGGCGCTTAGTCATTGACTTTCGCCAACTCAATGCAAAAACGATTAATGATAAATATCCGATCCCGAACATTAATGATATTCTAGACAAGTTAGGCAGATGTTTATACTTTTCGACATTAGATTTAAAATCTGGATTTTTACAAATTCAGTTAAATCCGTCTGATATTCCGAAAACGGCATTTAGTGTTGAACAAGGTCATTTTGAATATGTTAGAATGCCCATGGGATTAAAAAACTCTCCGGCTACTTTTCAACGAGTGATGGACAATGTCCTTCGTGGATTACCAAATTGTACCACATACATGGATGATATTTTGGTATTTTCGACGTCCTTGCAAGAACATATAGTTAATTTACGTGCCATTTTTGACCGTCTTAGAAATTCAAATTTAAAAATTCAGATGGATAAGTCGGAATTTCTCAAACATGAAACGCCCTATCTTGGTCATATAATTACTACAGATGGTGTGAAACCAAACCCGGATAAAATATCAGCTGTTGTAAATTATCCGATTCCGAAAACTCCTAAGCAGATCAAAGCATTCTTAGGTTTACTTGGTTATTACAGACGTTTTATACCGAATTTCGCACGTGTCACTAAACCCTTTACGTCATGTCTTAAAAAAGGCGCTAAAATAAATTTGACTCCAGAGTACCTGACCTGCTTTGAACACTGTAAAACTCTTCTTACAAATGACCCTATTCTAACATATCCAGATTTTAGCAAAGAATTTATGTTAACCACAGACGCCTCAAACGTGGCATTGGGAGCAATACTTTCTCAGGGACCCATCAGTTCTGACAAACCCATAGCCTACGCGTCTAGAACTCTAAACGATAGTGAAATTAATTACTCTACGATCGAGAAAGAGCTACTCGCAATAGTCTGGGCTACAAAATATTTCAGGCCTTACCTTTTCGGCAGAGAATTTAAAATAATAACTGATCACAAACCCTTAATCTGGCTTATGAACCTTAAAGAACCAGGTTCACGCCTCACGAGATGGAGACTGAGGTTAGCAGAATATGATTATACTATTGTTCATAAAAAAGGAAAAATCAATACTAATGCGGATGCTCTGTCTCGTATTCAAATTAACCAAAATGAAACTACATCCTTGTTCGTTAATCACTCTGATACATCTTCTACATTAACTGCTGAAGGTAATAGCCCAATACAATCAGGTTCCACGCTCACTGCTATCCCAATATATTCGTCATCAACTCTCACGGCTAACTCAGTTATTGATGGAGGATCGAATGACCCACAGAATCAAGAAAGTACAGCCTCCCCACATATTTCTACCATACACACGAACCTAGAAAACCCTGTTCTGGAAATTCCAATATCGGATGAACCTTTAAATAAATATAAGAGGCAGTTAGTCATTAATATAATAAATGGTAACCCAAAAAATAGACCAACGATAACTCAACCTTTTCAGTCCTTTCAGAAAACTACTGTAGACATTAACGAACATAGCATTGAAGGAAGTCTTATAAACGTTATAAAGTCTCACGTCGATACAAAACTCCGGACAGCGATCCTTGTAAATCCTATCGAAAAAATGTTGAGTATTATACCGATTTTACAGCAAACTTTCGAAAATTCATCTATAAACTTAGTTTTAGTCAAATATGAAGTACTTAACGTTGACGATCAGTTAAATCAATCAGAAATAATACAAAAATACCACGAAGGCAAGACTAATCATCGCGGAATCAACGAAACCTATCTTTCGCTGTCACAACGTTACTTTTGGCCGAAAATTAAAATAGATATTACTAAATTTATAAACGATACAATATATGTAGATGTGCGAAATATGATCGAAATCCGATACGCCCGCAGTTCAGAGTTGTACCTCCACCAACTCAACCGTTCCAATTAGCACACGCAGACGTTCTGACTGTTGACCATGACAAATACTTAACCATTATAGACTCATTCTCTAAATACGCTCAGGCGTATCTTTTACCCGATTGTACTGCACCCAATATATTAAAAGCCCTTTTAACTTATAGTACTCATTACGGCTTTCCTTTAAATCTAACTACGGATCAAAGTACCGAATTTAGAAATCAAGTAGTGTCAGAATTTCTCCGTTTGCACAAAATAGAACACCATATGACTAGTGCCTATGCACCAAACGAAAACGGCATAATAGAACGTTTCCACAGCACGCTTTTAGAACACTTACGATTATTTAAAATTCTACATAAAAACGAACCTATTCGAAATCTTATACCGTACGCATTAATCGCCTATAATAGCTCTATCCACAGTTTAACTAAGTGTAGACCATTTGATGTAATTTCTGGACATTTCGATCCTCGGAATCCTATTGATTTAAACATGACAGACCGATATCTTCAAACTTATATTCAAGAACATCGTAGTCGAATGGAAACGGTATATAAAATTATTCACGATTCTGTATTATCCGATCGTATAGGTATAATGACTCGGCGTAATGCTGATAGGGAACCCGTTTTAGATTGTGAACAAAATCAAGTCATACATATACGAAATCCAATGGCAAGTAGACAAAAATTGGCACCTCGGTTTATTCAGGACAAAGTAGTTAAGAATTTACCTGTACATATATACACGGCAAAAAGTCGTGGTCCGGTTGCAAAATCACGGTTAAAAAGACCACCGAAGAAATGACATTCTTCATATGATTGTTACAGGTACTTCTTATCGCTGCCGGTTTTCCTAGCTGGTGCTCAAGACATACGTTTTGACAGCTTAGACAATGGACCCGGCATACTACCATTTAATCTCGGTGCTACCAAAATTATTTCTCACTTCCACACATTCTTACAAGACATTGACCTTAAATAAATTGAGTCACATGTAAACACTATCAAATCCCAACTCGCTGTCGCTACACATAAACTATCACATAGGGACAGCTCTCTCTTCAACCTTCAGATTAAACATTTATACGTAAAGTTAGATAGAGTTTCAGTGCAGTTAGATACATTTAGGCCAACCAGAGTTAAGAGAGGCCTGATCAACCCAATAGGCACAATCATCAAAAGTATTTCTGGAAATTTAGACAACGATGATGCTCTAAAATTTGAAAATGCATGACGTATCTTAAATAAAAATGATCAAACTTTGTCACAATCATTTAATAAACATATTTCTTTATATAAAAATATGACGATTCAGCAAAACCAGATAATCCGCAATCTTTCGATTAATCAGAGAAAATTGGAAAAAGCTCTTTCTTATGTCATGAATATGACTAATAATGATAATGAGCAAATAATTCATTACGCTCATCTTGTGCAACTTTTCGCGATTCTGACCGAAAATGTACAAGAACTACTGAGTGAAATTAATAGAATAGAAAATATATTAGCCTTTAGTCGAGATAAATCAGTTCATCATTCTATACTTTCTGTCAAAGATCTTAAAAATATGATAATTATTATTATTATTATTTATTATTTATTTATTTATTCAGACAAAGTCCATAATTGTTAGTTACAAAAAATATCTTACAAACTATGTTAGTACAGACATATTACAAACGGTAGGTACATAAAAAGTGAGTAGTCATGAAACCTCTCGCTCGGGTTCGGGATAGATGGCTACGCTATCTGACCAGAATCCGAACGAAAGCCTTCATGACTGCCGAGTCATACTTCTCAGCAATTACTTGAAGGATACTGTTAGTGCTGCCCCGCACTCTGCTTAGTAGGGAGGCGGTTCGCTTGCGCATTATAGCATGGAAGCCATCAACCCGAGCCTCCACAAACATACCCGAAGCGCTACAAAAGCGGGGCAGCCCTAGCAGCATCCTGAATCCATTATTATACTGGACACGCAAGGCATTGATCGACCTTTGAGTACAGCTGACCCACAGGCTACTCGTGTAAAAAGTTTGGCAGTAAGCTTTAAAAAGTGTAACCTTTACCTGTTTACTGCAGCGAGCGAACCTGCGTGCCAGCATATTACTTTTAACCGCCAATGCCCTGCGCTCCCTTTCAATGTCAACTTGGTCATCAAGATCCTCAGTAACATAGTGCCCTAGGTATTTAAACTGGTAGACCCGTTTTAGCTCAACACCATTCAGTTTTATGGCGGGGACACTAGGCGGACACTTGCCAGAGGCCCTGAAGACCAACAACTCACTTTTCTTTGAGTTGTACAAAAGACCATGTTCATGGGCATACTTTTCACAGACCTGTAAGAGCTGCCTTATTGCACTGACAGCTGGGCTCAGCAGGACCATGTCATCCGCGTAGCTAATATTATTCATGCAAACATTATCAATAGAGCAACCGACATGCGTGCTGCTGAGCTCAGCTAGCAGGTCGTTAATGTACAGGTTAAAGAGCTTAGGGGAGGTCAACCCACCTTGCCTCGTCCCGTACTCCAATCCGTACACTTCGGAGAGGCTGTCGGCCCATCTGACATTATTGGTCTGATTGGCGTACCAGTAATGGAAAATCCGTTGCACCTGTGCATGCACGCCGGTTTTTCTAAGCTTCGACCACAGCAAGTCATATGACACTAGGTCAAATGCCTTTGAAAGGTCGAGGAAACATGCATACACAGGTGTACGCCGCTCCGTGTAGTATTGCACGGTGTGCTTGAGACTCAGAATGGCGCTTTCAGTAGAAAGTCCGGGGCGGAACCCAAACTGCGCGTCATGAATGCTGAGATGCTTCTCCAGTTCTGAGTCAAGCACAGCGTCCAGAACCTTAGCTACAACTGTCGCCAAAGAAATTGGCCTGTAATTTTCTTTGTCGGATAACACACCCGTTTTATTTTTGACAATGGGAACAATAATAGTTCGCAAGAGGTCGGGGGGCAGGTATGAATGACTCATGCATAGTGTGTAGAACATTGCCAGAACGCGCGGCAAATGAACGCCTGCATACTTTAGATGCTCAATGCTGAGCCCGTCGTGACCGGGAGACTTACCTCTGGACATCTTCATAATTACATCCGACACTTGTTTGGCTGTAACATTAAATAAGTCACCGGTCACGACTGATTCAGCATCAGGCATCACCTTTGAAGGACCAAGCGGGGAACTCACCCTAAAGTGTTCTCTAAACAGCTCAGCAATGCCCTTACTGTCACTCACACCTCCCACACTCACAGGGATGCCAGGCTTAGGATTCAACTTACTTGTTGCCTTCCAAAAATCGCCAAACTTATTTGAGGAACGATGTATAAGCCAACTAAAAAATATCTATAGTTCCGACGAGATAATTGATCTGAATATTAGAAATTATTACGAGATTCTTAACTTAGCTTCATTTTTTACCGAGTCCACAGTTGTAGTAGTCATAAAGTTTCCCATTACATTTACTACTGAGTATCAGTTATATGAATTGTGCCCCGTTCCAAACAAGAATAGCGTAATTATAGTACCACCTGCACCTTATATAGCATCCAATTCTCAGGAATTTGTGTATATAGAGGCTGAATGCCCGAAGGTCAGTACCTGGCACCTATGCGAGCAGAGAATCGTCCACCAAATTATGTCAAAAACAGACTGTATTCAAAAACTCATACAATCTCAGGAGATAGATGTAACGTGCATAACCACGCCTATCTCTCTGACTAAGGAAGCTATGATCGAGCTAGACAGCTACCATTACATAATGGCTTTCCCCAACAGTACAAAAGTCAAATTATCCTGTGGCAAAGAACGATATCAGATGTTACAAGGAAGCTTTTTGGTCACCGTTCCTCAAGGTTGCAAGATAAAAACCCCAGAGATCAGTATAATCAATTTGGATAACAAATTAGTCGGGCAACCATTAGAAATCATGGCTCTACCGCACTATGAGATATTAACGAAAACACGCAGTTTTCATTTGCAGACTACAGATTTAAGCAGTCTTCGTGAAATTCAGGACCAAATTACCATGCAAGATGAAATACAAGTTAAATCATTAGACACGATTGGAATGTACCATACCACAATTCCATTTTATACACTCCTACTATGCGGTGCAGCCGCACTCAGCATCTTATATATTATTCGTCACCGCCGTCGAGCAGCGAAAGTAAATATTACGACTCAAACAGCTAATACCGAGTTGACAGAAGATGATAAAAGAGCCGCAACTTTTGGAGTCAAGGTCACCAAATAGTTGCTTATCTGGCAAGGGAGATGTTACGAGGCCAACCTGCAAGCTCAGCACATCGTACCGTCAAAGTGACCGATCGTATTACGATACCGCGCTTCCCACGTAACCGACTATTGTCATCGCCTTTTCTTTACCTAACTTCGGTGGGAACGGACACTGATACATTAAACCTAATTATTAAGGAATCTATTTTTATAATTTCTATGTGAAACTTTTAAACTTTCAATTATATTTCGTAACCTAAAAAGGACTTACTTATTGGAGTTTCCCGACACACGCCCCACACATATCTTACTTATGAACAAACACAAAATCCAAAAAAGTAACACATAACATAACATAACATCACGCCTTGTTTCTCCGAAGGGTTGGGCAGAGGTGTACCTGTACCTAGTAGGTACACCCACATTTCGCCAGTTATGTTTAAGTCCCATGTAATAGGGGGCGAGCCTACTGCCATCAACTGGGCACAAATCCAGACTCCGGGCTGCTACTGAGAAATTCCAGATAGAAAAACCCAATAACATTTTGCCCGACCCGGGAATCGAACCCAGAACCTCATGCTCAGCAGTAGCGCTTGCGACCACTAGACCAACGAGGCAGTTAAAAATAAAGTAAGCCAAAAAAGTGAGTATTTGATAAAATGTAGTCAATGCTATTATTAACGCAGTTTCAGCGCAAGTGGATGAAAAGAAGTCCAAAATTGTTGGTAGACGATTTATTGAATAGAACAATCATTTAAAATGCTTGTTTATTAGTACATATTTCACTTTGTTGTTTTTCTAAATTGTTTATTTTTTAATACCAACTGATTAAAATAAATAATATCTTATATTTTGATATTACTATAAATACTTATCGGTTTTTTACGAAACCTGTTATTATAAGTTATTGGCTAGCAGCCCACGCCATTGTCACAATATCAAGACCTGCTGTCTTGATATTGTGTCGAAAATAGTTTTTTTTTTGTCTCCAAATTTCTGCTATTACATTGATAAACTCTGCAAATGCCGTGAAATTACTACTGTGGGAATTAGTGCGAGGTTAAATAAAATTTCAATGTCATGAGTAGTGTTTATTTGATAATTACAGACAAAAATGTTACAATAATATTGTTTATCGATAAAATTTTGGAATCCCTATTATTTTTGTAGGTATTTGCGGTGAAATTGTGGCTTGGTGTGGAGGGCACGCGCAAGCGTTTATGCTCTGGCGTTCAAAAGGTTAAATACATGTCGGAGTGAGACATTGGGGAGGGATTGTGATTCCATCCTCTGAAATTGTAGTGGGCTGTTTGTGGATCTCGGGTAATTAAAAGATGATAACAGCTTCTTACACTTAGTTTATGTACTTACGCATGGTCTTTACAGTTAGGTACACAAATCACAATTAATAACTATTGTCCTAATTAATCTGGTCCATTAATAATAATAATAGAAATAAAGTAATAAAACTTGGTATTTAATCTATGTGCGCACGCGTCTCATGAACGTGTGACAGTTCCTAGGGCTGAAGGGTGATTGGCGCTCCTGTTGTTTCCGGCGCCCTCGCCCTGCGGTCCTTAGACTCCGTCATAGCGCACCGACTGTATAGAGTACTTCAGTCGGCAACACTGTATTTCATGCGACATACAAATAAATTATATTTTTAAATATTAGAATAAAAAATATGTAAAACATTTAAAAATATAAAAAAATAGTAGCCCACCGGTATCCGGAATAGGGTCCAAGCTACTGGCGGTCAGGGCTCCAGAGAGAGGAACCTTCTAACAATGCGAGCCGTGTCCAGGAGTACCGCTTTCTGAATCCCTTAAATCCAGCTGCCCAACGAGAGCCTCCTTAGGTGTTGGTCGAGGCTCTTGGTAAGCCATTGGCTGATACGACTATCGGCACAATGATCGCTGAGTCCACATCCCACATGTCTACAACCTCGCGAGCCAAGTCAAGATACTTAATTTGTTTATCTTTCTCGGCTTTCACGAGGTTCCCGACATGCGGGGCCGTTATGTCAATGATCATTGCGCGCCGCTCTCCTCGATCCACCACCACTATATCAGGCTTATTGGTAACAATAGTCCTGTCAGTGATGATGGATCGATCCCAGTACAATGTGATATTTTCATTTTCGAGACTTGGGTCGGGCGCATACCTGTAGTACGGTACTTCCGATTCCACAAGGCTGTATTTCAGAGCAAGTTGCTGATGCATAATCCTGGCTACAAGGTTGTGTCTATGCAAGTACTCTTCGTTAGCTAGACGAGAACACCCGGAGATAATGTGTCGGATTGATTCTCCCGGACGGTGGCATGGCCGACAGATGTCAACCGTGCCGTCCTTTACAATGAATCTCCGGTAATTATTTGTCATCATAACTTCGTCCATAATTGCACAGACAAAACCTTCGGTTCCCCCAAAACGCAGCCAGGCTACGGACGCTAATAAATCAACATCGGGTCCATGTAGGGCCCGGAAGTAGCGTCCGTGAAGCTCCTTACTCTGCTATACCTCCTTGCGATCGTTAGTATCAAGCACTACAGGCTTGCGCCAGTTCTCATTAGCCAACGAGAGCGGGATAAGGCCCTTGTCCACCGCGACCACAGTAGTATATTATTGGGCATTCTATACCACTGTCGGCAAGTCGCGAGGCGAGTGCACCTCGCTCCGGACAGTGGTATAGAATGCCCAATAATCGATAATCGACTCGACTCTCTACTCGACCGTCGATCGTGCGAGTACGATCGGGCTAGTTCAGGACAGTAGTGTGACCTATACCACTGTCGGCAAGTCGCGAGGCGAGTGCGCTTCGCTCCGGACTGCAGTGGTATAGAATGCCCAATAATCGATAATCGACTCGACTTTTTACTCGACCGTCGATCGTGCGAGTACGATCAGGCTAGTTCAGGACAGTAGTGTGACCTACATAATGCTCAATAACAATCAATTCGACTGACTGGTATGTGACTGTACTCTACTAAATATCAGGCTAGTTTTAGGACAGTAGTGTACTTTACATAATGCTGAATAACAATCAATTCAACTGAGTAGTGTAGACTACAATAATATTAACTGCTTAAATAAAAAATCTTTCAAGTTATTTGGTTTATTTGTCATAAAACATTGGTTTCACTGGAAACAATACATCTACCGAAGTCACAAACTCTTGTAGTTTTCGCCATTGAGGAGAATCTGTGTCGGTCTGGAACTTGAGTCGGATGAGCGCCTTCTTCCACAGCTCCAGATTGTCGGTGAGACGCGCGTCGTCAGCCTTGTACACCTTGCAGTCGACGTAGTACTCTCCATCGATTCTCGCTGATCGCCGCTCGCTGCCGTTGGCCACTCGGTTCACGAAGAAGGACGATAGACATGTGCCCGATGAATCATCTTTGAGCTCGGTGTCAGTTCCGCGGTGTTTACTGATACCGAATATATCGTTACCAGTATTGATTTTCTTACTGAAACAACAACAAAATCTTCTGTTATTATTCTGCTATTACAGCAATATGTATGTAAATACCTCAAGTATAAACTTGAAATTACAAAACATCATAGATCTAGACAAAGAAAGAGATATCGGTAATATCTAAGACACAGCTATCAGTGAGCAGTCTCAAACAGTGGACCATTAAATTATAAGAAATAGAAATAATTGTTAATACTGAAATAATTACACCGAGAACACTTTGTTACTCAAAGGCAAAGCACAAATAAATAATTCAAGATTTTGTTTACCTCGTACGAATTAAGTTCGCTGATAGTGAGCGCGACTTGCGTTTTCCATTGGTGTCTGCAGACGGTTTGCGGCTGGAAGTAGTTTTCTTTTCAGTGATCGGAGCTTGTTGAAAGTATTCGCACTCAGAGTCAGACCTAAAACAAACACATGAATTTTTTTGTTAAACATATTAAAATACAGCGAACAGGACCAGAGCCCTAAACTATGAAACGGTTGAAAAGTTTTGACTTACATTTTTCCAATTATGCCCAACCGGTTTGATGAGTTTGTGAAGGCTGGCAGCAGCAGGTGGCGGTGGCAGCGGATGCCTATCAGCACTGATGTTGACAACAACTCGTGGTACACAATTATGACTGAGCGTAGAGCACTTCTTGAAGATAACTTCTTCACTTGCAGACTTCAATAAGTTTGTATCGAGTACTCCGAAAACATGTAGCTTATAAGACGGAAACGAACGTCAATCCATTATATTAAAAAGTACTAAAACCGATCGTGTTATGTAGCATGAAACAACTTTACCTCTTGAACGTAGGTATTATATCCGTTCAAAAAATGGTAACTAGGGATTACTCAAGTTGAATCTAATGTCAATGCAGCAAAACGACTTAGGGTTGTCAAAACAATAACGTGCAAGCAACAAACAACGCTTATATGTATAATACTAGCTGTGCCCGCGACTTCGTTCGCGTGGATGACGAAACTTACACTTAACACGGAATATGTTTGTGATGAACGTTGCATTGGTGACTAGAAACAATTTATTAATTCAGATTACATATTCAAACAATTTTTTGCAATGTAAGTTTAATTTAAGGACTTGTATTTGCTATTTAATACTTGGGTTAAGCACAGAAAATAAGTTATTTGTTAGAATTAGGTCTAATAACAAGTTTTTAATAATTTTATTCAGTCATACAATTACATTTTCAATTTAATGATTTTTGTGAATTGCTTATCCATTCATACCTTGATATGAACGTGTGTCAACCTTACCTAAAATAGCTGATTGTTGAAAGTGCAATTTAGCTGATTGGAAAGAATATTCGGAGCGCACGTGTAATATTGTATGCAATATCAAGCATTTTAATGAAATATTATATTACATCGAAAAAATATCGTTTGACTAACTGTAACTAATTATTTTAATTATTGATTGTTAGTAGGTAGGTCCTACTAACAATCAATAATTAAAATAATTTATTGTTTGCATATATCACAGAGTACAAAGTATCTTTACAACGGTCGAATTTTTTATTACATATTTTGAAGAACAAAATAATAATTACATTATTTTGTTTTTTTCTGTGTAAAATATTGATGTAGGTATATTTCAATTACAAGTGGTTACCGTTTTTTACTTTTATTTCCAGAAATATTTTGAAGAACTGATCATCAAATGAGAGAGCGTGAGCAAAGCATCCCTGTTGGAATCTCAAAAATGAGATAGTTGTGCTATGGAGCATTATACATATGTATATGTATATCATTACATATTTTGAAGGTAATTATAAATTATTTTTTTAATACATAACATTGTTGAATATTTCATTACAATTAGATACTTACCTATTTTTGTATTTTCAGAAATATTTTGATAAACATTTCGATTAGTTCATGAAGAACTGATCGTCAAACGAAAGCCCGAGAGCAAAGCATCCCTATTCCCTGTTGGACTCTCAACAATTAGATAGTTGTGCTATGGAGCATTATACATATGTATATGTATATCATTACATATTTTGAAGGTAATTATAAATTATTTTTTCACTACATAACATTGTTGAATATTTCATTACAAGTAAATACTTACCTATTTTTGTATTTTTTCAGAAATATTTTGATAAACACTTCGATTAGTTCGTGAAGAACTGATCGTCAAACGAGAGCCCGAGAGCAAAGCATCCCTATTCCCTGTTGGACTTTCAACAATTAGATAGTTCTGCTACGCTATTTACTTGGAGTGTTTATACAATACTTACTTTTAGAGCTGGTTTACCTAGGTAAGATTTTAGTTGTAAGTATCAGTCTGTTTTTTTTGAATTTTATGACTGTATTGTATGATTATTAGTTCCATAAATAACATAATAATAATGCCTCACTGTTCGGTCTGTAAAGTATTTGTAGATAGTCGACGATGGTCTGGTCATTTACGTAGTAGTATTCAAACAATAGCGCGATCCCTTTTTGTGATAACGTTACGATTATTAATTCATCGTTTAAACAACGAATCGTAAGTTACAAGATCATTGCGACTAGCGAACAAATAAATAATTTCCCTGAGATTTTTCTCAATAATATTAGTGAACAAGTTAAAAAATTAATAAATCGATCCCTACAGAAACACAAAGCTGTCAAAATTAATTACGAACTTTTTTGTTATTTTCTTATGTTTAAAAATGATCAACAGGAATTAAAATCATTCGTTACGAAAAACTTTGTGATTAATTTAAATTACGATTTTGATTCTATTTATAAATCAACAGTTGATTTACTGTTAAAGAAAATTGAAGAGTTTCAGGAGAGAGATAGTGGTTGGACATTCATGTGCAATTCACATTTAGAAATAAATATTAATAAATATCAACCTTTCGGCGGATCTAAATTCATAACTTTGCCAAAATTTATAAAAAATAAAAAAGCATGTTTGAATATTCGAAACAATGACGAGTATTGCTTTTTATGGTGTATTGTGGCGGCGCTATACCCCACGGACCGACATCCCGACAGAGTTTCATCTTATCCCTACTTCCAAGATGTTTTGAATATTGATGATTTGTCATTTCCAATCACATTTTCGGACATAGCTGTGTTTGAGAAAAATAATCCCTTTCTAAATATATTCGTGTATGCTTTAAAAAATGATAAGACTATTGTTGGACCCTTGTATAAATCATCGAATAAAAATTCCAAGAGCATTCATCTATTGCTTATAGAAAATAATACTAATTCTCATTACTGTCTTATCAAAGATTTGTCGCGTCTAGTCAGGAATCAGATAACCAAACATCATGCTAAACTTTACTTTTGCGAAACATGCTTATTGTTTTTTCCAACGCACAGTCAAATTGAATCACACTTGTGTGGAGGGGTTGTTACAGTTTTACCAGAAACGGGATCATTCTTAAAATTTAAAAATTATGATAGAAAACAAGACATTCCTTTCGTCATATATGCTGATTTCGAAACATTACTCGAACCAATTTCCGGCGATGAATTCAACACCGTCAATACGTCATACTCACAACGCCACGTGCCGGCCGCGTTCGCCTATAATGTAGTGTCATCATTTAATAATAGCTATAGAAGTTATCGCGGAAAAGATTGTGTTTCAAAATTTGTACATTTTCTGATGGAAGATGTTAAAACAATACATAGATTTATAACCAAAAACCAGCCTATGATATTCACAGAAGAAGACGCTCTAGATTTTAAACGCGCCGTTAAGTGCTACATTTGTGAAAATCTACTGTTAAACGATAGAGTAAGGGATCACTGTCATATTACTGGTCGATACCGAGGCGCAGCACATCGACATTGTAATCTGCAACATAAAGTACCGAAATTCGTTCCAATATTCTTTCATAATTTATCTGGATACGATTGTCATTTATTTATAAAAGAGTTAGGCGAAATTCCAGGGCAAATTAAAATAATACCTAAGACCAAGGAAAAATATACAGCATTCACAAAGTTTGTTCCTATTGCTGATAACGATTTTATACAAATTAGGTTTTTAGATTCTTTCAACTTTTTAGGAACAAGTTTGGACAAACTTGCTAAAACATTGCAGGTAGAAGATTTTGTTAATCTTAAATCTCATTTTCCTGATGAAAGACAATTTAGTTTGCTGACTCGTAAAGGCATTTATCCGTATGATTATATGACAGATTGGAAATGTTACGAACAAACATCATTACCGCCTAAGAGTTGTTTTCATAATTCGTTGACCAACGAAGATATAAGCGATGTAGATTATAATCACGCTCAGACTGTTTGGGATGAATTCAATATTAATGACCTAGGTAATTATACTGATCTATACTTAAAAACAGATGTGCTTTTACTGACAGATATATTTCAAAATTTCCGAAAAACCTGTAAACAATATTACAAACTTGATCCCGCGTTTTACATAACTGCACCTAGCTTATCTTTCGATGCAATGTTACTAAAAACAGGCGTTCAGTTAGAACTCGTGTCGGACTTGGCTATTGTCAGAATGATCCAAAGCGGAATACGTGGGGGTCTGTGCATGTGTTCCCATCGATATGCAAAAGCCAATCATAAATACATGTCAGAATATGATGCATCACAGCCTGATTGTGTCATAGTGTATCTAGACTGTAATAATCTATATGGTTTTAGTATGTGTCAGTATTTACCGCATTCTAGTTTTAGATTTCTCAGTGAAAATGAATTAGATAATTTTCATGTTGAAAATGTTGAGGATAACGATGAATGGGGCTTTATATTAGAAGTCGATCTTTTGTATCCTGATCATTTACACAATCACCACAATGATTTACCATTTTGTCCTGAGAAATGTGTACCTCCAGGAGGAAAAACAAAGAAATTAATTGCAAATTTGCATAATAAGTATAATTATGTGATACATTACGTTCATTTAAAGAAGTGTTTAGAACATGGTTTAATATTACGTAAAGTTCACAGAGTTATTACTTTCAAGCAGAGTCCATATTTAAAACAGTACATAGAATTAAATACTAAATTAAGGCAAATGGCAAAAAGTTCATTCGAACAAGACTTTTTTAAGTTGTTGAACAACAGTGTTTTTGGTAAGACATTAGAAAATACAGAAAATAGAGTAACCGTCCATTTAGTTAATCAATGGTCTGATCAATCTAATCGAACCAAGAAATGTATATCCGCCGAGAGACTTGTAGCCAACCCTTATTTCCATAGTGCATCTATGCTTTCTGAAAATTTAGTTGCAATACAAATGAAACCAGATCAAATAATTTTAGATAAGCCTATTTATATTGGGTTCACTGTATTAGAACTTTCTAAGTCACATATGTATGACTTTCATTACAATACAGTAAAGCCTTTTTATAAAGACCGAGTGAAGCTGTGTTATACAGATACTGATTCGTTTGTTTATAAAATATTCACTAATGATTTTTATCACGATTTGAAGTATCATTTTTTACAATATTTTGACACTAGTAACTATAACGATAAAAATGATTTTAAGATACCAATAAGAAACAAAAAAGTTCCAGGGCTGTTTAAGGATGAAATGAGTGGAAAATATATATCTGATTTCGTTGGACTGAGATCAAAACTTTACTCTATAAAGACTCCTCATACAGTCATTAAAAAAGCCAAAGGAGTAAAATCATGCGTAGTAAGAGACTTAAATATAACAGATTATGAAGATATTTTATTTAATGGTGGAGTTATTCGTAGAAAAAATATTATGTTTAAATCAATAAAGCACGAAATATTCACTCGGAGTGTCAACAAAATAGCTTTATCTAACAATGACGATAAACGTTCGATATCTGTAGATCGAATATCAACGCGAGCCTGGGGTCACACATTTATTTTAAAGAATGATTTTGAGGTTTTTGAGACCAAGTAGAATGTGTTAAAATAAGTATTATAGTTTTAATATTAAATATGTAAAACCTATGCTAACTTATGTAGTAAAATAATCCTAGTTTAGTTTTAGAAATTAAGTCTACCTATTTAATTTTAATGTAAATATAATTTATGATTTTAATAAAACTGATTTGTAAATAAAAAATAAATAAAATGTGAATCATTAAAATTTCCACTTGTTTAATTTTTTATTACCTATTTATTTAAAGTCATACTAAGATACTCTCAAACAATTAAAATTATATTATGTACGCAACACAATAAGACTCATTTTCAAAGTACACGATCAAGTAATATGATCATTACGCTATTCAGTACATATAAAACTCACGACTGTTCATTGCCCTCGACGATAAATGCATAGTTAGCATTTATATGGTTATTGCGATCTAACTTGCATAATGTGCATGTTGTTCATTTACGAAATATTACTCACCTAGAGTAGGTTGTAAAATGTGTGCCCGCGCTAGGTGTGTGTGTAACAGTTGAAACGAGTGCTGCGAATATAAATTCTATTTTTGCGCAAAAACCAAACTAGTGATAAAGAAAAATATACTGTGGTGTGTCTGTCAAAACTACTTGAGTGACTGTGAAATCAGAACTAAAAAATAATAAGTGGTAATTAAGTTATTCACAAAAACAATTCTAAAAATTTGAATAACGAACTATTGAGAAAAAACACAGTGTCGCGTAATTGGAAAGGACCGCGTTCTGTGTCGATCTGTGTCTCAGCGTGTCACCGCGACGGACGACCGCAGCGGTAAGCTCCGCCCACCTAACACTGTGTCGCACAGTGAACGGCTGCTGGAAAGGATCGCGTTCTGTGTCGATCTGTGCCGATCCTTATCTACAGTTCGACCGTCATTTATTTTGCCTCTGCGAAGTGGTTGTCGGCTATCAAGAAGATAATAAACG
Organism: Xanthia togata; assembly: GCA_963853775.1. Lineage (NCBI taxonomy): Eukaryota > Metazoa > Arthropoda > Insecta > Lepidoptera > Noctuidae > Xanthia > Xanthia togata. The sequence goes on along the minus strand of OY970791.1, from coordinate 31,030,147 downwards.
AAGATATTAGTAATTATTTATACTTTTTTTTTTGAATTCTAATATCGATCTGAACTTGACTTGAAGTGTTAACTTGAGGGACCACTCCGCATGAAAGTATCAGGTTCGAGCTCAGCTATCTGAAATCTCTTTTTGGACATTGGAGATTGTCATAGATGGCAGATATGAACAATGTAACGTTTAGAAGGCCGATAGTGAGATCTAAATCCTTAGAGACATTAGACATGAGCGTCTCCCTGAATTCCTCAGACTCAGAGGAATTATTAGGCAAAAGTTTAGACGTGTCAACCAATGTTCTTGCATTATGCCGAGAGGAAAGGAATAAGGAAGTAAATATTCTTAAGTCGAACTTACAAAGCACACAACAAGAGTTAGAAAATGTCATATTAGAAAATACAGACTTGAAGTCAAAATTAGCTCAACTCTCTCAAGAAATAGAAATGTTAAAACAAATATGCAAGAGTCCCTTACCTTCACTTCGTAAAGTACAGCGCTCGACACGTAATTCCAGTGCCAGACGTCGACTAACGGATTCTTTCAAAATCACACCACAAAACCAAGATTCTATCCAATGCGCTCAGACCAGTCCTAAATCTACAGTTAAGTTGTCTGAGGACAAAAATTGTCACCAAAATAATAGTTCTCCTGAAGCCGATAACATAACTCCTGTTACTCAATGCTCACAATTCCAAGACCATCCAGTATCCACTGAAGTCATCTTGAGCAACAAGCCGAAGACAAAACACAGGCTATGTATAGTAAGCGCAAATAGTAAAAACAACATCCTGTCAATAACAGAAAAATCCTTTAGTGAATACAAATATTGCCATTACATAACAACAGGCGCTAATGCAGAATTACTACTAAAAGACATAGACACTAAAATTGCTGACTACACCATGAGGGATTATTGCGTCATACTGTTGGGAGAAGAAGATTTTAGAAGGACAAATAATTATATGACCACTATCTTCAATATACGAATAACCTTACAGAGCTTGAAGCACACAAATGTTATTGTTTGTTTCCCGACATACAAATGTAATAGCAATTTCAACTTATTTAACTGGCGTGTGGAAACTTTTATTAATCTATTAAACTTGGATGTCTTACACCATGATCATGTGTATCTATTAGACAGCAACCGAAATTTGAAGTACGATAACAGCATGTTTGATAGACACTCGGGTAAAATAAACAATTTTGGTATGCAATCTATATTTCTTGACTTATTAAATCTTATGAAGCAATTACAAAATTATAATAATAATAATAACTTAGCTTCTACTTGTTTGTCGTCAAACGAGTTTTTTCTTGACGAATAATACATCCTGTACGCAATTTAATTGTAATGAAGTTAGTGCTGATAGAAATACTAGAGTAAACAGTGTAAATAATAGTAGCCTGACAGATGAACAAATAAATATCTTTCATCAAAACCTATGTGGATTGAATAATAAAATAGATGAGTTTGAATTATACTTAGAAAGTCTACAAAATAGATTCCATTACTTATGTATTAGCGAGCATTTTCTTAATGATAATTCAATTAACCTGTTAAATCTCAACCATTACAGAGTAGCATCTTGCAATACCCGAGTAAAGAAGCAAAGAGGAGGTACAGTCATACTCGCAAGAAAAGATAGAGATTTCGAGGAGTTAAAGATAGCCAAAAAATTATGCAAGATGGAATCTTTCGAGGTTTGTGCTGTAAAGGATAAACCCACTGGTGTGTGTATATGTTGTGTATACCGTAGCCCTTACGATAAAAACCTGTCAATTTTTATGAATAGTCTGGAACAATTGCTTGAACATCTTTTTAAATATAACTGTTGTGTTTGTGGTGACTTTAATATAAATCTACTAGCCGAGAATAATAAGAAACATGATTTTGTTAATCTTATGACTTGTTATAACTTTGGAGCTCTTATAAATACCATAACCTTTGTAAGGAATAATTCTGAATCATGCATCGATAATATATTTACCAACATTTCAAATGACCATATAATATCCTGTAATGTTGACCATAATGGTTTAGCTGATGGGCACGCTGGTTTACTGTGCTGCTTAACTATGCCAAGTAATCAAAATAACAAACATAAAAAACCAGCAATATATACAGGGTGTCCAAGAACCTGGCGTCCAACTGGATTCCCACGATGCCCCAAGTTCTAACAGTACTCAGAAAAATATTTTAAAAAATCCACCCCATGTACTTACAGAATTATACTGATTTCAAAAAAAAAGGGGAAATGAGCACCCTGTGACATACTTTTGAATGCTGTGACTGCTAATGCTGATAATTTCGATATTTCTTGGAGGTTTTGTAATCTAGGGTATTGCTGTGTCTAAATAGAATGTAAAAATAATGTACTTATTGTACCATTTTAAAATAAAATATTATTTTAACTAAAGGTGATATGGAAAACTATTGAATTTCGCAACTTTGACCGACTGTAGTGTAAAAAAAATGTACCAAAATAGTATGGCAAGTGACGTCAAATTTTGACGCGTTTATTCCTCTTTTTAAAAAGGTATAATACTTACACATTAATTTGAAAAAAAAAAATTTTGATAATATTTTTACTCAACAACCCAATTTTTACGATGTCTTACAGAATTCTTAGAAAGAAAAATTTACGACGAATTGAATCTAACCTCTAAAGAATTACTATTGTATGCTCATAAAAATAACAACAGGCCTCTCAAAAAACAGGTTAGACCGTAAGGGACGGTAAGTGCATGCATCTCACCATAGTGATTCGTTATTACAACAGGAGGGAGCAAGACAGAAACTATCTTTGCGATTTGCTGGTTCTTCTTTATGGTACCCCATTATTCAGGTAAGAGTGAGGGAGAAAAAGGTTAGAGGTGCGAGTGAGATAGATAGTGACGCTATCTGGGATCGTGCTATTTAGGATAACAGTACGGTCAGTACGCGTCACTGCCTCCTGCCGTTACTACGCACCTCTCTCTTATTGTTACCATTGATCACGTACTACGATGTCGTATAATAATGTGTCGGTTATGAACACTTCTGACTCGTCACTTTTTGATGCCACGATGCAAAGCCTACCTGACCCATGCGACACCTCAGAACTATGTGACCTACAAATAAAATTATCATCTATAACGGAAGAATTGTTGATAGCAAATAATGAAATTGATAACTTAAATGCAGAAAATACGAATTTAAAATCGGAACTGGAAAGATGTCATAAAATCATAGAATTATATAAAAAGGTTGGATATGGGGACTCACTTTCTGCCACACCAACGTCTGTGCGGAAGCAGAAAAAGAGAGATGGGAATGAGGCTGACTCTTCTTCAAAATTACCTAATCATCGTACTGTGATTGCCGGAAAATCTGTTAGTGTGGAACAAACGACCCTAGACACAAATTTAAAAAGAAGTTGTTCTAGCAATCAGGATATAGAGGAACAAGATAAACTTATCACTCCCAGTATTCACAAGAAAAGTCCACTCGTTCGCCACAAAAATAAGTTGTGTATATTAAGTACAAATAATAAAAACAGCATATGCAGTATAATGCAAGATAAGTTCGCGAGCTCATTTGATTGCTGCCATTATTTGATATCGAACGGGAAAACTCAACACCTGCTGGAAGGCTTACAGGAAAAACTTGTGAAATTTACTATGAATGACTTTTGTGTAGTTCTTTTAGGCGATGAAGACTTTAAGAAAACTAATAACTATTTTGAAATTATATTCCAAATAAGAGAAGTGTTTCACAACATAAATTATACTAATGTGATCATATGTGCACCGACCTATAAATACGGATACCATGCTAACTTATTTAACAGTAGAGTAGAAACTTTCAATAATCTTTTGTATCTAGATGTATTGACTTATGAACATTTGTATCTGTTAGACAGTAACTTAAACTTAACCTATGACTACAAGGTATATGATAAACGAACTGGTACAATAAGTAACCATGGAATGTATATTATATTTAAGGACATACACAATTTAATAATTGACATACAATATAATAATCGCGAATGTAATAAAATTGATATAACCCTAGATAATAATTTAACAAATAAGGATAAATTTTTTCTTGACTAAATATTTATGTACATTACATCAAAACATTGCCGGTCTCCTTAGTAAAGCTGATGCTCTCTCAGTCTGTTTAAGTGAGCTCTCCGACCGAGATATTGATGTAGACGTAATATGCATTTCTGAGCATTTTATGATGGCTGGCAGTGAGAATCAGTTACACATACCTAACTATAGTTTAGCGGCATGTTATAGTAGAAAGGCGAGTAAGCGAGGAGGTGCATGTATCCTCGTTAAGCGTAACTTACAATGGAAGGAATTGCCCACCATAACAAAAATGTCATCACAAAGCATATTTGAATGTTGTGCAGTTAAATTGACTGATTATAATATTATATTTGTGTGTATTTATAGAGTTCCGAACTCAAATAACTTAAATGAGTTCTTTGATAAACTTGAAATTCTTTTAAAATATTTATCCAAACAAAGATGTAAGAATATAGTCATAGCTGGTGATTACAACATTGACATTTTAAAGAAAACTAAGCAATCAACCGAATTTGAATGTATTCTCTTAAACTCGAATTTACAACTAGCATTAAGGCAACATACTCGGACTGCGAGCCGAACATGTATCGACAATTTTGCTCATGATTTTGGTAAACGTTGTAAGACTGAAGTAGTGGAGTTCGCGCTATCCGACCACACAGCACAGCTTTTAAAGTGTCCCGTACGAAAAAAGGATGCTCATAAATATTATCGTAAAATGACACGAGATTACAGTCCAGAAAATATAGAAAAATTCAAAACTTGTCTAGGCAGTCTCTCCTTCTCCGATATGTATGAGATGGAAGATTCAAATGCAGCTTACAACTGTTTTATAGAAACTTTCAAATTATTTTATGATTTATGTTTCCCCAATAAAATTGTTACCGTTAACATAGTAAAAAAACCTGCTTGGGTATCACGTGGGATTAAGATCTGTAGCAAAAATAAAAGGAATCTCCTATGGAAATACAGGTTAAAACCAAATCAATCAAACAGAGTTAAATTCAAAAATTATTCAAGATTATTTAAAAAAATTATTAATCTAACTAAAAAAGCTCAAAACACTTACAATATTAAAACCTCAAATAACAAATCAAAAACCACATGGCAAATCATCAATAAGTCCAAAAGTGAAAACTTGAGAACTTGTATTACTTGCATCAACTCTGAAAATAAAAAAATTGCTCAAAGGAAGGATATAGCCGATGCATTCAATAATTATTTTATCGATAAAATCCAGCCAACAAGTAACGCAGGAACGAACTCAACGTCACTGATCGATAGCAGAGCACAGTCTATGTTTTTGGCTCCGTGTACACCACATGACATATTCTATATTATAATGAAACTTAGAAACACGAACAGCGTTGGCTATGATGGTATTGCCACAAAAATATTAAAAGCAGTTGCATTGATAATATCTACACACTTATGTTTCATTATCAATCTTTGTATAAGCGCAGGCACCTTTCCTGATTCTTTAAAAAAGTCTATAGTAAAACCGCTTTATAAGAAGGAAAATCACGAATTGATGTCAAACTACAGACCGATTGCGATTATACCAGTGTTATCCAAAGTCTTCGAAAAATATATATCGGGGGAAATCAACAATTATTTAGAAAAATATCACATTTTAGCTGACGAACAAAAGGGATTTCGCAAAAACAAAAGTATAAATCTGGCTATTTATGAATTTCTACATAATGTCATGTTAAACGTAGATAAGAGGACACCTGTGTGCGCCATTTTCTGCGACATGACACAGGCTTTTGATTGTGTGCATTACAATTCCCTAGCAGCGAAACTTGAAGCGTATGGTATTAGGGGTAACGTCTTAAAACTAATTGAATCTTATCTTCACAAACGTAAGCAGGTTACCGAAATAAGTCAAATTTGCAACAAACGTGAGATAACTGTAAGATCCGAGGAACGAGAAGTAATATACGGAGTACCGCAAGGCAGTGTGGTGGGCCCTCCGATGTTCACTTTATATATAAATGACTTGCCTAAAGCTGTTGACCACCCAATGACACTTTTTGCTGACGATTGCACTGTGACTATAGCTTGTAATGACAAAAGTACGTATGAACATGACATTAATAATTCGCTTATATCTATCATAAATTGGCTTAATAATAATAATTTAATCATTAATTTAAAAAAGACTAATGTAATTCATTTCGGACAACGTACACATACAGCTAACAATAATAATGTCCAGTATAATAATATTAATATAAATGCAACTGACACAACAAAATTTCTGGGACTTATAATTGATGATAAGTTGTGTTGGAAGCCCCAAATAGAAGCTCTGAGTAAGAAAATAAGTAGTGCAGCCTACGCTTTGAAACAACTAGCAGCGGTTCTCAATAAAGATGCATTAATTACTGCGTACTATGGATTGGCTGAATCCATTCTTAGATACGGAGTTATTTTCTGGGGAAATAGTACGGACAATGAAGTAGCGTTTCGGGCCCAGAAAAGATGCATCAGATCGATGTTTCGACTTCAAACAACAGACAGCTGCAAACCCTATTTTAAAGAGCATAGAATATTGACATTACCCTCATTATACATTTTGGAAACGGTAATGTTCACTGTAAGTCATCCTAACTTATTCCAACGTTTGTCTGATGCTGTGCCAAGGAATAGACGTGACAATACTCTACTCTGTGTTCGCGGCGGTAAAACTGCTCTTTTGCATAAGAGCATTTATTACATGGCTCCGACCATATTTAATAAATTGCCCAAGTCATGGAGATTATTGGATGTATCTGGCCTTAAATTGAAATTGAGAAAATTATTAATAGAGAGATCTTATTATAGTATTTCGGAATTTATGAAAGAGGATATTTTTTCTTGATGATTATGTATTTTAATTTATTTTATTGTATAATGTATTGATAATTAAATTGAATTGACATTGAATTGAATTAATAATTAACTTGACATAATTGAATTAATAATTAACTTGACATTGAATTGAATTGATAATTGAACTGACATTGAATAGAATTGATAATTGAATTGTATTGATAATGTAGTACGATTGTTATAGTAATTTTATCATTTTGAATTTAATAAGTGTAGTCCCGGTTTAAAACCCAGCAACTGTACGCCACTCAACAATTTGTACGCCACGTCACGCGGCTGAACATGTTTGAACTTTCTTTTCTACTGTAATATCTTGCATGCAATGTATGTATACCATGTTTAAACAAATAAATATACTTACTTACTTACTTACTTACTTACGATTTAAAGCTTTGTTTATTGGACTCGATTACTCTTTGTGCTCTGGACTTTGAAACGAACTCTTTACGACGACCTTTGCCTGTGTTTGGACAGTTTGTGTTTTGTGTGTGCTACCATGGCGACCTACACTCCGCAAGAATACGCAAATATGCACTACATTTATGGAGAATGTAGAGGTAATGGACGAGCTGCAGCGAGACTTTACAGAGAAAGGTATCCGAGGGCTACGCGATATCCCGACCATCGAGTTTTCATTAATGTGCACAGATCACTATGTGACGGGCGGTTCCCCAATCAAGTAGCTGGTGAAGGACGACCCGTAAATGACTTCATACGCGATGAAGTTTTAGAGGCGGTGTCGGCAAATCCAAGCATCTCTGTGCGAGGAATAGAAGCTGATACGGGGATACCGAAGAGCACAGCACACAGTATTCTCCAAAAAGAAGAATATCATCCGTACCACGTACAGCGAGTGCAAAGTCTTTTACCTCGAGACTATCCGAGCCGAGTCGCGTTTTGTGAAACAATCCTGCAAAAACATCGAGAAGACGAAAACTTTATCGACAAAATTTTGTGGTCAGATGAATCAACATTTAAGAAGGATGGCTACATGAACCTACACAACTTGCACGAGTGGCATGTGGAAAATCCGCACTTGATGCGAGAAGATAGATCCCAGTACCGGTTCAAAGTGAACATGTGGACCGGTATTCTCTGTGGGAATATTATTGGTCCATTTGAGATGCCCGAGAATTTGACTGGCGAATCATATTTAAATTTTCTTCAAAATGATTTGCCAAACTTACTAGAAGAGACCCCACCAGATATGTGGTTCCAACACGACGGCTGTCCAGCACATTTTCGCGTATCCGTTAGAGAGTTTTTGGACGAGCAATACCCGAACAGGTGGATTGGGCGATCAGGAACAATCCCGTGGCCAGCCCGCTCACCTGACTTAAATCCGCTGGATTTTTTTTTCTGAGGAACTATGAAGGAGCTTGTTTATGCGAAGCCCATTAATGACATCGCTGACCTTCGTGAGAAGATAACACAAGCAGTGCAGGTGATACGTCAAAAAAGTTACTCGCGAAACATAAAGCGGTCCTTTTTAAGGAGAGTGAGAGCTTGTATTGCCGCGGGTGGTCAACATTTTGAACATTTATTGTAATAAAATATCTTTAAACTAACATTCTTTGCTTTTATTCTACTGGGAACCCATCTACCTGTGTGTATTTCCTTCTTGCTCACTCTTGGAACCGAAGTAAATAATAGTAGTAACATAACAGTTTCTAAGATAAGAAAGGGTCCGACAGTTACCGTTAGTAGGTAGGCACTTCGTAAAAATTGGGTTGTTGAGTAAAAATATTATCAAAATTTTTTTTTTCAAATTAATGTGTAAGTATTATACCTTTTTAAAAAGAGGAATAAACGCGTCAAAATTTGACGTCACTTGCCATACTATTTTGGTACATTTTTTTTACACTACAGTCGGTCAAAGTTGCGAAATTCAATAGTTTTCCATATCACCTTTAGTTAAAATAATATTTTATTTTAAAATGGTACAATAAGTACTTTATTTTTATATTCTATTTAGACACAGCAATACCCTAGATTACAAAACCTCCAAGAAATATCGAAATTATCAGCATTAGCAGTCACAGCATTCAAAAGTATGTCACAGGGTGCTCATTTCCCCTTTTTTTTTGAAATCAGTATAATTCTGTAAGTACATGGGGTGGATTTTTTAAAATATTTTTCTGAGTACTGTTAGAACTTGGGGCATCGTGGGAATCCAGTTGGACGCCAGGTTCTTGGACACCCTGTATAAGAAAAAGATTATTCAGTGTAAGTAATAAAAATGTATTTAGACAGTTACTGTTAAAACAGGAATGGAGCATTTTAGGCATCAACGAGTTTGTTAAAAAGCTTAACGACACATTTAAGACAGCTTTTAAAATTAAAACCAGACAGATGCATTCAGAACGAACTTCCTTAGCATGGGTCACACAGGGCATCAAGATGTCTAGTAAAATGAAGCGTTTTCTGGTTACAAGCAAAAATTGTAACGTTCATGGTAGCGTTACAAATTACGGAAAAACATATATAAGTTTATACAGGAAAATAATTAAAAAAGCAAAAAAAATAGCAGTGCAGTCTCAAATATCACGTTCTAAAAATATTTCTAGGGATGTATGGAAAATCATAAATAAACATAGGAACAAAACAAAAAAAGAACATAAAAGTATAATGTTAAGAGTAGGCAATAAACTCGTGACAGAGCCTATTGAAGTTGCCAATATCTTTGCAAAACAATTTGCAGAAGACACAAATATAAACATCACTAAAAGCATAGGAAGCAATTCGGCATTAGAATTATTACAGCAAAGTACAAAAAGAGTAGATAAAGAAATTACTTGGGAACCCGTCACAACTAGTGAGATTGTTAAATTAATAAATAAAATGGAATTTAAGTTATCGTGCGGTTTTGATGAATTACCTATAATGATATTTAAAGATAACATAGATATTTTAGCAGGACCTCTAAAATTTTTTTATAATAATTGCTTCAGGGACAGTATTTTTCCTGATCAACTGAAAATAGCCAAGGTGATCCCTGTCCACAAAAAAGGCTCCACTCAGGATCCTAAAATGTATAGACCTATATCTCTCTTGCCAACCTTATCAAAGATTTTCGAAAAGTTAATAAAAACTAGACTAATTACACATTTAAACAGAAACAGGGTCTTGAATTATAAACAATTTGGTTATCAATCTGGCGTAGGAACGCAAGATGCTATTGATACACTACTTAAGGAGGTCAGAAGTAAACTAAATTCAAAGCAAATGGTAGCCGGGCTCTTTTTAGATCTAAGTTCTGCTTTTGACTTAATAAACCACGACCTGTTAATAATTAAGCTTGAGCATTATGGCGTGAGAGGCAAAGCTATACAATTTCTGACATCCAACTTAAAAAATAGAAAAATGTTCGTGGAAGTGAAACAACAAATTCGCGTTGAAAATAACAATGAGAGGAATGTTTCAGACAATGCATTTCATCAGCAAGCAATTAGGTCTAAATTAAAAAACACGAGTGTAGGAGTTCCACAGGGATCTATATTGGGTCCTATTCTCTTTATTATATTTATTAACGATGTAATAGATTATGTGGAACATCTTTTAGGGGAACATACAAAGTTAGTGGTATTTGCAGATGATACTAATGCTGTCATTTCAGCAGATAACATTCAATCCCTTAATTTGCGCCTAAACGAAGCTTTAGAGGTATTTCACAATTGGTTCACTATCAATGGACTGAAAGTGAACGCTAGTAAAACCAACTTAATCCTATTTCGTACCACTGCCAAAAATAAAAGTCAACTAAATTGTTCTTTGGATGGAGTCCATGTCAGTATGGTTGAGGCAGTAAAGTTTTTGGGAGTACATGTTGATTGTTATTTAAACTGGAAACCAGAACTTGAAAGTTTAAAAAACTCCATCAGCTCAGCATGTTATGTACTGAGAAGCCTACGAGATGATATTGACATTACACAGTTAAAAAAAGTCTATTACGCGTTAATCGAGTCAAGGTTACGATACAGCATCTTATGCTGGGGAGGCAGCTACGGTTACAATATACAGAGAGCATTTGTTTTACAAAAAAGGGCCATTCGCACCATGGTTTGCATTCGTCAGCAGGAATCTTGTAAGGAGCACTTTGTAAATTTGAATATTCTTACTGTACCTTCCCTATATGTATTGGTGCTCCTAACACATTTTTCTAAATATGTACATCAATATGAGACTGAAGAGGAAAGAAAGCTTAGAGAGAGTACGAGAAGAAAGGAGTTTAAATCCACTAATATTCCTAAACTTAATATAGTAGAACACGGTACCTACCACATGTCAGTTAAAATGTTCAATAAACTTCCCGTTGATATAAAATTATCACTATACAAAAGGGACTTCAAAACTACATTGAAGCTTTACCTACTGGAAGGCTGCTATTATTCTCTTGATGATATTTAAATTGTAAACATACATATATTATACTAGTTTATCATTATTGTTGGTTCTGCTACTAGTAGTCTAAAAATCTTATAAGTATTTGTTCTTTAATTAAGTGGCATGTATTTTGTTATATTATTTTTTTTTTGTATAAAATCATTTCTAATAGGTATTCGACACAATGTAAAAATTGTTATGAATAAATAAATAAATAAATAAAAAAAAAAAGGTTCTTGTAAAATTCGAGTGCATCATAAACATGTCATCGGTAAGTAAAATATTTAATATTTTTTTATTACTAACGATTGTGTTCACAGCAATTTTAATCATACACATGAAACTTCCCTTGTAGTCGTAGAAGGTTGGGCAGAGATGAATTATGCACTTACATTTTCATCAGTTATTAGTAAGGTTTTTGTTATTATTTGAACACTGATCAAGACTCTTAGTTGTTACTGAGAAATGTCATCTAGCACTTAACCTCTGGGAATCAAACCCAAACACCACGTTTAAGCGTCGCGGTTTCGATCGCTGTGCCAACACAACAGTGTTATATTGTGTTTATATTTTTGTTACAGATTTCTGAATCAGAGCGTGTGTTCAGCCAGTATGCTCAGGATCCTTACGAGGGATTCTCCGAGATGCTTCGCTGTGAACCCGACCATAGCAAACAAGTGACGAAAGAGAAGAAATCCAAAAAACGATGCCGGGATATGTTGAAGAAGCAAAAACCAACAAAATCTTTCGTTATGAGTCGTCTACAGCGTCGAGGCATTAAATTAATAAAAATTTCAGTCGTCGATTTGTGCAATAACAACTCTCAAGCCAGTGATACTGATAGTGACAGTGAGAACGTTATAATAAATGCTCAATATATTGTCAAAGACGCTATAGACAGTGTTATGGACGAAACTGAGTCTTTAGTTAAAAAAATATCAAAATCTTTAATAGATAGTGACTTTTAATAACTGAACTGATTATGTAAACTCATCAATAAAGTTAATGTTACTGTCATTTAGTATGAGGTTATTTAGACTAGTTTTAAATACTGTAAAGAAATAAAAGCATATTTATCGTATTAAAGTTTTTTATTTATATACCTAGAAACCAATACACAAAATAAGTAGGTACACATTTCATGACCACTCTAAATACTTTCTTATACATAAAACATTTTTAAGGGCGCAATGCTTTAAATGTTTCTTACAATTTAATTTAGTTTTATCTTCACAATATTTTTTATGCAAAATAGAGAAATTAGGACATTGTTCTCTACCAAGATCTGACACTTTAAAATTCACGCAAAGCTCTTTTACCCACTTCACCTTCTCCAACCCGTTTACAACGATTTCCTTATTTTCTAGATACGGAACGATTATACGTTTAAATTCTCTATAGTCAATATATCCTTCATTCCAATAAATGCCTCTATTCCTTTCCAACCATTTAACTTGCCTTTTTTCGTCACTTGTTAAGTATTTAAACAAATATGGTGGTTTTATTAAAAATGATTGCGTATAATCACAACTAGCAAAAGCTAATTCCTTTATAATAAAATTATTATATAGATCTTTAAACCCTTGAACATCTACTATGATAGTATTCGGATTCATGATATTTTTCTCACAGTATTACTGAGCGGCTTATACTCAATAATACAATCGTTCAATATCAGACAGTATGCAGAAGTTTGATCTGGTATATCCGAATCACTCTCGATTTCCACTCTTACATCCACAACAGGACCTGTCTTTACATTATCAGCTTGTCTTGAGCAATCGATGAGAAATAGTGGTGCCAAATCTTTAAACTGTTTCTCACATAATAAGGGCTCCGAGCGGCGTCCGTAATAAGACTGTTGAAATCTGGTGTATTGTTCGTATAATAAAGCGAACCGGTTATTCGCAAAACTGGAATTTAGATTTTCATACGGGAAGTAAGTTGAATTGAGATACACTCTAACATCACGAACATGACAATGATCGAACTGGGACATATCAGAACTTGCATTGTTTTTTCTATTTGTCTGAAGACCCATAATTATGAATCTTGGTTTCTCTATTTGTGAGGAAGTTTTGATAGCCCAAGTATGTTTTGTAGTTTTGGGTAAAGCCGGATATTCGTACAGGTCCCAATTCCTGAAAATCATCTGGAGCGCTCGGTCTTTTTCTAACAGTTTAAGCAAATTTATTTTTTCTTTGTCGGACACTTTAACATGCGGTACCCGTCAGATAATTTTATCGATCTGAACGTCGTCTACAATTTCACCGGTGTTAAGTTTCACAGCATTCAGGTTGGTGTTACTTCGTAACAATATCAGTTCATGCCTGCTATTTATCACAACTTTCTTAAAGTCTTCTGCAAAACCCATTATGTTACAGAGTGGTATAGAAGCGGAAAATCTACCACCATTTATATTTTTTATGCCCTCGATATTCCAGCCCCACGCGTTAGATATTTTTGATTCACTCTCATTCATTGATATCAGCGATTTCATGGTGGTAGTTACGCCAGCATTTTTTATTCTATCAATTTCCACACCATTTAGTTCGTACCTAATATCTTGGAACAAGTACAGTAGAGCATTATTCGTAAAATGAATACTAGTGGCTTTCTCTTTCATATCCTTTTTGGTCACGATCACAGTTCCTTCCAAATACAAGGTACTAGCTGATGGAAGTATGTACAAGTCCTGTTGGTTGATAGGTATACGGATTTCATCGTTCCTGTTGAAACTGGTTACGTAGGGCTTGTAAGAATGAAATTCGATTCCTTCAACAGTGTTGTCGTATGTAGGAGAAGATAAAACATCTAAGATATTCATTTTAGCAATCCGATCGCTTTAAGGAAGGCCTTGTTGTCTTTAGTTAGTTTTATTTTCTTCTTATAGCGAGCTCTTATTTGGTTGGAATGTTGAGCGGAACTGATCTTTTTAATTTGTTGATGCTCATATTTATTGTAGTCAATCATGTTTTCTTCTTAAATGCAAATACAGCTGCAGTTCTTCACCTCGTAGATTTATTAAGCGATTATTTATGTCTAATAGCCTGATATGTATACAGCTTATATTGTTTTGGTTGATTGGAAAGTATATTACGTTTTTTGGGATTTCTATGATCCTATATCCAGGAGGCACATTGAGAGCAAATTCGTGGATAATATGACTCGGTTCTCCGTTTATGTACGATCCGCTTATAATATCACATTCAATTCTGACCACGGTCGTAGGTAAAATGTTGACGGGAAACTGTGACACATGCCATTTATTACCTTTTGATATCTACTTATCAAACCCCAGCAAACGTCTAAAATTATTTTCTTTTTCAAAATTTACATCTTTCGTACAGTACATAGTAGTTTTTAAAGTATTGTTATTGCAATCTAGTTTAATTGATGCACCTTTTATCTTAGATTTTAAATAATCACTGATATCTTGCAATTCATAGGTTCCCTCCGGTATTTCAATGATATCGGAGCCATAGTAAAACTTGTTATTTGTTTCATCAATGTTTGGAATAGAATTAAATGATGAGAAATGCAATAATGCACACTCATATTGTCCATTTAGTTGTAACGTATTAGGATAGTACGTGGATAAGATAGACGAGTTCCCGGTTATCGATAAAGTGAATGACATCTTGCAAATGATTGAAATGAAAAGAACACATTAATTTTATACATGTTTATTCCAAAATTTCCACAGATATTCTAAACATAGATGACCACAATTTACTGTATTAAACTTTTGATATCTTGTGTAGTTGTAATAAACACTACAATTCTTAAAATATCTCATTAATTCCATTGGAGGCTTTAAGTCTCCATAACTATCAAAGTATTCGCAATAGTCGGATACTTTAACATAAGCTACCCAATGCGTTCCTTCATTTTTAGAATCGTCTAAGTTAACAATTCCACATTCAATCCGTTTTGGCTTTCTTGGCAATTGATCCTTCATGTATACTCCTCGAAAGTGTGGGATGTCTCGTGCATGTTCTTGGATGTCGATGTTAGTCAGAGGACGATTAGGTAGCTTCTTTATCAGTTTTTTGGATGTTCTATGAATAATCCTTTACCATTTTTATGCGGTTTAATGTATAAACCCTTACCCAAAGCTAAAGCCTCCATAGTCTTATTATGACGTTCTGTTTCTCGCAAATTTTGTTGAGCTGCTTTGTAATCATTAACGGTTTTTGCAATACCCGCTGCACCACCAGCCAAAGTGCCTAAAGCTGATAAACCAGCAAAAATTGGAATTAAAGGCAAAATACCTCCAGTCTTTGGTATGGGTATGATTCGCGGTACCCGGATTTTCTGAATTTTTGGAAATATCTTTTTTGCTGCTAAGTAAGCAGCATTAATTAAAGCTTTACTATCTTTGTGTTTAATTTTCTTAATTTTTGATTTTATTTTCGATACAAAGTTTCGAAACGTTTTAATTCCGGCACCAGACTTTAGTTTGGCTTTCATCACTTTGCTCACTAGCCATGAGCTAAGTTTTTCACCTTTCCCAGCATCATTTGATTTAAGTCTTTGTTTTGCCATATTCATTAATTGTAAATCAGCTTTGTGACGATGTGATAAGTCCGTGTGCTTAGCGTATGCAATGTCGTGGTGCATACAAGCTTCATCCAACTTATTGATACCTCGGTCACCGCGTAATAAACGTTTCTGGAGTTTAGTTCCTGGTCCGCAATAATTATATCCAGGCAAATGAAGCTCAAACGGTAGATTTTCTATTATACTATTAACTAGTCCACCACCTTGCATTGTACAAACCGCAATGGAAAAATATTCAAAAAAAATGATTAATATATTTATTAAGTCAATCCACTAATGCAGCTTTATCAATCCAACTATTTTCATTATTGCTAAGACCCAACCATTTTACGTAAAGTTTTGTTCCTTTCTTTTTTAAAACTTTCTCTATCAAATAAACACCAGGATAGTTTGATTTCTGAAGTTCTTGTTCATAAAAGGTTCCTAATATAGTTTGCTTTCGTTGATCTTGTATATGGTATGTCACTGGTATTGTATTATTAATCTTCTTTACAGTAAAAAGTTCTGTTGACCAATTAGGAGTATAACCTTTCTCAAATGTTTGTATTTGCTGATACGAACATAATCACCAATTTTAAACTTAGGTTTACATGGAATAGATACATGTTTATATGCTTTCAAAATATTTTCTTTTATTACTTGCTCATTAGACTTGTTTACATCGATTGGTTTTAACTTAATAGTTCGATGTTTTGTGTTGTTATACGATTCCAGTATAACTTCTAATGGTTTACCCAACCACTTATAGTTTCCATTGAGTCTAAAATATTTGTACAATTTATTTTTTATGGTTTTAATTAGTCGCTCAACAATTGATGCTTTTTTGGTAGAAAACGATGAGTAATGGTTAATTTTGTATGTTTTCATGAGCGCTTGAAATGTGTTATTATAAAACTCTGTCCCCATATCAGTTTGTAAATTATCAGGTTTTCGATGAGTGTTAAGTAATATACGTTCAAATGCATGAGTCACATCAAGTCTATTTTTAGATTTTAGCGGCTGCGTCCAAGCATATTTTGAGAAGCAATCAATCACTATTAAAATGTAATTGTAGCCTTTGTTATATTTTCTTAGATTTTGCATGTCCATCAAATCAGCTTGCCATAAGTCGTCAATACTTTTTAGAACAACAGAACGTCGAAGGAAATTTCTTCGTGCAGTTTTGTGTATTTCATTTACAATTTGCTGTTTTGACATAATTTACAGCTTTTTAAACAATTTATCAACATCTGCTTTAGTATAAAACTTATCTTCCAAATGATTCAAATCCTCAGGTATCTTTGCTTTTAAAGTAGCTTGAACTATTTTTTTTGCATCTAACGCGAGCTGAGAACGTAATGCACCAATTAATCTATTTAATTCATGTATCGTATTAGCACTTATTCGATCTACGTAATCCTTGTTCACGGCATCGTCTCCATCTACTGGAGATTGGATTCCCTTCAGTCTTGATCCTTTCAAATCAAAATCCCCGCTTTCTGATTTTAACAATGCGTTATCATTAAATTCAAATAAATCTGAAAAACGCAATCTCTTGTGAATAAAATGACCGAATTTGTCTACATTCATCTTTAAGATGTATTGTTTTGAAAGGTTGACAGTAAAATGAAACACAGATGATTTATGTATTTATTATATTACTTTCACGCAATTCCTCTATTATAGATATAATTTCGTTGTTTACCCCTGTGTTACCAGCATCTTGAGATGCAATTAACAATTTTAGCCGTTCTACCAATTCATTAGGATCATCCCAATATATAAAATCTACATTCTTCTTCCACATCTTTGTTAAGGGCAGTCCTTTCCCTTGGGATTGTGTAAAAAGCGGTTTAATAATTTGTAAATATTTTACACCCTTATTACTTTTTATCGGTTTACTTGGATCATAATCTCGACGATGTGCATTAGTATCAAGTAGCATTAATTTATAATGTTGCATATCACTCCCTGTAACCAAACTCAAATCTACATCCTTTTTTAGTAGCAACTGTTTTAATCCAGGCGTACTTCGGCACTTGCGATCTGCCACTGTGATATATTCGTCATTGACAATTATGCGAGCAGATCCCAACATCAACTTTCCATGTTCGTATCTGACACCAAATGGAATATCTGCTAACGCTTCTGGAGAAACTGACCAGGATGTTGTGTTACAATCTTGTTTTTTTTCGCCTAGTGATTTATAGGAGGAGTCACTGTCGACCTCAGAGTCATAATCGTCTGTATCATTGCTTCCTTTGTCACTGAGAACTTCTTTCTGCAAAGCTTTATCAATAAATGGAACTTCAATTTCTTCATCTTCGATATTTTGTGAAGCAGATTGTTTACTGACATTGGCAATTAAGTTTAAAGGTTCTGTCACAGGCTTGAAAACTGATTCCAGCGCTTCTTTATTATTTATTTCAATATCCTTCATTTTTCGTACTTTTTTCTTCACGGCTTCTGTTGCTTCAACGATTTGTCTTTTCAAAGATTTTTCTATGTTGATGAAGTAGATAGTGATTGATTAAGTATCGTAAGTAGAATAATTAGAAAAGCTAGGGTACCGGATTTAAATAACAATGATTTAATCAAAAACTACAAATGTGTCAAATTTATTTCTATAACAGCCTTTATTTTTAGGGCAATCTTTATTAATCACTACAAAACTGAAGGGATCATTCCATATTTTTGAACACATTTCACGAAATTGAACCCATGACATATTAGTGTTGACATGTTATTCGTATATGTGCTTCAAATTAATTTCGTCTTGTTTAAAAAGTATGATTAAGTTCGCGTTGTCCCTTATTAATTGTTTAGGAATTTTACTATACGTTTGATTTAAATAAAAACAATCGATATACTTGTGTCTTCCCATTGCAAAGTAATCACGCATATTGTTTTGATTTTCACAAGCAACATCATCAAATATAATCACAGAGTCGGGTTTTGCGTCCTGAACTCTTAGTATTTCTTCATTTTCCTGATATTTCTGAAACGAAATACCTGGTACTCGTTGCAAAACTTTTTCTAAAAATATGTACTTGGGTTGGTACAGGGTTTTTGAATAAATATAAACATTTCGAAATCTTAAACCATTTTCGTGTATAAGAAGACTAATGAGTAAATTAGTTTTTCCACAATTTGACGGTCCGCAAATTATACAGCGTACTGAATTGGGTAATAATTCACTATGACGGAAATCAGTTTTACAAAATTCATTACATATTATGTTGACATTCAACGATTGTGGTTGTTTTACAAATTTCATGATTATTGTGTGAAACAGTTCAATTAATAATGACTAATATTATTTTAGATTAATATTTATAAACCCTACCACTACCACTATCCATTTTGCATTACTAACTACCAAACCGAGTCAACCTGTAGGTCACACTACTGTCCTGAACTAGCCTGATCGTACTCGCACGATCGACGGTCGAGTAAAAAGTCGAGTCGATTATCGATTATTGGGCATTCTATACCACTGTCCGGAGCGAGGCGCACTCGCCTCGCGACTTGCCGACAGTGGTATAGAATGCCCAATAATATACTACTGACCACATCTCGATGCATCCCCACGTCGGCTTCTAGGAAATATTCCCTGAGACTGCATATCTCGCGATTGTGGAGGGTCTTAGCGTTTAAAAAGCCTCGACCTCCACATTTTCGCGGGATATATAGTCTCATTACCGATGACCGTGGGTGATGCATTCGATATGCAGTCAGCACCGTACGGACCCTCCTATCCAGGGCGTCGAGTTCGGTCTGAGTCCATTTGAGTACGCTGAAAGAGTACATCAAAACCAGCATGACCCAACCGTTGAAGGCGCGCACCTTGTTTCCGCCTGACAGGAGACTATTAAATGATTTCTTCAGGCGGCCAAAGAAGCGCTCCTTCAACGATTGTTTCATATCAGTAACATTGATGCCCAACGCTTCCGACATACCCAAATACTTATAGGTTTCGGATGCGAGGAGGGCTCTAAGGTTTATGGAATCCGAGAGTTGGGTTCCCACGGATTCCACAATCTCCCCTCGCTTTAAAAAGGATTCAGGGCTAAGCAGAACCAAAGTGGACTTAAACTATCGCCCTGAAATATGCCTCGCTCGATCCTTATCGGTTCGATATTTCGACATTCTGGATAGCGAAGGACCGTCCTCCATTGCCCCATACACGACATCAGGAAGGTGCGCAGAGTTGCATCTACTTTATACAACTCCAACACCCTCATGAGCCATGTATGTGGCACCGAGTCATAGGCCTACTTATAATCTATCCAACATGTCGACAGATCCTTTCGGGAACGACGAACCTGTTGGCTAATGGCCATATCAATGAGGAGTAGCTCCTTAGTACCGCGGGATCCGTTCCTACATCCATTTTGAGAGGCAGACATGATGTAGTTGGTGTCTACATGTTTGTTAATTTTAGCTCTCAAAATAGGAGCTCTCGGAGGAGCTCGTGGCTAAGTAATAACTGCCGCACGGGTCGATCCGTCAGGTTAAGCTACGCTTGCCGGGGTTGGTCTGTGGATGGGTGACCATCTTTACGTACCGAGACTCCTCCGTGCCTCGGAAAGCACGTTAAGCCGTTGGTCCCGGCTGTCATTTGTGGATCTTTGACAGTCGTTACGGGTCGTCAGAAGCCCGAAAGTGTGACAACCAGTCTTACCCAGGAGTATCGTATCACCCAATTACTGGGTTGTGGAGGTCAGATAGGCAGTCGCTCCATATAAAATACTGGTATTCAGCTGCATCCGGTTAGACTGGAAGCTGACCTCAACGTAGTTGGGAAAAGGCTCGGCAGATGATGAGCTCTCAAAATAGATGTAAGAACTTTATAGACCGTCGGTAAATATGTGATCGGTCTATAATTTTTGGGTTCCGCGGTGCTACGGGATTTATGGAGCAGGTGGGTAACTCCTGTCGTTAAGAACAGGGGTAGCAAACCAGACTCCAATGCAGTCTGGTACTGAGCCGCCAAGCCAGCGTGCGACCTTATAAACCATTTGATCCAGAAGTTGTGCAGCCCGTCCGGCCCTGGAGACTTCCAGTTAGGCAACGGACGGACTACACGTACTACATCTTGGGGGCAGATGGTAATAGCCCCCATTTCTGGTATAAGGTTGCAGGTTCGCTCGACTTCCCGAGTCCAATCACCTTCGGTATGACTGACAGGCGCCGACCAGATACTCCGCCAGAAAGAACATATAGCATCATTATCCGAATGGCGCTTGTCAACCACACCTTGGTCCGGTCGTTCCCAATCCCTACAAACCCACCTTTCATCGCTCTGGAACCGGCATGCTTGAGAGATATTTCTCGACGGCATGTGAAGCCAAGTCAGAGGCCCATGGGTGGCTTTAAAACTCTGACACCAGGTTAGTCACTAACCACACGAAAAGTAGAAGATCGCTCTGGAAGTTGCGATTCTGAGTGTATCGCTCTACTCGCCGCTTATACCTACAAATACGATTCGCCCATGCATACACTTTCTGATTCAGGAAGTCAATGCGCTCTGTGACACGGGACACATAATCCTCAGGGCCTATATCAGGCCCTGAGAACGCCCGTCTCACAAAGCGCATCACTCTAGGGCGAGTATTGCCCTCCCTGAAACAGATTAGTTTGCCGATGAGCGCTCTGGCCCCACCAATGCGGCGTTCAATCCTGCACTGCCAAGCTGGTTATAGCCGGTTTCGGTCGTGTAGCACTAGAGTCATTAGCAAATTTGACATGAGCTACACGACATGCCGCTACAGCCGCGCAGTACAGAATCGAATGAGTATCGATGAGGTCTTCACAGTTATCAAAATAGTTTGATAGCTGCGAATCCAGAGCCGCCACCAACGCCCTATTTTTGTTATGCATGGGCAAACGAGGTAAGCGTGGTCTAAGTTCG
Organism: Xanthia togata; assembly: GCA_963853775.1. NCBI lineage: Eukaryota > Metazoa > Arthropoda > Insecta > Lepidoptera > Noctuidae > Xanthia > Xanthia togata. The sequence goes on along the minus strand of OY970791.1, from coordinate 31,008,351 downwards.
GGCGACATGAACCGATATTCCCGAATCGCACCCTCCAAAGCACTCCTCAATTCCTCATCGCATTGGGTACTTACGCTTGTAGCCCTGTCATCAATCCTATCGTCAGCCTGACTTGTAGTGATCTGTGGTGGCACTACAACAGTCTGCGACGGGGGAACGATGACATGGCTACTTTGCATTTCACTTAGCAGGCGATCAAGTACAGTGTTATCCAACATATTATTACGCTGGATGACCCGCACCTGATCCGACAGTCGTTGTGCCGAAACGTTGACAGCTGGCTCGAGCACCTAAAAAAGAGACGAGCATCCGGATACGGTACGCGGTCAGGTTGTTTCCCCCCTCTGTAGCTCCATAGTATGAGCGCATGACGTTTTCGTTAATGGATCGTGTCCATTTCATGCGCTGCACACTTCCGCCGGGAGCTGGGACCCTATCAGAGGCCGGTGGGCCTCGAGGTCCTAAACCATCCGGCGTCCTCCCCGTCGACGAGCAGGCGGTGGCGTCGTGCGTTGGCGGGGAGAAATACTCGTCGCTCGAGCTCGACGCAACTACCGCGGCCGGTGTCATCACAGCGCTCACAGTGGGGCTGGGTACCAGCGGCGGCGAGGCGGAGCTGAGCGAAGAGTCCAGAGGTGGTAGGCGTGCTAGACGTGCGGCCGATCTTGTCAACATCTTCATTTCATCATCATTTTCCTATTTTGTTCATTCTTTTTTTTTAGGGAGGTGACATCTGTCATGTCACCTCCGATTCGGCAGTGTTAAAATTCTATTTCATTTTGGTGAATTGTGATCTTTTATTCTATTCTATTGAAATTTATTTTGGTTTTCCGGTTTCAGGTTTAATGCGTATTAAATAATGTGAAAAATCTCGTAAAAATGCGTCAAAATTAATATTATTGTTAAAATTATGTACACGAGATGTTCTGTTGACAAGGTGTTGCCAGTTATTTAGTTTATTATGATAGTCTATGTGTTGTCAGTGTCGACTGAAAAAAAAGGCAGGTGAAGACATTTATTAAAAAAAAAAAACAGTAGGTATTTATTTAAAAAACACAAGAAGTGTAAGTCTATAAAATCATTTTTATTGTTTTTATTTTTTCTTATATTTTTTCGATATCTGGGGATATCGAATAAAAGAAAAACTTAAAGTTAATTAAAAGTTATTATTCAGAAAAATACTAATAATATTATTTTCACCTCAGCACCTCAAACAAGCAGGTTTTGCTGTCAAAAAACAGTGAGCGAAATTCGATTTTGCTGCGAGCGAGAGACAAAGTAACTTTTTAATTATTTTTTTTTTAAATGCCGTGAACAGTGTTGGGTCTACTCACAAAATTCTAAAGATTTGAATTTCAATGAGTTTTGTCACTTTCACTTCGATACGAAAAAAGCGAAAGATAGAAATAAGTCGATTCGAAGTTCGATTTCAAAATTCCTCTAGTAGGCCCAAAAATGAAACCAACAATAAAACGTTCGGATTCACAGGATAAGGTTTTATTTAAATTCTGTTTTTTTTTTGAACGAATTTCTATAGGCGGCTTGCGGTAAGAGTGCATTGGCAGAAATCGTCACGGGAAAAGGCGCTTGCGACTGTCTTCTTCTGATTCAAAGAGAAAGAAAGACGGAGTGAGATAGTAAATGTGAATTTGGTTAAAATGCAAATCCAAGATGGCGGATGCCAAAATTTTCACATTTTTCATAATGGGTGTCGTTTTCATAGTTTTCAAGGGTGCTAAAGCCGATCGTGAGGTAAAAATGTAAGTCCAAGATGGCGGCTGCGAAAAATTTCAAATTTTTCTTCATGGGTATCGTTTCTATGGTTTTCAAGGTTGCTAAAGCCAATAGTGAGTCAAAATGTAAATCCAAGATGGCGGCTGCTAAAATTTTCAATTTTTTCTTCATGGGTATCGTTTCTATGGTTTCAAGGGTTGCTTAAGCCGATAGTGAAGTCAAAATAAAAATCCAAGATGGCGGCTGCGAAAATTTTCACTCATGGGTGTCGTTTTCGTAGTTTTAGAGGGTACTAAAGCCGATAGTGAGGTCAAAATATAAATCAAAGATAGTGGCTGCGAAAATATTCAAGTTTTTTTATCATGGGTATCGTTTTCATAGTTTTGAGAGTGCTTAAGTCGATAGTGTGGTCAAAATGTAAATCCAAGATGGTGGCTGCAAAATACGAGGTGATGAAGATTATGTAAAAAAAAACCTTGTCCGATCCGAAAAGGGCATGTGGTACTGCAGTAAAATTACAAAAGAGTAATTTTTTTATTATTATTTATAGTAAAAAAAGTTATTGGTATTTAAAATTCACATTTTTAGTTCCAAAATTACCCCAAATCCATAAAAAATTTGCAAAACTCGTACTACGACGGCCGCCGCCCGCACCAAACGTAAATTTTGGTAAAATCCACCTTTGAAAAAAAAATTGGGGATTCTTTTTTCCTGCAAATTTCCACTTAAATATGCTCTCAGTACGATACCTAACAATACCCTCACGGATCGGACAGGTTTTTTTTTACATGTTGTATGTTCTCGCTGCTGAGGTGAAAAGTTGTATGTGTTACACGAGAGCAAAGTTATTTGCATCTCGTGTCTTTGAATCCCTCGTAGCGCTCAGGATTCTAACCTAGAATCACTCGCTACGCTCGTGATTCAATTATAGAATCCTTCGCTTACTCGGGATTCAAAATCAACACTCGCAGCAAAAAACAACTTTGCTCTCTTGTTGCACAAATAACTATTTCTTAAAAACTAGTTTCACAAGTGACATTTATATACGAAATAATAAAAAAAAATATTTAAAAAAACTTGTGAATAATAAGAATAACAAAACAACAGAATTACAAAAAAAATAAACATAATAAGTAGGTAGCTATAATACTTATCGACCAAAACCCCGAATATGTTACCTAGGTAGGTACTTCAAGAATTGCGCGCCCGAGACGGTCAAACTTAAACCTTAAAATCGTCTTTTCTCCAAAAATTATAATATTTTTTCAAAATTTCGAAGCACATCCCTTTGTGAACAAGTAGTATTTTTTTTTAAATATTATTGAATTACTAGATGGTAGGGTACACAAGGTACCCCAAAAAAATTACCAGTATAGAGCATTTTTTTAAATGAATATATATATTAATATATAATTCATCCATAGAGAGATCTACGTTTTGGAATGGGCAACTAGCTTCAACTTTCTGACTAACTGACTCTTTGACAACTCAAAAGTGCCTGTAAAGGGTTTAATTGAAATACATGCTTCGAGTTTGAGTTTGAATTAATACGTCTAATAATTTTTTTCTGTTTTGGACATCGTAGGCCTCGACAATAGAAACATTTTAACGCCTCAATTAAATATATTGACTTAGAAATAACGGAAATAACTGTAGTATCCGCATGTCGCACTTTTATAGGAAAAAATGAGCCCCTACCAGAGCGATCGAAAAAAGATTTCCAATGTCAAAACTTGCGTCCGCAACATCCCTGTCGATACGTCTCCTTATTACCTGGAAACGCCCGATATCTCGGCAAACCTATTTTACAGTACTTTTACATTCCATTCCGAGGCACATGTCACATTCATTAGAGGCCGGGGTCCTACCTAGACGTGTTGACCGCGCCTTAACCATATTTAGAGAAGCCGTACAGTCAGCCGAGCCGGCGCGCTCCTGGAATCGGGCTCGGCAAAAAGTAAATCCGAACAGAGCGGTAATTTAATTTGTACTCAAGTAGCGTAGGTACTCGAGCAGTACGTGGGCATTACGACAACATACATCGAACTCGAGCTCACGCGCGGCGGCTGAGGATCCGTCATCATCATCAATCATAATAAACAGATAGATGGATGATTAGTGCTTTACGTATGCGTAAAGTGTGACGCGGACAATTATTCTTTGGGGACGGAGGAGGCATACTAATCTCGTGGCGCGCGCGAGATAATGGACCGCTACGCTGTGCGACGTGCCGGGAGCGTGGCTGGGGCTGCGGCCACGAATCCGCGGGGTCTTTGCTCCGTCCTGTACCCCAATTACTCAATACACGATCATATTATTAATAGTTTTGAAACAAATTGCTAATCCATTTCTTAATAATTTCGAAAAAAAATCTGCTCATCAACGTAAATAACGCAATGAATGTTGTTAAATAGTCAAAATGAAACAAATTCCCCGTACTTAATCGTTTACGAAAATGTGTTGCGTGATTAGATATCTGGTTGTACCTAATGTCTTTCACTAGGAACTCGATAGCTCTAAAAGGCATTCGAGACCACACGCCGCCTGTGAGAGTACCTACTTGAAACTTTCTGTGACATTTTATATCAAACTGCAGTCTATTATCAAACACGGTGTCTTCACAGCTGAACATCATTTGCGGTCTCGCTCATCTTACAACACAGCAATTTTTAATCCGGATATTAGAAGAGCGGTTGCGCCGCATTCCCCTCGTCTCCTCAAGCTCACGACAGAAAACGATTATTGTAATAAGTGCACGATTTTATTTGGCGAGTGGCGAGTGTTCTATCTCCGGGAACACATTAAGGCTCGTACATACAAGCGCGACTTGTCGCGCGACGTGTCGCGTGGCGATTCTGCGATATTATCGCCACGCAACACCTTTCACACTACCGCGATATCGCGCGCGATTCGCAGCGCGACACCGACAAAGGAATGACTCTTTGTTGATGCCGCCACTCTGCGAGTATAAATGGCGGTCCATTCCGAGGTGAGTTCGTCTTGTCCGATGAAGCGCCAGCCCGCGCCGCAGCTGAGCGCGTAGCTTTAGGCACCGGCCACACAGAACAGACGCAAGGCACGGACCCGTCGCAGTCGCGGCGCCCGTTTAATACTTGCATATAAAATGTATACAGCCGTCGCGACGTAAAACATACAGAAAAGACGGGACGGCGTCACGACGTTAACTCGTCGGCGCCCTATTGCAAACCATATAGAAAGGACAGGGCGCGGGCAGGGCGCGGGCCTGCACGGGCGCAAGCGGGGGAGCGGAAAGGGCGCGGAGGGCAGGTTCTCACAGCGCTCGCCCGCCAAGTGCCAATACCTACATCTTCATCTTCAGAAGAAGACATGTTGTCGTATCAAAATCGGACGGTTGAAGGGAAAAGCTTCTAGTGCGCGCCATAAAAAATCGTGACGGCGCCCTGTCTGCGACGGGTCCGTGTCTTTTCTATATAAGTTAAAAAGTCGTGACGGCGCCCTGTCTGCGACGGGTCCGCGTCCCGCCCTCGTCTTGCGTCTTTTCTGTCTGGCCGTGGCTTTAAATTCCCCGTCTAATAATAATATATCCGTGATCCAGCCTGTCCCATCTTGCTGTCCCCCCCTCAGCGACGCCCTAAGCCGAGGTTCGTACCCCACAGGGGGTGCCCTTAGCGAGCGTTCGCCTAATTTTAATTTAGAATAGTTTTGCTCCTGGCTGGAGGCTTTGAGTGTAGTGCTTAAGGCAGCCACAGGATTGTTCGGTTGAGCAGTAAATACCTTAGTGGTATACCTGCGAGATGCCATAGTTAAAAAAAAAAAAAAAAAAAGGTGAGTTCAGTAGTAGACGATCTTCGTCAGAGGACGAAGGCTGGTCTGTGCGCGTTTGCTGAGCGTGCGGTCATAGGTTCGATTCGCCAGTCGATTAACATAACCCAACCTCCAAACCTAAGTAGGTACCTAAGCTTGACCACACAAGCACGAATGACTAAACTTCCGAATTCGGTCGTGTTTTTACGAAGTATTTATTTCAAAATCAAGATTTTTATTTACTTTCCTATTTATGTTATTTCGGAAAAATAACTTAATTTCAACATGTTAGGTGTACTTTCGGCTGCAAAACGTTTTTATGAGTAGGTATGAACTTTCGAATCATTTTAAAATCAACAACATACGAGTAGGTAGGTACCTATATTGGAAGTGGAACTAACCTAGGGTGTACTATAATAGGTACCTATAGCTCTGTCTAATCCTAAGGGGATTACAGGCGTGATGTTTAAGAAATACTCGGTTATAATAACTGAATACCTATGTCTAATAAATGAGTGATCCAATTATAAAATTATAGTAGGTAACTACTTACAAACTGCCTCGTTGGTCTAGTGGTCGCAAGTACAACTGCGCTTGAGGTCCTGGGACAATGACGGGGGACTTGTAATGTTAAACAGCCGTACGCATTCAGACGTTGTACTCGAAATGACTCTCAGACAGCTGATATCACGCACTCGACTGCTAGCAAAGCCCTAGCGCTCTAAAAGCCGCCACGCGCCGCCCGCCGCCGCTGTCCGTCCGTGCTCATGGCCGAATCCCGACTTGTACGTGCCTGGTTTTTTTATTATCAACTAGCTGTCCGCCCCGGCTTCGCACGGGTAGCACTAAGTAGGTACTTATCTACGGCGCACCTACCTACCCTACCTACCTACCTACCTACCCTGCCTACCTACCTTACCTACCTACCTACCCCTACCTACGTTGCCTATACCCTACCTACCTACCCCTACCTACGTTGCCTATACCCTACCTACCTACCCCTACCTACGTTGCCTATACCCTACCTACCTACCCCTACCTACGTTGCCTATACCCTACCTACCTACCTAGCTACCCTACCTACCTACCTAGCTACCCTACCTACCTACCTACCTACCTACCTACCTACCTACCCTACCTACCTACCTACCTACCCTACTTACCTACCTACCCTACCTACCTACCTACCCTACCTACCTACCTACCTACCCTACCTACCTACCTACCCTACCTACCTACCTACCCTACTTACCTACCTACCCTACCTACCTACCTACCTACCTACCTTACCGGGATAAAAAGTATCCTATGTCCGTCTCCTGGTTCTAAGCTACCACCCCACCAATTTTCATCCAAATCGGGTGTCACCGCGTGCCGCCAAAACCATTAGTAAGTCATTGCAATGTAACTCTTATATAATTAATTGCTTTATTAATTAGAATGGATTAATTAGAATGATTGACATTTGCGAGAACATTCTTTATTAGAAATGGAGAAATCATATAAATTTCGTCAAAAATCCTAATTATTACCTTACAAAAATGAGATAAGAGTCACATTGCAATGACTTACTAGGTATTTTGCTAATGATTTTATTTCACTTTGGAATAAAACGCCCAGGAATCGCCGTTATGCTTGTGTGGTCAAGTTTAGGTACCTGCTGTTAGGTTTGGTTTAAACGACGAACCAACGAACATGATCGTTCGATTAGACATTTATTATATAAATTCAATAGGCTAACAGTCTACATCCGCGTCGGCGTCGGTTTCGTTGCTGTGTGGCTCAGGAGGGCCAGCTAGATAGAAAGAAACATATAGATACCTATAGCAGTGGTGTGAGCGGCGCGGGCGCGGCGCGGGCGGCTGCAGCGAGCGTTAACTATAAAAGATACCTAGTTCTTTGACCACGCCGCCGCCGCCCGCGCGCCGCCGAAACCATTATTAAGTCAGTGCAATGTAATTCTTATGAAATTGCAATAAGGTATAAATTAGAATGATTGACATATACGGGGACTTTTTAGTTTGAAATGGAGAAATGATTATTTTTTTGTAAAATTAGTCAAACATTCTAATTTATATCTTAAAGCAATGACTAAAGAACCACATTGCAATGACTTACTATTTTGCTTATGATTTTATTTCACTTTGGAATAGTCATCAATAGTCTATCAGTCTGCCTAGCCTTTTCCCAACCGGCTTCCAGTCTTACTGGATGCAGCTGAATTTTACTTGGAGCGACTGCCTATCATTCTGACTGGTTGTCAGACTTCTGACGACCCGTAACAACTGTCAAAAATCCACGAATGACAGCTGGGACCACGCGAGGAACGGAGGAGTCTCGGTACCTATGTAAAAATCGTCACTCATCCACGGACCAACCCCCGCCAAAGTATACGATTGATCGACCCGTGAGGCTGTTATTACTTTTTGGAATAAAACGTTAAATAAAACTAAGCCGCTCGCGTGGGCAAGTTTAGGTACCTACCTACCTAGGTTAGGTTGGGTTATGTTGACCAACCGGGGAATCGAAACTAGGACCCCACGCTCAGCAAACGCCCACAGATCAGTCTTCGTCCTCTGACGAAGATCGTCTGCTACTGAGCTCAGCTCGGAATGCACCGCCATTTATACTCTCTTGGTGTCGCGTCGCGCCAGCTACGCGATATCGCCGCGATATCGCGGCGACGCCATACAAAATGTTCCTATTTTAGGTGTCGCGCTGCGAATCGCGCCCGCTACGCGATATCGCGGCGATATCGCAGCGCGACAAGAACAAAGGAACATTTCTTTGTTGATGCCGCTCTGCGAATCGCCGCGATATCGCGTAGCTGGCGCGACGCGACACCAAGAGAGTATAAATGGCGGTGCATTCCGAGCTAAGCTCAGTCCTCTCCGATCCAGATGATCCAACCACTCTCCTCCAGGAGAGCAATAGGGCCACCAGTACAGTGCACAAACACACCCGACACCCGTCGTACCGACCTCGCCGCCGAGGTCCTCCGCGCGCGCGACCCTCACGAGTAAATAATACTCCCCCCCGACCCTTGTCCGATGAAGCGCTAGCCCGCGCCGCAGCTGAGCGCGTAGCTTTAAATTCCCCGTCTAATAATAATATATCCGTGATCCAGCCTGTCCCATCTTGCTGTCCCCCCCTCAGCGACGCCCTAAGCCGAGGTTCGTACCCCACAGGGGGTGCCCTTAGCGAGCGTTCGCCTAATTTTAATTTAGAATAGTTTTGCTCCTGGCTGGAGGCTTTGAGTGTAGTGCTTACCTTATAAATATGTAAATACCTTAGTGGTATACCTGCGAGATGCTCAGTAGCAGACGATCTTCGTCAGAGGATGAAGGCAGGTCTGTGCGCGTTTGCTAAGCGTGGGGTGCTAGGTTCGATTCCCCGGTCGGTCAACATAACCCACCCAAACCTAAGTAGGTACCTAAGCTTGACCACACAAGCACGAATGATGAAACTTCCGAATTCAGTCGTGCTTTTACGAAGTACCTATTTATTTAAAAATCTATATTTTTATTTACTTTCCTATTTATGTGATTTTGGAAAAATAACTGCAATAGGTACGTTTTTAGAGCCTTTTTATGAGTAGGTAGGAAATTTGAAATCATCTTAATTTACACACCCATAAAGTTGACAACACAATGAGTAAGCTAGGTACCTATATTGGAACTAACCTAGGTAGGTACCTACTTACTTTTAAATACTTTTAATTTACTTATCAAACTAATTAAATAGTCTTAATTTGAAATTAAAATATGACTATAGGTTCTAGCTATACTGGTCCTATTCATTCAGACCTCATATTTAGGGTTCCGCACTTCCGAATGAAATAACGGAATCCGTGAGTCACAGCCGATTTGCTCCGAATCTACTGGATCGATTAAGGGGCCGGCGGAACATACGTAGTTAATACAAACATAATTCCAAAATAATTTGTAAATCAAACATATTCTTAAGGTAGTGTGTATTTATTCCGATTAGATTACAGAATATCTAGGCTCCCAAATATATATTTTGAATGGACACTGATACAAAGACGAGATAATAATAATAATATGAGGAATTTCAAATTTCTATAGAAAACTTATTTTTCTCATAATTCGTCTTTAAATCTATAATCCAATCAGAATAAATACACACTACCTTAAGAATGTGTTTGATTTACAAATTATTTTGGTACATAATACGTTTGTACCTATGAACTACGCATGCTCCGCCCGCCCCTTAAGTTATTTGGTTCACATACGAATTTCTGTGACCCAAACACTAATTAATTTTGAACAAGTACCTATGGGGTTTATTTTTATGAAAAAAAAATAATAATTTTGTACCGGATGTCATTTTGATCTAAGTAGGTACCTATTTCATAGGAAACACGGTTCGGTTCATTTGCATGTCTTAGCAAATGAAATAGGTAGGTACTTAGATGAAAATTGACCATTTGGAATCCCCTTATTTACAAAACTACCGAGCCTAAAATTTTGAAAAAAAAAACAGATAATAGTTCTATACTTACGTATAGATTACAGGAAAACCTATAAGAAGTCTATGGTCTTAAAATAACATGGAAAATTACTCAATATTGTGCGTAAAAACTTACATTTAATTTTGCAGTTGAAATGTATGGGGGATCATGTTTTTCAACTACAATGTTAAGTTTGTTTTTGGGAAGTTAAGGCTAAACATTTTTTTTAATGATTTATGCCAAATTACAGCTTTCTAGAAATAGGTAATAATTTGAAAAGTACTTAGGTAAGTAGGTGCATTGGAAGGAGTAGGTACCTATCTCCAATAAAATTTTCTAATCTCCAAGCAATAGAATAACGAAGGGGCCCCCCGCTGGATAGAAATCGAAAGTAAATGCCGTTTCTGTCTATTAGTGGCGAGGGCGCAGCAACATCAAGCTATACATTTCCAGTATAAGCTGATCTCGCAGTGATTTTCGTACAATGAGAGGTCGGTCAGCTGATACTGGAAATGTATAGCTTGATATTATGTAGCCGTGTGTACTTACATTGAATATTTTCGTTCGATTAGACATACCTATAGGTTCATTTATTAAGCTAACAGTCTACATCGGTTTTGTTGCATCAGCTCAGGAGGGCCACCTAGATAGAAACATCTATATATCCGCGAATAATATAGATAGGTACATATAGCAGTAGTGTGTGCGGCGTGGTGGCAGCCGGCGGTGGCCTTTGACTGCGTCGCCGCCTTTGACCGCACCGCCGCCGCCGCCGCGCGCCGATAAGACCATTAATAAGTCAGTGTAATGTAATTCTTATACAATTGTAATAAGGTATAAATTTTAGAATGATTGACAAATACGAGGATTTTTTTAGTTTGAAATGAAGAAATGATTATTTATTTGTAAAGTTAGCCAACATCGTATTTATATCTTAAAACAATGACATGTTACACCTATTAGAACAAACATATTAAATAAGCAACGATAGCAGTACGTCGAGATACGTCCTTTTAGCATGTTCACAAGTATAAGTAATTAAGATCAAGTTATTGGAACCTCATATAACAATGGAATCTAATCACCTCCTATTCAAATAAAACTCCAGTAAGTTATGACAAAGCTATCCCCAAGAAATAAAACACAAATTGCTCATAACAGCGAATATTATATTTAAATGAGTAAACCGAGAACATATAGGAAATAAGGTAATACTTAGCTTCTTAATCAGAATATCTTACACAAATTATATTTACTTAGATATATTTTTCAATGCACCCAGAAGAAGAAATAAAAATGAACTGCCTCAAAATCCTCCCGGCAAAACCCAAAACACTTCGTTATTCTTTATTCTTTCAAATCTTCAGTCCTGATTGGTTCGCGGTGATGGCGGGCTGATGGCGTCTCCCTATTGGTCGACGCCCGACGTTAGTACCGCAAACATCCACCGATAGCAGCACCTTTGCTTGGCGACAGCTGTTGCGTGATGACAACCGCTAAGTGTTTCTATGCGGTCCGTCTCGCCATCTAGCGCCTAGTGTGCGGAATATTCACACTCGTCCATCCTGACGCCTTTGCGACTCTGCAAAGGAAGAGAACAAAAGACTATATGTAATTGTTCAAAAATAGCAAACCCAGTCCTAAAAAAAGAAAAGAAAACTCAATTCTATGAACCGTAAAACAATATTTGGTCCATACATAATAAAAAGCACATCATAGCTATGTCCTTTAAATGAATCATTATCAATCATCAAGTCAAATCATTCCAAAAGTAAAAAGATAAGTATCTACTTGTTTACCAAAACCAGTTTCCAAAAATACCCATAGATTTACATCAGTGAAAATACCATAATTTTCCAACCCATAACATTTCACAATCGCTTTCAAAACATTTCCGTCAGTAACTCCAATTTTAAACCATTCAATTAACATAATAGTTCCGATCACAATCCAAATTATTTGTACCATTACATTATTCCACTCATCAAAATTAGTATTAACCTGATTTTTCCTGGAATTCATTAAAGTTCATCCTTCAAGCAAGTCGATTAATTCCTCCGTGCTGTCCACTTCTGTATCATTTGAACTAGCGCCCGAATCATCCTCCCTCTGAAAAGGTTTTAACGAGTCCGACGACACAAGAGCTCTGAATCGCTTATACCCTTTCACACCTTTCAGCGAAGTAATCATGTACCTATCATTACCTGCTACCTTCGTTACCTTATAAGGCCCGCTGTACTTTTCCTTCAGTTTTCGTCGAACGTTCACATTTCGGTCAGCAGCTCCTTTCCATAATACTAAATCGTTTACCTTGTATTTTGTTGGAGGTTTACGCTTTGCATTAAAATATTTACGCATTTTCTCTGCCGTCCGGTTTAGGTTCGCTGTAGCTTCGGTCCTAGTGCGTGCAGCTGTCGCCTCGTTATCCACGATGTTATCTCCCATACCTTGATACCTGCTGCGAGTCGCTGAAAACATGAGCCTGTATGGTGTAAATCCAGTCGAACCGTTTAGTAAATTATTCATTCCCCAGGTGATGTTTGCGATCCGAGTATCCCAATCCTTTTCATCTTCCACGCTTGTATTGAGTGAATCTAGTAATGTACGATTATACCTCTCCACTTGTCCATTTGCGCGTGGACATGCTACAGCATTGATTATGTGTTTTATTTGATTATCCAAACAAAACTGTTTGAAATGTTTACTTTTGAAACTCGTACCGCTGTCGGATATAATTCTCTTTGGATAACCAAATAAACAAAAAATGTCATTTAAAGATTTTATTACCTCTCGAGTCTTTGTAGTTTTAACTGGTACCGCCCATGTAAATTTCGTGAAGGCATCGACCACCATTAGTACAAAACTGTTGCCTGCTCGACTTTTGCAGAAAGGACCGAGATGGTCAATGTGCAGAGTGTGCATTGGTTCCGGAACTTTTTCAATGGGGTGTAACTCACCTTCAAGTCTTCCGTACTGTCCCCTCTTGTAAAGACAGTCTAAACATGAGTTGACATATTTTCGTATGAAACGTGTCATTCCTGGAAACCAAAAGTTACCTTTGATAATTTCCTCACACCGCTTCAGGCCTGGATGTCCGATGCAGTCATGATACTTCCTCATGACATTCCACCTTCCATATTTAGGGACTACTAACCGCTGTTCTCCATCCTTAACGAGCTTGTATACTCGACCATCTTTCAGCTTGTAATTTTTCTGTATATCTGGATCGTTATCCCCAGATTCTAATTTTGTTCGAATTATGCGAATCCTCTCATCTTGATCTTGAAGACATACTAACCAATCGAATACGTCAATCACGTTGATATCTACTACTAAGGGAGGGTCTACCGGAAATCGGCTCAGCGCATCCACGTGCCCATGAGACTTACCTGGCCTATGAATGACTTCCATGTCGTACTCCTGAATAGATAACCACCACCTTGCTATTCGAGGTAGTAGATCCTTTTTCAAGAAAGTGTCTCGAACGGCTGCACAGTCTGTCACCACCTTAAAATAATTACCTGCTAAGTAAATTCTAAATCTCCTCAACGATTCCACTACAGCCAATGTTTCCAATTCGTAGGAATGATACATAGCTTCTTCTTTGCTTGTTTTTCGGCTGAAATACGCAATGGGTTTCATACCACCATCCTGATCCTGTAATAGAATGCCAGCTACACCTTTACTGCTTGCGTCAGTATGAACTTCTATGTCACCTTTCCTACAAAATAATGAGAGTATCGGTCGAGTCGTCAAAATCTTCTTCAGTTGATCAAAAGCTCTCTGCTGTGCTGGATCCCAAACCCATGTTGCATTCTTTTTTAGCAACCCGTACAGAGCATACGTGACAGACGCATAATCTTTAACAAATTTCCTGAAATAACTAGTCAGACCTAGATACATCCTAAGTTCGTGTACATTCTTAGGTTCTTTATAGTTGACCACAGCATCGATTTTCTTACTACCAGGCCTAATACCTTTCTCGCTGATCTCGTAACCGAGGTAATCTATTTTTTTTTGCAAGAAAAAACACTTATCAAGGTTTAACGTCAATTTTGCGTCCCTTATTATTTCCAAAACTACCCGAAGCAGATGGAGGCCTTCCTGTTCAGTTTTGGTAGGTAGCAACAGATCATCTATAAATGGAAGCACCTTATCATGACGTAACGAAGAAAATATCTTGTCCATAAGACGCTGGAAAATTGCTGGGGAATTGGCCAAACCGAAGGGCATACGCAAAAATTCATAGTGGCCCTCAGGCGTGACAAAACCAGTTCTGTGAATTGAAGCCTCCGCTACTGGAATCTGGAAAAAACTTTGCGACAAATCAAGACTCGTAAAAAGTTTCTTCCCACCTAGTTTTTCGATTTGTTCTTCTATGATGGGCAGAGGATATTTATCTTTCGCTGTAATACTATTTAATTTTCTAAAATCCACACAAAACCGATAATCTCCGTTCTTTTTCCTAACTAATACAATGGGACTGGCATAATTAGACGACGATTCTCTAATAATACCGTTGGATACCATATCTTCAATCTTTTCTCGTACTATTGCCTTTTCTGAAAAAGAAAGCCTGTAAGGACGATAACAAACCGGCTTATCAGAGTTAAGTTCGATATTCAATTCTATTTTGTCAGTCCTGCCTAATTCTCCTGTATCTATAGAAAAACAATCTGAATATTCCTTTAAAATCTCTACTAACTCTTTAACTATCTGTGGATCTCCGGATCCACATTTGATTTTGGTTGTATCAATGCTCATGATCGAAACAAGATTATCTGCAGATTTACCAAGAGAACAACCAATTTCTCGAGTAACCAATCCACGAGCAATAACCTGGTCTTTCTGGAAACGCAGTGGCTTTTTACCGTGATTAACTATGAAAATGGTCTGTACTGGAAAACAATTCATAGAAGCAGGAATGCTATAGTTATAACCATTATAAACAATTGTACGACTATCCACAAACAGTAGAGTTGACTTGTCAAATTCAACATCATTGTACGTGTCAACAAACAAGGATGAATAAGCTGGAACGACAGTGTCTGTAGAGCACAAAATGTTAACCTTATCGACACATGTACCCACTTGCAAAGAATTTATTTCAACCGATTCAACTTTATTTTCATCTGTTACTGCATATCCTAAAAAGACGGTAGTACCACAAATTGTAAGCTTGAATTTTTCATTGTTCAAAATGGGCTGTCCAATAAAAACGTCAGCTCTGTTTACGGCAGCATCCACGACAACTGCGTCTGAACAAACCTTAACTTCATCTATTACGAACTCTAATGATACCTGTCCGTGAGCTTTAATTGGTGGTCCACCAAACCCGTTGACAAAAACGACACAAGGTTGCATTGCAACACCAAGCTTTAGAACACAATCATGAGTGATGAGATTGACTTGAGCCCCCGTGTCTAAATAAGCGGTACCTTTTAAACCATTAATTAAGACATGTTTAAAATAACATTCATTTACCTGTATTTGTACAATGCTGACAGCCTTTTGATAACACTGCTCCTTTTTGTGGTTGGTTTTCCCACAGATTTCGCATTTTATAGCGTTAGGATTGTTGGGGCACGACCGAACAACGTGCCCTGACTCGTTACAAAGAAAACAAGTAACACCTGGCTTTCGTTCTTTTGGATCTCTAATTGCTTCTTTTGAAGACGATGCGGAATCTCGACCTCGAAGAACGTTTCTCTGACTTTGATTAATTTTTTTGTCGTCATTCATGCACAGAAAGTGAGAATAAAGCTCGCTTGGGGTTTTATAATTACCAGCCCTTGCAGAAGTTCTCATGTGGAACGGCAACCCTTCTATGATGCAGGAAACCGCTTTTTCTCCAATGATTTCACACTTAGTTAACATGGTACATTTCGAATAATAATAATGAGTCATCGTTTCATTGAATAACTTTTTCCTACTTAACATTTCCCTCAATGCGTCTGCGTAATCTATGCTTTGAGGGAACGCTTCCAGAATTTTTTGTTTCCATTCCGGCCACGTAAACTCATAGCTTCGAAGTGCGCCATGCCACAACTTCGCTAATCCAACAAGTCGTGCCTGCATATAATAACTTTTAACATTGTCGTTCCATCCATGTATGGCACCTAGTTGCTCTACTTTGTTAAGCCACTGAGATGCAGGTAGCTCCGGTTTTTCAGGATCGAATTCCGGTATTATATCCGGCTTAACCATCACACCCGAATAATATGGAACCGACCTACCGGATTCATTTGAAAAGCCAGGTGGAAAGCGGCCTCGATAGTCCCGGACTGGCGAACGTCCCGGCCGCCACGTGTCGCGGGAGCAGCTACGGCGCTCCGGCTGCGGTCGCTCCATCCGCCGGTGACTCCATCTGACAGGGCTGCGGGACCGGCTGCGAGACCGGCTGTGACCATCGGAACTCATGGCTTGGCTGAGAACTGCTCCAGATCGCTATCCCACTTCTGAAAATTGTTACACCTATTAGAACAAACATATTAAATAAGCAACGATAGCAGTACGTCGAGATACGTCCTTTTAGCATGTTCACAAGTATAAGTAATTAAGATCAAGTTATTGGAACCTCATATAACAATGGAATCTAATCACCTCCTATTCAAATAAAACTCCAGTAAGTTATGACAAAGCTATCCCCAAGAAATAAAACACAAATTGCTCATAACAGCGAATATTATATTTAAATGAGTAAACCGAGAACATATAGGAAATAAGGTAATACTTAGCTTCTTAATCAGAATATCTTACACAAATTATATTTACTTAGATATATTTTTCAATGCACCCAGAAGAAGAAATAAAAATGAACTGCCTCAAAATCCTCCCGGCAAAACCCAAAACACTTCGTTATTCTTTATTCTTTCAAATCTTCAGTCCTGATTGGTTCGCGGTGATGGCGGGCTGATGGCGTCTCCCTATTGGTCGACGCCCGACGTTAGTACCGCAAACATCCACCGATAGCAGCACCTTTGCTTGGCGACAGCTGTTGCGTGATGACAACCGCTAAGTGTTTCTATGCGGTCCGTCTCGCCATCTAGCGCCTAGTGTGCGGAATATTCACAGACAAAAGAACCACATTGCAATGATTTACTATTTTGCTTATGATTTTATTAGAATAGTCTATCAGTATGCCTAGCCTTTTGCCAACTATGTTGGGGTCGGCTTCCAGTCTTACTGGATGCAGCTGAATCTTACTTGGAGCAACTGCTTATCTGACTGGTTGTCAAACTTTCGGGCTTCTGACGACCCGTAACGACTATCAAAGATCCACGAATGACAGTTAGGACCACGAGCCACGGAGGAGGCCTATGTAAAGATCGTCACTCATCCACGGAACAACCCCCGCCAAGCGAAGCACGATTGATCGACCCGTGAAGCTGCTAATGCTGAACTGGGTTCAGGGCTAGGTTCAATTTTCACCGGTTCTTCTCCATGTGGTGAACTTATGGGCGCATTATCTTCATTCTCTTCTTCCTACCCCACTTTTGTACCTATTACTTTTTGGAATAAAACGTTAAATAGAACGAAGCCCGCTGTTAGCACGGACGTAAAAAAGCGCCGTTCGTACTCGCGTGGGCCAGTTTAGGTACCTACCTACCTAGGTTAGGTTATGTTGACCGACCGCGGAATCAATGCTAGGACCCCACGCTCAGCAAACGCGCACAGACCTGCCTTCGTCCTCTGACGAAGATCGTCTGCTACTGAGCTCGGCTCGGAATGCACCGCCATTTATACTCTCTTGGTGTCGCGTCGCGCCAGCTACGCGATATCGCGGCGATATCGCAGCGCGACAAGAACAAAGGAACATTCCTTTGTTGAATGCCGCGCTGCGATTCGCGTGGCGCAATGTTATCGCATCACGTGACGCGATATATCTGTGTCGCGGCGCTACAGATCGCTCCTGTGTGAAGTGTCGCGCTCGTTTTCATAGAAATTGTTCTACGGATATAATATCGCAGGATCGCGTCGCGCGACAAGTCGCGCTGGTATGTACGAGCCTTTAGCCATTTGGAATCGAGCGGGTTCCGAGAACGATGTGCGTCTAATCCCGACGTGCAAAATTTTTTGTCGGCCCTCGTCGGGCCCTCCACAGCGCGGACGTGACACTACGTGAATGATCCAGGAGCATCCGGGACTATCTGCCGATGCCATCTCGTGACGGGCCGCGGCGTGACACGGAGAGGCGAGCTCGTAGCACGCAGCATCGCCATCTTTTAATACCTGCGCAGTAAACAGGCCTCAATATCAACTGTTTCGAATTCTAATTGTCTGTGGAGCGACTGTTATCTGCATTCGTGTGTGTTGGTACCTGTTTGGCATGACTCATCCTCCACATAACAAGATGACTTGGAAATCTTGGAAAGGAACCGCTTTGTATATTTATAACCACAGATAGACATATCTACCGCTCAATTTTTTTATCAGGTTTATCACAAATCGGTTCTCAGCTGTAGCTGACAATACTTTTGCCGTTTTCTATCAGATGACGTATCTTATTTTGCAATGTTAGCCAAAACAATGGTGCGTTCATTTATATATAACATGACATAACATCACGCCTTGTTTCTCCGAAGAGTTGGGCAGAGGTGTCCCTATAGTACACCTACATTTCGCCAGTTAAGTGTAAGTCCCATGTAATAGGGGGCGAGCCTATTGCCATCAACCGGGCACAAATCCAGGCTCCGGGCTGAGAAATTCCAGAAAGAAAAACCCAAAGACACTTTGCCCGACCTGGGAATCGAACCCAGGACCTCATGTTCGGCAGTAGCGTTTGCGAGCACTAGACCAACGAGGCAGTCATTCATTTATATCTATTGTAATTTAATACGAACAGAATACCCGCGAAATTTCGCGTTGTATGTATAACTTTAAATTAGTCGAGATTTTTCATTCATATTCTTTTTTGCACCTTTTTAGATAATGAGCTATCTGAATGTCAAAAAATATTTGGCCTTGGTCGCTGTGATTGACTCAAGACAATGTTTAAATGTTCTTTCTCCAGAATTAGCTTACTGACAGGTTAGGTATATGAGTTTTGTTTATAATTTTACACTATAAGTCAATTTATTTTAATTTTATTTAAATTTATTGTTGACATAATCTACTCATTATAATGTTATTTTAAGAGTTGTATTGCATTATATGTGGTTAGCTAGCGACCTCGACAATTATTTATTTTACCTACCTCGATGGTCCTAGTTTATCAATTATAACTTCTAGTTACAGCTGCATGTAAGCGGGCACGCCCTTTATGTCTGGAGGCTTATTTTTTTTTAGATTTTGTTACGCTTAGTTATTTTTATTTCTGCTTGAGTATAGTTCTCGATGTTTTTGGCTGGTATATATCTTGGTGTGTGCTAGCTGTCATATGGCTATTAATTTATCATTTAAATTATGTTTTGCGTAATGTAAATTATCTTGCCTACTATTATATAGAATCATTTTTTTTCTAACTGAACAGACAGCTGTGCTGCTGGGGAGTTTGTGGCGCCACTTCTTCTTCCCAGCAAAAGCACTAGGAAGTGGTGAAGGGTGGGCGTTTTGGGGGACTGTCTTATGTAATTTTCACGTTCGAAAAGTGCTGATTCTCAGCCTAGTTTGAATAAATGATTTTTGAATTGGCATATCGCTCAGATTATTCTATAATCTGAGGCATATCGTTTAAACGTCAACGTTTAATTATAATTATGTCAGTCGACGTTTGGCCATATCATTAATGTAAGTTATTCATGGTTTAAGGTGTAATAAAAATAGTCATGTTTTAGGAACATGAGGAACAGGGTGTAAAGTTCACTCATCCACCACAGAAAAGGGAGGATCCTCCGACCAGACGGGTGTTGTGTCTGGCGGGCCGACTGCCCGACTGTCGATGTCGGATAGTCTTATTTATGTCGTTTGCGCGGTAAACTCTCATGTCTTTGATGCGTAGTTCGTATGTGGCGGTGTAACCGCTACAATGTAACTGCGACCAACTTGGAAGTAGCGCTCGCCGACTGCTGCCGCTACCGCGGCACCACTCGCGTCACTCGCTCGGCTCGCGCGCGGTGGTCCACAGTTCTAACCTAACCTAACCCTAACCTAATTGGTCGAGGTGCCACATAAGCGGCGTATATTTTTAATTTTAGGAACTAATTTTAAGTGCTATGTTGCATTTCACGACGCGACAGCGACCGGCGAGCGCTACTTCCAAGTTCGCTTTCCATAATATCATAGTTGGAAAACCAATCCATCAACTTTTATTGTGTGGTCACCCTACTTTGTTTGATTTGTTGTATGCATGATGTAAAACAAAAATAAAGCGACAGCAACGCCTCTACCGGTGGATAATAAAACTATTTTACGATATGATTACTAATGTTTGGCCACATCATGAAGTAGTCATGCGTTTAACTGTTCATAATATCGTCCAACGTTGAGTATTCAATGATCTGGCCAGGCCACATTATGATGTGACCAGTGGTTGATGTTCATTTCATTAAATGATCAATTGTAAGATCTGGCCACGACATATTATCTATAATATATATGTTATTTTACGGACCCAAATTCACTAGTTTGACAAACTAAAATTGATTCTAAAACAGGCAAATTCGGATAACCTCCCGTAGACAGTGGGCTGGCTCGTGGCTTAGTAATAAGAGCCGCACGGGTCGATAGATCAGGTTAAGCTGCGCTTGCCGCGGTCAGTCGGTGGATGGGTGACCATCTTAACCACAGATATCTGTATTTCATATATCTTAACATAAGAGCAACCACGTTAAGACGTTGGTCCGGCGGTCATTCTGGGATCTTTGACAGTGTTTACGGGTCGTCAGAAGCCTGAAACCAATCTTACCAAGGGGTATTGTGTTAACCAGTAACTGGGTTGTGGAGGTCAGGTAGGCAGTCGCCCCATGTAAGATACTAATATCCATTAAGACTGGAAGCCGACCCCGACATAGTTGGGAAAAGGCAGGCAGATCGACATAGTGGGATTCGTCATACGGGTCCGTAACGTAACTTCGAGAGTCATATGTTCGATTAATGGAAAGTCGACTGAACGATTGTTCGAATGGAATTTATTGCAAAACAACCTTTTATAAAGAAAGAAGAAAGAAAATAGGTACATTTATTTGGCACAGACTAAAAGGCACACAAGTAGAAAGAAAAAATAAAGTAAAAGGAAAGAATACAAAATAAAAAGTGTTAAACTGCGTTGCATGATACTAGCAGGAATGTCGGCCTCGCGGCTGTAGGGCCTTTTATCGCCAAACGCTTACTTTGACTGAACGATTCATCGAATATTTATTAATCGATGGACTGTTCTTCCGATGAGTTTTAGTTAGTAAATAGTTTAATAATTGAAATACAATGATTAAAGAAATACTTTACGTCACAATTTTTTTTTTACATAAGCGAGAAAATCAAACACTTTTAAGATATCTTACGTTCTTCCCGTAGATTTAGAAACCTGAAATTTGTTGAAAAGGAAGATAATAAAGCACAAATAAAGGGAAAATTGTTTATTGTAAAAAAAAACAATATGTAACGATTTTCGGTTAAAAATTAAGGTAATCAAAACCCTTTTCGGTAGATTTGGGTTCTGTTACGCCTTGAGAACTGCACCAATAACCCAAACATAAAATTAATCACTAATCATCAAAAAAGAAAGTTAAACAGATAAAGCAAATGTAAGAAGCCATCGAGCTCATGAATTCAAGCCTGTTTATGTCTTCCTTTTGATTTAAAAGTTTTTTCAGTTTTCTTCTTTCCCAACCAGTTTTTTTCTTTTTGGTAGGAGAAACTGACTGATCTTGGGCTCTAATGTTTTATAAAATCAACTCATTATTTTTTTATTCTTTTTTAATTTATTTTATTATGATAATATCACAATAATAATTGGCAACACCGTGTCAACAAAACATCTCGTTTACGTAACTTCACCAAATATATTAATCTTGCTTGACCGAATATTGACGCATTTTTACAACAGTTTTTGCTTGCATACTAAACCTGAAACCGAAAAACCATTATAAATCCAATAAGAAGACCATATTATCCAAAATGAAATAAAAACTGCCGAATCGGAGGTGACATGACAGATGTCACCTCCGATAACTAGGAACAGAAAATAGAAAAACGATGAAACGATGATACTATGTTGACAAGATCGGCCACACGTAAAGCACGCCCACCACCTCCGGACTCTTCGCTCAGCTCCGCCTCGCTGCTGCCGGTACCCAGCCCCACTGTGAGCGCTGTGACGCATTTATTGTGAAGGACACGGTTGACATCTGTCGGGCAAGCCACCGTCCGGGAGAATCAATCCGACACATTATCTCCGGGTGTTCTCGTCTAGCTAACGAAGAGTACTTGCATAGACACAACCTTGTAGCCAGGATTATGCATCAGCAACTTGCTCTGAAATACAGCCTTGTGGAATCGGAAGTACCGTACTACAGGTATGCGCCCGACCCAAGTCTCGAAAATGAAAATATCACATTGTACTGGGATCGATCCATCATCACTGACAGGACTATTGTTACCAATAAGCCTGATATAGTGGTGGTGGATCGAGGAGAGCGGCGCGCAATGATCATTGACATAACGGCCCCGCATGTCGGGAACCTCGTGAAAGCCGAGAAAGATAAACAAATTAAGTATCTTGACTTGGCTCGCGAGGTTGTAGACATGTGGGATGTGGACTCAGCGATAATTGTGCCGATAGTCGTATCAGCCAATGGCTTACCAAGAGCCTCGACCAACACCTAAGGAGGCTCTCGTTGGGCAGCTGGATTTAAGGGATTCAGAAAGCGGTACTCCTGGACACGGCTCGCATTGTTAGGAGGTTCCTCTCTCTGGAGCCCTGACTGGCCGGTAGCTTGGACCCTGCTCCCGATACCGGTGGGCTACTATTTTTTATATTTTTAAATGTTTTGTATTCTAATATTTAAAAATATAATTTATATGTATTAATGTTAACTATAGGAAATAATAATAAATATTTTATTTCGGACTTACAAGATCCATATGTTGTTTGTTAGTAAAGGTCATAACCTAATGTTAGTAAAATCCACACTACATGCAAAATTGACACGTCTGACACCTACGTGTGCAGCCGTATCCAGTGAGCCAGCATGGGGCTATCCCACCTATGTCACCTTATGGCTTTATGGTTTTAAATAGGTTCCACTTCTTTCTTCCTAGGAGCCTATTCCAGCGGTAATGCCATGATTCGACTGAATTTTGGGAATTAGGCGTGTTTAATTCCAAACGATCATGGATAGACCATGTTTCATGTGGGAACCTAGACGGAATTCTTTGAATTGACACATTTAAGGAAATCGTAGTATTAGTGTCAGTTTTATTAGTAGTGGCAATAATAGTAATATTCTTAAAAGTGACATTTACAGTGCGACGCGTATCTGTGCACTACATTACATTAGCGCAATAGATTGTAAGTTTTATAGTGTTAACTTGATTTTAATTAGAATTTGTGTATTATAATGTTATTTTGAACGATAGGACCCTATCCGTGCACTAGGGTACAAGTAGCGGCAAGGTAGCAACGGAAATTCACGTAATATTTTAACACAAAACTATAGATTTAGAAACTTTTTGATGTCTAATTAGATTCCAACAAGAATTCATTATTGTGCTATTATCTAGGTATATTCACGTTAGATTCGTATTCGATTTGTGTTCGAATTCTTATTTTGAACCATTAAAGGTGTTAAAAGTAAAAATTTAAAGGGCTTTTTTGTAAGGAAAAGATAATTAGAAATAGATAATTGTAAGTAAGTAACTTGAAAACATACTTTTTTGTTGATGGAGATATTTTGCTAATTATGGGCTTAAATTAAAGGTTTAGATTCAAAACGAATAAATTATACCTATGTTTAGTTTACGAAAATTGGTTCACGCAATAAAAAGATATATAGCCACTTTTATATAAGGAAATTTTACTCAGCTGAAAAATGTGTAATTATTTGTTCTAAATGTTTGAATTACTTGAGCAAATAGCTTGTATTAGTGTTTTACATAGATGTTAGTTACTTAAGATTAGAATGTATAAGGCTTTTAGAAAAAAGGAAAACAAATCCAAAATTCCAAGAATTCGGCTTGCACCCAATTTTTTTTGGATTTTAGTATAAAAGGAGTGCATTTTTTTATTAAATTCATCCCTTGGCTGGAGGCTTTAAGTTTAGTAGCTTAAGGCATCCACAGGATAGTCCGGTTAAGCAGCTGCGATCTCAATCTGAGAGTCGACTGCGAGATGGCATACAAAAAAAATACAGTCGCAATCAAGGCATCAACAAGAAAGTAACTAGTTCAAGCTAGCCGAAGTCTCAGAAGTAGTCTAAAGACAAACTACTGTTTTATTTCTTTGACTAAATAAGTCTGTCGTCGTGGTCACTGTGACTCGTGATACCCAACCATAGGTATGTATTCAGGGGTACGTGGTGTTGTGCGTAGCCAGCAGAGCCGTACAGGCTCAAGTAAGCAGGGAGCGCACATCAACATCACGTGGGAGATTGTCCCAGGGCGACTGCGGTACTGTAGGCACCAGGTACCTGTGCCGTCCGCAACATACATACAACTGACTTCCTTCGGTAGCACTTCTTTTTTTTAAGCAATATGAAAGTGTTGCGAATTTTCTCTGGCTTTAAGTACGCCAAAACGTGTATATGTTTCATTTTATGTGCGAAACTTATGATAACATATCCAACAAAGCGGATTGGCATGGTAAAGAACCATGCCAATCCGCTTTGTTGGATATGTTTCTAAATCGATTGGCGAAGATGAAAATAACAATATTTTTTATTACAATCAGAAAATACTCTTTTAAGCGCTTTTGTAGCAGCAATTTCGAAATCTGTCAACACATATTGTGTTGACAGATTTCGAAATTGTTGTCTTAAGTCCAGACTATATTCATTAAAGGCGTGTCGCGTTATTATCTCAAAGAAAATATAATAACAATTTTCAGTTTTGTTACTTAACAACCCATATACTGGCGGTATAAAGGAGATGGAAAACGGTGGGCCCAAATGTAATAAGTTAAGATACGATCTAAAAAATTAGTCATATTTTTTATCTTAGAATATGAAAAATCACCTCAATTCACAATCTGGAAGCGGAGAAATACGGAAAAGATAGTTTTCGTGAGATTATCGATTGAGTAATCGATTACACAGTTAGGAAAATAAAACCTGTGCACTAAATAATTAACTCAAAGTAATTAAATGCACTATACAGGGTGATTGGAAGCGGGGTGCTTGGACAGGAAACCTCCCCGTGTGCCTGTGGGCTGGAATTCCCTTCGGATGCGTCCGGGGGGAAGGCCAGTCTTCAGGACGGTGCACCCTGGGATGCGGGCAATGTCTCCCCATTAGGTACTATGTGCCTAAGGGGTCTCGTTGTCCGTATGCCAATATCCTGTCGGAGGAACGCTCTAACGTGTACTCGGAGAGAGCACACGTTGAGCAGCGTTGGAGTACGGGCTCGGCGTGCACTAACACTGCCGTCGGGCAGGCAGGAGGAAGCCTTCTGCCACCGTTGGTCTCGTAGCCCCGAAGAGTGTCAAGGTCATGTCTCTGGCACTTGACGGGGATCGAGGGTCTTGGCTTAACCGCCCGGACCGCGAGGAAGAAATCCTCTATAAAAAATTACCCCAAACCTCCAAGCGGCGGCGCACCGTGAGGGAGGTTGTTAGCTTGATTAATGGGTAGCTATTTGATAATTAGTCGCTAGTGCGAACCACATATTTTGAGTCAATACACAAAGTTATTTACTCGTGGGAACAACAATGAAAGAATTTAAAAAAAACAAAAACCAAAAGGAGAGGAGTGATGCGGAGTCGGAGTCCGACGCTGCGTCTGGCGCAATGAGCTCTGGTCAGAGCTAGGAGCGCGAAGTGGTGGGGGGAGCGACCGTGAGGAACCGAAAGTTCCTCCGGAAGCGCCCCAAACCGGGGGATGGCCAGGAGTCGTCCGCCGACGAGGGGGTCTCGGGCCAAGGCCGGAGGAAGATCCACTCCAGTCGGCGGGGTTCGGCCAGAGGAAAAGGTGTGGGTAGAGGGCTCACCGCCAAGGAGGCAGGCGAGCCGAGTCCGGCCAGCCCAGCTAAGGTGGAGAGGCCCTCTACAGAGGAGGAACACCACCCTGTAGGGACCAGCACCGTGGCGGCCCCTACAGAGTCGGCAGGTGGTGAGCCGGGCGTCGCTGGCGGCTCCAATTCGGAGCGAGCAGCCAGGTTTGCGGAGGCTGTGGCAGCCGCAATCAAGGTTTTGGTCTTGAAGAGGACTCAGTCCTCTAAAGACAAGGCATGCCTGCGGCCATAGCCTCTATTGTGGCGGCTGCGGAGGCCTATAATCTCAGGCCTCCGTCGGATGGCATGTCTGAGATGCGAGCGGAGGTCGCCCGCTTGACAGCCGCCATGGAGCTTCTCCGAAAGGAGAACGAGGAGCTCCGAGCAGACCTAGCTGGGCTCCGAGGAGCCGGCCCTCGTGAGGTGCCGCAGGGGAGGGAGCAGCATGGGCAGGGACGGCCCGTGCCTGCGGAGGACCGGGTTCTGACCCTGGTGAGGCAGGAGATGGCTTCTCTGCGGTCCCGTTTTTCCGCGATAGAAGCCATCGTCCTGCGCCCTCCTCTAGCGGCGAGCATGCCGCCGGCCTCTGGCCAGCAGAAAACGGCTCCTCCTATGCCACCACCGCAGCTGCCTCAGCCAAACCAGGCTCGTCGGGGCAGACCAGGGGCGGGGTGGCTACAAAGGCGGCGAGGGCCCCGGCCCAGGTGGCGAAGGTCCCAGCCCAGGCGGCGAAGGCCCCAGCCCTAGCGGCGAAACAGCTGCCCCCGTCTCCTCCTAATTCTACCCCGGCTGACGCCGAATGGCAGGTAGCCGGGAGAAGAGGAAGGTGGCGAAGGCAAAAAGGGCGGCCAAGAAGAAGGAGAGGAGGCAGCGGCGCAAGGAGCGAAGCGTCGCGGCTAGGCTCCGCGCCCCGAAGTCCGCAGCTGTAGTGATTACACTACAGCCAGAGGCGGAGAAGAAGGGCGTGTCCTACCGCGACGTGCTCGCCAAGGTGGGGGCGGCGGTGGACCTCAAAGAGATCGGCGCCGCTGATGGCATCCGGGTGAGGGTCACTGCGACTGGGGCCCGGATGCTGGAGGTCCCCGGTGCGGCAAGCGGCCCGGCCGCTGACGCTCTGGCCGAAAGGCTTAGGGCGTCCATAGATGCGGACGAGGCCCGAGTGTCCAGGCCCACCAAATGCGCAGACATGCGTATTCTGGGCCTGGATGACTCAGTGACGGAGGGACAGGTGGTGGCCGCTGTTGTTAGGGCTGGAGGGTGCTCTGCCGAGCAGGTTAGGGCGGGCGCCCTCCGTCCTGACTTCACGGGGTTGCGAGCCATTACGGTGAGCTGCCCCGTGTCGGCGGCCAAGAAAATAGCCGGGGAGGGCCAAAGGCTTTTGGTGGGCTGGGTTTCGGCGCAGGTCAAACTGCTGGAACCCAGACCTCTGAGGTGCTTCCGCTGCCATGTGGGCAACCACGTGGGAGCTAAATGCACCTCGGAGGTGGACCGCAGCAGTCATTGTTACCGCTGTGGTCAGCCCGGTCACAAGGCCGGCTCGTGCGAAGCCACGCCGCATTGCGTCGTATGTGCGGCGGCTGGCAAGCCAGCCGGCCACCGGATTGGGAGCAAGGCCTGTGCTCCACCCGCCAAGGCTAGAGGCAAACCACCTGCTACCGCCGTCACAGCCGCAACCGCCGCCACCGTTGCCGTTGCCGCCTCAACAGCCGTCGTCGCCGCCGCAGCCACCGCGGCAAGGCCCTCACAGGGGGCTAAGGAGGGGGCTGACATGGAGTGCCAATAATGGCCCCATTTCGCCTCCTCCAGGCGAACATCAACCACTGCGCCGCAGCTCAGCATCTGTTGCTCCAGAGCATGGCGCAGTGGTCGATTAACATCGCCGTGGTCGCTGAGCCGTACTTTGTCCCACCCAGGGATGACTGGGTGGAGGACCTGAGCGGCTCAGTGGCCTTAATTTCATCGGCCGCCGCTGGTACCCCGTCCCTCGAGGCTGTTAAGAGAGGACGGGGTTGCGTTGCAGCACGGTTCGGGGAGATTGTCGTGGTAGGCGCGTACTTCTCCCCGAACCGAACTCTCGCCGAGTTCCACAACTCCCTTGCGGAGTTGAGAGTCGTCGTCGTCGGGTTCTGTTCCCTTCCCGTGCTCGTCCTCGGGGACTTCAATGCCAAGAATGTGGCTTGGGGTTCCCGGTATACGGACACACGGGGCAGGATGGTGGAAGACTGGGCGCTGGAGACAGGCCTGGTCGTCCTTAATCGGGGTTCTGTCCCCACGTGTGTGCGGATGCGGGGTGAATCAGTGGTGGACATCTCGTTCGCTAGCCCCGCTCTGTCGCCGCGTGTCATTGACAGCGTATAACAAGTTTAGTAGTAGTAAATACTACGAAAGATATATTTTTAATAAATTGGATCATTATTTAGATTTAATAAATACCTGACAACATCTTAGGCCATTTCCAAACCTTCAACATCTAGATAAGTCTGCCAACTTTATCCACGGTTTCATATTTTCAGCACACGTGGTCCCCTCATAGCACTTGCTTGTTCTTTCAGCGCCACGTATATCCTTTACTTTATAGCGGTAATGACCAAATACTTCAATCACCTGAAAAGGTCCTTTGAAAAGTGGTAATAATTTAGTACCTACCAAATCGTTGACGTTGTAACTGTGAGCTTCTCTTTTTTTCAATCTAAGCCTGCCTGCCTGTGGAATCTAAAGCCTGCTTTTGCTTGTCTGCACTGACCTGAATGCGACTGTTGACGTTATTCCTTAATGTGACGTAAACAGATTGATCCTCCTGTGTCAACATGTCAGCATCAGTTTGAAGTCGGAATCCAAATATATTTACTTCACTGGGAATGGCTGAAGTGGTTTTATTAATGGTACTGTTAAAACCTTGTTGGATACTAGTAATATGAGTGTCTCATTTGTCATAGCTGGTATATTAGCACCCATACTTCTCATTGCGTCAAGGATGGTGCGATTAAAGCGTTCCATCTGACCGTTTGAGCGTGGAACAGCCGAAGGAATAACTTAAACGTGAAAGAACTTCTAGCATCATATATAAGACGCTTAGGATTACCAAATACTTTAAATATTTTGTCTAACTCGCTAATAACAACTTGAGCTTTAGTGTTACGAACAGGAGACATAAATAAAAATTTTGTAAAAGAGTCGACAGTCACCAAGAGGTAGGTATTTTTACGCGTGGCCTTTACAAATGGACACAGATGGTCTATGTGAAGCGTGTGAAATGGCTTTGCATATTTAGGTATAGGAAACAGTTTGCCTTCCTTTTTGCCATGGATATTTTTATAGTAAATACAGTTAATGAAATGTTTAATATATTTGGATATGCTTTCTTAATTTTGGGAAACCGAAATGGCCAAGGTCATCATGATTAGCTTCAATAGTTTGCCAAATACATTGTTTGGGGACAACCCACCGTCTACCATAGTCAGTCCGACGGAATACCTTATTACCTAACAACTCATACTCATTATACACTTTCTTATTAAGCTCGGCCTGACCTGATTCCAATATTTCTCTGATTGCACAAATAATTGGATCTTGTAACTGGACTGACAATAACCAATCTGCTTCAGTAATAGCCAACACTTTCATTGTATATGGGGGTGGAATTTGTATCAAATGGATTTCGGCTCAAAGCATCAACATGTTGCATTTGAGCCCCTGGTTTCTGTATTATTTCAAACATGAATTCTTGTGTAAGTAATACCCACCTACCGATTCAAGAATTAATTTATTGCTTATTTATTGTATATTAAAATTTAACAGCATTGCATACTGTATAAATTTCAAAAGTGGATCCCAATAAATAGTGACAGAATTTTTGAAGTGAGTCATACCATGTTTTAGCAGTATTATGCATTTTTGTAAAGCTTGATATTGTAGCACACGATCAGACCAACAAAAAGCACGCGCATTGTCTTCCACAACATTAATCCACATTTAAATATCATCCATTAATGGGTCAAAATCAGGAATCACCGAAGATAAAATAACATTTTGGCTTACTGCGTGAGACGCACGCCTGGTGCGTCTCTTTTTCCTACCCCTGTGTCCATCAGAGCTGCTGCTGCTGGATGAAGGCAAACCAGAGTTCGAGCGACTTATTTTTGACCCACTTCTTTTCCCTCAAGTGCACTTGCGACTTCGCGGCATCTGGGCGCGTTTCCGTACCACTTCTGTTAAAAGAGACTTTAATCAAATCGCACTGTACACAATAATTATACATTTATTTTCTAGTCTCAAAATATAACCACACTATAATGACACTATTTTATAACAATTCTGGAGATGTGACTCGCACTGTATCCAACAACCAACTGCCGATCACTCATTCCGATATTCGTTGGCCAAGTGTCGCCCCACTAGTGCTCCGGAAGTTCGCAATGGAACAATAATGGCGCGACACCTGTGCTGCCAACCTAACTACATATTAATCAAATAATATCTTTAATTTTAAGAAGGTAAATGTATTTAATTTTGAGTAGCCTTAAAATGTTATTAAGTAATTAAATAAGTTGCTAACAAATAAATCAATTAAGTCATAAATCAAAATAACTACTTTTATATGTAAATCTGTATGTCTGTCTTCGATGCGATAACAGTTGTCAGATCCTTAATACATAAATAAATAAACTACGACATGGTTGTGTTCTGTAAGTAAACGTTTGATCTCTCAGCATTGATACTTTAAAGAAAATGATCAAGGACTATCTACATCGCGTTTTCCTATAAATACCTACAATAAACCATAAAATGAAAGAATTTCCGAATCCTATCAAAATCGGTAAATCACTTATATTTAATATTTTCGCATCTCATTATTTAAACAGTTTAATTTGAGTGCCAAAACCAACAACTAGTCTGCCCGTTAACTATTGCAAGATTATCTTGTTCTTTTTAAATAATTAAGACAGTCTTATTATTTTCAGACTCACGTTTACTGGGACAGTCGGATATCAAGTGGCCTACTTTATGACAGTGTTCGCATCTTTTAATTGGGTGTTTATGTTTATAGTAGGAGTGACCTTCTACCCCACAATTATAACATTTTGCTACCTTATCCTTATTGTCCCCATCCGTACTATCTTTAAATGATTACGATCATTTGCCGCCAGAAGGGCCCGGCCGCGAAGCTACGTTAGACTTGTCATTACTTTTAATAGTTATAACATTACGTAGATAAACTAACAACTTATCCGGTTCGTTAAACTGTACAGCATCTGCACTAGTTCAAGCCGATCTGTCATCAATACGGAATAATAAACAATCAATGGCATTTTTACCAGAAATATTACATCTATTTATTAGAACCATCTATTCGTAATAATACTCTTCTAAATTATCCCTAAAACGTGATTTACAGGCGAGCATTTCTGTCAGCAATCGACCATAATTGTCATCACAAGGGAATGCTAAACGCAATTTTTGTTGCCACTCTGTCCATGTAAATAACAAACTAGGTAATTCTTGGTAGGTACCACTTTTGAGCTAGCCCAACTAATTACGGTAACGCGTAGTGAATAATTTGTCGTTCTGACCAATTATAAATCTTCACACATTCGTTAAATTTAATAATCAATACTCTGCAGACTTGGGCCCCAAAGTCTGCCATTTTTACAAATTCGTCATTTCAACACGATCCTATTGTCATTTTGCTAAAAGTTCGTAATCCGCTAAATTAATAATGGTCGATCATTGGTAATACAATGATCATTGTATTCCACAAACACGATACTCCCAACAAATTAAAAGAAATTACTGCACAATGACGTTCCCATGGTAGGTCAATGATCAAAGGAACTGCCAAAATTTTAGCAGATTACCGCCTAAGTCAGTCATTTATTTTTCATTATGTTCGAGATTACCAATAGATGCCATTTCTTTCAATGGAGTGTCAGTGGCTGACCACTGGAAAGTCACAATGACGCCAATATGTTAGTAGACTACCAAACCTGTCAAAATCAAGTTATGAAATCATTGATAGACCATTCTGACACTATTGTAATAGCAGACTTGAGGCCCTGAACTGCTGTCCGTGCGAAAGAATTTAACTAGCTTTCTAAATACCTCCGCGAAACTAGAGTCTAAAACAGTAAATTGGTTACTTGCTAACGGTGATGTAGTATGATCGGGAGCAGCTGGTGCGCTTGGTTGACTATTGCAATGCCGACTGCTGGTCCCAGCACGTAGTTGTTCTGCCGGGTCCATGACTAATTCAGGGGTCCGGGAACGCCGCATTGTGCTCTTTTCCTGCCTCGAGAACTAGGGATGGCTCTAACTCACTGCTGGGCGGGAGTCCTCGGACGCGTTGTCGCGACCGATGACTTGGCATGTTTCTTACGTAGCTGGAACCAAATATAAACACAAAAAAACAGGTAAACGTTCCTTAACACAACAAACTATAAAATTAATAACAAGTAAACTTGGCTTATTCCTTGAACGAATAAATATCTAACGTTTGATTAATAACCAGGATTCAT
Source organism: Xanthia togata (assembly GCA_963853775.1). Taxonomy (NCBI): domain Eukaryota; kingdom Metazoa; phylum Arthropoda; class Insecta; order Lepidoptera; family Noctuidae; genus Xanthia; species Xanthia togata. Next base: position 30,975,765 of record OY970791.1, on the reverse strand, counting down.
ATTGTTGTAAAAATATAGAATTAGAAAGAAACCACAAACATGGAAATTATTGAATGTACAAAAAAAAAGAAAAAGATAAATTGAATGTAGGTACCTACGTATAAAAACGTATAAAAATCCATTTAAAATAAATTGAAAGATTTACAAGACTAAAAGGGTGGAAATGAATAGGAATTTAATAGCTCAGAATAAAATATCATGGTATTTTAAAATAGTATCACCTCATTACAATATATTTAAAAATAACATTTTAGCAGTTCTGTTTGAAAAATAATAACAAAAGATTCAATACCTTTTAAAGTGGGCGTTAAGTTTTCAACAAAACTGTTACGCGTTCTGGTGTTATCCCACTTCTGACCTTTGAAAGGTCAGGAAATGAGAATACAGTTCTTCAGGATAATCACTTTTATTCACATTGGTTTTACACTTCAAATCAACCTTCTTCGATTAGACACCAAAATAGAATGCCGTGTTCACGTGTGCAACAGTTTTTAGTACCCGAGTGAACGAATGAACAAATGTCAGAGTGAAGTGTTCGAGTGAATGACACGCACATTGAAATATAATATAATGTAAATATGTTTGTATAATAAAATAAAGCATGGTTAATATGACTACAAAAATACAAATAGCCCTTAATTATACCAAAAATGCTAACACTATATAATAACTAAAACTAATCGGAAGAGCAGCCCATCAATTAATAAATATTCGATGAATCGTTCAGTCGGAGTAGCGTTTGGCGATTAAAGGTTGTTTCGCAATAAATTCCATTCGAACAATCGTTCAGTCGACTTTCCATTAATCGAACATAATAATATGACTCTCGAAGTTACGTTACGGACCCCATTTTCAGAGGGCGACCACCAACTTTTAATGATTTTTACTGAAGATCACGTCTAAACGAGAAGTGTTAATGATTTGGAAAAAATATAGGTATGTTAAATTAGAGCATTTTCTTAATATTTTAATATATGAATATTTTAGATTATGATATATAATGACATTAATTTGTAAAGTTTTGTCTAACGCGGATAAAAAACTGAGAATCACGCAAAATCTATCAAGCGTATTTTCTGAATCCTTCACCATTTTAAAGTTTAAAATTTAATTATTGATCTTTTAAATTCAAATTCAAAATCAAATTCATTTATTGGTGTGATTTTTGGTACATTTAACATGATAGTATACCGTAAAACCTGTCAACTTTGCCCTTGAGGTTCGACTTTGCCCAGTTGTGTATTTTTTTTAAAACTCGATATGTAGCAAATTTTTCTATATTTAGAAGTATTTTTTTATCTGTGGTAGATAATTCATCATTTTTCTGGCAAACACAAAGTGACGTAATGTCACCGTTGTCACTTCAGTTGCCTGTCAGAACTTCTAGAAGTTGGTAGTGTTTTTCGCGGGCTAAAACCGGTACAAAAACTTTACCAAACAGTGGTAGTTGCAGTTACATACACCAGGTAAGTATTTTTTTGCCATCGTTAATATGTTTGAAATGAGTAATAAAGGCTTAATATTACATGCAAAGGCTCTCATAAATCGTAAGATATGTTGATGGGCAAAGTTGTATGCATGTTTTTGGTGCATTGTTGACGACATTGCCCACCATTTTTTTCCCTGAGGATTGTCACCTGTAACTTATTAATTTATTATAATTCTATTATGTTGTGGTTATGACACGAATTGTAAAATGAAAGGTACTACTGACTCCTTGCCAATAATGTTTGTGACTATACAATGCCATGGGCATGTACGACCATATTTTTCAGAATATTCATAAAAAGTTCTCAGTTTTTAATCCGCGTTAGACATAATTTTACAAATTATCTACATTACCTAATAAGAAAGTAATCTATACTAATATTATAAACAAGTTTTTTTTTTGTTTGTACCGAATAGGCTCCGAAACTACTGGACCGATTTGAAAAATTCTTTTCCCATTAGGAAGGTTAGTTTTCAGGGAATAATATTGGCTAATTTTTATCCCGGGAAAAATAACGGGTCCCGCGGGAAAGACCACGGGAGCGAAGCCGCGGGCAAAGTGCTAGTCTATAATAATCATATTATTAAAAAATGCTCTAGTCTAACATATTTTAATTTTCAAATCATTAACACTATTTGTTTAGACGTGATCTTTAGTTTAAAATCATCCACGCCGGCCTTGGCTTATACCGGGGCCCTAAAAAGCTAATTTGAATATAGTCACACACAAACTTCACCCATGTTTAAGTGTTCTTTGATCTCAATTGATCTTAAAGGTTTAGGTATTGTTTTGTAATAATATTTTACTTTATGATTATTAACGATATAATATAATTATTTAACGTTGAAATGCACAATAGCCCGCATTGCAATTTTTTGCAGATAAATAGCTGCCTTACAGCTAGCATTATACCGTATCAATATAAGTTAACAGGTAATATACCGTAGATCTTTATTTTGTATCCATTATAATTTGAGATTGTTTAATTTATTAAAGCTAATAAAAATATTTCACACTAAAAAGTTTTTCAGTGAATATTTAAAATGTAACATTTCTTCAATGGTGACAGCCCTGGACATTAATCAATAATTTTAAAAAAATGTTCTAGTTGGCGTTTTGACTTTGCCCTCTCAATTTTGAAGGACATTGGAATATATTAATTCATCTAATAATTTAATACAATACTGCATTGCCCTGTATTTAAATTCTGGAATTTTAAAAATAATGATACGTTTTATAATATCGGAAATATTCAAAGTTGGCAAAGTTGCCAGAAGCCTATGATTTTTTGCCCAACACATTTTTTTTATTTTCATTGACACACGTGTCTTTTTCTGGATATTTTAAGTAATAAATATCGAGACATGGACATATAGTATTGTGTGGTACAAACACAATATGACAAACACTAATCCTTCCGAAATAACTCAACTAATGCAAAAAAAAACTGATTTTTAGGGCAAAGTTGCCAGGTTTTACGGTACTTGTTATATTAAAATACCTAATTTGGGACAGCGCTCCTTGATGGGCGAGTCCCATTACTGGCTGGACGTAGGACGAGTTGCGTGAGCTCGGTACAGAACACGCTAGCTAGCCACTCAAGGTCACTGGCATGTATCTGCGTCTTAAGAGGTGTCATTATGCGCAAGTGCGCGACGGCGGGTCATGCGACAGACAAGACGCGCGTCATCAACGTGGACTGCTAAATGCGTTTGCTCTGCTCAAAGTTAAAGTCAAAGTCAAATAATTTATTTCAATTAGGCACAAAAAAGGCACTTTTGAACGTCAAAATTTACAAAAAATAATAATAACTAATTCTAGTCGCCCCTTCCAAAAGGTAGTTTTCGTATGGAGAAGTATGGGCAAGAAACTCTACCGTTACTCTTTTAAAATGTTTTCATAATATCTTGTATACACTAATTATATAATTATATGTGAAGACAATGCACGTAGAATAAGATTACTATACTACGATAGGTAAAAAGAATGAAAAATAAAGGAATGACATAAATTAATTATGTGATAGATGCATTGTGCTCACTTATTTACAAACATTGTAAAATTATACGATATTCCTAACATTTTAACAAGTAATACTAATAATAAGTCAGTGTGTGAGTTCAAGTAATCACAGAATATAAATGTTATAAAAAATAATATTATATGTATGATTAAATTGGCAACCAGTTCGATTTTGTCTAGATTCTGAATTGTCCTATGGAGCAGGACCAGCATGTTTCCAAGCATTTTTATCTTGGCTATAATCCTCTAATTTGTAATAGGTATGCTTGTTTAAAAGGGGTACTGTTTATATGAGTTTTAAATTTTCTTTCATTTAATTCTATATAATATCACAAATAAGTTGTAACATTTAACACAGTACCCCATAAAAGATGTATTTGCTTTAGATAGTCTGAAAAATGGTTGATCTATTTTATCTTTATTTCTAGTATTAAAATTATGTCGTATCACTTATTTTATTAAAAAGATGTAGATTTTTTCTCACATACATAATATTTGCATAAATGAATTGGCAAGGTACCGTCATAATATTAATCTTTTTAAATAGTTCCTTGAGAGATTCGCGATGACGTAGATTACCTATAAATGGCTCTGACAGCTCTTTTTTGTAAAACAAAGATGGATTCAATGTCAGCAGCCCAACCCCACAGTAAAATGCCATACGACAATACTGTGGAAGTAGCTAAAATAGAACAAACGCGCAGTTTCTACATCTGTTAACTGTCTTATCTTTCTAACAGCGTAAGCGGCCGAGCTTAGCCGCCCCGCGAGAGATTTTATATGGGGTCCATTGTAATTTCTCGTCTAGCGTGATTCCAAGGAAAACTGTCTGATTAATAAATTAAATTTTTTCTCCATTCCATATGATGTCACATTCGCTACTTCTAACATTTGATAATGTAAATCTAATGCATTAGTTTTTTTTTTATTTAGTTCCTAATTATTTACCGTAAACCAATCTTTCGTCATTCATTTCGTCAAGATTTTGTGACCGTCGGTTTATTTTAAAGATCAATGATGTGTCATCTGAAAATAACACCATCTTTGGTTAATTTATAAATAATTGGGGTAAATCATTAATATAAACTAAAAAAGAGCAATGGACCCAATATTGAACCTTGAGGAACGCCCATTACCATTTCAGACCCTAATAAGTTTGTGCCGTTGACTTGAACTTTAACCTTTCTATCTTTCAGGTATGATTTTAACAAATCAAGAGCTGTATTCCTAATTCCATAGTGGTCCAGTTTCCATCTTGTGCTTCTTCCCAGAAATGTTCTTTATTAGGGTGACACTGGCGTCAGTGGTACAACGCCCTTTGGTGAAACCGTACTGTTGATGATGAAAGATGGAATTTTTATTAAAGTGCCGTAACATTTGATTGAGAATTAACTTTTCAAACACCATACTGAGAACTGGCAGAATTGACACAGGCCTATAATTGTTGGGTTCTTACTATCACCGGATTTGAACAAAGGAACTACTTTACTGTGTTTTATGAGATCCGGAAAGACACCTTGGTCTATATGATATGTAGGACCGGTGCGTGGTGGGATTCTTCGACGTTTGAGCGCTGGATACGACTGCACGCAGCCAAGTAAACATGCGCACGGGTATCAGAGTTTTCGAGAGTGTTGTTTTGTATTTAGTTTTTAAAGTGTCTTGTCTTGTCATTACTAACATTAGTTTCTTATAAGCATTTCTGTGTTACTAACCTATATGAATGTATTTGAAAATCCGAAATAAATGAATATAATAATGTCCTACTAGCGAGCCGCTCGTCAAGCTTAAAATGACGATTTTCTCTCATTACAAAAGTGGCGATCTGTCCTATAAACAAAATAAGATTTAGTCTAACCTATTTAACTTTGTATAACATTATAATTATAATTTGTACTACCTGAAAAGGATGAAATTCATTATCATTGACATTTAAATCTGACAACTATAATTTCTCAATTTAATTTTCTACTTAATATAAGAAAATAATTAAGTAATAAAAATAATATTGTATAATGCGTGCTAATTTAGATTGATAAGGGCAGGCGAATTATAATTGCAATGCTTGACATAACACCAACATTGTACACTTAGTTCGCAATAAACGTTTTGACTTTGATCTTCTGTTGATTTAATTTTGAGATCTTTAAAAGCTTTTATAACAGCCTGGGGGTATGCTGAAACCTAAACTCCAAAGGGCATGCCTTTATATTCTTTCTAAGTAAGGCAGCAGAAAGCGCGGGTGAGGAATTTAAAGTTTCAGTAGTTATAAGGGAAATATTAAGAAAAAAGTTTTCAAATTCCTGAGCTATTTCAACATCTGAGTTGATGGGACCATGTGCAGTCTTTAAATTAAATTCAGTATTACGCTATTTTTTCCTACCGGTTTCATTATTTATTATTTGCCAGATAGTTTTTCTTTTTTTTAATCATCAGCAGATTTTATTTTGTTGCTTATGTGAAGAGCTTTAACCATTTTGCACACACTTTTAAAAGATTTAGAATATTTTGCAACATACTGATGAAAGCTTGTATTATTCATGTGTTGCTTTAGGCCATAAAGTTCAAAAAGTTTTTCTGCTCACCCCCTCGGTCACGGTGCCCACACGGTGCTACAGATATGGAGCACTGGGATAGCTGCAGGCCGCGCAGCCACGCGGCCCCACCTGCCTTTTTTTTTTTTTTTTTTTTTTTGGGTGGGAAATCATCAAATGACGTCTCCCGCTCTGGGTGGAGCGGGAGGGCGTGTCAGACTCTTACTGACTAAAACCCACCCGTGTTCCTTCTCTTGCCTGTGCAATGCCAGGGGCCACGGTATCCCTTTCGGACTTTCCCGCAACCCCGGCAGGCAATGGTCTCATTGGACCCCTTCACTCGCTGACACTCTTTGAGGCGCGCGTGGAACACTACGCGCCGTCGACCCGGGCCTGGTCCTTACCGGACGGCGAGCTACCCATTGCTCACCGTCCGCAAGCCCGCGCCTACGGTGGCCGGGAATCGGCAATCGATTCCCGACGCCCAGGGCGTCTCCTCCTGCGGCGGCTAGGGGCGTGAGGGCGCGAAATTTGCCTCTCCCTCACGCGCTCCGCCTCCTCCTTCGCGAGCAATACTGCTTCGCAGAAGGAGGTGACGGCCTCCCATGCTCTCTCGCTCCGTACCATGGCCTGGACCAGGGCCGGACGCGAGAGATCCCCGCCACCGATCGCCTCCACGAGGACACGGCGGTGCTCTGCCCAAGCCGGGCATACCTCCACCGTATGCTCCACCGTGTCCTCCGGGCGATCCACGCAGTGATGACACCCGGGCGTTTCCACCCGCCTTATCCGAAACAGGTACCTCCCGAAACAGCCGTGTCCGGTGAGGACCTGCGTCAGGCGGAAGGTGAAGACGCCGTGGCGCCTCTCCAGCCACTCCTCAAAGAGGGGACTTATCGCCGCAATAGTGGCGTGCCCAGCACTGGGTTGCGACAATCGCACTCTCCATGACGCCATGAGATCCCGTCGGAGCTCTGTCCGCTGTGCCGCGATTTCTCGCGGCATCGGAGTCAAGCCCCGGCGTTTCGCCTCCCCGCAACACTCCCAAATATGCGCGAGGACTTTTGCCTCCAGATCCCATGGCGGCAATCCGGCAAGGAGGCTCGCCGCCTCACCGGAGACCGTGCGGTATCCCCGGACCAGCCGGGTGGCCATGACCCTCTGGGACGCGTTCAACCGGCGGGCAGGCCGCCGCCTCAACGAACGCGCCCACACCGGTGCCCCGTACAGGGCCATGGACCGCACGATCCCCGCGTATAGCCTCCGGCAGGAGGCGTTTGGACCCCCTAGATTGGGCAGGAGCCGCTTCAAGGCAGCCCCGGCCCGGTCCAGTCTGGGAGCCAAACGTCGAAAGTGCTCCTCGAAGTTCCACCGACTGTCGAGGACGAGTCCCAAGTACTTCATCGTCGACTCGACGCCGATGTGAACCCCTCCTACCGTTATTTGGGAACCCGACGGTGGCGCGTTCCGAGGACCATGAAAACACATGGCCTCGGACTTGTGCAACGCCACCTCGAGTCCCAACTGCCGGAGTCTGGCCACGATTGTCGCAACCCCGTGTGTCGCTAGTTCGACCGCCGCCTGGTGCGACCTCCCCTGCGCCAGGACCAACGTGTCGTCAGCGTAACAAACGACGCTGACGCCATTGGGGAGGTCGGCGCGCAGCACCCAGTCGTATCCGATGTCCCACAGATGCGGCCCCAGGACCGATCCCTGTGGGACACCGCACGACATCTCTCGCCGGTTCCACTCTCCCTGGTGACCGGGGTAGATGATGGCCCTGTCCGTCAAATAGGCCTCGACCACACGACAGAGGTAGGTCGGCATCCGGTGATACCGGAGTGCCTCCCTGATGCAAGTCCAGGGCAGGGTATTGAAGGCGTTGGCGATGTCTAGAGACACCGCCAAGACGACCCCACCCCGAGCCACCGCATCCCCCGTCGTGAGGGCTCGCACGCGCATGATGGCGTCCACCGTGGAGCGCCCCCTGCGGAAACCAAACTGGCTCTCCGACAAATCTGGCCCCACCCGCACCAGCCGCCCGACGAGGCGGTCTGCAATTACTCTTTCAAAGAGCTTGCCCACCTCGTCAAGCAGCACGATGGGCCGGTAAGCGGACGGAGAGTCCGCAGGGCGCCCCGGCTTCTTGATGAGGACCAGTTTCCCCGTCTTCCAACGAAGTGGGAACTGGCCCCTCTCCAAGCATGCGCTTAGGAGCCCCCTTAGTCGAGGCCCGAGAGCCTCTGAGGCCAGGACCCAGGCTTTCCCAGGTAAGCCGTCGGGTCCTGGGGCGGTATTTCTGGCATTCAGCCTACGTACCGCCACCCTCATCTCTACCTCGGTCACCTCCGGAGCATCGTCGTCGTCGTCGGCGGTGTGGTCCGCATCGGGCACCGCATACACCGTCACGCGCCATCTGCAGACAAGAGCAGAAAAGTTTTTTATGGTTATAGTAGGCTGTGAGCCGCCCGTCTAATTCAAAATTCAAAATTCAAAAGTCATTTATTCAAACTAGGCTGAGAATCAGCACTTTTCGAACGTCAAAATTCCATAAGACAGTCCCCCAAAACGCCCACCCTTCACCACTTCCTAGTGCTTTTGCTGGGAAGAAGAAGTGGCGCAACAAACTCCCCAGCAGCACAGCTGTCTGTTCAGTTAGAAAAAAATAAAAAATGATTCTATACAACAGTATGCAAGACAATTTACAATATGCAAAAAAATATTTAAATTATAAATTAAATAGCTATAATTAATAGCCATGCTAGCACACGCCAATATACCAACCAAAAGCAATTGTAACTGAAACTAACTCACGCGACGGAGCTACGAGTATGTAATTATTTCTCCATCCATCCCTGAAAGTGTAACGCGATGCTTTTAAAAACATGTAGGTATTAGCTGTACATTTGAAAAGGTAAAAAATTACGAGGCATGCCATTTATGGCATCAACTTGAAAAGCACCAAATAGAACCACACCTTTAGTATTCCACATAGCACGCCTATAAACAGGCTGTCGATTTATTTTGATTATTATCTGTCATGTATTTAATCTCTCTTTGTTGACAGGAGTTATCCCCAAGGTCTTTAAAAAAGCTGTTGTGCATCCTATTCACAAGAGTGGGAACAGAAGCAGTGTCAACAATTATAGACCAATCTCTGTGTTAACAACCTTATCTAAAATATTGGAAAAAATCATTAATCTTAGGCTCCTTAACTATCTTAACTCAAAAAATATTCTAGCAGACAATCAATTTGGATTTCGATAGGGTAAAACACAAAAATTCAAAATTCAAAAGTCATTTATTCAAACTAGGCTGAGAATCAGCACTTTTCGAACGTCAAAGTTACATAAGGCAGTCCCACAAAACGCCCACCCTTCACCACTTCCTAGTGGGCACTGGGAAGAAGAAGTGGCGCAACAAACTCCCCAGCAGCACAGCTGTCTGTTCAGTTAGAAAAAAAAAAGATTCTATACAATAGTATACGAGATAATTTACATTACGCAAAACACAATTTAAATTATAAATTAATAGCCATATGACAGCTAGCACACGTCAATACATCAACCAAAAACATCGAGATCTATACTCAAGCAGAAATAAAAATAACTAAACGTAAACAATATCTAAAAAAAGGAAATAAAGCCTCCAGGCATAAAGGGCGTGCCCGCTTACATATAGCTGTAACTAGAAGTTATAATTGATAAACTAGGACCATCGAGGTAAAATAAATAAACAGTTAATTACTAATAACAATAACAAAACCATGATCAGCAAGACGACCTGTCACCACAAGCAGCACCCGTTCACGAGCTTAACGCAAAGATCAGCCATTACCCCCCTCGCCATATTTGAGGGTTCGGTTTTTCAGGAAAAAAAAAAATATGATCAATTTGTTGAGGTCGCTAGCTAACCACATATTGCAATACAACTCATGAAAATCATTCTAAAGAGTAGATTATGTCTACAAAATATTAATAAAATTTAAATAAATTGACTTATAAAGTCAAATAAAATGAACAATTTACCTAAGCTTATATAACCTGTCAGTAGGTAGGCTAATTCTGGAGAAAGAACATAAACATTGTCTTGAGCCAATCACAGCGACCAACTATTCTTATCATTTAAGTAGTCGTTGATAGAATAGTATGCCTTTGAACAAAGGTTGGATTTTACTTTAGTTTTAAACGCATTAAAAGGCAAATCTAGCAAAGAAGAGGGTAGCTTGTTGTAAAAGGTTATACCAAGCCTAACAAATGAGTTATGAAGCCGGCGAAAGGGAGCTCGTAGTTTGTCCTTGTTTCTTGCGTTAACATTGTGAATATCACTGTTTTTAGTGTATATTTTGCCTAATATATAGAATGTTGGCGAAAATTAATTGTGAGGCAACAGTGAGGATACCAATATCTTTAAAAAAAATCTCTCAGATAAATTCTGGCATCCAGCTGGTAAATTGCTCGAACAGTTCGTTTTTGGAGGACAAATATATTTTGAATATCGGCAGCTTTGCCCCACAGCAGAATACCGTAGGAACTAACGCTATGGAAATAACTAAAATAGACTAACCGAGCTGTATCAACGTCACTGTATTGTCTTACTTTCCTGACGGCGTAGGCGGCCGAACTGAGCCTTTCCGCTAGGCTAGATATATGATGCCCGCACTGAAGTTTGGCATCTACTGTTATGCCCAGAAACACTGCCGAGTTTACGGTTTCAAGCACCTCTTTATCTAAGACGATGTTGGGTCCTAGATTTCTACCATTGGGAAGGGCAAACTTTACACATTTCGTTTTCTTGGCATTGAGAACTAGGTTATTGGTCTTAAACCAACCCATAACCATTGAGAGTGCACTGTTTACATCGTCAAAATCTTGTCTGTTCCTGTCTACTTTAAAAATAAGAGAAGTGTCATCTGCAAACAGTACAACTTCACAGATACCCTTTAAATAGAATGGCAAGTCATTGATATACACTAAAAACAAGAATGGACCCAGTATTGAGCCTTGAGGCACACCTAACTGAACTGGTAGCCCGGACAATTTCACACCATCAACATCTACACATTGGGACCCATTATGTAAATAAGAATTTATAACGTTGAGAGCTTCGTTTTGCACACCGTAATGTCGCAGTTTACGCAAAAGCGTGTCATGGTGCACGCAGTCAAAGGCTTTGGAGAGATCACAGAAAACCCCAATAGCATTTTGCGAGTTCTCCCATGCGTTAAATATGTGTTTCAGCAGAGCAACACCCGCATCTGTAGTGGAGCGACCCTTTGTAAAGCCATATTGTTCATTATGAAGGAGGCTATTTAAATTAAAATGTCTTAGCAACTGCTTGAATATTAACTTTTCAAATATTTTGCTAAATGCTGGTAATATAGAAATAGGCCTGAAATTGCCAACGTCATTTTTATTACCTGATTTAAATAATGGTATGACTTTACTACTCTTCATGAGGTCAGGAAAAGTTCCTAAATCAACACATTTATTAAAAGTAACAGCTAGATAGGGGGCTACGATGTCTATTATAATACTTAAAAGTTTAATGCAGATGCCCCAGTAATCACCAGTGTTTTTAGACTTGAGTGTGTTAAAAACATTAACTACGTCACGAGGCGTTACATGTTCGAAGCTAAATAAGATACTACTTTTAGAAACGCTACTAAGCAAAAGGTTTTCAGCTTTAGACGGGGACGAATTTAAGGAGCGAGTCGTAGTTATAGGTATGTTGGCAAAAACCTCATTAAACGCCTCAGCTACGTCAGCTGCTTTAGTAACTAATTTACTGTCGACCATAATCTCAAGTTGTTTATCTTGCTTAACCGATTTACCCGTTACATTGTTAATAATTTTCCAAGTGGTTTTTACTTTATTATTGGATTTTTTAATTAAATCGCTTAAAAATTTAGATTTAGCAAAAACACTAACCTTTTTAAATAATTTTGAATAATTTTTGACATACTGAGGAAAGGTGTGTCAAATCTGTATTTTTTCAAACCATTTAACTCGTATAGTCTCGCTCTACTTTTATAAATACCTGGAGTGGCTCATTGGTTAAAGCCAACGGAGGTGCCATTAATTTTTATAGTTTTGGTCTTGAAAGTAGATTGGTACTCCTTTTGCACAACATCAAAAAGGGCTCCATAGATTTCATTAGGATTTTCGTGTTCTACTATAGATGGTGTAATTCTATGAGCTATATTATTTTTAAACTTATTGCAACGACTAGCTGTATAAGGCATACATTCTATGTTTTGCTGCTTTTTATGTAATGGCATGGGGAAGCTAACTAATAAACCACAGTGGTCAGACGTTAGGTCACTTAACACTAATTTATTACAGAGGATGGATGCTGTTCTCGAATTGACTGGTACAGTGGCTAAAAATAAACAGTAAATTCAAAACAGTTACTATTTTTCTAGACCTTTCAAAAGCTTTTGACACTGTTTCTGTTCCTCTCTTGCTGAATAAACTCCAAAAAATAGCTATAAGAGGATTATCTCAAAATATCTTTAAAAGCTACCTTAGTGACCGTTCGCAGATTGTAAAAATAGGAAACTATATGAGTGGCGTAGAAACCATGAGCTATGGCGTCCCACAAGGTAGTGTCCTTGGATCTACCTTATTCCTAGTTTACATCAACGAGCTCAGCAGACTAAATATACCAAACTCGAATCTTATTGTCTATGCAGACGATACGGCTATAAACTGTTCAAGGCAGAGACTGGCCTGAAACCCACTCCCATGCAGAATACGCGTTACGAATAGTTTCTGAATGGCTTTCAAATAATTTGCCTACCCTGAACATGGATAAGACTAAATTTATCAAATTTGCTCCACGTACAGCTTCTTAACCACGGGCGCCGTTCCTTTTAACTATCCACAACTGCCTATCGGCTATGAACAATAATTGCTGTTGCAAATCTATCTCGCGAACATATAGTATTGTTAGCGGAGGATCCTGCGATTGTAGGCGTGGCAACTGAATGAGGTCACGAGGCGCAAGAGTGGGGCAGACGGACGGCTGTAGCGGCGAGCTCGTTTCCTCGGTCATTTTGTTTTGGGGCGCTTGGAGTGTTAGCGTCCTAACACTTCAAGCGCCCCAAAACAAAATGAATGATAACTGTTTCAGGCACAGATGAAAATGGTCGTGAAGACGTTACTTCAGGACCATCAGGGTCCAGTGAGGATCCTCCACCACGAAATCAAGCGGGCGAGGACGCGCCGTTGTCAGAAGAGGCCGTGTTATGGCCGATTGTAGGCGTGGCGGCTGAATGAGGTCACGAGGCGCAAGAGTGGGGCAGACGAACGACTGTAGCGCCGAGCTCGTTTCCTCGGTCATTTCGTTTTGGGGCTCTTGGAGTGTTAGGACGGATTTTAGCTAGGCGTAGATTATTTGCGTTTAATCATATTTTGTAAATTCTTTGCTTAAATAATTATAACCTTTATTTTGTGTTCGTTATCTTTTTTTAATTCTAACTTGCTCCCTCTGCTAATATCAGAAGTGGGATAGCTCTCATAGCTATCTACACTGAGATTTGGCATTCTGACAACTTATTGCATTTTAGTTTATTTTTTATAGTAGTGAGTGTAGTGACCTCCACGGGCACGTTCCGCAGTTCGAATATCGTAAAATGGAGTAAAAGTAAAACCAGTAGGCACAGCAAGTCGCGGGACCGTACACCAGATTTCGATTTGCAACAAACTCTTCAAGTTATTGTGGGTAGCAATCGTGGGTGGCGCCACGTTGTCGTCAAGCGCCTGCGCTGTCACTACTCGGCGTCTCGACTACCGACCTATCAGTTCCTGTACTTGAAAGCCTGCCTGGTTGTAACGACACGATGGGTAAAATGACCGACAGGATTGTAAGTGCGATTGGTCAACTGAGCGCGGTAAGATCGAACAATTTTTATATCTCTAATTTTGACCCTGCTATTAATGATATTGATGTTCGGTGTAACGAAGTTGACCATGTGAGTAGTTTAAATTGTTGGGATGATCGAGAATGCTTAGGTAGGATAGGAAATTGTTTAAAAGGAGACGCGAAACAGTGATTAAATGAGTGGGTCACGAATGATCGGAGTTGGTCAAACTTTAAACGAGAGTTTAAGCCGTTGTGTCCGCGTAAGATAGATGTAGCAAACATTTTATTTCAAGTCATGAGCACCAATTCTGACCATTACACTACATATGCAGATTATACTCGACGTTCCCTATTACGTCTTCGAATAGTAGGCGGATTAAGTGGCGAACTCATGAGTGCTATAGTTAAACGTGGTATAGCCGACCCACAAATACGTGCCGTCGCGACAAATGCAAAATTGAAACCAGAAGATGTAGTCGGCTTTCTCTCGATTTACGTTAGCCCCGCTTTATCGGCTTCTAATCGTAAACCTAATCAACGTACAAGTAATACCGACGCTAGGCCCCATAGTGGTGACCATCGCAAACGCGATCATGGTAACTAATGGTCAAAGTGCTTTTCTTGTGGTAGTTTCGGTCACAAGCAATATTTCTGTACCAAACTTATAAAGATGGACGAACGAACGTGTACAAAGTCTTCGCAATCTACCCCCAGTACTAATAATAACGACTCGATTTCGAATAACGCTTAGAAATCTATAGTATGTACCTTTGTTAAAAAATCAGGTCATAGTGTAGAGGAGTGTTTTGCAAAGCAACGTTCAGAGTCACGAGGGAAGTCGAACATTAACTTTTGTCGTAATACAGAGGGTGATTATAAGAAAAACGATATAACTACAGCCGTGATTCAAGGTATTCCTGTAGACATATTAATAGATAGTGGCTCGGTAGTATCCCTTATTTCAGATATCCTTATTAAGTATTTTCAATGCAAACAAATGCCGTCATTTCGTATGTTTTCTGGGTTAGGCGAGCAAAGAATACAATCGAGTCATCAGACTGTGTTGAGTTTCTTGAATTAGCATTAGAAAATGAATTTTATGTAATCGCTGATAAATATATATTAGTACTACCTACTATCATTATTGGTACCGACGTCCTAAACAGAGACGTACATTAGATCAAAAGGCCAGCAGCGTCTTACGCGAATAGACCGATTATTACCCATAAAATCGAACATGCACCCTCTTATTTCAACTCCGTTGTTAGGTATTGAGAAGGATCATTTGTTGTCAATTATCGCCGACTTCTCAATATTCTTTATTACTGGTACAGCCACAACCACGTGTTATTTATTTTAATTGCGTTGGGTTTAGTTTATCCCATATAGTAATAATTTTATTTACGTAGTGTAGTGTCTGCTGTTGTAATCATGTCTGATCGCGAGTGCACGCCGCGTGAAATTTCACCTAATCGTATTTCTCGCGACAACCATAGTGAGTTTGCATAGCCATCGCGATGTTCGTATGAGGCGTCGAGGCCGTTATCGCGAAACGATAGGTCTAAGAGTTTCGAAAGTCCGTGTAGGCGTCGTGTTTTTTTTTTATAGTTAATTAAAATGGTACAACACCAATTACATTAATTAACAAAGAGACAAAAATTACGTTGACAATAATATAATTTAAAACTAACATGGAACAGTGGACTCCTTTGCATCCCAGATAGCAATATAAACTTGAATCAGACTTGCAATAAGTTTGACATATCAAGAGTGAAAGTTTGTGCCAAACTTGACGTGGCAAGTGTATAAACTTGAGGCAAGTTTAAATCAAACTTTCTAGTTTCCCAGCAACAAGCTTGCATGATGTTTGTTTTTACAAGGTTTATACAAGGTTGTCATAACAAGCTTGCATGATGTTTGTGTTTACAAGATATATACAAGGTTGACATAACAAACTTGCATGATGTGTGTAAAATTGTGTACTTAAAATATATAATAAAGGAAAACTAAAAGAAAAATGTTTTGTACTTTAAATGATAATTTACTGAAATATTGAATGATAAAATAAAAAAATCATTTTATTTTCTGCAATGAGGCGGCGAACAGGAACAATCATCATCAATTATCAATATATTTTTTCTTTAGTCTCTCATCTCTGAAACAATGAATAAGATTATTATAACTAAGTGAATACAGCTTTGCACAATCCAACAAAAACCTGCACCAAGCACTTATGTAATTTCAATCTTACCTTCTTGTAATTCTAACTTTCGCCTGATTCAGCTAGTCACTAATTATTTCTTTGAGATTTTCTTCAGTCACATCGTAGACTTTTTTGCAGATTTATGAAACAAAAAAAAAAAAAATCTTATGGTAGTAGGTATCTTTGACACGGGAAAATAATAGAAAGGTAAGTAATAAAATATACTTACGAAAGATTAATTTACATGTTTCTGTATTTAGAAAGGATTGTTTATTAGATTTTTTCATTTGTTTTCCAGTTTAAATTCTGCCACATGGTCGAGTACCTAATATTCTTCTCAACATATTGGTTGTGAGACTTCGAATGTTTCTACCACTAATACCAGCCAAAAATTACATCTGAAAAAAAAGTTTTTCTATGTAATAAAACTTTTATGCATGCATAAAGTTACTATTTACTACTATGTAACATACAATTGCCTGTTTGTTCTGGTTTATTTTTAACTGGTCATTCAAGTTACAAAAACTTGCGTCATCCTTTACTGGAAGACTGCTTGCTTGTGATACAGCCTGTAACAAAAAGAAATTAAGTCTGTTTAACACACGAGGGGCTATTAATATATAATACTAATAATTAAAAAGAAAAAAAAAAAACTTATGTTATGTTTTTTTGTATACGCGATTGTGCTCTTTATTTATATACGTTAACGGATCAATTTTCCATGCAAGTATTTTTTTCCACCAAGGCTTGGAAGTTAGCAGTATTTTTTTTAGCATACGCGATTGTACTCCTTATTTGTATGAACTTACGGATCTATTTTCGATACAGAAAGAAAATACTTTAAAGTATTTCGTAACCTGGTTTTTGGCGCTGGTGTTTAAAGGTGGACGTACTTGGTAGCCATGGTACTCGGTTTTGAAAGTACGACCCATATCTACAGCCTACTATGTCCATTCCCAGGACTCTATTTCCATGCCAAATTTCGGTCAGTGAGTCGTCATAGGGGTAATTAAATTTCAGCAACAGACAGACAGAGACATTTGAGTCATGGACCATCGATTGAATAGTAATAGTAACTTAACATCTTGCGTTCTGTCTACCAGAAATTAAAAGAAACTTACCTTAATTCCAAAACGCGTCACACAATTATTGCACAATGTCGCACAAACAAAAGCACATAAAATATACAAATAAGTATATTATTACACAATTTTGCGTCCAAATTCTGGGCTTACTAACTCAGACATTTTTATTTACGACATAATATGGCAAATCCAGGCAAATCGACACCGACAGTTGAGACTACAAGAGTTTTAACCGACCGTTAGAGACAAAACGTCAAACAGAACTACTCAAAATTTGTACGTTTGTAGGTATTGTTCCGCGGAGCTCTGCGCGCGTGGGGGCGTGGCACACCATATAGTTTGTAGCAACTTTTAGACAAACTTGATACGTCATGTTTGACATGTAAAAAAAAACAAGACTGCAGCAACATTATCACAAACTTGAAATAACATCCTTGAATTTATCAAGGTTGCAGCAATATTGTTACAAACCTACCATGTCATATTTGACGTGGCAATTCAAAATCAAAGAAAAATCAAGTTTGCAGCAAACACACTTGCTATCTGGGATACTTTCTCTCACAGAACACCAGACATATACGCATAATTTTAATCCAATCATCTGCAAACACATCACATTCAGGGTTGGCAGCCAGGAGGGCATTCAGCACCTTTAAAGTACGAAAGACTGGGGATTCGGCTCTGGCAACAGTTTTGGCTGGCAGTTGCGCAAACAGATTGTGCCGGCGGCTCTGACGGTGTCCGATATATTTATCGGGCACAAATAGTCGGCAGAAAAGACCATGGAGCTCTGGGCTGTCGATACGTCCCCGTAAGGTCTTACAGGCTGCAGTGAGTTGATCAAAGCCTCTCCTCACCTCCAATGAGTTAAAGCCCAACATCCCTAAAAGATAATTGGTAGGGTACATATACTGGAAGAAATGATATAACCTTTGGAAGAGGCATCTAAGGAAAGTTTTCTGTACTTTTTCCAGCATCAGAGTTTGGGTCGCGTTATAGGGATGCCAAACACAGGCACTGGACTCGAGTTTGCTTCCAACCAGAGCGGCGTACAACAGCTTACCAACATTTGGGTTGCGAAAGTCACGAGCGTTTCGCAAAACAAATCCCAAGCGCCTAAAAGATTCCTTCGCGAGGGTGGAAACGTGGTCCCTAAAAGTTAGACAGCGGTCGAGAGTCACTCCTAAATCTTTTATGTTGGCGACACGAGCAATCACATCACCACCCAAACTATAGTCATAATTAATTGGCCGCAACCCTCTACCGTATGTCATGACGTAGCACTTGCTTGTGTTAAAAAATAATTTGTTGGCAATGCTCCATTCATAGATGGCATCAATATCCCTTTGTAGGAGTTTGCAATCCTCGTCTGTTCGGATTTGTGCGACTAGCTTAAGGTCATCGGCATATAGCAGGCATTTGGCAAACTTAACATTATTTATGAGGTCATTGATCATGATCAGGAACAGAAGCGGCCCCAACACGGATCCTTGACTTACACCCGAGCGTGTATTATAAGGCTTGGACTCAAAGCAGCCGTGTCTTACAAACTGCTTACGATCGCGCAGATAATTCGAAAAGAAGTTAAGAAGACCGGACGAGAAACCGATGGCCCCCAGCTTAGTCAAAAGCACATCGTTGTCAACTCTGTCAAATGCTTTCCGGAAATCGAAATACAGAGCGTCAACCTGCCCACCGATGTCCAAGCTACGGGATATGTAGTCTACGTGAATCAGTAAATTCGAATTTACGGAGCGACCTGGTCGAAAACCGTGTTGGGCATCGGATAAAGACATATTAACGCGTTTGAAAATGAAACCGTGGAGTATATGCTGGAAAACCTTGGCAATGGTTGGCAGGATAGCGATGGGTCTGTGTTCCTCTACTAATGTTTTATCACTAGTTTTAGGGATGGGAGTGACTCGCGAAGTTTTCATTTGCTCAGGGTATTCACCGGACTGGAGGGCTAGGTTAAATACATGACATAGGGGGGCTGCCACGATGTCATGATATCCCTTAAGGGCAAAGGTTGTCAGGGCCAACCGAGCTACAGGGTTTGAGTTTAGCAATCCCCTTAATTATATCTAATGTGGTTAAAAAGGGAAGCGGAATGTTGTCTCCCTCACTACTCGCATTAAACTTCCTAGGGTTCAATTCAGGTGTATCGGGCAGAAACACGCTAGCAAAATACTGAGCAAATGCCTCGGGCGCTTTTACACCCGAACAAGTCTGACCATTGTACACCACGTTTGGCTCGAAGCCTCCCTTTGATCGCAGGCTAGAAATATGCTGCCCGAACTGTCGCGGATTTTTGACTATATTATTTTCTAGAGTACTACAATATAATCTGTAGGCGTCCTGGGTTCTTACTTTAAGATCCCGTCGCAGAGCACTAAACTCTGCAAATGTGAGATCACAGCGTGAAACTTTCCATTTATAATGTAGTTTGGTTTTACGCTGAATATCGTTTATAATGTCTTTATTAAACCTGACTGGATACCTTCTATTTCCAGCGATCATTCTCGTCTTCTTTGGAATGGAAGAATCAAATAAGTCATACATTATTCTGTAAAACTCACCAGCAGCCGAGGGTGCGTCATTGCAGCGGAGAACGTCTTGCCATGAAGCCGAACGAATTAGATCGCTGAAAAGTGTATAGTCCCCCTTTGCAAAGTTCCAATCCCTGCTACGATCAATGTTGCTGGGATCCAATTTTTCACTATCCCTATGCGATGTGATGGTAATTGCAATGTCTAACGGAGGGTGATACAAGTCGATTGGAACCAGCTCTGTACCTTTGACATGTTCGCAGCTTACTTCGGTACCCTCCCGAGTCAACACTACATCTAACTTACTCCCACGCATATTCATCACTTCATTCATCTCAGCCAGACTACAAAAGCTTAAGAAATAACAGTAGTTATTATTGACATTCACAGATACACTTTTTAAGTTAAGGTCGCCTAAAATTATTATCATTCCGTTCAAATTGGAGATGATGCTCTCAACCTTACAGAACCACGTCATGTATTCATCGTCAGTTGCAGTGGGCTTTATATAGACAACACAAACAGATACGTTAGAGCCATAAATTGTGATCGTAGCCCATAAATCTTCGCCACGGTCAGTCTCGAGATGATGCCCCCACTTCATGGTAATGTCGGGGCGCGCAGCAAGCAACACGCCTCCACCCAGAGTCACTCTATCTTTGCGTAGAATGCTCCAATCTCCACTTGACATTTCTGAGTCCTCTATTGAAGAGTCCAGATTTGTCTCTGTTACGGCTATTAAGTCATGCTCTGAGAGTAACAAGCTTGATCTCCAGATAGTATAACATAACGGCGGCGTCGTATCCAGGCACGAGAAGCTACCCACCGATTCCAGCCCCAAAGGCTGCCGAGGCACCAGGTTCAGCGCGCGACCGTTCAGGCATCACGTGAGGCTGACGCTGTGGACATGAGTGTGGACGCAATTCCTTCGCTGATTCAAGGATCATGCGAAGTTTCGGTACACCGCGCGTGCTATTAGTTAAACCAACTGTACCATCCGTGGCTGAGTTATGCAATGCGAGTGTGGATTTGATATTGGTGCTCCGTGCTTGTGGTGGCTAATTCTGTCGGTAATGGTCTGAAAATATTTGGCATGGTCAGGTTTGGTCGAGTTCAAGTAAGACTAAAGCCTTAGTCTACAAAACCATCTAATGTAAGAGTGATCCGTCAGTTCTTGGGATTGGCGGGCTATTCCCGTAAGTATATTTCAGGCTATGCCTCAAAAAACCGCTTGTAAGCAAAGTTGCTCAGATTTCTGGAAAACTAGACTCATGCCCTTATGCGCGGACGGTATAAGGTTGTCTGAGCGCTACCATACCACCGTTTTGAGCTTGGCTACAACTAGCTGCGTCTTGTGTAAAAAATACTCAAGCCACTGCCGAACATATGATGTTGTGGAGAGGCGAGTGGACGCTGGATGCGGATTGCCGGGTGCTCAGCTTTCTTCGAGAGTGGTGAGTGACGTCAGTGGTGCTAATGTGTTTAGGCCACTGAGAGAACATACTAATGTATGGGTCTCTGTTTTACCCATTTATTTCTTGTTTGAGACATGTCGACCTCTGTTTCACGCATGAAATAATTTTGGTAATTGAGTGGGGGAAAGAGGCTTTGACATCCTGAGGGCTCTGTCGTGTGTTTCAAAAGGCTTTGACATCCTGAGGGCTCTGTCATGCATTTCAAAAGGGCTTTGGCATCCTGAGGGCTCTGCCTTAGTGATTTGGTGACGCTTTGTATTTGGATATCCTCTGTCTTTAAGTTCACAGTAATCAACACTTTATGTGAGTTAGTAACGCTGTCAGGAGAGGCCGTGTTATGGCCGATTGTAGGCGTTTCGGCTGAATGAGGTCACGAGGCGCAAGAGTGGGGCAGACGGACGGCTGTAGCGGCGAGCTCGTTTCCTCGGTCATTTCGTTTTGGGGCGCTTGGAGTTTTAGGACGGGTTTTAGCTAGGCGTAGATTATTTGCGTTTAATCATATTTTGTAAATTCTTAAATAATTATAACCTTTATTTTGTGTTCGTTATCTTTTTTTAATTCTAACTTGCTCCCTCTGCTAATATCAGAAGTGGGATAGCTCTCATAGCTATCTACACTGAGATTTGGCATTCTGACAACTTATTGCATTTTAGTTTATTTTTTATAGTAGTGAGTGTAGTGACCTCCACGGGCACGTTCCGCAGTTCGAATATCGTAAAATGGAGTAAAAGTAAAACCAGTAGGCACAGCAAGTCGCGGGACCGTACACCAGATTTCGATTTGCAACAAATTTGTATAAAATACTAAGGCGTAACAATTGATAGCACCATGTCGTGGAACGATCACATTGGGTCAGGTTGGACGAGCTAGAAAATTAATATTTGTTTAAAAATAATTAAGATCATCAGCGGATCTTCCTACACTTAAAACAGTTTACTATGCACTAGCAAAATCCATCCTAAATTATTGCATAACCGTATGGGGA
Source organism: Xanthia togata (assembly GCA_963853775.1). Classification (NCBI taxonomy): domain Eukaryota; kingdom Metazoa; phylum Arthropoda; class Insecta; order Lepidoptera; family Noctuidae; genus Xanthia; species Xanthia togata. The sequence goes on along the minus strand of OY970791.1, from coordinate 30,953,557 downwards.
AGTTCTGGAAAATGCTCAATGCTCCGTTTAGAAAGAGCGCAGCGCGCAGTTTTGAAAGTGATGTCGCACAAACCAGTTCGTTTTCCGACCGATTAACTGTATGCTTAATTACAGATCCCTAGAGTGAGGCACAGTTTTCTACTCAACACAATCTTACGAAAACATTCGGAACTTAGTTTCGACCAGTGTTTTTGCATTCAGAGCAGCCAGAAACGCAGACCTGTTGAAGTCTGCCCTGTACTATCGGCTAGCATCGGGTTGGTTAGGAAACAATACTATTTTATAAGCCCAATTCTCTACAATAAAATAAATGGGTTTCTGAACCTTACCCCCTTACTTCACGCGAGTGTAAATCAATTACTCATAAGTGGCTCAGTTCCTTGTCTTATGAAGAGCTTGAACATTTTATAAAAACTTAAATAATATAATCTTTCAGTCCCACTGCCTTCCGAATCACATAAACAGTCAAACATACATTTATACCTACACATTCACTCACACATTCACTCACGCGCATAAACATACATACACGACACTTACATACATTTAGACAAATAATATAATTAGTGCTTAAGATTTATTTAGTTCTTTTTTATCTTTTATATTCTATATAATATTCTCTTGTTTGTATACAAGTAAGTACCTGGAACGCTGTCGTCTCTCCTCTTGGAGGTGGGCGCTAATGGCCGCGACACATTATTCTATACTAATGCGGTTGTTAGCGATCACAAACTTTTTGTAAATTGTTTATTTGTTCCAATAAATAAATTTGATTAGTTTATTACCCATAATATTCATGGCGACTTTTTTTCCGTAAACAATTATGCTCCCTCCGCCCGGCCCGCCAGAAGCGCGACACACATTTGCGCTGTATGCAGACCCTTAATATTCTAAAAGATGGCAACGTCGCAAATAGCTGTCAAATATTTACCTGTTTAGATTCATTTGGCATTAAGTAAATTTAGCTGTATGGAAATGTGAAATAATGAATTTTATTGCAATGTTATCACTGAATTTAATTTGGTGGTTTTAACCGTTTTAGGTTTAAAAATGGTGTTTGGAGAGTTTCAAAATACCTAGGTACTTTTTTTTACATCTAAAGCTAATTATTCGGTGTGACGATATAAATTAATGCATTTCATAATCAATATTTTAGTTCTCTAGTTAGCGATATTTCATATCTCCATACAGTAAATGGCAAATAAATCAAAACAGCGAAATATTTGACAGCTATTTGCGACGTTGTGACGTTGCCAACTTACAGTCTGTATGTCTGTGTTGCAGTTTGCTGATTTGTAATTGCCTCTCTGGTGACTATGGTCTCCTTTTTGTCTGTTTTTATTAGCTGTAAGTCCTCCATGTATTAAATAAATAAATAAGTAGTGAGTGATTTTAATGGGCTTTTTGCTATTTTTGTTACATACTGAGTGGTGCACTAACTGTGTATGGATTGAGAAGCCATGTCTCATACTTATTTAAAAGCGCCTACTACCAATATTTAGTTGTAAGTTAGCCGATTTTGTAGGCCCGACCCTGGAATTAGTAGTAAAACTCTTAAAAAGACACAGGACTACTAATTCTAAAACAAGCTGACGGTAATTTTTCGAAAATTTGGTAAGATTTAGTAGCAAAGTATGATCATTGTTGTTTCTGAAACTAGTGTGCATGAATGAGTTAGTAGTCTCTGCGTATCGAAGAGAACAGCAACTGTCGTGTAATGTACGGTAATAAATAACGGTAAACTCCAATAAAGTAGGAGGGACAATAAATATTCAAGCAAGCTGTATAAGAGGCGCACGGTGGGTCGAAACTGCTACATGAGGAACATAGGGTTTTGTGTTACAAATTCCATTTTTTTTTTATATTTATAGATAGGTTTTGTCATTCTAACAAATAATTGTCATTAAACGTTTTTGTCTACAACTGATAATTGGCCTGGGAAAAAATATTTTTATTTTTTGTTGCATGGAATGAGACAGAAATTGCTCAATTTCGGCCAAGTCTTGACAGTGAAAATATCACTTTTTCATTTCTATTATGTAAAGTAATGTGTTACATAAAAATACAAACGAATAAATAATGTTATTAACTTTAAAATACTAGTTCATCGAAAATATAATTATAAGTAGGACACAACTTATAAGTATAAAGTAATATTTTAAAGGTAATAAGGATGTTTTACAGATTTAAACTGCAATTAAATTTACTCAAACATTTCTAGTTCTATGAATTACTTAGGAAATATAAAAAAATACAAGATTTTGCTAATGGATCCTTATTTAATTTTCTAGTACTTAATCAATTTATTTTCATATGTATTTTGTGTCCATACTTAGCTTAACTGTCTATATTGTTGGAACTTAATTAAGGACACTGAAAAATAACTGTCAGGTAAAGCATATTTCATTTGTATTCTATTCATATAGTATTATCATCTTATATTTGTTATTTACCATCATTAGTAAATTATTTATAATATAGTTAAATCTAACCACTCCGTTTACCTAATAATATGTGGGGTACATATCTACACCATAACATTTATTCATTTATATTTTACACTTACACAACGCAACATATACCACAATTATAATATTTATTCTCATTTAATTATATTGAGAAGGCGGGACCTATCGTGGAACCTTACCGCGACCATTGACTACTTTAAATATACTCCGCGACCCTTAGTCGGAACTTGTCAACGTGACACTCGCCTGCATTAATTTTGTGACATCTTGTTTGCCCCTTTTATCTGCGTGTAATAATAATAATATAACTGTTATCGCTGTGCCGTGGCTATAGTGATTGTGTGTGCCGATTCTCCTTCTGACTGTTTTCTGTGTTGTGTGTGTGTGGTGTTACTCAATACAACCGTGAGTACCTAGCAGATGACTTTTATTTACTCTGCCTACTAGACCCACCCCGTACCATACGCTAAAAATATACCTACATAAACTAATTACGGTGATAGGAAGGAGTAATTCCAATCTGTATAAATTGGGATTCTATTTATAAAATTATTAAGAAATACGCATTTTGACTATCAAGACAACTTGCAGTGTACCTAAATATTTTATAATTTTGTGACCAATATAGAAAGTCTAGTGAATAATTTGGTGTTAGAACATTTCGGATCATTGTCGGACAGTAAAAAGCTTTTGAATACCTGAAGCAGACGCTGAATTTTAACTGGACGGAAGAAACAAGTGCAATACTCCTGAGGTTTTGTCAGAAATTTTGTTCAAATGTTTATAAAAGATGGGAAAGATCAAATAGGACTCTTGACAAATTTTTGAAAAGAAATGGAGATTGGCTGGAAAGTGCTATTGCACTTCCAGCCAATCTCCATTTCTCATTTCTCATTTTCTAAACAAGATTCTTGCGACGACTATACATATTTATATATACAGGGTGTCCGGTAAATAATGGATAACCTTGAAATAGCATATAATAGGTCTTATGACCGTTCTAAATAAAATACAAAAAGCTAAAAATCCTTAGTAGTACCTAAGATTTTTAAATAACTTTTTTTACCTTATTTTACATTCTTCTTCACCACAACCACAAATGAATGAATTCCATCGGTTATTTTTTGTTGTAATATTTACATTGACTATGCCGACAGAGAAGCAGTAAATAATGTGACTAGAAATAGAACAATATTTTTTTCAAAAAAATCTTATCTTAGGTACTTACTTGAGATATATATTTTTTGGTATTTTTTTAGAACGGCCGTCAGGTCTATTAGTTTCTATTTCAAGGTTATCCATTATTTACCGGACACCCTGTATATATTTAATGGAATTTGTAAAAAAAAAACCTATGTCCCTCATATATCAGTTTCGACCCACCGTGTGGCGGCGGCACAGCGCACCCCTCTGCTTTATCAGCAATCGTCGAGTCTTATTATCTCATAATCTCACGGTCGCAAGAGGGGAATCTTGTTTTTTCTCTAATAATATGCAGATGAGTTTGAGGTGGGTCTTAGGTTAGCTATTCTTTCTGTTCATGTTTCAGCGCAGTATTGTCTCGCGGGGACAGCAATAATGTGTACAGTCGATTACCTGACGTCTAAAACATACGCAACCGTAGTTACCTGCGGAGCGCAAGCGACAACACTAAATCCTTTGTGACTTCCTCCTACTGGAATCCGAATGCTCAGACTTGCTAACAAGTAAATAGCTAGAAAGGGTCGGGCTCGGGATGTTTGTGTCCGACTACGTCTACATTAGAGCCCCTCGACCCTTCAGCGAGGCGGCGGCGCGGGCGGCACGGGCTTACCCAACTAGTTTCTTTCTAATGTTATTACGAAGGATACACACTTGTCACCGTTACAAATGGCTTCCCGGCTTCGGACCCCTTCCTGGTACGTGTCTCCTTTAGACACCTACACCTGACCTACTCATTTATTTATTTATTTAGGCAAACCAACTAAATACACACAAGGACATTCAAAGTACATATCATTAACAAATACAATAGAATTGCATGCATCTAAATTATAGTAAGCACAGCATTTTCATGAATGTACTGATCGGGTTATTAGTATTCCTGTCCATGTTTCTCTTTAGGTTGTAAAATATTCCTTATATTTCCAATACAAAAGCATATTTCTCGGAGTTCTATGCAAACCTACTTATGTGACGTTGGAGAGATGACTGTATTATTGGTTCGACTGTCTGAGAGACAAGATTCTTTTTGTGTTTTCATTTACCGGCAATACCGAGTGTTCTAGCAATTGTCATTCAGTCACATCCTTGTGAGAGCAGTTTGGATTCATATTATTAAAGGTTGGCGTCGCGTCGCGCCTTGGCGAGAGGCGAGGCGAGCTCGGGCACGCTCAGGGCTCACAAGCGCTATCTGTGAGCGGTGTGAGCGCAAAGTGAATGTATTAGTGTCACGTAGGTAGAACCCGTCGCCTGCGCCGGCGGCCGGGCCCGGCCGGTGCTGCTGCCGTCGAGCATCGCATGCGTGCCGTAGCGCTAATCGATCAGCAATTCGACACGACACGAGAAACTTCACTAGAGATACATTAGGGTTGGCTAGATTTGATTTTCCTTGGATTTAAATGAACACAATAACACGAGTAACACAGTAACGCGAGTGGCGATGCGAGCGGCGAGTAGAGGCACGAGCACGAATATGTAAACGGTAGTTCGTCATTCGCCTCAGCTTTCGCGGTTTTTTGGACACGAGCCAAAGGGAAAAGAGTGGCGAGACGTAAAGTGCTCACACATTCGCTTTCTAGTTCATTTCGTAGCTAACGGCCTATCAAGAAACACAACAAAATGGACTGGACCAACAATAAAGTTTATGTTTTTGGAGCTTTACCAAAGTCAGCCAGTCATTTGGAATCCAAAGCATGCCCATCATAAGAATAAGCAGAAAGCATACAATGCTTGGACTCTTGCTTGGATTGCTTGCTTGTACCTATCCGAAGCAATGGGAGTACCTACCTGTGAAAGATTAAAAAAATTAAGAAAAATTATTTGATGGTTATTATTTATTACACATCGTCGCAAGAAGCTGGCCTCATTAATAAATAATAATAATAACCCAGCCGCCGTATCTCTACGTTGACGTCTTGATGGGGCTTGCGCGCTCTGAACTCTAGATCTGTGCCGGATCAGGTCTAGGATGAGGAGCCAAACCAAGAGAGATACAGAAACCCGCAGGGCAGCATGTGGTGAGCTGTTGGGCACCTCACGGACCCTATCTCCCGAGAGAAATATTGTTCTTCACCTCTGGCTTGCCTTCATTGGCCGACTGGAGTGAACACTGACGAGGAACAGAGCTCCCACCTCATTCTTGCCTTAATTGGCCGGCTTGAGTGTAGATTCGCAAGAGTTCTCGGAGGAAGGAAGTATTCCAGTAAGTGCTCGTAGGGATTTTGACCATCTTCCGGGCTCTGGGTTTGTTCTGATAGCCGTGGAATACCTCTCCACTCCTCAAGCACCTCAGAACATGTTGCCTCATCATAGTCCTTCCATAGTTCCAGATCACCAGTCAACTTGAGCCACCCAAACCCATAGTCCAATATCTTTGTTTCCATATCCTGCAATAGTCCTGCACCAACCGGGGGTTGTCCTTGGGTAGACTTGCATAGTGCATACAGGAATAACAGACGGTTGGTGCCTCATTTCATTGAAACGCCTAACGGGCCTCTGCAAGTTGGCTTCGGCCCCACGTACGCCTTACAAAGGTAATAAATCTTTATTGATCTCAACATCATATTACAGGCACTGGTTAATAAAATGCAAAATCTTAAATAGAGAATGGCGTCTGAGGTCGGAGGGTCATGAGTTACAGATCACCTGGCTCTCTTTCATCTCAAAGGTAGAGTCAAGATATTATTGGTATAACAAAACTTTGAAAAACCTAAAAAAATTAAAGAAAAGCAAGTAAACACAAAATTCAAAGAAATATAGATATTATGTAGGTACATTACGTATCTATATTATTATTCAGTAATTCATACTTAGGTATCTGAATAAGAATAGTAGATTGTTTGCCTAGGGAGCAAACAACTATTTTTAAAGCGAGAGTGTTTCTTTGAACCCAGAGCGGAGCGAAGTAAGTAAGTAAGTAAGTAAGTAAGTATATTTATTTGTTTAAACATGGTATACATACATTGCATGCAAGATATTACAGTAGAAAAGAAAGTTCAAACATGTTCAGCCGCGTGACGTGGCGTACAAATTGTTGAGTGGCGTACAGTTGCTGGGTTTTAAACCGGGACTACACTTATTAAATTCAAAATGATAAAATTACTATAACAATCGTACTACATTATCAATACAATTCAATTATCAATTCTATTCAATGTCAGTTCAATTATCAATTCAATTCAATGTCAAGTTAATTATTAATTCAATTATGTCAAGTTAATTATTAATTCAATTCAATGTCAATTCAATTTAATTATCAATACATTATACAATAAAATAAATTAAAATACATAATCATCAAGAAAAATTATCCTCTTTCATAAATTCCGAAATACTATAATAAGATCTCTCTATTAATAATTTTCTCAATTTCAATTTAAGGCCAGATACATCCAATAATCTCCATGACTTGGGCAATTTATTAAATATGGTCGGAGCCATGTAATAAATGCTCTTATGCAAAAGAGCAGTTTTACCGCCGCGAACACAGAGTAGAGTATTGTCACGTCTATTCCTTGGCACAGCATCAGACAAACATTGGAATAAGTTAGGATGACTTACAGTGAACATTACCGTTTCCAAAATGTATAATGAGGGTAATGTCAATATTCTATGCTCTTTAAGGATTCTAGGATTCGAAGGATTCTAGAGTAGAATCCCGAGCATAGCGAAGGATTCTAAATTAGAATCCTGAACGCAGCGAGGGATTCAAAGTACGTCACTCGAGATTAAAATAGTGTTGCTCCCGAGGTGAACACTCTACTTTTCATCACCCTCTATGAGAAAAAAAAACGTGTGTGGTCCGATCCCATCTCTCACGTATTATTTAAAACCAAAACAAAATTGTTGCAGCCGCCATCTTGGATTTACGTTTTGACCTATACATATATCGACTTTGGCAGCTTTAAAAACTATAAAAACGATACCTGAATGATAAAAAAAATTAAAATTTTCGCAGCTGCAATCTTGGAATTTTTATTTTGACTTTACTATCGGCTTTAGCACCCTCGAAAACTATGAAAACGACACCCATGACGAACAAATTGAAAATTTTCGCAGGTGCCATTTTGGATTTACATTTTGACCTCACTATCGGCTTTAGAACCCTCTAAAACTATAAAAACGACACCCATGACAAAAAAATTGAAAAATGATAGCCGCCATCTTGGATTTTCATTTTGACCTCACTATCAGCTTTAGAACCCTCGAAAACTATGAAAACGACACCAATGACGAAAAGTTTGAAAATTTACGTCAGAAGTCGTTGCCGCCATCTTGGATTTTCATTTTGACCAAATAATTCACACTTTCTCTCTCTTTCTTGCCAGCCTGTTACTTTTTTATTTTTTATACAATGTTCGTGACTTTTATTAATAATATCCACATTCCAAATTCAAATCTATTTTGCTCCCTAGGGATCAAAGAGCTATTTTGGTCCCTGTTTACGAAAAACAAACTAGCTCTTTTTGAATAGATGTGATGAAAAATAAAATAATAAAGAGCATAACAAAAAATGAAGAATGGATTTTTTTTCCTTTTATAAAGTATCGTAGCTGATGATACTTTATTCACATTACAATCTAGCCAAGCCAGTTGATAGGTAAATTAAATATAACATAAACTATTAAGTAGAATGGAAATGGGGAAATGAATTAATGACATTGGTGTTAATAAGTTCTGTGGCAATGTAGTTGCAGGTTTAATAACCAAAAGCTATTTGTAAATTTTTCTTTTACAAATAGCTTTTGTATGAGTGTAGAGAGATATTTTGTTATTAAATGAATTATAAAGAAAAGCGTCAAGAAAACCGAAAAACTTCGGGAGAGACTTGTGTAACGGATGATTGAACAAACGTTTGTCGATCGTCTATTTCATGTTGGTAAATCGTGATCTAAGGGAAGTTCAGTGTGTTTGTTTAGTACTGTCATGAGAATGAACAACTCCGGACTGTTAGCACTTGGCAGTGTAGGTGAAGTTCGAATAAAAACATGCAATGCAAAAGCCGCTAGAATGACGATGTCGTCCATTTCGTAAAGCTAAAGTAGAAATGAATATACGCGAATGTGTAAACGGTCACATACCTAAAGCCAAACGAATATCTCGCCAAACAATTCACGGAATGGCGAGGCGAATTACGAGCACGGAGCGCGCATGTGTGAACGCGGTATAAGATGTCGTTGAGCGGGCGGTGTGTCGTGGTAGAGAATGACATGCTAGGGTAGAAGCGACAGCGTTGCCTCACTGGCGCAGAACAATAGTTTCTAAGCCTTGCAGTTTTAGAGTTACCGATTTAAAACCGGATCTGACCGGGATTTGTAAAATGTTCCCATTGTAACATTGCAAGTGATCTGTGTTTCTACAAAACTCCGATAGCATGTCAGCCCTACTGCATCTCTTGCGTTATCGCAGCCGCATCGATCCATCGTGCGCCGCGAGTGCCGCGACTTCGCCGGTTAACTTAAGAGGGAACAGGGCCCGCGATTCTCCATACAAACGTATTCCCCGTTTTTCTTCCTGAATAATGCCTCTAGAGCTGTCATTTTTTTGTATAAATTCAGGGTCTCTATAGGCAAGTCCCTGTCATTTCTTTTTTTTCAGCAATTAATAAGTAAGGAAACTATCACCCTCCAAAAATTACAAAAATGCCCCATTTTTACCGCCGTGATTAGATGACTACCAGACTAATTCGGAAAAGTTTTTAGCATAAAAGAAAATAATAGGAACCTATACATACTCTTTCTTAAAATTTTAATGTAAAAAATTATTAAATCGGCTTAGTTTTCGAGGAGAAAAAAGAAGAATGCCAAACGTCGTTTTCGTCAAAAAATTTGTGATATAATCGGTCTGAGCTGCAGTTGTCCCTATCGCACTTTACGGGGTTTAACTCGGTTTTTCGGGCGCAGCGCGACGGCAATAGTTTCTTCAAATACCTATTTTTCAAATTCCTCGCAGCCCCTGTTCCCTCTTAAGGGGCCTGCGAAGCATGCGTTGTTCATACAAACGTAATACCAAAATAATTTGTAAATCAAACATATTCTTAAAGTAGTGTGTATTTATTCCGATTGGATTACAGAATATCTAGGCTTCCAAATATGTATTTTGAATGGACACTGTTATAAAGACGAGATATGAAGAATTTAAAATTTCTATAGAAAACATATTTTTCTCATAACTCGAATTTAAATCAGTGTCCATTAAAAATATATATTTGGAAGCTTAGATATTCTGTAATCCAATCGGAATAAATACGAACTACCTTAAGAATATGTTTGATTTACAAATTATTTTGGTATTACGAGTACGTTTGTATGAACTACGCATGCTCCGCCGGCCCGTTAATTAAACGTCTCAAGGGCGGCGCGACACGACACGAGACACACAGGCCGCCAGTCGAGAACCCGACACAACAGTGCGACACGACGCACGCTGACGCCCGACACACAGATACCAGCGGTACTGCAATAAGTACACTATCAAAGCGGATCATAGCACTGGGAAACGTTTTACCGCAGTTCTGGTACAAATATACAACACTTTTGAATAATAGGTAAGTAGGTAGCTCGTGGCTAAGTAATAACTGCCGCACGGGTCGATCCATCAGGTTAAGCATCAGGTTGCCGGGGTTGGTCTGTGGATGGGTGACCATCTTTACATACCGAGACTCCTCCGTGCCTCGGAAAGCACGTTAAGCCGTTGGTCCCGGCTGTCATTCGTGGATCTTTGATAGTCGTTACGGGTCGTCAGAAGCCCGAAAATCTGACAACCAGTCTTACCAAGGGGTATCGTATTACCCAGTTACTGGGTTGTGGAGGTCAGATAGGCAGTCGCTCCATGTAAAATACTGGTATTCAGCTGCATCCGGTTAGACTGGAAGCCGACCCCAATATAGTTGGGAAAAGGCTAGGCAGATGAGGTACCTACTACTAAAGAGTTTATTTTACGTCATGGTTGAGATTCCGATTACCCCGTGCCTTCAACATCACGATTTATTTCTTATTTTATGATAACATTCATCTTTACGAGTATCTTTATCACTTTTTAACAGATTTCCAAAAAGGACGAGGTTCTATTTTCGTAGCGTATGTTTTTTTTTGTTCTTTTTTATGTATGTCCCTCGATATTTTCGTTAATTATGTTACCGATTTTGAAAATTCTTTAATTTTATTAACTTTTCTTGAGAGTTTGTTTCAATAATACCTACGTTGTATTTTTCCCACTAAGTATATGGACGATGTTATAACAAGTTCCTGTCGCTGTTATTTACATAGCAGGTACAACACGCCCGATATAACTTGGCAGTTCTGAACACAGGCTTCTACTTACGAACTTTCGCGCATGTTCTCTCACACACACTCGCCTCATGTCTCCATTGGGTTCCTAAATTTTTTTATTGCGCAACCTTCGGAACTGTAAGTTAGGTATATTGGCCGTATTGTAGTGGTATTCGATTTGTATGCGGTATTTTTAGAGTAACAACAATAATATTTTATAGTGGTAACAATGCAAAGTTCTAGAACAAACCCATCCATGCGACCTTCTAGTACTGTCAAAGATGGATCCTGTCTTGATCCTGTGGTTTTTATTTTGTACTCTGTATCGTGTTTCATCTTAAATAAACAAACGAAATGGAAAGGAACCTGCTATATTTTCTTAAAAAGTCCTATTAGGAAGGTACCACAAGTCAAAAGTGAAAAAAAAAACGACTTGAAAAATAACTATAGTTTCGGAAGTCGGTGTCTTTGGTTATAAATTTTCGTTTTTGCACTGATTTCCGAAATTAGTTATTTTTCACATTAAAGTGTTTTTTTTGGCAGTCGATTGTTTTTTTTGTTTTGTAAAAAGTTTTTGCTAAACATTCTCGTACTTACAAAGATTCAAGCCGAAACCATTAGGTATCTATTTTGTGCCGAAACAAAAAAAGATTTGTACGGTTACATCGTGGGAGCAGCGAGGTGTTTAATATCAAATACGATTCTAGACGCTCATCGGGTTTATTCACAATCTCTCAGCGGACGGCTGCCGGCCGGGGTGGGCCGGGGAGGGAAGTCCCCACATTTTTTGTCAATTCGTCGACAAAACTAACTCGACAATATTATTAAGTTTCGTCGACATCGCAAATACTATTAGGCGACGCGACATCCTTTTCAATTTCCGTTCAGTTTTTTGTCCTAAAGATCAAATTTCATGAACAAGAGCTGGGAATAGAAATGTACAATGTTCTTTTTAACATAGATTATATTACACACTGACAAAAAACGTAAAAGGAAAGCTTTGTCTGTCTCAGAACTGCTTTGAAATTAAACTGTAGCTACCTATACTTCATTTGAAATAAGATTTAAGGCTCGTGCAGACCAGCGCGACGCGACGTCGCTACGCGACTCCAACAATACAATTTCTAAGAAAACTTCACGGTATAACAACCGGTGTCGCGTCACGCCGTCGCGTCGCGTTGGTCTGCACGAGCCTTAAACCTTTAACTAAACCTTTTTTACATTCCGTTCAACCGATTTTGACTTCTTTTGCGTTGGTGGCATGACAAATGGCAGCTGCAGTAAACAGCTGGTATTAAAACCACTTTTTTGCTTTTAATGCCATCCATGTACGGTATAGAATCAGAATCGGTTGATCGGACTGTAAAAAACTTTTTCCTAAAAAATAAAATAAAGTGAAAAATAACTTTGATTTCGAAGTCGGTCGATCTTTGATGGTGAAGTCGGTGTCTTTGGTTTTAAATTTTCGTTTTTTTGCCACCGACTTCCGAAATCAAATTTATTTTCAACCGACTTCAAAAAGGAGGAGGTTCTCAATTCGGTTGAATGTTTTTTTTTTTTTTTGGATGTGTGTTACGCGATTACTCCGCCATATGTGAATCGATTTTGATGATTATTTTGGTTTTTGGTAGGGGCATAGTTCAGAAGTGGTCCCATATAAGTTTGGTCAAGATTTGATGAGGGGTTTTTGAGTTAGCTTCAATAATACTAAATAGTTCCTGTCACTGTAATTTACATAGCAGGTAGTGGTATTCTTTTTGTGGGGGGTTTGTGTAGGTACCTTTCACTTTGTAGTGTTTTTTTTGGAGGTCGGTTTTATTTTTTGTGATTTTTTTTTTATTTTTCACTTTTAAGTTGTGGTACCTACACAAACCCCCCACAAAAATTTGAATACCACTACCTGCTATGTAAATTACAGTGACAGGAACTATTAGAACATCGTTCACATATTATACTAGTTGGGAGAAATACGTATTATTGAAGATAACTCAAAAACCCCTCATCAGATCTTGACCAAATTTATATGGGACCACTTCTGAAGTATGCCAAACAAAAAAAGAATCATTTAAATCTTTTCACATAAGGCGGAGTAATCGCGTAACAAACATACAAAAAAAAAAAGAAAAAAAAGAGCATACTAACCGAATTGAGAACCTCCTCATTTTTGAAGTCGGTTGAAAAGGTTTGATTAAATGTCTAATCTTATTTCAAATGCAGTATAGATACCTCTATGATTAGAACTCTGTTCGTGTGCTAAAAATATTTAGGAGTTGTACAAGGTGAGGAATGAGGAGTTAGGTGAGGTGACCTTTTATGTTGGAAGTCACAAGAGCACTGAGTGCCCTGCGCTCGCGCACGGACGCGCCGCCGAGGCCGAGGTCGCGACCTCGCACATCGCGATGTGCCTAGGAGGTTGTTGCTGATCGAAAGACAAGCAACATTTTCCTCTACTTACTGATGTTCCGTGTTCAACCAAAAAGAACACGCACAACTAGCCAGTCAACCCTACATAATATAGTATCCTGCTATATTAGAGGCCTCAAAACATAATAAAAAATATATATAGGCAAAACTACTGTATTTTCATTAGAACTTATACAAAATGAAGAGATGTCTGTATTACTCTCATGAAAGCTGAATGGCATTTTATAACCCTAATTTAGAGTGTCGGTAATAATTATTAGTTAGATACGAGACATTTATAAAAAATAAGTAAGTAACCGTAATAAAGACTCAAAATAGCAAAAACCGAGTATTTTTTTATTTTTTTTTAATCATACCTAGCGCCTATTTTGTTTTCGCTGTCTACTATATGTTTCAGGCAATGGCTTCGAAAATACAATTATTTATATAAATAAGTTTAAGAGTATAAAAAGTTGCCAACCCTACGCACAAATTTTGACAAGTTTTCATGCCAATAATGTGTGCTGATCTGTTTATTTAGCAAAACTCGAGGATTTTTAATCTTAAACCTATTCACTAACTTTATAATAAGAATGCTGGGTCAATAAGACTCAAGGTTGCCTTTATCTCCACTATACCTATCTCCTATGGTTATGTAGGACGACCGTAGAGGCGAAGGCGGCGGAGGAGAAAGTATTGTGCAATACTTTTAAAAGAGTAACCGTTGAGTTTCTTGCCGGCTCTTCTCCATAGGAAACGACCAATTGGAACCGTGCACCTAGCTTCTGACGTTTCGTAAGTGTCCTTGTGGGTTTATGTGATATTAACTATTTTGAATTGAATTGAATTGAAATGAAATTTTCGTTTCTCATATTTCCGTTTCAAAGGAATTCACAAAACAGCAGACAGTCGAGTGGAGGATCCGGCGCTCGCATCGAGCGGCTCGGCTCGCTGCATTCGTTACTATAACTCGTTACAAAAAGTCGATACATTACAAGTCAGTCTCCGCCTTAATGTTCAATAGCCCGTCCGGCAGAGCGTGCTCCGGTCAGCTGACGAATGAATAAAGCACGGCCTGCACGGCTACACGAGCAGCGGTGATGCTGATGAGCGGTTCGTTATCTGTGGCGCGGCTATCTGCCGGCTGGTCGCGCCTGTAGAGCCGCGACCGAAGCTCTCGGCCCGCTGTAATTACACGGTCGTCGATTATACCCCACGCCCCCTCTGCAATACACCTCCGGATATGATATAGTATTTTATTGGATTGCGAGCTGCACGCCCCGCGGTTTGACCCGCGTAAGTCTCGATCCCGCGGCAATATCGGGATAAAAACTATCCAATATCCTAATTCAGACCATGGTCTACCCATGGGTCTATCTATTTACATACCCACATACCTACCTACCCTATCTACGTACATTCCTACCTACCCATTTTTTTTTAAACTGTGAATTCCTCATGGATGTCCTCCGCGCTGGGGAGGGCGGAGGGATCTGTCAGTCCTGCTGACTAAACCCGGTGTTCTGATTCACACTTGCACCGGGGATCACGGGATCTAACGCGACTTCCGCGATCCCCGGCTAGTGACGGCCCGCCTCTGCGGGCCACCTTGAGTTAGGGGGGAGTGAGGTGCTAAACTCCCCCCTTACATCATAGAGAGGCGCGCGTGGAACACTACAAGCCACCATCTCGAGTCCTAAGCAGTAGGGTGTGAGGAGTATCCGTCGCCCCAAGACCCAATTAGGGGGGCTGGAAGAGGGCGTTATCCGCCCTCCACCGACGCCTGAAGCGTTTGCTGCGGATTGGGTTAGCGGAAGCAATCTCCCGATCCCTTTCCGCTGCCTCCGCGAAACGGTCATTTCGCAGAAGGATACCACCGCGTCCCAGGACCTTGCTGCTGACCTTATAGTCGACAACGGCCGGCAGCGACAGGTCACTGCCACCTGAGATGAGGGCACGGCGCGGCTCCTCCCAAGCAGCACACTCTGCCAGCGTGTGCCGAGCCATGTCCTCCCGACAGTCGACGCAGTGGTGACACCGAGCGTCCGGCTCCCTGTTTATGCGACACAGGTACTTCCCGAAGCAACCATGCCCCGAGAGCACCTACGTCACCTGAAACGACAGGGAGCCGTGCCTCCTCAGACTAACCTAACTTTTTTTTTTTTGTTTACTGGGGAAATCCTCATGAATGTCCTCCGCCCTGGGGAGGGCGGAGGGGTCTGTCAGACTCTTACTGACTAAAACCACCCCGGTGTTCCGTCTCACACTTGCACCGGGGATCACGGGATCTAATGCGACTTCCGCGATCCCCGGCTAGTGCCGGCCCGCCTCTGCGGGCTACCTCGAGTTAGGGGGGAGTGAAGTGTTAAGCTCCCCCCTTAAATCATAGTCAGGCTCGCGTGGAACACTACGCGCCACCATCTCGGGTCCTAAGGAGTAGGGACATAACCTAACCTAACCTTTTTTTAATTTTCCAAAACACCTATGTTCTATGTTATGGGGTTTGGTTTCCGCACTCAGTCCGTCAGGTGGACCATTGTGCGTGGGCTTTAGCGGCCGTTTGGGGGGTTATTCCAACCAGCCCACGTCCCTCCAGAAGGTAATTAGGTATTTCTGGTTTGTTTAGAACATCTGTGTATGATAATATGATCTGGGTGACCCGAGGGTGTCTGTTCTGATCTGGGTAACGCCCGTGCATTCAAAGAGCACGTGCGCAACGGTCTCCTCAGGCTCCATGCACGCCCTGCACAGAGGACTGTTCGTTATGCCTATTGTGTGGAAGTGTTTGTTTAGCGAGCAGTGTCGCGTGATGGTCCCTGTCATCAGGCGTCTTCTACGCCTGGTAAGCCTGCTACCCAAGAATAGCATAGCTTCCTTTGATTCCAAAACACCATATACGGGCTCGATTTCGACTTAGCTGCCATAGTAATAAATAATACCCCAAAATTTTTCACATGGCATAAGTTTCATCATTTTGAGAGTTGGGTTCAAAATGACACGTGGTCCTTTAATAGTGTAATCCGGAACATACATCCAGACAAATAGACAAAAATTCTAAAAACTATATATGCGGCATCAGACTCGTACCCACACCTCGAAGCAATTAACCCACCCTACTTAACGTACTTACTATACGAGTACTCGTAGAGTAGTCACGGCGGTGTCAAAAAGTTAGCGTATTGCATTTTTATACTCATCACGAGTATAAAAATGCAATACGCTAACTTTTTCGAAATTTAATACCCTTATATATAAAACGATTTATTTGAATAAGGAATAATACTACGATACGAATGTAATTATGTATCCGACTTTTGTTTCCACCGGCGATCTATTAAAATTTTAGAACACTAAAACTGCTATTGTGACTTAATTATGATAGTTAGATATCAGTGGCAGAGCGTGGCAAACCGAGAGGGGAAAGCCAGAGATTAAAAAAAAACAAAAATTACGTCACTTCCACTTTCCTGTCATCGTGGCCACGAAAAGTTACTTCTTATTTACCTAACAAAAGATAGATTGTTTTGGATATAAAAGTATGTACAGTTCCACACGACCAAGTCCTGGGACGAAGGTCGGGGAACGAAGTCCTCTATCCAAAACTAATCCCTAAGGAATTTTACTAGGCACCAACTAACAGGGGGTGTCCTACGTGATCCTTTCAATTAGGACGATCCGTAGATGCACCTCGACGTCACGGCTAGTTGTGATTACCTAAAGCATTAAATAAGTTCTATATGCGAGACGTCGCGACGCCCCCGCAAGGGGGCGTGGCGAGCGGGTCGGGGCGTCGTCGCCCCTCGCCCGCGACGGCCATACATCGGCCCGCTAATACGGGCCCATCGATGGGGCGGCCTAATACAGCCTACGGCATTTGACGCAGCAAAGCTGCGACTGTGTAATGGTTGCTATGAGTATTTCTGTAGGCGCGTCACGACGCTATTCCATATAGCGTCGTTTTCTTCACGACACCTTGGCGGTCAGTCTCCGCTGGGTGAGACCCCCAGGTACCTGAGGGAGGCCCGACGAAAACGACCAGCGACAGAGGTGCTGACTCGACGCACCTACAGGTAGATATGTAATTTACCCTCGCCCCGCTCACAGATCTACCTAGCCGTTTACGGATTGAGGGATAAACAGATATATTTTATTGCGGACTCTTTTGTAGGTAATAATGAGTACTTTAACCATGTAGTACATAATTTTGATATATCATCAATATTATTAATTGATATGACGCAGGCGTTTGATGACGTCAGGCATGATATTTTAATAAATAAGTTGGAAGCATACGGTTTATGAGGCAATGTTCTAAAATTAATAAAAACATATCTTGATAACAGAAAACAGGTCACGAAGATATCTAGGATAAGCGTTAAAACTAAATGTGAAGAAATATTTCATTCGCACGAACAAGTAGTCAAGTATATGGAGTCCCCCAGGGAAGTGTGATGGGTCCCCCACTATTCATACTATATATAAATGACTTACCTAAACATGTAAACCAACCAGTTACACTCTTTGCTGATGATAACACTATCACAATTCAATGTAATACTAAAGATAGCTACAATAATGAAATTAATAATTCTCTGACATCAATAATAAATTGGATGAATAATAATAATCTAAAAATTAATCTTAATAAAGCTAACGTAGTGCACTTCAGTCAACGTTTATCAACTATGACTGATCTTAACGTCCAATACAATAATAGACTAATACATAAGTTGACAACACTAAATTCCTTGGAGTGATGATAGACAAGCTTAACTGGAAAGCACACATAGAAGAACTCAGTAAAAAAAAATGTAATTCTTGTTACGCGCTGTTCAAACTGGTCTCTGTGCTAAGCACTGAATCATTGCTCACGGCTTATCACGGTTTGGTTTCTTCACAATTAAGATATGGGATCATTTTCTGGGGAAACTCAACTGACAAGGAGCCTTTAAAGCCCAAAAAAGGTGCATCAGGACTATGTTTAAATTACAGTCAACCGAAACTTGTAAGCCCTACTTTAAAAAATATAAAATATTAACTCTGCCTTGCCTTTACATTTTAGACATTTTTGTCAAATCAAATCGACACTTATTTCCACGTCAATCAGAAGTGGTCGATCGCAACCATTGTAGACGCGATGGCAGTATTCTCTGGCTACATAGATCGAAAACAGCATTAACCCGTCGCGCGCGCAATTAGCGACACAATAGGATTTTATTGTTATTTGCACACATGGGGTGGAATCGACATTTTAAGAGTTAATGCACTAGAGTGTTTTCAGTATGGCCCCTAAAATTTTCAATAAACTCCCAAATAGTTGGAAGGAGCTTAATGTCCGCCAATTAAGAAATAAATTAAAGATACTGCTAGAAGGGAAAGCATACTTAGAATTTCTTAATGACAACATCTAATGCCGTGTAGTAACCAATATGATCAATACATATTTGACATAATCTACATATAGAGTCTGGCTAACGAAAGTAGGCCTTGGAATTATTTGCGAACTTTTTATATAGCAACTCTGTATGAACGTCAACGTCAATTTGACAAGGTTGTCGTTCGGTATCTCTGGTGTCAAATTGTATGCGTTTGTGTAAATTGTGATTCTAATTACGGTTTAAAATGAACAAATCTATCAAAAGTGGTGTACGAAAGATGTTGTTTTGCATGATTGGCAAGTTCAACGAAAAACAACAACAGCCTGATGCCGCGTTTAAACAAAAACAAGATTGTCTACGTGTGGTGTTGAATTTCATAGGTTAGTAGACAATATTATTTTGATACTTTGAACACCTACCTATCCAGTCGTCTTAATAAAATTTTGATTTATAATTTACGTATCCTTACAAATAAGTTACTTTCGCTTTTTCGTATTGAATAAAACTAATTATATTCATTCGTACATCGCATCAGTCAACGTATTAATTTTAATAACATCACCTATGTTTTACGTATATACTCATAATGAATTTTTGCTGTATTTTTGTTGGTAATTTATTATTTATTATATGCTTTATTGTACATACAAAACGATATATAACAGAGGGAAAAAAAACAATTAAAATACATACAATGGTAATTTTAAAATGATTAACTTTCTTTAACAGAGAATCTGCAAGATGTCGAAGGAGTTGATGAAATAGTAAGAACTATTGAAAATCTCACTGAATTAGAGCAGAAAGATAGGATAATAACACAGAATCAGTACTTAGAAGAAATAACTTCAATGACTGGTAAGTTTTTACTATACACTGGTGTTTTGAAATTATGCCGAAAAAAACCTTTGCATTTACGTAAACCAAGAATTAATTACATATTTTGTATATCTTCTTTGCAGAAGTGAGTGTCAGAACACTAAAGAGAGTAAAAAGGGAAGGTGCAGTAAATGAAGGTGTCTGGAGTACCCCGGGGAAGAAACGCCCACGGAAACCTACTGTGTCTAACCTAGATAACTTTGACATAGATGCTATGCGTAACAAGATAAACGAATTTTATATTGTTAAAAAACAAGTTCCTACACTGAGGACACTGTTGGTGGAGTTAAAAGAAAGTATTGATTTTAACGGATGCAGACAAACTCTGCGCCGCTTGTTATTAGCCAATGGCTATGAATTTAAAAATAATAAAAATGAGGGTTCTGTATTAATAGAACGCTATGACATATCTGCTTGGAGACATAGATTTTTAAGAACTATAGCAGGAAAACGTGCAGAAGGCAAGCCAATCATTTATTTAGATGAGACTTATGTCCATAGAAACTACAAGCCTAAGAAGTCATGGCAAGGTCCTTCAACTAGTGGTGCAATTGAAAATGTTTCGACCGGGAAAAGGTACATTATAGTTCATGCTGGATCAGAGAAAGGCCCCGTACCAAACTCTTTGTTAGTGTTTCAATTCAATTCAATTCAAAATATTTTATTTCACATAAACCTACAAGGGCACTTATGAAACGTCAGAAGCTAGGTGCACGGTTCCAATTGGTCGTTTCCTATGGAGAAGAGCCGGCAAGAAACTCCACGGTTACTCTTTTAAAAATAAATGGTATTTACAATCTTTTCGAGTTACAGTGTTTATAGGTATGAGAGGACACTGTAGGCCTATCAACAAGTACCAGGTACTTAGCAAGATGTGCTGCTCGACGAGGTGGGCAAGCTCTTTGAAAGAGTCATTGCAGACCGCCTCGTCGGGCGGCTGGTGCGGGTGGGGCCGGATTTGGCGGAGAGCCAGTTTGGTTTCCGCAGGGGGCGCTCCACGGTGGACGCCATCATGCGCGTGCGAGCCCTCACGACGGGGGATGCGGTGGCTCGGGGTGGGGTCGTCTTGGCGGTGTCTCTAGACATCGCCAACGCCTTCAATACCCTGCCCTGGAGTTGCATCAGGGAGGCACTCCGGTATCACCGGATGCCGACCTACCTCTGTCGTGTGGTCGAGGCCTATTTGACGGACAGGGCCATCATCTACCCCGGTCACCAGGGAGAGTGGAACCGGCGAGAGATGTCGTGCGGTGTCCCACAGGGATCGGTCCTGGGGCCGCATCTGTGGGACATCGGATACGACTGGGTGCTGCGCGCCGACCTCCCCAATGGCGTCAGCGTCGTTTGTTACGCTGACGACACGTTGGTCCTGGCGCAAGGGAGGTCGCACCAGGCGGCGGTCGAACTAGCGACACACGGGGTTGCGACAATCGTAGCCAGAATCCGGCAGTTGGGACTCGAGGTGGCCTTGCACAAGTCCGAGGCCATGTGTTTTCATGGTCCTCGGAATGCGCCACCGTCGGGTTCCCAAATAACGGTAGGAGGGGTTCACATCGGCGTCGAGTCGACGATGAAGTACTTGGGACTCGTCCTCGACAGTCGGTGGAACTTCGTGGAGCATTTCCGACGTTTGGCTCCCAGACTGGACCGGGCCGGGGCTGCCTTGAAGCGGCTCCTGCCCAATCTAGGGGGTCCAAACGCCTCCTGCCGGAGGCTATACGCGGGGATCGTGCGGTCCATGGCCCTGTACGGGGCACCGGTGTGGGCGCATTCGTTGAGGCGGCGGCCTGCCCGCCGGTTGAACGCGTCCCAGAGGGTCATGGCCACCCGGCTGGTCCGGGGATACCGCACGGTCTCCGGTGAGGCGGCGAGCCTCCTTGCCGGATTGCCGCCATGGGATCTGGAGGCAAAAGTCCTCGCGCATATTTGGGAGTGGCGCGGGGAGGCGAAACGCCGGGGCTTGACTCCGATGCCGCGAGAAATCGCGGCACAGCGGACAGAGCTCCGACGGGATCTCATGGCGGCATGGAGAGTACGATTGTCGCAACCCAGTGCTGGGCACGCCACTATTGCGGCGATAAGTCCCCTCTTTGAGGAGTGGCTGGAGAGGCGCCACGGCGTCCTCACCTTCCGCCTGACGCAGGTCCTCACCGGACATGGCTGTTTCGGGAGGTACCTGTTTCGGATAAGGCGGGAGGAAACGCCCGGGTGTCATCACTGCGTGGATCGCCCGGAGGACACGGTGGAGCATACGGTGGAGATATGCCCGGCTTGGGCAGAGCACCGCCGTGTCCTCGTGGAGGCGATCGGTGGCGGGGATCTCTCGCGTCCGGCCCTGGTCCAGGCCATGGTACGGAGCGAGAGGGCATGGGAGGCCGTCACCTCCTTCTGCGAAGCAGTAATGCTCGCAAAGGAGGAGGCGGAACGCGTGAGGGAGAGGCAAATTTCGCGCCCTCACGCCCCTAGCCGCCGCAGGAGGAGACGCCCTGGGCGTCGGGAATCGATTGCCGATTCCCGGCCACCGTAGGCGCGGGCTTGCGGACGGTGAGCAATGGGTAGCTCGCCGTCCGGTAAGGACCAGGCCCGGGTCGACGGCGCGTTGTGTTCCACGCGCGCCTCAAAGAGATGTCAGCAAGTGAAGGGGTCCGATGAGACCATTGCCTGCTGGGGTTGCGGGATTAGTCCGAAAGGGATACCGTGGCCCCCTGGCATTGCACAGGCAACAGAAGGAACACGGGTGGGTTTTAGTCAGTAAAAGTCTGACACGCCCTCCCGCTCCACCCAGAGCGGGAGACGTCATTTGATGATTTCCCACCCAAAAAAAAAAAAAAAAAAAAAAAAAGGTACTTAGCAAGATAGAAAACGATCGACAGATCTAGTCGGTTATGCCTACAACGTTCTCACATTCACAAAATATAAAAGAGAATCTATATAAAAAAAACCAATTAAAAACCTATTTAAACTAAATGGCATGACTGCCACTAAAGCTGTAACAAATCTATAAAAAATATAGTATCGTGAAGTTATATAATGTCAAATAATGAAAAGATTATGTCAAAAAAGTACGTAAATGTAAAAAAAAAAAAAGAAAAATAGGTAAAATCAAATAATCATCTTAATTTGGGAGCAGTTAATAGACATAATTACATAGTAATGCCGTTATTGAGGTACCAGGGAAGCCACATGTGCAGAAGGAATTATTGCCAAACTTCCTTGTCTTCAACGTAGTCTTTAATCTTATAATATGCTTTTTTGATAAGGACACGTTTAATGTGGGTTTTGAACTTTCCATCACTAAGTTCTGTAACCGACTTTGGCAACATGTTATAAAATCGAATACTGTTTATAACAAATGACTTACTAGTTTTAGCTAACCTAAATTTGGGTATCACAATTTCATGTTTTCTACGTGTATTTATATTATGGATATCGCTTCTAATTTTGAAAAGTCCTAAGTTTTTCCGAACATACAAAATACTTTCTAAGATATAAAGAGAAGGCTGAGTTAGTATATCAATTTCTTTGAATTTATTTCTAAGGGACTCACGAGGACCCATTTTATAGATAGCGCGAATAGCCCTCTTTTGTAAAAATAAAAATGGAATCTACGTCAGCTGCCGATCCCCACAGCAAAACGCCATAAGACATAATACTGTGGAAATAAGCAAAGTATACTAACCTAGCTGTGGCTATATCAGTCATCTGCCTTATTTTTCTTACTGCATATGCAGCCGAACTTAATCTACCTGAAAGAACTCTAATGTGGGCGCCCCATTGCAATCTCGAATCTAAAGTAATTCCTAGAAATACGGTTTCCGTAATAGCTTCTAGTTTCTTACCATCAAGTTTTAAATTTAGACCTACTTGAGGTACATTTGGTAATGAGAACTTAAGACATTTAGTTTTGTTCGCATTAAGTAAAAGATTATTAGCTGCGAACCATTTCGAAAGAACTGCTAGACTATCGTTGACATGTATAACATCCGTATCTTTTCTATCAATTTTAAAAATAAGAGAAGTGTCATCAGCGAATAGAATTATGTCTGATAAGTTAGCCATCATGTAAGGAAGGTCATTAATATAAACTAGGAATAGAAAAGGGCCAAGAATTGATCCTTGAGGCACGCCCATCTTAACTAGAGACCCCAAGGATGTCGCCCCGTTAATGTTTACTTTTTGCTGCCTGTTTGATAGATAGGAAAGAACAAGATCACCAGCTTGCCCACGAATTCCGTAGTGGTGTAATTTACAGATCAGTGTTTTGTGGTCAACGCAGTCAAACGCTTTTGAGAGGTCACAGAAAATGCCAATTGCATCCTGGGACTTCTCCCAGGATTCCAAAATGTGACTGATGAGTTTTACTCCAGCGTCAGTCGTCGACCTACCTTTCGTGAAACCAAACTGGTAACTATGTAAAATCCCATTTGAATTAAAATGTGACAACATCTGGTCTAGCATGATTTTTTCATATATTTTACTCAATGCTGGCAGCACAGATATAGGTCTATAATTAGAGTTTAGTACTAAATCAAAAAATGCTGATTATCACCATGACATGAATGCTGAAAATTTTAATAAATGGCTTAAAGAAAAACTTATACCAAATTTGGAAGAACCAAGTGTAATCATAATGGATAATACTAGTTACCATTCGGTAATTATAAATAAGGTTCCGAACACACAAACACGTAAAAGTAATATAAGAGAGTGGCTTCGTGATAATGGAATTCAATATGAGGACTACCACACGAAAGCAGAGCTGTTGTGTATTGTAAAACGAAATACGCCTAATCCAATATATGAAGCTGATGAAATTTTAAATCAATGTGGTCATGAGGTGTTGAGACTTCCACCCTACCATTGTGATTTAAATGCGATCGAGCTTGTGTGGAGTTTGGCAAAACGTAAAGTGGCTAGCAAAAATATTGCAGTTACTACAGCTGCATTAGAAGAAATAATTAAAGATTCATTTGAAAACGTAAGTTCACAGGATTGGAAGAAAATTACTGATCATGTAATACATGTTGAAAATAAATATAAAGAACGTGATAAAATAACAGAAGAAAATTTAGAAAGTTTTATTATAAATGTTGGAGACAGCGATACTAGTGACAGTGATGAATCTTTTGGCATTGAAGTGTTAGAATCTGATTTTGATTACGATGAATAAAACTAAGTTATTATGTATGGAATATTATCGTATTTTATTTGTCTATTTATTTTCGGATTCCGCTCATATTTACCTCATATACTAACACCTATACCAGATCAATAAATCCTTAAAATCCCGTTACAAACCTGATACATATCAAAAATTAATACATGTCTAGATAAATTCTGTTTCTTTATTTCCCTAACATAATGTTCTTATACTGTCTATATATAGGGTTTTTCATTAAGAGCGCTCGAACTTTGAAATGAAATAAAACAACCTGTTTAAGTGATATTACTACAATTTTTATAACATTTTAAAGAATATTCAATGACATTATGTGTGGAAAATAATATCAGCCAAATGGCCACTGCGACTCCGCTGTAGATGGCGTATTCTGGTGGACTAATCTTGGAGGACGTCTTCGCATAAATGGTCAATTTCACGAAGAACGCGAGTTATGTTGGCCTTTAGGGCAACAATTGACTGTGGTTTATCTGCGTACACTAAAGATTTCATGTAACCCCACGGAAAGTAATCGAGCGGTGTTAACTCACACGATGAACGCCATAAATTGAACACAACGCACAGAACGTAGGCGAATAGACAACTGGTTTTGATAATAAATTTTACACAATTTCTACGCGTTGTTGAAGCGTGTAGCGTTCCATGGTGAAATGTCACGACAAAATATATATTCATGCCAAATTTGGTAGCAATCGCATTACCAAAATGGCCGCTATGCGCTGCTAAAGTTCGAGCGTCCTTATTAAAAAACTATATATATGATATTTTTAATAATGAATTACCAAGTATCAAAGTAGGTTATTCCAATTTTCATAGTATAATTTTAGTGTTGTCATGCATGTATTTTTTAAATTTGCCGCCAATATTCTGGGGCCAACTTTCGTTAGCCAGACTTTAGCAACTTATTATTGGTATGATGATAATTTTAATTGACATTTATTAATTTTTACGTTAATAAGACCATATATTTAATTTATTTGATCTCAAAATTGGCATTTACTATTTTGTTCTTATCTAATCTAATACTTTATCCAATAACTTTTATTACTGAAATTTAAATATTTGTACGCCGCTAAGGACAAACATGACTGATCTCAAACTATAATGTAATTTAATAACTTGCATGCTCTGTATGTGTACTCATGTTTCCACAAATAAATAATCAAAACAGAATCTTGAATAGTTTTGTCAGCGCACGCCAAATAATGAATTTTACAGGCAACATTTTGCTACTTTGGGTTACATTAGGTACTGCCATTTTGTTAAGGATTTCTAATTATTTTGAAAAATTATTAAAGCCTATGTTACTTCCTGATAATTTAACTTTCTATTGATGAAAACATGGTTAAAATCGGTCCAGAGGTTCAGTGTTTCAATTTCAGTTAGTATTTCAAATACTTATTTATGGCTCTAAAATACATTTGAACATAAATACATTTAGCGACCGTGTGTTTACTTATTTTTGGTGCGGCTTTTGCAGAAAATAGCGCTCGATAGCTTTCGTAAGCAAAATGGGGACCGCTAAATAACTCAAACTTTAAAGTTGGCAACGCTGTACCTGTACTGTACGTCAAATGGCAAATTGGCAAGTATCTTGTCAATTGTAATTTTCGTTCTTATACAGTTGTTTTCAGTGTTCATGAAAGGAAATTCTTCTTTTACTGATTAATAGGCTGGGCTGAATTAGTTACTACCACATTTTCTACATTCAATATAAATATAAACAACATTTTTGCGCCCCCAACAGAGATTCAATACATTTTTTTTTTTGCATTTTAAGGTCAGTCAATCTAGTTGAGATGAAAGCTGAAACTCAGCTTACAAAGATTTTTTTTTTTAAATGTGCCTAGTGGTGGGTATTTTTTTTAGAGTTCCGTACCTACGTCCGAATGAAAACACTTCCCCTGATAGGATCACTCGTCTGTCCGTCTCTGTCACAACCAATTTAGATGAAAAATTAATTTCGTAAAAAAAAAGTGGTTTGCCAACTGTACCGTGTGACATATCAAAAGGAATGAGTCGTTGTGAGGGTCTCAATTTCTTTTTAAATAATTTTAAAGTGATAATATATTATGTCTAGTTTTAAAGTTATTTATGAAAATAGATGAAAATTGACTATACCTCTTTTCTTCGAATCTACATAGCTTAAAATTACAGAAAATTGCCCTTTACTTATACAACGTAGGTATGACGGAAATGTATCTATCCAAAAGGGGTGAAGATTATATCAGGTAGGTAATACAGAATGTATACAAAGTTTCACCTTAAAATAAATTACTCGAAGAAAAAATTCCTAACCCTAACCGAATTTTTGGTTTCGTAAGTTAATTGTATATAAATCAACAAACGTGTCACCGCACTACGAGGGTCATTTTCTTTTCACTGACGCGTGACGGCGCGACTCCGGTAGAACAATTTCCGTGAAGTTTTCATAGAAATTGTTCCACCAGTCGCCGCCTGTCTGCGGGAGCCGTCACTCGCTCGGGATCAAACGAGCCGACAATGCGATGAAGCGCGAGCGGTTGGTTTCATGTACAGAGGTTTCTCGTATTATGTTCCTAACATCTAGGATTTAGAAACCCTTGCGTATAGTTTGTTATCATTATCATCCAAAGAAACCGTGCACTTGATATGTACTTAATATTATATACCCTTTCCCGACACGTTGTAGATTACAGGAAAACCTTTATGAAGTCTATGGTCTTTAAAATAACATGGTAAATCTCTCAGTATTATGCGTACAAACTTACATTTGCAGTTGGAATGTATGGGAGAACATGTTTTTAACTGCAAAGTCCTTCAAACCGAAATTGGAAATTCGAGCAGCTGAGCACAGCTTTAAGACGGAACCCTCAGGGTGCGAGTCCCACTCACACTTGTCCAGTTTTTATAATAAAATAGAGTAATGTTACCTACTTAGATTATCTAAAGAGATTCCAAACTAAAGTTCTCGTTTTAATTCATTGCAGTGGCGTTACATCGCGTTCGGCTATCGGAAGAAGGAAATCTTTTAAACAATTTCAACTGTGGAGCCGCGTAAACAGGAAGCGTTTCTCTGAACTGTACGATTCTTTGTAGGAAGTCTGTGCAAGCTGAGATTAAGTATCTCAATGCCGATTCTGTTGTTTTGTTCTCGAAACAAAGCCGCTAGCCGAGTGCTCGGCAGCTCGGCGGCTCAGCTTATTGTAGCCGCTCTGATAGCCGCCATGACCGCCGCATCCTCGTTGCCTTTTATGCCTCGTTCTCTGAAATACCTCGTTCTGAACTGCCTCGCTCGTCTAGTGCTACGATGTCAATCGCTGGTATGGATTTTTAGGGTTCCGTACGTCTGAATAAAAAAAAAGGAACCATCACTCGTGTCTTCTGGCTAGCTGTGTGTCACAGTCAATTTACTCAGAATTTAATGGACCGATTAAGTTGAAATTAGGTACACATAAATGTCTGTGATCCAAACACTGACGTGTAACGTAAATAAATGAATTTTGAATATGGAGTCACTTCTGGGAGATAAATAACAAAAAAAAAATTTCAAACTGTACCGTGTGACATATCAAATGTGAGGGTCTCAATTTTTTTTTTTATAGCTTTTTAATGAATAGTTTTATAGTTATTTAGGAAAAATAATAATTCTTTGGTATCATGGTGTCATATCGGCGTTGACGGATAGTACCTATACCAGGGCGGTCGCGTCCCTCGCCGTTCGAGCTCCGCCTGCGACTACCCGCGTCCGAGGAAAACTATCGGATGACAGGAAAACTGATTACAATTTGGTACATGATTAAAAATTGAAATGTCATTGAATAGTGTTAGGTGTGGATCATCAGCAATCAAAAAGGTATTTATTCAAAAGTATAAATTCATAACTAGATAGGTATGTAGGTACTACCACAAGTGCGGCGGTGTTGTTGTTGTTCTTAGAACGGAATTAAATGGACCCTTGGGCGATGGCCCGACGGGTGGACGCTAAGCCTTAAGGCTCGTGCAGACCAGCGCGACGCGACGACGCGACTCGAACAATACAAGTTCTAAGAAAACTTCACGGTATAACAATAGCCGGTGTCACGTCGCGCTAGTCTGCACGAAGCTTTATTCTGGGAAATGGATTTGGACGAAGTTGAAAATATTTTTAATGACAAGTCAAAATCCTGCTTAAAGGCTAAAGCTCCGAATTTGGTGTTATATCGTGAGTGACAGCTTGTACTTACATTAAGCGCTTTCAGAATCCTTTCTGACCAGATTACTGTCAGTCTGATGCCGTGTACGTGTTCGTGTGCCTGTCTACGCAGGCGAGCGGCCGTCGCTGGTCGGCTTTATCGTCGAGGCCCGTTATCCCGACATCTCGCAGTACGGCGGCGTACTCGTACAGGCAGTGGAGTACCTTTGGAACCCTATTACATCGAGAAGGAGCTCTACAAACAACTTCACGTAGTTCCATATCATAATTATCAGGAATTGGGGCGGCTTCGCAGTTAACAGTACAGAGCACGAAATAGTCGCAAGATGCAAATGAATGTGCCATTACGTACATAATATCACACTTATGATTCGTAACGGGTTCAGCACAGTTACTGTGAGTGCTCAAGTTCTATTGGGATCCATGTTTGGCATATAATATGGCGAGCTGCGCTATGTAGTGTGTACATAGTAATGGACCAACGTTTAAATATTTGTTTAAGAACTTTTAACGAGTGATTAGTTGTTTTACGTTCTACTAGGTACACACACAACCACCGGCTGAGGCTGACATCTCCTGGCAGTCTACTTGTACTCACCAGAGCGTCAGTCGGGGGCTCGGGGCGTCAGGACTACACTGATAATCTCATTTTCAACAAAGAAATGTATTATATTTTCATGTTGTCAACATGATGTTGAGGATGTTAGGTCTAACTTATTTCCTAATAACCTATTGTGGCTTATTATCAAAGCAAACTTTTTTTATCACCACCTTACGGTATCGAACTACTGACACATTGTAGAACACACAAACCTACGCTGCCTTTCAGCCACTTCACGTCGTCAGTATTTGCACCAATTGATGACTATGACCGTGACAGTCTCCGTCACGGTCCTGTGTTCTGGGCGCGGTAGACAGTTCGTCACTGTCCTGCGCACTGGTGGACTGCCACCCAATGTCGAGCTGTCCTGCAGGCTGGCAGACGTTCCCGCCGCTATCTCACTGGCAGACAGCGCGTTCATAATGACAGCACAAACAAGCGCGGCACTGATTTCCCATGGGAAGTAAAGCGCCGCGCGCCGCCGGGAGCCGGGAGCCGGGAGCCGGGAGCCGGGAGCCGGGAGCCGGGAGCCGGGAGCTGGGAGCTGGGAGCCGGGAGCCGGGATGTCGATGTCGCTTCAAACGAAATGTTACACAAATTACTCACTGTTGCACAAACATGCTGCTATGTCTATGATAAAGGATAGAAAGGCGAAACGTTACATGGCCTGCATGTTAAAGTACCGGTCGTATAGCAGCGGACCCCCGCGGCAGGGAGAGTGAGTGCTTGTGTAGGGCACAGAAGAGTTTCAGCAACATTGCTCTTACTTCAGGCACAAGTACTTAATACTTCTTTATCACTTTTGTGTGATTTTGGGCAGAAGTGTTATAAGAGTCCTAGCTACATCCACTGCGACCACCAACCCCTTGGCCAAGAGTGTGGCCTGCTATGTATAAACGATAGTGACGTCACGTTCACTGTGGCGATGTCACGATGCCTGAGGAGGCTAAGGTTCAGTTCTGTTACGGACAACAATGATAATGCAAACGTGAATAAAGTATGTGAGTACATACTGAGCGATGCAGTGGGTAGGTACCTACGCTATTGAGTATCTGCTGTTAATGTATCCGGCACGCACCAGGCTCTCCGCGGTAGGGAATGTTCTGCTCAACAGCTCACATAATGTGCCTTACTAATACTAATTACTAACCAGTGACAGTCTTATTAAAGACCTATCTCTCTTCGTTAGATCGAATCGTATACATAAAATGCTTTTGAAATAATTATATTCCGAACATAAAGCTATACCTAGGTACTTACATAAGTAAATAGTATTTGCCATAGAAACGGAGCTCAGTAAGTTATTAGGTACTCGTATCTAGTCGACGTTGACGTTCATGAATGTTTCTGTAACTCTGCGGATGCGGTGACGAGCGGAGCGGGCGGGCCACATGTAAGTAAGTAAATTAAAGTTTTAATGTCTGAGTGAACCCGGCGCAAATGTAGGAAAAGTAGCATCGCTACAGTTTGTTGGAACCTCGTCGAGTACGTGGGCCGATGGGCTCGACCCGCCCGACTTGAGTTTACACAGAATGAGTAATGAGTACGTGGGTCAGTGGGTGCGACTACAGGCCGCAGTAAATCCCGCGTCAGCGTTATCAACACTACAGCACTACGAGCACATGCCGCTCAATTAAAAGTTGTTGCAGCGCGGATGAGCGAGCGTCCGCGTTGCCATGGCAACAAACAAAACCGATTGAGTAGGAAGTAGTACCTAGGTACCTAATCTAGTTTTTGTGTGTATTCGTTGTGTAGTAGATCTGAGAGGTGAGGTAACTTTATGCCTATCATCGGTCATCGGTCTACAGTTCACTTGTATAACCTTTACATGAATGTCCAAATAGCGCATTCTTTTAACGTTTTGTTGGTAGAGCTCCCCTACGAGAAAAACACTCATAATGATGAACGACTAGCGCACATAATGTAGTGGTCACGGCCAGCGTCGTTCAATCTCAGTTCAAAGCGGGCCGCACATAACACAGCGCTGATTCATAGCGACGCAAGCGCATGTAACACTGCTGTATTACAGCGAGACACCACGCAGGCGTGCACATAAATATGAGGAAATACTATCATGCAAGGAACATTATGAAATTTGTATAGGTACCTACCCAGCTAGCAAAATACCCTTACAAATAAAAGCTTGTAAAGAAATATGGTTTCATACAAGGTTTATTACGTGTTCTGATTAAGCCAGGAACCCTAAATACCCTTTTAAACAAAAGCTTGTAAAAATTATGGTTTCATACAAGGTTTATATGTGTTCCGATTAAGCCAGAAACACTAATAGTGCTATTTTATAAGTCGTATAAGTTTAAGTTATATATGTTTTAAGAGCATTTATACTTGTAACATATTCTTATAGACGTATCTATATAAGAAAACGTTATATAAAATTAATAAGAGCAGTGGCATTAAAAGCGCCTTTTACAAGTCTAATTGACTTGTACATTCAATCTTAGAAGTGACTGTAGATACTAAGTGTTTTATTAGACTTCTGTAAAACTAGTATTTTAAAAGTGTGATTTATCTCACCTAAGACATATTAAAGAGTAGTAGCACTTTAAAAGTCCTACAAGTGTCTTAAACAATTCTCTATCAAAGGTTATTTATTTTCTTTGTTGTGTCTGACTCCAGATATTTTTATAGAACCAGGTATAAGTATTTGTCCTAAAACATAATATAAGCATATTTACATTGAATTAATATTATGTATTATGTAATTGACTTCGTCGTTTGGCTTGCTTTTACTTATTAAGAGTACCTAAAATTATGAGCAGTACATGGCCGTGCACACAGTGGTTTTAGGTTCAATTTGACTTTTACAAGTGCGATAAAAGCCTTACACAAGAGTACTGGACTTATAATGATTGTTCTGATAAAGCACTTATGAGTCGTGGTTGTTCGTCATTATGACATTTTGATATTATTTCACAAATCATTAAAATAGTTTATAGTAAAAAGACATATTTTTAAAAGACCCGTGAAAATATTTTTATTCAAATTTCAAAATAATCGACAAAAACTTCATCGCAACCTAATACATTGCATATACCTAGTGCGTGACAAATACATGACTAAGAAATTATAAAATATACACATTTGCACTAGAATTTTCTAAGCAAGTGAAATATAATACTTACGTTTTTATGCGACTTTTTATTATTTTCCTAAAGTTTCAAAGCACTTCGCAACCTCACGGCGGGCGGTTTGTGATTACACTCTTATTAGGAGATCACAAAGAGGACTACCTACTACCGATATTATACTTTAAATAGCACTAGTAAGAGGACTTTTAGGTTATTTGCCTTTCAAGCATTTTTTTTTTTGCTATTCACTTGTATTTTTTTTTGTCATTATAAAAGTATCAGCAAGAGCTTTGTAATTTTGAAAATACACTTCACGAGACCATTACAAGGCAATTGCAAGGGTGAATATACTTATGTCTTATCTGTAAAATAAATAAATATATAGGTACTTATATAGTGTGCCCAAATCCACATAAGTGTCTTTATGTGTGATATAAGACTGAAAAAATTATGGTCTTGGGATATTTGTAAGATTATTTTTTGCTAGCTGGGTAGAGATTGTTTCAACCAAAATATGTGTTCAAAATAAGGTAAAATCGAAAATAATTGCTTCAAATCTGGCAAAATTTGCTTTCGTGTGTCAGTTTGTACGTACGCCTCTACAGGTCGTATTTTACTACCGATCAGAAGAGCTTTCTCGCGCTTGTCATGTTAAGCACAGCGAAAAAGGCACTTTGGCACTTCTATATCTCGCGACGAGAAACCGATGTTGCAAGTTAGTAAAAACAAATTATTTTTATGATAGCAACATCGGCTTGAGATTCCGTTTCATTCATTGAATGGTGCCGATTCTCTTGTCACAAATGTCTCTAAACTAGACTAAAATAGACCAAAATTTAGATTATTCCTGTCCACCGACGATTTTCCATTCTGAAATAGACTAAAGTGAGACAACTTAACTATATTTTAGTTTGACGGCACTGATGAGCTATAAATTTAGTGAAAATGGCAATTTTGCTATTCAGAATTTTACGTTCTTCACCTAAAATTTAGATTGTCTAAGTATTTAATCGCGATAAAAAAAATAACTAAAATACTCACCAACACGACGTTCCAAAAACAATACTGTCTTTTTTTCTTTTCTCATGCTTATATCTAAAAAATGGTGTGTCCTATCGCAAAAATAGTGAAAATTTCGATCCCCTTTATGAATCTCATAAACCCCTAACACTCAACATGTAGGTAATAAGCCCCCTTTTTTTTTTTTTTTTTTTTTTGGGTGGGAAATCATCAAATGACGTCTCCCGCTCTGGGTGGAGCGGGAGGGCGTGTCAGACTCTTACTGACTAAAACCCACCCGTGTTCCTTCTGTTGCCTGTGCAATGCCAGGGGGCCACGGTATCCCTTTCGGACTTTCCCGCAACCCCGGCAGGCAATGGTCTCATCGGACCCCTTCATTCGCTGACATCTCTTTGAGGCGCGCGTGGAACACAACGCGCCGTCGACCCGGGCTTGGTCCTTACCGGACGGCGAGCTACCCATTGCTCACCGTCCGCAAGCCCGCGCCTACGGTGGCCGGGAATCGGCAACCGATTCCCGACGCCCAGGGCGTCTCCTCCTGCGTCGGCGAGGGGCGTGAGGGCGCGAAATTTGCCTCTCCCTCACGCGCTCCGCCTCCTCCTTCGCGAGCATTACTGCTTCGCAGAAGGAGGTGACGGCCTCCCATGCCCTCTCGCTCCGTACCATGGCCTGGACCAGGACCGGACGCGAGAGATCCCCGCCACCGATCGCCTCCACGAGGACACGGCGGTGCTCTGCCCAAGCCGGGCATACCTCCACCGTATGCTCCACCGTGTCCTCCGGGCGATCCACGCAGTGATGACACCCGGGCGTTTCCTCCCGCCTTATCCGAAACAGGTACCTCCCGAAACAGCCGTGTCCGGTGAGGACCTGCGTCAGGCGGAAGGTGAGGACGCCGTGGCGCCTCTCCAGCCACTCCTCAAAGAGGGGACTTATCGCCGCAATAGTGGCGTGCCCAGCATTGGGTTGCGACAATCGCACTCTCCATGACGCCATGAGATCCCGTCGGAGCTCTGTCCGCTGTGCCGCGATTTCTCGCGGCATCGGGGTCAAGCCCCGGCGTTTCGCCTCCCCGCGCCACTCCCAAATATGCGCGAGGACTTTTGCCTCCAGATCCCATGGCGGCAATCCGGCAAGGAGGCTCGCCGCCTCACCGGAGACCGTGCGGTATCCCCGGACCAGCCGGGTGGCCATGACCCTCTGGGACGCGTTCAACCTGCGGGCAGGCCGCCGCCTCAACGAACGCGCCCACACCGGTGCCCCGTACAGGGCCATGGACCGCACGATCCCCGCGTATAGCCTCCGGCAGGAGGCGTTTGGACCCCCTAGATTGGGCAGGAGCCGTTTCAAGGCAGCCCCGGCCCGGTCCAGTCTGGGAGCCAAACGTCGGAAATGCTCCACGAAGTTCCACCGACTGTCGAGGACAAGTCCCAGGTACTTCATCGTCGACTCGACGCCGATGTGAACCCCTCCTACCGTTATTTGGGAACCCGACGGTGGCGCGTTCCGAGGACCATGAAAACACATGGCCTCAGACTTGTGCAAGGCCACCTCGAGTCCCAACTGCCGGATTCTGGCCACGATTGTCGCAACCCCGTGTGTCGCTAGTTCGGCCGCCGCCTGGTGCGACCTCCCCTGCGCCAGGACCAACGTGTCGTCAGCGTAACAAACGACGCTGACGCCATTAGGGAGGTCGGCGCGCAGCACCCAGTCGTATCCGATGTCCCACAGATGCGGCCCCAGGACCGATCCCTGTGGGACACCGCACGACATTTCTCGCCGGTTCCACTCTCCCTGGTGACCGGGGTAGATGATGGCCCTGTCTGCCAGATAGGCCTCGACCACACGACAGAGGTAGGTCGGCATCCGGTGATACCGGAGTGCCTCCCTGATGCAACTCCAGGGCAGGGTATTGAAGGCGTTGGCGATGTCTAGAGACACCGCCAAGACGACCCCACCCCGAGCCACCGCATCCCCCGTCGTGAGGGCTCGCACGCGCATGATGGCGTCCACCGTGGAGCACCCCCTGCGGAAACCAAACTGGCTCTCCGCCAAATCCGGCCCCACCCGCACCAGCCGCCCGACGAGGTGGTCTGCAATGACTCTTTCAAAGAGCTTGCCCACCTCGTCGAGCAGCACTATGGGCCGGTAAGCGGACGGAGAGTCCGCAGGGCGCCCCGTCTTCTTGATAAGGACCAGTTTCCCCGTCTTCCAACGAAGCGGGAACTGGCCCCTCTCCAAGCATGCGCTTAGGAGCCCCCTTAGTCGAGGCCCGAGAGCCTCTGAGGCCAGGACCCAGGCTTTCCCAGGTAAGCCGTCGGGTCCTGGGGCGGTATTTCTGGCATTTAGCCTACGTACCGCCACCCTCATCTCTACCTCGGTCACCTCCGGAGCATCGTCGTCGTCGTCGGCGGTGTGGTCCGCATCAGGCACCGTAGTAGGCGGAGCCATGGGCGGGGAGGCATGTTCCCCTCGTGAAGGGAACAGAGCGCTCACCACATCCCCCACAAGCTGCGGCCGGAGACTCTGCGTAAGCGGGGGAGCCCATGGGCGGAGTTTCTCCCGCACCATTTTGTATGGGCGTCCCCACGGGTCTCTGTTCAGAGTCTCCAGCGACTCCTCGCGGGCCACTGCCCTGGCCCGCAGGATTTCCGCTTGGAGGGCGGTCTTCGCCGCTCTGTACCCCTCGTACAGCTCCACCTGAATGACTTCCGTATCCGGAGGTCGAATACGGAGCCTCCGGTGCCTAGTGTACCGGCGTCGCGCAGTAACGCACGCATTGCGCAGTGTCGTCAGCTGACGCGACCACCAGTACACCTGGCGCGAAGCACGTCCGGGCTGGACCCGGGGCATTGCCACGTCGCATATCTCGGACATGGCCTCCCGGAACCACTCTGCCTCGTCATTGATGTCGGCAGGCCTGTCCGGTGATGACACCCAGGCCTGCACGATCGAGGCTTCCAGGAGGAGCTCCCGGTCCAGCTGCTTCAGCGCCCACCGCGGACCACTCGGGGCCTGTCGGACCGGCGCGCTCGAGGTCTGGGCGGAGACGTCAAACCGGATGTACCGGTGATCGGAATACGTCTCCACCCCCTCCATGACGCGCCAGTCAATGACACGCGGCGACAGAGCGGGGCTAGCGAACGAGATGTCCACCACTGATTCACCCCGCATCCGCACACACGTGGGGACAGAACCCCGATTAAGGACGACCAGGCCTGTCTCCAGCGCCCAGTCTTCCACCATCCTGCCCCGTGTGTCCGTATACCGGGAACCCCAAGCCACATTCTTGGCATTGAAGTCCCCGAGTACGAGCACGGGGAGGGAACAGAACCCGACGACGACGACTCTCAACTCCGCAAGGGAGTTGTGGAACTCGGCGAGAGTTCGGTTCGGGGAGAAGTACGCGCCTACCACGACAATCTCCCCGAACCGCGCTGCAACGCAACCCCGTCCTCTCTTAACAGCCTCGAGGGACGGGGTACCGGCGGCGGCCGACGAAATTAGGGCCACTGAGCCGCTCAGGTCCTCCACCACTAGCCCCCTAACACTGAATGTGTAAAGTTTGCCCTTCCAAATGTTAGAAATCTAGGACCCAACATCGTCTTAGATAAAAAGGTGCTTGAAACTGTAAACTCGGCAGTTTTTCTAAGCATTACAGTAGATGCCAAACTTCAGTGGGGACAACATTATCGAGCCTAGCGGGAAGGCTCAGTTCGGCCGCCTACGCCGTCAGAAAAGTAAGACAATACACTGACGTTGATACAGCTGGGTTAGTCTATTTTAGTTATTTTCATAGTGTTATATCCTACGGTATTCTGCTGTGGGGCAAAGCTGCCGATATTCAAAATATATTTGTCCTCCAAAAACGAGCTATTCGAGCAATTTACCAGCTAGGTGCCAGAGTTTCTCTGAGAGATTTTTTCAAAGATATCGATATTCTCACAGTGGCATCACAATACATCTTCGCCAACATCTTAATTATATTAGGCAAAATATACACATATACACTAAAAACAGTGATATTCACAATGTTAACACTAGAAGTAAGAATTAAACTACGTGCTTCCCTTTCACCAGCTTCATAAGGTTCATCATAACTCATTTGTTAGGCTTGGTATAACTTTTTATAACAAGCTTCCCTCTTTTTTGCTAGATTTGCCTTTTAATGCGTTTAAAACTAAATTAAAGTCCAACCTTTGTTCAAAGGCATACTATTCTATCAACGACTACTTATATGATAAGGATAGTTGGTCGCTGTGATTAACTCAAGACAATGTTTAAATGTTCTTTCTCCAGAATTAGTTTACCTACTGACAGATTATATGAGTTTATATAATTGTTTATAATTTTACTTTAAAAGTCAATTTTTTTTTAAATTTATTGTTGACATAATCTACTCATTACAATGTTTTTTTATGAGTTGTATTGCAATATGTGGTTAGCTAGCGACCTCGACAATTATTTATTTTACCTCGATGGTCCTAGTTTATCAATTATAACTTCTAGTTACAGCTCTATGTAAGCGGGCACGCTCTTTATGCCTGGAGGCTTTATTTTCTTTTTTTAGATATTGTTTACGTTTAGTTATTTTTATTTCTGCTTGAGTATAGTTCTCGATACTTTTGGTTGGTATATTGGCGTGTGCTAGCTGTCATATGGCTATTAATTATAGCTATTTAATTTATAATTTAAATTATTTTTTGCGTATTGTAAATTGTCTTGCATACTATTGTATAGAATTTTTTTTTTCTAACTGACAGCTGTGCTGCTGGGGAGTTTGTAGCGCCACTTCTTCTTCCCAGCTAAAGCACTAGGAAGTGGTGAAGGGTGGGCGTTTTGGGGGACTGTCTTATGTAATTTTGACGTTCGAAAAGTGCTGATTCTCAGCCTAGTTTGAATAAATGACTTTTGAATTTGAATATTTTTTCTTATTTTCTATACAACAAAACGAAAAATTCCATATAAAACACGTCGTTCCAATATAAATAGTAGTTTAAAACTAAGTATTTTCATTATTAATATATTGTAAAATAAAATGATGACTAAAATAAGTACAATTATGAAACTGCCATGTTATTTTGCAGTTTTTTTTGTATCATAATTTTGTCTACTCTTCTCGTCGTCAAAATCGAAGACGAGTAAATACGACTAAATGATAGAAAAATCGGAGGTTATCTCGTGTTGAATTGTCAAAAATCGAGATAACTAAGGTGCCATGTTAGGGTTTGTCGAGAAAACATCAATTTTGACAGAAGAAGTCGACTATTTTGTATGGAAGCGCTATCAGAAAACGAGAAAGTGACCGAAATAGACAAAAATTACTTACGCGAGAGTGAGTAATTTTCGCGTGTGTCATGTTAGGCCTGCTGGACCAAACTTGGTATACAGGTTTTACGACTTTTTGATTGGAGGGGTATTTCCTCCAAAAAGGGGCAAAAAGGGAGCTACTGGATATCTCCGCCGTATGAGATATGTATATTAATCGTATCATCACTAAAAAACTACCGATTTATCATTTAACATGGTTGATTTTTATTTATATAAATCATCAGTTACAACTATTATAATAAAGTCTAACCGGGATCAGGAAATCGTAATAAAAATGTTTTGATTCAATTCCAGTTATGGTCGTCAATTTATGAAACTTATACATGTATTGAATAAAATAAAATAGCATAGCAGCTTATTGTGTAGCGTCACCGTGGCTCTTCAACTTGTACATAGATAATTGTCTGACAGATTTGAAAGAGGGTGAGTGCGGATTGTGGATGAATGAGTTGCCTGTCAAATGCCTTCTCTACGCAGATGATCATCGCATGCATGCATCGTCAGCAGAACAGTTGCAAGACATGGTGACTGTGATGGATGAAGCGTATAAGAGGAAAGGGATGAATATAAATGTGAATAAGACGAAGGTCATGGTCACAGAAATATTAAAAACAGATAATTGTCTTAGTGTGAGTAATTATACGGAAAAAGTACGCTGTGGTTTAAATAATAAGGTTTATATTTAAATGACTGAGTTATCGATGGCGCGTGTGTGCACTTGTTCGTAGTATTGTTTTGACAGAACTGTGTGTGCAATATTAGCGTTATGGAGGGGCAATTGTAGCTTCATCGGTTTTCTATACATTTTGAACTCCACGCCATATCTCCTTCTTTATTATATCTATGGTCATGGTGTTTGAAAGAGGAGAGGATGTATCGGTGTGTGATATGAAAATAAATGATAAGAATGCAAGCAAGAGCAAGCAAGTGAGTGAGTAAGTGAGTTTGTATACTTGGGGAGTCTGTTTACAAGGGATGGGAAGTTTGATGAAGGTATGGAAAGGAGAGTAAATGCGAGAAATAAAGTGAATGGTGCTATACATGCGATTGTGACCAACCAGTTGATGTCCAAAACGGCTAAGACTGGCTGTTCAAAATGGTGTGCTGGTGCCCACGCTTATGTATAGAAGTGAATGCTGGGTGTGGCAAAATAAGCATGAAAGTAGGATAAATGCTGTGGAAATGCGTTCCTTGCGAAGCATGTGTGGTCTAACTATGAATGATAGGCTGAGAAATGATGTGATAAGACAACGGTGTGAGTTAAAAGAAGATGTAGTGACACAAATTGAAAAGGGTATACTGAGATGGTTTGGTCATGTTGAGAGGATAAATGAAAGGAGACTAACAAAATGTATTTACAAGGCAGATGTGAATGGAAACGCCGGGAGGGGACGCCCTAGGAGGACATATACTGACCTTATTGGTGATGTTGTACTCGCAACCGGCGTGCGTGTATGGCCAGATGTATGAACGTAAACGAGGCAAAAGGAGTATGTGAGGATCGTAGCAGGTGGCATTCTTTAGTTTCTGCCTACCCCCATGGGAAGAAGGCGTGAGTTTATGTATGTATGTGTATGTAAATAAAATATATTTGTTAGAATATTGTTGTTACAATGTTAAATGTCAAAAAGTTATCAGATCTCATGTAGAGCCAAGCTTCTAACTCTACACGCCCTAACTCTACAATCTTAACTTCACAAACTCTACACCTTAGTCAAAATGTGTAGCTCGGCCGTTTCCGGCCCGATCGCCGTCGATTTATCGGTGGGGCGTGTAGAGTTAGAAGCTTGGCTCTACATGAGAAATAATAAACTAAATGAATTAATAATTAACTATTGTATAACAGAAAAGTAATGAACAGTGAATACATTTTTCACCTTACGCCCATGTGACGGTAGCGAAACGGTCAAGTCATATATTTTCACTAAGATGTACCACATTTCAGTTTTCTAGGACTTCAGGAAGTACTTACCCTAAGAATTTTGATGAATATCAGTGAGTCAGTGACGAAATCGGGGTTTTTTAGATATCAATAAAATCTAATGTATGCAATTGAATGTTTAGTAAGTCTACTATTGACACCATATCCCGAGAATTTTGTTTATCTGGAATAATCCAAACCAAAGTCATGAGGGTTCAACAGAACGACGAAGCGCTTCGAGAAAAGTTAGGTAGTGCGCTTGCGCTTTGCTTGGCTCGTCTTGGCGGTATTAGTATATAACTGCAGTTCGTAGTGGTAATCACATCGGCTTAAAAATATACCATTGAAGCTGCAGCGGGTTCACACACAACTAATCTAAATCTTATTTTTAAGGTGGCTTATTCTCGCGTAAAGTGGTTTAAAATCAACTTGAAATGGAATGTAGTTTATGGTAAGTAGCTTTTTTTTTTGGTGAGAAATCAAGTTGCTTGTCAACGTGACCAGTACTGTTGTGATGATACTCAGTCAGTATCAGTCAGTATCGGTCAGGACTCGATGGTCACAATTATGTTATTCGAAAACTCGATTGCAGTTGTTACTTAGGTGCCTATATGTACGAGAAGAAGGTTCCCACCAGCTTCAGACGTTTGAAACGCACTGTACCTACTCGTACTTTCAAAAAAAGAAAATAATCAACTAGACCCAAAATATAGCAGCCGTACGTTAAAATATATTGGTACACACGTTTGGTTAAAATCGTTTTTTTTTTTACTTTTAGCGTGGAGTTCACCAACACATGGTTAAATTTTAAACATCTGTCTAAACCATAAACGGCTGTTTAACAATATTTTACTATTCACCAAGCACAAAGAAATGATTAGTAAGTACTCTAATCGAACGGTTATCTTAAACGTAGAAGCCAACTCAGTTTAACCATTGGTTTATGCTTCCTGATGTGAAGTTTTGCATTGTATCACTTTTAGTTACAAAATAAAAACGCAATATCTTTGAAGAGGATAATGTGTCAGATAATTTTGTATATTCCAAACACGGCGCAATGATGAAATTCAAAAATTTAATTAGCACATTAATATTAACTTCACGAAAAGATAAAAAAATAAAAACAGATTTTTGTAATAACTATTATTTTTGTAATAACTATTCCTGTTATTTAATTTTCAATCACAATATCAAAAAAAAAACAAGCCTGGTGCGAAATTACCTTGCACACAAAGCACCAGATGGCGCCATACGCCATTTCCGCAAAATGACTCGAGTGACGTCTATATTCTATTTAAAAAGGAACTCATGGTTAAAGAAATTTATTTCTCAATAATAAATTACAAGGATTTCACTTACTTGAGAACATGTTGAACTTAAAATATAGTAAGTATTAACTTCGACATAGA
This sequence comes from Xanthia togata, assembly GCA_963853775.1. Lineage (NCBI taxonomy): Eukaryota > Metazoa > Arthropoda > Insecta > Lepidoptera > Noctuidae > Xanthia > Xanthia togata. The sequence goes on along the minus strand of OY970791.1, from coordinate 30,911,237 downwards.
ATGATTTTCTTCATAACTAATCATTAATTTATATAAAGATAATATGACATTCAATTCAATTCAATTACATAACATTTAATTTCATGTGCAAACAACATTGCATAATACTTTATAACATTAACTAAATACAAAACTTTTCAATCCACCCGCAAAAGAAACAATTAACGTTACAAACTCTGTGAGTTTGACAATGAAAATTGATTGACGTTGACAATCTACATTCACAAAACATTTTTATACGATTCGATCATTCGGTCATTTTCGGCTCACTCGTTCAAAAACGCTTGGTTATTTAACCGTTGGTTAGAAATAAATGGTGAACACGAAAAAAACGCGGTTTGTCTAAACAACTGTTTAATTCTAACAGAACGATTACGTAATCAATGATTAAGTTGTAGTTGGTGAACTCGGTCCTTAGTCACATTCCACAGTCAATCTGATAATCAATGACGATGCAATGACGATTCTAATGACAAAAGATTACACGTTATCAACTGGCAGCACTAGACTGTCAAAGTTAACAAAACCAACAGTTATTTTGTTTTCTTTTTTATTGCTCATTTGTATTGTGTCAATTAAAAGGCCGGACTCTGTCTTAATAATTTGACGGTTTATTACCGGAATCTATTCCGCCGCCGTTTATCACCTACTTACATATTACGTAAAGAATGAGTTAATTTATTTATTCGAGTATCGAATGGGAAATCTTTATTTATTTAATAGGTTACCATAATATTTGATTTATACATTAACTATGTATTACAACTAACTATTATATATATTAGGTATGTACAAGTATGTAAAGAAAAAATAAGAAAAAAAAATAAAGGGAAGAGCTTATTCAAAATTCAAAAGTCATTCATTCAAACTAGGCTGAGAATCAGCACTTTTAGAACGTCAAAATTATATAAGACAGTCCCCCAACGCCCACCCTTCACCACTTCCTAGTGCTTTTGCCGGGAAGAAGAAGTGGCGCAACAAACTCCCCAGCAGCACAGCTGTCTGTTCAGTTAGAAAAAAATGATTCTATATAATAGTATGCAAGATAATTTACATTACGCAAAACATAATTTAAATTATAAATTAATAGCCATATGACAGCTAGCACACTCCAATATACCAACCAAAAACATCGAGAACTATACTCAAGCAGAAATAAAAATAACTAAACGTAAACAATATCTAAAAAAGAAAAAAAAAAGCCTCCAGGCATATAGGGCGTGCCCGCTTACATGTAGATGTAACTAGAAGTTATAATTGATAAACTAGGATCATCGAGGTAAAATAAATAATGATCGAGGTCGCTAGCTAACCACATAATTATTGCAATACAACTCATAAAAAAAACATTGTAATGAGTAGATTATGTCAACAATAAATTAAAATAAATTGACATATAAAGTAAAACTATAAACAATTATATAAACTCATATAACCTGTCAGTAGGTAAGCTAATTCTGAAGAATGAACATTTAAACATTGTCTGAGTTATAGCGACCAACCATTCTTATTATTTCTTTCTTTTAGGAGGACTTACAGACAAATAATAAAATAATTACAATTTAGGTAACTACTTAGCTAATTACAAGTCCACACATATAGCTGGTAACTTGTGCTTATCATTTATGTAGTCGTTGATAGAATAGTATACCTTTGAACAAAGGTTGGATTTTACTTTAGTTTTAAACGCATTAAAAGGCAAATCTAGCAAAGAAGAGGGTAGCTTGTTGTAAAAGGTTATTTGCTCTTTACACTGTGGTTATACCAAGCCCAACAAATGAGTTATGAACCTTATGAAGCCGGTGAGAGGGAGCACGTAGTTTATCCTTATTGTGAATATCACTGTGTTTAGTGTATAAGTGGGTATTGGGTACAAAAAATTCGTCTGCTGATTCTTTAGCATAAGAATTCACCAGCTCTCTGGTCACGTGAAGAGTCGACCAACCGCTTGGCGATGTCCCGAAATATTCAATGAGCACTCGGACCCCACGGCCCTAGTGTTTCAACCACAAACGGCTCAAAAATATAGCTACCAATAAGGTTATTATATTTACGCTGTTTGAGGTTTTCTGCACCTGTAGCAGCCGCCCCGGCACAGCCCGCCGTGCTAGGAAGATGGGATGGCGCAAGGGTGTCGACGCACGTTGCATCCCACAACAAAGGCATTATGGTCATTCCGTCTGGCCTCTTCCCATCGCCGCGTGCCAAGCCATTGGGTTCTAAAATAGTTGGCACCCCGGCGGTGACAAGAGCCCAACGGATGGTGTCATTAATACTTGCGTGCCGTGCCAACCAACCAGCGCTCTTGCTGCAGGAAAGGCCATGGTGTGCGAGGCGATCGACTGCTTCACCGCATTGACAGCGATGTGGAGCCCCGCAAGGAGCGGCCAGGTGCAGACTTGTAGCGAGGTGGAAAGTGATGTCACCCAGCATAGTGCCTATGTTGGGTAAAGGTAGCTGAAGCCAGAGGCCCGACTCCCAATCTCCCACAGCCAGCAGGTAGGCACGCTCAGCAGTATTGGTGGACGTATTAATGAGGTTATTCCGTACCAACCTGCAGAGCGGCTCATCCCACTGTGTCTGGGAAGACGGATTCTCTGGTTTCTCCGTCAGCCACTTTCGATGCGTAACGAGTTAAATTAAATCGAGCCACATCACTATCAGTCACTGTCAGAAAGGCCAGTGTCAAGTAAACAACATTCATTTTATTTCTTCTTTTCGTTTGTTTCGAATTGCATGAAATTGATATTTCTGTTTTCCTGTGTTTAATCAAAGGATTATATTGAATATGGCATCTTCAAGAAGCTACAGCATTTACTCAAGGAGAATGTTTTGTTAATTGTTCAGTTAGACTTCACCGCAATGTGCGAAGACATTGTCCGAGAATGCTGCAGATGTGCGGTAACTTGTGAACGCATGGATTTTTCCTTCGATCAATGTGTTATTATTGATTTTTCACTTGTTTCAGTCAAAGTATCTAGATGCAATTTTAGGAAAGTGTGTAGAAAGTATTGAACCTATTCACTATGGAGTTTTGGATACAGGAATATTTACATTCCATGTCAATCTGCACAACAAACGCATACTGTGCCTGTTGACTCTCTGGAAAAGAACATTTTTTTGCAGTGGATTCCGGCACACCAAAGAGACCAATAATAATATTAGTTAGAATACGCTAATTTCTAATACAAAATCTTGGTCTTCAAGGGTCTTCTTGGGTACAAGGTCCATGGACTGCACAATTTTTACCTACTAAACTTCGACTACGCCGAAGCAAAAAGGAGGGTTATGATTTTGACCGGTATGTATGTATATGTATGTATGTATGTTTGTTCATCTGCTACCTCATAACTTCTAAACTACTCATCATAATTTGACAAATTAGGTATCGTTGGAAGCGTCTTGATCATCCGCTGGTTATAGGTTATGTGACGTCACAATAAAATCATGGCGCCCTCTAGAGGACATAGTCATGAACTAAAAAAAAACTTTTTATTTATGCCATGTTGGGTATCAAATGAAATGCTTGATGAGCACATTACAAATATGTATATATATCATATTGACTAAGTAAATAAATATGTTTACATTGTTAAAAACAAGCAAAGTGAGACTATCCTACGTACGGCACGGCTATAAAATTAAATACCTTTTACAATAAAACCTAAACAAAAAAATAAATAAAGCGGCTCTGCAAAGACGTTATTGACTGAAAAATAACACTAAAAAGTATGAAGCAAGAAAATATTTTAGACAGAAATAAGAAAAGTAAAGCCGTCGTCGCACGCCGTTTCTAAAAACAAAAAAGGGTAAATATCCCGTTCTATATAACTTCAGCGGTATATAATTGTTGCAAAAAGTTTGTGCTCGCGAGGTTTGTGCTACTGTTCGCAGATCTAGTTATTATTTTCAGAAGTATTCCGAAAGTTTTGACGATAACACGAGAAGCCCTGACTCGCCCACCCGCCGCAGTCCGCACCCAATGTTTGATATCGCACATTGTTCGCAGTTCGCATGCAATTGTCTTTCTGCGGTGCCTCGGTGCGTGCTGTCACAGTACTGAGTGAGGTGATCGTGTGCGTGCCACAACGTAATGTACCATTGAATTCCATTTGATATGCTCTGATTACAACAATTCACAGCGGTTATGTGAAATGACTTGCGCGCTACTTCCTATCGTGACATTATAATAATATTTATGAGCACACCGAACACGAGCCTCTTTCATAACGTGACCGTTTTACGAACAACTGTCCAGCTCCGTTACTTTACAGACACTTGAACAAGCACTTACTAACTAGCTCACACATATTGTTACTACATTCCGAACAAGTTGAAGCAAGGAATTCGTATTTAATATATTTATTCCACAAATGAATGTGTTCGATTAGCGTTACAACAATTATAGCAATATTAATGAAGGTAAACGTCTTTGTTACAGTATACAGAGGACGGCAAGAACTAACAACTTACAACCTTTTAGAAACGAGTTTGTTTTTTTCGCATCGTAACCATTTAGGTATGTTGATGCGAGTACATATTTTGTTAACACACGAAGGCGAAGAGGCTTTTTCGACTCTGCGGGACTGCCTATTAACAAGTTAGTGCAATACACCGAGGAGAATATATCAATCGAGTACTATATATACAATGTAAGTATGGTTCACCACGGACCTGATGAAGGTGTTACTCACGTCCCGTTTTCAGGCGAACTTCAATCGTTCCGTTCCTAGCGATTGCTGAAATTGAAATAAATTATGGTTGTGGTTATTCACAGATTTGTTATGGAAATAATAGGTGCACATAACAGTGTAGGAGATATACTCGCGGTCAAATAATACGGGTCGATGACGGAAATCCCTGTAACCTGCAAATTCATAATGGTACATGCATGAACCTAACTTTATATTACAGAGAATTTTAATATTATATGAAATAAAAAACCTTAAATGATCTACATCTACAATAATAATTTTAAAAAGTTGAATTCGAGATTTTTTTTAAATCTTTAATTTGTAAACAAATTCAATTCGCGGTTGTTTTACTTTTGCTTGTTTTCTAAATATTTTTCCCATGTCTCAAATCAAAATGATAAAAGGCGGTCATTGTCGTCTTTCACTATCATTATTGAATTACTATCATGTCGCTAACACCAGTAGAATGTACACGTGTCGTCACTACTAACATAGTGACACGTGTACATTCTCCTGGTGTCAAGGAGGCAGAAGTCAGCGAAGTATTGGGTCGCCACCTATGAACTTGGCGTTTTGTATGGTGAATTTTAAAGAAGTTGTATTTTTCATACTAATATTTTCTTAATTTATGTAACAACCATGAACATTAATGTTTTAAAACTTTTATTCACTAATGTTTAAAAACTAAGATAACGTATGCCACTTAGATTAACCGACAAAAATAAGTATTGGCTAAGTTTTAAAACAAATAGTGGTCATTTCTGCTAACAAAAAGAGGAGTTATTTTTTATGTTTTGAAAAATATAAGTAATAAGATTTTTTACTATTGGTAGTTGTCTATGATGGTCATTATTCGATATAATATCAAGCAATTGATGAATATTTTAAATCATAGAAGTGACGAGATTCTCTATTTGTGAGAAAAAAAACGCCAATTTCATTATTGGGGACCCAATATAACAAGAACAATAGGCGTGTCACTTTCTACAGTGCAGCAAGTCGTCCTACGTTTCCAAAAAACTGGGCAGAACATAAGAAGACCAGGAACTGGCAGACCGAGATGAACTACGGCTCGAGATGTTCATGCTCCGAAATCGGATTTTCATTATTTTTGCGATAGGACACACCATTTTTGAGATATAAGCATGAGAAAAGAAAAAAAAGACAGTATTGTTTTTGCAACGTCGTGTTGGTGAGAATTTTAGTTATTTTTTTAATCGCGATTAAATACTTAGACAATCTAAATTTTAGGTGAAGAACCTAAAATTCTGAATAGCAAAATTGCCATTTTCACAAAATTTATAGCTCAGTGCCGTCAAACTAAAATATAGTTAAGTTGTGTCACTTTAGTCTATTTCAGAATGGAAAATCGTCGGTAGACAGGAATAATCTAAATTTTGGTCTATTTTAGTCTAGTTTAGAGGCATTTGTGACAAGAGAATCGGCACCATTCAATGAATGAAACGGAATCTCAAGCCGACGTTGCTATCATAAAAATAATTTGTTTTTACTAACTTGCAACATCGGTTTCTCGTCGCGAGATATAGAAGTGCCAAAGTGCCTTTTTCGAGATATCTCGTCGTTTACGGTCATGTTAGGGATTAGAATGACGTCAGAATCGTAGACAAATTTCGACAAAACGAGAAAAAGAGCTTTCTCGCGCTTGTCATGTTAGCCCTGCTGGAAAGAAGCTCTCGTGATACCTATATTTAAATCCGGAAAAAAACACTGATTATAGACCAATCTCAATACTAGTTACATTTGGAAAAGTGTTCGAAAAACTTGCTAGCAGACATCAGATGTGGTACTTAAACAACACATCACTGAATATAAATATGGTTTCGTTAAGTCTAGATCTACCAATACTAATCTGTTGTGTTTTACATCGGCGTTTTCAAAGTGTCTTGACAATCGTATACCAGTGGACGCTATTTATACAGGCTTTAGTAAAGCGTTTGATAAGGTAGATCACAGTCTTCTTTTAATTAAATTGGCTCAACTAGGTGTGGGCGGGACAATAATAGGGTGGTTTAAATCTTACCTCGAAGATAGAGATTCAAAAGTGGTAGTTAATGGTCATTTTTCTGACAGCTATATAGCAACTTCCGGAATTCCGCAAGGATCACATTTGGGACCTATTCTTTTTAACGTTTTCATTAACGATATCACTGAATGCTTCAAAAACTCCCGTTTCTATTTGCTGGCTGATGACTTTAAGAAAATGAAGCCAATTCAGAGTAACCTAGACTCCATAATGCTTCAAGACGATATCAATAGACTTGCGAACTAGTGTACACAAAACAAAATGCATTTATATATCAGTAAGTGTCACTACATCGAGTTCACTCGTAATAAAAAGGTGTTAGATAATAAATTCTACATAGACGGGGTTGAAGTACAGAAACTAAGTAGTGTTCGCGACCTTGGAGTTCACCTCGACCAAGCACTGAAGTTCGATGTACACATTCTTAATATTGTGTCTAAGTCCTTTAAGATACTGGGATTCGTTTTGCGAAACAGTAAGGAATTTAAGAGACCATCTACAAAAATAAAGCTCTTCCAACACTCTAGTCCGTCCAATCTTAGAGTATAGTTCAGTGGTATGGAATCCGCATTACGATGTTTATACCAAGCGATTAGAGAGTGTCCAAAAGCGGCACCTTTACCATCTGTGTACGGAGATCACTTGGCTAAACAACTGACTAGTTTCTCTGATAGGTTGAAACGTTATAATTTGGATACACTAGCCAGTCGTAGGAAGAAACTGGACTTCACTATCCTTCACAAAATATTTAGTAGAACGATAGATTGCAGTGAACTCTTGAGCTCATTAGAGATTAAAATTCCAACTCGGACTCCCAGGCAAAACCAACTTAGGTCATTACGCCGCTGTGCCAAGACTTTTAGGCAATATAACACTTTATCTAAGATCACCAATTTTGACAACTGTGATTCTCTTGCAAATTATAAAAAATGCCACAAAAAATATCTATTGGTTAACTATTTTAATTTGATGTGTCCAATTTTATTATGTTTTGATTTTAATTTTCTAATTGCTGCTTTAACATTGTATATTTATTTCTTTTTAAATTTTATTACCAAATGTGTTTTGAGTAGAATTTTGATTTGAATTTTTGTTAGCTTGGTTAAACATTATTATTATGCATGCTGTGGTCTCCTGTAAGTGAAGCAGTACACCTACGTGATACTTTTGTCGTCGATTTTTTATTTAATGTGCTTGTGTATATCCTTTGTTGGAGATCCTAAATAAATAAATAAATCCCCAAACTATAATAAGATTTACTTTTTTGGAACTGCGGTGGGAGTGCGCTGGCAGAAATCGTACGTAAAAATACTCGTACTTAAGAATGTATACGTCAGTCTGTCGAGACCCTTTTTCTCAGGAACGCGTGGAGGTATCAAGTTGCAATTAATATCAAACACGTCCATAGTCCCTTGGAGCTCTAAAAAATCAAGCTTCTAAGTCCACGCAATAACAAGCTACGGCCATCTATGAGACATATTTTGATACTCCCAAATAAATCAAAATCGTACTATTTATAGATAGATAGATAGATAGAATACTCTTTATTGTACACCATAAAAATCACAGACATAAATTTAGAAATTTTACATAGGGTGACACTACTACTATACTACTACTACTACTTGGTATACTACTTCCCGTTGACCTATAATCATGGAAGGCAGGAAACAAGGTCTCACAGCACTGTAAAGGAAAATATCCGATAATCGTTAATTTGTAGGTTTATTTATCACACAACATTTTTTTTTATGTGAATACAAACTGTAAATTGGGCCGTAATCCACCACGCGGGCCCAGTGCGGGTTGGTGGATGTTACATGTCTTCGAATTTTTGGTTCTAGGACATGCCGGTTTCCTCACGATGTTTTCCTTCACCGTTTTGAGAGCATTAAAATAACATCACGCATATGTGATAAAATAAATGTACAGACAGGTCAACCTAACCGAAACTGTAAAATTTTCCCAATCAATTTTGAACCTTACGTTTTAGTAATAAAGTTGAAAATCTATTAAAGAAATTTGACAGATTTTAGTAGATTTATGTGCCCGGCGTCTGTACTTACCTAACATTTGCAGTTGGAGAATCGACCGTGACGTATATCGATGTACGGAAAAAAAAAGTTAGACAAGTAAAAATAAAATCTGAAGCATTACAGAGCCACACTGAACGTCAATAGGAACATAATCTTGTACCTACACTATCAAGGTATCTTCCCGCCAGATTTGAACTCGCTACGTCGAAAATTTTGTTCACATGTTCAAAAATAGAAGTGAAAGTGTAATGTGTGTAAATTTAATGAAAATGATTAAATTAGCGAAATTTTCTGAACTGTTGCGAATATCCCAACTTTTAAATGTTCAAATGCCTTTGGAACACTACGCTTGAGACACCCTGTACCTACATACTTAATAAAGCAGAAGAGTCTGTTTCCTTGTTTATTTGAACGCGCTAATCTCTGGAACTAACAGTCGGATTTCTAAAAATCTTTTTGATCTGATAGCCCAATTGTTGACGAAGAATAAAGGCTATCTAACATCACGCTACGACCCTTTGGAGCCGACCAAAAGAAAAAAGAGCAGAAAGAACACGAAGCAATAGCGGGGGCGGACGATGCGATGCGACGTGGTGGGTCGGGGGCCGACATTGAGTCGCGGGCAGAATTTAGTAACATAAATGTCCTGTATGTACGTCATGCTCCTACAGATGTCACTGCTTGCGGTAGCGTCGGGGGTCGGGTTGCCTCGTTCCCTTAAATATGGCGAGGAGGGTAATGGCTGATCTTTGCGTTATGCTCGTGAACGAGTGCTGCTTGTGGTGACTGGTCGTCTTGCTGAACATGGTTTTTGTTGTTGTTATTAGTAATTAACTGTTTATTTATTTTTACTTCGATGAGGTTATTATTTGTGATTACTTGATTTCAGCTTTAAAGCTATATGTGAACTGGCACGCCCTATATGCCTGGAGGCTTTCATTCGGGTATTAAGTTCTTTTTACTTTTTTGTTGGCATATTGGTGTGTGCTAGGTGACATAGAAAATAATTTAATTTAATGTTTTGTGTTGCGTAATGTAAATTATTTTGCATAAGTACTATTGTATAGAAGCAAGTTTTTCTAACTATTCAGACACTGAATTTCATAATAGTTCGTCATCATCAGCAGCTGGGGCGTTCTTCTCCATAGGAACCTACGCTTTGGAATGGGCAACTAGCTTCATATTTCTGACTGACTGACTCCTTGGCAATTCAAAAGTGCCTGTAAATGGTTTAATTGAAATAAATGCTTTGAGTTTTTGAGTGAGTTTGTTGCGCCACTTCTTCTTCCCAGCTAAAGCACAAGGAAGTGGTGAAGTGTGGGCGTTTTTGGGGGACTGTCTTATGTAGTTTTGACGTTCGAAAAGTGCTGATTTATTAGCCTAGTTTGAATAAATGACTTTTGAATTTGAATCTGTGATTTTGACATAAGTAACTCAGTTGGTGAAGTTTTGGTAGGCTTTTGCGGCTCAGCGATCTATCCTCTGTGTTAAAATCTATAAGATCGCGGCCCTAGTGGGGACGCGGCTTTAGAGTTACGCGATAGAAACTCAACTTACTAAGTCAACTTCTAGGTGAATATAACTGTAGGTAATTAGCGCTGTGCGACCTGAATTGCACTGTATTGTGTCGTAGCAAGAGTCGCTTTTTACTCTGTGGCAGTGTGTAGTTTGCTTATTACTTAGGTACATGCAACCATACAAGCACTCGCGAGGCGTGCGGGCGCGGCGCGGGCTGCTCTAGGCCGACTCGTGCCGCCGTATCCACATGATTAACATTCGCGCGTTAACTGAGAGAACATGGATTGCCTCGCCACGGAGACTGCTGTTTACGTAGCATTTATATACAGCACGCGGTCACACGTAGGTACGTGGTGGCTACCTACAGTATCCGGGTACGTTTGTTAACAGCTCACGTGAACCACTCGCTGTGAGGTGCTGGAACCAAGTGTCAATATACAGCGGGTAGGTACTCTGTGGTTAGTGTACTTTGTATTAGTTTGTATAAATAGCCTGCTTTTGAACAGGAGAAAGATGGACAAACGATCATGAGTAACGAAGCATTCATTATGTTCACACCGACTACCTTACTAGGTAGTAGAGATAACGTTATGTTTCTTCTATTATATTAGATTATTTATTACAGCGAGGATTGATGATACGACTCCGTTTGACAGTTACTGACGTAACATACGAGTACAAGACATCCCGCCCGCGCCCCAGCCAGTGCGTCGCTGGGCAGATGCGAGCCGATGATGAATTATACATAATCCAGTGCTTTTATGGCAAAATCGCATACAAAGTCGTTATAAATCATACAAGCGACCCATTTGTACAGGTCCGGTGCAGACAAGGGCGGAGCGGCGCGGCCGGGACGCGCGACCCTCGCGCCGCGCGCCGCATGCGTGCCGCGCCGCGCTTCTGTCGCAGACACTACTAAAGCGTCGTGCAGACCGGCGCGACGCGACTCTAATAAAACAATTTCTAAGAAAACTTCACGGTAGAACATTTTACCTGTGTCGCATCGCGCCAAAAGTCGCGCTAGTCTGCACGAGCCTTCATTTGTCGACAGATCGTACGACCTCGCTTCCAGCACCGTTACTGCTTACTTGAATTGCCAATTAACTTACAGCCTACCATACGTCATTCCACGGACAAAACTATCAGTAGGTAACCGGCGCACCTACTCACTCGAATCTGATTTTTCCCAGTAGGTAGCTCGACTCGACTTGCTCGAGGCACGCTGCTAAGTCCTATCGATCAAGTAAGTAGTGAATGGGAGCGCCATGCGACAGTACCGACCTCACTCACCTCTTCCCTTGCGGTCGCCTCGCTCACGTCCTCAAAACGTATAAAAGAACTTCAAACGTTTCGCAAACTAGTCACAGCGACTCGTCGTAATTGCCATTAAAGCGGTCTAGAGGTAATTTCGTGTCCCTACATAAATAGGCTGGCAGCACACGAGGCGCGGCCGGGCTCACACCAGACACTTGGAGAACGTAACAATATAAGCAGTTGGCTTGAAACCAAATCTGACATATCAAATACAGTTGGCGTGGAATGACGTTAATTAATAAGTAATCAAATACGCCTTATCTTGGGTGTAAATAACGCCACACGGTCACACTGTATCTGTCCATGTGGTTTGTAAATCAAACTATCTCTGTAACGGTCACGAAACTGTCATCATTAACCGCATCGAGCGAGTGGTTAGCTTGTACCGAACAATCTGCAAGTAGAAATCATGTTTCACTGTGGTTATGAGCTTAACTATGTATTTAAATATATTTATGTGAACATCTTCTCTCCCACTCCCATTGCATCTTGCGCGAAAAAGCTATTCAAAATACTTTGTTGTATAGCTTCTATCTCGTATGCATTGAAAGAAATGTGTTTATTGGTATTACAGCAGAAAAATACACATTAAAACTGTAAAAACAGAAAACAATGATTATAATGCCAAAAAGGCCCTCAGCTCAACATAATGACAGATAGCAACACAAAGAGCCACCTAGCGCTGATTTTCAGCTGCAACCATGTGGCTGCAACCCACGAGTGTCATACGCTAGAATAATAAACACACTATGGAAGCGTGTCCGTTTTAATAAATAAATAAAAGGATAAGATACGATAACTACCCAAGGGTAGTTTCTTATTACAATATTATATAATAACTAATTTAATACCGAATATAATTATTTAACCTCAAAATAGATACTAATCCCCAAATGGATCTTAAAGTCGTTACCTCAAATATTGTAATCTAAAACTGTCTAATAAAACTACTTATATACAATATTTCAAACACCAAGATATTTTGTCATTTATTTATATTTCTTTGCCAACATCAAATTAAATATTCTACACTCCACACCATACCATCACATTTCCTATTCTCCACATCATATTATAGTGCGAGAGCCGGCTGCAAAAATACCTACCTTATCGGCTACCCCAATATGCTATCTTTATATCGTTAACCAACACTTAAACACGTAAAAAAAATCAGGTCTGCCAGAGCCGTTCTTGCCGGGTCATAGAAATAATCGATATTTTTTTACGTATTTTTTTAGTTCATATTACGTCATAATGTACCCCAATTAAAATGCTGGCAACAGTTTGCTATTCATTAATTATGTTAAAAAAAAGTAGGTCTGCCATTGCGCACCCTGCCGGAAGTACTAGGCAGACCCCTAAAATAAGCCCTTCCGACACCCTAAACCTACCTCATGGAGTACCCGGGTGGAATCTACGCGAAATAATAACCAAGATGCCCCTGATATTGGATCAAAAGGTCTGCCAGGTCTAAGCTTGCCGGAACTTGCTGTTCAAAGCATTTGAAGTTGGTAGGGACCATAATTTTACCTGAAGTCAAAATAACATTATTTTGTTTCTAGATTTATACAAATGTATAAATATAAAGTGCTTTATTACCAAAACATTAAATAAAACAACAAGTTTAGCGATAAAAGATATATATTTAAAATTTAACAACAATCGCTACCAGTACAATAACATGCTTACAATATAGGTACAATTATCAAAACATAGTTAAAGTTGCCATTACAGTTACCTGAATTCTGTACGGTGGGTTTAGGGAAAAAAGTAGGCTTCCGAGTGTAGAATCGGTTATTGTGTGAATCATCGTGGGTACAGTCAACGCCCAATCAACCTATCCACCACCAGGATCGCTCCAATCCATCGATATAAGGTCAAAGTTTAAATAATAATAGTTTGGTTGACTAGCCATTTACTGCAGATATGTAGGTAACTAACAATAAAACTAGCTACAATGACGGTCAAAGTTTAAATAATAATAGTTTGGTTGACTAGCCATTTACTGTAGATATGTAGGTAACTAACAATAAAACTAGCTACAATGACGGTCAAATGGCAGCAAGAACTATTTATAAACATAATCAGGTGCAAAAAAAAAAAAAACAGAGTCAGATTGAACTGTCAAACTCAAACTCAAACTCAAATCATTTATTCCAAATAAACCAATTACAGGTACTTTTGAATTGTCAAGGGGTCGGTCAGTCAGAAAGATGAAGCTAGTTGCCCATTCCAAAGCGTAGTAGGTTCCTATGGAGAAGAACGGGCAAGAAACTCCATGGACACTCTTTTAAATTAGAATATTGTTACAAAACATTGGTTACATCATTCATGTTGAAATTATACATGTGAGAACAATGTAGTAAATCGTGCACGTTAAAAGCGACCATAATAAAAATATAAAAACAAAAATAAGTAAAATAAGCCATGGCAGCTAAGAGATGACCAGTCCCCACTGACGGCGCCCGTTCACGAACATGACGCATGGATTAGCATCATTTAGCTCAACCATTTTGAAGGGAACTTAATGATCCAATACACACGCCACCACCAGCGAGACATTTGAGTGAGCATGACATACTCTCAGCCGCCATGGTACATTCAAGTCAATGAAAGACGTACTCAGTAAATGGTAGATTTAAAGTAGGTAAACAGTGCTCACATATGTGCAATGCAATTATATAATACTAAGAGATTGAATTTATACAATGTAAATATAGTTTTTCAATCTTCAGCAGCTCCAACAATATTTTCCAATTAGTTTATGCGTCCTTGTGGAGCTGGACCAGCGTTGAGCCAAGCATTTTTGTCAGCGATGTAATCCCCCAACTTATAATATGCTTGGCAGCATAGTGTGCGTTTTATGCAAGATTTAAATTTCGTTTCATTCAATTGGAGTATGTGGGGAGGTATTTTATTGTAACATTTTACACAGTACCCCATGAAAGATGAGTCTACTTTAGCCAGTCTGAAACCTGGTTGAACTAATTGGTCCCTACTTCTAGTCCCATAATTGTGTCTATCACCTATTTTACTGAAAATACTTAGATTTTTCCTTACGTACATGATGTTCTCATAGATATATTGACAAGGTACCGTCATAATGTTAATATCTTTAAATAGTTCCCTTAGGGAATCGCGTCTGCGGAGGCCATATATTGCTCTGATGGCTCTTTTCTGCAGAATAAAAATCGATTCGATATCTGCAGCCCGTCCCCATAGTAAAATACCGTAAGACATGATACTATGAAAGTAACTGAAATAGACTAGCCTCGCGGTATCTACATCAGTAAATTGACGGATTTTTCTCACAGCATATGCTGCTGAACTTAGCCGTCCTACAAGAGATGTTAAATGAGGACCCCATTGCAGCCTTGAGTCGAGCGTGATCCCCAAGAAAACAGTTTTATCGACGAATTCTAGTTTCTCCCTATTCAATACTATTTCACAAACACTACTTTTAACATTCGGTAAAGCAAATCTTATGCATTTAGTTTTTTTCCCATTTAATACTAAATTGTTAGCAGTGAACCAATTTTGGACCTGCAGTAGGGCGTTATTTACGTCGTCAAGATTTGATTCACGTCTATTTATCTTAAAAATTAGAGAAGTATCGTCAGCAAATAACACCATTTGTGGTTTGTTTTTTAATAAATGGGGTAGATCATTAATATATACTAAAAAGAGGAAAGGACCCAATATTGAGCCTTGTGGAACACCCATTTTTACTTTTAGACCGAGTGAATTGACACCGTTAATTTGAACTTGCTGTTGTCTACAGCAAGTTCTAATCTTCTAGAAAAAGTAAGAAAAAGTATTCGAGTATCTGCTTCTTCGTGATCACAAAAGTAATCAGCTTCAACAGTTTTCGTTATTTTGCCGTCATCGGCACTAAACGAATAGCATTTCTCATCAACTGTGACAAATACTTTTTTACTGCCAATTATATTGCTCATGGTTTTATTCTCCCAAAAGTTCGAAAGGAAATTAACTACAACAATTTATAGAGAAATGTGCTGAAGATGCAAACCGATTTGAGAAACCTATTACCCGGAATAAAATTATTAACTTCAGTTCTGATTCTGTCTCGAAAATTCAAAAGAGCAGAGACGGGACAAAAACAGCTCAAATAAAAATGGAAAGGGACATATTTGGAAGGCTAT
The DNA here is from genome assembly GCA_963853775.1 of Xanthia togata. Classification (NCBI taxonomy): domain Eukaryota; kingdom Metazoa; phylum Arthropoda; class Insecta; order Lepidoptera; family Noctuidae; genus Xanthia; species Xanthia togata. The sequence continues at coordinate 30,895,468 of OY970791.1, read as the reverse complement.
TATGTATTGCCCTGGAACACAAAATCGACATAGAAGTATGTCTCTCTTTTCTGTTGGCGCCACTTCCCGCTGCTCTTTGTCAGCAAAATGGTGACATGAATAAAACTAACAAATCAGTGCTAGCAAAAAAACTTAAAGGCAACATTGATCCTGCATCGCCACCACACAGAGTCGATGCTTGTTTTCTAGACGGTTTTAATATGTTATACTTTATAAGTCCATCCTCAATTCCCAGCACATTTCAAAAACTTGCCGAAATTATATTACAAAAAATTTGCACCATAGAAGCTGATGAAATTCATTTAATATTTGACAGATACTTAACGCCTTCCATTAAAGACTGTGAAAGAGCAAAACGGCAAGAAGTAGAGATCCCGTATGAAGTTACAGGTCCTTCCCAAAAAACACCGTCAAATTTTCAAAAATAATAAATTTAAAAGAGCTGTAGTTAATTTCCTTTTGAACTTTTGGGAGAATAAAACCATGACCAATATGATTGGCAGTAAAAAAGTATTTGTCACAGTTGATGAGAAATGCTATTCGTTTAGTGCCGATGGCGGCAAAATAACGAAAACTGTTGAAGCTGATTACTTTTGCGATCACGGAGAAGCAGATACTCGAATACTTTTTCACGTCTATAAAAAAAAGACGCGACAAACGTTTCCATTGTAGCAACTGACACTGATATTTTAGTTGGTGTTTTAGCACACGCACACCAACTGAAACCATATATTTGGTTACTTTCGAGCGAATTATCAAGAGCCAAAGATCCAAATGCTATAAATATTATTGTTATAATGCTATTAATAATATACATTTATCAAAAACACTAGGTGTAACGTTGTGTCGTTCTTTACCAGCATTTCATGCGTACACTGGCTGTGATTACACCGCTGCTTTTCACAATAAAGGTAAATCGAAACCTTTCCAGATTTTAAAACAGAGTCCCATCTACCAGGAAGCTTTCAATAAATTAGACGAGAAATTTGTATACGATAATGATACAGATGTAGTCGAATTGATTCATAAATTTACTTGCGAAATGTATGGAAATAAAAACTGTACAAATACTAATGCTGCCAGATACGTTATCTTCAATAAAACATACGCAAACCAAAAATTAAAAAGTCCCTTATTAAAAAATATTTGGAATTTTGGTTCATGCGGAATGGAATGCCGCCCTGTAAAAAGGTAATAAAACAAAAAATATTGCGAACGGCTTTCATAAATGCTATGTGGCAAAACGCATGTTCAAATGAACTGATAAAATTAGATGCAGAAAAATACGGATGGGTTTTGAATAACAATCGCCTAGAACCTCTATGGTATGAAGGTGAGCCAACACCACTCGGCACTCACTGTAGAGTCCATTATAATGGATGATTCAGAGGACGATGATATTGATCAGTCATATGAGAGTTCAAGCGATGAAAGTGATGTTTACTAATTTTTGAATCTACGTCTAAGTTATAATTTTTTCTCTTGGCGAGGATTAAATCTATTTTTTTTACATACTTTTATTGATTTACATTAGAACAGTTCAATCTGACTCTGTTTTTTTTTTTTTGCACCTGAGTATGTTTATAAATAGTTCTTGCTGCCATTTGACCGTCATTGTAGCTAGTTTTATTGTTAGTTACCTACATATCTACAGTAAATGGCTAGTCAACCAAACTATTATTATTTAAACTTTGACCTTATTTCGATGGATTGGAGCGATCCTGGTGGTGGATAGGTTGATTGGGCGTTGACTGTACCCACGATGATTCACACAATAACCGATTCTACACTCGGAAGCCTACTTTTTTCCCTAAACCCACTGTACAGAATTCAGGTAACTGTAATGGCAACTTTAACTATGTTTTGATAATTGTACCTATATTGTAAGCATGTTATAGTGTAGTGGTAGCGATTGTTGTTAAATTTTAAATATATATCTTTTATCGCTAAACTTGTTGTTTTATTTAATTTTTTGGTAATACAGCACTTTATATTTATACATTTGTATAAATTTAGAAACAAAATAATGTTATTTTGACTTCAGGTAAAATTATGGTCCCTACCAACTTCAAATGCTTTGAACAGCAAGTTCCGGCAAGCTTAGACCTGGCAGACCTTTTGATCCAATATCAGGGGCATCTGGGTTATTATTTGGCGTAGGTTCCACCCGGGTACTCCATGAGGTAGGTTTTGGGTGTCGGAAGGGCTTATTTTAGGGGTCTGCCTAGTACTTCCGGCAGGGTGCGCAATGGCAGACCTACTTTTTTTAACATAATTAATGAATAGCAAACTGTTGCCAGCATTTTAATTGGGGTACATTATGACGTAATATGAACTAAAAATATACGTAAAAAAATATCGATTATTTCTATGACCCGGCAAGAACGGCTCTGGCAGACCTGATTTTTTTTACGTGTTTAAGCGTTGGTTAACGATATAAAGATAGCGTATTGGGGTAGCCGATAAGGTAGGTATTTTTGCAGCCGGCTCTCGCACAATTTACAGTAGATCTCCAACAATTCTATGCTAATCTAGGTATATTTCGATCCGACACAGCCGCAGAAGGCCGTTGTTCCACCATTTTGACAGGTCGAAACTTTCGGTGTTACCAGTACAATATTCAACAATTATTTATTAATAAATTGAAACCTTTAAATATTTAAAATAAATAAGTCTCGTAATGACAATAAGTATTTTAAAAAAAACTCATATAAAATCAAATAAAATGTTGTGACATAAATGTGTGTGTGCGTTGTGTTGTGATGAGAAACAAAAATAAATACCCAATCTGTGTATTACCTACATTAATAGTAGATTTTACATCAAGTGCACAAAACGAACGATTTTTTTTTTCATTCATTTTTCATCCGAGACTTTTAGCAGCCCGAGACGAAGGCGAGGGCTGATAGTAATGTCGAGGATAAAATGGTTTTTGCACGAGTTATAAACTCTGCTTTTCACTTCGATAGCGAGGAAATAAAACAATAGTAGTATACCTTAACATTTCTTTAATTAAAATTCAAAGTAAAATTAAATGACATTGATTTAAGGCTTGGGCTGCAGACCTATACAGCCTACTATTAAATTCATTTTGTAATAATAATTTTCTTAAATTAATTAAATAACCTACCGTACTTGAATTTAAATTTTAATATCTTTTATGCCTTATAAAACACATAAGGCAAATAAATTAAAGTAAATATTATAAGGAGGGATATTGTTCCAGCTTTTAGAAGCTTCGTAGCGAAAACTGCCTCTCGCCGACTAGTACCGTAGGGTGGAAAGCTGTTGAGAACATTATCCACCCTCACCGATTCTGTGTCTTCTCTTCTTGTCCACGATAGTCTGTCATTATAAATAACAAGGAGTATCACCAAAGAATAGACTCACCAAGTGGATTCCACGTCAAGCTTTCATTTTTTAAATGTTGTGCTCATTGAAGAAAGGTGTAACATGTCTCTAAAGGGAACTTTAAAACAGTAGCATTGGAATTTGGATACATTATCTTATCACTGTTCATTCCGTTCTCTTATCCGAGTAGGTAAGTAAGCATATGACGGTGGCGTTTGATTACTAGTTCTGTCGCTGTGACCCCACCCTGGCGCGTTGTGTGTGAGCACGCACGCGGCCCACGTCGGGGGCGGTGTTTACTTACAAACACAACTAATTTGGTGACGTGAAGCTTATTGATACTGTTCGGACGCAAGCAGTCGCGCGGTTACGACCTCAGCGAAGCAAATGCACTCTAACTGTAAATAGACGTCATTATAACTCATATTGAATTGAAGTTGGGCACTTACTGTGACCAACTTCAATATGAGTTATAATGACGGACTCATATGGCGGGCAAGCCGCCATATTGGGCGCGCGTAATGACTTGACGTCGCGCTCATTAGCCGCACCACGAGGCCGCGCGTCAGCTGTGCGCCCACAATTAATAGTGCGCCATGTAAGCTTCCCGCAAGGTTCCTGTTTTCACTACGCCGGGCGTTTTCGGCTTATAAATTGCGAGTTATCATGACCAAGATATTATTATAGTAGTGAACACGTACGTCCCACCGCCCGGTGACGGCTCGCGGCCGCACATACCTACACAAGCTAGTGCGACACAAAGGTTTCTAAATTGAATAGAATTTGAATAGAGACACGTTTGCGTACGATAGCATAGATGGGGGACGGTACACATGAGCACAACGGTGTTCACACTGCGCGCGTCCGGGGCGTGCGTGGCGCGATGGCGTGAGGACAGGCTGTCAAGTGCCGCGTCCTCAGCCGGGAGACGTTATTATTAGAGTAGAGACATGCAACCATCACTTACAAGTTATTTCGGTGGAGCGGTGCTCACGCGTCATATTCCACATTCTTGAACTAAAAGTAGATGAGTACCTAATTGACTCACAAGAATTTGAAAAGAAAATGAATCGTCGTTTGAAAACAATATTGATTGAAGACTCTCCTTGAAAAAGTGTGTCACACTCGCTCGGTGCTGCCGGTTGTTAATAGTAATACAGTGTCAGTGAATAGACACGGATAACGGATGGGGACATTTCTTTAGAATTCGGTTCGCACACTGAATAACATTCAGTATTGAGAGGTAATCGAGCGCAGCGGGCGCCGCGCTGACCATTACGTCAGGATACTTACTGGACAACAAAGTGCAGAAGTCTCACTGCCAAAGTGCAAGCCCTAGTGCCAAAGTGCTGCCCGTAACGTCAGATCAGAAATTAGTACCGGATTCGGCAAGTTAGGCGCAACAAGGAATCCAATCAAGCTTGTTATCATACATTGTTCGGAGTGGACCCTCTGTCCTTCTCTGTCGTGTGGTGTAGATATGAAATGAGAATCTGCAGTCCCCGAGCGTTCCCCGTTGTATGTTCATTCACTCGGCGTCGCCGCACAATGCCGGGCTCAGAACTCTGCAGTCGGCACTCTGCACAGTGCGCGCTAACAATGCGCACTTACTGCGTGATTACGTTCCTGCAGTACCGACTACTATACACCACCGCTGATCTAATGTAATGGCTCCATATAAAGTAGGTACCTATATTGTAATCTGTCTGTATCATAAAGTTTCATAACTTTGGCTTAGAGAGTCCATAAAATATGAATGCTCACGAAGAAACTTAATCTTTTTATTTAAATCCGTAATGGTGGTGGGCACAAATATGAAAACGCGTTTCCTAATTTTATTGCCAAGTTAATCATATTATTATATTAAGTTAAGCATCCACAAGACCACGATCCACAGTTCAGTTCCGTGACTCTAATAAAAACATCGTGCTACAAATTGTTCAATACCAGTGGAAGACTTTCTGATGCTGGGAGTGTGGGCAAAAAGTTCAAATGTCTAGTAAGTCGACTCCATGGCACACTGGCCGAAACCGGACACTCGACGCACGCGCAAAAATTTCGGGCATTTCCATCATAATGAAACTCTGGGATTACCCAAAGAGTTTTCGTCTGTCGCCGATATTTGCGATGCGACGTCGGACTACTTATATGCGTGTGGGTCCATAGACATACACTACATATGTATTTATGTTCCCCACTTACGGTTACAATTACAAACATGGTTCCAAGAAATGCTGCAACACTAGCTATCAGTGACGACTGTCATGATGGTATGATTGCCTTAGTAAACATTTCTTTACGATTGTTCAACTCATTGTTCAAATTGTAGTTGATAACGCATTCCGAGCAGCGAACAAACGAGCTGTCATAATCATAAAGCAGATACGTCTGTTTAACGACGGCAGTCGTCTGCATGGCTGCGGTAACTCGCGCCGCGCAGGCGCACACTGGGCCACGTCCCGCGTCCCGAGCGCCCGCGCCGCACATCTGTTACTGCGGCGCGCGGACGTTCGCCTGGCTGGACCGGCTCCGCGCATCCGACGCGCCCGGCTGCCTGCACAAAGTCAGCTCCTATTCAACTAGTAATTCATGTTTTCTTAATGCGCAAAACATCTGTACGACGACGTCCGTCTCCATGGAAAGCGGATGCTTTGTTAAAATAAACCCTAGCACACAGACATATAGTTACGTTCGTTTTGAATTTTAGTGTGTGTAATGGTAACCACGGGCAATGCCGCGATTGGATGGTGCTTGAGATGTGGAGCGCGCTGCTGGCACTTGATACACTGTAACATAAGACGAAGGCGTCGAACCACTTTATAACATAGGTAAATGGCCGAGCCGTCCCTGAGAGCCCCGAGAAGCCGCGGCCTCGCGAGACAACACATGCGCTTCACATTGTATTTGCTAGCCGTCCGTATCTTAAAGCCGAGGCATTGATATTAACCAGACGCACGTTAGATGCCTGAGAGAAAATATTAAATCAAGAAACCTCTAATGAAAGTTTCAGTGTATTAAACAACAACAATAAAATAAATAATTGTACGACTACTCCGCAGTCCGTACGTATCTCGTAGCTACGGACGGTAGCGGTACGGAGTACAGTTTCCCACGGGAACGTGCGCCTCATTCGATGACAGGTAACGTATTTAGGTCCGTCTGTCCGTCAGCCTATAAATAGTGGCGTGTATAACAAGTTAGTAAAATAAACTAACGATATTATAATTATGTAGTAGGTACCTACGAGTGCGTCACGCTACTCGACGTGAATTGGAAACACAGCTGTTAATCACGAACTAGTACTTGTAGGTTTATTAATTGGAAATTTTCCCTTCAGAGCATTATGTTTTCCTTGATTTGTTTCAGTGAAATCGTTGAATCTGTTTACTTTTTTGCGTATTCATCAGTCCCAGTGAGTAAGTACCTACTGGAGCAGCGTGGCGGTCACGTTGCAGGGAGTCCTTCAGTCACTAAACGATCCTATTTATGTATGTAGGTCACACGGACGGGCGAAGTTGTGACAGGCTCCGACACGTGGTGTTCACTCGCTCGACGTCCCCGATAACGAAGTGTTGCTCGATATTGTCACAGTCGCACAATAGGTCCGTCAGCAGCCCACTGCTGCGGCTGCCCTCCGCGCGCTTCTTGTTGCTATCCCGGACGCGATGGAGCAACACAGCGTTCCCATCATAAGTAGTTACACTTTTTATGATCAACGTAAAAAGATACATTATTCATCAAACTTTTGTAGGTCGAACGTAAAGTAAAAGACTGCCAACACAGGTAAAGCTCAATTTGTCTCTCGCGGTGCATATCTGAAACAGCCGAACATAGAGTGCGACGACCGCGCGGTTACGCTTCACACTTATTTCATACCGATAAAAGCAATTTCAGTTTGCTGCACAACTTTTCTCCGCAACTGTACACTATTACTGCACTTTGTTCGTGACGTAACTCGTAAGTCGGGCGGTACTGTCGCGGACAGTTGCCGCGAGTGTCCGCAGACGCGCGTCGCTCGCTGTCGCCGTCCGCGTCAATTCTCTACGTTTAATTCGCTAACTGTCGCAAGCACGGCTTCGTTAACATTCCACACTTTGAGTACAATTAAGAAGCAATGTAAATGCATGTGTTTAGAGGTTTCAATTATCACTGTTGATCTTATATCATTAGCAGAGAACAAGTGAAGGTACTCACAATTACTTTAACGCAGTGATGTTCAGAAAAAAATAAAAGGCGAATTAATGCACGTTGAAAGACGTATCTTCAATTAGTTACGACACCTACACTTATGTACGTAGTTTACACTTCACTATTGAACAGAGTGGTCCTGTGTTCTGTCTGTTGTTCGTCAATCTCTCGGAACTTGTTCCAAGCTAAGAAATCAATTCGGAACAGTTTTGTGAGCTGGCAGTATTTCTGCTTTGTAGCAAAATGTTCGTGAAAGAACATTTTATCAAGATCCAACATAACGAGTGCTCATACACAATGGTTAGTGCGAGCGCGAGGTGGCAGGCGCCGCGCAGCGAACATCACATAGCTGCTCTGAGAAGCAATAAATGTATCAGGGCGACAAAACTGAGGAGCCATTTAGTTAATGAAGACATTGGGGCCGTCCTGGAACAAACAATGAACATAATCGCATTACTGTCTGTTCTGACTGGTCGTGGTTTTATGATAAGTCTTTAGAGAAACCTCTACGGCGCACACAAGTATTTGTAACTCCTCCAAAAGAGTTTTTATCTTGTTTCTTCCACCTCGTTCTTGCTCAACTGAAGGTTGTTTGTAAAAGATCGCGGCTGCGATAACACTGGCCACATGGTGCAATTGCTCTTACACAATTATTTCTTTCAGCTGTGAGTCCACTGAGAACAATGTAAGCCACGAAGTTTACTATTTACTGTGTTGTACAAACAAGTATTTTCTATTCTTTTTGCTTCGCTATTTTTTGTAACTGAGCAGACTGATAAAATGAAGCACCCGCAGACTAACATGATAATACTTTCAAAGTTTGTGTTCGTATCTGCGACCAGTCGCGCTGGAGACTCATTGTGAGTGTAGCGTAGACTCAGACGAGCAGCTAGCCGGCGCGGGCGCGCGGCGCATTCACTTGTTTGTTCTTGTTCAGCAGCCAAACGTTCCCAATGCTAATATCGTGAGAAAGTAATTGACATTTGCGGTCGCAGGCGTACTCGAGTGTGGTTGTCTCATAGCGTATTATCTATGGTCGTCTCGCGGTCGTCTGGGCGTCTGGTCGCCTCGTCGCGTCGTGGTCGCAGCACTACGCAACACAATCACGTCGCGCGCAGCTGGCCGCGTCGGTCGCGGGGCGCCTGTGGGCGACTGGGCGAGAGTGCATGCAATTACAATAAAATGTAAGCTAATCAAATTGAGCCTGTGTAGGAAAGATCCGTAAAATGACCAGATCAGTAAAATTTTATAATCTGTAAAATACCAAACAATAACAAACCATAAGACCTACTTATTGAATTCAGATGAAGTTTTAGTACAACAACCTCCGCAGACGCGAAACTCTAAGGGAACTGTTTAAGAAAATTTACATCATGACGGTACCTTGTCAGTATATAATTATATGAAAACATTATGTATGTTCGAAAAAATCTACATCTCTTTAGTAAGATAAGTGACAGGCATAATTTTAACACAAGAAATAGGAACAAGTTAGATCAACCACGTTTCAGATTGTCTAAAGTACACACTTCTTTTATGGGGTACTGTGTAAAATGTTATAATAAAATACCACTCGATATTCTTCAACTAAATGAGAAGAAATTTAAAACTTGCATTAAACGCACACTATGTAGACAAGCATACTATAAGTTGGATGATTATATTGTAGATAAAAATGCTTGGCTAAATGTTGGACCTGCTCCACAGCCACTTTTTTTTTTTTTTTTTTTGGGCGGGAAATCATCAAATGACTCCTCCTGCTCTGGGTGGACCGGGAGGGCATGTCAGACTCTTACTGACTAAAACCCACCCGTGTTCCTTCTCTTGCCTGTGCAATGCCAGGGGGCCACGGTATCCCTTTCGGACTTTCCCGCAACCCCGGCAGGCAATGGTCTCATCGGAACCCTTCATTCGCTGACATCTCTTTGAGGCGCGCGTGGACCCGGGCTTGGTCCTTACCGGACGGCGAGCTACCCATTGCTCACCGTCCGCAAGCCCGCGCCTACGGTGGCCGGGAATCGGCAATCGATTCCCGACGCCCAGGGCTCCTCCTTCTGCGGCGGCTAGGGGCGTGAGGGCGCGAAATTTGCCTCTCCCTCACGCGCTCCGCCTCCTCCTTCGCGAGCATTACTGCTTCGTAGAAGGAGGTGACGGCCTCCCATGCCCTCTCGCTCCGTACCATGGCCTGGACCAGGGCCGGACGCGAGAGATCCCCGCCACCGATCGCCTCCACGAGGACACGGCGGTGCTCTGCCCAAGCCGGGCATACCTCCAACGTATGCTCCACCGTGTCCTCCGGGCGATCCACGCAGTGATGACACCCGGGCGTTTCCTCCCGCCTTATCCGAAACAGGTACCTCCCGAAACAGCCGTGTCCGGTGAGGACCTGCGTCAGGCGGAAGGTGAGGACGCCGTGGCGCCTCTCCAGCCACTCCTCAAAGAGGGGACTTATCGCCGCAATAGTGGCGTGCCCAGCACTGGGTTGCGACAATCGCACTCTCCATGACGCCATGAGATCCCGTCGGAGCTCTGTCCGCTGTGCCGCGATTTCTCGCGGCATCGGAGTCAAGCCCCGGCGTTTCGCCTCCTCGCGCCACTCCCAAATATGCGCGAGGACTTTTGCCTCCAGATCCCATGGCGGCAATCCGGCAAGGAGGCTCGCCGCCTCTCCGGAGACCGTGCGGTATCCCCGGACCAGCCGGGTGGCCATGACCCTCTGGGACGCGTTCAACCGGCGGGCAGGCCGCCGCCTCAAGGAACGCGCCCACACCGGTGCCCCGTACAGGGCCATGGACCGCACGATCCCCGCGTATAGCCTCCGGCAGGAGGCGTTTGGACCCCCTAGATTGGGCAGGAGCCGCTTCAAGGCAGCCCTGGCCCGCTCCAGTCTGGGAGCCAAACGTCGGAAATGCTCCACGAAGTTCTACCGACTGTCGAGGACGAGTCCCAGATACTTCATCGTCGACTCGACGCCGATGTGAACCCCTCCTACAGTTATTTGGGAACCCGACGGTGGCGCGTTCCGAGGACCATGAAAACACATGGCCTCGGACTTGTGCAAGCCCACCTCGAGTCCCAACTGCCGGATTCTGGCCACGATTGTCGCAACCCCGTGTGTCGCTAGTTCGGTCGCCGCCTGGTGCGACCTCCCCTGCGCCAGGACCAACGTGTCGTCAGCGTAACAAACGACGCTGACGCCATTGGGGAGATCAGCGCGCAGCACCCAGTCGTATCCGATGTCCCACAGATGCGGCCCCAGGACCGATCCCTGTGGGACACCGCACGACATCTCTCGCCGGTTCCACTCTCCCTGGTGACCGGGGTAGATGATGGCCCTGTCCTTCAAATAGGCCTCGACCACACGACAGAGGTAGGTCGGCATCCGGTGATACCGGAGTGCCTCCCTGATGCAACTCCAGTGCAGGGTATAGAAGGCGTTGGCGATGTCTAGAGACACCGCCAAGACGACCCCACCCCGAGCCACCGCATCCCCTGTCGTGAGGGCTCGCACGCGCATGATGGCACCCACCGTGGACTCCACAGCCACTTGAGCTCACTAGTTGAAAATGAAAAAATTGGTAGAGTTGCTTCCCCTTTTTTATTTTTTCTGACTACGAACATAATATATTCCCATTGCCCATTGTATATTTTGTAGTGTTAATTTTGTTTATTTTTGTTATGTGTTTTTGTGGTGTACAATAAAGTATATATAAATAAATAAATAATAATAATGTTTATTTTGTTTTTTTTTTATTAAACCAAGTTTAAATTATTGAATACTCCAATAGATAATATTGATTTTCTTTCTTTTGGTGGTAAAATTCTTTAAATACAATGCAAACTATAGTTTTGTATAACTTAGACGCATTTTTATTTTCAATTTTTGTAAATGTGAGTACCATGGAGTCGTTTATTATGTTACTCGTATTATGTTGATTTTGACTTGAAAGAGCAGGGTAGTTGAGAGTATGTCATGCTCACTTAATGTCTCGCTGATGGTGGCGAGTGTGTTGGATCATTCGGTTCCCTACAAAATTGTTGAGCTGGATGGTGCTGATCCACGCGTCATGTTCGTGAACGGGCGCCGTCAGTTGAGACTGGTCATCTCTTATCTGCCAGGGCTTATTTTTAATCTTATATTTTTTAATCGATTTTGTTTTTTTTTTTTTTTTACATTGTTCTCACATATAGAATCAACAAGAGTAATGTACCCAGGAGTTTGTAATTTTTATATTTAAAAGAATGTCCTTGGAGTTTCTTGCCCGTTCTTCTCCATAGAGATCTACGTTTTGGAATGGGCAACTAGCTTCAACTTTCTGACTAACTGACTGACTCTTTGAGAATTCAAAAGTGCCTGTAAATGGTATATTTGAAATAAATGCTTTGAGTTTGAGTTTGAGTCTTCAGTACTTGCTAAAATAAGTAGGTATTATGTTATTTTGTACGCACTATATTGAGAGATTTACCATGTTATTTTGAGACCGGCTTCTTATATGTTTTCCTGTAATCTACGAGTAAAACCATTCTCTGTATTATTTTCAACATTTTAGCGTCACTAGTTTCGGAGATAAGGATGAGTGGGGAGGTAATGGTAAATTTTCATCTATTTATTTAAAAATATCTTTAAAATTATTTATTAGGAGGAGGAACTCGTGGCTAAGTAATAAAAGCCGCACGGGTCGATCCGTTAGGTTAAGCTACGCTTGCCGGGGTTGGTCTGTGGATGGCTGACCATCTTTCCATACCGAGACTCCTCCGTGCCTCGGAAAGCACGATAAGCCGTTGGTCCCGGCTGTCATTCGTAGATCTTTGACAGTCGTTACGGGTCGTCAGAGACAGTTGTTAAGGCCAATAGTCCGACAACCAGTCTTACCAAGGGGTATCGTATTACCCAGTTACTGGGTTGTGGAGGTCAGATAGGCAGTCGCTCCATGTAAAATACTGATATTCAGCTGCATCCGGTTAGACTGGAAGCCGACCCCAATATAGTTGGGATAAGGCTAGGCAGATTGAATTTTTTTATATTATTTATTAAAAAAAAATAATAAAAAAAAACAAAAGTTTGATCCTCACATTTATTTATTTATTAATTTATAGTTAATTAAAACGGCACAGGTCCAATTACATTAATTAACATAGAATTGAGAAAAATAAAATAACAATAAAAATGAAAAACAATAATAACAATAACATAACATAAACATGTACAATACAATTCCATTCAATACGTGGATAAAATGATTAATAATTATTTGATTAAATAGTTAAATTAATTATACACGTCACAAACTAATATATAACAGTGGACACCCTCGCATATTGTCTCTCACAGAACTCCAGACAAGCACGCATAATCTTCTTCCATTCATCAGCAAACACATCACATTCAGGGTCGGCAGTCAGGAGGGCGTTTAGCATCTTTAGGGTTCGACATACTGGAGATTCGGCTCTAGCGACAGATCTAGATAGCGGTGGCGCGAACAGATTGTGACGGCGGCTTTGACGGTGCCCAAGGTATTTGTCAGGCACAAACAGACGGCAGAAAAGTCCGTGGAGTTCAGGGCAGTCAATCCGACCACTTAGGGTCTTACAAGCAACCGCGAGCTGATCAAAGCCCCTTCTAACCTCCAACGAATTGAAACCTAATACCCCTAGTAAATAATTGGTTGGGTACATAAATGGGAAGAAGTGGTACCGCCTTTGATACAAAAATCTCAAGAAGGTTTTCTGAACTTTCTCAAGCATCAGAGTCTGAGACGCAGTATGTGGATGCCAGACACAGGCGCTGGACTCGAGTTTACTCCGAACCAAAGTGGTGTATAAAAGTTCAATAACACTGGGATTGCGAAAGTCACGAGCGTTCCTCAAGACAAATCCCAGGCGCTGGAAAGATTCCTTTGCAAGGGCAGACACGTGATCTTTAAATGTCAGACTGCGGTCGAACGTCACTCCCAAGTCCTTAACGCTGGTGACACGAGTGACCACTGTACCCCCCAAACTATAATCGAATTTTATTGGTCTCAACCCTCGACCATATGTCATAACGTAACATTTATTAATATTAAATAATAACTTGTTCGCAATGCTCCACTCATAGACGGTTTCGATATCTTTTTGTAGGAGTTCGCAATCCACCTCAGTTCTGATCTGCGCGGCTAGTTTTAGATCGTCGGCATAACAGGCATTTTGCGAACCTAATCTTAGAAATTAGGTCATTGATCATGATCAGGAACAGCGGGGGCCCCAACACGGATCCCTGACTCACGCCCGAGCGAGTATAATAAGACTTCGATTCAAAGCAGCCATGCCGGACGAACTGTTTGCGATCCCGTAGGTAGTCGGCGAAGAAGTTAAGAAGGCCAGATGAGAAGCCCGTAGCCCCCAACTTTGTCAGTAGCACATCGTTGTCCACTTTATCAAACGCCTTCCGGAAATCAAAGTACAGCGTGTCGACCTGCCCACCGGATTCCAGGCTACTGGATATGAAGTCAACATGAATCAGTAGATTTGAGTTCACGGAGCGACCGGGTCGAAAACCGTGTTGAGCGTCAGAAAGATACATATTTGTTTGTTTGCAGATATCGGTGTGTAGTATATGCTCAAAAACCTTTGCAATGGTTGATAAGATAGCGATGGGTCTGTGTTCCTCGACAGATGTCTTGTCGCTGGTTTTAGGGATGGGAGTAACACGCGAAGTCTTCCACGGCTCCGGATACACGCCTGACTGAAGAGCTAGGTTAAAAACATGGCATAAAGGAGCTGCCAAGATACTGCTACATCCCTTAACGATATATGCAGGGATGTTATCAGGGCCAACCGAACTGCATGGTTTGAGTTTGGAAATTCCCCTAATCACGTCTGAGGCGGCTAAAACGGGCAGGGGAAAATTACCTCCGTCACTATTCACCGTGATTGATTTCGGGTCCAATACAGGTGTGTCCGGCAGAAATACGCCGGAAAAATACTCAGCAAATGCCTCGGCCGCTTTGACACCCGAACTGACTCTTCCATCAAGCACAACGTTTGGCTCAAACCCGCCCTTAGATCGCAGGCTTGAAATATGCTGCCAGAATAATTTTGGATTTTTGCCTAGACTGTTTTCCACATTAGAACAATGCAGTCTATAAGCCTCCTGAGTTCTCACTTTTAAATCCGACCGCAGTGCGCTAAACTGAGCATATATTGCATCACATCGCGATTTTTTCCATTTATTATGGAGTTTTGTTTTACGCCGAGTGTCGCTCACAATATCTCTAGTAAACCAGACCGGGTACCGCCTATTACCAGAGATCCTTCTCGTCTTCCTTGGTATCGAAGAATCAAAAACATCGTAAATTATTCTGTAGAATTTACAAACTGAAGTTGACGCGTCATTGCAGCGAAACACGTCTTGCCATGGAGCAGAACGAACAAGATCGAACAATAATATGTAGTCACCTTTACAAAAATTCCAATCTTTACTACGGTCGATATTGCTAGGGTCAAGTTTTTCATGTACCTTATGCCTTGGGATGGTAACAGCTATATCTAACGGAGGGTGATACAGATCGATTGGAACCAGTTCCGTTCCCTTGACATACTCACAGTTAACAGCGACACCCTCCCGAGCCAACACTACATCTAACTTACTCCCACGCATATTCATCACATCATTCATCTCTACCAGACTACAAAAGCTTAGGAAATAACAGTAATAATTATTTATATTTACAGACGCACTTTTTAGGTTTAAGTCACCTAAAATAATTACATTTCCTTTCAAAGTGTGAATAATGTCCTCCACCTTGCAGAACCACACCAAATAATCATCGTCAGTTGCGGTAGGTTTGATGTAGATAACACACACATACATATTTAGGCCATAGATTGTAATCTTCGCCCACAGATCTTCCCCGCAGGCCGTCTCGAATTCTTGTAGCCTATTCATGGTGACGCCAGGCCGCGCAGCAAGTAATACACCACCACCAGAGGTCACTCTGTCTCTGCGTAGAGTACGCCAATCTCCAGCCGATATTTCGGAGTCCCCCACTGACTCGTCCAGGTTTGTCTCGGTCACGGCTACCAGGTCATGCTCAGATAGTAATAAGCTTGACCTCCACATGGGTAGCTTGGTTTTGAGCCCACGTACATTTTGGTAAAGTAAGCGTAGATAGACATTGCGATCAGCAGAACCATTAGGGGCAGTAGTGTCAGGTACGCAATATTGCTCATTGAGTCTCATCGCTTCGGGCACGAAAATTACGGCGCCATGGTTTGACGCAAATATCCTCCGCCCAATTTTTATTTACAACAAGCCCTTTCATTTGATATGTTCACGATACAGTTTGCAATACTTCTTTTTTAATTTTCTTTCTTGCCGTCGAAAAGTGACCCTCGTATTCAAAATTCATTTATTTACGTTACACGTCCGTGTTTGGGTCACAGACATTCATGTGTCCTACCAAATTTCAACTAAATTGGTCCAGTAGATTCGGAGCTGTGACAGACAGACAGCCAGCCAGCCAGACAGACAGACACACAAGTGATCCTATAAAGATTCCGTTTTTCCTTTTGAGGTACTGAACCCTAAAAATAGGGGATGTATTCCGGGAGTGTGCAGCTTTTTCAGGCGGTTGATAACCCTATGAACACCGACGCGCACTCACTCGCGCACTCGTTCCACAACACAGGCAGGTGCAGAAGATCCACTCGTATTGTCACAGTTGGAAACGATGCAGCTGAAAAAATACTGCTTCAACGTTTCAAATTCAAATAATTTTATTGTGGATCATAGGTTCATAAGATGTTGTGCTAAATACAGGTAAGTCTGCTATGTCCCGCCATTAAGGCATACAAAATTCATGACACAAGTAAATATGCAGTTAAAATATAATACATCTAATTGTTATGCAATACATTATGATTAAATTATTGAAATAGTTAAATATTTATGTCAAATTACAAATTATTAATTCAATGGATTCGCTTTAATGTATTGTCATCTAGAAATTCTCTTATAGAGTAATAACATTTACTTATCAATAATTCGTGTAATTTTTTTTTGAAGGTATTTATATCGCTCATAGTTCTGAGAAAAGGTGGAAGATTATTAAAGATACGTGGGCCCATACAAAAAATGCTTTGGTGCAATAGCTTTGTTTTACTGGCTACGGTGCGCAGCTTGTCTTTGTCTGGCCCTAGTGCAAAATTCAAACAAGTTTGGGTTTGATTTTATGAAAATTACAGTTTCATATACACAAGGGAGAGTAAATATTTTTAAATTTGTGAAATGTGGTCTACATGAATCTACTTTGTGTATATTGCACATCGATCTGATACACCGTTTTTGGGCTCTAAAAGCACGTTCTTTTTCTACAGAGTTGCCCCAGAATATGATGCCGTAGCGTATGATTGGAGCAACATATCCATGATATGCAGTTAGTAGTGCCGACTGACTGACAGTGTTCCTTAATCTGTAAAGAGCATAAGACCCTTGACTAAGTCTTTTGCAGACTTGCTCAATATGTGATTTCCAATTTACTTTGCTATCTATATAGAGACCCAGAAATTTGGTTACATCGATTTCTTCTATGCTGGTTTGAGAGTGACATATATTTAAATTGGCATCAGGTTGAACTCGCTGCTTAAAATCCATTATTTTTGCAAGTTTATTTTTAAGTCATTTTCATCAAGCCATTTTATAATTGTAGTTAGGGTGCTATTTAAGTCAAGTTTTAAATCAGATCTGTCATTATCGGTAAACAATATAGTACTATCATCAGCAAATAAGGTCATAAGGTGCATTGTAACCGTCGACATGTCATTTATATAAATTAGAAAAAATGGTGGGTCTAGAATACGGGCTGTATTTAAGTCAAGGGACTTGACAATGAGGGACACTGGAAAGGATATTTCTAACCTGAGAAACAACGGTTTCTTCAGTTCTGGTAGTTAAAGAGACTCTTTTTAATTCTACCATCTGTTTTCTGTCACTGAGATATGATTCTATTAATCTGTATACGTTACCTCTTACGCCAAATGCATATAATTTATTCAATAGTATTTTATGATTGACTCGGTCAAATGCTTTTGACATGTCCATGTACAGCGCTATGGCTGGCGACCTAGTGTCCATGTTTAGAAGGACTTTGTGTAAAAAGTTATAAAAATGGGTAGGTAAATATGTTATTATTTTCGAAAAATGGGTAGAGGCAATTATATATGTTTTTTTCAAATATTTTAGAGAAAATGTTTATTAGAGCAATGGGCCTGTAGTTACTGATGGCAAATTTGTCATCTTTTCTAAGTACTGGTTTTACTACTGACAGTTTTAATTTCTCTGGAAAAATACCGTGTTCTATGCACAAGTTGATAATATAACTTAAGGGAGCAGCAATTAAAGTTGCTACATCCTTAACGATCTTTGTAGTAATACCGTCATAACCTGCGCTATTTGTATTCCGCAGAGAAGCTATAATTTTAAGAATGTCTGGAGGAATTGTCGGGGGCATGAATATTGATTTAGTGTTATATGTCAAGTTAGTAGAATACGATCGTGTTGAGTCAGGAAAAAGATTTGTATTTTTAGCAATGTCAGCAAAATATTCATTAAAGGTATTAGCAATAGTCTTAGGATCAATAAGTACCTCGTCATTGATTATTAGTTTATCAATGCGCCCTCCTTAGGATAAATTATGTTTGGCTTCATTAATTACTTTCCATGTTGCTTTGGATTTATTAACAGCCGTATTAATAAAATAATTGTTCTGGGTCATTTTTTTTTTTTGTATTTTTTTGCATAAGCTTTAAACTTAATTTTATTATCGTTGTTTGCGTTTTTCCTATACTTCCAGAGAAGTTCGCGTTTACGCTTACTACACAATCTTATACCTTTTGATAACCATTTAGGTCTTGAATATTAATAACGCGATTTTTTTTAATAGGAAAGCATAAGTCATATATCAAGTTGAATATATCATGGAATGAATTGTAGGCACCGTTAGGGTCTGTAGACTCATATACAGCGTGATACGAGATTTGACTTAAATATTTAGCAAATATACATCTATTTTCTTTAGTGAAACTTCGTTTATATACATACCAATATTCAATTGGACTACACTTCCACGTTTCCACTTTGAGTTGCTTTCGCTACTTCAACAGGGCGCTAAATGATTAAGTTTGTAGGCCTTCTTATAGTTTTCTTGTTCTTTTCTATGTCGTGGTGTTACCTTATAAAATATAAGTCAGGCAAGCGTGTCCGTGACGGGCGGCGCCATTCGGCACACTCAGTTCAAGTTAATTAAATCGCTCCGAGCGCAACGCGTTTGTTATCGAAACGCTTGGCGAGCGTGACCCAGTCACACTTGTGTGATACTCGTACATGATATGCTCGTACTTACTGCTACTGTGTACAGGGTGCTATCTGTGTCCCACGTGACATACAACTGTGCACATGTTATAAGTTACTGTGACAGGACACATAATGTATGAGGCGCTGGGGCCCAACATTCCACATCAAGTATCAGCAGAGTAATGCAGGAATCTGCCCGGCCGGCAGTCGGCAGGCTGCTCTAAGCCCGCAGCTGTAGTTTTTATTGCAAAAACTGAAGCCAACAGCGCCGTATCAAAGTTACGTGATCCGTATATTTCATGAAACATGTAGGATTAGGTAGACGTATTTATAAAGTTCTGACATTCGTTCTTCTCAAACTTGTCTTATGTGTGAAGTTAGGTAGTTAGAAGTTGCGGGATATCGCGGATCGATGGAAAGATGCGAGAGTACTAAGCTGTGTGGAGTAGAACGTGAGCACCACGGCCGGCGGGCGCGGTGCTGAACTGGAGCAGAGCTATTGCCGAGTGCGACTGTTATGGTGGCCGCCGTCATCCGCATTCTCGGCGGCAGGTGACATGCCACCAACGTGCGACATGTACTCTACTCTGTGCACTGCTCTCATGCCATACACAGCGTATTGGGTGCCTCCACACGTCACTGAGATGCTTGCCAAATACATAACTCTGGCCTTTTTCTTATATGCATTTCTAAAACGAATCACTTCGGCCGTCGGAGGCGTGACTGAGAGTGTATTGACTGTCAAAATCAAAATATTTTATTTCAAATTAACTTAAGTACATTTAAAGGCACTTATGAAACGTCAGAAACTAGGTGCAAGGTTCCAATTGGTCGTTTCCTATGGAGAAGAGCCAAGAAACCTACACGGTTACTCTTTTAAAAATAATTGGCTTTTACCTATCTTTCTTAGATCCTGATCTAGGTGTCCTGCTCAGGGTGTGGAAGAGAATAGGATTTCTTGACATCGTAGGTGAGGCTCAGGGTGTGGAAGAGGCCCTGTACGGGGCTCCGGTGTGGGCGCGTTCGTTGCGGCGGCGGCCTGCCCGCCGGTTGAACGCGTCCCAGAGGGTCATGGCCACCCGGCTGGTCCGGGGATACCGCACGGTATCCGGTGAGGCGGCGAGCCTCCTTGCCATGGGATCTGGAGGCAAAAGTCCTCGCGCATATTTGGGAGTGGTGCGAGGAGACGAAACGTCGGGGCTTGACTCCGATGCCGCGAGAAATCGCGGCACAGCGGACAGAGCTCCGACGGGATCTCATGGCGTCATGGAGAGTGCGATTGTCGCAACCCAGTGCTGGGCACGCCACTATTGTGGCGATAAGTCCCCTCTTTGAGGAGTGGCTGGAGAGGCTCCACGGCGTCCTCACCTTCCGCCTGACGCAGGTTCTCACCGGACGCGGCTGTTTCGGGAGGTACCTGTTTCGGATAAGGCGGGAGGAAACGCCCGGGTGTCATCACTGCGTGGATCGCCCGGAGGACACGGTGGAGCATACGTTGGAGGTATGCCCGGCTTGGGCAGAGCACCGCCGTGTCCTCGTGGAGGCGATCGGTGGCGGGGATCTCTCGCGTCCGGCCCTGGTCCAGGCCATGGTACGGAGCGAGAGGGCATGGGAGGCCGTCACCTCCTTCTGCGAAGCAGTAATGCTCGCGAAGGAGGAGGCGGAGCGCGTGAGGGAGAGGCAAATTTCGTGCCCTCACGACCCTAGCCACCGCAGTAAAAAAAAAAAAAAAAAAAAGGGTGTGGAAGAGAAAAGGATTTCTTGACATCGTAGGTGAGGCTCAGGGTGTGGAAGAGAACAGGATTTCAAACTACTTTTGAGAAACTGACTACATTTTTTTTTTTTTTATCGTTATGAAGTATAATCGTTGCTGTGTCACCAAAATGTATGAAAAAGCCGATAACTTTTTCAGGAATTTAAAATTGCGGTCATACTTGTATTTCCGTACATTTCTATGGAGTTTGACTGAAATAAAGGTTACAGAGCAAGCTACACAGTCACACAATAGTCTTCGTGTTCAGTGTTCAGACACGGTAATATTATCTATACTACCGTGGATCAGAACTTCAGACATCGACAAGTTCGACAGTTACGACAGTTGACAACCACAAGACTTGTTCCTGTACGTATCGCTCGCGGCATGTTATGTTACCTGTAGATTGTTACTGTAACAAAAGTTACAAATTTCCACGAACTGACGTTTATTTCCTTGTGCCGTATTCATAGTTCATGTGAGGCTCCTCCCAAATACCTATGATCAGGCCGGCTTCCAGTCCCGCCAGGTACGACAGTCACCCGAAATCACGTTATTGTAGAACCATGTTCCCGCAAAGCCGGTATATGGGTATACACACGGCATTTTATCGGACACTCGCGTGTTCGTGGCAGAGCTCAGAAGGAGCGAAGGGGTGAGGTTGTACTCGCACACAGGACGATAACCGGATCGTCGCATGGCGGGCGAATGTAAGAGTCCGGCGCCGCCCGACGTTACGACCCGCACTCCGGCCAAATGGATCGAACCTAATGAACTCGAACGTGCACTCCACAGCTCCGCTACACATAGGTGCACGTCTCGCTGAAGTAAATGACCGATTAGCGGCAGTGTGCGGAGTGCACTTGTATTCTCGTACCTACCTTAGGTGAGGGCACAGCTTCACACTGGGCGACGCGGCACGTCCGACGAGGGTCGCTTACTATTCAGGGCAGACGCTCGCCCGCCGCACAAATACCTCTCACACTCCTTTAAATTGTGCTTATTGTGCTCAATCAGCACGGCGCGTGTGAGAGCCGCTTTGAACCGTTGAAGCGCGGCATTATAATTATGTCTTGAATGGATTCATCAAATTTATTATTCGACATTCGAATGTTGAAGTTACTATTAATGGCGGAGAGAGTAACAATAATAAAAATCAGCTGATTAATTTATGTGTACAGTTAGTAGGTAGGTACCTAATTAGAATAATTAAAATATAAATTCTCGGGCCTGCATTGCTGTTTATCTACATAATATGTATAACACTCGCGGTCGCTGAGTTATTTAATATTTCAATTAGCTGGCTAATTTGACACCTACGCCGTTCATTAAACGCATCCACGGCATCCAATTAAATAGCTGAAGGACTACTAGCCAAGTCATTGAGCACAACGTTTAACCAGGTGGCTGAATGTCGTGTAGTCATTTAGTTAAACTGGGTGAAATAGGTTAGGTTAGAACTTCGACCAACCGCGCGCAAGCCGCGCGAGCGTAGAGCGTAGCGAGCGGTGCCGCGGCAGCGGCCGGGCGAGCGCTATTTCCAAGTTGCTCGCAGAAATGTTTTCACCATTTGAATCACTTGGCTGTCTTGGTCAGTCATCTTCAAAGGGCTGACTTTCAATACGCCAAGTTAATTTAACTATAATCACGTTGAATGATTCTAGTTCAATTAACTATTGGCCTAGGCATCCAATGGGATGCTGGCTAATTTAACCATAACTATACTGTTTAAATCGGTTCTGTAACAGGTAAAGTCGCGTTACATTATTTGTGAACATGTTCATTTCGTTAATGAATACTCCAGCTAAATTGCGTTTAATTAAAATTAAAAGTTATCGTCATGACGAATCGTTATGAAGAAAACTTTTATTATTTTTATTTAATCAATTAAAACTCAGATTCATAAATAAATCGATTACCTATGATCCTTCAAACAAATCGATTCTGCGTGTCTATTTTTTAAATATATATTCTCACAACTGACATGGCACTGGGATTTTACATGAATCTAAATAAATGAATAAATAAGTTTGTATCAGTCGTGCAGCGGGCAGGCGCGCCGCAGTCGGTCCGTCTGGCCGCATGACGTCGCGCCGCGCGCCGTGGCGTGGGCTGCGCACGCACGCACGGCCACGAGATCATTACAAGCTGTGTTACAATAATATCTCGCTTATCTGTAGTATTACTGTAATTTATCGGCTATTAGTGCTACGCTCCAATCTTATGCTAATTCAACTTTCTTAACTAATAACCGGACCAATAAAATGTTGCTATTCGTAAAATGTGCTGTTATATGGGTGTTGCCAGCCTGTCTACCTGGTCCAGCAAGTGCCAAGTGCGGTGTGCTAGTGAAGATGTTCCCTTATAATTTTAGGAAATATTAAATGATTACCTATGGTATAATTCTAGATTAATTTTTATGTAATAAAATGGTTTCAGTGTTTGAATGTTTGGTGCCTTTATCTCCTGTCGACAAATATCATCCGGCCCTCGACGACGCGAACATCGACAGCGACGCGAACTGTGCAGAGTACACTTATTTAACTCCCGCTCCCTTTACTCGTTACCTTTACGGTAAAGCTGACTTTGCGGCCCTTAACAGGGAAATAGCAGCTGCAGACTGGACGAACGTAGTTTTTGACATGTCGCTTGGTGACGCCGAAAACTACTTTTGTGCTACTATAGCGCATATTCAAAATGAGTAGGTATGTTCCTACTAAGACAGTTCTGCAGCTCACAGGCTCACACCCTACTGGGTACTCCCGACACTTAAACGCGTGATGAAAGAGAAGGCTAAATATCTCCGTAAAAAGACGTAGGTGTGGCAGACTTTTGGACGAGGCGGCCTTTAAACATTTACGTGAGCGGGTTAACAAACTTGAAGCGGATTGTTACACCAACTACTTAGCTGATACTGAAGCCTCCATCGAAAGGAATCCTAAACGCTTTTGGAGCTATGTGAAGCAGCGATCTAAGTCCAATGCAATACCCAGTTTCCTCAAGTATGGTGATGTGACGATGTCTTCTCCCGAGTCTATTTGTAATGCAATTTTGTCCCATTTCTACTTTTCTTGATCCTATCAATGACGTGGCTACTAATTATTGTCCTCCCCAAGCTGCTATAAACTCTAATATACCCTCGGATATTCCCTCAATTGAGATTTACCTAAATGTTATAGTTAAGCTAATATGTAGAATTCATCCATTTTGTCCAATTGGAACCATGCACCAAGCTTCTGACGTTTCATAATTGCCTATGTAGGAATAGGTGAAATAAAATATTTTGAATTTGTATTTTACATCTGCTGGTCCGCGCCACTCAACATCTACATAGCTGATTGGGTGTGCATCGCCACATGCGAACTATGCACCATAGACCTGACGTCCCACAAAATCCTGATATCCCACAAATCAGACTATCCGACATCAATCGTTGGGCAGCTGCTCGCCAGACATGACACTCGTCTTCGAGGATGAGAGAACTTTTACTCCCTGTTCCTCACTAAATGCTGAAACCATTGCCTCTTCTCGTTCTGTTCCCCAAATCAGGGAGTCTGTCTTTATAACTCCGGTGCATAAAAAGGGCACGAAAATGAAGTAAGTAGTTAATTAGTATTTCCAAACGAGCATATTAGCTAAAGTTTTTGAGAGGGTTGTCTACGACTAAGTTTACGCAGCGCAAAAGTGCCTGCTACACGGTTGCCAACCGCGTCCCCGACAGAGGTGACCTTGGTTGACGACCGGCAGAGCTATTTTAACTACATGGTCGCCAACATGCCATTCTGTAGTGATATTCTAGGAGTAAACTTTGCGTTTGGATCAATTGTTTTCCATTTAGAAACCAAAACCTTCCAAGCTAGGCGTTTTTGATAGTTGTCTTTGTATTGTTTGCAGCTGAGATCCCACAGACTGGGTAGGTCTGTACAGCCGAGATCCCACAGACTGGGTAGGTCTGTACAGCCGAGATCCCACAGACTGGGTAGGTCTGTACAGCCGAGATCCCACAGACTGGGTAGGTCTGTACAGCTGAGATCCCACAGACAGGCTAGGTCTGTACAGTTGAGATCCCACAGACAGGCTAGGTCTGTACAGCTGAGATCCCACAGACAGGCTAGGTCTGTACAGCTGAGATCCCACAGACAGGGTAGGTCTGTACTGCCGAGATTCCACAAACTGGGTAGGTTTGTACAGCCGAGATCCCACAGACTGGGTAGGTCTGTACAGCCGAGATCCCACAGACTGGGTTCTGTACAGCCGAGATCCCACAGACTGTGTTCTGTACAGCCGAGATCCCACAGACTGGGTTCTGTACAGCCGAGATCCCACAGACTGGCTTCTGTACAGCTGAGATCCCACAGACAGAGTAGGTCTGTACAGCTGAGATCTCACAGACAGGGTAGGTCTGTACAGCTGAGATCCCACAGACAGGCTAGGTCTGTACAGCTGAGATCCCACCCACAGACAGGCTAGGTCTGTACAGCTTAGATCCCACCCACAGACAGGCTAGGTCTGTACAGCTGAGATCCCACAGACAGGGTAGGTCTGTACAGCGGAGATCCCACATAGGTCTGTACAGCCCGATCAACTCAGTAACAATTTATTTTTCTTTCGCCATTTTGCATTTTTAAGAGGGCTTATCCTAAAATTTGGCAACGTTGCAAATAGCTGCCAAATATTTACCTATTTTGATTAACTGTATGGAAATATGAAATGTGGCTAACTAACGAACTAGAACATTAATAATGAATTGCCCTAATTAATATCGTACCACCGAATATTTAGTTTTAGATGTAAAAAAGTACCTATATCGCGCGGCGACTGACGTACTCGCGGTTGGCAACCGCCGCCGCCGTCTACGCGGTCGGCCGCCGACTTAACCTCCTCTAGTCGCCCTTGGTCGCTAGCGCAGGTCTTTAAACCAAGGTCATTGGAAGGTCATACGAAATAGTTAGTCTTTTAGCCCTTCTCAGCACGGATTTCTTAAAGATCGTTCAGGCTTTGCTAAATGACTTTCTAACAGATAGAATGGACAATGGAGCACAGGTCGACGTCGTTTACACGTATTACAGTAAAGGTTTTGATAGAATTGACCACAATATCCTTAAAACAAAGCTTTTTAACAATGGTATCAGAGGAGATCTACTTCGTTGGTTTACTTGTACCTTGAAAACAGATCTCAAGCTGTCGTTACCAGTAACTGCTTACATGTCGAGCTGATTTCAGCTCCTATTATACTGGCTACTGGTGTTCCTCAAGGTGGGCTGAGCTGGTTGGTCCATTACTTTTTAAGTTTCTATCATATTTCCACAACTCAAATTTACTTTGATTTGCCGATGATATGAAGATATTTTCTGCAATATCATCAGATGATGACATCGATGCTCTCCGATCTGACCTGGCGCGATTAGATGATTATTGCTTGATTAAAAACTAGATTTGAACTCTGTTAAATGTTCAGTAATCTCCTTAAGCAGAAAACGCGTCCCTCTCATACAACGTATTTAAACTTAAACACAGACGCGACGGTGTACGCGACCTGTGTACGGCGTTTTTCATGATTCCAAACTTTTATTTAACGTGCACATTGAGCAAGTAGTGACCAAAGCTTCGAAGTCACTCTGTTTTGTTATGAGACTCGCAGGTCATTCAAGAAAGCCACAACCCATAAGATTATTTATTGCTCTTTTATGAGAAGTCATCTTGAATATGCGCCTGCGTATGCGAACCCGTGTTATGGCAAATACATTGATCGTATTGAGAATATACAAAAAGATTTATTCGTTTTCTATGTTTTCGACTACATAGATATACATATATACCACACCATTTTGATGATTTCATAGATCTTTGCAAGAAATTACATTTCAAAATCAATCTGCCTAGCCTTTTCCCAAATATATTGGAGTCGGCTTCCCGTCTAACCGGATGCAGCTGAATACCAGTATTTTACATGGAGCGACTGCCTATCTGAGCTCCACAACCCAGTTAACTGGGTAATTCGATACCCCTTGGTAAGACTGGTTGTCAGACTTTCAGGCGTCTGACGATCCGTAACGACTGTCAAAGATCCACGAATGACGCCGGGACCGACGGCTTAACGTGCTTTCCGAGGCACGAAGGAGTCTCGGTATGTAAAGATGGTCACCCATCCACAGACCAACCCCGGCAAGCGTAGCTTAACCTAACGGATCGACCCGTGCGGCAGTTATTACTTAGCCACGAGTTCCTCCTCCTAATAAATAATTTTAAAGATATTTAAAAAGTAGATGAAAATTTACCATTACCTCCCCACTCATCTCCGAAACTAGTGAGTGACGCTAAAATGTTGATCTTGCTTGTCCCGGCAAGCGTAGCTTAACATGACGGATCGAATTGTGCGGCAGTTATTACCTAGCCACGAGCTCCTCTGCAAGACATTTCATTTACAGCCACTTACACCTAAATAGTCGTCGACTACCGGATTGCACTTTCCTTTTATAAAAACTATATCTAACTAGATTGACTGTCCGGATCTCCTCCATAAACCGCGTTTCAATGTCTCTCTGAGATCAGTTACAGGAAATGAATGGAGGAAAAAGAAATGGAGATTAAATCATTTCTTTTTCCTCTTATAATAACACCATTTTTTAAAAATCGGCTGTCTCCTACAGTCTAGAACAGTAGGTAGGTACTAAACTTTACTATGAAACAGCTATTTTTTTTTTCGCAATTTACGTTAATTTGTTAACACCTTATTTATTACCTATGTACCATCGAAGAAGTTCATATCTATACACCGTAAGGACTATTTTTGCTTGCAGCGCTCGGCCGCTATAGAACCGGGGCGGTAATAGATGTGGTCATCGTGTTCACGTGATTTTGTTTTCAAAATGATTACATATGAAGTTCTTCGATAGTACATATTATTTCTATCGTGCTTTTTAGTGATCCTAAGATTTCTACTTCCTACTTTTTCTGTTTGTACCCATGAGAACCTGTAATTGGGTCTTTGTTTCATTTACATTGTTATCCATCTGTTATAGCTGTTGGTTCTCGTATTAATAAATAATTAATTAGAGGTGTACTTCGCCACAGTTCGCACAGTGGAACACCTGGCACCTGGCACCTGGCGCTCGTAACTATACGAACTAGGTAGATATAGACTGTATCAGTTTACTCACACAAACCATTTCTATAGGAGCCCCTTTTTAATGGAAAGCTTCGTCAAGTGACGTCAGCGGTAGGTATCGTTCAATCTTCACAACACACAAGGGATCAAAGCATGATTGTAGAGAAATAGAATGTGAACTATCTGGCGCGATCAGACATCGGCGAGTGTGATCACAAGCGAGTCTATTGCGCTATAATTACTAAGTTATTTATCAAACGTATCTAAACACGATCTCGCCTGTGTATGGTACAGTCGCGCACAATGCTCGCTCGTTGCTCCGCGCGCAATTGGCGCACAATCAGCAATCGCGCGATGACGCGGCGTTTCACCGGCGGCACCCCTGCCCTGCGCCCCCCGGGGGCCGCCTTCCGCCCCCCACCCTGGCCCCCGGCTGCTGTTGACATAATTGATGACTGCGAGTTATCGTTACTTCATTACAAAAGAAAGTATGTACTTACTGCTTAATTACTTGGACAATCACTGTACTAACTTATGATTGTCGGCTGCTAGAGGCACATACAGTTCTCTCTAGACGACTTAGTGATGGGACTACCCGCTTGCGGGGGCTTATTAGATTTATATATATATATATAAATCTAATAAGCCCCCGCCTATTATATATTATTTTTATAAATGTGAGTTTGTTACTTCAATCACGCAATAACGGCTGAACGGATTTGGATGAAATTTAGCACACAGATAGTTTAGTTTTTCTGACCTCCACGCGGGTGAAGCCACGGGTGAAAGCTAGTCTCTCATAAATTTGCTGTCTATGCCGATTGGCGCGCCTCGAAGTCCAAGTATTACAGAGAAGTTTAAAATTATGATGAGGCGTACCTACACATCGTTTTGCAGCTCGTCTACATTTTATAATCCAGAGGCTTTACAAGACACAGTACATTCGCTTTCAAAAGTGTTCGTTTGATCTCATAATATATGTATATAGGGGTGATCCCGTTCGTTACGCTCACATTCTCGGTAAGGTAGCGCTCAGCAGAATAAAGCCAATGAATAATACCCGCCACATGTGGCTCCTCACTGCCGAGCGGCGCGGACTACATCCCAGCGTGCAGCGTGGTGAACTCGGCGCCCCGGCACAGATTAATCTGTGGCCCGGTCGTCGGTCGTCGGTAACGCAATGTTGTCGAACGCCGCGCTCTAAACCCATAAATATTTTTGCAAGTGTTCAATATTTTGTATACACCACTCGGTTGCTTTTGAAGTAAGTACGGTTTACTCACGATACTTAACTCGAGCGACGCCAAAAATTGAGGTAACAATAAATATCAGCAGCAAATGATCTCGAAAAATCGAACCAATCGTTCAATATGGAACTGACGACGCGACGGTGAGCGATAACTTGCGAGCACCCACGGTCTCACTAGTGCCGTGTGCGACTCCTTTACATGCGAGCTCCGACTACGACTTCGAGGTAATATAAACCGCAATCTATGTGCATTCAAGCTGAACAGAGAGCTGCGATGGCAATTTTATGCATTCCCTTTTTTGTTGGTATCTGCGCCATCAGCGTGTTTTGTTTCTTTATTGTCGGAGAGCACATGAGCCAAACGACTGCGTCTAACGACTGTAATTGTCTACAGAGTGACTACAACGAGGGTTACACAGTACGGAGGGGACAACATGTGTCGTTTCACACTGCGAACTGCCTCCGCGGTTTCAGTTTACGTTAGATGCGGCGGAGCGTTGCGTGCGTATCGAATGAATGATCTCCTCGTATTTATAGCCGTGTATTAGCATATCTGTGCTATCGATCTCCTCCAACGTCTTATGGTAATCTTATCGCGTCTTATTCACATCCGATCACACAGACTTCCTTCTAATCCGAGAGATAGGGAGATATAAGCAGACGTGATGCTTTTACATAAATATCTGTACAGTCACCACAGATTTAAGCATCTACTACCTATATAATGAAGAAACTGTTAACTATTGACGATACGATCATATGATAGAGCTATTCTGAACTGTTACCATCTTATAATCCGGATAGTGTTACCTCTTACAGTTGACCCAGTACCTACAATAGGCTTATTTTACCCCGAACATACGTACTCGTACTTACACTTCCTCTCAGTAAAGATTAGTTTCGAATAGATAACGAACAAAACATGGCTGTGGTGTGTGACCAAGGTATCCAGACTCTCTAAGAGGACTGGTGTGCTGGTGACATTTATGTTTCATCAGTTATGTGGAGACAACATGAATAGTTATGATATGACTTCGTGTTGGCATCTTTGCCATAATTTCCCAAAACATGTCGATGTGGCACATTCCGCGGCGTCGGCCGTCGCCTCCCATCAGCGCTATCAGCATTACGTCGACAGGCGACATGTGACGCGATTTATCACCCACCACATTACCCACGCTCCGGGGCACACACGAGCTACGCGCCGTCGCATTGTGGATCGAACAAGGCTCTCGAAGACATAGGACCTTCAATTTTAAAGTGTTGGTTTATATCTTGAAATATCTTCAACACCCAATATCATGCTTATATATCATAGGATACAATCTGGCAGGCAAAATGGCAACTTATTTAAAAATATATATTATGGAGCTGATGCTTAAGAGGAGGATCCTGTAATTTTATTTTAAATTAACATAAAATGCAATAAAATTCTGAAACAGTCGCGCATACAATCAAAATGGAACTTTAGTAGGTATAATAATTATGATTTATTGGACCTTTTTTCTTTTCATGACAGTTACATAATTGTAACAATTTCACTCGATTAATTTTTTATTCAACAACAAAAAAAAAAGACGAGTCGGTTTTTAAGATTATTGAAATAAAATCAAGATTTCTCGGCTTTTACGTCTAAAATAAGTATATTCACAGTAAGAAAATATAGTTTAATATCCAGTCACAAGATATTTTTTTCTAGATCAATGATTACTGTAGTTGTAAACGAAATAGCAGCTGAGACTTGCGCCATTTAGTTTCGTGCTCGAACACAATCAAAGAGCGGACGTGATATTCAACTTTATTAGTGACTAGCACTTTGCCCGCGGCTTCGCTCCCGTGGTCTTTCCCGCGGGACCCGTTATTTATCCCGGGATAAAAAGTCCTTATGTCACTCACTGAAAACTAAGCTTTCTAATGATAAAAGATTTTTTCAAATCGGTCCAGTACTTAGTTTCGGAGCCTATTCAATACAAACAATCAAATCTTTCCTCTTTATATTATGAAATGAAATGAAATGTATTTATTTGCCAGAATATAGGTACATAATAACATGGTAGAATAATTTGAGTCTCACTATATTCGACTACTTATCAGTCGTGCAAATATTTAAGAGAGGAGGGGCGGGGTACATGTTGGCGGAGCTTGTGTGAAAATTGTCTTTAAAGTGTCTGATTTTAATATCTTCGGAACTGAGAGAATAACCTTAAAAGCCTTGCACACAGTTATGTAACTATTTATTTATGATTTTTTGACATACTTCTTTGTGTAACGATGTTTTTTATATAAACCGCTCTATAACTGAAAAAATCAAGTACCTACCCAAGTATGTAAAAAAAATGTAATTAGAAGCCATTTCAAGCAAAAAACCGACACTAAAATTTAAGGTCCTATGTCTTTTTTAGATCCACTGTGCGTTGTCGGAGTGCCCGCGGCGCCAATCCCCGGCACACTCGGGTTACTAAGGCGACCGTGCGAGCTGCACGATAGATTGCTTTTGACAAGCGCACGCATGAAACATTTCTCCGTTGTCGGTAACAGAAGTACTGGCAGATGAGTTGCTACGGCGCGAATCTTAGTCACACTTAGTGTAACGTGGATTTGCGACACATCAGTCGTAGCAATAGTCGTAATGTGGCTGTGTGGTACGTACCAGTCTCGAGGGGCCGAACGCGCAGCCGCCGACTGTGAGATAGACTCGTCTACAGTAACAAGTTAACGACTACTAACGACGACTGAAAAGGATAAAAATGCTTATTTACTGTAGCTGCCGTCAGTGCCAACAGTATATTTTTCGAAAATGCAAAACCGTTTTTTTTTTAAGTTTCTTAAAAACCTAAGGAACGTTCTGTTTCGGTTATAAATGTTGTAACGGAACGTTATTAAGAAGAGAGAAGAGATCTTGTAAGTCTTTTAGTTAGGTACTTATCAAGGCATAAAATAATGTAATGTAATATTTGCTGTTTTAAATACTTTCATTAAATTTGGAGTTTCTTTTGGTTATATGTTTAAAATTTAAAAGCCTTTAATAATTTGGTGATTTTCCGAATATCTAAGATTATTGTGTATTGGAAATACGTTTTTAGATCTAGAATAGCAATTAACAATAGACGCCTACATGCGAACTTAGGGAATAATATGAGATGCTTTGAAACATGCTAACAAAATTAATATTATTTCTAAAAATGAACCAAGTCTTATTTTAAATTCTTTTCACAAAACAGTCATATAAATTGTCGTAGCATCCTCGAAAACTATGAAAACGACTCCCATGGCGGAAAATTTGAACATTTTCTCAACCGCCATCTTGTACATTCATTTTTAAAGAAAGAAAAAAACAAAAGAATAAGAAGAAGACAATCGCAAGTATGAACGCTTTTACGCGTGACGATTTCTGCCAGTTTACTCCTACCGCGAGTCGATTTAAAGAGCTTCAATACAATAAAAAGAGTTTTTCTTATGAAATAAATTAAAAAGTTCGAGAACCAGTTCCATTATTTTGCAGAATAAGATCGGACGTTTTTTATCCGATCTTTTCCAAATGAGAGCAACACCGGATCAAAGCCTACAGCTATCCTAAGTCAATTTTAATCAATTCTATCTACTGAGTACTTGCTAAAATTTGTATTAGTTTACAAAATTATTAAAACATAGAAACAATTTCCAGAATTTCGCAAAAAATACACCAAGTATAAATTCGTATTAGTATTAAAAGGCGCGACATTTAACTTTTGTTTCACTGCACATAGCTCACATGTTATTCCGTGTAGCATCAGACGCGAACTGAAGAGTAAAGACTGGGACAAAATAAAATGGCGTCACTTTCTATGTTGCTAACACTAGAAAAAGGGACATTTTCTTGTTTCACGTTATTTTTGCGTAAATCTTTGTTCAGACCAGCGCGACGCGACACCGGCTATTGTTATACCGTGAAGTTTTCTTAGAAATTGTATTGTTCGAGTCGCGTCGCGCCGTCGCGTCGTGCTGGTCTGCACGAGCTTTTATACGATCTGACCCCTTATCCGAGTTTGAGCATCACACATGACTCCATACTGCCTTCCATCGGCCATCACAAAGAGTGGACACTACGTGCCTCATAATGAAGATGTCAGTTAGTTATCGAGCGCCATGTGCGTGACGTGCGACGATCACGTGCGAGCGTGTGTGTGTGTGGGAGTGGACGCGTTTGTGCGAGGAGTGGTCAACGTTCCGTTTGATTCATTGCCGTAGCGCGCCGTCCGTCCAGAGAGTGTCCAGCGTCCGACTTGCCCCTGGCCCTGCACCCCCGGTCAGATAGGATTATCTAGAGCGATGCCAACCCTTAGATAACTAACTCAATACAATATACGAACACCATCAGCATCGCATCTGAAATAAAATATCGGACTATCCATACTATACTATACAAGGTGTTAATAAATTAACCCAAATCATCTTAGGTGGTAACTTAGATCATGAAACTGAACAACTTTCACTATGGGAACAATTCTGAAATCGCGAAAAAAAAACAGCGATTCCATACAAAAGTGCAATACCTACTGACCCGAAATGTATGGAACAGCTGATTTTTTTAACGTGATTTCAGTTTGTATTTGTATATATTCTATTTTCTTATTTGTATAGTTTTTAATTTAGTGTCGAATAGAAAATTGTCTGAATTATCACTGAAAAATTGAAATTCGTTTTTTTTTTAATTTAACATAATAAAAATAATTACCATTATTATCTATACATTGCTGCCATCTAATAGGAAGGTCATTTATGCCTTTGCAATAGAACTCTCGTGATCTAGATTCGACAAACTGTGTGAAAGTATTTTGTACTGCCTCCTGAGAAGAAAACTTTTTATCACGTAAAAATTATTCCAAATTACGAAACAAATGGTAGTTCGTTGGAGCAAGGGTTGGCGAATACGAAGGTTGACGAATGGTTTCTAATTGCAGTTCCTGTAGAGTTAAAACGGTTTCTCGTGCTCTATGAGGTCTCGCGTTATCATGGAGCAATAATGGTGAAGATTGATTCATGAGTCGGGGCTGTTTCACTGTTAGTTTTGCTATTATTGTTCGGAGTTTGGCACAGTAGACATCTGCCGTTATTGCTTGACCAGATAGGAGAAAGCTATAATGATAGATAACACACTGCTGAGACCACCAAACAGTTACCTACCATTACCTTTTTATTGGTAAGCTTTGCTTTAGGACACTGTTGCGGCGTTTGACCTTGGGTCAGCCATTGAATTTTTCGCTTAGGTACGTAAGTACGGTTATCGTAAAGAATCCACTTTTCATCACATGTCACAATTCGATCCAATATTCCTTCATTTCTGTATCGATTCAACAAGGCAACACAAGTTTCAACACGCGTTTCTTTCTGCAGATCAGTCAAATCATGAGGCACCCATTTCTCATATTTTTTTATTTTATTGATTTGACGCAAATGAGTCATTGATATTGTTGGTGAGGTAACGTTAAACCATGCCACTAATTCCTGGGTAGTTTGGCTCGGATCGGCTTCCACCATCTCTTTCAATTCATTGTTATTCACCTGTGTGGGCGGTCTTCCACGTGGTTCGTTCTTCAAATCAAAGTTTCCATCACGAAAGCGTTTAAAACAAAATCGCACGGTGCGTTCATTAGCAGTCCCCTCTCCAAACGCAATATTGATATAGCGAGCAGTTTCTGCCGCGTTAGTTCCGCGTCGGAACTCGTATTCAAAAATAACTCGAATTTTCGAAGTATCCATCTTTCTTGTCTAAGCTGAATAAAAAAACAACTGAAAGTCTATAATCGAATGTTGCACATTTTTTAAAAGAAGAACTTCATAGGTAACATGTGAAAAAAGTTTCACTCAAAAATCTCGAACCATGAAGGTCCTATGTTAATTCGAAGTACCTAAAAATATTATTACAATAAAACGGGAATTTCATACTTTAACCCCTATTACGAATAATAAGTCAGTGTGTGAGTTCAAGTAATCACAGAATATAAAATCAATGTTATACAAAATAATACTATACAATTAAAATGGCAAACAGTTTGATTTCGTCTAGATTCTGAATTGTCCTATGGAGCAGGGCCAGCATGGTTCCAAGCATTTTTATCTTGGCTTTAATCCTCTAATTTGTAATAAGCATGTTTACAAAGCGTACTTTTTATATGAGTTTTAAATTTTCTTTCATTTAGTTCTAACATATTCTGTTGTAACATTTAACACAGTACCCCTGATGAAGATGTATTTACTTTAGATAGTCTGAAAAATGGTTGATCTATTTTATCTTTATTTCTAGTTAAAATTATCTCTATCACTTATTTTACTAAAAAGATGTAGATTTTTTTAAATGTACATGTTTCAGTGGGTCGTCTTGTATCTGTTCTGTGGGTCGTATTATAACCGGATTAGCTAAGCCCTGAAGTCAGCAGATACTCGCAAGCCGTAGATCTGGGTGAAGGTCGAGTGTTGCCAGTCCACAGGGCACGCTGTTTAGATTACATTGGCTTTCTAACCGACTGCAACAGAAGGAATGTTTTTTAACCGACTTCAAAAATGAGGAGGTTCTCAATTCGACTGTTTTTTATTTTTGTGTTACGCGATTACTCCACCAAATATGAAATGATTTTGATTATTCTTTTTTGTTTGGTAATCATTCTTCAGAGGTGGTCCCATATAAATATTAACTTTACTTGGGTAGTTTTTGAGTTAGCTTCAATAGTAAGTATTTTTCCCACAGTCTATATGGATGATGTTATAAGTTCCTGTCACTGTTATTTACATAGCAGGTAGTGGTATTCGAATTTGTAGGTAATGGTAGGTACCACAACTAAAAAGTGAAAAATAAAAACTTTTTGGTGGTTTTGGTGTCCTTGAATTTGTTTGTATTGTTTTTTGCCACCGACTTCCGAAATTAAAGTTATATTGCACTTGTATGTTTTTATTTTTTTTAATCGGTTCACTTTCTTTGTAAAAAGTTTTTTTTAATAAACGGTTTGTGACACCATCACTGTGCAAATGTACCTACTTACAAAAAGATTTGTGTCAGCTTTCTGTGCGTGGGCGGCAGGATACACACCCAGCGGCTTTCACGTAGATCTGATGTGACGGCGAGATATCGCCACGAAGAATATCAGCCGTAACTCCAACTCCTGCTACGAGATGTTCTGTGCAACTAGTTAATGCTCGCTGTGGATCCAAGTTCTAGCGTGCTAAGTTATTTTTGCTTTTATTACTTTCAGAAAACCTGCAGAGGTCAATTTCATCAACATTGACTCAAACTCAATCGAATATTTCCCACAGGCCGCAGTACCTTCATAAAATTGTGATCCTTAAACTAAGTAGGTACATTTTTCAGTATAAGCTGATCTCGCATTATATAGGATTTCCGTACAATGCGAGGTTATCTTAAACTGGACCTGTACAGCTTGATGTGTAGCCGCGTGTAGGTGTTTATCTATACTATATATGTTCCTTTTGATGTGCCATAACTATAAGGTTATAAATAAAAATAATACAAAATGTCCTAGAACTAAAACTGTATTTTTGGAACAAAGTGTTCCAAAAATACCTACATACTTACATAGTTTCGAAGATAACATAACACTAGACTCTCGATGTGTGTATCTAGGTTAAATTGATAAGTACGAGTTATTAATTTTCATTCAATCATTCATATTTATTTAAAGCTAAGAAAATGCGACGTTATTTTTTTTATGGACAAATACTACCTATTAATTAAATAATACAAATTCTACGGGATATGACGAAGTAACCACCAAAATAATTAAATAAAGCGCGAAAATTATAGCATCCCCACTTAGCTACCTAATAAACCTCTCATTTGAAGAAGGTGTTTTTCCATCGACATTAAAGGAGTCTATAATTAAACCATTAATCAAAAAGGGTAACTGTTCTGATATGGGTAATTATAGGCACATTACACTGATCCTGATATTTGCGAAAATAAATGAAAAAAGCAATGCATGACAAATTAAATTGCTTTGTAACTAAACACAATCTAATTGCAATCAGTTTGGTTTCAGAAAAAAAATTCAACGACTCTAGCCTGTTTTTCATTAGTAATTACCGAAGCTCTGGATGAAAAAAAATCTGCTTTATCGGTATTTTTAGATATGAGCAAGATTTGTTCTCATGTTTGATTTTGTCTCACACTCTAGTTTGTAGGGTAGTCACTCTACAAACTAGAGAGATATGGAATAAGAGGCAAGGCGCATGACTGGCTTAAAAGCTATTTGTCTGATCGCTGACCGAGAACAGTTAATTCTAAAATAGAAAAACTCACTAGGACGACATATAGCTCAGTATTAAAAAATATTCAATCTGGCGTTCCACAGGGAAGCATACTGGGTCCGCTACTATTTATATTATACATAAATGACCTCAAAAAATGTTCTTTTTCTTCGTTTCGTATGGTTAGTGCCTAGCCTTTTAAAGCCGCCCGTATGCCTTTGACTTGGCTTCACATGCCGTCGAGAAATATCTCACAGGTACGTTTCCTCACGATGTTTTCCTTCACCGTTTTTGAAGCAAGTGATAAAAAATGTTTAAAATATGAATGTATCCAATTTTCTGACGACACTACTTTGACTAAAACTGACATAGAAACTAATACTGACATTGAATTAATTAATGTAATAAAATGCTCGGGGTCAATAATCTTAATGTTAATATTAATAAAACCAAAATGGTTCAATTTCAAACATGCAACATGTCGGTAACACCAACAACAATTCTACATGATAATACAATTTTGCCACCAGAACCATCGGCTTTATTTTTAGGTAGGTATAATAATTGACAATAAACTGAACTGGAAGGAACATGTAGCAAGAGTATGCAACAAGCTTGATAACTTTGTATATTATGCCTTTCGCAAGTTAAGACTGGTGTCCAGTAAACAAACTATCTTCAATGCATATCATGGGTATGTTTCATAATTATTGCGTTACGGCCTAGTGATATGGTGAAATTCAGTGGATATGGGCAGAGCATTCAAAATAAAACAAAAATGTATCAGAGCCATGAGCGGAGCAGAATAGTTAGACCATTGCAAGCCATTATTTAAAGAATTAAAAATTCTGCCACTCCCGTGCCTGTATACTTTTGAGGGTTGTTTATTTGTAAAAAAAAAATACCCAAATTTATTCCTATTAAATGGAAAAATCTACCAGACTGAAGAAAAAAAATGCCGGGAAATTGCTAGTACCTCCTCAGAGATTGCAACTATAGGTACAGTAGAAGCATTTCAGTAGAAATGCTTCTACTTCTACTACTTGCTTCTACTTATACAGTAGTATAGTTGCAATCTCTGAGGAGTTTAACTAAGTCACTGTAACAGCTAGGGCTGCGCAGGGTAGACTACGCAGGCCGTTAAAGGATAGGTAGATAGGTAGAGTTGGATAGTAAAACAGCTTGAAAAGTTCATACATACAGGAAATTTTCAGTGGAAAATGATTCAAAATAAGGAGCTGAATGCACCCTCTTAGTTTGCGGAGGGCTGTCTCTTACACCCTGTATATTAATTATCTAGAACACGGCTAGGTCGCGGGTAAGGTCCTAACACTGTCATTGTTCTGAGTACAAACACTAAAGAAGGTAGGGTACCGTCCTTGGCTAACACGTGGCAGACGACGTGGCGGCCTGTCACAGGCTCGCAGTAGGCCGGACGGCCTTCGTAAGACCGCTGGTAGAGAGCGTCGGTAGCACGTGGAGGCCGCCTGTCAGCACAGGCTCGCGGCGGTAGACCGCAGGTAGGGCAGGCCTTCGATAGACCTCGGTAGCCTGCGTAGGTAACGTGCAGTATTGCAACGCTTCAGCAGCAGGAAATGGGTAAGGGTCCTTCCCTCAGCCCGTACAAGGAGTTGTATGACAGTAAAAATGTATACCTAATAAATTACCACCTGGCTTGAGAATGTTACCAATTAATAAATTCACATGTAAAATGTTTACTTGGCTCTTAGACATGTGTTTTTATTCCGCTTACAACGAAATTGTAATTAATATTCTATACTGTTTGACATAATAATTAATATTTTGACATTACAATGTGTGTTCCTGTCTCTTACAATACAGGCTATCCTAGTCTAGGGACAAGGTTATATGCATTTTTTATAGATTTTGCAACCTGTAAAGTAAATTATAAATGTGTTTCAGTATTTTTTTGTGAATAAACCTTTATTTATTTATTTATTTAATGGCGATTTGAAGACGGACAACTGCGCTGCCACCTATGATGAGATTTCAGTTTTTAACCCCATCATAATATCCCTGTTAATTTGTTGCCATGGTTTCGTTAATACCCTAGAGTTATGGGATATTCAAATGGTTAGTTATACCATTTATAACTTAAGAACAGCTAGACCGATTTTTATGATATTTGATTTGTAGGATTTGTCTCCGCCCCCAATACCTACCAAAAGGTACAGGTAGATAGGTGCGCCGTAGATAAGTACCCACTCCTACCTACCGTGCGATTCCGGGCCAAGCTAGTTTTAGTTAGTAGCTAGTCACTTAATTTATGATGTTGTCTAGTCTCACTAGTACCACAGTAGGTACTCTGTGATAGTGTGCAGAGTAACAGTAGTGTTTGTGAAGAAAGCGCGATTACATGAGGTGATCGTTTGAGTGTGAAGTACCGAAGTCCCTTCCCAAGCAAGTGTTGTTTGCGCCGGATAATTGCAGCACAGCGCGGGGGCGGCGCGCGGGGGTGCGGGGGCGAGGGCGAGGGCGCGGGGCTGGGGCTCGGGGTGGAGGCCTCCCACGTCGAGAGGAACACACGTGACCCGCCGCATTACTTGCAAACAACTACTTTTCTAATTATAAGAAACATGCCGCTTTCTGGAGTAATGGAGCAACTTTATATTCTGTTAACTTATGGAAGTTTCCTAAAGTAGGTACGAAACGAATCGCCATGTTTACTAATCATCCTTGGAAACAAACTAGAGGCAATTAAGGTAACCTAATATAGGTACATACCTAGGTACTCATGTACTTAGTTTCTCCTTTGCATAAGTAGTTAGCAAAGTACCTTCATTTGTAAGTTTAAAACCCGTTTCTTTCAATCGCTTTATAGAGTTCCGTACCTCAAAAGGAAAAAACGGAACTTCGCTGTCCGTCCTTCTGCCAGTGTGTGAAGCCCCTTTGATCAGGAACACGTGGAGATATCAAGTTGAAATTAAAATCAAATACGTAGGTCTACGGTCCCTCGGAGCTCTAAAAAAATCAAGCTTTTTAGTCGACGCAATAAAAAGATACTTACGGCTGTTTAGGCGGCATATTTTGAAAGAAAGAATGAAAGAAAATAAATTTATCAAGGCACACAATACTCACAAAAAAAAAACTAAATAGTACTACTGTGACGTGTGTGTGTGTGTGTCTGTGTAGGGGTACTGTGTGCCTCGCGGCTGCATTTTGACAATCGCAAATAAATCAAAATCTAACGGGGTAAGTACCTAGGTACATTTAGTAAGGCCATCAGCCATCAGCCGTACCTATCACCCGGGCCTGGGGTCTGTCGTACCGTACCCCGAATGGGTCGGCAGTACCCGGATGGGGTCGCCGTCGGCCGAGGCCCCAGCACGTGACGCGGATTGTTACAGCTCACAAGCGCTTGTCTATGCCACCCAATCTAATTAGCCAGCCTTTACACCGCCCGGCGTCTAATTAACGTATGAATACGCGACTAGCGAGCCCCAGGCTGGCATGCAGCCATGCAGAAGTAAGTACTTACACGAAAGATTACTAGAAAAAACCGGCCAAGTGCGTGTTGGACGCAGACTTGGACCACTCAAAATGAAGGGTTTCGTAGTTGGGCTGAATTTATCCTAAGAACAAACTTAACAGTGCAGTTGAAAGACTTGTTCTCCCATACGGAATCTATGGGAGAACCTGGGGAGAACATGTTTTTGCAAAGTAACTACAAAATATGTAAGTTGGTCAATTATTACTCGTTAACTTACAGAGCCTACTAGTTTTCCTTGTAATTTCGGTATACAGGTGGAAGGGACATCGACGCGAAAACTGATACTATAGATTCAATACATGATTCTGAACCCGAATTCTCTCCGTTGAAATTTTAGGTAGGTTGTTTTAAAAAAAAAACAGCTGTTTCATAGAAAAGTTCAATCAAAAACCTGCGCGGTCAAAATGTTTGGAACTGCATATTTTTTTTTAAATAACCGTTGAAAAATTTCAACTGAGGGGGGTTCAGTATCATGTACTGAATCCATGGTATCAGTTTTCGCGTCGATGTCCCTTCCACCCTGTATAGGTACTACAGTATGTAACAGATGCAGCTGTTACATTTTTTCATTACACATCAAATTATTTAGCTGGCAGGGGGGGGGTGTACTTAATTCTAACTTGCACTTTTAAGCTTAATATTTCGCAAACGGATCCCTGAATCCAAATGTGGTTTTCACAGACTCAAAATACTATTGAACAACCTTTCCAATGATATCTCACACCACGGGATAGACGAGAAAAAAAATATCGCCACTTTACTTAGAGGGGAGGAGGTCCTAGGTAGGACTAGTACTCAACTCTGTATAAAAGAGGAGCACCGACCAATGGATGATGTTGTCGCGTCTCATGCGGCCTGTGGGGCTCCTCAACTTTGATTTCTTTCCGAGGGTACACAGTATAGTTATGAGTTTCTATTTCCGCATTATTAGAAGGGCTTCAGTTTTTCTTTTGTCTGCGGCGCGAGGCCCCACGCCTCATACAGGGTTTGTCCTGTGCGTTCGTGTATCAAATATAACAAAGGAGTTTATCTGGGATCGGGTGTGAAGCAGTGATCGGCGCCATTGTCGCGGAGACAATAACATTAGAGAACGTAACAAATAGAGCGGGCGTTGACATCGCTCAGCCATTGTGGCTTTAGCTTTAGGCTTTCCGTTCGAAAAATAGTCACCGACAGTTACGTCAGTAAAGTAAGACTAAATTTTTTAAACTCTTTGGTTAAAGTAGGTACTAAAATGAAGTTGATAAATGTTCAAGTTTAAAAGTATTCGATCTAACTCGACATGAAACACAAACTAACACCCCTACAGTCGTAGCCTCGAAAGCTCCTCGACTCACAACTCCTAAAGTACGTCTTTAGGAGTTGTGAGTCGAGGAACCTTTAGACTAAGGAAATTATGAGGTTCCTTGAATGAGTGTGAGTCGAGGTGATACGACACGAAAACGTTCATTATTTGGAGGAATATTCCGTTTTTTATGTTGGCTAAACTTATTATACTTTTTTTAGAACAGTGTGGTTTTTGCTTAGTTATTGTTCCGAGGGTTTTTATCTTGAATCGTCACATTTATCAAATGAAAGTAAAGCGAGAAAAATAAACAAACTAATATTTTATCCACTTGAACCAAAAACCATGTCCTGGCCAAAAAATAAGATGATAGGTGCTTGAGAATTGGATGGCTTGGGAACATAAAACTACTTATATATTAATGTTCCCTAAAATATTGGATTATGGGTGGAACTCAGACCAATTAAAAATACAAGACATCGCGCTGCGAACAATACAGTGAAGCATGCCAAAACTACACCTCCGCTCTGTGCACACATGTTTACGAAACCGGCCTCACGTCACTGTTGACACAACCTTGGTTTTTTATTTGGTCTAAGGGGTGGAATTGGCAATCCACGTCTGTTACCACCACCAGTCCACCAGTCTTGAAACAATAGTTAACAAAAAGCTCACCACCATTATCGTTAGTAAAACAGAATCCAATTTTAAATTCTTTTTCATCATACAATTCAATTGGATTTTCTGCATCTTGTAAATTAGCGTCATGATACGTAATTATTATCGTACAAATATTCAATAAACTCTCAAGACATTACGAAAATCAGATAAAATACGCTTTATTTTGGTTAAAAACTTCCTCAAGGTAGATGCCGACGTACCTTATATTTGACAGTTGGTTCCTCAACCCAAACTCACCTTGACTGAGGAAACTGTTTGATGAGGAGCAAAATTGCAACTATGAATATCAAACTACCTTAGTGAGCTTGAGTCGAGTCGAGGAGATCATGAGGTTTTGACTTAGAATATGTGTAGGTATATGTCTGTAAAGAACGCCTTTTCATTATGATCGGTAGTGCCACGGACGTTGATGTCCACCTACCCAGCCCGGCGATATCGTTCACAGTTTAAGGAGCGCATAACGCACAGAACAAATAGCCGAGCAGCCTCCGACCGTTATTTCATTACGGTAAAGTCGTCGGAGGGAGGGAAGACCCTCTGTAAGAATTAAGTTCAACACGCGACAAAACACGTGCACAGCTTGATGAATGTATGTCGTAACTTCGTAAGTTCCTCGCCGAAGCAAACAAATTAATTTATTTGAAGGAAAATACGAAAATTTGCTGAGCAAAAGTTTTCTTTACGGCGCACGGCACTGTCTTGTCACAGAGCAGATAATTACAAAAGGACCATCTCATACAAGTGCGAGAATGTGTCTGACACATTAGAAATACTTATAAATTTATAATCTGTGCGCCACTAGTGTGAAGACCCGACACCTACCGCAGCGGCACTAGCTACGCCGACGACGTACTATGAACGTATGTTACTCAAAAGTATTGTATAGATCATAGATATCCATCGTCATATTCATCATCGATATCCGTGGTACAGATAGTGCAATCCACGACGACGCGCCCCACTCCGCTCCGCTGCGTACTAAAGTACAGCTTACAGTACAGTAATCGCGGAGTGGGGCGCGTCGTCGTGGATTGCACTATCTGTAGCGCACTAACCGACTTTTAATGATTTTATACTGAAGATCACGTCTAAACAAGTAGTGTTAATGATTTGGAAAAAATATATGTTAAAATCAGAGCATTTTCTTAATAACTTAATATATGAATATGTTTGATTATGTTTATATTACACTAGCTGACCCGGCAAACGTTGTTTTGCCATATTACCCTTATCACTAAGGGGTATGAAAAATAGATGTTAGCCAATTCTCAGACCTACTCAATATGCTCACAAAATTTCATGAGAATCGGTCAAGCCGTTTCGGAGGAGTACGGGAACGAACATTGTGACACGAGAATTTTATATATTACATAATGAAATTAATTTGTAAAGTTATGTCTGACTGACGTTGATAAAAAACCGAGAATCACGCAAAATCTATCAAGTGTATTTTTCTGAAACCTTCACCATTTTAAAGATAATTTAACTATTGATCTTTTAGTATACATGTTTTGTTACAATACCTTTTTTATTTAATAAATTAATAATGCGTCTGGACAGCGCTCCTGCATGGGTGAGTCCTATGACTGGCAGGACGTGTGGTACGTCCTACGTAAGTTGCGTGAGCTCAGTACAAAACACGCAAGCTAACCACTCAAGGTCGCTGTCATATATCTGCTTATATCTGCATATATCTTAAGATGAGTTGTTTTGCTTCGTCTTGCTCCGCGCTATGAGCGGCTCCCGACTTGTTTACGCGAACTTGTCGGTCGTCAGATTAGAATTAATAGTGTAGGGGCCCATTGTGTCCTATTTAGTTGATAAATGGCAGCGCGGCTCCTAATGTTCGTATTATGCATGTATAATGTATCAGGTTCAGTAGCCGACCCCGTCTCGCGCCTCACCGCTCGCTCTGAGCGTGCCGCTATAGTTTCACACAAACCCTCTTCACCGGGTGGTCTAATCGCTAATTGGCTACACACTTGCTTGTTGCTTGAAAGAGTAATTTAGTTTTTCAACTATTAAGGTTAATGAAAAGGACATGTTGCTGCAGTGCTGAAACAGACAAACTTTCTTGTACCTAATGTGTGTGAGCGCGACGCTAAATCTGAAACACGTGCAGGAGAGGAGGGCTTGCGAAGTTAAGTATAAGTGTCACATTACACGACTTTGTAGTGAGCGAACAAAACGCTCCGCAGATCCGCATGGCCACAAGCGGCGGCACATCGAACTTCCATTAGTTT
This sequence comes from Xanthia togata, assembly GCA_963853775.1. Taxonomy (NCBI): domain Eukaryota; kingdom Metazoa; phylum Arthropoda; class Insecta; order Lepidoptera; family Noctuidae; genus Xanthia; species Xanthia togata. The sequence goes on along the minus strand of OY970791.1, from coordinate 30,850,529 downwards.
GAGACTCGAGTCCTCCGTGGGAGGCTCGCCCTCACCACCTCACTCGTCGCTCTGCTCCCCTTACATTGCTCTTCCACGTCTACACTTATCACAATACCACGTACTAGTCGAGCAATGTGCACATCGGTCGAGGTTACTGACCCGATACGGCGCGGCGTGGGAGCGACATCCTCCCATTACTGAAACTCCTCGGTACTCGCTTTACATTGCAAGCTAAGTAATATTGGTACATTAGCAGCAGTGCATGCGAGTGGCGGTGAAAGGCGGGAGCTGCGGTCTGTGCGTCCGGCACTGTTCGTGCCGAGTGTGCGGAGCGGCAGAGTGGCTGGATGCAGGGCGCGCTGCAGACAATAGCTGGCACGAGATCTTCTTCTTTTCGAGTGGTTAGTAAACTAACCTGGTGTCAGAGTTTTAAAGCCGCCCACGGGCCTCTGACTTGGCTTCACATGCCGTCGAGAAATATCTCTCAGGCATTTCATTCGTTCACCGTTTTTTTGAGCAAGTGATAATTTATAATAATGATAAACAATTTACCAGAAGTGGTCAAAAAGGGATCTTGTTTGTTATTTGCAGATGAACTCAAGTTGCTGTTTGAGGTCAGGACGGAGTCTGATTGCCGACGTTTGCAGAATGACATTGATAGGATCGTGGAATGGAGTCATGAGAACAGACTCTACTTCAACGTATCCAAGTGCTCGGTGATAAGTTTCACCCGCGCACGTGTACCTCTACTCTCTAGTGGATACAGTACCGAATTACGGATGCAACGAGTCACGCAGGTGCGTGATTTAGGGGTTGTTCTCACTCCTGAACTGTCGTTTCGCTATCACATAACAAGGATCTGCAAAAAGGCATTTAGGAACTTGGGTTTTGTTCTGAGGCAGACGCGAGACTTTACCAGTATCACAGCCATCAGAGTCCTGTATGACGCATTAGTCAGGAGTCATCTGGAACATAGTGCTGTCATATGGGCTCCAAATGAGGCTAAGTACTCAGTGATGTTGGAGCGAGTCCACAACAAGTTCGCACGCCACCTGTACAATAAACTTTATGGAGTAGGTATACCTATTTTACCCTTTGATGTACCCCACTCTATTCGTATTGGGTATGGTGGGGTACAATCAACGCGGGGTGCGACGGGAATTTGCGCTGGTGTCGTACATTGTGAAACTGCTCCGCGGCATAGAGCACAACCCGGGAGTGCTGCAGTTGTTGCACTTGTACGTACCCGACCGTTAAGCCTCGTGCAGACTAGCGCGACGCGACGGCGCGATGCGACTCGAACAATACATTTTCTAAGAAAACTTCACGGTATAACAATAACCGGTGTCGCGTCGCGCTAGTCTGAACGAAGCTTTAAGTGTGGAGGCGACGGCCCCCGCCACTCCTGGTCGTACCATCAGCTAGGACCAATTTGCTGGCCAAAACCCCTCTGACTCGAGCAATTCGCACCATCAATTACATTCAAATCAAAATTTTCACAAAACTACTATTGTTAACACTGTGTTGTGAACAATGATCTTAATGATGTTATATTGTTATTTGTATTTGGTGCTTTAATTTTAATTTGGTGTGTAACTTGGCTATCGCATTAGGCTAAGACCTGTAATGGTAGTTTTAAGGCATTTAAACAAATAAATAAATATAATACGCACATGAATCCGAAAAGTCAGAGGTGGCCTTGGGTTCGAACTCGAGACCTACGATTTGTCAGTCTGACGGTCACACCACTAGACTGTCACTGCTAACACGAGGCGAGACATGAGGTGAGAGCCTGGGAGCCTGTAGGTACGCACCAGGTCACGACTTCCTGAGAGACGTCTCCTCGACACGTACTTATTGCTGACATTCAATGAACCGTGGTTTTGATAGGTGTGTTACCGACAGTCATTTGTTATCGTGTCCCACTCACACACTTCATCCACAAAATACATGATTGTTCTTGAAGTGGAATTTAAATATTGAACTGTCTGTAAGGATCCCTCACCATTCAACGTCTTCAAGTGCAGAGTATCGTTAAATCTAAAATAACCTGCGGCCTGCCTGTCCGGGTAAATGGTGAATTAATTGTAAATAGATTGTTGAATACCGCTGATTTAACAATTAACAAACGTGTCTGTTATTGGCACGCTAATCACTAATAGGTATATAATGGCTATTATTACACTTGCTACAGATGTTGTATTTTGCATTTGTGCCCGTATTTATAATACAGGTTATATATTATGTAGAAACATGTTTAGAAATACCTCATATACATAAGTAGAAGCACGGATAGGGGTCCGTAGGTGTCAAAAAACTGCCCCCATAGTTACTTATACAAAGTACATGATTCTGTAACAAATGCCGCCGGCGGTTGACGAACCAGTTGCAAATTATGGAGTGGTGGCCACTTACCATGATGTGGGCCACATGCTGCCTGCATGTCAGTGCACGCTGCTCGCCGGTCCCGTTACTCACAAGTGCTTGCCAATCGCCATGCGGGCTGCCATAAAAAGAAATATCTCAGAATGTTGCGGCGACTGGTAGTCATTCTATCGCTGTACCTATCTCGGCATAAAACCATGTTGTAAACGACGTCCGTAGTGCACCGCGACTCCAACAGCGTCTATTACCTTCCATTTGGAAGTCGCGCTCGTTTGGACGCGGGCAACACATCATCTCGCCAGCTGCAGTCGGTTAAAACTCCATTTGTCGCGCGGGTCATTAGGCGCGCGTCGGTAATGCACGTTTTTGTTACATGATTGTACGTTTTTGCGTTCAGTGCGCATCTGCAATGCGCGGAAAATACAGAAGTAGACGCATGATTGCAATATTTCTAGATGACTGACAGTAAAAAAGTGCTTACATTGTAATACATTTTTTACGTTCGAACGAGCATAACTTTGGTGACGTGACGGAATCCGATGCGGTTAGCTATGCGACACGATATAGGAGCATACAGAAAGCACAGTTTACAGTGACACAGTGCGAGATTTCAGACTCAACATACACAAGCACCGAACAAAACACTAAAGCACATGCCGCGAGTTCCAAACTACTCCATCACCATCACCACTAACCAATGTTACGCCGCAGCTCGTGAGAGCTGATGAGGCGCGTAGTACAAGTGGCCCTACTGCACATGGCTGCTCTGTGTCGCGGTCGCCGCCCGCGGATCCTGTTCACTCGCAATATATTTAACTTTATTTTTCTCTCTCCAGACGAATGTTTGTTCGTGCTGCGTCGGAGATAGCTGCGTTAGGGCGACATCACACGCGTTGCGCATGCGATTACAATAGACACGTACGGTGCTCGAACATTACTGTTATCTACCGGGTGATCTAGATAAACCATTCCTAAAAAATATACCTACACGACCATATTTGACATGTTAATATTCCTGTTAACCGTAGGTACGGTTAACAGGAATACTAACAATTATTTATTATTTAGGTATTGGGTAGGAACCTAATCTGATAATAGGTATGCTTGAGTAAGTAGCTACACGTTTAATACATTTATGAAGTTCTTAACATTTCAAAACGTCTTACTTGAAGCCATACAATACAGTTTCAAGCTGCAGCGAGTCTTGAAATGCGATTACTCGCGCCAGACGCCTGCTTCATAAAACAGAGGGAGCCAAGTTTAGTGAAGCGCTATTAGTGTGATCTCTCTTAGGACACACAATATTACTTAAGTTTTTCCTTCGCCCGCACTCACTCTCCACGTACCATCCACTTTATAAGCGACTTTATCTTACTTTATTAGGAGGCCGGCTCCGGCGGCCGCACGATAACTCGGTTACCTCGGGCGCTGTCCCGCTCCCCCGAGGATTATCCGCATTAGTTGGACAAGGACAGAGCGATAGTGCTTCACATAAATTACAGTAGTGATCCATAAGGGAAATATGTAGCTCGCGACACCGCGACACCGCCGAGGATGAAGTCGCCGCAGTGCGCGCGGGACGTCTCCGTCGAGACGTCGCCGCACGGAGTACCGCGCGCAGGGGTCCACATATTTTCACAACGTATCATAGACGTATGCTAATGACAGCATAAATAAATATCCTATAAATTTTTCCAAAGATATAATTTGAGGTCAAACGATCGTCGAACTTGTATCTCGTATGATAGGATAACGTCACGCGTTGTTTTCACATCGATCATCGGCTGTAATTTCGTAGTAAAATAACGTTGTAAAAGTTCGTCCGAATACCTACTTAGCAATGCTAATACAAATAGGATTTACAGTATCTAAAGATAGACGATCAATCATGCTATCAAGGAGCACCGGAGCACGCTACGTGCTAGCCGACCGATGTGCTCGCTCCGGAGCACGCTACGAGCTAGCCGACCGATGTGCTCGCTCCGGAGCACGCTACGAGCTAGCCGACCGATGTGCTCGCTCCGGAGCACACTACGAGCTAGCCGACCGATGTGCTCGCTCCGGAGCACGCTACGAGCTAGCCGACCGATGTGCTCGCTCCGGAGCACGCTACGAGCTAGCCGACCGATGTGCTCGCTCCGGAGCACGCTACGAGCTAGCCGACCGATGTGCTCGCTCCGGAGCACGCTACGAGCTAGCCGACCGATGTGCTCGCTCCGGAGCACGCTACGAGCTAGCCGACCGATGTGCTCGCTCCGGAGCACGCTACGAGCTAGCCGACCGATGTGCTCGCTCCGGAGCACGCTACGAGCTAGCCGACCGATGTGCTCGCTCCGGAGCACGCTACGAGCTAGCCGACCGATGTGCTCGCTCCGGAGCACACTACGAGCTAGCCGACCGATGTGCTCGCTCCGGAGCACGCTACGAGCTAGCCGACCGATGTGCTCGCTCCGGAGCACGCTACGAGCTAGCCGACCGATGTGCTCGCTCCGGAGCACGCTACGAGCTAGCCGACCGATGTGCTCGCTCCGGAGCACGCTACGAGCTAGCCGACCGATGTGCTCGCTCCGGAGCACGCTACGAGCTAGCCGACCGATGTGCTCGCTCCGGAGCACGCTACGAGCTAGCCGACCGATGTGCTCGCTCCGGAGCACGCTACGAGCTAGCCGACCGATGTGCTCGCTCCGGAGCACGCTACGAGCTAGCCGACCGATGTGCTCGCTGGGAATTAATTACGTAGACCAGACCGTACACTCGGTGTCTTTACAGATGAGCCGTCAAGTATAATGCTTGTAGTTATCGATTAAGTACCACATTTACCACTCTAATGCTCTCAAGGGTACTTAATCTTATAAAATGATGAATAACTTTTTGAATGATGAATATGATGACTGTTTTTTTAATATAAAAATAGGTAGGTTAACAATTTTCTAAAGTTTATAGGCATGTTCTAAAACAGATACTGAAATGGTAGGCATAAAAAGATGTACCGTATCTCTAATGTCAACCCTATTCATGTTGCGAAAGCTATGCAAATGCGTGTGGTCTGCCCCCCCCCCCCCCCCCTCCGCCAACGGCTCCCCACCCCTCGCGCGTCACCAGCACGCGGACCCACTCTCCTGCGACAGGCAGCGCTAGATGTAAAGGTACAGAAGGCCAACTCCAGACATCTAGCTAAAACAGGCACATGCACACATAGACGCAGGAATGTGCAAGATTTGATTTTTATTAAGAAGTTAGTAACAGGCTCTGAACTGTCCCGATTTGCTCAATAGAGTGATATTTCATGTACCACATAATCTGTCAAGAAGTTTTAATAGGAGGCATTTCTGCATGGCAAGATGTCAGCGTCCACTGTTTAGAATGTACGCTGCATACAAAGAGCACGAAGTGGACATTGGTGCCGATTCTCTTGTCACAAATGCCTCTAAACTAGACTAAAAATCACCAAAATTTAATTTACTCCTGTCAAACGATGATTTCCCATTCTGAAATAGAATAAAGTGGCACAACTTAACTATATTTTACTTTGACAGCACTGATGGTACTGAGATTTTAATTTAGTGAAAATGACAATTTTGCTATTCTGAATTTGACGTTTTTCACCTAAAATGTTAACTGTCTAAACTAAATCTGACCATTTTTAATCGCGACTAAAAATGGTGTGGAATAGTATTAGTTGTCAAGTTGTCATGAACTAAAATTCACACGAACACCTCGACTTCAGGTGCAGAAACAGTAGTATATTTTTTCTTTTCTTTTGCTTATAAAATATCTCGAAAATGGTGTGTCCTATCGCAAAAATAATGAAAATTTCGACCCCCTTAAAAACAATTATAAGTACCCCTAATACTCAACACGTAGGTAATATTTATTTTTCTCCATACAAAAAGTGAAAAATTACATTATTATAAAACACGTCGAGGCTGCCACCACTGCGCGCCACCGGCTCTAAAAAAATTCACGGGGTAGGGCAAACAAGTATGTACCACGTGGAGTCGCGATTGTCAAATTCGATTTTAATTGTGTCAAAATAACTTTTAAATTTAGAGATTTTTTATTGCAGAATAGCTTTAAGATTCCCTTAACCAAAAGTAAGGAATTTTAGTGATAGTTTAGTTAGTTTAGTTCGGTGTACAAGAGAATCGGCACCATTGACCTGTTTCACTCATCAGTAACTGCTCTACAAAAGCCACGCTTGTCTCTGTTCCGGCCAGATATTAGAATTGAACATTTCATTAATTATTGTTCGACCATTTCATGAAATGGTTGTATTTCGTGAAATAGAACATTGTGAAATAGAACTAACATAATATGTGAAACTATATAATACATATGCAAAATTATTTACATTACACAACCCTAAACATAATTTAAATTATAAATTAATAGTCATAATGCTAGCACACGCCAATATACCAACCAAAAATATCGAGAACTGTACTCAAGCAGAAATTAAAAAAAACTAAAGACTAAACGTAAACAACGAGGTAAAATACATAAACAGTTAATTACGAGTACTAACCAGTCTTACCAAGGGGTATCGTATTACCCAGTTACTGGGTTGTGGAGGTCAGATAGGCAGTCGCTCCATATAAAATACTGGTATTCAGCTGCATCCGGTTAGACTGGAAGCCGACCCCAATATAGTTGGGAAAAGGCTAGGCAGATGATGAGTTAATTACGAGTACTAATAACAATAACATCACCATGGTCAGCAAGACGACCAGTCACCACAAGCAGCACTCGTTCACGAGCATAAGCGCAAAGATCAGCCTTTAGCACCCTCGCCATATTTGAGGGAAGGAGGCAACCCGACCCCCGACGCTACCGCAAGCAGTGACATCTAAGGGAGCATGACGAACTTGCTGCCGGTTGCTCAGGCAAAAAATAATATGATCAACTGTCGAGGTCGCTAGCTAACCACATACTGCAATACAACTCATGAAAATCATTCAAAAGAGTAGATTATGTCAACAAAAAAATTAAAAATAAATTGACTTATAAAGTCAAATAAAAATAAACAATTATATAAACTTATATAACCTGTCAATAGGTAAGCTAATTCTGGAGAAAGAACATAAACATTGTCTTGAGTTAATCACAGAGACCAACTATTCTTATCATTTAAGTAGTCGTTGATAGTATAGTATGCCTTTGAACAAAGGTTGGATTGAAAAAATACTTGCATCAATTTTTCTACACTAATTTAACCATGGATACCCTACATTAATGATATGGCCAAACGTCGACTGACATATCATTAAACGTTAAGGTCAGTTTTAGCTGGCCATTTCATGAAATGATAATTTCTAAGATCTAGCTACGACATCTCTAGTCTTAAAATAAACTGGCCAAGTGCCATTCAGACCATGGCCAATGAAGGGTTCCGTAGTTGGGATGAATTGATCGCCAGACAAAACTTAACATTGTACCTCGTTGAAAAAAAATTCTCGCATACGGAATGTATGGTTAAACATGTTTTTGCAACTGCAAATGTAAGTTGGTCGATTATTACTCGTTAACCTGTAAAGCCTACTTAACTTACTGCCTTGTTTGCTTAACTTCATTATACTCTTATAATACTACCGCCGTGAATTTTTTCACGTATCCAATAAGCATCGGGCAATTAGAGTTTACCTCGCGAACGACATAATATGAGACTATCCAACATCAATCGTTGGGCAGTTGCCCACCAGACACGACACCCGTCTGGTGAAAGAACACAGAAGCCTGACGGAGCCATCATACCTCTAAATTGGTGACCCAGACGTGATGAACGTCAGCACAGCCTTCGTGCAACTACTGCAAGGTGGCGTCATCATCATCATTCCCGAAGCTTTCGTGAGGCGAGTCACACAGCCAGCCAGCACCCTCGGCTTCAACGGGTATCCTGGCCACCAGCATGCAGCGAACACGCATTCCTGGTCATCATCTCAGCTTCATCAGCAACCTTCGCACAGCACCTGCACTTTCGGCCGGTCTCACAAAAAGAGCTCTTTCTACACTCTCCCGGTCGACGCCAGCAGTCAGTCACAACCCGGCGCTATACCACATCCTCACACTCACTGGATCATAACGCAGCGCCACCCCTACTCACTGGCGAATCATCGCAATCACCACAATCAGCGCACAGTTCCGACTCACCGCGAACTATACGGCACCCGGTTCCGACTCACTGGAACCACAGCTGGAACTGTGAAGCATCGCTACAGATACAACACTCAGCCCACTACCGACCTCCGCTCCGGTCTCCGGAGGGGAGTGATGTGGCGACATCTACATCACCACATGCGAACTACGTATCAAAGACCTGATGTCACACAAAATCCTGACGTCACACAAATCCTGCATCTCGCAATTAGAGCGCGAACGACATACCTATAGAAGACTAACCGACATCAATAGTTGGGCAGCTGCCCGCTAGATACGATAGTCGGAGGATCCTCCCTTTTATATCCTCTGTGAGTGAACTTTACACCCTGTTCCTCATACCTCTAACACCTAAACCACATACCTCTAAAACTCTAACAAAAATTTGCACTTTATAGCTTAACATTTCGCAAACGGATACCTGAATGAAAAAATGGTTTTCACACACCCACAAATTATTTTTGAACGACCTTTCCAACGACGAGGAAAAAAATCCCCACTTTACGTGTAGGACCTAAACGTAAAGTGGGGATGTTTTTTTTTTCCAAAAAAATGTATGGGAGAAAATGTTTTTGCAAGTGCAACATCATAATGATTTTATTTTACCACTTTTTCGGCGTCATTAACATGCAGCCAAATTACAGCTTACTAGTACTAACAGTTGAGATAAGCCTCGGACAGAGACAGACGGACATGGCGAAACTATGTATAAGGGTTCCTTGTTGACTACGGAACCCTAATTATCAAAAATAAAATCTAATTTAATTTAATCTAAGAATGTTATTTTAAAATTTAGCTTTTAATATTTTGTTTTTAATCTAGACTACTTATACCCAATTATTATTTACTATCTGCGTATAACTATGATGCTGTGCTTTTCTATAAGTAATGAGACGCTTAGACTTAAGTTTACAATGTGCTAATTGTAAAGTAATAGCTCCTTAGTGTACTCACAAACGAACGATACAGGCTATTCGGCGGAAGTGCCCTGTCTCGCTGTACGTAACCGCGTGACTGTCGCCAGTTGTGTGGAGCCGACCTCTGTGTGTACGCACTGTGTAGTGCGGGCAGGCGGGGCCGACAGATGGCGCGGACACGCCTGGGTAATGTGCGCACGCACTTCCTGCATGTTGCTAACATTCGGCGGTTGAGCGCCTGAATGTTAAACACTGACACTTTTATCTGAACGGCCGATATGGGACTGCAAAAATACTGAGCAAATACTTACGTAAATGGTGTGAACATGTTAGTATGTCCTCTAATCCTCTCCAGCCCGACGCCGACGCCAACAAATGTGAACTCAAAAGTCTCATTGTATTCCTACTTCAGAGCGCAGTCCAGAAGGTCCGGATTAAATCAGACAACATCTGATGTCTTAGTCTTGAGACAGAGTCAACGACGACGTTATAAATATAGAAAGTGTTTTCGTTGCTGTAGTTTAGTGTTTTCGTGACGTCGCGGTCGTCGTAGCATTGACAAAGCACTGTCGTAGCGGCGCGGCGGCGACGTAGCAGCGTTGTAGCAGCGTCGTAGTAGGGGCGTCGCCGCCGTAGCAGCGCCGTAGTGTTGCCGTAACGTCGTCGTAGCACTTTGGTACCGTTTCGCGTTGCGTCGAAACGGCGTCGTATTCTCAATAAATTATACACTCACTACATCGAGTGTTCAAAATATCGAATGTTTGTTTATCGACTGCTTTGGCTTCAGACGAATGTGACACCTTGCTGCCTGAATGTCAGTGTCTCCAACAAACCATGGCTAAATAAAATGTGCCGAGCACATCGCGCCTTGTATGAAGTGAGACTTCTGTGTGATGCGAATGTGACGCTATGACATGACAATATTATTATCGCCTCAACTGATCGCCACGGCACGGATGGAAAATGTTTTAGAAATCGTTTAATTTTATAGCACGGATATTGTTCTTTTTATTTGTTCCGTGGCCACTTTTAATGTTGCCCGCCACAACATGAAAGCTTTATCTTGGTTAAAACCCGTTTGTTTTATTGCTAAAAGTTTTGGGTCTCAAATTAATAGCTATCTTCACCTCGGTATGTTCACATTGACCTAAGACGGGTTCGTAGGAGTTGTTCCACAGCCATGTCGGCCATCAGTGGCGCCTTGCGTGCGTCGTCCGAGTCAGCGCCACGGCGGATGCCGCACGAGCATGCGAGCATGCATGCATGCGCGGCTCACTCCGGATCGTCGTGTGCTCGTGCCGCGCTTACTTAGAATAACGCCTGCAGTGAACGGCTCTTTTTTTGTCGGAGCTAATTGATGGCAGTGGTCGTCTCCTTGAGAGCACGTAACTGCCGGTGATAAGAGTGATTTGCTGAGCTATCAGCGGCCGTAACATAAAACGTAAGGGCGTCGACCCGTGTCCGGCCGCCATCGTTACCCCGCCCCCCGCCCCTCGCCCTCTCTTGATCATGGCACGACCACCCGCTACCCCGCCGACGACTACGCGGTGATTTTGAGAAAAGCCGGCAATTACTGACTTCACTTTGTGTTAATTACGTAGTCTGCGCGCGGCCGCTCACGTTAATACACGATTTTGACTACACAGTATGTTAATATTTATGTGTGTGCTGTGTGCTACAGCGCTGCATACATAACAATAAAGTAGTCGATGATAAATGTTGCCAGTTTGGCGTTCCGTGACAATGTATGTTTGCTCAAGTATTTAACACAGTTGCATGTTGATTTTATAATTTGTATAAGATATATTTGGAATACGTACTATTAATGCGGGTACAGCATATTTGATTATTGAAAATATCCTTTAAGAATACCCGTCTACAATCAGGTAGGTGTACGTATGCTGGTACTTTGATCAGTGTCACAAAGGGCGAGCAGGAAATGCTGCACAGTTTTTGTCAATAGCCTGCAGCGGATGCGCGGGCGCAGCGCTCCTGCCCCACCCCCGCCCGCGCCCCTGCCCCGCGTCCCCGCACGATAATGATCCACTTGTGTCGCTGACTGTAAGTACTTTAATCGCTACCGAACAAGGTTCCGCCTCTTCCTGCACACAACACAAGGTGAGTCCGTTATGTCAGTTGAACAGACTTGAACAACCACGCATGTATAAGCACTAGGTAGGTACCCACACTACCCGCGCCGGACGAAACTTAATGAACGTTTGTTTTGTGCAGCCATTCATTTATTTGAGGATGAATTTATCACGTTCGATAAGTTAGGTTCCCGACCTCTGAGCTCTGCCACAAGGAGAACGTGTGGCTTCAGCACTCATTAATGTAATGCTCCCTCCAGTTAAGATATTCTTTATGTGATATAGCAGTTCCTACATTCTGTGCAAATCAAGACATCATTTACATTATAACTGTCGTGGCCAGATCTTAGAATTGATCATTACATGAAATAGAACATTTACAGCTGGTCACACGCCAGATCATTGAATACTCAACGTTGGACGATGTGAACAGAACGCTCGACTACTTCATGATGTGGCCAAACATTAGTGATCATATCGTCAAATAGTTATATTAACCACCGGTAGAGGCGTTGATTGAGGAGCTCGTGGCTAAGTAATAACTGCCGCACTGGTCGATCCATCAGGTTAAGCTACGCTTGCCGGGGTTGGTCTGTGGATGGGTGACCATCTTTACATACCGAGACTCCTCCGTGCCTCGGAAAGCACGTTAAGCCGTTGGTCTCGGCTGTCATTCGTGGATCTTTGACAGTCGTTACGGGTCGTCAGAAGCCCGAAAGTCTGACAACCAGTCTTAACAAGGGGTATCGTATTACCCAGTTACTGGGTTGTGGAGGTCAGATAGGCAGTCGCTCCATGTAAAATACTGGTATTCAGCTGCATCCGGTTAGACTGGAAGCCGACCCCAATATAGTTGGGAAAAGGCAAGGCAGATGAGAGGCGTTGATGTCGCTTTGTTTTTTTTGTGCATCACGGCGGCGGCATTCAACAAATCAAACAAAGTAGGGCGACCACGCAAAAAATTCGACGGACTTTTATTGGATTTACAAATATGATATTAGGCGTTTACTTAAAATTAGTTTTAAAAATAAAAAAATTCAATCCGAAATGGGTTAGGTTAGAACTGTGACAGACCCCTCCGCCCTCCCCAGGGCGGAGGAAATCCATGAGGATTTCCCAATTATTTTTTTTTTTTTAATTCACTGACCAACCGCCCGCCAGCCGAGTGAGCGCTACTTCCAGGTTGGTCGCAGTTACTTGCCAAGTTTTACTAAACCTTTAAAGCATTTATTTCAATTAAACCACGGATTACAGGTACCTTACACCATGGATAAGGTATCCATGGTATATGATACCCTATTAATGATATGACACATATTACACACACACACACACACATACACACACATATTTATAATTAACATATTTTCTTTCTTGTTATATGGCCAAACGTCGACACACATATCATTAAACGTTGACTTTTAAACGATATGGTCAAGTTTAGCTGGCCATTTTTAATGAATCACAACCATTTGATGAAATGGTCGAACACAGTCATTATAAAATGAACAATTCAAAGGTTTGGCCACGACATAACCATTACTAATAGGTATATAATTTTCGTAATGTACAAACATAATTATGACGTAGGCCTGTAGTCTGCAGTTATCAGAACAGAAATAGACACTACAGCTAAAACAACAGCGAAAAACAATTGGATGTACAATGTTACATGTACAATGATGGTCTAAATGTTTATCAAATAGTCTCCGCTGGCAGTTGACGTGTGTATCTATCAAAACAACACATATTTCAGCCGAACATCATGATAACAAAACTGTTTGTACAAAAATATCATAATAAATTGTTCCCACGCAGCCGCATGCCCGTCGCCCACCGACGACGTCGCCGTGTGCCCGACGCGACGTGGCGCGACGTCCGGCGCGGCCGAGCCGCAAGAGTCAAGACGCACCAACGGCTGATCGGTCACCGGCCGCCATGTCCGCATACGATCAGACGAACATTAACCCACATATAACTATGTATTCAGTGCAAACAAAAAGATAACGATGATACTTTGAGAACCACTATCTATGAGAACATCTCCAAATTTTAAATTATTAATTACAACGTTGCGAGACGCCCATTATGTATGCCACTAAATGTTGGGATTATTTTTTGCAGAAAGTTGTCAGTTGTAAATAAAATAAAAATACTATCTATGCCGTTTGTGTTGAAATTAAAAAGATAACACAAGTAAAACTGAAGAACTCCCAATCAAAAAGTTTGCAAAATAGGTTATTTAAGTACCTAAGTAAAAGGTTTGTCAAAAGAATGAAGGATTAGAAAAAACGTGTGTGCGTGTAAGCTCAAAGAGTATACAAGAATACATTTACAGCCCCTCCCCCCTCCTGCCTAATGTAACACAAATGAAAATTGTTTCATGGTAATACGTATTAGATCATAATTATGGACTTGTCTTTGAGAATATAATTGGATGCAGTAAAGTGCATCGCACGGCCGAAATATCTAGTTCGAAGTGTGAAATATGTAATAATGTGTGTTATTTACGAATCCTAACTATATAACATAACATAACATCACGCCTTGTTTCCCCGAAGGGTTGGGCAGTAAACCCAACGGTTGGGTTGGGTTAATAATAGGTTTTTACCTATGTAGGTAGGTAATTGTAGATTCTATAACCAGCATTTTCAGATTTAATTATCTGTGGATTGGCGCGTAAATGAATGAATGAAAAAATGAATGAATTTTATTCGAGACGTGTTAATTTAATTTCAAATTCAGTCATTTATTTTTAGATAGTTTTTTGTTTTTGTGACATTGTGGTAGTTTTTGGCGCCATGGATAAACTGAAAATTCGTACAATTTACGAATATGAGTTCCTACGTGGAAATACCGCTGCGCAAACAACACGAAACATTAACGACGTATACGGGCCTAACACTGCTTGCATAAACACGGTCCATTATTGGTTCAACAGTTTTAAATCTGGAAATGTTGAGTTGAAGAACGAGCCTCGCGGTCGGCCGGTAACCATTGTCGACAACGACGAATTGAAGGCGATAGTGGAAGCGGATCCAACTCAATCTACGGCTGAGCTTGCTGCGGGCCTTGGAGTTAGTGTCAAAACAACATTAAAGCACTTGCGTCAAATCGGAAAGATAAAAAAGCTAGAAAAGTGGGTGCCACACGAACTAAGCGACCAACAGCGAGATTTACGCGTCGAAGCATGCATAGCACTACTGAATCGGCATAGAGACGAGGGAATTCTTAAAAGAATAACCTGCGATGAAAAGTGATCCTGTACGACAACCGTAAGCGTTCGTCTCACTGGGTGGACCCGGGTACAGCAACTAATCAGTGCGCAAAAAAAAAGATTACTCATAGGAAGATGATGGTGACCGTCTGGTGGACCAGTGCCGGACTTGTACACCACATCTTCTTACCGAATGGCACAACAGTGACGGCAGATGTCTATTGCCAAGAATTGCAAACAATGATGGAGAAGCTCGTAATACAACAACCAAGACTAGTCAATCGCTCTTCCCCATAGCTTCTCCACGACACCGCGTTTTTTTTGTGTCTTCTTTTCAAAAAACTTAAGGGATTGGAAATATAGTCATAGTGCGTATCTTGAATTACATTTAGTATTTATTTAATTAAAATCGGCCCACTCGGTCTAAAGTTATTACAATTTAAAGAATTTGAATTTAAAGTCAAAAACTAGGTGACCTTTCTTACATGTAGGTAAATGGCGGAGTAGGGCACTAGAGTAGGTATTACAAATTAATGGTTATAATATTTATATGAATAATTAGTATTTTAAGGCAGTTAGAATCATATAAACCTGTTGTTTTTTTTTTTTAACCTAAAGTGTGAGTAGGTCTTGCGCCCTGGGGGCCTATTACGAACTTTTAAATAACCAGGCAAGTTCCAGGCAATTCATTTCACTGGCTGGATATATTTCGTATTATGACATCGGTAATTCTGACCGACTTCACGCTGGCTAGTTTGTCCGTGGCTGGCTTGAAATTCTCTGCCGTAACGTTCAGAAACACAAATAAATATTTATCGGTAAGTTACGGTTGTATTTAGATCACGTATTTTATGATAAAAATAATAAATATATCCTAATATAGTTACTAAAAGTAGGTGAAAATATGAAGGCAATGTTTATTGTGCTATACAATTCATTTTTATTTATTTTTTCCGTGTTTGTAAATTGTAACGCGAGATTCTTTTAACAATAACTTTTCCGAACGTATTCCACTTGATGTTAAACGGGGAATTTGACAACTTCATTCTTGGAAAATGTTTATTGTTGCAATTAATAAAATAATACTATCGTATTGTTTGTTTATTACTCTCTATATAAAGTACCACGAAAGTTATGCTGATAGTTTTCTTAGATTACCGCGGTGTAGTGCCCAACGATTTTTTTCCAGAGGGATAAACAGTGATTATAGAGTATTATTTAGGCATTATGAGGCGTTTTCGAGAGAATATCCGCTGAAAACGGCCCAGATTTGTGGAACGACAATTCATAGATTTTGCACCATGATGATGTACCATCACACAAAGCCATCATTGTGCAAGAGTTCTTAGCCAAAAATTCAGCAAATGTCATCGACCAAGCGCCGTATTCACATGGTATGGCTCCGTCTGACTTTTTCTTGTTCCCGAGGCTAAAATTACCTCTTCGAGGAAGACGTTTCGAGTCGATTGAAGCTATAAAAGAAAATTCGCTGAAGGAGTTTTAGACCATACCTCAATCAGCTTACCAAAAATGTATGGAGGACTGGGTCAAGCGCTGGCGTAGCTGTATTGCAAGCGAAAGGGCCTACTTTGGAGCCGACAAAATAAATTTTGACAAATAAATTACTTCTTAATGGTTTTATTGAACAATTCCCAGTACTTTTTACACAGAATGTATTATGTCCCTTCGCAAGTAAGTACCTACTCGTTTCAGAGTATAAACAAAAATATGGATAATGAATGGATATGGTGGTGTGGTGTTTTTACTAAATATCCAGTTTTCAACATGTTATATTTACCTATAACCGTAGCCGCGAGGCACACATTCCTGCTGGTATCATGCAACGCAGTTTTACACTTTTTATTTTGTATTCTTTCCTTTTATCTTATTTTTTTTTCTCTTTCTACTTGTGTGCCTTTCTGTGCCAAATAAATGTATTTTCTTTCTTTCTTTCTATCATGGTAATATTTTGTAATTATCATGGTGCACCATTTATTAAGCTGTTGAAATTATTATAGTTCAATGGATGAGAGTTATCGCCCTCGGCGGAGCCTAACTTATGTTTAGTTTGAAACATTGTAGGAGTTTTTCAATTTTACCGTTATTTTGGTATTTTGATCAGAAGTGCCACTTTCCGGAGTTTCCAGAAACTCGAACGGTACATATTCGTCACACGTGATATTTTCTCTGAATAATTTCGCCAAAAATATCCAAAACCATTCAATAAAAACTCCTATGAAGTAGCGGAAATTGACTGGATTGTGAGGTTACTTAATATCAGTTTTAATATGTCAAGAAATGTCAAACGAACGTTCATAATACGGTATTTCCAGCCAATAGTCGGGCAGAAGCCGGCCAGGGTGTCACGTGACCACTGACTGGCTTGTTTGACGAGTTCATAATACGAAATTGCAAGGCAGTTCTGTTTACGCCGTAAACTGCCTGGAAATAAGAGTTCATAATAGGGCCCCTGAGCGTTCCGTCTCAAAGCTGTGCTTTCTCGGCTGCCTGAATTTCCAAATTCGTATTGAAGGACAAACTTAACTTTTCAACTGAAAAATAACTGTTAATAGAGTAATGAAATACAGACTACTAAGGTCCGTATTACAGAAGGAAACTCAAGTATTGATCTCTGTTTAAAACTAGTTTTAAGTCTGATTTTAATTTTAGAACGTTCCTTGAGCATTGATTCATTGATCATAGTTCAGCTGAGTTTGGCTTTATTTTAGATCGTTACTCAGTTCGCAAATCGAACCCAAGCAGTGATTTGATCTATAATCACCCAAGTGTGGTCGAGACTGCGCTTGAGCATAGATTGTCATGTCCGATTGTCAATTTTTGTTGTGTTCATGCGTTGTTGAGTTATAATATTGTTGTTTTTTTTTAATGATGACTATCAAAATGGACGCAATTAAAGAGGTATATCATTACAGTCATTTGTTTTACGATAATTCAAATAGAAGGTTGAACTTTAGCGTTCCTCTCAGATATTTAATACACAGGCCCCAAAAATTGTGAAAAATCCAAATAAGGTAGGTACAGTTTTTCACGAGATGTGGTGAAATATTTAATTCTACCTATGATATGTCACGATTTAAGAAAAACACTACCGTGGGCATCCCATAGCCCCAGAATTGCAAATTCTTGTGTGTTTACGTTTTTAAGCGACGGCTTCAACAAACCTGATGTTTTCACATACTTGACCGTACATACCTACGTAGTATCTCTATGTAGTGTTTGTATTTGATGTAGGTCTCCCGTAATATTATTATACTCTTTGATGTAGGTACTGACATTTTAAATAAGATACTTATATATGGCCATAGATACAAGTCTTTTAAGTTTGACATAATATTTTTCTTAAAAAATGACTAAACATGACTTCAATAAATTAATGGGGGATTGTATTATTCGGGATCGAAATAATAACGCTGATTTCCTAAATAATTGGGCGCATAAGGTGTATTTTAATCAGAACCAAGTTGGTTAATAAAATAAATTGTAAACGAAAACAGTCTGATGCATAGACAATACACATCTCTCCTTGAGGCTCGATTTGAGTCTCAATTCAGCTGAGTTGATTACCGTTATGAAATAAGATTGATGCTCAAGTACTGATTCTATACTTAAACAGTGATCAACTGATTGAAGATCAAACTGGACTTGAGGAACGTTCTGTAATACGGACCTTAATGTTACTTCAAGACATGGGCTATGAATTGATCCTTATGTAGTTTACTTATTTATTTAGATGTATAAAAATTATGTATTAGGTACCTATGTTTAGGATAATTTTACCTTATTATTTTGTTATTGTGTTTCACGAACTGTGTCCAAATAAATATTATTCTTTCTTTTTTTATCCCAGATGGAAGAACAAACTTAACTTTGCAGTACCTACATATATATAACTATACCTACTTAAATTACCAATTTTCAGATTTTCCTCCTTACCTGACCCTGCTTCTCGCCAAACTGCATGCTGCTGGGCCAACGGGAAGTACCAAATAAACTGTTTTATTTACGAGTGTACAAATATTCGGCTTATATGGCCGTTAATTTTTTTTTTTTTTTTTTAAACGTTGCCCCACACTAGGAATTTCTCCTGTATCGTGGGTGCGTTTACATACATTTAAACTCACATACACAAACAGCTAGACCCGGAACAACTAATTGTAGGTCATACAAATATTTGTTCCGTGCGGGGATCGAACCCGCGACATGCACTTACTATTACTTAACCACTGCGCCTACCGTGCCGTCAATTTTATTGCGTTAACTTGAAAGTTAGGTTTTCGTTACAGCTCCAAGAGACCGTAGATCTAAGTTTTTGATAATCTATTTCAACTTGATACCCCCACGTGTTCCTGTACAAAAGCTCTCGACAGACAACGAAGTCATTCTACATAAGGGCTTCAATTTTTCATTTGAAACCCTACAAACAGATTTATTATCTGCTTGTTACCTTTTCATGCCGTAACGGCTGAACGGATGTAGATGAAAGGTATACGGATAGGCCATGACCTGCGTTAGGACATAGGATACTCTGAGTCCCGGTAGCACGATCCTGTGGGATATTTATCAACATCCACGAGGGCGAAGCCGCGGTCGAAAGCTAGCTAATGAATATTACAATGTAGGTATTTAGTTTGCAATGAGTCAAACTGTTACGTTGTAATATTTCATAACTGTACATAAAGTTGCTGATCATTTTTACCTGACTACGACAAAGCCATAGGTTGTGATGTCGACAGGCTATGTACCTACCTAGCCTGTCGAAATCACAACCTATGGCTTTTATGTATGTTCATCTCATTACTCCTAACCTGCTAAATGATACTTTGCGTATGTAAATGATAGGTACTTCCTGAAAATATATTGGTTATCATCTACCATTATTCATACATAAACCCCAAATAAGAATAAAACATTTCTGTGAATAAAACAATGTATTTTACAGTGACTGTTTTCTCAAATTACAAAATGGCTGCTTATCAAATGGAAATGGATTTTGATAAGCACCCTACACGATCCCTAACCCCAAAATACCTACCTAATTGAAAAAAAAAACTAAAACCCACCTAGGTAACTACTAAAGTAAATAAAAACATCGTTTTTCACACAACTTACCTACTTTTCTTATTTTTGTTCAATAAATAATATTTGGGGAAAAGACTTTTTCCCCAACCTAATATATTATTTTTTTCACATATGGACAGTGGGGGGACAGTTGACTAACAAAAATTAGCACTTTAAATCTTAATATTGCGCAAACGGTTCCCTGAATCCAAAAATGGTTTTCACAAACTCCCAATATTTCAACGAAACCATGGGACAGATGAGAAAAAAAAATGTTGTATGCATTTGTACTTATCTATTGTTTTTCAGCGGGTGCACGGTAGAGCGCCGCAAATTCGATCTTCTAATAAATATCGTTGAATTAAACAGCTCAATTCAATAGAGTTGTTACAAGCAGAAATGCAAGTAACTGCAAGCCGACATGCGCTCCTTGCATCATGGGCGTCTTAATTATCTACCAGTCTACCGAACAACGTTATTGATGTTTTGAAACTACAATATTATAATCACATGAGTCATGAATAATACATAGAGACGAGGTACGAGTAGCTGGCACTGATTGTTTACCGGAACGTATGAATTGATTACAAAACACGCCGAAAACAACGTGTTATTATTATTTCACTGAATTTATATTCATCGTGGTGTTAACTAACGGTACCTACAAATAATACCTCGCGTATGTTAAATATCGTATTAATATTATACATATTTTTTTAAATATTACATTTTAATTGGGTCGTAGAAGTTATTTTAATAATATATTAATTTGATATCACTATAGTAGGTAGGATGTGGTGTACAACGTAACGTAGTTGTTCGTTTATTACCTACCGAATACCAATTACAATCATTGTGGCTCCACAAATCCACACGTCAGTCTCGTATGTGAGTAACGTACGGTATGGACGTAAAAAATCGCGGCGGATTTTATCGCACACTGGATTTTTAACTCTCGGTGTTGAGCCGATCGTTGAGAATCCAACAGTGCAACCCAGCGCTTCAAAAATACACACTGTTGGATTTTCAACTCTTGGCGCTAAGCAGAGCGTTGAAAAACCAGTGCGAAATAAAAAATCGCCCGTGCGATCCTGGGCTAAGACTTTCGTTCGTAGTGGCAGTGCATGACTCAGTGCTATTTAATTACTCTCAAGCCCGACCGATCGCCTACCAGCCGCACTAATGAAATTACCTTTACATTAAAAATATGTAGGTAGCAGCAGGTAGGTAGAGCAAACTTGTTTTCTTTTTAATTACCTACTTTGATATCTCATTAAAATATAATCATATGTAATTATAACGATGTTTTGCACGGCACACAGTGCCACGACGTCGCCGGCAGCCACAGACCACGAGCAGCCAGCATGCAGCACGTCTGTGTGCAGTACCTACACGGACACAAGCGTGAACATCGCCGGCAGCCACAGACCACGAGCAGCCAGCATGCAGCACGTCTGTGTGCAGTACCTACACGGACACAAGCGTGAACATCGCCGGCAGCCACAGACCACGAGCAGCCAGCATGCAGCACGTCTGTGTGCAGTACCTACACGGACACAAGCGTGAACATCGCCGGCAGCCACAGACCACGAGCAGCCAGCATGCAGCACGTCTGTGTGCAGTACCTACACGGACACAAGCGTGAACATCGCCGGCAGCCACAGACCACGAGCAGCCAGCATGCAGCACGTCTGTGTGCAGTACCTACACGGACACAAGCGTGAACATCGCCGGCAGCCACAGACCACGAGCAGCCAGCATGCAGCACGTCTGTGTGCAGTACCTACACGGACACAAGCGTGAACATCGCCGGCAGCCACAGACCACGAGCAGCCAGCATGCAGCACGTCTGTGTGCAGTACCTACACGGACACAAGCGTGAACATCGCCGGCAGCCACAGACCACGAGCAGCCAGCATGCAGCACGTCTGTGTGCAGTACCTACACGGACACAAGCCTGAACAACACGTATTTATTACTGACGTCAAACGACGAAAGAAAACATCTTCATGTGATATATGAAGTCCCGACTCCGGACGCGGCCCCTCTCATCTGCCACTAGAACTGACGACCACTGAAACCTCCGCACTGACGAACTATATAACGAGTTTCAAACATACTCGTGTATTGACTCAACTCATATTAATCATCGGCCGCTGCTAAGCACTTTTCACATGAGTGTTGAAACGAATAACATCCGCGAAGCAATGCATTCGAAATGTATTTATTAATAAATATAGACGAACGAGAGCTGACTAACGGTTGCCTAAATTATTCTGTTCTCACCGTTTCAGCGAGGCGTGAATATACAGCAGATGACGGCAGGGTGAGGTTGGAAGAGAGAATGTGAAGCGGGAGCACCTCGCTTTTATGGAATACAACATATTAAATAGCAGAACAGAACTGGAACAATAGATTGAGAAAAAATAATGAGATGACACAGAAATTCATTATAATCGCTGATAAGTATTGTCAGCGAAGTTAAAGAGAAATCAAAGAACAATATCAGACCGCTTAATAAATACTTAGGTAGTACTACGGGCGAATCTTTTTGTGAACTCAGCGTGCTCAGAAAGTACATACCTACACTAATTTAGATGACTTTCACACTCACGAGTCTATTAATTACTGTTATTGGCATAGGGACTTCTTTATTTTGGATAATTTAATACAATGCATAAACATAACAGTTATTTATTGGAAAAATAACGAATTGGATGCAAAGTTATTCCGTAGTTTGCATAAAACACACCTAGCGGACACTTTGGGATGTTGGCCATCAGACCACTTGGGCAATCACATGCTGTTAATGGCTTCGTGAACAGTTGGACATACAGCCGTGGTCTGATTTCACAATACTCTATAATGTTGATAAATACCTTTACATGACTTTTAAATAAATATCGAAAGCGTATTACTTTCAAATTACAGTAAATGTTTACTTAATTGGATCGTACATTACGCAATGGTCTCTCGAGCAGCCAGCCCGGGTGCTTAACTTGAACTTACTTCAAGTTATATGACCATTTCACGGTAATTGGTCGCCGGTGGTCTAATGAGCAGAACCAGTCTCGAGGCTATATTATCCTAAATGTATGTGGAACTGAAAGTTGAGATAATGTATCGACCATGTAAAGGATCGCATGCGCACGACAAAAATTATCCACTTATTACTCAAATTAGGTATCGTACGGTAAGTACTTAATTTAAGGATTTCTACTTTCTAATTAAACCAGTATTACTTACTTTTAACTATTTGCTTCACTATTAGTTGCTCTATACGCGCTATAAGCTCTCAGATCTTAGTTACATTATTACAGCAGCACATTATGCCCGTGAGCAACTGCTTATGTATGGTAAACGCATATTGCAATGTATTCGTGGTAACTCCGGTAATCATCGTCGTTGTAACATGTTCCCAACGACGCCGACGCATACACGCGCAGCGCTTGTCAAGTTGTCAATCGTTATCATTTATAAGTAGTCTGCCTCCACGAGAAAGTTACAATTTTATATTTCCCCACACCGTGTTGCAAACAGTTTTGTTCATGCTTTTGCCATAAATACTGTAACTAACTTTCCATACTGTTTGCTAATAACTTGAAAGAATCATAAAAGAAAATTCTCGTAAGAGAACCTTTTTGTTTAGGATCCCGACTCCGAGCAACATCCCGATACAATGGACATCTTTGAGTTACGAATTTACGATACAATGGAAGGTATTTCAAAGCTATCACACAATGCGTATGAAAGGCAGCTCGGTGAAGCGATATGAAAAGATTTGCCTTTCGTTCGTAAGGTAAGTTGGTGGGTTTGGGCACGGTGTGGTTTGGGTATTTCTCGTTATCGTTCGCTTCCGCCGCGCGTTTACAAACACGCGCGGCCCGCCCGCCCGCGCCCGCGCATGCAACAGAACAAAAGAAACTTGCATCAACATACGTGTTTAAAAGTGTACCTGGTCTACGACACTTTTTTAGCGGATTCGACACCATGTTTGTAACAACTCGGAAATCAGAATTCATAACACGAGTCGCATGTTCAAGTGGAGCAATTAGCTAGATGGTGCACTGTGGGCAGGTAATGAGCAACATTCTTTGTTTGGGAATATTTCATATCAATTAAGATGTACCTGCACTAGTAAGTATTATTTTCAACCGACTTCAAAAAGGAGGAGATTCTCAATTCAGTTGTTTTTTTTTTGCATGTTTGTTACGCGATTACTCCGCCAATTATGAATTGATTTTGATGATTCTTCTTTTTTTTTGGTAGGATACTTCAGAAGTGGTCCCATATAAATTTGGTCAAGATCTGATGAGGGGTTTTTGAGTTAGCTTCAATAATACGTATTTTTCCCACCTAGTATAAGTATGTGGACGATATTCTAATAGTTCCTGTCACTGTTATTGTGGGGGTTTTGTGTAGGTACCACAACTAAAAAGTGAAAAATAAAATCTTTTTCACAAAAAATAAAACCAACTTCCAAAAAAAACACTATAAAGTGAAAAAAAGAATATGCAATAAAGAATTGAGTATTGAAAAATAACTGATTTCGGAAGTCGGTGGCAATAAAAACGAAAATAAAAATTCAAAGACATCGACTTCCGAAATCAAAGTTATTTTTCACTTCATTTTATTATCAGAGAACGTGGCATACTACAAGTCAGTAAGGCATAAAGGCTCGTGCAGACTAGCGCGACGCGACGGCGCGACGCTACTCGAACAATACCATTTCTAAGAAAACTTCACGGTATAACAATAGCCGGTGTCGCGTCGCGCTAGTTTGAACGAAGCTTAAGAGAGAACAGGGGCTGCGAGGAATTTGAAAAATAGGTATTAGAAGAAACTATTGCCGTCGCGCTGCTCCCGAAAAACCGAGTTAAACCCCGTAAAGTGCGATAGGGACAACTGCAGCTCAGACCGATTATATCACAACATTTTTGACGAAAACGACGTTTGGCATTCTCCTTTTTTCTCCTCGAAAAATAAGCCGAATTAATATTTTTTTACATTTAAATTTTAAGAAACAGTATGTCTAGGTTCCTATTATTTTATTTTATAACTTTCCGAATTAGTCTGTTAGTCCTCTAATCACGGCTGTAAAAATGGGGCATTTTGTAATTTTTGGAGGATCATAGTTTCCTTGCTTATTAATTGCTGAAAGAAAGGAAATGACAGGGACATGCCTATAGACACCCTGATTTTATTTTAAAAAAAATGACAGCTCTAGAGGCATTATTCAGGAAGAAAAACGGGGAATACGTTTGTATGGAGAATCGCGGGCCCTGTTCCCTCTTAAGTCGCTGCTGAAGCAGCTTACCTATTTTGGGGTTTCCGGTCATCTTTATCTTCTGGTTTAATTAATGTTCAACGGACCGTGAATTTTACGGGGTAGGTACAGTCTGTTGTCAATATTATCTGACCCACCCTAAAAACAAACGAATTTGGACCCTCTGACATTAACAATAAGGTTTATTCAATTTAAATGAGCTTAACAGACAAGCGACGACGGCTTGATGAACAAATACAATAATAATACAGACACGCAAATTTGATCTTTAAAACGTTAGCGTTAGGTAATATGTTATAACTACTTGTTATAATATAATTAGTGTAATAACTTATTTTAATAACTATCTTCAAGTAATTCTGGTCTCGTGGTCTAAATATAAGACTGGGAAAAACAAGTAGCGAGATCAAATCCTGCGACAAAATAATTGTTTTGATTTTAATTTAGAATTTATTACAAAACCATTTCTTGTTTATTGTAAAGAACTATAGACGGATAACCTTCAAATATAAACTTTCTAAAATGGTAATATTTTCGCATAATTTGTAATAAGTGGGTAGTTGAAAAATAAATATTCGTATTCATTATAAAACCTAAGGGTATGCAGTGACTACGCGCAAACATATTTTACCTTGTCTTACTATATTGCAAAAACAACGTCTCTTTAGAATTTTTTATTTTCTGTTTTATGTAGTTTTTTTATTATCATGTGTGTTTTTATTTATTAAAAAAGGAACTGATAATAGGTGGACTGTGTTTTTGAACCTACATGTTGTTCGTCGCCAATCCAGCATCAAACCGCTAAGCCACAAGAACTTGTTAGAAACGTGCGAAATTAAAGATTGGGTTGTAATTATGTAGTGTGACTTAAAAGCTTTTCAACTTTAATATTAACGAGATAATGATTAAAATAGCATAACAAAATGATACATAATGCCTGTGGCTCCGACAATGTTGGGTGGGGTTAACCTTAACGTTACGTGTTAAAGATCAAATTTGCGTGTCTGTATTATTGTATTTGTTCATCAAGCCGTCGTCGCTTGTCTGTTAAGCTCATTTAAATTGAATAAACCTTATTGTTAATGTCAGAGGGTCCAAATTCGTTTGTTTTTAGGGTGGGTCAGATAATATTGACAACAGACTGTACCTACCTACTCAATGGATTCAGGTCTTCACATTATAAATATAAGACAGTATTCTTATTACATACACGGTATTCGTAAGGGTACGGGCTGGGCTCGGCGGGCTCCCACTGATGATGTGATTCTCTCATCCTCATATGCAGGAACACAATTCGAAAGATTACTACTATGATAAGATTGATAAGTCACTGGTGTGTGGCAAGTAGGTATGTCCACATTTTTCAAGGTGCACTCACAGCAAATTAACTGAAAAACCATATCCTCAATAGAATAGCAATTGGTTAAAATACTTATCTGTAGACTGTTACTAACTGTTGGTTGACCTAAACTAAACAAAGAAAAATAATCGGCTATTTAAGCTTCGTGCAGACTAGCGCGACGCGACACCGGCTATTGTTATACCGTGAAGTTTTCTTAGAAATTGTATTGTTCGAGTCACGTCGCGCTGTTCTGCACGAGCCTTTAAAATAAATACATACTATTGGTACCTACCATAGCAAACTCAGATATGGTTTTTTTCCAATTAACCTTTTAACGTCACGGAACACGGTCAGAAATAAACTAACACCTATTCAATATAGGTACCTACCTACCCACATGACGGGAACGGTCGAGTTATAAATCAAAACTAAACTTGTGATTTTTGCGTTATTTATTTACCTAATCTATTAGGGTTTTCACGCGAATTGAGCGCGGGCGCAGGTCGGTGCCGTAAACTCAAACTCAAAGCATTTATTTCAATTAAACCATTGGCACTTTTGAATTGTCAAGGAGTCGTTCAGTCAGAACAGAAATATGAAGCTAGTTGCCCATTCCATAGCTTAGTAGGTACCTATAGAGAAGAACGGGCAAGAAACTCCACGGACACTGTTTTAAATAAAATAAAATGTTACAAAATATTGGTTACATCATTCATGTTGAAATTATAAACACGTTAAAAATGTCCGTAATACAAAATAAAAACAAAGAACGAGGCGAGCTCGGGCCAATGAGGTCAGTCCAAAGGTACATTTCTCCTTTCATTCGTTGAAAAGCCTCCAGTCTCCTGCCCTTGAAGACTAACATTTCTTAGGCACAAACACTTCTTCAGCCGATTACAGATTATGGCGACGCCTGCAACCTGGTTGCTACTGAGGAGCTATTACTCGTAATCAAGCTTGAGCGCTCGCAAAACTTGTGCATTCGCTTTGTTTTCGGTCTTCGACAGTATAACCATATTTCTCATCTACGCAAGAAACTCGCTGTTTTGGCGATGGTGAATTGGGATGGCTCTCAATCCACCTTCGCAGGAAAACTCGGATTGTATGCCTCCTCTTCAACGTCTTTACACAACACAACCCGTCTTATCCTTCCTACCTGTGTGAGCGTTCGAACATGATGCATGGATCAGCACCGTTCAGCTCAACAATTTTAAAGGGAGCTAAATGATTCAACACACTCGCCACCATCAGCGAAACATCTGAGTGAGCATGGCATACAGCCGCCAGGGCACATTCAAGTCAATGAGACATTGCCCGCTAAATGGTAGCTCTTTAGTACATAATCATCACACCTGTGCTATGCTCTGGTAATGTTAATACTTCCGATGAAGAGTGGTTTTATGTGACCGTCGCTTACCTACACTTAGGCGGTGGTCGGCGCCAGATTAAGTTCGCGCCACAAGTCAAATAAATCACCACTTAGCGCTAAGTTAGCGCACCTACTTATTCCTAATCTTAATAACCAAGATCTCATCTCTGAAACGATCACACGTTAGTAAACATTCGCAATTATTTTTATTCAGCAAACAGCGAAGGTACCTACGTAGATACTGTTCGTTAAATCGGTATCGTACTGTTCAAATTGGTGTCGTCGTAACTCACTGTGAACGCCTGCCATTAATTTCGTCCTACCCGCGGCCGTAGTTTAATAATCCGTGAAAATGTATTACAATTTCAGTGGACTGCAAATTCGAAATTCGCATTCAATAGCGAGCGTGGAGCGAAGGTGTCGGAGTGGAGGTACTTGGATTTGCGTCCTTTAATTACGTGAGGTGACGTCGACGTCGCGACGCGCCTCGGTGGCGGGCTATCTCAGTCGCTATCAGCTGTTGTGTGCCCCGCCCCGCGCCGCCGCCCCGCGCTCCAATCAGCTGATCGCAGTAGGTCGCGGCGCCGCGCTACATACCTACCTAGCTAATGCAACGCGCTATTTACGGGTTAGTCCCGCTATGGTATGGTCCCGGTATGGCACCCTCTTAAAATACCTATCAAAAAGTCCCGCTATGGTACCCTTCAGTTTTTGGTACTGTTGTAAAGAAAAGTTATACAATGCGTTAAGAAAAAAATAGTATAAATAAAAAATATCTTTTCTTAACTATTATAGTTAAGCAAGATAATATTTATTAATACTATTTTTTAAACAAATCACGCTCGGTAATTGTCGTTTCACTTCAGGTAGTTACCTGACCAACCGGTTTTTTCGTAAAACAATAGAGACGAGCCCTTCCTCGAATTCGTATCTAGCTCTTCCCTTTTGTTTTTATGAAAATAGAGAGAGACAGTATTATTCCGGGTTTAGTTTGCTATTTGCAGCTGTACTTTTGCGATATGAGTAATTAGGATAGCTTGTTAGTTTATCTATTGCAATGTCTGGGTCAAGTAGTTCACGTGGTGTAAATTTAATAATTATTGACAGTCGACGCGGTGGAAAAACTTTATTACGTGCCGGACATAAATATATTAAACGCAGAGAAAATAAAAATTCAAGTACTTGGCATTGTGTAAATAGGAGAAATAGTATTAAATGTAGTGGATATATAACTATTGAGAATACCAATAATACAATAATTAAAGATTATAAACACAGTGATCAGTGCGTGCCACATTTTGAAGACAATGAAGTTCAAATGGCTATAAGTGAGTGCAAAAAAGAAGTAAATTCAAATTACGGATCAGTACAGAAAATTTTCGAAAAACACATGGGTAACTTAAAAGACAAAGGGTTACACCTTACAGGAAATGTTCCTGACTATAAAAAATTAAAAACAGTATTATACAGACACCGAAATAAGTCGTTGAACGTACCAAAAACACAATTTAAGAATGTGGAAGAAATTATAATACCAGAATAATTTAATAAGTATGTATTGGCTGATTATTGTAATGAAGACTGTAATCGAATAATTATATTTTCCTCGACAGAAGTAAAGGAATATATAAAATGTGTAACGCATTACTTTGGTGATGGCACTTTCGACGGCTGCCCAAACCCATTCGAACAAGTTTATGTCATTCATGGAGACATGGGAAGCACTGAGTTATCCACGAATGTAGCACCATTATTTTATATTCTGTTAAAAAACAAAGAAGGGAAAACTTATGAAAAAGTTTTCGAATTGATTAAACAAACTTTGCCTGAATGGCGTCCATCGAAATTTACCTTCGATTATGAAATAGGAGTAATAAATGCAGCAGCGAAGATTTTTCCTGATATCAAAATAAATGGATGTAACGTACATTTTCAAAAGAACGTTATCAAAAAAGCGAAATCTTTAAATCTCATGGAACACGAAGAGTCCTCGAACCATGTTAAGCAATGCATAGGCTTGGCGTTTTTGCCAAAACAAGATATTGAAGACGGCTGGCTGCATATAATGGAAAATAGGTATAATATCTTGGTTACTTTCCAAAATGATGTTTGAGTACTTAACTCTAATTATATGGCAAAAAAGTAAAGAACAACAATATCAGTAAGGACCTGTTAATTTCATTGCTTTACAAGTACGAACGTTTAATAAGTATTTTTTTCAGTTTCGACGATGAAGCTATGACCAAATTCAATGACTATTTTGTCACTCAGTGGCTTGAATATCCAGACCTCATTTGGTGTTGCCATAATGAACGCCATAGAACAACTAACTTGGCGGAATCATGGAATGGCAGATTCAACAAAATTATTGGAAAAAATCCCAGTTTATTATTGTTTCTGCAAACAATTGGCAACGACACATGTCACTTTGATATAAAACAAGCCAAGTAAGTTGTATTTTTTAGACAATATTTTTAAGCAGATATAATATTTTTAAAAGCAGATATATATTTTTTTACATAATACGAGTACATAGAAGAATTTGAAAATGGATTTGATTTTATTTATTTTGGTAGATATTATTGGTTGTCGCCTTCTATTACAGACGGTTACTGAAAAAAATATAGCTTAACTTAAATAACTGATGATTTTTGTTATAGCTTTCGACTAAAAAGATCACCTATAAATTCAAGAAAAAGAACAAGTATAGAAATCGACCGCCAGATTCAAAAGCTAACAAAAAGTTACGAAAATAAAGCTATCTCCATTGGTGATTTTCTGATTAACATATCAAAGTCAACATTTCGATCAGAACATTTAAAAAAATAGTTTATTTTAATTTTGTTTTTAGCCTATTAAAATGTTTAATACTTTTTCTCGATGTTGATTATTTTTTGTAGTTTATGTTTACAATTTGCGCCTTTTTCTCCATGTTGATTATTTGTAATTAATATATTTGTCTAGTTGGTTGTTGATTATTTTTGTAGTTTATATAAATTTACAATTACTGCCTTTTCTCAATGTTGATTATTTGTAACTAATATTTATGTCTGGATGTTGTTTTTATTTGTAGTTTATAATATTTACAGTAATACTTTTCTGAGATGTGGATTTTTTATATTTTTTTTATTGTTGATTATTGGTAATTAATATTGTTGATTATTTTAAAAATTACATTGCAATTAATATTTCGTTTTACTGTTTGATATTTTTTTATAAATATTTTGAATTAATAAAAGACTGATTTAATATCGCAAACAGACGTTTTATTGATACACTCCTAAAAGTATTTATTTATAGATACACTTTTCTTTTCAGTTGTACCTTCTATTGTCTAACGTAGATCTAAAAGATGGGTACCATAGCGGGAGTTTTTGATAGGTATTTTAAGAGGGTGCCATACCGGGACCATACCATAGCGGGACTAACCCCTATTTACTACTATCAACACAATGTGATTTACGAATTACCTACTTTATAAATGATCTTTTACGTATTATTTTTTTCTAATTAGGTACCTGGCTGGTTAGTATGTAGGTAGGTACTTACAAACTACCTATCTTTATTGAAAGTTAAATTTTCAGTTAGCGGGGTTTGAAAATCCGTTCCGTAATTTATACTTTTAGGTTTCATGCCGTGTGGCCGCCACATAAAAAAAAAAAATGGCGGGCAGTAGGTTTGCCAGACTTCATATAAAAATCTTCAATCCCATTTGAAAAGGCGCGGTTGCGCAGACAGGCGCGACTCTAATAGAACTATACTATGTTAACTTCATGGAAATTGGTCTATCAGAATCGCGTCGCTCCATCGCGACGCCCCTGTCTGCGGGAGCCTTTATGAAGCACGGCACTTATAAAATAAAAAAAATAGCGTGAGATCGTGCAGAACGCTCCCTGTTCCGGCGCGGCACATGAAAGAGTTCGGCTCCCGGCGCTGTCCCTCTCACTCCCGAGTCACGGCGCGGGAGTGAGAGCGCAACGCATTACGACACCCGCCTGTCAAGTTCGGTACTTAAAATGGCCGATGCTTGCTTAGTTTCGTGATCGCCTAGGGAGGGGGCCGATGTCGATAATATTATGTTTTATGACGGCGGGTGGGGACGAACATAAATTGGGTTTTCGTTTTACGAGAGATAATACCGACGATAAATTATACTCGCGTTTCGGGAATCGAATTTCACCCGAAGTGAGTTCAGTCGGCGACGTTTAACTGTAACTACTGTGTGTAATGCGCTTCGAGGAAGCCGGTAATTACGAGTCGCTCTGATCGCTCGGATCGCGGGCCGCAGTTATCAGGCCGTGACGAAGGAGCTCGTTATAATTCGTGATCGTTATTACGAGCGCTCAATGCTCATATCTTAAACGTCTCGCTACACAGCGAATCTTGCCGATTACTGTTACTGCCGTTTTACTGCCAGCAATATGAGATTACCATATACACGTATTACTTTGAAAGCTTTTATGCCTATCAATAAGATAGTTGTCTGAATCACCTAATGGCACGGCAGTAAAATGAACGGTCTGGAGCTACTCAGTACCTAGGTACGCAAATAAACTTCGCCGGTAATAAAGAGATACCTAACAGGTCTCGGTGTGCGCTTGGCGTCATAAAACCACAAAAAATGTAGCACAAAATAAAATATTGTACCTATTTAATTACCATTATAGTTAATACGACCGTAGTAACCCTGCGCGAGATAACGGCGACGCACGAATCTGTGCGGACACAATATCACACCCATAAAAAGTAACAATAAACTTTTTATCGTCGCTGAGAAGATAAAATAAATAAGTAGGTATGGCTTTAATTTCGCTCGCCCGCGCCGCCGTCAGGTTGCGGCCAGGGCCGTGCCGGGCCCGGGCCGGCGGCGGCGGCACGGAGGCGCGGCCGCGGCGGCGAGCGTGCCGCCCCAATCATCCATTAGTCTCGATCGATGTTTATTTCGTGTTTATAACGTGGATGCTAATTTAACGCCGTCGCTCGTCGTGATGTCGGATAATGGAGTAGGTGCGCTCTCATGCTGGGGCCACACTAGGCCCACGTTCGCACGGACGTATAAATATCGCGGCGGGATTTAATCGCACACTGGATTTTAAGATAAGCAGTTGCGTTGAAAATCCAGTGCACGAAAAAAAAATCGCCGCGATGTTATTATTCCGTGCAAACGTGGTCTAACGGTCAACGTCAACGTCCATCAACGCCACCGGAGTTATCGCGGTAACACGGTAGTTATAGCGATAAATTGAGTTACCACATTTGAACGGTCAACGTCAATGCTCATTTGACGCCACTCGAGTTATCGCCTAAGTGAATTCCGTTGGCAAATTCTCACCAATTGTAATCGCCGCGATGTTATTACTTCCGTGCGAACGTGGTCTAACGGTCAACGTCAACGCCCATCATCGCCACCGGAGTTATCGCGGTAACACGGTAATTACCTATACCGATAAATTGAGTTACCACATTTGAACGGTCAACGTCAATGCTCATTTAACGCCACTCGAGTTATCGCCTAAGTGAATTCCGTTGCCAAATTCTCACCAATTGTAGCCTACTTCAGAGCGGCAAAGTAATTTGACGCGAACTGTACGGTTAATGTCCATCATCGCGATAATCAACGGCGTTTGCCGTTGGTGTAGCCCCAGCATCACAAGGGCCCGGTGCCGCGTGTGAGCCGTCGCCGCGCCGCTAGCGACGTGCCCGACTGTTTCCTGCTGCCCGTCTCTAGTCTAGTATGACCGCTGCGTGTTCTAAATCTATTTGACTGCATCTTAGTACCTATACTCGCTTCGGCTAATTACCGCGCCGAGACGTTCGCATGAATGTAACGAATCATAATAATCGATTTGTATTATAATAGTTTCGTCTGAAGTTATATTTCCCTGAATGGCAGTTCAGTATGAATAATTTATTTCCCAACAGCTATTGTAGATTATTCACGACTCATTGTGTATAAGTGCCTTTCAAACAGAAAATAAAATGTGGAATGAATAGCGGCGGTGCGCGCTAGGCTTTTGTTTAGCGGATATTTTGGAAGTGTTGTCATTGAGAGCGAAACAATGGGAGATTGAGTCGTAGCCGAGAGAGGGGCGCGCCGCCGCCCCCCGGTCCGGCTGACACGCCGCGCCGGCGAAAACTTGTAAAGCTCCAAGATCGCTGCACATTTGTAATTATGAATGTGAAGTCTACAAAACTATTATTATACATAAAATTCAGAATATACTATTGTTTTATAAAAGTTGTGTGCTAGAATCCATTGAAATGATAGAGGATAGCAATTTTAAGTCTCACTAAAATCTTGGAACATCCACCTCTGGTCCACACTGGTTTGGATTCCTTTTTACCGACTACGACTACGGCGAAGCAAAAGGAGGGCTACATTTTAACAACTGATTTAGGTACTATTCAGTTTATATTCAATCTCAAAATCTCAATTAAAAGAAACGTTATTGATTTATTTTAATTTGTTTGCATCCACTTGTATGTAGGTATTCCAAATACTTGACGAACGAACGTCTCCACAATGTTGCAACTTATTATGCCTTATGCAGCTAATGAACGTTATCAACTCATTCAGTTACTAATCATTTGGATCCTACTACTTCTAGTTGAGTGTATTCACTTGTGACACAATTTTCGGCTACAGCAGAACATCACTCGATGGCTTTAGGTTTCATGTCACAGTCGTCACAGACATGCTTTCACCATCCACATGAACGTGCTAAACATAGCGCTGGTATTGAGGTTCATTGTGACACGTTACAAGCAAAACAATTCGTTGTTTGCAATGCAATGCAAGATGTTTAATTTAGTACTGTTAGTCAAAATTTTGTCATGTTTGTTTGGCTCTCTTCCCAATCTATAATGTTGATCGGGCAACAATAAAGAGTTGCGCATGATTGGAGCACTTATTAACGTGTCAGCCATTGGAGTGTCGTGATTAATGACTTGGTTCATTATGTAGCATGCAGCTGTACATTATAGCCGCTGCGCTCGACGCAAACGACAGAGATGCCAGGCTGTAAATTACTCCGCCAATACGTTTATGGCATTATAAATGTAAGCAATCTTCCTTAAATACCAATTTATGACAACTGCAAACAAGTTCCCCGCCATATTTATGTTTTTACAAAAATTCGAGACACAATATGACGGTTGTGCAGCCGTTTCTTGACATGCTCGCTTCTAGCTACGAAGTTTATTAGTTTACTAGCGCGGCGCCGTAGCTAGCCATGTTACTTATTCAATCCAGCTGTCAACAGTGAACGAAATTTCGTTCACTGGCTGTCGATTGCATTAACTAGTTTTCACTTTACAAAATTGGATTTATTTCGCTTTTACTTTGGGCTGTGTGCATTCAGCTTTGGCAATCACTGTGCCATAAAATTACTGAATAATTCTTATAGGTACACATCTCGGATCTTAATCTCTAAATGACAATCTTTCAATTTCAAGACAAAAAAAGAGTGTAGAAGCAGTTGTTCTTAGCAGTATCCGTTAGCACATTTAGTACCTACCTATTCAGACAGTTTGATAGTCAACATAGTGAGTATTTAGTTGTACATAATATAGTATATATAGACAAGTGATGGTGAGGTTCCAGTCGGTGAGCGAGTAGCGAGTACTTACACGTGCATCGTGCACCGCGCACGGGGTCCGCCGGGTCCGCACCGCATCCAAGGCATCCGGTATCGTCCGGTCACGAGCACTGACTACACACACTATCGTACACTGTACACAAGGACCGCACACGAGCCGCATGGAGGTAAATAAAACGATGTTTTAGGGATTTTTGTAAAAAGATAGTTATATTTTTGGCATTGGACTATGACACAATATAATACTATGATATGCTAAGTAAGCGTTTTATAAAGACTTTTACATGCCGAATATTCGTTAATCAGACTATTCATCAGAGGACTCTTTATATATAATTTTAACAAACATAACCGCTTACAAAATGAGAGTAGAGATACGATTCTAATTACCGTTCGGAACTGCTCTAGAACTCATCACCTATTCGAAAACATAACTATTTCTAGTTTTATTCTTAATATTTTTCTCACTTTCATTTTTTTACTCTATAGGTACATATTTATTATAATACAATTTTTGAACATATAATTATCGATATGATATCTTATACAGAAAAACGCAACGAAACGGCGACGGTACAATAATTTAATCGTGAAGCGTCGGTTACTGCGTTTGCGAATAAATATTTTCGTTGGTGGGTATGTACTAGCGTCGACGCGCCGGCAAGCGGCCGACCGTCCGACCGGACATCCGGCGAGGCAGCCGGCCGCGAACCGGGCCTCGAGCGAAACGATAACACGAAACGTTCAGGTCCTCGGCGAAACAACACATCATAATCGTCCGGTACAACAACACATAAATCAACGTTTAAACAATATCAACGTACATAGGTACTATTTGGTATTAGGTTCGTTCGCGAACGAGCAGACGCGAGGGCGCGCGCCGCCCGGACACAGACGCGAGCCAGCGTGCCGGACGCGGCCCGGGACAGTGCCGACACTTATCACTAACTAATTACAACGAAACATCACAGAGACCGGGGCCCGCTCCGGCACCGCTCGGCTACATGTAGATGGGCAGCTGCTGCAGCGCACGCTTGTCGAAGCGGTCGTAGTGCGCGGCGGCCGGCGGCAGCGCGCGCGCGATATCACAGTCCAGCGCCTCCGGCGGCAGGTAGGGGTGCGGCTTGAGGCGCGCGCGGGCCGCCAGCTTGCCGCCCGCGCCGTCCGCCGCGTATGACTCGAAGCGGTAGCACGCCAGCGGGTGCGCCGGCTCCTCCGCAGGGGCCCGCGCGCGCGCTGCCGCAGCCGGCACGGGCTGCGGCGCCGGCGCGGGCGGCGCAGGGGCCGCTCGACAGCAGCGCCGCGCTTGACGAGGGGCCCGCGCGCGACTGCCCGGCGTCACGGCGGCGGCGGCGGCCGCATCTCCTCGCGGCAGGTTGTTCACGAACGGCACACGCCGCAGGCTCTCGAGCCTACGGAAATGTGAGGGGTGGATCATGAGCAGAGGCTCGATCTTGACGCCCTGCGGCGGCTTGGCACAGTCGGGAAGCTCGTATTCGATACTGCAGTCTACGTGTAAAGGCACCGAGTAGTCCTTGGGGGCGAGCGAGGCGGGTCGCGCGTCCCGGCGGAAGCGGTCGGCGGCGAAATCGGCCTCGCCGCGGGCGTAGCCCGTCATGACGGTGGACGCGGCCTCACGGCATGTGCGCCGCGGGGCGCGCGCCGATCAGCTGATTGTTAAAGCCGAGCTCAGCGCGCACACGTGCGCGCAGTTTGGCGGCGGCCGCGAGACTGGACTGGCACCCGGCCCCGCGCGCCTGCGCCGCGCGCACGTTGCCCCCGCTAGGCGCGCGCCCCCCGCGTCGTCGCCGGGGAGCCGCTCATCCCGGCGCCCCCCACCCCTCCCCGCCCCCGCGGCCGGTACCCTCCCCTGCTCCGTCGGTCGCACTCCGGTGCTCGGTGCTGGTGGCGCTGAGCGGCGGCCGCTTGCTGGCGACGACGTTGGCGGGAGTCGGGGAGTTGCGGTGCGGTGCGGGTGGGGTGACGGCGACCTACCGACGACGCGACGGTGGCGTCGGCCACGAAATTTCATCGACAGATCGATAAAAATGGCGATGGCTCGTAACTAGCGATGCGAGTGTTGCGCAGAGATGCACTACGCACGGCTTACTAGCGGCGGGGGAGCGGGGCGCAGGGGGTTGGCTGCGGGGTGCGGCGGATGTCGCGAGGCGCGCGGGGGAATATGATTGTCAAACAGCTGACTACAAAGAAGTTCAAAGTATTAAAACAAGAGCGGGCGCAGATTGCACCGCGCTGCAGTGTAGTTGGTGAGAGAACTTTACAATTGGCGGTAGCTATTGTGATTGTCTTATTGGTATAGCTACTTAGTATAATTGAAAAAACACTTCCTACTTGAATTATTAGCATAGCAAGCCGGATAGTAAATACTTAATATTAAAAATATAGGTACCTAGGTAATAGTAAACGAGGCTGTAGTGGTCCGCAGTTTAACACGACCTTATGGTCCTCACCAGGAAATAGTGTTAAGTATGGGTTTTGGATATGTTTATACTTACCATCTTAAGGCTCGTTCAGACCAGCGCGCAGCGCGACGCGATGTCGCGGTCGCTACGCGACTCGAACAGTACAAATTCTAAGAAAATTTCACGGTATTAACAATAACCATCGATATCCGTGACAATAACCGATGTCGCGTCGCGCTAGTCTGCATGAAGCTTTAATAGAGAACACTTAAAGTAGTAACACGAAAAAAAACGTCTGGCTAGTTCAAGAGTTTCGGCAGTCAGTTTCACCAGTCAGTGAAAATTGTATTGAGAATAATTGACTAATATCACTAACAACGTGCAAAAGTACTGCCATATTTTGATTACTAAGTCACCTCAGAAAAGCGCAGTGAACCCTCAGATTTTTTTGTTTTCCATAACAATACTTCTGCTTTACGTAGTTCTGAATGTTCACGTCACGGTCACAATATAGAACATTGCGCAAGCCTTTATGGTGCGACTCAGTCTGTCTGTCCGTCTGTCTGTCACAGCTGGATATCTCAAGACCGGTCCTAGGTGGGGGTATCATATGAAATTGCGCTATTTGCACATTCTCAAAATGTTTATATTATTTTGTCTGATTATGAACTTAATGTTTATTTTTTATTTTTATTTAACCATGTTTTAATTGTTGAATATGTACTTACTCCAATAGATAATAATTTAATGATTTTCTTTATTTTTGGTAGTAAAATTCTTTTAATGCGCGCCGTCAGTTGAGACAGGTCATCTCTTGGCAGCCATGGCTTTTTTTAAATTATTTAATGTTTTAAATTTTTCTTTCTTTTTAATATAATATTGGTATAAAAAATATTAAAATAGATTTGCAATTATAGTGTTCGCGACTGTACCAAAACAAAGCTTAAGACTAAGTAGAAGTACATAGTAACCCAGGTCGAAACTATCATGGTTGGAGACAACTATTTCTTGACTATTTTTTGACACCAAATTCAAATTCAAAAACGTAAGCGTTCCACGGTAGGTGGGAGGGCATTGTGGCTTGTGGCGAGGAAGGCTCACCACGTAATCTTCACCAAGAGACCGTTAAATCTCTGG
Source organism: Xanthia togata (assembly GCA_963853775.1). Lineage (NCBI taxonomy): Eukaryota > Metazoa > Arthropoda > Insecta > Lepidoptera > Noctuidae > Xanthia > Xanthia togata. The sequence goes on along the minus strand of OY970791.1, from coordinate 30,811,550 downwards.
AATCCCCCAATAAATATTTTCGAGATTTGGTATAGCGTTACGTTGGCTAGCGTTTCTTGATATATTTTTGGAATTGAAACAAAGTCGATACTGCCAGCCGTTTGCTTGCACTGAGGTGAGGGTTGAGGGTGAACGTGTGCACACGATCCTCACCAACTTATAGCTGTTGCCGGCAAATTGTATGATTCGACATTTTACAAACAGCGCCGTCCGTTTACAAACGCTGGCGGTTTTGCAAAATGCCTAATATAAGGCAAATTGGCAATTAGTTCAATTGTTATAATTTCTACGTTGATCGTTATTGTAGGGTGACCATCATTAAACACAGGTTGGACAAATCATTCTTTATTCCAGCAATCAATTTATCGGTATTATTTCCGTTAGATTATAAACAATCGAAAAATTGTGAACTGGGTGATACGAGTAGGTTAGGTTAGGTTAATTTGCGTCAAAACATGATTTTGTGTTTATTATATTTTTATAGCTGTTTTGCGATTTTGCCAGTATTATTTCAGCACGCCATTTTCCATAAATATTTATTTGTTCGTTTATGTATGAACGTAAACGCGGTAAAAGGAGTGTGTAAGGATCGAAGCAGGTGGCGTTTGTAGTTTCTGCCTATACACGGGAAGAAGGCGTGAGTTTATGTATGTGTAAGTGTGTATCCACCCATCATGGCATTGTATAAACTCAATCTCCTTTGTATTATATAATTGCATAGCACAGGTGATACTATGTATGTATTAAGAGCTACCTACCATACCGGGCAATATGTCGTTCATTGACTGGAATGTGCCCTGGCGGCTGTATGCCATGCTCACTCAAATGTCTCGCTGATGGTGGCGTGTGTGTTGGATCATTTAGCTCCCTTCAAAATGGTTGAGCAGGATGGTGCTGATCCAAGCGTCATGTTCGTGAACGGGCGCCGTCTGTTGGAACTGGTCATCTCTGGGCTGCCATGGCTTTTTTAAAATTATTTAATTTTTTAAATTTTCTTGCTTTTTATTTTTTTTATTACGGACGCTTTTAACGTGCACGTCTTTCTTAATTGTTCTCACATGTATAATTTCAACATGGGTGATGTAAACAATATTTTGTAACTATTACATAAATAAATAAATATTTTTTTTTATCCGTGGAGTTTTTGCCCGTTCTTCTCCATAGGTAGGTACCTACTTCGCTTAGCGACTCCTTGACAGTTCAAAAGTGCCTGTAAATGGTTTAATTGAAATAAATGCTTTGAGTGTCAGTTTTCAGTTTGTATTTATTAACGTTTGCGTTGTGTAGTTAATTATTATCAAAAATACGATATCTTATGTAGGTATTGTCCCCAACCGACGACGTTGAAAAGTTTTGAAAGATGCTGCCAACAAAGGTAAGTTGAACTTTATACCTCTAAATGTATCATCTCTATAGTTAGTTATTGTAGCGTATGTTCTTACAACAAGTTTGTTTTTCCTCGCAAGTGTGTTGAAAAACGTCGTGTGAAACGCGTGTGCAATCATCATTACACACTAAGTAGTATCATAATGTACTATTTAAACAATCATCTACAATTATCTTCAATCAATTAGGTATTTCACTGACTGGTGAAACTCTTGAACTAGCCAGTCGTTTTTATCGTGGCTATTAGTTTAAGTTTTCTATATTAACTTATCAAAACCCACGACACGATTTCCTGCACGTCTAGCATGACCACAATAGAAACGGGTTTTGTCGACGGAAGAATAGACAAAATGACAGATAAAGAATCACAATCTGTAATTTTGTCTATTCTTCCGTCTGCAAAACCCGCATAGTAACCCGTTTCTATGGCTGTCAAGCTACAAGTGCTGGTGAAGACCATAATATTATGTAAGTATAATAGTTAGGCATTGTTTGTACGTTTTTGTAAGTTCATTCCAAAGAAAAAAAAACAAAAAAAAAACAATATTTAATGCGAATAAGTATTAATTCACAACGTTAACTTAACACGCAGGGTGTTAAGTTAACGTTGACATAGCAACATTTTAATTACCTACCTACAAAAGTTTATAACAAATTAATACTTATTCGCATTAAATATTGATACAGAGCTACTATCGGAAATGTTATTAATTCCACAGAGACTTCCGCACTACAAACCTTATAACAGTGCGATAACACCAGGAAACGGTTCCAAGGGTTTCCGTAGTGCGGGGACACCCTCGCATATTATATTACGATTGATATCTACTAGCGGAAAACTTTCTTAATTCTATGTCAAATCTTTGTTTATCGGACATAATCTCAATTTAGATTACGATTTTGTGGAACGTTCAAGATGAATTTCTCTTGTATCTGTATTTTTGTACTTAAAGATTAGACGTCTGTAGAACTATTCGCACTATTTTTCAAATTCAACCACAAATTTTTAATAAAAAAGACTGCTGGATCGCTCTCAAAAACACAAACATAAACAAAACAACTTGCTTGAATGATTGACATAAATAACGTGCAAATCAGAGGAGGTCTCGTTTTGGGCGCTCTGACAGGCCAATCAGCGTTCTTATTTCATAACAGCTAACGTTTCGTTTCGCAATATTACTAGAGCGACTCGTGTTTTTGCAAAAACCCTATCTTTTTCCAGTAAGAATGTTTTCACCATTGTCTAATTATCCGTGTTTTCGCAACATCCCTAGGGTTTTCGCGAAAATACGAATGATCAAATCATCCTACGACATCGACAAGTCGCCGCTACAGGCCTAGTGCTGTTTGTTATAAATAAAATTATATTATAATTACTTTAATAGCACGTCAATAATACATTATTTTATGAAAAGAAACAAAATGTAACGTTACTCAGGTGTACCTAACATTTTGTTAGGAGGCTGACAACAGCTACAGCGCGCTCGCTGTCGGACTGCACAACAGCTACAGCGCGCTCGCTGTCGGACTGCACAACAGCTACAGCGCGCTCGCTGTCGGACTGCACAACAGCTACAGCGCGCTCGCTGTCGGACTGCACAACAGCTACAGCGCGCTCGCTGTCGGACTGCACAACAGCTACAGCGCGCTCGCTGTCGGACTGCACAACAGCTACAGCGCGCTCGCTGTCGGACTGCACAACAGCTACAGCGCGCTCGCTGTCGGACTGCACAACAGCTACAGCGCGCTCGCTGTCGGACTGCACAACAGCTACAGCGCGCTCGCTGTCGGACTGCACAACAGCTACAGCGCGCTCGCTGTCGGACTGCACAACAGCTACAGCGCGCTCGCTGTCGGACTGCACAACAGCTACAGCGCGCTCGCTGTCGGACTGCACAACAGCTACAGCGCGCTCGCTGTCGGACTGCACAACAGCTACAGCGCGCTCGCTGTCGGACTACACAACAGCTACAGCGCGCTCGCTGTCGGACTACACAACAGCTACAGCGCGCTCGCTGTCGGACTGCACAACAGCTACAGCGCGCTCGCTGTCGGACTACATACAAAAGAGAAGAGAAGCACGATGACACAACGCGGGTAATTTATTGCAAAATATAAAGCAATAACCAAAAAAACTATAAAAAGCAGGCCAAGTGAGAGTCAGACTCGCGCACGAAGGTTTCCGTACCATTATCTATAAAAACGGCAAAAAAAAAACATGTCTGTTGTATGGGAGCCCCCCTTAAATATTTATTTTATTCTGATAATAGTATTTTTTGTTTATAGCGGCAACAGAAATACATCATGTGTGAAAATTTCAACTGTCTAATTATCACGGTTCATGAGATACAGCCTGGTGACAGACGGACGGACGTACGGACGGACAGCGAAGTCTTAGTAATAGGGTTCCGTTTTTACCCTTTGGGTACGGAACCCTAAAAATAAAAATACTATTACGTTAATAGGTATGTTGCTTGTAGAATCATCTGAATGATTGCATGTGTGATAATAACTAAGTACCATAACAAAACTACAATTAATGAATTCCCTATTTATTTAACCTCAAAATAGATAATAATAAAAGATGATCTATGACATCAAAAAGGTGTTACATTTTAATTTAAACCTGAGCCTGACTCCTGAGCTAGGTGGCCTGTGTTCAGGAGTCAGATACTATCCCCAAATGGATCTTACAGTCGTTAGCCCAATATCACAATCTAAAAACTGTCTAATAAAAAACTACCTATTTCCAATATTTCAGGGAGAAGGAAAATAGTTTGAAACACCAAGATATTTTGTCATCACACTATATGTATATCACACTAATATTATAAAGGCGAAAGTTTGTGAGTGTGTATGTTTGTCTTTTCTTCACCCTAAAACTACTGAACGGATTTGGATACAATTTGGCACACAGATAGTTTATAGCCTGGATTAAGAAATAGGATACTTTTTATCCCGATATTCCCACGGGAAACTCGAAACTTATGCGGGTGAAACCGCGGGGCGCAGCCAGTTTACAATAAAACTAATACCTTAATTTACAGTTGATCTCCAACAATTCTTTGCCCTCGTATTTTAACCGACACAAATGAGTTATGAGGTAATTTCAGTCAGAAAAATGAAGTTAGTTGCCCATTCCAAAGCGTAGTAGGTTCCTGTGGAGAAGAACGAGCAAGAAACTCCATGGACACTCTTTTAAATCAGAATATTGTTACAAAATATTGGTTACATCATTCGTGTTGAAATAATACATGTGAGAACAATGTAGAAAGACGATCTCGTTAATAGCGTTCGTAATAAACAAATAAAAATAAAAAACAATTCAAAAATTAACCTTTGGCAGCTAAGAGATGACCAGTCCCCACTGACGGCGCCCGTCACGAACATGACGCATGGATCAGCACCATTTGGCTCAACCATTTTAAGCTTCGTGCAGACTAGCGCGATGCTACAACGGCTATTGTTAAACCGTGAAGTTTTCTTAGAAATTGTATTGTTCGAGTCGCGTCGCGCTGGTCTGCACGAGCCTTTACACACGCCACCACCAGCGAGACATTTGAGTGAGCATGACATACTCTCAGCCGCCAGGGCACATTCAATTCAATGAAGAACTTACCAGTAAATGGTAGCTTAAAAGTAGATATATAATGCTCACACATGTGCTTTGCAATTATACACAGGCACTAGCAAGTAGCGTCATGAACGTCCGACCCAGAAGGCCTTCCTCGCCTCACATCATTTTGTCATAATATCGCATTTTTCGGTGCTGGCAGTACAATACCCAACAATTATGTAACCTAACACATGGTTATTCATATGGTTTTTGATCGTTAAAATAAATTAGTTGTAGGTATTATCTTTTCAAAACACTAACTAGCATGCCTTTATCCTGAAGAATATCATATTTTTCTGATTCTGTTTACTGCAGTGGATCATAATACTTTTAGGCATTATAAAACTTGCCTTTACTTTAGACTTTAGTGAAAACGTAGCAGAGACGAGCCTGATTTTATTTTTATTAACTAAATCAAAGGTGCAGCTACAACTAGCAATATTATTAGTACCTAATACTAGTAATTGGAGGCGGAAGTAGAGTACTACTGAACTAGGTAGGTACAGAAAATGAATAAGCAGGTACCTAGGTAGGTGTTGAAATGAAAGAACAATATAATAATCAAGCGATAATATGGTAAAGCATGGGTACACGTCACAGTGTTAAGAAATAAAGGATTTATTTATTTATAAATTATGTTTTTGAGTAGAGAACTGTAGCTCGACAGATTATGCGACTGGTATTACTCGCAGGCTGGTCAGCGACAGCAATATCACGATAGGCCACGCATCGCTGGCGGACGAGACCACCGGCAGTAGGTCGTCGGCGCAAATATTGACCGTCGGCGAGTTGACCGCGCTCGGCAGCCGCCCGCCGCTACAGATAGCTGCCTATGTACACAGCACAGATAAGCTGGCGCACATATTGGCACATAGGCCTCTAATGCACTAATATTGACTTACTAATTTGTCTATAGATCAGATCTATGGACAAATTAGTAAGTCATCCGTGAAATGAAGTTGAAGGAATCTAACAGAACGAGTACAACTTGATTTGAGTTAATCTGAAGTTGGTACTAGCTAAGATTTATTGGAAGTAACATTAGGGGTGATGTTGTCATGAGCCGACAGGGTTGGCTCTTAGGGAACGGCCGCATGTAGATAACTGCGTACAGCCAGTCCGCTAGCAGTCACTCGCTAGCCACGACGCCGCTGCTGTCTCACTCACGTCAAGTGAACACAAACACATCGGCGATCAGGTTACAACAAAAATAGTTTCAGGTCAGAACTTACCTGAGTCTGAGTTGCTAAGCGGTAAACATTTTACGTAGCCTTGTAAAAAATGGCGTGCTGATGAAACATGGTCGACGTTAAACGTGGTTGGAAGATCGCTTTGTGTGGTCGCGGGACGAGCGCGGCCATTACTGCCACAACCGCAACTGTTGTAAGAACCGAGATTATAACTACAGGATGGGCTGGGGAGTCTTTGTAATAGTGGATGAAATAGGCTTACATTACTGCTGGTTTAGTGAAACTTCCTGGGCATCATTTGAGGTTAAGTAACAGTGGAGGGATTTCGAAAGTAGCGCATGTGACAGAAAGGCTGACCGACTGGTCTGATGTTCATGTGGAGGAATGCGAGCATTTGACAAGTTTGAATATGTCTAAAGAAAATAGACAGAACAAAGAAAAGATGGATGAGTTATGTGATGAAAGATGTTTCTGTTTAGGACGGAAGTGAATTCTATTCTGAGAAGACGGACTGTTACTAGAGATGTATGGAAGTAACCACGAATGTTACCGAATCTCGACATGTATGTAGGTGTAGTAGTAACTGGTTGAGTTTCAAAGAACTAATCAAATCTGCGTCAATCACAACACAACTGGTCCAGAATTATATTATTGTTTTGTACTTTTTTGTACAACCGAGACTAAAGAATTCGTAATCAAATTATTTAGCAATTTATAAAGAAATCTGATCATTTTATTCCGCTTTTCGTTGTCAAGAGATCGTTAGGGCCTATGCACACCACGTTTTTTAAACGCGCCGTCGACGCGCGTTAGTAGCGATACAGACGCGATACGCACGCCAGTCAACAAATACATATACAAACGACAACAAACTGCTCTGCAGGATAAAAGCGCGTCGACGGCGCGTTTAAAAAACGTGGTGTGCATAGGCCCTTAGAGTGCCTGTAGAAGTGTAGACTGAACATAATCCTATGTGTAAGGATATAACGAATCGCTGCTCTCGATGTGGTAACAATATCGTAGGCTGAAGGCGCGTCCTCCAGGCGCCGCCGCCGCCGCGCGCTGCCGGGACATCGATACGATGCGGTGCGGGCCGCTGCATCCGATCTCATGCAACCGGACCCGGCGCAGCAGGCCATGCACACTCACACGAGCAGCATCTCGCACACATACACCATCGCAAGCGACACGAGCATACACAGGCCGGACGCCGCCGGAGGGACGTTCAATCTCTTTTCTGGCAGTTATTTGTTTAGAGCCGGAGATAACACACTTAGCTAGAAAGTTATAACATGAGGGGACAGGCTTCCATAAAACGTGACGGTATGCAAGTTGAACGGGAATTGTTTGTCGTTACTTTTTCTCACAGAATTTGCTTTTAGAAGCACAGGCGTAGAATGCCTGATGTCCGAGACTTTCAATCCGATAAAGTACTGTTTACAAGGGCTTTATAACTGAAATTGGAATAACAGGAAATCAAGGTAATTACGGAACATTTTAATTGCATGTTGTAAGTAAACAGGTAAATTCTAAATTCATTGTAAACTTCAGTTTGTTTTAATAATGTGAATGAGGATAATATCCTTACTCTTATTATACATAGTATTTGCACAGATACATGCGTCCTGAAATGAGGACTTAAGGAAGTAGTCTAACTCACAAGCCCATGTTCGGGAATTGATAGGTTAATAAATCAGTTATAAAATTCTAAAATAATAATAATTAATATATTATTAAAAATACCAGCAGCACCGGACCCTTCGTAAGCTACAATATCAGTTCACAACTGCGCGATACAAAAGTAAACAGCCAATCCGCCCTCCGTACTGCTCCGTCCTGCACGCCAGCCCGCCAGCCCGCCAGCCCGCCAGCCCGCCAGCCGGCCAGCCCGCCAGCCCATGACATGACACTGAAATATGTGAATCTATTTTTTGCCGTATATAATCTGCAACAAGCAATTTACTATTGAGTTAAATGTACCGATTCTACGGATAATAAAGCTCAGCGGGGAATTTTCTATTTAATGTTAGAAAAAACGAACAAAGGACCTCGGGCCGTCACAATACCGCCATCATCCCAGATTTGAGAAATAAATCTACTCTGCTTAACTTACTGAGACACACTTTTTGTACCTAAATATACAAAAGTTGATACGAAAGGTAGCGAACTTCAGGTAACTTTTTTATAAATGCTCTATCGGATACATAAGTTACAACTTTCCCTAAAAAACTGGGCCTTATTGTAATGTCAGCTTTGAATAGGTACTTAATATTTTTTGTTAGAGCTACAAATATTGGCAATTCAATAGAAATCGAAAGTTTTGATTAAACTGTATTTGGATAAACGTTCCGTCCTTGGATTTGTTATGACAATGACGTTAGTGGACGTTTCGTAAGGTCAACACGCCTCAGAAAGTGTATGACGGCTGCAGATCATAAGACCTACTTCAATCACGAGTCGTTACTGTTGGTTGGGATAATGGATCTAGTACGAGATGCGCCGCGAGGGAATTTATGATAAAATTCGTGATGCCATCATGTTGAGCATGTGGCTGCGCTCGCCTGCGCGTGTCGGCGCAGGCGCAGGCCGGAGGCGGCGCGCGCGGCTCTCATACTAATGCTAATGCAGCGCCATGCGGGCATGTTTCCCGAGATATTCGAACGTTCAGCCATTGTGTTAGCGATCGCTAATACCTTCGTTGTGAATGTTAAATGTTTGCCGGAGCGCTTAGCCCGCGCCCGCTCCGCGCCCCGCCCGCCCGCGCCCTCTCCGTGGCTGATTTACAAATTTGCCCAATTATCGAATCATGTTTAGCAATTTTAAATCTGCCAAGCGAAGAATTTTGTTTGGATTTACATGCATTCACATTATTTTAAACTTCAGCAATCATCATTTTGTGTTGTATTTATTACTTTTATTAAATAATTATTTCATTCGTTCACTTTTAAATATTAGCTCCTATGAAATCAGCGTTTTGTATGGAGAATTTTAAAGAAGTTGCATTTTTCATACTAACATTTTCTTAATTTATTTAACAACCATGAACTCTAATGTTTTAAAACTTTTATGCACTAATGTTTAAAAACTAAGATAACGTATGCCACTTAGATTAAGCGACAAAAATAAGTTTTGGCTAAGTTTTAAAACAAATAGTGGTCATTTCAGCCAACAAAAAGAGGAGACATTTTTAAGGTATTTTCTATGTTTAGAAAACTAAGTAATAAGGTTTTTTTACTATTGGTAATTGTCTATGATGGTCATTATTCGATATAATATCAAGCAATTGATGAATATTTTAAATCATAAAATTGACGAGGTTCTCTATTTGTGGGAAAAAAACGCCAATTTATGATAAACCCAATATTATGAGATGTAGTATACCCAGCATCAGGTACCAGGCGGTTCCACGCCTCTCATCAACATTAAAACGGACTCAAGCTTTCAAACCGTGAAATTCTGGTTAACAATTTTCGCGTCATGCCGGAACCATTCGTTAATGGTCGTTATGAAGAAACGTTCTCACGCATTACGTTTAGTAAAGGTTGTTATGTAGGTAAAGGAAATTCGTTCAGCCGCATTCAATACAGAGGCTGTCGAGTGGCTGGCTGTGGCTGGCTGTGGCTGCGGGCTGTGGATACATAGATGTGCTTCCTTATTGATTCGCAGGCTCCTGAGCCTGGCGGGGCCTGCGGGGAGTCCCTCGGGCTCCCGAGATCAGATTGACCCTTTTCATTCCGCTCCCACTGCCTCACGCCGCGGGGGGAGGGGGGCGGGTGACGAGCTCTGTTGTTTACGACACTGCACTAAGTAGGTAACCCCTTTGTGGTCGTACAATAGACATTGCTTCAGCTTTGTAGTTCTGTTGTTTCTCATGTCACGGACTATAATGCTAAGTATACGTATTAAATGATTGTGTTGAAGTGAACTGGGTTGGAATTATAAATGGTAGACCTGCTTGATATTTGAACAAAAAGTCCAAGTTGATAGCAGTGGTTTTGTTTACACAAGCTGTTCCTGATATCCGTTCAAACAGAAAATACCTCACAGCGTAGCTAAGAAAGTCTATTAGAAATTGAATCAGTAAGTCAAAGGAATATCTTCAGAAGGACCTAGTCTAATAGTTACTAAACGACCTAAATACAAGCCATTGAAAAAAACAATAATTACAATAAGTGGTGTCTCATTAGAATGCTAATAATGTAAAGTTTCCGTCGACCTCCAACTTCTGAATGTTTTACTCGTACAACAATTGAGTCCGTAGTGCGCTGATCGATTATAAATATGTATCGACTTATCGAGTGTTGTAGACAGAACTTTCTTCGACGAACCTATAGTTCGTGCCGCGGATGGGCTTCACAGCTGCTTGCTGTGCTGTGTCAATACACAGTTTGTGTTGTTACTCGCCATACTTACTTCCAACTGTTATTCTGGGGCACACCAGTCCAAAATCCACAAGTATTTATTTATTAAGCTTCAAATAATGTGAAAAAAGGCGGTAGGTTCGCTTTTTGCCCGATGGGATCTTTTAACTAATGTTCGTAAGTGGTGGATTGGGCTTATTAATTACAAAAATTACTCGCTAACGCTTGCATCTTTAACATAACAATAGCGCTCGCTGTTGCAATAGGTACCTACAATGGTTTCGCTCTCGTATTTTTAACCGACTTCAAAAAGGAAGAGATTTGCAATGCGACTGTATGTTTTTTTCTTCTATGTTTGATACCTCAATTATCTAGTGATTTTGATGAATCTTTTTTTGTTTGGTAGGTCATACTATAAAGGTGGTTCCATATAAATTTTATTAATTTTATTGCTTAGATAGTCTTTGAATGAGCTTCCATAATACGTATTTTTACCACTTAGTCATAGTTTGTTATAAAAAGTTCCTGATTCCTGTTATTTACATAGCAGGTAGTGGAATTCTTTTTTCTGGAATTCTCTCAAAAAAATACATTACAGTGAAAAATTACGGTCGGTGGGAAAAAACGAAAATTCAAAACCAAAGGTACCAACTTCCAAAAATATTAATATCGTAGTGTTTTTTTTTTTAAGTTAGTCTTTTTTTTTTGTAATCCCAAGCGACGAGGTCAAACTTTCTATTGGTCCCTCTACTTTATAATAATAAATAAATTCATTTATTTCAGGTAAATAACAACCCAATTGCCAAACTTACATTAAAATAAATAATAAAATAAAACAAAATAAGATCATCAATAAATACAATTAAGTAAACTAAAAGAAATAAAATAAAATAAAATGAATTCAAATCAAATAAAAATAAATAATTTCATCAAAACAATACAATTTATAAACCAAACTCAACCCACATCTACTCGGAAACTGTCACGTCATCTCTGAGGATTTGTGCAAGTAGGTGAGCCTTATCGACTAACAGAATTGGTAATACCATCTCTGCCTACCTAACCAGGAGACCTAATCAACTTCTGGAGGGAGGTGGGCTGGTTGGAATAACCCCCCAAACGGCCGCTATGGCCCACGCACAATGGTCCACCTGACGGATTGAGTGCGGAAACCAAACCCCATAACATAGAACATAGAACCATCTCTGCCTACTTCTTCGTCAAATACAGGTTACGTTAGAGTATCTTCTCAGAACAGACTACCCTTCCCATGTACAACAGTATTATTGCGTGCTAGTCTATTGTTCCCAGGGCTCGGGCTACAATGGCGGCGCCTTGCAACGCTCCCGGAATCCGAACGTTTTGACACAATGGTGCCTGAGGTGCGGGGGGGGGGGGTCAAACAGGTCAGATAATTAATTCAAGGTGACGTCAATATCATTGTTTTAGCTTTTTTGTCTCGTATGTTTTCTGGCGTCTTCCTGCCGTGTAATCAACAATAGCTGGTAAGTACCTACATCGCTCGGTGAAACATTCAAATGTCATGCATTGTGTTTGTGTGTGATTCAAAATAGATCGACTGAAAATACGTTTTATAATTGAAAGCCGACTAACAATGTGTAATTGTGTAGTTCAGAACTATAACAAGCTTCACAAGAAATGCATCTAACAATACAACTAGTCAGAACTGAACCGGCGACCTTTCGCTCGGGAGTCGGGTCCTACCCCGCCTGCAGCTATTGTCCCTCGTATTTACACCAACGTAATCAGTTTATTATAAAAATAATTCTCCCCTCGCGTCACGTACATCTGGCGTATCAGTCATACTAGTACATAACGCGGTATTTATTGCAATCCGTCTGATGGGAATTTGTTCAAAGCTGAGTTGTGAGTACCTACGTCAGGGACAGGCATCGCTAAGCTATTATGATAAATCTGCCGTTTGAACAAACGGGGTGGATAATTTTATCCATAAATACCAGCGGACCGTTGATTGGTCTTTACAGTGACGTAAGAGACAGCATTTAGCCGTTGTTTTGAATAAAGTCGCGTGGCCATTGTGGCCAACTGTCTTCAGTGGAGCGTGGTGGTAGCGGAGTTGCGGGGCCGACCGCGTAGTGTATTGAGTGACGTCAGCGTTGCGGCAGGTCAGGCTAGGTAGGTGAAGACATACGGGTACAGTAACTGTACTAGTGGTTAGAATTACGGTAACCTAGTTCATCAGAAATTAAGGCTCGAAAGTTGTAAAAAGCAAAGCGCAAACTTGATGGGATATTACGTTCTACCAGAGTGTTTAGTTAAGTCGAGCCGTATGTATTCTCATCAAGTATTCTCCTCACGCTAAGGCCGCTGCTGAGCATACCTTCACCTGCCACAGCTCCTGATGAACAACCCTGAGAGAAGTTGTCCTAACTGACGATGATGACGGACTCTAAGTACGGACTGATGGGCCCGAGTGCCTATGACCACCGATATCCTATGACGATGTTATACGCACGCGGAGAGCCCGAGCTAACTGAAGAGATAGGTAGCTACCTTATATGATAGTTGTACCCAATGGATATCACGAGGACAAGAATCGATTAAAGATAATTCAGTCATTCAAATATAATACATAATACTCCATTGAACAATAAAAACGTTAGTCAAGAATAATAAGTGTATATAATAACTACGATTGATTCATTGAACTATTCTTTGGTTGATTGAAGGCTGGCAGAAGTTTCTATGCGGTGTGTCATCGGTAGTATGAAATTAATACATATAGGAAACCAATTGAGTACCTATCACGTCATGACGTGCAACTATGAATTTGTAATTTTCTAGGTACCGAATATAAAATATCAAAAGTGGTTCCAGGAAATTTTTCATTTATTGAAAGATTTGCTGTGTTTACCTATGAGAGAGCTGTCTTATTTATCAGCGAATGCCCGTAAATTGGTGAACATTGTTCTACTAAATTGCTATTTGTTCAAATATATTATTGCAGTATCGTTGCTCATCTTGTAATTCATTCATAAGGAATATAATATTACCTTTCCCATTGTCCTTTTTGGAAGTCATGACCCTCCCTGCGCTGGATGTAGGTACCTACTTACTATTCAAATTCACTGCCAGGAAATAAAGAAGTCATATTATGATGACACAGATCACACATATTTCGGAGATAAGCTGAACAATATAGAAGCGTCGAAGAAAGAGTATTGAATGTGTATTGTGCCATGTGGGGACAGCGCCGCCGCCGGGGGCAGGACAGCTGGTCACGTGAGGGACTGAAGAGTAGAGGATGACCAAAGATACGATAGATGGATGAATGAAATGTATGTGTATGTGGGTGACTACACTGACTACTGAGGTGATGGCTGATTAGTTTGATCTATGGAGGAAGAAGACACGCTGTGCACCAAATGAGCTGGGGTGAGGACGAGAGGACGGTGCTGAGCTGGTCATGTGTTATATGTAACCTGTGGTGCAGGGATTGTAACAGGGAAGGAAACAGAGCGTAATAATACATTCTGCGTCGTTATCTGGAGGGAAAACAGGATTACCTAATTAGAAATTTAAAACAGGAGCGTTAATTAAAACAAAATTAAATTATATGGCGGCAATTAATTATTTGTTATCGGAAATGTACTGTGTGTATACACTACCTTCTATAACGACGAAATTATTGAGGAGTTAAGATAAAATTAATGAATAATAATTAATGGATATTGATTCCGTAAAACAGATCGTTTTTTTTATAGCATACTTCTAAGGTCGCTTACCTATGAGACAATTTTAATTTGAAACAGATTAAATGGAAATCATAATGTTGAAAAGTTGTTGGAATAAGATGGATGTAGACTGCAACATTAATTTCTTAAATCTTTCTTAAATTCTTGGCAACATCACCCGGCACAAACATTATCTGATAAAAATGTTGTTCGTGTCTGTATAGACGTGTGGCGGATTTATCTCACAGCCGATAACTTGCCCGCGAGCCACGAGCCATGAGCCACGAGCCATGAGCCACGAGCCACGGGGCACGGACATTATTCAATATTATATTCAATTACATCCTACTTGATCTCCCTTCGATCGCCTGCTTGCCGTGTCGGTCTGTGCATGTATGTACGGCCAGCAATAGTAAAAAGTCATCCAATATTGATTGATCCTGAATTATTCGACACATTGCTTTTTAGTAGTTTTCAGTAATTCATATGTAATAATAGCAGAGTTTGTTAAATCTAATTTTTGTTCCGGTTACTGATTTTAAAAACTGAAGTGTAATTCGACTTCCGTGGCTGGTTATACGTGCACACGTGGCACACGTGTGGCCGCGTGCGTGTCTGGCTGTGTCGTCACGGAGTGTTCTCCTACACAGGCGCGGGCCGGGTTTCAGCCGCTGCGCTGTCATAAATGAGTTAAGTTACACTTTTTTGAGGACATATCTCTGTATTGAAGAACTAGTTCCTCAGTACTAAGACTTGATTATATTTCATCTGGTTTTGGAAAATTCCCAGTTTTAATACAACTCCCAGGCACTTAGCTTTTGTAAAATGGAGCTCTTTATTTTTAGTTAGGGATGTAACGATTCCGATTCCGATGCCGATATATCGGCAGTTTGCAGTTTGCTGAGCGATGCACTGTTTCTGGCCTGTTTCACGTCACCACTGATTCTGTTTATTCACACAGAGAAGTGAGGACATTATCGCACTATTCAAAACTAGTGCCCGAAATACAAAAAAATTAGTAAATAATGAAGTATGTACACTTCATTATTGATTTGATTTATTATCTACTAAGCCATCGCTATCGGTATCGCCGATTATTTGCTACAATAATCGGTATCGGCATCGTATCGGGAACATTATGTATCGTCACATTCACAGAAATATTATATCTATGGTCACATCCCTACCTTTCGTTACCCGCTCTCGAAGTCTCGATACAGATAAGTAAACGGAAAGTTCTTGGAGATGTTAATAAAAGCCTTGTTTTTATGATATTTACAAGAAGTTGTCCCAAGGGCCGACACAACGAAAATAAGGAAAAATATCTTATTTCTGTGAATAACATTGTAATTGGTAATGAATTAAATTCGTAAACCCGACAGTCTTACTTCCACTTACATTGAAATATAACTGCCGCCCATTCGACCTCTCGCTGGTTATTTATATCAGCTTTATTTACCTACTCACGATAAATCCCGCCGAACATATTGCAGAATTAATTATCTCGTAACGTAATACACATGAACTCTCTGTATCCTCCATTACGAAAGAGCTTCCTCGCCGACACACCGCGACAGAGAGGGACACTGTGCTATCTCTCATTAGGAGATAGGTACCTAGCATTTTTTCGCTTAGGGTGTGTGTTGTAATGGAAAGCGCCGCACGGCTCGGGCTGGTCCGGGGGCTTTACTTTGATGTGGATCAGCGCGTGTCGGCGACGGCGACGGCGCAATTACTGCAGATTTGTGATATTAGTGCCTGCGGCTGCGGCTCAGCTCGGTGCGGAGCGGAGCGGTGCGGGGTGGAACGGAGCGGTGCGGACGTGCCCGACTTGCCGCGCCTGCAGCGTGCAGACCCTGGCCCGAGGCTTATAAGCACAAATCATTTTATAATACATAACAAAAAGTGCTCACAGTGAGTACATTCCGTTCAACCCGGATTGAAAAGTCATAAGTCATAATCATAAGTCATTTATTTCATAACAAAATACATTGTGTTGAAAATATTACACTGATAATAAACAATTAATAAAAAATAAAACATAGAACCAGTCCCGCGAGAGGCGACCCGCGGCTGGCTTCTTCAGCTGTTTCACTTAGTGGTCAGCAACAATCTGTTATTTCTGGACATCACTAGCTACTTCAGCAGAATAAAGCTTGAAAAAAAGAAAAAGATTTTTTTCCTGGTAAAATATAGGTAATTTTCTTAACTCAGTTTGGTTGGAGCTGCTAAGACCATTGTTTCACTCTGGCTATACATACGCTGGACCTTCTGTCTCGCTCTCCAGTGTAGTGATATCCGACGGCGATGCTCTGTCGTTTGTATCCTATTACTGATTAAAAGATAGCGTGTCGTGTATACTGATGATGCTTATTAAAAGTGATTTCAACGCACAGCGACGCGCTACAATATTATATTCAGATAACGGTCCCTAATTTAATAGAAAAACCACTCGTGTGATGAGATACGATCATAATTTTTGTGAGCTGTCAATTCGATCACAGTAATCGTTACTTATTAATAATAGTTCGAGCTGTAATCGACATCAATAAAACGAAGACTTCCTGAACTCTCAATCAATCTTATTGACCTGTCTAAATTGTAAGTGTACGTAACACGTACGTGCAAAGGACTGCACACTTGAACTACGAAAAGCGTCTTTAGTGCTACGACATAAAGTCGCTGTCACTGTGTAATTGTAACCACCATGGACGTATGGTGCTAAAGTCGGAACACATGGCATGTTTGCCCATCCCACACGTCGCGCGCCGCAGCCCGCACACTGCGCCCGCGCCGTGCTCTCAAGTAACCATCAGTCGGGTGAGCGTGACGCGCCGCCTCGAGGTGTGGGCAGACAGGCAGCAAAAACAAAACAAAGGAAACAAGCCTACACACACAATAATGGTAAGATGGACTTACGAAGCAAAAATACTGTTGAAAAGCGAGTGAGCTATAAAAGCATGCATGCTTTAAGTTTTTAGTTGGCTCTGCTTTGGCAGTGGGACTAGGGACGTGGCCACAATATTATTGTCTACTCTGAACGGTAACGATGCCATAAATACACGACTTTATTTCATAAGCGGCACGAGGACTCATCCTCCTCATCACTTGAGGGATTCAACGACTCCTTCGGAATTGTGGTTTATTGAGATACCCTGTTGAAAATGGGTTTTCTGGCCTATTCATTAAATACTGGTTTTACGTATTATTTTTTTTCAAACCTGTGGTAGAATTAAGTACCTACTCATTTAATTTAATGCCACGCCACGATCCTGACGAGTGACGCGCGAGTCGCGACGCTATAACGAAGCCAGATGGATGCGGGTTCAATGCCTGCTGAGATGTGCGTTTGATACGGTCCATACCATAGACTCCTCCAGTATATCTATTCACGCAATAGCAGACACCTCTGTGCTAGATCATGAAATACCTACCAGGCCTATGTATTAAGAACATCATTTCAATAATCTGATGTAGGTATATATTATTCAAAATCTAGATTATATGTATTAAGTCGATTCAAACATTTATATTGGGGAAGGCACCCAAACCGCATTCGAATTTCCACCTCACCGCAAATTATGTAGGGAGGGACCTGCTAACAACGTTTCATAGTTGTTTTGAACAATGTATCATACCCGTACGTATCATGTCGACATGGCGTTGGACATATTGTATGACAGATCCAATATTATTTCAATGCCATAGAAAAGAGATTAGTTCCACCTCGATATAAGTTAATGTTATTTACCTGTCTCTACACTCTCTACCCGTGTGGTGTCTAAAGGTGCATTGCAACAATTGTTCGTGATCGCTTTGCTGGTATTCCATGAATCGATATTTTACTTCTTTGTGGGGAAATGAGTGCGTGTGTGAAATATGGTAGCTGCACAATGGCCGCCGCAGACAATCGCGTTGGTTGGCGTGACGTCGCCGTCGTGCCGGCTCGCAGGCGCAGCTCGCTCACTGACACAAAGAAGATGGGTGCAGAAGGTCGGCTCCATAAAAAAAGCGAAAGACACTATACTAACTATGTGAGTGCCAACTTCAAGTGAGCGGTAGTCGCGAGTGTGCTTGCACTGTTGTCTCTCGTTGTGTCGAGTTAGGCTTCTTTGCTTATCTGTTATGTGACGCCGCTCTCTCACTGTTCTCTGTAGATGGGATCTGCGATGAGAGATAGCGTGCGCCGTCCGTACTATTAGCCGCAGTTATCACGAGCATAAGCAGATCAACAGATAATGACATGGTACAGAATGTATCTGCCGCGACTACCACGAACTGATTCGTGCGGCTATGTTCGCAAGCAGCTGCCGTGCCTAGGAAGGTCATTGCCGTAACTAGGGTGGTTTTCGGGACACCTCTCCTGAAATCGCTGAAAATTGGTGTACGTTGTGTTCAAATATCTCTAGCGAAATCATCATCAGCCTACAGCAGTCCACTGCTGCACACAGGCCTCTCCAATCGCACGCCATTCAGCACGATTCTCGGCAACTCTCAACCAGCTGCTACCAGCCACCACCGAAATATATAGCCAACTTTAGCGAAATAACTAGTATTAGTATAAATAATAATAACTAGTAACTAGTACTTATTTCATTGTCCTAGTACTCGTTCTGCGCAAAGTGGCCTGACGTATATTGCCTCGCGGTCCAATAAGGCAATAATGCCCACATTGCCCACGACAACAACGCACGCCGCGCTCGCAGATATGAAACGTCTGGATGTGCACTTAATGTACCTTCATGTAGCTGCACCCGTAACAATATATTCAAATAATAAAAGCTTATGAATGTCTTCGATAAACGCAGAGACGTTCTGATATTTCCTGACAAGTAACGACGACAGCCTGTCACAGAAAATGGTTCTTATCATCTATCTTCCAGTGACTTTCCAACCTGCAACACGATAAATAGTATTTGCAACGTAGGTAGCGTTGTAACGGTCTCCGGTGAGGCGGCGAGCCTTCTTGCCGGATTACCGCCATGGGATCTGGAGGCAAAAGTCCTCGCGCATATTTGGGAGTGGCGCGAGGAGGCGAAACGCCCCGGCTTGACTCCGATGCCGCGAGAAATCGCGGCACAGCGGACAGAGATCCGACGGGATCTCATGGCGGCATGGAGAGTGCGATTGTCGCAACCCAGTGCTGGGCACGCCACTATTGCGGCGATAAGTCCCCTCTTTGAGGAGTGGCTGGAGAGGCGCCACGGCGTCCTCACCTTCCGCCTGACGCAGGTCCTCACCGGACACGGCTGTTTCGGGAGGTACCTGTTTCGGATAAGGCGGGAGGAAACGCCCGGGTGTCATCACTGCGTGGATCGCCCGGAGGACACGGTGGAGCATACGGTGGAGGTATGCCCGGCTTGGGCAGAGCACCGCCGTGTCCTCGTGGAGGCGATCGGTAGCGGGGATCTCTCGCGTCCGGCCCTGGTCCAGGCCATGGTACGGAGCGAGAGGGCATGGGAGGCCGTCACCTCCTTCTGCGAAGCAGTAATGCTCGCGAAGGAGGAGGCGGAGCGCGTGAGGGAGAGGCAAATTTCGCGCCCTCACGCCCCTAGCCGCCGCAGGAGGAGACGCCCCGGGCGTCGGGAATCGATTGCGGATTCCCGGCCACCGTAGGCGCGGGCTTGCGGACGGTAGCTCGCCGTCCGGTAAGGACCAAGCCCGGGTCGACGGCGCGTTGTGTTCCACGCGCGCCTCAAAGAGTGTCAGCGAGTGAAGGGGTCCGATGAGACCATTGCCTGCCGGGGTTGCGGGAAAGTCCGAAAGGGATACCGTGGCCCCCTGGCATTGCACAGGCAAGAGAAGGAACACGGGTGGGTTTTAGTCAGTAAGAGTCTGACACGCCCTCCCGCTCCACCCAGAGCGGGAGACGTCATTGATGATTTCCCACCCAAAAAAAAAAATAAAAAAAAAGGTAGCGTTGTAAATAGTTATTATCAAATCACAATGATACAACCTGACTCGTTGTTAATCAAGAGCGTTGTGGTTATCAAAAGTCCACCGTTAACAGTGTTCAAACGTCTGCTTTCCATCGAGAATGAACCTCCTTGTTTGTAAGTTAAGACACAGACGATACCCGGATTTTTCTAGGAATAAGGATAAAAATCTTAGCAGACATTTTGGATTTTAAAAAGCTGCGGTTTTAAGCTAGTTTTACGCCGGATCGTCCTTTTTCACATTCAAGCAGATTGTTTGTCATCCATGAAAAGTAATGTGATTCCTATAACTCTAATCTACCTACATACTTAAACCATTTATCAAATAAACGAAAAAAAGGGGACCCTGCATAGATCCCTGAGGAATTCCACTTCTTATGCGATTAGTAATTTACTGTGAAGTATTTTTACTAGCATGCTAATAATAATTGGACAGTCACCAACGTCTGAATCAGCTTCGAATCTAATAATAAATACGTTCACATCAAGATTATAGATTTCATCTAGATTATAGATTTAGTCATATATTACAGAAGTGCATCACCAGATTCATCAGACACGAAGCCGCCACTTAGACGTGCACAGAATGCAGCCTTAAAGTGCTGTGCAGATGTAGGTCAGCTCGTGACTCGTGCTGCTCTTGTAGCGGCGCCCTATTTGTGACGCTGACGTTTTCTATATTTCGACCTGTCTCAAAAGGATGCGCTGCATTTTGCTGATAGAACAAAGGCTTATGGGAAACATTGAATTTAAAATGAAAGTGATCAGAGATGATACACAACTTTAAAAGAGGCAAGATCTCTTTACAATGTAAATAGATTTACATAGTACTTTGGGAGAGGTTAATTTCTAAGAATGTATGCAAAGAAAAGAAAACAAAAGAAATGAAATACAACACTTGAACACTACATGAATCAGATCCACGCATTGTTTCAGCCGTACTGCATCGAATAGGTACAACGGGAATGCTCAACATTGTGTTTGTATTACATAAGCTTCGATATTTTATTGCGGTTCACGAACATGACACCTTCTGACAATAAATGAAAAGAGGTTTGTTTGAAACAAGAAAAGTGGGTCGTTCATAAATAACAATATTTATTAAAGAACACCAACAGCATTTAAATTCAACAATTGGATTAAAAATAATAATTAGGAAAGGTAAGCTAATGAATACAAAAATTATAGATGTACATAAAACAAACAGACAGAAGATGCATAGAACTTAAAAGTAAAATTTCAAAATTGAAAGAAAGTTTCGACAAATAAAATTAGACTCAATAATATATATAATATTTACGACACGCTTAGCAGCAGGACTCGCTCAATTCGTCCAGGTCGGATAAAGGAGAACCTGAAGTAAATCACCTGCTTCCCCCGTGACTTGCGGACCGTGTACGTGTACCTATACACCTGTACCTACTGACGGAATTCCATATGCACCGAGTGGGCGCACTAGACTAGCAACATGTCTAATATAGCGAATTTAAAAGCACATATCATTATGTCTGAATTTATGCGGGAGACTTCTCAATGGCGTGTCAACATTTTGTGCGGTGACTAGGTATATCTGTGTGTTGCTCCATCTTTGTGGTTGGCAATGTTTATTCAGTGATTTGAAACCATGTTTTTGTAAATAACCTTCCGATTCATATTTGTCGCCTGTGACTAATGAGTTATATCAGTCTACTACCACAACCTGAATAGTTTCCTTAAAGTAAATGTCAAAATGATCAAGTAGGTATGTAGGTACCTATTATAAACGTCTATGTTACTAAGACGGTAGTTACGACGCAGAATAGTCGGTAGCTAATACCTCCATCAAATGTTTGTTTAGCGTCGCCGTCACCGCTCGGATATTGAGTAATCAAAACATTAGTCACGGGTGCGTTTCCCCGGACCGGTCGTACGGCCTCGCCCGGGCGACTTCCTGAACCGTTCACGAACACACAAACGAAATCGCCAAGCTCTTCCAAGAGTTACAGTTTGATTCGTCATCGTGTTCACACCCAGTCACCCCGCGGATACATAAATAAATATGTACTTTATCGATTTACATTTAAACTAGTGATAGAGTTCCACTGATATTTCATATTGCACCATATCCTCTTCACTGGTGTCAGTTTCAGTTCTGGATCTCAGCGTCCGAAGCCACTCCACTGCCAGGTAATTTGAAGACGGTTATTACTTATCACCCCTTATTCGATTACTTGCTGTTATTTCGCCAACTTAGGGATATTTTATTACTTTATTGTGTTTGTGTGCGAGTGTGACGATCAACTATAACGATTATGAACGAAGAAAATTCAAAGAATCTTCACTAAAAATCTTCGAAAACATTTTTATGCTCGCTCGAAGTTAAGTCGTTAGCCGACATTTTAATTGTCAATCGTAAAAGAAAAGTCGTAAAGTTGTTTAGGCAGAGCGCAGTGTCGCGGCCGGGCAGGCTGGCGCGGCGAGCGGCGCGGCGGCGAACCCGGGGAGCGCACTATAATGAGCCATTGTGCGCTGTGCCGGGGCGGCCAACATTTTCGCACAAAAAACAAGCAATTTACTTCCAGAACCGCGCAGTGCCGAATTGGGGTGCTCTTTTGTTCCCGTTTAGTGCTCGAGCACTTCGGGGAGCCATTAAAATTACTGCTTTTTTGTGCTGCACCGTAGTAACATGAATACGAGATTGCCGCCGGTTGGAGAGAGTTTTTTCCCTAATAATAAGATAATAAATAAGTGCAGCGATTGAGTGCGACAGCTACAATATATCACGGGATATGAATGTTGTTGTGTGCAGCTGTCGGCGGCGAGTCGGTTCTCGTGGACGTGGCCCAGAGGTGCAAGTGGGTCGCTCGATACCAGCCATTGCAAACTTTATGAAGACGAGGCTATAAACGGAATGGAAAAATAGACTATTCATACATTAGGTGCCTATACTTGGCTGCATAAAAATACCATAAAATACAGTAATGGCGCTTTATATCCCCATAACGTGCTTTATTTCATAACATCGCACACAAGTACATACTTATTTTATGCGTATTGCGTAACCGATATCGTTCAGTTTGATGATTTCTACGAAAATATTGATATAGCCCGTTTACCTGATGGTATTACAGTCATTTGATCGTTTGGGCTCGGGCCGACCAGCGGGCGCCGCCGCCCCGGCCCGCGGCCGGGGGCGCGCCGCATAACATAACGAGTGGGGCTGCGGCCTCAAACCGATATCAATATTTCATCGAAGTTTTATAAGCGACCATTATTCTGTTTGTGACAATCGACGCTGAATCAACAACACGCTTCACTTGAGAACAACAAGCTGGGTGCGGAAAATTTTGACGACAATCGGTATATTTTTATCGTCACCAATTATTACAAGTCATAGAAGTCATTAGCCCCCCGCAGCCCCCCGCCGCCCCGCCGCCCCCAGCCCCGAGGAAGTCCGGTCCAGACTGCAAGCCACGCAGAAAGTTTTGAATTTTAAAAACGTATGCTCATGAATGAAACATTGCACGAACTTGGTCGTGATCAATCAAACGAAAACTTAATTTCAAGATAGCTGAGTGCGGGCAATACATTGAAACAGACTGGCTTTTGAACAAGGCGAGCAGGCGAGCGGGCGAGTGGGCGAGTAGGCGAGGCAAGCGGGCGAGGCGTGAGGCAGGCTGAGCATGTGGATGAAACTTGAGAGGTGACTGTTGAGTCGCGACGTGAGACCAAGTCACGCGACGACAACTTGTCAGAAGTATCAGCTCTTAATAAATATATATATACACTTAAACAAGCGTTCATACCACTTATTAGATTAGAAGTTACTAGAACCGGAAGAAAGTTATCCGGTGCTAGAACAATATAGAAAATTGAATGAAGGAAGAAAAGTCTGATCCGTATTTAAACACGCACAATAGGTACCTATGCAAAACGATGCAAAAATGGCAATGATCTGCGTTACGAATGAGAAATATTGAACGGTAACTAAACCTCTGCACCCTAGATGAAATTAAATGAGACAACAGTTGCAGACAGATTGCATGCGGTTTGGTCCGGACTCTCGCTTCTACTCTTGTTTGGTCCGGAGTCTCGCGTCTACTCTTGTTTGGTCCGGACTCTCGCGTCTACTCTTGTTTGGTCCGGACTCTCGCGTCTAGTCTTGATTTGCGGCTTTTGCGGAGGAGTCACCACAATTTCTCTGAAGTTTAATATTACATATTATGATAACAGACCTTCTGTTGTATCTTTTTAGCGGTAGTAAAGCCGATAAAGCGACGTGTGCTCAGCGAGGAACATGACGCTGGCAGCAATATTGATTGCTCTCCTCTGCCAACTGCACGTTCTGCACTCCCTGCGGGATCTAATCATTGTACAGCTTTATCGAAAACATTCGCCATTCCCTCCGGTGAAACCTGGCCCTTAAACGAACGTATATTAATTGTTGGATTAAGAGAACAAGGTTTAATTGTCTGGGTTAGTAGTCGATTCGCACGAAAATTATTCGCACGATCGTGCGAATCGTCCCCTTTCAATAAAAATATTTTTTTAGTAGGCGATTCGCACGGAAGTATTTAAATTGCGTGCGAATCGACCCCTTCAAGAATTAGTAGTATGCGATTCGCACACACCTATACTTTATCGAAAAGTTTCAAGAAAAAAGTACTATCACGTACAAAATGCTTTCTTTTAATACAGGACACAAATAAAACGATTTTTAAGGAAATCAAGTTTTTATATTTTACTTTGTATCTATCAGAAAGTGATTTTACATCATTCACAGTTTAAATAACTTAAAACCATAATTATAACCAAGATTACAAATAAAATCACAGTTAGTAGGTACGATTTATAATCAAATATTTGGTTTTGCATTTTTACAAGTAAGTACTCTTTTTCCGTACACTTGCATTTACCTTAAATCATCACAAATTACTACTTATTAGAGTTTTTACCGAAATCAACTTTTTATGAACCCCTGAGTCTTGTTAAAAATAATGTTGTTTAGAAAAGGTAAGTCAAAATTAAATAATTAACGTTATAATGGTCTAAAAGCTAATTTTAAAAACAACGAAAAATATAACGAAACTATAAATATATAAATCTTTTTAAATATTCGTAATAACAATATAAAAATCGTTTTAATTAGCTAAGGTATGGTTTTAAATGTGGCAATTAAATAAACAAAAACAAAATATTTTTTCTCTATTAAGTATTAACTAGTACAATTTTGGAGTATTATAGTAAATGTAATAAAATAACAGTCACAAAATCACAGTTACTATAACAACAATATTTTGCTCTAATAGGTAAAAAATAACAATCAACTAATCAATAATAATATAAATATTTCTTAACACAAAAATTTTACGATGATAGGAGCATTATCATCACTGAAAGTTAAAACAATCACAAAATCACAGTTAAACAGAGTCATCTGTTGTATTAATAGGTACAAAGTTCTTAAAAATGTAACACTTAACTAATCAACAATATTATAAATATTTCTTAACACAAAAATTTTACGATGATAGGAACATTAGCATCACTGAAAGTTAAAACAATCACAAAATCACAGTTAAACAGAGTCATCTGTTGTATTAATAGGTACAAAGTTCTTAAAAATGTAACACTTAACTAATCAACAATATTATAAATATTTCTTAACACAAAAATTTTACGATGATAGGAGCATTGGCATCACTGGAAGTTAAAACAATCACAAAATCACAGTTTGTTAAACAGAGTAATCTGTAGTATTAATAGGTACAAAGTTCTTAAAAATGTAACATTATTATTTATTTATGTAGCTCATTTATGGTGTTCATATTATAAGTTTTCATATTAAATACTGACAAAACTTTTCATCTTACCTCTTAACTAGTATTTTGTGCCTGACTGCGATGCGAATAGAGAATTATTGAATTTTAATATTAATATTCTAGAATATTGTACATGACTGTACTTAGATTTATTATTCGCACATTTTGTTAAGTGTGCGAATCGCATACTACTAATTCTTGAAGGGGTCGATTCGCACGCAATTTAAATACTTCCGTGCGAATCGCCTACTAAAAAAATATTTTTATTGAAAGGGGACGATTCGCACGATCGTACGAATAATTTTCGTGCGAATCGACTACTAACCCAATTGTCTTAACAACGCTATCGACGCGCGGTTTATTGAATACTGAGCGTATTCCGCTCGTAGCTTTACTATTTAGTAAAGCTACGCCACACTACCACACAATAAACACAAAGTTCACACTTTATACTAACTTTTAGTAAATAGTGTTTATAAGAAGTGGTAGGGGTAGCACTCCCATGTCATTGTTCCGACCAGTAAAGCTTCGAGCAGACTAGCGCGACGCGACACCGGCTATTGTTATACCGTGAAGTTTTCTTGGAATTTGTATTGTTCGAGTCGCGTTGCGCCGTCGCGTCGCGCTGGTCTGAACGAGGCTTAATGCTCTCCACTAAATATGTAGCGTCGGTGACATCACTAAACCTAAAACAGCAGGAAATCGTTCAAATGGAATAAATTATATCAACATTATTATTATTAAGAAACCGATTAAATTGATGATTTCCTAGAGAAATCTAAATGTCCTTACTAAGAAATACGTAGGTATCTATTAAGATTATGAAAAAAAGTCGAAAGTTAAACGAATTTTAATGAGAAACGTCATGATAACTAATTCACAAAGAAATCATCGCCTCACCCGAGGACAGTTGTTTTCAAAACACCAATTAACCGAACTCATTACCGAATCAGAGACAATGAAATGCTACTAACGAACGTTATAATTGTTTATCCCGACAGTCACGTGACACGTGGAGTGATAAGAGCTGCCGCCGCCTCTCTGCCGGCCGCCACAGAACCTTCGTGCAAAACCATTAATAGGTAAATATGCCTTTGTCGAACGTTACGTATGATTTCATTTCTATTATTCTTAGAAGCTACTGTCGTTTGCATTGTGTGTTCCAGAGTAGCGCTGTCACCCGACGCGAACTCTTCAACGCAAATGTTCGTTCAAATGGACGTATTGTGCCGCATTTACATAAGTACGGAGTTTTGAAGGATTACTGAGGCCCGTCTGCGAGCCCTTCAGAAATGATGAATTTAATCTGAGATTAGAACGTCTGGCGCCAACTAGCTCAGCGCAGCTGGGGCAGCTACCTCCCGCTCCAAATATTGGCTTTCTATAGCTGCCTGCCTGTCTGTCCTATAAATAAACTACAATACGAATAATAAAACTGATTTTCATTATTCATACTGTAACGTTCCAGTTTAATCTGTTTTCAATGACACAGATACTGGTTCGTGTCGGGTTCAGCTAAAAGTATCAGGTTCTCGTGATTAAATGTGAAAGTAAAAAGTACATAATGTAGCTACTTTGTATGACAAGAGAAGGGAGCCTCTCTCCCTCGTCGGGCCAGTCAGCAGCGTAACATAATGATCTTTGCTACAGTTCTGTACATGATATTATAATGAATGTGGAGTTTGACAGGGCAGCCATTATCCCCCCGATTTATAAATAACAAGTTGGTAACTTGTAATAACAGGCTCCCATCAAAGCCGGTGCGACGTCAATCCCAGATGAAAGGAGGTTTTTATTTATTTTTTGTGTAAGTAAGGCTTTGTGGACTCGGAATCGAGCCCTAGCCGACCAGCCACCAAGAATTGTTCCGAAAACCGCCATGAGCAATACTTCTGCGTCCATTGCTGATTCTGGTGGGAAATTTGTAGGAAATGTGGAACATAAACAGTAATGGATTGTATAGTAAATTATAACTGTAGGTTCATAAGCTCGTGGTAGGTGTTTCAGCGGTGCGCATTGTCGAACCCTATTCGGTGTCAACATTTCGTGATAAATTAAAGTGGAATTGTGAAGCTGTTTGAACGTCTGTAACCGGCTCAGCTATGCAAAGGAGACATCTTTCAATTAAACTACATTCTCTTGCCAAAGAATATCGACACAGTTTTAATGCTTATGACAACAAAGCTGTAGCGGCCGGAGCGCTGGGAACCCTTTGTTAGTTTAGTCAAATATTGAATCAAGTGACGCACTTGGTATGTCATACATCGTTACATAGACAAATGGTGCCGTTACAATGTAATTATGTTGTGTACTTTACATGAATACTCGTACCTCTCTATGTATAATGTCTTACCGCACGTCATTGGTGAAGGCTGTAAGGGGAGCTAGGTTAATAATTCAACGTTGTTTGCAAAGCTTAATACTGGTAGAGCCTTTCACTACTTAATTGTAGAATTGGATTAGGAGTCGTATTAATCTGTCGCGCGCGCAATTAGCAGACACAATAGAATTTTATTGTTATCTGTCTCCAATATGAGACACCAGTATTATAAAGGTTAAGTATTAAATAAAATAAAACAACTGTGACAGTCGTAGACTATTCACGGTTTGCGCGTCACGATAAAGAGCTACCGTGTCGATCATACATAACGTCGACATCGTGCCGCACTATCAGGAAGGGAGACTCGAAGTGTCGATGGTGTCGATATTTGATAGTACCACCCTAACGGTTATTGTGCGCATTAATAGTAAATGTACTTGTTAGTCCTTTGAACTTGTACAAAGGAGTGAAGCCCGTATTTCAGTTCTATGTGGGTAGTTAGACTAGTAGAGTTGTTCAGCGTGTCGCGGAGGTCACCGGCCCCCGGTGGCGGCGTCGAGTGCCAGACTACTAGCCCAACATTCGCGTACACTGCGGACATCCTCTGCACAAGGCCCTCGCAGGTCACGTGATCACGTCCCACTGTGTCAGTCATACTGCAGTGAACGACCAGACGGGACGTTGTCGTTTATTGTTCAGCAAACGGATTCATTAGGTATAGCAGATTGGTTTATTTGTTTAAAACAGAGGCTTCTGCCTGTCGTCGTATCAGTGGGTCATTGTAGGTGCCAAGGATGTGTTACATGGCCAATATACGAAAGAAACAGCAAGAATCTATATATTAGATATGTAACCAGATTTTTGCACTGGTTTGCAAAGTAGCAAATGTTCTCATCACGCCGGGTATGAGAGGTTTTTGACCCTCCTCCACTAGCCTGAGGGGTATTTTTGCTGGCGTCACGAACTCGTCCGGGCGTTACTCTGCTTGTGTTGCGAGATCGCTGTCGCCTCAAAACTTTCCAAATTGGTCAGTTTAGGTACAATTTTGACGGTAAACTAGTTACTACAGTGCTTGTTAACAAAATACAGTAATTTACTAGTCGTTTACTCGTTTACCCAGAAAAACAAATGACCGTGTTCAAAAGTTCCAACTTGCTCGTTTGTAAATGGGAGGCAGGTAATTTGCAAGCGAGCCTTGAATAACAACTGCAGTTAGGTGGAGTGAGCCGTGCGGTGTGCAGCTCGCAGAACCGGCGACTCGGGCGCCCCCTGCCGCTGCCGGCGCCCGCGTCAGCTGCCTCTGACGGCGCTTAATAGAAAAACGAAATGAATCGATACATAGACTCGGTGCCATTAATGTTTGCGCTCGTCTGCCTGCCCCCTCTGACCCCCCCCCCCCTACCTCGCTGCACCCCCCCTCGTTCCGTTTCATTTATTTCATAACGCCGCGCATCACGATCGCTTTTGTTATTTTTCGTGGGGCATTTTCGATAATAGGCTATTCCACATGAAGCGTTCAGCGCTCGACAATGGCAGTAATCTCGACGAGGTTTTTAATTACATTCGATTTTACACTCACTCGGCCTCGGCTCGGCGGCGCGGCGCTCGGCTCTCGGCTCCAGGCCCCACGTGCACAGTGTGCACACAGCACTTTAATGTTATTGTTGTGACTATAATTTGAGCCGTTCTCTCACAGTGTGTTCGGAATCCCCTTTGCAACATAAAATTTAATATCGCCGGATCTGCTTAATAATAAAAAATTAAGGGGCATTTGTAAGGGATTTGGATTTTTTTAATAACATAAAGGATCGTAGAATTAACTAATACTTTTTAGCCTCGGCTTTGTAGATAATTTTTATAAAAAATAATGCTGTCTGAAGTTACAAAAAACAACTTTAATTTTTATGGAGCTTTTAGTTAAGCAGAAATAAAATAACAAGGTTTTTTTTTTTGCTTGGCTACCGACTAGTCAGAAATAGCCCGTAGCTTTTTATACAAAAATCTAATTTAGGCTGTCCTCAAACTGCACACCGGTTCCTACCTGCTACGAATGTAATGGACGTAGACAGACACGAAACTAGTTGGAGCTTGACTTGGTTTACATCATCTCCCTAGGTAGTGTTAGTCCACCTATCTACGAGTCTACGAGACTGCGAAGGACGTCACTGGTCGTGTACGGCCCGCTACGAGACTGCGACGGCGTAGTTAATTACTTTCTAGCTATGTGAACGTATTTAAGTCTTAAGACTAACTTGACTAAGCCCTGAGCCCTTCACAACAAACTAGAAAGCCACAAATTTTAAATTGTTCCAGAAGTATGTGCCTACATAATTTACTAATTAAGCTATAGGTATCATACATTTTACTGCATAATAATCTCACACCAAACGTGCATCAAATTAACCATACACAACAAAACAACGGCACAAAGAGTTCCCTTCAAATGTGTCCCAGTTTAGTTTAGACGACATTCTATCTCATCTTGATGTAAGTTAACGTGAGATCGCGTTATAAGCATTCTCATGTTAATGACGTCACTGGTCCGGTGCACTGCACACCAGATATCGGCTCAAGATAACTCTTTACTTTTATACCCACAGAATTAAATTACAGTTTAGAAAAATATCGGTTACAACGGCGCGGCGACCCTTTCCTAAACCTTTGTTCCGTGATCTCGGCGTTCTCGGCGTTCTTGGCCACATTGTAGAGAGCACAAAGAATGGCTCGGTGTGTGTGCAGCGCTGAAGGGTTGCAGTTCAGCGAGTTAGGTATGCCGTCGTAAGCAATATGGTTCGTGCTACAATAAGATGAGAGAAGTGTTTCTGTGTGTTAGTTGGTAATGAGAATGATTATAAATCATGTTCAATATAAAATAAACTAATTGTCGTTTTAGAAAAATACTACCTTCGTTAATTAAACGAGCAATTCCTCAAGATATCAAAAGCAACCTTGTTGCAACCAGTCAATATAATTCTCGTCCTCAGTTGGCTGTCGACTGTTTCGAGAACGATTAATCCTTCAGACACATACGAGATCCTTGATAGGTACTTCACATCATGTTATGAGTTTGTAAAAATGTTTCTAATGAGTCATAGCTGCATCATTTAGTATATAAAAACAAATAATAATTGCAGCAGCACTTAGTCGAACGTTGTTACTCGTACAAGCGCACCACACCACACTTAAATAGTACTGAAACAGGAGATTTCATAATTAAAAATAATGGTTCAGGGAGTGGTCCCCCCTTCATCCCTTGCCCCGCGGGGGGACGGTAGCGATGAATAAATCAATGGAATCGAAAGGCTATCACAATGGGACGATGGCGACGTGCTGACGTGGCGTCGTGGCGACGACCCACTGGCAGCCGTGGGCGACAACTTGCTGGAACTAGCGAGTCAATAATATACCAGTGTCACTGCAGGCCATAGGCCTCGGTCGACGAAAGTGATTTTTCAGAAACTACATAAATCAGGGTCACTGGAAAAGGCTAAATTGGTACCTACGTGCCAGATTTACATCCACAGAAGTGGAATATCTTGGCCGGTGGTGCGATTCCACTCCAAAAACGTGTTAAGATCAAATTCAATTTGAAAAGTGGTCGTGATTCCACAATAAATTACAATTTAAACGACATTTTACTGCACAAGACACGTAAAACTAATATAGTTACAAGAAATCGTTATACATCGAGAAGAAAATGTAGTCAAGAACTTTACAGTCATTTATTATATGAACTATACTTACTTTGCTTTCAGTGCTGTCTGTGGTTTAGCTGTCACTGCAGTCACGTTTAGCAGTAAAGCGTTTCACTTGAATCAGGCTTTAAATAATCTGATTAGTTTTATCGTGTTATGAGCATGACGCCACGTATTTTCCCCAAACTAACACGATACTAGGAAACAAATTGAACCAGCTGGTCGTGATAAATTGGACTTCCCATTGCCTACATTAAGTTAGCAGCACAACACTTGGACCACGTTGTTTTATCATTAATTAACAATATCAAGATGACGCATGTCAGTCTTACTACTTAGGTTAAAAATATAAGTACAGACGCCAGCACATCAACTTACCCGAAACTGTCAAATTTTCCCAATCAACTCTGAACCTTATACCTCTATTATAAAGTTGAAAATCTATTAAAGAAATTTGACAGATTTTCGTAGGTTGACGTGCTGGCGTCTGTACATGTATGTCGTCTGTACACGTATGTCGGCTGTGCACGGAACTTGGCTGCAGGTTGGCTATATCGTTAGCCGGAACTGCTGGGCAGACGCCCAAACAGCACGGTTTTGGCTAATGACTACAGTAATCTAATGGATGGAATGGATGCAATTTTCAATTCTCCATGACAGTGGTTAGATCACCAAAAAGGCACAATAAATTAAGTAAAGGTAAAGTAAGTAGGTGAGGTAAAAAAGTGTAGGACCAAATATTATGAGCACGTCGAACAGAGAGCGATACAAGTCGGCGCCTCGTCCGGCTGTCGGAGCTATCGTCCAATGATTACCTATACTTTTTACGATTTATTTTCGATAAATACCAGAAAACTATAAGTAATGTTTTGTTATTTCCAGATCAGTATTAAAGATTACTGAAACATGTTCCCGAGTTTTATGAGAACAGTGCCCAAATCAATTAAATATCGATTACGTTTCGTGAGAATGTTATTTTAATGGGAATTTACATAAATTATGAGAACACGAGAACAATAAATAATTCTACCGTATAAATGGTTAAACTGCTGGTTCTGACAATAAGGGCTTTGGCAAAGTCGCTATTGATTAGCATTTGGGATTAGATTATAATCAGAAACGGCTTAGGAAGGATGGAAGACAAATAGCATTATGTACGTGGAGCCCCGCCGAGGGGCAGTGTAATGTATTACATTGTGTTATACAATAGCTCCCTCTGGTACTTAGATTACTAGAGCTTCATTTACTGCAGACTTAGGGACGCTATTTAATTATAAATTACTCTGAGCGCAGCCTTACAGGGCTTATGAAGTGGACAAAGAAAAGAGTATTACTTATGTACCAGAACACGTATTTCTTAGCTCTGCTGCCATGCCTTGCGATGGTTTCTGCGAAAGCGAAAATTGGTTTTATCAAAGTAATCTTCAATTTGTTCAACTAAGTAAGATTTCAAAGAATAACACAGAAGTATTTCTAAAAGTTCTCTCCGCACAGTCCGCATCAATATTTACGTGAGGAACGGTTCGTCCTTAAGCTAGGTACACATTGTACATTGTACGTACGTGCACGAAGATACCATGTCTACGCCCGCCTGCTCTACAGACATGTCGTCGGTATTCCTCAGTACCTGCGCTGTGCTCTACACGAGGCGGTATTCACTTTGTGTCTGTGTACCCCAGCCTACAGGTACTGTGTGTTTAAAATATCTCATTAGGATCGATCGCGGCGGAGCGCGGCGGCGGCGGCGGCGGCGGCGCCCACTGAGCGGCAGGGTGCAGAAGGCTCAAATCAAATTATGGTTTGGTGCCTTTAAAGTTTTATCCGAAACAGAGCTCATAACCGTATTGTGCTCTTTACATCTCAAATAATCTGTCATCTCAAAGTCCTAGCTTCATAGTTTACCCTGTATGCATAAATACCATAGAGAAACGAAAACGAATCACTTTAGGACATTTTTTTAAGTTCTTCAAATAAGTAAAATGGTCGTTTAGTCCTTCTGGTTGATCTACTCTGTAGGGGACGTGCGGCAGCTACACCGGAGCGTTTATAACTTCCATACAACTTGCGCCGGATTTTTTAGAAGCCAGTAATTAAGAACAGAGAGATCAAAGCGGCGATGGGCGGCCCGGGGGAAGGGAGCCAGGGAGCGGAGTGGGGGGGGGGGGCGACGACATAGCACAATCCTAACGAAATGTTGGTCTGTCAGTGTGTACCGCCCTTAGGCAAGAGATGTTATTGATAATTTGATAGTCCGTGACCGCAAAAGGTTGGTAGATAGGTACAGATGATAGATATTAAGTACATTGCGTATAAGACAAAATGGCGTACAGGTACAGTTCCTACATACGATGTCTGTCTCACTTTATAGATAGTTGGCCACAGATGTCATTTTTTGACGATTCCATCGGGAACGATACGCTTTTCTGACAGACAGCTTTGTTTCACTTTCTAATCGTGGTCTCCGTTTGAGATGCGCCTCGTAGGTATTTTGGAATAGTGTCGAGCTACGAGAATGAGTGTGTACTATAAAGCAGTTATTAGTACCTACTGCAGCAGTATTGCAGAACATGGGTAGGTAAATAATGACGTCTCCGGAGTGCTGTCCACTGTCGGCTGCTCGCAGTTCCACTCTCCGTCTCCGCCTGAAATGCACTTCGTTCGATCTTGTGCATGGTCAGCGTTCTGCATTGAATGCCTCTCATATTTGGGAATCATTTTATAAGAACGATCGTGCTTATACCTCTAGTCTGTTATATTGTGAGGTATATACTCGTAATGTATATTGCAGCCATGAATTTAACAATGTCGTTAATTTAATTGCAATTTGCACAATATGTTTTCACTTTAAAGAAAGTTATTTATTATAGCGAACAGCTAAAGCCATACAAACATAATATTTAGTTGTTCAAGTACGAGGCATCACGAATATTTTAACCTTAGCGACTTCTACCGGTGCTACAAAAAAAAAATTGTTGCCATGGTTGCTCTATGGCAAATTTAAATCCACGACCTTCTTTATTCCGACGATGTTTCACGCTAAGTATTTAACCGTTGGCTTTTTATTCGTATTGATTGTTCTGCTTAATCCCTAGACAACTGAGGGCCTGCCGCCTGATGAAGGTAGCGAGGGTACACTGGATGCGGATACCGACCTAAGATTGCTTGCCATCTTAACATAACTTGGGAGAGGCCTACGTAGTGGAATGCTCATGGTTGCGTTTATTGATTGATACTGTAAAATTAAACGAAAGAAAATACGTTTATTTGCGGTACAATTATGTAGTCTGGAGGGATTGTCCATCATGTGCACAACAAAAGAAGTCGGTTAGACATCAAAATAATCGATTTTCGTTCGAAGCCGTTCTGAATGGAACTAATAGACGCGCTGAAGATGACTTGAACATTTTATTTTAGTCAAAAAGCGTCCATAACTAATGAAGGTGGCGGGTGGAGATTGCCTTTTTTATAAGAATGTAAATTATACTATGGAGCGATCGTTTGGGGTTCAAACATCAGACGGTCCACTAATAGTAGGTATAGTGAACCCAGTATCACGACCGTAACAATCAATCTGCCTAGCTATGTAGGGGTTGGCTTTCAGTCTAACCGGACGCTACAGGACGATACTGTCCATCCGGTCCGCCATTTGATGACACAAGAATTGGAGAAAACTTAGCCAATTATTGCTAGTAATAAATCTTCCAGTTAAAAACGGCACAACAATGAAAACCACTTTCTTTATAAAAGCCATGGGCTTATCTCACAGAAGCCTTATCTGATCATACTTGAAAAATATGTTTTCAAAGTAGTTAATGTAAAGGTAGGGTCGATGGGACCCGCTAACAATGTAACCTGACCGCCCTACGGGGAATAATACACGAAGCAACGTAAAGGTGTTTGCACACAGCTTGAAAGTCCCCCTTCTCGGAATATCGCACTGAGCGGAGTGCGGACAGTCTGTGAGGCGTCGCGTCGCGTCGTCGGTGCAAGTGAAGGCAGGGTTTCTTTCTTCTGTTCCACGTCTTTTCGTCACAGTAGGTGTTTTATTCATAAAGCGAGGAGATTCTTTAGAATTTTAAGTGAAAAGAAGCGTCGAATTCTAGTCTTGTGTTGAATTTACTAGCTGCGTCCAGTTCCTTTGTCCTACTTAGTTATGCCCGACAGGATCCGCACACAATGACCAAATACTTTTGTGAATCTACCAACTAAGTTCACATTGAAGAATGTATACCTTACTATTGAGAATTTTTCTCTTCTTGAACAAAATTAAATTAAAAGAATGATCAGTTTGTATAATTTAACTCCGTAACAGCGCCGTGATCGAGTGGCGTCTAAACATCCACGAGACGCCTCTCATCCCGTGTGACGGGTCGTACTCGCGCGAGTACACATGTGCACAAACAAACACAAACAAGCCGAGACTAATCGAATCAATCTAATCTAATCTGCCTATGTACTGTATGTACTCTCGGCGCGAGGAGGCGGATCAAACAAGCGCTCCACGGGTATCTGTTGCGACAGCTTCTCCGCCACGACAGGACTGATTGAAGGTTTGTGTTTTCATGGAATGATAATGGATCGTGGTTAAAAACCAACTAATTATAAGTAATAAAAACCAGGATTTAAGATTTCACTACTTCTTAAAAAATTCAAAATACAAACAAAAACAAAAATCATTTATTTGCCAAAATAAGGTACAGAACACGGATATCGACAGAAGGTTGGTAAAATGTACAAAATTGTTATCTTATTCTGCCTTTAATTTCGGCGTGCAATTATAAAATAAAGTTACATTTTATTTAAATTTATTATTGATCAAAATCATGCAGTCATTAAACAGATAATCCCATTAAAATTATATTATTGGATTAAGTAAATGACAATATAAGGAATAAAATAATAATTAATAAGTAATAATAAAACAATAATCATAGATGTCAATAATAACCATGTCAACAATGGGAGAGATTCACCACAATAATAATAACACTAAGTAATTTTTGGAGACACACGACCATGCAATTTACAAAACTTACAATTTATAATCCAAAAACTCATGTAACTATAAAAGCATTTTTCAATTATAAACCTCGTCAAATTACTTTTAAATCTAGAAAATGGTAGCATTTTTATGGAATTTGGTATTTTATTATACAATTTTATGCACATAATATAGCTGTTTTTACCTCTAAATGTGAGATTCGTCCTCGGTTGAAATAACTTATTAGTATACATAGATCGTGGGGCGTAGTAGCTTGTCGCTTGCTCAAAAAGTCTCTTATGTTTAAAAACAAATATACAGGATTCTAATATATAAATACATGGTAGAGTTAGCATGTTAATTTCCTTAAGAATGGACGACATGACTCTATTTTCTTCAACCCAAATATAGCTCTTAGACACTTTTTTCACGTCCTAGTTATTGTTTTTTGCTGCACCGAACGACGTCAATACGTCGGCGCCGGTTGTCGCTGAAAACCAGCGCTGGGGCTCTGTCTTGCATAGGGTCGCAGCATAATGCTGAGCGATAGCCGTTTTGCGTGGATGTGACGCATGTTTCCCGCAACCTTTTCTATTTTTTTTTTTGTGTAACCTCTTTTTTGCGTCATGTTTACCGCAAATAAACGTATTTTCTTTCTTTCTTTCTTCTTTCTTTCTTTTTTTGCATTACGAATGCTTGATCAATCTCCACACAACTACCCCACAGGATAATACCATACCTTAGAGTGGACGTTATATAGCCATGGAAAGCCGTCATTGCGGCATTTCTAGATACCTCGCAGGTAATACGCCTCAAAGGGTATATAAAATTATTTATTTTAACACAAATGTCATATATATGATTTTTCCATGAACAAAATTTATCTAACAGTCAGTTTCTACCAGGGCGACCCCTTTATAAGATTTAATTAGGGCCTGCGGTTTACATCGATAGGTATGAAATTGCATACATTTTGTTTTATTAATATTAACTTTTAAATTATTAGCCTCTAGCCACTCTATTTTGAAATGAAGACAGTAGAGTTTGGGTTTCCCCTCTGCACCCCAGGGCAGCCGCCGCGTGTTTTTCGCGGAAAGTTTTGGCTAACGGAGGGGTTATTGCTTCATTTTATTTGTTGGTAACTTTTTATCAACGAAGGCTAATATTTTTATCGACTTTAGGAAAATGTGTGTAACCAATGAAGATTTTTTTTCAAGCGATTTTGTCGAAAATGTT
The DNA here is from genome assembly GCA_963853775.1 of Xanthia togata. Classification (NCBI taxonomy): domain Eukaryota; kingdom Metazoa; phylum Arthropoda; class Insecta; order Lepidoptera; family Noctuidae; genus Xanthia; species Xanthia togata. The sequence goes on along the minus strand of OY970791.1, from coordinate 30,773,312 downwards.
CTTTGTATCAATGAAGATTTGTTCACTTGTGTAAGCGGTAATTTGGGAATGACGTGTATCTTGTGGTATCGTAACGTCGCGTCGGATCTTCTAAAAAGTGTATTATTTACAGCGGAAGGGCTCCCGTTAGCACGACTGACGACTGCCATACTACACAACGCTACGTGACGTATTTTCAGCAAATAAAATATTCTTATTCGTAATTAAAACCGCTTTGATCTATGTATAATAAAGCCATTTACGTGGTTATGTGTCGTGAGCGTGACGTCACAGTTTCAATGTGTGTGCCGACCGTACCGCTGCAGGAACGATGCGGTCTACTACTCTACTGCGCGACTATTTCGTTTTATTCTCTAACTTACTACTACGAGGCGAGCTGACACATCACATTTGCAATAATATCTTTACTTTGTTGTAGTTGCTTAGAATAATACTAAACCTAAACTAAACTCGGTGTACAGTTCTAAATTAAAGGTGATTGGGCGGAATGGCAAAAACAAACAAGATAAATAATACATGAAGCCACCAGTAAGATTTTGGCGTTTCAATAACTTTTAGATAAGAAATGAGAAAGCCTTAGGTCGAAAAAGTATATAAACTCACTCAATAAATCAACTACGAAAACCCTACATTCTGCCCGGAATCATAAGAAGACGCAATTAGGGTCAAGATTACCGTAAATAAGAATCCTGCAATAAGCGCCTAAACCCTTTCATTGTCACCCGACACCCGGCGGAAACTTCTCTAATATCGTAATTGGCCCCGCGCTGTACTTGTATGCAGGCGCTGTCCGGGAGGAAGCCGGCGCCGTTCCATGACATTACTTATACCTACGACACACACACTCCACACACATGCATGCATCGCCCGCAAGGCTTGCTACAGTTTGTAGGGATTCTTTCTAGTTTCTAGGTCGTTTCCACTCGGGGCTACTTTTATCGACTTCTGCCGACTAAGTATTCTGTAAGGGCTTTATTGCATCCAAGGCGGCTCCACGTCTGCAGAAAAGCAATTTCGCAACTTATATTTCTAATACTTAGTACACGAGCAGCGTCATTTCACGCGAACACCATTGTGAAAAAAACATGAAAGTAAAATGGCGGTGTTGTTTAAAGGACAATGTAATATTTAACACGTAACGGGGCCGACAAAGTGCACCATACGACTGCTATTGTTCATGGTCTCACACCATTGTTAGGTCGAGTACGCTGTCTGTACTACTAGTAACAGGCACGTTAGGTACCTCGGGGAGTCCAAATTAAAGTAACAGCGCGCAATAAACTTATTTAACTTACCTTTTTACGGCGAGCGTTTTATATTTCGCACTTTATGGGCTTTCTCCTTTTATTATGACCGTTAAAAGCTATAGCATTGTTCGTCGGAGGCTCTAGTTACGGCTGAGCCGTTTTATATTGAGTCGTTAGGAGTCAGTCGTCGTCGGCAGCCGGCAGCCGGCAGGCGAGCACTCGCCCGGACACCCCTTCACGTATCAGCTATAGCGAGAAAACTTCCTCTAAGTTGAGACCCGTTTAGAGTTTCCCGAAATACAAAACTACTTACACACCTAGCGTGCCTTTCCATACATAATACTGAACCACCTAGGGATTACTATTTCGGTAGTACTTATTCTGTACCCTCTCCCCCTACAGTGAGCTATTCTGAAAACCTTATCCAACACAAGTCCTTGCAGCGCCATGGTCGTCGAGGAGGGAACGACTTTGTTTACTGAAGTAAAGTAATTAAAATGGTCGCAACTGGCAACTGCAGTAATATTGTTTTATGTGCCAAACGCGAATGGGTGTACTCGTAAAACATTTGTTTGTTTTCCGAGTATTTTTCCTGCATAGGTTTGTAGAATCGAAAGCGTTTCTCAAGAAAAAAATGTGAAGGTATTCACCCACACGTCGCGCGCAGACGATCTAAGGGAGATTGAATTCTAAAGTCGTGACTAAGGAGCCAATCGTGTTCCCTGCCGATGCCTGACTACGGGGTAATTGGTAATATTCTGAGATCGTCATGGCAACGCCCAGCAGACGCATCATTAGCCGGAGATGATTAATTAAATATTTTAAGCATTAATCTGTGAGCGAACGCCAGCCCTCGCCCCCCCCCCCCCCGCCTGGTCCCCCGCGGTGCAGGCGGTGGCGGCTGGCGTGCGCAGTCAACTCTTACCGAGTGAACTCGTTTAAACTAGTAAGAGTCATAACGAGTCACAAATTATTCACATTTCACTAATATCCTCGTTACCATGCGCGGATAACTGCTGTAATGTACGTATTTTAGCTATTATTCACTCGCATCTGTTACCTTTGTGAGGTAAAGTGCACTGAACAAAGCGGGTAATTACCATTCCCACAGTAGCCGGGCAGACACAGTGGCCGGGCAGACACAGTGGCCGCGCAGACACAGTGGCCGGGCAGAGCATGTCAAGTATCTAACTAGTGCTCTGTGACGAAATTGAAACAACACCTGTTTGACACGATGAGCGTGACACCGCCTGCCACCGCTGCCATTACATGACATGTGGGTACTTTGCAAACCGGCCGCATTGCCCGTTATTGTCCAACAAGAGCTGAGCAATGGAAGCTATCTCGGATCGCATCGCATTTATGACTTGCTATTGCCCATAAAATTGCTGAAGGAATGTACTTTATTAGAGTTGCTTGCGAGTATTATACTATGTATGGGTAATATTATGTGCTATAATAATGTCTATATTTTACATCTACATAATATGTAAGTTGTTGAAGGAAAATTTGGTTTCCTTCCACATTTTTAGATTTCATTTTCACACAAGCCTTTATGTACGAGTATAAGGTTCCTCTCCTACATCAAAACTAAATTTAACGATATTTGCATCTCCATTCTCCGCATTACCTATCAATAATATTCCTCCGGACAATATGTAGGATCGCCGAACTATCGTGCAAAAGTTGCAAACGTTGCTTGTTTGGCGTTGTGCGCATGCGCCCCAACTGCATGAAATTATGAAACTTTCTTGCAGATTTTGTATCAGACTTTCTAAAGAATATTGCCCGCGGTGCGCTGCCTACCAACATACGTTTAAGTACGAGTAAGTACTACATAAGTCAGTAACGATCAATACCTAGCCAGCATGCGAATCTAAATAACTTAGGTACCTATAGGTAGGTTACCAATTAATACGATAGGTAACTAACTCCTTACATAATCAGTAGGTAGTTAAAAGCATAGTATATTCCTTTCATTGTTTACAATAGGTACCTACTAATATGAAATAATTAAAACCTTGAAAAATTTGGTTAACTAACATCAGTCACTTCTTTAATACTTACAAATAGGAGTGAGGCGTATTTATCGTAACAGATAGAAATAACAGATATTTAAAAATAACAAATAACAATGGTTCCTAACAATATAACTTATCTGTTACTTAAAATAATATACCCTCAAAGACTGTGTATATACACACTCACACAAAGAAAGGAATATTGCAAGGTTATCAATATCTATCTCTTCCTCATTAAGGAATCCCTTGCTAAAAATAGAAACACCTATTATTTACTTCGAAATATGTTTACTTCGCACTAAAGCGGTTAAACTACGCTAAAAAGAGAAGCACTTAGTAGGTATTTATTATCCCTAAAAATACAGTTGGTGGTCTTACAAGAACAAACAATTACGAAAAAGTGACTTCCAAATTAGGTTGTGTTACCTGTTACCTGACCAGTATCCATTATTTAAAAAAAAACGAAAAGAAATAAAGAAGATATTCAATTGAGATTAAAATACGTATTTAGCGTCCGTACAAACATAACAGGCTTTTATTTAATAACAGATATTTGGATCTGTTATTTTTGTGTAACAGTAACAGTGATAACAGATATCATGTTTAATAACCTGTTACAACCCATCTCTACTTACAAACGTCACTGATAGCCGTCACAGACTACATAGAGAACTATGATAGCCTACATCATACATCTTGTTTGTAACGTTTCTTTCTCAACACATATTTCTGAACACGTTATCTAACTGTATCAGCAGCGACATCTACAATCCTCAACACTGTATCATGTCTCATGTCATGATGTCCGATGTGTTACCGTGTCCGGGTGAAAAATGTTAGTTTCCCGGACAAAGCCGTCCGTTATTTATGTGCGGCTCAAGGAGTACTGTGTCGTATCTTCGATTACTTGACCAGTCTTCTTGGAAACAGACACCTTTGAAGTAAAGTAGTACTTAGTATTGGAACTAGATCGTCCGGTCGCCCGACCAGCCCGACCACCGATCAAGTGTTAGCGCAATTCAACACCGGACATGGCCTCTCCCGCGTTACGTCTCAGTGTCTGATTTCTGTTATTACTTATTAGACAGTACTTACTCAGTTTGAAAAATTGCATTTTTGCAAGTCAAGAAAAAGTGCTGCCCGTTTTAAGGTTTCCGTAGTAAACAAGGAACCCTTATAGTTTCGCCATGTCTGTCTGTCTGTCTGTTTGTCTGACTGTCCGTCTGTGTGTGACCGTGTGTGTCTGTCTGTTTGTCGGCTTAGCTCAGAAACTCTTATTACTAAACAGTGGCAATAGCACGGGTACATATAAATCACGCCAATTGGTAAAATACTCATACTCATACTCAATACTTTATTGCATGCCATAATGTGTACATAAAAACAGTTGGTATGTTAAACATAGAATCAATTATGGACCCTGTCGGGCACAGCAAAGTGGATTTTTACAACTATTATTTACAAACATTTCATTAGGAGAGAGGATGAAGGCGCTTCTTGTTTAAATGAAATAGTACCTACAATCGTTTTTTTGTGCTATTAATATGGGTCGTTGGTTTTATGATAATGCATTATTAAATTTAAGTATTAAATTAAAATTATAAATATAATTATATAGGTATAAGCTAAAATATAATACATACAATACAACAGTGCACCTAATCATTTTAATGGTTAGGTTAAAATAAAATCATGTAAGCCATTTTTTTAGGTTTCCTCCCCTGCATTTAAATTGGGGAGGTATTTTTTTCTCATCTATCCCATGGTGTGGGATGTCGTTGGAAAGATAGTTCAAAAATATTTTGAGTTTTTCGAAATATTAAGCTTTAAAGAAAGATAGTTCAAAAATATTTTGAGTTTTTCGAAATATTAAGCTTTAAAGTGCTAATTTTTGTTAGAGTCAAGTGTGTCCGCCCTGTCAGCTAAATGGTTCGTTTTGGATATGTGAAAAAAATCAAGGCAGTAGTAATAACGAAATTAAAAGGAAAACTCACAGCTGGGTAGGCTTTACAAGTTAACGAGTAATAATCGACCAACTTACGTTTGCAAAAATATGTTCTCCCATACATTCCGTATCGGGGAACATGTTTTTCAACTACAAAGTTAAGTTTGTTATTGCGATAAATTTATCCCAACTACGGAACCCTTCAGTGTGCGTGGTCCGACACGCATTGGCACGTTTTTTTATACGTTTTTAAAGTAGGTACAAGAGCCGTGTTCAGGATGGGATTTCCCATCGGCGAAAATGACGACCTTCCATACAAACTGTCATCTGTATTGAACGCATTTAGTGGATGTATTTTCAAAAATCCTTCCTTAGTGCTCAGCGCGCTCACCTTCGCTCTAGAGCCAGCAGTTTGGGCTGTGCGATGTCTGTCTGTGATTTTTCAAAGCAAAAGAAATCGCAATTACAATATTGAGGTTAAATTGGATTCAGTTTAGGTACCGGACATCATAACCCAACCAACACATTATCAGCTACATTGAAACATTCACATAGAGTAACTGTCAACCAACAGATGTGTGGAACGATCCTATCTAATTATCATAGAGTATCATAATTACAATAAAAACAAACACAGAGGAGTTTATTATTTAAATTAGCTAAATGAAATAATACAGAGTACACAATACGGTTCGGTTAAAGTGTCATTCAACTTTAATTAGTCATTGCTATTGGCGAGCCTGTACAGAGCCTCACATGTGCCTCACTACACGCTCACTACACAATTATTATTCAGTAAGAAAAAAAGATTACCGGCTTTGATGTCACGCAGTCGGTAATAAGGATATCTTACAGGTTGTATTATATGGAACATCATGGTTTGGGCATGCTTTCATTAAAAGGTTTAATTGACAGTTTTTCTAATCCCGTGCTGCGTTCACTTCCCAAACCGACTATTTCAGTACACATGGTATGTACTTAGTTAGACCTTTATACCTTGCTTTAATTGTTTCTTTAGTGTTGCGTAGTCTGACGCTACTTCAATAAAGTTACTGCTCAAACGGACATAAGTCTGGCTCAGACAGTATAAGCAGAGCCAAATATAAAAGATACCTACTGAAATTTATTGTGATTTGTGCTACGAGCTACGAGTTTTAATTAAACTTTTTATTATCAACCCTTACCTATATTCGTCATCAATATAACAAGTGAAAGGCCTGCTCGACGCGGTCGGCGTTACTGTCTGCCACCAATGTAATGGATCCAACGATTACTAATTTACAAGCTTGTTACTTCCAAAATGGTGAACTTGCATCTACTGGGGACAAGTGGGCGCACCCCTAGCCCTGTGGAGCTAGGGCAAGATTCACAGAACGCACTGACTTTGCTAATTTAAGTTAAGTAAGCGTTGCATACGAATGTGAACCTTACGATAATACAAATAGAGTTCACTTACCACAGTAAAGTCAAAGTGTGGTCTGTGAATCTTGCCCACACAACTAGTGACCTGACGACACAATGGACGACTGGCTGTTCTGTTTGTGTGTCACAGATGCTGAAGTAGTATGTTCAAGTTACCAAATAATAAATACCAAACAATAAGTTTATACCGAGGTACCTACTTAGTTTATTTTCATCCTTCAACAGTTGACGTGGTTAAATAAAAGACTTGTAGTTAAATGAAAATGAAAGTTGTAACTAAGTATAAATTACAGAAATGAATAGCTTCGCAAATATCTAAAATGTTGCTGAACTATAATTTTCTTTTGAAATCCACAAAATGTAATTCTCTAAAGACTTGCTACGGGCAAATAAGAGTAGTTTACATTATACTATAGACATTTGTATTGTCTATTGTCTGTTGTGTAAGTATATTTTTTGTCTGATGAATCAGTCTGTCCTTGTTATACAAATTGTATGTAATTATTTGTTTTATATTCATTTATATTTAATTAGTTTCATAATTACAGCTGAAGAATACATTAAAATTGATAATAAAACAGAATCACTAATGTTTTTGGAAGGTAAGAGTGACTGACGCGACGGGGAGAACTTCGCAGAAAGTTTTATGTAAACGATATCCGGCTGTCGAATGACCAAAATGTAAACGACCAGCTTATGTCGTTTGAAGGGGGCGGTTTGTTGTAAGGTTTGGCACAGTAGAAAAACCACAAGCAGCTAATGTAATAGATCCACGTATATTGCACATAAAACACACACACAATATATTTAAAATACACAACAGTAATACAGACAAAGGTTAGAGCTAGATGTAATCCGAATTTAATACTATATTCAGCACGAATTTATACCTCAAGTAGCGAGATGTTTGTAGGAACGAAGTTAAAGCTCAACTGACTAAGAATCTGAGACTTTCTAAGAGAGTACTAGGCAACTAGTACTAGGCAACTACAATTGTAAAATTTTTTTTTTTTGTCTAGGGCATCTCGTAGCTCACCTCTGAGGTGATGACTACTTAACCGGTCAATCCTGCGGCTGCCTTAAGCTACTAACTTAAAGCCTCCAGCCAGGGGCAAAACTATTCTAAATTAAAACTAGGCGAACGCTCGCTAAGGGCACCCCCTGTGGGGTACGGACCTCGGCTTAGGGCGTCGCTGGGGGGAGGACAGCAAGTTGGGACAGGCTGGATCAAAGATGATTCATTATTATTAATCGGGGAATTTAAGACTACATTTCTCAGCAAAACGCGGGCTGGCGCTTCTGCGAGCAAGGGTCGGTGGGGAGGCAATTGTAAAATCAGACCCGATACCTTAAGTAGATTTTTACTATAGGGCAAGTAGCGGGTACCATTTGTGCAAACACAATAATTTGCTCCTATACATCAGGGCAGTTCGCTATTCAGGGACGCGACAGAGGGTCGGGGTATAGCTGGGTATTTCCCATTTTGCTATGACGAGGGTGTTTACACGAATGAGGGAGGCAGGGTTGCGCAGGTGCAAGTTATGACATGATAATTACTTCTAGAACAATGGATTACGTAATTATAAACACAGATAGGTATTCTCATTGTTTTAAATAGGTATTCAGGTGGGAAATGGTCTAGTCAGTGTTGTAGTCATAATCGAAACATTGTATTATGACTGACAACGGAGTTATATACCTTTTATTACATAGGGACAGGTTAACAAGAGAAAATAAGGTATTTTTAGTTACCTGTAGACACGGACGAATGTCTAACACATCTTTTAGTTAAGTCGGTGTCTATAGGTACATTGGTTATTGCTAGAGACCTGATTTTGTGTCAGGAATCTTTGATTTTACTAGACTTTCTTGTTCTAACTTGTTGGATTATTTATTCGAAACATTCTATATTAGTTGACATGTTAGAACTGGACCAAAACTTTCCAGATTTGATGCTACCTACTGGACTTCATGTCCCGACTTGATTAATATCCACACATGATTCGACTTGATACTATTTTAACATGTGCAGATGTACTTACTAACAATAATCAGTTTATTAGGTAGGTATTTAGTGTGCTTCCTTAACATTTTACAAAGATATGTTTTAATGGAAAATTAAGGCTCATGGTGATGAGATACGACTCACTCACTAAACAACAATCGATACACATTGAAAAACCCGCATTTTATATAGAATCGGTAATTTTGTGAAATACCCTGAGAACGTAACGGAGAACGCCATCTGTCGTTAATAAATGCGACGTAACTGCTTATTACCTGCATCAGTCAATCAAATCAAAGCAGCCACTTAGTACCTCAATGTATCAATCAGAACAACCAGTCATTAGGACCCTCTGCAGTACACGGGGAGCTTGTTGTTGTGTGGGCTGATTGATGGGAAGAAGTGGGGTAGCATGCTGCACAAGTATGGAACAACTCTAGTTCACTGTACTTACTGTTATTTGAATTAGACTAGCGGTCATTGAGGAAGCCCATCTTTAGAAGCGGATCTCTAAGGACAACTGTTCAAGACAAACATGTAAGTTGGAGCTCCAAAACTGTAGCCACATTGGACAATAAATAAACGAAAGAGGTGAAAGTCAGCCACATTATGAAGTAATTAATGCGTTCATGGGCCGCTAATGAATTAAATGTGTTTGGTTTTACCTGTGAAACATACTAAAATGCAGCCCATAGGTACGTAGGTACCAATACTATCATGCTTTGTGGTCGTGATAGCCGATTAATGACGCTATCGCCACACAGTCATCGGAAATGGCCGGAGTACGGATTTGGTTCGCCGCTTTGGGAATTACGAACGTGTACTGCGTTATGCATAAAACTAGTTTGAAAGTTAAATATAATATTCGCATAAATATGAAACATGGCAGTATATTTCAATATTCCCCCCGAGGTCGCTCGCCCGGCCCCGGGCGGGCGCGGTGCGGCGCTCGGCGCGGTGCTTCTCTAATTAATTTATCGAGCAGCTCTTATATCTGCTTCTAATTGCATTAGCACTCAAACATGTTCAAGAGCATCGTTAAACTGGATTGGAGCGTGAATTCTTATGTTCATAATAATTAAGAACAGTCGACTCGCTTCATGTAATAAATGATGTATGTCTACGACTCGGTTCAGTAGCGCATGCCCCACATGGCCACATCCTGCGCGATGCCTTGCTGCTCGGCGTACAGTTTCGTGATAACCCTGCGGTTAAGGGTATCGGTATCGGACACGACTGTGGTAATTACCGACCGGCGCATGCTTAAAAATTACCGGATTCAGGGCACGAAATACTGCGAGGAAACCGGCATATTAATTATAAATCCTTATTTAATTCCACCCTGAGAACTGCCATCTGTCATGGAGTCGATGACAAATGATAGGCTTTCATTACAGTAATATTTGAGTTCAGTACAATTCCGTGCAGGGTCCGCGTGGTCACCCTACAACACATCAACGCCGCTACTTCTCCACGGAGTTCCCATTAGGCATACAGGCGGTACATCGGCGGCGCGGGCGCACCAAAGGCAAGTCTCGATGTTTCTGAGAAACGAGCCATCGATACAACTCCATTGTGGTTCGAGCGCTTTTTAGGAAACGTTGGCTAAGGGCCGCGCGGCCGCAAACTGACTGCCGATAGGCTACGAGCGGCCCGGCGGCCTACAGAGCACGGCCGCATGCAAAACGCGTATAAGTCGCAACTCTAAATATAGCTCGACTGCTTTTCAACCGGTCAAATCGGACATAGACAGTTCATTTGCTAGTCCAAAAAAGTCGGTGCGACACGAAAGGGAATAGCAAGTAACCAATCATTTCGGGCCAATTACAAGGGAACACAAATGACAGGGCAGACCGGCGGACACTGACTGGTGACGTCCGGCACACACGCGACTTCAGCGTCGGCAGTTAACGATTTCGAAGCTACATCCGAGTACATTCTGCATTGCGTTTCAATAAATCAGCGTTTGTTTGCTATCCACAAATTCGCGATAGAATCGATGCTGCATCGATGTTTGGCGACTCTCACAGTCTTTGGCGGAACCCAACGTAGGGGAATCTAGATATCGTGCGATCGCAATGCCAGACATGCTAGATTTAGTGATAAGTCACTGCATCCTGTTTACAAAAACGCACTTGCAGACAGCAAATTAAGTTTCTGCTGTTCGTTTTTATATGGGAGTCGGGTGGGAACGCGAGCGCTAATGTGCGAACTCATGTCATTTGCAAAATAACTGAATTTATGCCAGGGGCACATTTGCACCAAAAGTATTGTGTGTGCAATAGGTATAAGACAGTCGCAGCAACATGCAGCTAGTCGGAGGGTAGCAATTAAATCGCGCGCTTCCGTGGCATTATCTCATCGCACGTACACGGGAAACGGCAGGGGGCGCGACAATCTGCAATCGCTCTTATCTCGCTAATTGCACACATGACACTTTTTTAATAGCAACGGGTAATGTGGCACTGTGTAACACCGACTAACAATAAATAGCAACGGGTATTGTGGCACTCTGTAACACCGACTAACAATAAATAGCAACGGGTGTTGTAACACTGTGTAACACCGACTAACAATAAATAGCAACGGGTGTTGTAACACTGTGTAACACCGACTAACAATAAATAGCAACGGGTGTTGTAACACTGTGTAACACCGACTAACAATAAATAGAAACGGGTATTGTGGCACTCTGTAACACCGACTAACAATAAATAGCAACGGGTGTTGTAACACTGTGTAACACCGACTAACAATAAATAGCAACGAGTATTGTGGCACTGTGTAACACCGACTAACAATAAATAGCAACGGGTATTGTGGCACTGTGTAACACCGACTAACAATAAATAGCAACGGGTGTTGTAACACTGTGTAACACCGACTAACAATAAATAGCAACGGGTGTTGTAACACTGTGTAACATCGACTAACAATAAATAGCAACGGGTGTTGTAACACTGTGTAACACCGACTAACAATAAATAGCAACGAGTATTGTGGCACTGTGTAACAGCGACTAACAATAAATAGCAACGGGTATTGTGGCACTGTGTAACACCGACTAACAATAAATAGCAACGGGTAATGTGGCACTGTGTAACACCGACTAAAAATAAATAGCAAAGAGTATTGTGGCACTGTGTAACACCGACTAACAATAAATAGCAACGGGTATTGTAACACTGTGTAACACCGACTAACAATAAATAGAAACGGGTATTGTGGCACTCTGTAACACCGACTAACAATAAATAGCAACGGGTGTTGTAACACTGTGTAACACCGACTAACAATAAATAGCAACGAGTATTGTGGCACTGTGTAACACCGACTAACAATAAATAGCAACGGGTATTGTGGCACTGTGTAACACCGACTAACAATAAATAGCAACGGGTGTTGTAACACTGTGTAACACCGACTAACAATAAATAGCAACGGGTGTTGTAACACTGTGTAACACCGACTAACAATAAATAGCAACGGGTGTTGTAACACTGTGTAACACCGACTAACAATAAATAGCAACGGGTGTTGTAACACTGTGTAACACCGACTAACAATAAATAGCAACGGGTGTTGTAACACTGTGTAACACCGACTAACAATAAATAGCAACGGGTGTTGTAACACTGTGTAACACCGACTAACAATAAATAGCAACGAGTATTGTGGCACTGTGTAACAGCGACTAACAATAAATAGCAACGGGTATTGTGGCACTGTGTAACACCGACTAACAATAAATAGCAACGGGTAATGTGGCACTGTGTAACACCGACTAAAAATAAATAGCAAAGAGTATTGTGGCACTGTGTAACACCGACTAACAATAAATAGCAACGGGTATTGTAACACTGTGTAACACCGACTAACAATAAATAGAAACGGGTATTGTGGCACTCTGTAACACCGACTAACAATAAATAGCAACGGGTGTTGTAACACTGTGTAACACCGACTAACAATAAATAGCAACGGGTATTGTAACACTGTGTAACACCGACTAACAATAAATAGAAACGGGTATTGTGGCACTCTGTAACACCGACTAACAATAAATAGCAACGGGTGTTGTAACACTGTGTAACACCGACTAACAATAAATAGCAACGAGTATTGTGGCACTGTGTAACACCGACTAACAATAAATAGCAACGGGTATTGTGGCACTCTGGAACACCGACTAACAATAAATATCAGGGTAGCTAGAATTACATTAAACATAGAACGATTTTCAGAACTGTCGAGAACATCGTAATACGTCCGAGTTTTGTCATCAAGGTGTAGATTTCACGCAGAGTTAGGTAAATGATTTCCTAACGAACTCTGTTTAACGAAACTAAGATGTTTAATTTCCTGGAATGGAATTTCGAGAATATTCCTAGGAGCATGGACATTAGCCGCGGCTAAAACGATAATTTCCTAGTTGGGTGCGTCCAATTGAGTCGCGTCTAATGTCGGCCGCGTCCGGTGCAAGGGGCTCGTATCACAAGTCCATTAGAGAACAAACGCACGGTCCTGTGAGTCTACCGCCTACCGGCAGTCGGCTGTACAAGAGGCACGTCGTACGAATGTCATTAGTTTCTCGTAAGTATATCGATCTTAGTTCACACAGTTGAGCTCAGGAGCGTTGCTATGCACGTCACGTCCGGAGTAACAAGCGCTGGTATTAGAGCCGTTGGGTTTCTTTAAGAGTGTTGTAAAGAATACCTGTCTAGGTAGGTGCGGTACGTTTTGTATTCACCCTCGGATTTACTCCTCGAACAAAGCTACGCTGCTGAATGTATTCGAAGACACGTGTTACATGTTACATCTGTAGGGTAAGACTTCGGTGGACACGGTAAGTACACTGTGTACTTATGAAGCAGCACGTTCATCCACTTTCCTCCGTTAATAACAACTCGTATGGGATGACTTACACTGTTTTTCTCTAGTTCTCAACAGAAAACAATTGAATTGATTGAAACATAGTCCGTAAGATCCAACATAACTGTTGTCGAGCTAGCTGCATGGCAACTGTTCGTTGTTACTTATAAACTACAATTTGCACTAATCCTACGCTTGCCCTAAAATCAAGATTTCTAATCCCATGTTTGCATAGCTAGCAAACTTTACGCACCGAAACTAAATATTATTATTAGGACTTGCCTAGATGGTATGACGTTATAACAAATGGTCATTATATTCAGTGATTCACTTACCAAGTGAACTCAATTTAGAGGTGCATTGTGCGTCAGCTGAATTCCTGATAGAAACATTATAGAAAGTTATTGGTGGTCTATGAAGTAACAATTGAGGACACTGGAACAAGACACAATATAAATTGTATTGTTTTTAACGCTTTTGGGCGTTTAGTGTCCCTCAAAGTATTAATACCTGTTTTATTGTGTGGCCTTAACGACTTGTCTGACAACAATAACCGTCATTCGATGGATATAACAATTATGCACACAAATCGGGAATCAATTGTAAAAACTTTCTCAAATTCTGTCAAGTAACTTTAATTTTGACTTGGTTCTCATCAGGAACCTGTCGCCCCACAGTATGAGCTCGGTGCTGCAGCCCTGCGGCCACAATGGGGCTCAGCCGAGCGTGACCCGGCCTTTTCGGGAAATGCCCGCGGCTGGCACTACGTGGCACTAATAATAATTCCATACTATTGTTGTATTTCTGATACCCTACTACGATAATTTAATCCTCGGTACTTATTTAGTTTGGAATAGTAAACAATCTTTTGTCGATACGAAATGTTTTATTTTCATACATTAACACTATTATGAATGATAGAAAAAATTCAACGTAAATTCTGTAGGTACACAAACGTCAATATGGATACTACCCCTTTCTATATCCTTCTTTGTTCGTGTCAGGAATGGTGGGTTTAGACACACTCAAATTCAGGCGAGAATCCACACATATAATTAATTATTATCTTATGTATTAGTGAGTAAGATGGATAGTCCCGTTCTACGAGTCAATAAATTTTTATGTTCCTGACCAGTATATTATGCGTGGCGTTGGAAGACGACAACATAGACTCGTCTGCTAACCGCCTACATGGCGTGCTCCCAGAACCAACACCACTCCCACTGCTAGAGCAATTAAGTTAATAAATGACTTTCTAAAATATATTCCTGAAGCAGATTTATTTTTTGACTCTCGAAAGACAATCGCTAACCATGTAATTAATTAATTAAAAATAATTTTATTATTGTAATTAATTAATAATAATTAATTAATTACAATAATAAATAATTTTGCCTTTATCAGTAACAAACGCAGCGAAATGCTTATTTTCCAGTTATTTGTTTTACTCATGTTGGCGTTTATTTTAACCGACTTCCAAAAGGAGGAGGTTATCAATTAGAATGTTTATAAATACCTATATATTTTTCTTTTTTTAATGTACGTTCGTAACGTAGGTACGTATAACGGCATAACCGTCATAATAGACGGATTTGCATTTTTTTTTTTAAAGGGCATGCTTCCTATTTGGTCCAATTGTCAACAGGTCAGGATCTTGGAGAAATCGAGGGAAACCTTCAAATGTTATAGGCACACCTATAGGGATTTGGGTACTTTTATAGTAACTCGTGGAGTTGCTCTAGGAAAGCACCATTTGGTGAAGTGGAACTGATGATGATTGATTCAAAAGACTTTAAACAGAGCCAAGTTCAAAGGCTTTTGAATCGACTTTTTTTTTAAAGAGCCCTATGGAAACACCATAAGTACAGTACACGATAGCTCTTGAGTATAATGCAACATAATATCTATAATACAAGTGCTTGTCGAACAAGATTCCCTCGTGCTGCATCTGCCTGCATCAATAAACTTTACTGTAATGGCATGCGCACGCGCCTCGGGCGGCGCTGTACGCCACACTACACTGGCCAATGACCATTGTCCTTATTCGCTAAGTATTTATCAGCGATTACACCGACCTTCACTAATTAATGAGTTACTGACGACTGCACGTCTACACATGGCTGACCACAAGAAGTGCGATTAGATTACGTATCAAGTTATTTGAAATAATTTATAAATATATCTAAATAAATAAATAATTGTCGTAGACACCTGAAGAAGATCACTTGGAGATAGTAAAAGTGCGCTTTGTACATGAGGAAGCACACAGTATGTAGAACGTTAGTGTAAAGTTAGTGACTTTTCGTAGATAAAGCGTGTTTACTTTTTATGCAGTTGATTCTGCTATTTATTTTGTTTGAAAATTGCAATTTTTCAATTTTCCATTAACTACTAGGTAGTCTTCGTCTTTTAAAATGTTTCTATGGACTAGTACTGTGCTCGTTTTAATTTAATGTCGTAAGTCCAGATCCACATTGTATATACACTCGAGAGCAAT
This sequence comes from Xanthia togata, assembly GCA_963853775.1. Lineage (NCBI taxonomy): Eukaryota > Metazoa > Arthropoda > Insecta > Lepidoptera > Noctuidae > Xanthia > Xanthia togata. Next base: position 30,757,303 of record OY970791.1, on the reverse strand, counting down.
GAATCCGGGTCACTTAAAGAATGTTAAAAATCTCGGAAACTAAAAATGATAGGTTAATGCAATAAATTGTATTTAATAGACAATGTAATACTCCTTAAATGAAAGTAACAAAAATATGAGTCACCATACATTTTATTAACACAAAATTACATAAAGAAAAAAACTGCTAATCTCTCCTTAAAACAAAAATAGGAAACATTAAATTTTTGAACTTTATTACGATTTTCTTGAATTTTAATACTTCGTATTGCCTCCTCGTGCTTCCATTACTGCGTTTACGCGGTTTGGCATGCTGTACACCAAGTTCCTTATACGATTTTGGGGAATATTCTCCCATTCCTCTGTGAGAGCAATTTTGAGCTCACGAAGCGTGATTGGGGGAGGGTTTCGTTGTTTTACGCATCTGCCTAGCTCGTCCCAAGCATGCTCGATCGGGTTGATATCCGGGCTGCGCGCTGGCCACTCCATACGAGTAATGTTCATCTCTTGAAGGTAGTCATTCACAATCCTACCTGTATGAGGTCGGGCATTGTCATGCATAAATATAGCATCCTCACCTAAATTGACCATAAATGGACCAACGTGATCATTGAGGATTTCTTCCACATATCTTTCGCTAGTTAAAGAGCCGTTTTCTATGATCACCAGCTCTGTGCGACTTTCAGAAGAAATTCCGGCCCACACAAGTACAGACCCACCACCGTAGGCTACTTTTTCTTCGATGCATGCTTGCTTGAATCTTTCCCCTGGTCTTCGATACACTCTGTGTCTTCCATCGTGCTTGTAGAGCATAAATTTTGATTCGTCGGAGAACATAACTTTTGACCAATCTTCAATACTCCAATTTACGTGGCTCTGGGCATATCTTAGTCTTGAAATACGATGCCCACGCTCCAGTTTAGGGCCGTTTGCAGGTCTAAGGGGTTTTAAGTTAGATTCAGCAAGCCGACGTCTTACTGTCCATGCACTTGGGTTACTTCCTCCGAGGCGTCGAAACTGATTTGTGAGTTCAGTTCCTGTAAGAAAGCGATTTCGAAGCATGGTGTTCACCAAGTATCGGTCTTCTCGTGCTGTGGTACACCTGGTTCTGCCCGTTCCTGGTCTGCGTAGGTTAGAACCAGTTTCTTCGTAACGTCGGAGAACTCTTTGTACTGTTGACAGCGACACACCGACAGTCCTGGCTGTATCGCGCTGACTCCGGCCGGTTTCCAGCATTGTAAGTATTCTGGTGCATTCTTCAGGCGTAAGCGACATAATTTCAGCTTGAATAATGAATATAGAGCACTATCAACATGGTTTATGTACCCACATAAATGACAGATTACAAACAAAAGCAAAACCAAATGCTGTAATTTCGTAGTTCCATCTTCGAAAGTGGCCCTTTTTCAAATTTGATTTTTTTATGATATAACTTTACAATAACTAAGAAGTTTTAATACCTTCATTTAAGGAGTATTACATTGTCTATTAAATACAATTTATTGCATTAACCTAGCATTTTTAGTTACCGAGATTTTTAGGATTCTTTAAGTGACCCGGATTCATTGCTCTCGAGTGTAGTACCTACCTGTGCAGTCTGAAAAGAGTATCGTATCGTAGTTTAGTTACTCTAGTGAGTTTAGTACAAAAATGGTCAAGGTAAAGCCTCGTGGCCGCATGCTGTACACCTACAACATTATAATGGCACGCGACCACGGCATTACCTTGACCATTTTTGTTCCTATGTCTTGATTTCTGTCTGAAATATTTTCTTGTTTCATACTTTTCAGAGCGTGATTTTTCAGTAGTCTGGTTTTAGTTTTTGAACTTACTTTTTATTTAAATTACTTTGGGGTTATAATTTCGTGATAAAGTATTTACACAGCCGCTTTAATTTTTTTTTAAATTTAGGTTTTATTATTTAAAAAGTATTAGTACTATTATTATGGTTTTATTCTATTTATAGTCGCGCCGCGCCGTACGTAAGACAGTCTCAGTTAAGCCTGTTTTTAACAATTTAAACACATTTATTTTCTTAGACAATGTTATGTATGTATACATACTTGTAATGTGCTCGTCAAGTCCTTTCATTTGATACCCAACATGGCATATTGTTTTTTTTTTAGTTGGACTTTATAACCTCTAGAGGGCGCCATATTGAATTTAATGTAAAACGGACGATCAAGACGCTTCCAGCGATACCTCATTTCTCAAAATACGATCAGTACTTTAAAACTTATGAGTTAACAGATTAACATACATATAAACATACATACAAACATACACATACATACATACCGGTCAAAAACATAACCCTCCATTTTGCTTCACCGTAGTCGGGTAAAAATGGATTTCAAACAGATTATCCGGAATTACGTATGTATACGAATGAAGCAACTTAATAATAAGCTTTTAAACATGTTTGAAATTGCACCAATAGGTACCAGTATCAATAGCGACGTAGAAAAGGAACACGAAAGGTCCAGAGGCCGGGCATGCGCGCGTGCCTCTACAGTCAGCGATCAGAACCTGTTTCCTTCAGCTGACTTACCGCCTGCATCCGAATTAAGAGGGAACAGGGTCTGCGAGGAATTTGAAAAATAGGTTTTGGAAGAAACTATTGCCGTCGTCTTACCTCAAGTCTGCCTCCATAGAGTGCGATAGGGACAGCTGCAGCTCAGACCGATTGAATCACAAAAAAAAAAATTGATGATCGTCGTTTCGTATTTCCCCGTATTCTCCTCGAAAACTGAGCCGATTCGATTATTTTTACATTAAAATTTTCAGAAAGAGTACGTCTAGGTTTCTACGAGTATCACTTTCTTTTATGATAAAAAGTTTTCGAATTTGTCTGGTAGTGGTCCTCTAATCACGGCGGCGGCGGTAAAAACTGGCATTTTTTGTAATTTTTGTAGGGTCATATTTTCTTTACCTTTACTTTACTTATAAGTTGCTGAAAAAAAGGAAATAATATGGACGTGTCAGAACTTGATATTATAAAAAAAAATTGCTCTAGAAGCATTATTTAGGACGAAAAAAGGGGAATACATTGGTGTGGAGAATCGCAGGCCCTGTTCCATCTTAAATTCTTATATTAATATATAATAGGTACACAGCATACAATCAAATTGTAATCATTTCAAATATTCCGCGGAAATGAGTAATCCCTACGGAATCAGTAAAACAGTTGATAGCAGGATGTTCCGACTCAGCGACAAACTTCCGATTCTTTTCTTTACCTCTTTTAACTTGTTTGTATGTACCAACATTCTAAGCAAATAAAGACCTACTTAATCCGGTTCCGATAATTTTGAATCAGTTATACCGAAGGTAGAAGTGACAATTTGCCACTTTTAGGTCCGTATTACAGAACGTTCCTCATGTCCAGTGTGATCTTCAATCAGTTGATGATGTTTAAGAATAGAATCAGTACTTGAGCATCAGTCTTATTCCAGAACAGTAATCAATCTATACTCAGCTGAATCGACACTCAAATCGAGCCTCAAGCAGAGAGGTGTATTGTCTATGCATCAGCCTGTTTTCCTTTACAATTTATTTTATTTACCAACTTGGTTCTGATTAAAATATACCCAATTATTTAGGAATTCAGCGTTATTATTTCGATCCCGAATAGTACAATCCCCATTAATTTATTGAAGTAAAGTTTACTCATTTTGTAAGAAAAATAGGTCTAGCTTGAAAGACTTATCTATGGCCATAAATAGCTATGTTATTTAAAATGTCAGTACGTAGGTCAATTATGTAAAAACATCAGTTTGTTGAAGCCGTCGCATAAAAACATAAACACACAAGAATTTGCAATTCTGGGGCTATGGGAAATATTTAATTCTACCTATGATATCAATACCGAAACACAATATTGTGTTTTTCTTTAATCGTGATTATATCATAGGTAGAATTAAATATTACTGAAACTGTACCTTATTTGGAGTTTTCACAATTTTTTTGGGCCAGTGTATAAATAACGCTAAAGTTTAACCTTCTGTTTGAATTATCATCAAACAAATTATTGTAATGATCTACCTCTTCAGTTGCATCCATTTTGATAGTAATCATTTAAAAAAAAAAAACTATATAGAAACTCGACAACGCATGAACAACAAAAATTGTCAATCGGACATGACAATGTATGCTCAAGCGCGGTCCCGACCACACTTGGGTGATTATAGATCAAATCACTGCTTGGGTTCGATTCGCGAACTGAGTAACGATCTAAAATAAAGCCAAACTCAGCTGAACTATGATCAATGAATCTATGCTTGAGGAACGTTCTAAAATTAAAATCAGACTTAAAAATCAGACTAGTTTTAAACAGAGATCAGTACTTGAGTTTCCTTCTGTAATATGGACCTTAGAGTCACTGGATTTGATTTAAATTAAGTTTATTCAATTGCCGCATGTTAAATTATCACTTCCCTAGGTAGGTATTTCTTGTTTATAGGGTGGAAGGGACATCGACGCGAAAACTGATAGGGTAGTGATAATTTCAACGGTGGGGTTTCAAAATCATGTACTGAACCATGGTTCAGTACATGATTTTTAAACCCCTCCGTTTCATAGAAAAGTTCAATAAGTACGCGGTCAAAATGTATGGAACAGCTGTTTTTTTTAGAATCATGTACTGAATCCATGGTATCAGTTTTCGCGTCGATGTCCCTTCCACCCTGTATAATGATTATGTTTTTATCGCTAATATTAAAGACTGATTAAAGAGGTTCATTAAAGAGACAAATTAAAGAGATTGATTAAAGAGATTGATTAAAGAGACTGAATTATATTTGTATTGTTTCATTAAGCCTTCTTTTTAAAACATCTTTCTTCTACTTCCGCCTCCAACTCCGGTTACAGTTCCGACTCCGACTCCGGTTCCGACTTCGATCAATCAAAGGACAATGCCGATTTTAGTATGGAAGGTGTTTTTTTTTTTTTTCTCGCGGCCGTCAACCAAATCTTGTTTTTCTAGTGCAGAATAGTGTCACAAACGAGACTTAGCGAGACAGGTCCTATAATTCATCTCACTTGTGTCGACCGGCCTACTGCAGCGTCGCCATCGGTGAGCTGACAAGCGTAGCCGATTACGTAGTAGATTATAAAAGAGCTTACACACTTATAAGTATCCTAAAATGAGAGTTCTACGATCTCCGGCCGGAACAAACACGCGAGGAAGCTCGCAGCCAGATTTATCGACCCTTACTACGGAAGATAATACGATTCGGTGACGTTTCGTAAACGGGAAAACCCTGAACAAGATGATCTTAAGCAAGACCTCGACAATTTTTGCAAACAGGTAATGTCAACTTTGAATGGATTTGTTGAAAGTCAAACCGATAATGAAAAGCAATTTCTAATGACGTTTCATCAATTAGGAACGAGATTAAAAATCTGGCTACAGTCAAACTAAGATTAAATCTGAGATAGCCGAATTAAACATTTCCAATACTGCTGCTCTTGAAACCGAACTTGAAAATACAAAAGCAACTACTCCACCACAAAACATTATTACTTGTGAAGATGCGGTTACTGAACTTCAGGAAAGGCAATCAAGAAGCAAAAACATAATCATAGTGAGCATTGCGGATGCAAAAGAATTAAAAAAAGAAGACAGAATTAACTCTGATACTCGCGAAGTTACTAATATTCTAAAGTTAATACAACCTGAACCTGTCCAGAACCAAATATGATACGTCCCCTTGGTTACTATAAGCCCGAAGCAGTCCGACACATCAAGGTGTTTCTTCCATCTTCAGATATGGCAACAACAATTCTACGAAATAAAGCAATAATGAATCTTGAGTCATACAAAATATTCTCAGATCAAACTCCTTACCAACATAAATTCATTACAAACCTTAAACAAGAACTACATTTACGCACAGGGAATGGTCAAACAGATCTTACAATAAAATACATAAATGGCACTCCAAAAATTATTTTAAAAAAATCGTCAAAAAACTAAGCCAGCATAATATATGAAATCATCAACAAATACGAGCATACGAGGCCTTTGTACAACAACAAGTTCCCTGAAGTGTTTTTATTCAAACATAGAAGTTTAGTCAAACCCGGAAAGATCGACGGGCTGAGGTGTACAAACATCAATACAAGATGTTCATGTGGTGTGGATATCACAGCACGAAGTAAGAGAGGTGAGTGATCGGTCCGGCCCTACGACGAAGCAAACCTTGGAGTTTCTTGCCGGCTCTTCTCCATAGGAAACGACCAATTGGAACCGTGCACCTAGTTTCTGACGTTTCATAAATGTCCTTTTGTTTTATGGACTCAGATTGCTAACCTGTTTTTGGACTATCGTGTATAAAATAATTAGAAATACAAAATCTTAATCGAAGCAACAACCGTATTCGAAGATCTACCGTTACGGTAACTGTGGAATATGTGGAAGAGCACCCATTCATAATGGATTATTTCTTGGAAGTCAGAGACATCAGACATGTATGTAAACATACACACTTCTCTCACAACTCAGAGCCCAAATACTAGTATAGAACCGTAAGTCGAGCATGTAGCACTATTTTATATATTTTATCATCATAGTCCCTCAGACGTGACAATGTGTAATTGGTGAGGAGCGCGTAACGTAGGGGGGGGGGGGGTACTGAATATTCGAATGTCTATAAACATTTAACGGTTATCTACTTCGTGGTGTAACTTAACACTAACCTTGCACCTACGCATTATGCAGAGCGATGGCCGTTTTGCGTGGATGTGACGCATATTTTCCCCCAAATTGTTATTTTCGTGTTTATTTATTTCTTTGCTTGCGTCATAATTATGTACCGCAAATAAACGTATTTTTTTTCACCTAGGAGTCAAAAATTGCCTACAAAGCTGATAAATACATACAAACTTCTAACTCTTATATCTAATTTCGGACTGTTTAGAGATATGCATGTCAAATAAGTTTCGTTTGTTACACTATTCTGTACAAGAAAAACAAGACTTGATTGATGGCCGCGAGAAAAAATAAAGACGCCAATTTCAGGCATTGGCTTTTAAAACCTCCGACTCCGGCTCCGGTAAAACGACTTCCGTAACATCCCTGGTTGATAGTTCCACCATAATTGATATTTTGTGTTCGCCTATAACTACAATAGCTATTTTTAATTTTTCAAGTTTACAAGGACAGTTTGGTTCACAGATTATTCAATATATTGAATGATCTGTGAATCAAACTATCTATACTTCAGTAATTCATACACAAAGAAACATTACAAAGAATAATGATAATATTCTATAGATTTCTTTTCATACAAAAGCATACAAAGTACAATGGGCAGTAATGAATGGTCGAGATCTTGGATCTACTTTGTTTGTGAAGTCTTTTCTATAGAATTGAGTGAACAAACAAACGCTACCTCTGACACAGTAGATTTACAAAATTCTCGAATACTATAAAGTGTTGGAACTGAAGAGAAAACCAAGCATTACTTCCCAAAAGACTTAGTACTGAAATAAAACAACTCAAGAAATAGCCACTGGAACTTGTAACTTTGTTTTCACTGCTGAGAAGAAACGCACTGGGTTTTTTAACAATAGCACCACACTACATAGAGACTAGAATATGTTTTAACAATAGCACTACACTACATAGAGACTAGAATATGTTTTAACAATAGCACCACACTACATAGAGACTAGAATATGTTTTAACAATAGCACCACACTACATAGAGACTAGAATATGTTTTAACAATAGCACTACACTACATAGAGACTAGAATATGTTTTAACAATAGCACCACACTACATAGAGACTAGAATATGTTTTAACAATAGCACTACACTACATAGAGACTAGAATATGTTTTAACAATAGCACCACACTACATAGAGACTAGAATATGTTTTAACAATAGCACTACACTACATAGAGACTAGAATATGTTTTAACAATAGCACCACACTACATAGAGACTAGAATATGTTTTAACAATAGCACTACACTACATAGAGACTAGAATATGTTTTAACAATAGCACCACACTACATAGAGACTAGAATATGTTTTAACAATAGCACTACACTACATAGAGACTAGAATATGTTTTAACAATAGCACCACACTACATAGAGACTAGAATATGTTTTAACAATAGCACCACACTACATAGAGACTAGAATATGTTTTAACAATAGCACCACACTACATAGAGACTAGAATATGTTTTAACAATAGCACTACACTACATAGAGACTAGAATATGTTTTAACAATAGCACCACACTACATAGAGACTAGAATATGTTTTAACAATAGCACTACACTACATAGAGACTAGAATATGTTTTAACAATAGCACCACACTACATAGAGACTAGAATATGTTTTAACAATAGCACTACACTACATAGAGACTAGAATATGTTTTAACAATAGCACAACACTACATAGAGACTAGAATATGTTTTAACAATAGCACTACACTACATAGAGACTAGAATATGTTTTAACAATAGCACCACACTACATAGAGACTAGAATATGTTTTAACAATAGCACCACACTACATAGAGACTAGAATATGTTTTAACAATAGCACTACACTACATAGAGACTAGAATATGTTTTAACAATAGCACCACACTACATAGAGACTAGAATATGTTTTAACAATAGCACTACACTACATAGAGACTAGAATATGTTTTAACAATAGCACCACACTACATAGAGACTAGAATATGTTTTAACAATAGCACTACACTACATAGAGACTAGAATATGTTTTAACAATAGCACCACACTACATAGAGACTAGAATATGTTTTAACAATAGCACTACACTACATAGAGACTAGAATATGTTTTAACAATAGCACCACACTACATAGAGACTAGAATATGTTTTAACAATAGCACCACACTACATAGAGACTAGAATATGTTTTAACAATAGCACTACACTACATAGAGACTAGAATATGTTTTAACAATAGCACCACACTACATAGAGACTAGAATATGTTTTAACAATAGCACTACACTACATAGAGACTAGAATATGTTTTAACAATAGCACTACACTACATAGAGACTAGAATATGTTTTAACAATAGCACTACACTACATAGAGACTAGAATATGTTTTAACAATAGCACCACACTACATAGAGACTAGAATATGTTTTAACAATAGCACTACACTACATAGAGACTAGAATAATTATGTTTTAACACTAGCACTACACTACATAGAGACTAGAATATGTTTTAACAATAGCACTACACTACATAGAGACTAGAATATGTTTTTAGAGCACAATGATACATACTTTTTATGTAATACAAGCAGCTGCATTAATTATTAACGACTGTATTAGAATATTCATTTATGAAATTGTTCTACATCAAGGGTTATTAAAATACGAAAACACAAGTGTGGCAGTTCGGTTTTAGGTAATTATAATATCACACGAGTGTTTTCATACCTAGTTATGTGCTGTATCATAAACTATCTTAACTCATGAATTTCATCAAAAACACGATAAATAGTATCGCAAATCACACATCATCACACCTGTGTTCCCCGAAGGTTTAGGCAGAGGTGTACCTATTAGTACACCCACATTTCGCCAGTTATGTTTAAGTCTCATGTAATAGGGGGCGATCTATTGCCATTAACCGGGCGCAAATCCAAACTCCGGGCTGCTAGAAATTCCAGATGGAAACCCAATAACACTTTGCTCGACCCGGGAATCGAACCCAGGACCTCATGCACTATCGTAAATAAGCCACCCAAATCGAAAATTCCATCGCGGGGGAACGCGCCGCAGCAACCGATCAGCTATTTTGATGACGCGCCGCCATTACCGCCACAGATAATGTAGAAACAGCGGTTCGGCAAGGCTATGGAATTATTAAGTTACTATTCTTCTTCTTCATCTTCGTTGTTAGCTCAATGCTGAAGATCGCCACCACAGGTACAACGCGTCTCCAAGGTATACGGTCTTCTGCAGTGTGGGCCGGTCGGTACATGCTGCCCCAACAGCCTTGTTGTAATTGTAATTTATTTCATAAAAATGTGGTACAGTCTGTTACAAAGTAGGATGACAACTTAGGAATAGTTTACATCTGAGATGAGTAAGTAACAATACAATTTTACGATCTGATGTCCTAGCTAGGTTACTTAGTAGCCTGTATTAAGGACAATCAGACCTCATTTCCCGAAAATAGGACAAGAGTAATTCTTAAACTCGTACAATAATTGTTACTAACTGAATTTTGAACAAATAAAAGTTCAGTACAAGAATGTGCGAGCGCGTGAAGGTGTGTCTGTGTGCGTGTGTGTGTGGGTGTGAGATTGAGTGTGTGTATCTGTGCTATGAGTTACTTCACTGTGGTAAGAAGGGATTCGGTATCATCATAATTTTTGGTAGAAAGAAATTCGGTAATCCGCTGTTTGTATGTTAGCTTACAACAAGTTTGCAGTGGAATTATTGCGTTTAATTGTATTATATAGAAATGGTCCTTGATAAAAAATAATCTTTTTGTAAAAGTAAAGTATGGATGAGGTACAGTACATATCCTATTTCTTCTTCTGGGTATTGTCGGCCGACGTGCAATTGGAATGTTAGTGTGTTGTTGTAAAATCGTGCCGAGTATAAACATTTGGCGGACGGTGAGGACCTTGCATTTCTGGTAGAGGTCAAAGGTAGGATAAAGTATTGGTCGAAAAGTGGCCACCTTCAGGACTGCTCGCTGCGCTACCTCGAGAGGCTTGAGAATTGATTTAGCAGCACCACCCCAACTTGTAATACAGTAAGAAATTACAGACTGGCACATTGCAAAATATACGGACCGTATAACATGGTTGGCAACGTGTCTGAGCATTTAAAAAAAAAATCAGTTTGCGGACACGGCCGGTCAGGAGAGTAGTATGTGCTTTAAAGTTGAGGTGCTTGTCTAGAGTAATACCAAGGTATTTAATTGTATCAGTAGATGTAATCAATGGACAGTTGCAGTTTGGTGTGTTTAATTGACAGGTGTGAACTTGCAAAGTTACGGGAGTCGAACGTTGTGATGTGATGTTGAGAGAGAAAGTAAGTAAGTTTTGTTTTAGAGGTAGGTATTTAAGGTAAGTGAGTGAGACATAAGCCAGCTACGTACGACATCAAATCCTTTCTGAGCGGTAGTTTGGAGACTAGACCACGAGTTGTCGAAGAAGGTGATGGTAGTGTCATCGGCAAAAGAAACTATGTTTCCGGAATTTAATTTCATATTACAGAGATCATAGATGAACATCAAAAAGGTTTAATTTTTTTTGTCATGAAACCAGACTTGAAATTTGCCACCTTGTGGTGATTTTGAGCCATTTATTGTTTCACTGTTTCCTCGCAAGTGTGTTGAAAAACATCGTTTGATACGCGTGAGTGTTTGTCTATCATTGCACTATGACTAACGCAAGCTTTGATGCAAGCACACTTGCATCAAATTGTACTACTACCTATGACTACTTATTAACCATTTAAGCAGACTAAACCTTCTGCTGCTATCCGTGTGGTGGCCGAACATTTATTGTATCTGAAGGCGTGTCTGGACGTCACAGGGCACCTAATTACATGTTCCTAGAACCAGACGAGGGGCGCGAGTGGGCAAACGTGGGCAACCGGGGGCAGCCTCCACGGCTTCCTGGAAACACGGGTACCTGCCGGTGCCTGGGGCCCGGGGGCCCGGAGGTAACGGACGGACTGCTGGCAAGATGGCTGCTTTAATTAAAGTACTCTCAAGATAGTTGCGATTCTCAGTACAAGTTATTAGTTTGTGTTTTCATAATCTTGTTACTGAAGTGAACTTGAGCGTTTATTTATAGGTACACGGTTGTTTTCTCTTATTTAACGAAATATTTTACATGTCGGTTGTAATATTCTATTATGAATGATTTAACTTTGTTAGCTTAGTTTTTAACTTTATTGTGCATGCTGTGGCCTCCTATAACTACTTAATATAAAACCTACCCGATATACCTACAACTACTACCTACTTAATATACCTACCCGATGTTGCCCTTTAATTATGTGTCATGTATTGTGTACATCTTTTGTTGGAGATCCTAAATTATAAATAAATAAAATAAATATATTGATGTTTGTGTATTAAATGAAACGTTATCACGCTACTTGTACTGTTTGACCTGTATTTGACCCCTATTTATTAAACCCGTAAAACGACTCGTGTCATTGGTACAGTTCATAGTCGTTCAACGTCTTTCTCACTCTCTCTTATGTTAGTGTAATATATTTGAGTTTTTACTAAAATATTTGCCCCTGAAGAGACAGGCTGAAAATAAATTATGTTATTCTGAGAACTCAACACAAATCTTCATAATCAGCCTCGGCATTTATTTATTTAAGTTCATCATAATATATCCATGTTTGCATCAAGACAAGCAAGACGTGTCAAACAAAACTACAAATAGTTCGAACTGTTCCAATAGTCGACACAAACAATGGCAAACTAACTCGATCCGCTCTCCCGCAGCCTGTAGTTCACTGTGAGGATAGAGCACTCAGCACTCACCTCGCTCGAGTCTACAGAAGCTGTTCAGTTGTTCACGGTGCCTGTTCAGAAGTACTTACAGATGGAACACCTGCCGCCATCTATGCGCAAAGTTGTCAGAGTGGAACTCAATACGTGACAGCTACAAGGTGCCGCGCGCTCTTGATTTGTTATTTATTTGTTTCTATTTTCTTATTACCAGTTTATATGATTTAAAGAATAGCTTTGTGGAGTTATGGGATGTCGTTGGTAATGTCCAGCAAATTCCCGTATCGAGAAAATTACCTGTGTAATTTTCTCGTGAGTTTTTTTAACGCGAATAAGTACCTACTTTTATTCTGTAAAATTCAAGTGGGCAAAAAAAAAAAAAACAATAAGAAGCTACATAATTTGTTTTGAATTGTTAACAACCCACATTTCTGTTATTGATAAACATTTTGTAGTTTAACGTCTTTTCACGTTATTTTTAGCTTTAGTTTTGCAGCTTGTAGCAAAGTTCTAGTTCAATTTTTTTATAGTTACTTGGTTTTTACAGGTAGGTACTTTTAATGGAGCTTTATTAGTTGATACAAGTCTGTTACTTAAAAACGTTGCAACTTGCGAATACTTACAATAGTTAGGTAACCACAATATGGCAGGCCCCTTAAAAAGACCTCTGAGCAATGACGTGCCGACGTACGTTCAACTGTCTCGGCATGCGGCATCCCAAACCAAATCGATAAAAAATAGATAGACGGGCTAGTTATTATACAATCTGGACTCGACGGGTCTACTATCAGCGATACGCCGCGTGTCTGGGGCCGGGGGACAGCCAGCTCCCCCCGCCCCCTCGCAGCCGCCCCGGCCCGCCCCGACCCGCCCCGACCCGCCGAGTACCATTAATCAGCCGTCATGGACACGATGTGCTGCCCCCGGATATATTGATGAGCTCTGATGGAATATAAATGGCCTGAGAAACGTGATATTTTACCAAATCGCTGCTCCAACTACAGCGAGGTTAATGAAATTTCACGCCCAAAAGGAAAGCTATCAATCTGATTTGAATAGTTTTGGAGACGCCACGTGGTCAGGCGTGCCTCGTTGACGGTGTTGTGGAAACATAGAGATGTTACATTTAACAGGTATAGAAGCACAAGTGTTCCTTTGGATTTGAGATTATTTTTTAATACTTAAGGGTAATGAATGGGTGATTTTCTCAAGCGTATTTTTTTGGCGACGCGGCTGAAAATCGTATTTTAAACCAAAAGTACAACAAAGTTTATTGTTTTTAAAGAAAGTAGACTTACCTACATATCAGGCCGTAAATAGTTTAGTAAAAAACATTTTAGAAGAAAATAGCGCGCCCATAATGGCGCGCCCATATTCTGTTTTTCTGGGAATTAGCACCGTTTAAACGAAACTACACTAGTTTACTAGAAATGACTAATTTTACTTCACGGTGATCTGAAATATAATTATTATCAAAGTAGTGTTTCTAAAAAGTAATGACAAACATAAATTGGAACAGGAAATTAATGAAGCAATCAAAGACATAATAACAACAATTTAAAACTCAATATAAATAAAACAAAAATAATTCAATTCCAAACTTATAAATCAAACTTTCAGACTCTTAGTAAAATACGAAGACAGTATCCTAGAACAAGTAGTACCTAATGACAAAATTCTTAGGGATAATAGTGGACATCAAATTATGTATGCGATAAGCTAGAAAAATTCGTATACGCAATAAAACGTCTACGATCAACAGTGTCAGTAGACGCAGCAGTCACTGCATATCACGGGTACGTATCGTCTGGGCTGTCATATGGTCTGATACTATGGGGCAACTCAGTTGAAGTTTTAATGGCATTTCGGGTACAAAAGAAGTGTGTTAGGGCAATATCTAGCGCCTGGTTTTTGGACAGCTGTAAACCGTTATTTTAAAAAACTTCACATATTACCTTTACCCTACATGTACTATCAAATAACTATGTATGCTAGTAAAACAATATCCGCACTATGTTCGCTTCAATCAGAAGTCAGTCACAAAAAGGCTACTGCTAGAAATAAGTATAAATACGAACAAAATGTACCTCAATGTAGATTACAAATGTTTAGCAGGAATGTATATGTTAATGCCTTTCAGGTGTATAACAAGTTACTTAATTCACTTAAGGAACTTCCCATCCTCATGTTTAAGAAAAAAGCTGACAAGTTGGCTATTAGATAATTGCTTATTTATATGACATTGGCGAATATATGGAATATTGTAAAAATCCAAGATGACATAGACTTAACTTTGACATTATCAAGTAACGATTACCTAATTATAATAATACTAATTCACATTGGACTTATTGTAAATCACAAATCTTAAAATTGACAATACTTAGTTAAGAATGACTATTGAATGTTTGTACACCATACTTTATGGTAGAATGTATAGAATTGTTGACTGGTAGAAAATGCAATGTATTTTTTTTACCTGTGCATAAAGTTTTAATAAATAAATAAATAAACTAACAAAAATATTTTAACACCATACTATGTAAAACTACATTCTTACAAATAAATAAAATTCTATTATTCTAATACACACCGTCTAACAAACTTTTTTTTTAGAGAAAAAATATGTAATTTTTTTTTAAATAGAATTATTTTCATCACGCGTTCTGACAATTGCCACGAAAAATTACCTCTCGTCAAATTATTCATTTAAAATAAGTTTACTCTTTACTAAAATAACAATATTAATTAGTCCTTAGTATTCCTTAGTCAGGAAGGCTAAGTTCAGCCGCCTATGCTGTTAAAAATTTTGATAGATAGATAGATAAAACTTGTTGTTGTTTCTGACAGATAACTGAAGTAGACACAGCCAGAATTGTTTATTTTAGTTATTTTCATAGTCTTATGTCATATGGAATTCTTCTCTGGGGAAAAGGGCTGTTCGAGCCATTTACAACCTAGGTCCGTTAATAAGTCCGTAATATTCTGACTTCACAATATGTTTTTTATGTACACAAAAATCCAATTTCATTTGCTTAGTCGACACATACAACACGCATTTTGGTGCAATAGACATATTATTCCTAGGCAGATATAAATTTAAAAAGTCTATAATTAAAATTCTAAAGGAACGGCAGTAGGCTCTTTGCTTTAGGATTTATGCAATGTAGGTATTTTTCATGTGTTGTTGTTTTTTTTTTGTGTTTGTTACATCTATAGAATATTGTTTAATTTTTTTTTTCTCTTTTGTTTCCTTTTCACTAAGTGTAGCCCTGCTACATTTAACGTTTGCTAACTGCTTGTTTTTATTTATAATAGTAATCTGTGGAAAATGTTGTGGGTAGTATTTGTTAAGTTTAATTTCTGTTTATACTTAATATAGGTACTACTGTTTGTTTTCTCTGATATAATAAATAAATAAAAATATATCAAATTTTAAGAACATTTCCGATATCCATAGTTTAAATACTAGGAATAAACACAACCTTGCTGTACATCGCACTCGTCTCCACAGAGTAGGCAACTCGTTCATGCGCACGTTCGTACGCTTTTAGAACAAACTTCCCATCCACATTCGAAACTTACCCATTAAACTATTTAAAAGCTGTATTAAAACCAAACTTTGTAAAAAAAGGCACTATAAAATTTCTGATTATTTAGAAGATACGAAAGCTTGGGATTGAGCTGCTCGCTCTGCTAAGCCTTGTGATAATCATCAAAATATACCATATAAACATCGGCATTGTTGAATAATATAACTATATATATTGTTTTTTTTTCTTTCTTAGTTTTAATGCTGGTCTGGCGTCTCTTGCGGTCTGAGAAGTTTATGCGGCCTACCCGAATGTCTTTTCTTTGGTATTGTTCGTCGAGTTTCTGACTTGAGCCCCACGATTACTGACAAATGCTTGCACTGGCAGGACAGGTCCACTCAAATCTGTGTGGTTCTTTTCTCAAAAGACCATTTCAGACTAATCTACATGGTCCTCATATGGCCTGACCAAGATTATGTCTGGACTTTAAAAGAGGCTGTGACCTATGAGTTTGTTTAGACCTTTCTTCTCAGAGTAGTCAGATAGGTAGATTCCAATATTATATTTACAGAATAAACAATTTCATTTCATTTCACGTAGAAACCGCGCGTTTGGTCTATTTTACCTACTTCCACAGCATTATGTCGTAGGTATGGCATTTTACTGTGGGGGCTGACATTGAATTCATCTTTATTTTGCAAAAGAGAGCTGTCAGAGCCATTTATTATCCACGTTGCCGCGAATCACTCAGGGAACTATTTAAAAGGATTAGTATTATGACGGTACCGTGCCAATTCATTTATGAAAATATTATGTAAGAAAAAATCTACATTTTTTAAATAAAATTAGTGATAAACAACATTTTGATACTAGAAATAAAGATCAAATATATCAAAATGTTTTCAGATTATCTAAAGTACAGACGCCAGCACGTCAACCTACTACAATCTGTCAAATTTCTTCAATAGATTTTCAACTTTATCACTGAAGTATAAGGTTCAAAGTTGATTGGGAAAGTTTGACAGTTTCGGGTAGGTTGATGTGCTGGCGTCTGTACATACACCTTTTATGGGATACTGTGTTAAATGTTACAACAAAATACCACAGAAAAACCACTACTACGGTTTTGTGGGGCGTAGATTATATAAAAAAAATCTGTATCACTGAACTTATAAATAAATAATAAATAACCTTGTGATTTATTGCAATTAAATGAATGAAAATTTAATTTCATTATTTTTTGTTGTCAATTTTGACGTTCTAAAGTTTCTTATACGGGCCGATTTGAAATCGGTAAATGATTTGAATTTGACTTTGACAACTCAACAAGACTGATACTGGAATGCCCCACCAAATGCTGACAAAACATTTACCTGAACTCAATATGTTAACTTCTTAATACCATTACAAGTAAATACTGAGATGAATTAAAATACATTAAAGATTTACAAATAATTTAAATATATATTTCAGATTCAAACAAAATAGAAAATTCAGTTTCAATCTGAACCTAAAACTGTTACTTAACCCCTTCTAGGGCAGTGAGAATTCCACCATATTTGATTGTCAGAACATGACAAATAAAATTCCCAGTACTAACTCTAGTACTTTATACTGATAATTGGTACACTATTCAATAATTATTGTTCAACATACCAAAATAGATAGATGTATTATTTCATCCTATAGGTACCTCTATCACCTCTATCACTTAGGGCTACCTGTAATTTTTTTCCCATTACCAGATAACCAATAAAGGGTTAATTATTATACATTGTCTGATAACTTCCTTATTAGAACTTTCATACTCTAACTGTATCAACTAAATGCGGACATTGTGGCAGAGACGGGCGCTTCCTCACGACTTACCTTTCCTGGGTGATATTGACATCGCTTTTTCATACGCGGGAAAGTCCGCTGTGGATACGTTTGAAGCAGTCCTAACCGGGAGCCATACGGAGGAGTAGCTCTGCTGTGGAGATAATCTGCCTTCCCGTCGCTGTCTGTCAGACAGTGTCGTAGTGTTCGTGTGTGTAAGCCAGGCCCCCCGACGAGATAGGCTAGGTTACGTTAGAACTGTGTCGAACCGCGCGCGAGCCGAATAAAATAATAATATAAGTAATTACTTATATATTTTTTTTACTTTCATTTGGAACTCCACTGTAGTTAGAAATATGTTAAGTGTTTATAGTAGATACCTACTTAATGTTTTGTTGTAACTTGGTGCAACGTTTCTAGCTGTAGCAGTTTCTTAAAGTTACGAACCGGCAGATAACCACAATTTATGTGTCTGGTTAAATAAATAATGGAAATATCCGTCGCACAAATCCCGGTCCAACTGAATGGTTAGCAAACCCTGAACCAATCGTGACTAAGTTCAGTCGCTGGTGGCATAAAAATATTATTACTAACTCAACTAACTCAACGAGTACTGACTAGATGGTGCTGTACGCTCGTAAAAATAAAACACGCTGCTCATTTATATTTTCTTTTTACAACAAAACTAAATTTCACAAACATAAACTTAAATCTTAACTAATATCACAGTCACGTAATCACAACGTTGTGTATTTAGATATTATGGGGCAAATTAATTCGCAGTTAATCATAAATTATTTATAGGTACCTACTGCAATTGCAATTGTCACGACTCACGAACACAGAATCACAGATGTGCCTTATTATTTTAAGTGGGTAGTTATTAAATAATTGTTTATCGTGTTTATTACTCATTACTTTGCCAGCTCCTGAACGGCCACCTCAGTAAGCTAAACGGGTTGAACACCTGCAGTTCTCGTTCTCGAAACTGCGGCTCAGGTTTCTCCTCTGATTTGTAGAGGAACATTCCCTTCGCATTGGAACTGCACGAGTACCCCAGGACAGTCTCTTGCCCGCTACACTCGTTCTGCAGCAGTTCATCCCAGCTGGCACAGCGGCGGCCTATCAGCGACTTCTCGTTCATCGCCGACGCTGAGTACAGCTTCCAGGCCTGCGCGTGGTCACACTCGAGACTGATGCTCCGGTCGCGACATTCAGGGTGCTTGCCGCTCACGCCGTTCACGTACACGTCGGCGTGGCCCACCGGCTCCTCTATGCCCAGCACGCCGGTGCTCGAGTGAATAACCTGCACGAACTGCGCGTCTCCCTTGCCTAACCTATAGTCGGCGCGCGCGAAGCACGGCCGCGCCGGGTCCAGCGCCGTGATGCGACCTAATGTAGTGTTTAGTTTTCTTCTCACTAATTTTCCGGTTAAGCCGGCGACATGTGCGCCCAAACTAAAACCTATTATATGAATTGAGGATAGAGGGTATCCTGATTTGTGTAGCTTCTTGAAGAAGTTGAAGAGCAAATGAGAGAGGGGTGACACGTTCGACACGGAGGTGACGTATCCTCGGCAGAAAGAGAGGCGCGTGTCGAGGAGGTGCACGGTGGAGTGCTTGGTCATGAGCGCGTGTATGACGGCGCGCGAGGAGGCGTCGTTGGGCGTGTTCCACCAACCGGGCACGTACAGCACAAGCGCGCCGTCGCGCCTCACGCACTCAGCCGCACTGGACACGCTGAGCGCGCGGCGTCCGCTGCGCGTGAACCTTAGCAGCTGCGTCTGCGGTGCCTCTAGCGACGTGCTGCGCGCGAACAGCAACTGCTGCGGGAGAGCCTCACCTGGAACATGTTACAAGTAATGCTACAGACACAGTCACATACAGAAGGCATACTGTGATTTCCTTCAGAAGATTAATTTATAACGAATTTAGAAATCTTAATTTTTGGGTGCATCATTTTTATGTGAAGAATGATTTCGATCAATTGAACTTAAAATCGATCGAAGTCTTGTCTGTGTAAACCACGTCGCGTTGGCGCGGCGGCGTCTGACGACAATACGGCAGAACGTGTTTCTGATCAAAATAAAATGATTAACATGATCATGAAGTTATTTTGATTATAATGTTTAAGTATTAAAGTTTCAATGTAATCAGTAGTTATCGTCCATAAATACATTGTTTAAGATGCAAAGCGTCCAGAACATCTTGGCACTTTCGTGGCGCGTCACTTGTAAAGGCGAGTGTCAAAAAATTTGCCATATTCAGTACGGTTGTCTGTTTGGCCGCAGCTCACGTTATACTGGTCAGTGAACTCGCCCACTCGACTCGTTCGCAGCGGGAATCTTTTGTTGATGTTGTTCAACTTACTAACATTGACCTTTGTTGATGTATTTTAAATTATTACCTTTGTACGTAATAGATTCAGATTCATTAAGATTCTATGTTATAATATATAATATTAGAACGCAATCTATATAAAAATAAAGTTGTTTAAGATTTGATTAAGCTGACATTTCATTATTTAAATGCCATTGAGGTAAATAGTTGGAGCATCGTAGAACATTGAAGTGTGATCTTGTGCGAGATATCTGGAGGTCCACTTCATGTGATGCTCTTTATTGAGACAAGGTTAGCCACTGTTTAGTCTACGTTTAAATTATTCGTTGTTATTTTAATATATTTAATTTAAAAATCTTATAAAATAATGATGTGTCTTTCAACTCTCGCAGTGCAACTCTATGCTACTCCAGTTTTACTTCTATACATTTTATAAATTAGCGTTGTTCTTCGAAACTGCGCAACCGATTTTGATGAGGTTTTCACCATCATTGAGAAAATTTATTCCGGAAGGTATAATACAGGGGTTCCGAAAACGTGCGCCGCGGCGCCCTGCCCTGATGCGCCACGGCGCCCTGGCAGGGCGCGTGTGCGGGTGGGTGAGGTGCTCTGAGTCTCTCCATTGAACTCTCTTGCGACAGGAGCCTTAAAACAAGATTCACGTGTTCCGATTTGGTGGAGTTTTGGAGAACGGGCCAAAATAAATATCCAACTTTAAATTCAAAAGCTCTAAGAATTATTATTCCGTTTGTAACATCATATTATGTGAAACCGGATTTTAAGTTGTAGCTGTGCTGTAATAAAGAACAAGAATCGCTCAAAGATCAATGTGAGAGAAAGAAATTAGAGTAGCGGTGTCATGTCTTATCTCACGCTTTGAAAAAATGTTTGGAGAACACTAAACTCACACGGCACATTGGTGCCGATTCTCTTGTCACAAATGCCTCTAAACTAGACTAAAAATCACCAAAATTTAGTTTACTCCTGTCAAACGATGATTTCCCATTCTGAAATAGACTAAAGTGGCACAACTTAACTATATTTTAGTTTGACAGCACTAAGATGGTACTGAGATTTTAACTCAGTGAAAATGTCAATTTTGCTATTCTGAATTATTTTGGTGAAAAACGTCTAGTTTTTCACCAAAATAATTAATTGTATAAATAAATCTGACCATTTTTAATCGGGATTAAAAAATATTGTGTAATATTATTAGTTGTCATGAACTAAAATTCACACGAACACGTCGACTTCAGGTGAAAAAACAGTACTGTACAGTACTATATTTTTTTCTTTTCTTTTGCTTATATCTTGAAAATGGTGTGTCCTATCGCAAAAATAATGAAAATTTCGACCCCCTTTATGAAACTCTTATACCCCTAATACTCAACACGTAGGTAATAATTTTTAATATTTTCCATGCAAATAGTGAAAAAAACCACAATAAAACACGTCAAGGCTGCGCGTCCCGGATTTAAAAAAAAATAACGGGGTAGGGCAAACAAGTATGGAGTGGAGTGGCGATTGTCAAATTCGATTTTAGTTGTGTCAAAATAATATTAAAATTTAGAGATTTTTTATTGCAGAATAGCTTTAAGATTCTCATAGCCACAAGTAAGGAATGTTAGTGATAGTTTAGTTAGTTTAGTTCGGTGTACAAGAGAATCGGCACCATTGACTAAGTTGCCATTGTATTGTATTGCCTATTTTTCCTAAATAATAAATGTATTCCTGCGTATCAATATTAATATAAAACTCAGCTTCATAATTATTGTGGATGTTTTTTTATTTGTTTTGTTTACTTCAACTTGCTAGGGCGCCGAGACAAAAGTTAAACCTGTAAATGCGCCGCGAACTGAAAGAGTTTGGGAACCCCTGATAAAATACAATAAATTAAACTTACATATAATAAAGAAATCTCGATGTTTAGTCAAGTCATTAAAAAAACCGTACGAAGCAGGGAGGCAGGGACGGGTCGCTAGTACTGCACGAGGCAGGGACGGGTCGCTAGGCTGTACTGCACGAGGCAGGGACGGGTCGCTAGTACTGCACGAGGCAGGGACGAGTCGCTAGTACAGCACGAGGCACGGACGGGTCGCTAGTACTGCATGAGGCAGGGACGAGTCGCTAGTACAGCACGAGGCACGGACGGGTCGCTAGTACTGCACGAGGCAGGGACGAGTCGCTAGTACAGCACGAGGCACGGACGGGTCGCTAGTACTGCACGAGGCAGGGACGGGTCGCTAGTACAGCACGAGGCACGGACGGGTCGCTAGTACTGCACGAGGCAGGGACGAGTCGCTAGTACAGCACGAGGCACGGACGGGTCGCTAGTACTGCACGAGGCAGGGACGGGTCGCTAGTACTACACGAGGCAGGGACGGGTCGTATGTATGTATCATAAAACAATACAATTGTGATAAGAGCTCTATTCTCATAGTTCTATGGAAATGTAAGTAGCCTAGCCTCTCTGTCTAGCTAATTCTTTAATCAATCCACATGTTTACCATAATTTTAGGAGTTACGGAGAAAACACGTACGTTGTACGTGTTTTGAGAGAGACACTTTTTGTAAAGATGGAACTAATATGAAGGTAGAGATCGTCTAAGCTGATATGACGCGCTTCACTACCGCACTTACCGTAGTGTACAAACTAATACATTTCAGCTTAGACGAGCTCTAGTGGTGTAGTACTTATTTGGAAGCAACATGTTCAAGTTCAGAGACATTTCATGAAAGTCGTTTCGCTTTCGTTTTATGAAAGGGTAAGTAGTGTTGATTTGAATGTTGGAGATGAACCTGAGAAGGATGATGGTTATATTATTTACTATCAAAGATCCTACACTCTACATGCACTGTCTCCACAGTTGAAGACTTCAGTGTCCGCGGGATGGTCGATGATGATGCTGTGACTAGCATACCACCAGGTCGTTGTCTACATTCAGATAAGGAGCACTAATCAACTAGCGAACATCACACATTACACTGCGTCACTTCTTGCTTATCAAAACAATAACGATAACAACAAACATCACGTACAGCTAGCAGACGCCGCCTTCACC
Organism: Xanthia togata; assembly: GCA_963853775.1. NCBI lineage: Eukaryota > Metazoa > Arthropoda > Insecta > Lepidoptera > Noctuidae > Xanthia > Xanthia togata. The sequence continues at coordinate 30,734,050 of OY970791.1, read as the reverse complement.
AGCTCATCGAAGTGCTCACTGACGAAGGGCGGTAAGATGGCGCCGAGCACTGAGAGGGTGTCAGGAGTTGCTACAGCTGAAGCTGCTGCTGCAGTCACCACAACCAGAATAGTTGTCACAGCGAGCGCCAGCGACGCCGCCGGCGCCCGCGCTGCCACCCGCGCGCGTCGCATGCCGCACTGCGCGCGCGCTTATGTAACTGTTAGTTATAAACAACGGCGACCAGCGGCCGGCCGATACCCTTGATACTGAACCACGGACACGCGGCGATAACAGCGAGCTTAGAAGATCCACTCCTTATAGCGTGTGCAGAGAGTTCACACACACTAGCAGCCGGCAGGAAGTGGCGTATAGGTGAGCCTTGAGCTAATGCTTTGGTTTGATTTTTACTTGTATATACTGGTTGGAGTTATTCCGACCAATCCGATCCCTTAATCTCAATAACTGGCGGAAATACATTAGTGCTTATTTCCAGCAGTGGATCAGATTTGGGAAATTTTAATACTGTCATATTGCACATAAGACAGCATTAAAATGACACTCTAGAATCATAATTATTATAATCAGATAGTCAATTAGGTTATGGCCTGTAATTAACCAGTAAATTGCATTTACTTATAAATGTGGTGGTGTTGTGAATTTTTTAATTTACAATTATTTTCTTAGTGAACCTTCTGTGACTATGTTTTGTTCAAATGATGTGAATTTTGCAACCAATTTCATTATGCATTGTATTTATATAAATCATAAATGTTTTTCTGAATGTTTTTTCGCTTGTAATGCTATAAGAACTCAGGCATTTAGAATAATGATAGTTGTAAAAAGTGCTGATATGTGTTGTTTCCGACGGATTTCTGCATAATTAAAGAACCGATCTTTGCGTTGTTATTATATTCTTAGGTTTTTATAATGTTTCTAACATCATGTTTCTATTTTTAGAGTTTCGTGCCAAAATCGGCAAGTAGACTTATAGAATAACTTTGGTGTTTTTCCGTCCGTCAGTCGAATATTTGTTCTGGTTACCGCCCTGTAGGTCTCATTGACCTCATATTGATTGATTCATAATTTGGTCGAGTGGTTTAGTGACATTGATACTTATTTCCGTCAATAAATCTCTAATATTGCCATACACATTAAAACTGGTGCGTATGAAGAATGTGACCGTGACCTTCACCTCACCTCCACAGTCAACAGTCGACAAGTCTTCGGACCATGACATAATATTAATGTCGCAGTGGTGGAGTGACACTTGCTACAAAATAGTTTCCGCCGCATTCTAACCAAATACCGAGGGACCGTGACGATGATGGTGACTGTGTTGATCGTGTGAAGAAATCGGCGAGGACTAAGTCACTTCTTCTCCAGAGTCCAAGATCACCGAAAGACCTTATCGAAGTCATCCCACTTGGATGATTTCGATAAGATAAGAATCCAAGCCGATGGTCAGCAGCTCCCTTCTCAACATCTGCTTCGCCTTTTCCCAACTATGTTAGGGGCGGCTTCAGCACAAGCAGTTCCTGTCTCCTAATCATTTCTTCTATCGTTCCGGCTCGTTCTAGCTCTTGCCTGCAGCGCGTGAAGGCTGTTATTTTAACAACAACAAAGTGAGGTGTTTATGATAACTTCCACATACACTGACATAGCGATGTGCTAGTTCCATGTTTATCAATGCACGTTTACAGGCTGATATTGTGATGATGATTGAAAACTGTGTCAAGGGTGACAATATTGCGTGTTATTATTTCACTTCATCACGTCATCCATACCTGGGTAGGTACTTATTGTAGTTATTAAAATAGGCTGCATTACGTGCATGAAAAGTAAGTAAAAACGCATGTTGAATTGTGTACTGTGTAGGTTGTCCATCTAGATTGTGTACTGTGTAGGTTATCCATCTACATTGTGTACTGTGTAGGTTGTCCATCTACATTGTGTACTGTGTAGGTTGTCCATCTAGATTGTGTACTGTGTAGGTTGTCCATCTAGATTGTGTACTGTTTAGGTTGTCCATCTACATTGTGTACTGTGTAGGTTGTCCATCTACATTGTGTACTGTGTAGGTTGTCCATCTACATTGTGTACTGTGTAGGTTGACCATCTAGATTGTGTAGGTTGTCCATCTAGATTGCTAGGGAATGCAAACAGCCTCATTCTATAAATGAGTTACTTCTTTGCGTAGTTCTTATCTACTGTTGAGTTTAAGTTTAACGTATACTTGTTATTAAAGGATGAAGTGTACCATCAATTTGATGCCGTTAGTGCATGGCGAAGAAGTTTTGTTTGGTAAATCGAATTGCATGTACCGTTATTGCATCATCCTGTACCAGTATGATACACGCCATACATTATACATAAAACTCAAATCCTATCAATTATTGAAACCTCGCCAAATCGAAATTGCGGTCGAGAGCCGCTAAATCAAAAATCGCGTCCGCTCGCACGCACGCTTCTGCCCGCGGCTCCGCATACAAAGCGATGGGTTAAGCATATGTGGGCAATGTATGCCCAGTTTTATGTATATCTGTGGGCAACGCCCGGACGCACTGCCCGCACCGTTACTTCGACCCTCACAGACACCGATTATTTGGGCACTCCTCCAAAACAATCTAGATCATTTGCAAAATTGGTGTCGCGATTTTTTTAAGAATTTTGATAAAATTGGAAAGGCAATCTTCTTCATTTCAGCTATTTTATTAGAAAACTGATCCTTCGAAAGACTTAAAAGCAATTAGTGATTATTAATTAACACGGTTTATCACTTCTCTTCGCTAATAAGTTTAATAGATATCGTAGTTCCAGAAATATGATTAATGAACATGAAAGTGTAAATTATATGCTTTTGTGAACATGATAATTATTTTGTGAATGTGAGAACGCTGTAGGCTTAGTGGACTGTATATTTGCTGACCATAATTATTTTGTTAAGTACCTGGTACTTGTTGAAATACCTACACTGTCCTCCCATACCTAATAACACTGTTATTTGAAAATATTGTAAAAACCAATTATTTTTAAAAGAGTAACCGTGGAGTTTCTTGCCGGCTCTTCTCCATAGGAAACGACCAATTTGAACCGTGCACCTAGCTTCTGACGTTTCATAAGTGCCCATGTAGGTTTATGTGAAATAAAAAATTTAGAATTTTTGATTCACAAGTATTTGACAGATGGAGCTCACAGAATATGATATCATAATATGAACATCGAGGTTACTTCAGATACCATGTGTTTAGTACTTCGATTTAAATAATACCAGCCTGTTACTGTCCCACTGCAGGGCACAGACCTCTTCTCATACAGAGAAGGCACGAGTACTGATCACCACGCTTGCTCAAGACGGGTTGGTGATTTCAGACTTATATTATCTATAGTCCAGGTCCTCACGATGTTTTCCTTCACCGATGTCAGTAATGTCCAAGATAAACTCCGAAAGTACATGTGAATTGAAAAAGTCACATTGGTACTTGCCCGGATTTGAACCCACAACCTCGTGCATGAGAGGCGAGGCCTTAACCGCTGGGCCACCACGTCATCTCATCATCATCATTACTTCGATTTAAATTCTAAAATAATGTGACGTCATTTACGACAATGTAAAATAATAACTCGTACTTACAGTGTGTAAAGGTTAAACGACGAGGGACCAACACTGAAATATAAAGAAAAACAACTGTTCCATATAATTATTATTTAGATCGTGTAGGTAAGTACTCGTATTACATTTTGTGGGGAACGCTCCCGTAAAGTATCTCACTCGTTGGTTTACAAAGTTTATAAAACTGTTGAAGCTGAGAAGTCTAAATGCAGGTGCTGACCATCCACCAGTAGCCATCCGTTCTGCCAATGTACAGTTCGCAGGATCAATAAACTCTCTCCTAAAACAACTGGGTAATTAAATAAAACATCAATTAAAACGTTTGTCACGTCGTTCTGCCACAATCTGTATTACATATTAGGTTTAATTGGTGATTATATATGTACAACCAACTGTTCTGCTTACACCATTAATAAAGAAAGTAGCCGTGATATCCTTCCTGCCTAGTAAGTACCTACAAGTCAGCGTACTCCGGGCATTCTTGGCGTTCTGCAGATTCTGCCTAGCCTCATTGGAAGAAGGCGTGAGTTTGTGAATACCCATGCCATGTATGGTAACTTAACCATAAGTTAAAGGTATTTATTTATTAATAACCAACAACGGCTAACAGGAAATTAATTGCAAAATATACTGCATACGCTGCGTACATAATGACACGCTGCAACACATACCTTACATGGATGGGTAACTGAAAAAATGCCCAACAAACGAACACAGCCAATCACAACATTACCAACCACATCTGTTAATTAAACTGCAGCAGCAATGCAAAGCTAATACATTGTGTAACTTGACGCACTCCTAGTAAGTAGGTATACAACGGCGGCTGTGCGCCGGCGCAGGGTGGCGCGATGGCGGGGCGAAGGTCTCTGGTCTAGCGAGTGAGGGAACTCGGAACTGATGCATGTGGGGATAAGTGTGCAAACAGATCTAGATTATACTAAATGTTAGTTTTAAGTTGTTTTCTTGATTTTTTTGTAAGGTAGAAGTAGAACTGACTCATTTCAAACAATAGATTACAGAACAGTCAAATACGACTTCCCCATATTTATAAAAAAAAAAACTTACCGTCCATTATTTCTTCAGTCCAAAACATTTCTGTGAACCTAGATTCAGATCAAATATTTGGCTTTAATAACATTGTTCAGAGGTAGCTCTGTACAATTTTATTAAAACCTGTTACTCTACTTCCCGTTTAGATAATCATAACCAACTTCTGCTGCTGCAGGTCTTTCTGTTTCGTTTGTGACTAACCTGGTGTCAGAGTTTCTATGTCGCCCATGGGCCTCTGACTTGGCTCCACATGCCGGCGAGAAATATTTCGGGCATGCCGGTTGCCTCACGATGTTTTCCTTCACCGTTTTTGAAGCAAGTGATAATTAAACAATACGCAAATGAATCCGAAAGAGCAGAGGTGCGTGCCTTAGTCACACCACTAGGCTATCACGGCTATAGCTGCTGCAGTACGGAGCACAAACAATAAATTTGAATTGTCCAAACCGGAAGCTAAGCCTCTCCCTCAGTAAGTTCCTATAACATGTAACAGCTACTACGAGTACTACATATGAATCAACATCTTCTGGAAGTTGACAAGTTATGGAATCAGGCGTTACTTGGCGGAAATCCATGGCAGTAAGATGTTATGGAAAAATATTTAGTTTTAATTCCCCAATAACTAGAGCCAGGCTTGGATGCAGAATGCAGTACCGCCCTGGGACCTCGGCACATTATGCACGTGCAGAAGGTGGGATGATTATTTAACTGTAATGCAACAAGCAACCTAAACCTATACCAAGTTTTCATTCACACAATTTCAGTAATAAACACTCTATGCGACCTCGTCTCTGGAAGGTCACGAATGACTATGAGTGCTATGAATCACACACTGTCTAGTGCACATAGTGACTGCGAGGCTGGCTGCCTGCTCACCCCGCTGCCGCAGAGTGCTTCAGTGGTAATTTCGTACCACTAAACATGTTCAGTGGTAATATCTCTCGTTCCTACATATCGCCATTATCTCAGGAACACGCACTGCTCAGTCCGGTCGTGTTGCGGCTGTGTGCTTACTATTTGTTAGCATAATCCTAACTAATATTATAAATGCGAATGTAAGTTTGTTTGTTTTTTACGCTTCACGCTAAAACGGCGGAAGGGATTTGGATGAAATTTGGCACATGAGTAGACCATGACCCGGGTTAGAACATAGTATACTTTTTATCCCGGTAGTACGTACCCGTGGGATTATTTCCACCCTCCACGCAGGTGAAGCCGCGGGCAAGAGCTATAATATGTTTAAAAAGTAATTGATTAAACGAATTATTTTGTGTGTTGTGTTTGGCTTCTTGTTAATTATTATTTTGCTATAATAGAGAATTCTGTTTAAATGCTTATTTTACACGAACGTTCATAAAAAATACTATTCATATATTTTAGTAGAACTGAACTGAACCGACTGAACTTTTCATAATTACAACGTTTTTTAAAGAAAGTTACTGAACAAAATAACAGAAGTCTTGTGTGTTAATATCATGCATCGAGGTTCGAACTCACGACCGCTCCTCTTGCGTCTGTCTGTTACATCGCCGCTTCAAATCAAGAATTAAAAACACGCTGAGCGCCGCCGCCGGGGGCACAACTCGGCACAAGTGGCGCGGGTCGTTAAAAATAAATTAAATCTATAAACAAATATTTAAGGACATTAGATCGCAACATCGACAGTTGAAGCTCGACCTTAGTATTTGAAGACCATTAGCGGCCGGAACTAATCCGATGCATCTGTTCACCACGATCAGTATATTTTTATAGTACCTAATAATTATAAGGTATCGAATACACTGACATGCGCAGAAGGTCAATGACACAATGGATAACCTTTACTAGTTTCATACATACATAATGACCGAACGACTTCTCTCTAAACAGTAGTTATCATCGGATAGGAATCCGATACAATAGGGATGTCGGCACGACCGTCCTTCATGATAATTTCTCCGTAGCGATGTGAGATTCCGAGCCGATATTATACAGCCAGCCGTTCCTCACGTACGTGGGCTACTTCAGGATGTGACTGAAGATAACTACAGCTACGTTTGCGATGCTATCGACATGATCGACGATAAGCTGTTTATTACATTCATCTTATTTTTGAACGCCTTGAACAGCGGTATCGAAGCGGCAGCTGAATGGAATTTAAATAACTTTAGACAGAACAAAAGCTAAGTGCACAATACCTACTGATTTTACCTTCCATTTCTGTAGCTACAGTTTGCGCCACATTACAACAAACAAACAGTGCATAGTTAATGCGATTGTTATCGTCCGTTTAATACAACATTCCCGTGTCGTATCTGCAATTAATTAGTACATTCGGGTACAATCGTGTTTCGTGAGACTATTTGACCTTTCCCAAGCACTAGTTAGCATTGCGGTCACAGGCCTGAGGACAAAGGAGTATTATTGTAAGTCTGCCGGCCCTAAGTACGGCTCAGGTAGGCGTACCGAGCTACGTGCCTAGGTAGGGTTGCGGTCGCTCGTGACGGCGGCGGCGCGGCGCTCTTCGGATGCTGCTGATAATCGGCACGCTGTGCTGGCACGCCCGGCACGCACCCCGTGCCACCCCCCCACCCCTCCCTCCCCGTTCCGCCTTACATTCCCGCCGGCTCGCAGCCCGCGACTGCACGAAACAGCGGCTAAACATTTAAATTATGTTCCCTTTGTAATTTTAAATATCTTAAAAAGGAATTCTTATGTAGTTACGTTGCGGCGCCGACGCAGCCTCCGCCCAAAGTCTCTGCAATTCGATAGAGTTGTCTCACCGGATTAATTTATGCGTGAACATCCAGTTTTAGAAACGGTAGCTAAGAATTTAATATCTGATGAAGATAAGTTCTCGGTAAAGAGTTCGTCTTTACTCTCCACAGTGTTAAGAAAGCTGCGAGGGAAACTAGAAAGAAGGTCGTGTACTCGTGTCAATTAATCTATCTTCGCTATCGACAGCATTAGCCCGGCTCCGCTAGTTTGACGGCAGCTGTCGTAGTAATCCGAGCCGCATGTCGCCCGTCCGGCAGTCTGGCTGGAGCGCCTGTGAGCACTGACGTATCATATCGTTAACTGATCCCACCTGATCCGTTCGCGGGAAAGGTTTGATTGATAGAATGTGTTAGCAACGTAGAGTGGCTTGTCAAACCATATAGGTACTCGTGAAAGTCGAGCTACGGAAAAGGATTTTGACACTGAAAGAATACTACTAATGAGAATGGTACTTAGGTATGTGGTTCTACCAGTCGTAGCATTTGTCTCTGTTATCCTTCTGGGGGTCCCATGATCGCAGCCAAGTCTAAGTATCTTAGAGTTATAAACATACTGACAATAGGTACTTTGGTCTTGTCCTGTCGCGATTGATTGCATCATTTTTTTATACCTATTTATTCACAGCGGTTTTCAAGAGATATTGAGATCGTGTTTGTTTTGACGTGAATACGTCTTTTTTTGCTTCCATAGTAGGGGGCAGTTCAGGAAACTGATGATTACTAAATTGGGGGACACAGTGTGGTGTTGATGCTACATATCTATCATCTACATCCAAAATTAAATTACACCAATCGATAGCTAAAGAATTCGTTACGATGAGTGGGGACTCTGACGCATCGCGCGCGGCGGATGTGGAAGCGCCGCCATTTTGAGGTCATTTCGTTGCGTCACGTTACATTATTTCCATTTAGTATAAATTTTGTCTCGGTGAAACTACGACGTTAGTTTGAGTTTTAATCGTCAGTTCTCGTCAAGATCAATCGATTACGTATAAAATAATTAGTGTGAAATAGTTATAGTGAATATAATGGTATGTCAAAAATACAAATCAAAATATAGAGATCGCATGCGGTTGGAAAGGGCTTCTCAAGATCAGTCCAATGTTACCCATAAAGCACCGTAAGACAGAGTGAAGCGGTGCCGGGAACGTAAAAGAACGCGTCGTTGATACACTCGCATCAACGACGTCCAACATCATACATCTGGCCGCAAATATTACTCATTACGTACACGTAAAACACACGGCCGTGTCCAAGACAGCCACACACCATTTTTTTTTTTTATTATTTTCGTTAAGCCGCTGTGTCACAACCTAACCATGTTTAATTTATTAATCACATTATAACCACGGACGTGACGTTAAGTGCATGAAGGTAGAATTAATACAAAACATGCGGCCATCACGCTGTATACGCTCACGTCAGCATGTTTGATTGGCGGTCAATTTGCACGATCGGCAGCTGTCGGCAACTTCCGAGGCTGGCCGAAACGCCGCTGTGCACGACTGTAACATCATGCTAAGTGGCGGACGGGGGAGATACCACCTTACTTAGCTTTTGTTTACATAGACCTTAATGTTAGGGCAGGCAAGTTCGAATGGATCATTATAACTACGAATCGATACATATGATTCTCTGTTTAATTTTTATCTCAGGGCCATAATTAAAAATAATTGTCAAAATATGACGTCACATTTTCACGACAACAGAAAACTATGAAAAAAAAACTTACAAAATTTGGCGGGTTGTCGTCTATCGGTTTCAACGATCGAAGGTCGGTTTGATAAAATTGGCCCCAGTTTCATAGGTTGTACAATATGTACCTAGTACACTTTTTTTTTATATAGAATATCCATAAACTTTTAAGTTAGCGTTTGAAATCATTGCCATTTTCAGGTGGTGTTATAGAATTGTATTTTTCAGTACTTAACTACTTCTCAACTGTATATTCTGATAATATTTTAATTTTAAGTTGCCTCAGCTGTACAGCGTGGCAAGTTGGCAACTTAAACTCGGGGAACATAATGGGGACACAGAGCAAGGAGCGGCACGTGTAACCGAGCAGCTCAACTGTATCAATTATTCAATATAAAAATAGCCGTTTACCAAAAACGGCTATTCATCAAATAACTGCCATAAATATCCTGACAATACAATCAAATCAACATGATTACATATGATATGAAGCGACATGTGATGAGGGAAAATATCCAATTTGCGCCAATTTGCCGAGTGGTTCCAATTGCGGTGAGATTGGCCTATTACCTGTGTGGTGTGGATATAAGGTGGGCAGCAAGATGGGTAGCAGTAGTTTGTCGTCATGGTGTCGACAGTAACGCTGTGCTGCCTCGTCAGTGGGCTGGTGGTGGGACAGGCGTGGGGAGACCCCGTGGTGAGTGGTGGATGTGGTTGCACAGTAATTCAACGGATGCTATATGTATACAGCTTATAAAGCAACAATAGATTGTTCTAAAAAGTGGTGTGTTGGTATGAAATTTAATGTGATATCCTTGCGTCTTCGGATCAGGAATGCTGAATTACTACAGAGCACGTAACCCAATCAATTTAATTTGTGTAAACGACTGTTATTTGATGTTCAGGGCACCTAACACTACTGACTGGGGATCATGCGTAATCCGCAGCAAAAGATGCCCTGTGTGGAGGATTACGCAACACCCGCAGTTATACACCAAGTTTTGTAATAAACTCTTTGGTGTTAGGTTGTGTGTGTGTGTATCATAACATATTTTAAGGATATTTTCGTTACAAAACATTAAATTTCTCTGCAGCCACTCCAGTCAGACTCCCCGCACCCCCTGACCCTGGTGTCAGACCTGACTTCCCGACTGGGCTCGCACTCCTCCCGCCTGCAGGACACCGCGCGCCTGTCGCTGCCCTCGCTGCCCTCGTTACCTTCCTCCCAGGACCTAGAAGCAATCAAGAAGGTGGCACAGATCCTCGTCATGCTCGGACAACAGGTACTTGGCTAGGGTACGTTAAACCAATAGATAGATATCAATTTGACATGGTATGACATAGCATTTGTAATTTTGTGAACGTTAAACTATAACAATAGACAGAGAGAGACTAACTAAAAGGCTGCTCAGATTAAAAAATTATATTTTCATTTGCTTTCAATATTTTACACACACACATCTCGCCTTGTATCCCCGAAGGGTTAGACAGAGGTGTACCCATGGTAGGTACACCCACATTTTGCCAGTTATGTTTAAGTCCCATGTATTTTCTCACCAGTTTTTGTTCCCATCAATGACTCATTCCAAAATCCTGGTTAAGCCTTGTTTGTTATAAAGAACGTTATCTCGAATAACTTCACTCCAAAAAACATAAAAGGACAAGCAGAGGTATACTGTGCGTCCAGCGTTAGCCAGTAACAATAATTCGTAAATAAATAAAGTGACAGACGTAACAAATAAAGGATTACCGGCGTGTCGGGTCACGCTGTAAATCCCCAACGTGATAGACAGAACAGATGTGTGTTGTATAAGCGTGTACTTCTCGCCAATAAATATAAGGTACCGGATTCCGAAGTAAAAAGGGTTCAAATTAAACGCGACCCTTTTGCTATTCATCGGTGACAACTCCTAATTCTTGTGAAAGAATGGCTTCCTTTGCGAATGATTGCCAACTTATTTTCAACATTTCTGCAAAGTTCTTATTGACATTTTATTTCGTATTTGACATTTTTATAACTTCCGTATAGTTCCCAAGAAAAACTAAGCATTCTCGTTTCCACCACAAGAGTTGTAAGGTGCTACCAAGGAACTACTCCAAGCGGGTGAGCGGCATCCCAAGTTCACCTAGGATGCCGGATACCTGACGTAGTAAGTAAGTGCTCATAGCACATACTGCCATCAACTATCCGACTTGACGTCAAACGCGTGACTGATAATGAAAATGCCCCGTTTGAACCAGACAGTGAAAATGCCTCGTTTGAACCAGGAATGCAGAGCAAAAAGGTATATAGGTGACGAAACGTTATTGGCTATTATACGCTTCACCGCCTGACTCATCGACGTAATGTTGCTTGCCTGTCGGCGGTCTTCTACAGACTGTGCGCAAGAGCTCCACGACCTGATCCCACCATAGCCCTTTTATTACCGAACTACCAGGCGTACTGCAGGGTACCATCCGCACTTGGTTGATATCCCGTCCAGTCGTACTCATCGCTTCTCTTCCACATTTATTATGCGCACAGCCAAAGTGTGGAACTATCTGCCAGCGTCTGTGTTCCTTCCCACATATATATATGTTCGTTTGCTTTCAAAGCAAGAGTAAACAATTTCTGGGCAATTTCTTGTTCAATCATAGACCTCATTCATTGGTTTCCATCAGATGAAATCGCGGTCAAGAGTAAGCCCATTCTATAATAAAAATAAAAGAACCATTACGTAGAGTCCCGTGTTCAGTAGTAGGTAATTATTAATTTGATTCTTATGCTAATGATGAGTTTTGGTTGTCCTTCTCCATGATATCCGTGTCCTTCTCTGATTGTCCAGGTGATACCCGCGATCATAGGTGAGCCGGTCGCTCCTGGTAGCAGCGACACGGCGGCGAGCGGCGGCGGGGACGTCGAAACACCCAACGACCCTGTCAATACCGACAGGCAGTCTTAGATGATAAGTAGTATTAAACGACTTCCAAGAATGTAATAAAGACGAATTTGGTCAGGTACTCTCCACGGTTTGTCGTGACCTCTGTTGAACTTAGTTTCTGGCCTGGGCAAGCTGAATCAGAACTTATAAATAGATAACCGAACTTTCGATATTCGATCGTATTGTTATCTGCCATCAGATTTTCCAGGCTCAATATTACAGAAATAATCGGTAACTTTTATCATTGTCAAGATTGAAGTTGCGAAGGATAAAACTTTGTAAAAATTCCAGATCCCTCAATAAGTAATCTTTTGTTTTCAATCTTGGAAGATCATAGATCTAGAAAAGATAGTGTTAGTTCATGCTTTGTGCAATATTCGGGTATAAATAGTAACAATCTAAATATTAGCGGCTTCCGTACATATTTTTTTTTAGTCAAGGTTAATAAATATTTGCAACAATCAGATTTACTTATTTAAATGTATGCAAATGTAGAGGTTCGTATGTATCCACGTGTATGTACGTATGTTACATATGTATGGGAGGAGATAGAGATGAGTAATGTTAGCGGAGGATGGAATATGTCCGGTATCTGCATGATGTATGGCGGCCACGTCGTCGATAACATACTACATTATGTTTTTGTGTTTCTATAATTTATTACGTACATGTTTTCTGCTATGCTAGCTATGGTATTAAAGACCCAGAAAGCTTGCCTAATAAATTCCACATGAATTATTAATAAGTCGGATTCCTACTCCCGAATCATCAAAAACATTGTTACAAGATGTTCTATACACAGACACTTTTCATCTTTCTATCTGGAATTTCTCAGTAGTAGCCCGGGTTCTGGATTAGTGCCCGGTTAATGGCAATAGGCTCGCCCCCTATTACATGAGACTTAAACATAACTGGCGAAATGTGGGTGTACCTTCTACAGGTACACCTCTGCCCAACCCTTCAGGGATACAAGGCGTGATGTTATGTTGTTGACTTAGTATTTTACATTTCATTAATTTTAACAAATTCTCAAATACATAAGTCAGTTGAAATGCAAACAACTGTAAACAAGAGATATGATATGATGATTATTTCTTGAGAGCACAGGAGCATGGTTGGCACAACACAACAGTATGAGGTTATAGTGTTCCATTTTGTTTATCAAGAGCGTGTGAGTAAATAAGTAATTATGGTTCGCTGCAGTGGAACATCTACCGGCGCCGTCAGTGCCGTGCAAATAGAGCAATTCTGGGCGAACGGTATTCGCCCTGCGCCTTATTAAATTCCCTACACTGCTGGCGAGGCTGCTTCTAAGGCTGGAAATAGGCAACGGCCGCAGACGACAGACGGTGTATTTACGTAATTGAAAGCAAAGAGGTTCTATGTCGGGGGATTTTGGATATGGCTCCTAATAAGTCTACGAGTATCATCAGTACCGTCCAGGCGCATTTATCATAGACCTAACTAAAGCGTTCCATCTTTTGTGGAACTGCTGTGTATAATTTTGAAAATCTTAAATCTGCCATTATTTTAATTTAGGAGCAAATAAAAGGTTTGTGTAGAGTAGAGTAGGTGATTTAGGTAGCCTGGAACGAAATAAATAGTCAAATGTTTATAATAATATTGATATTAGTGGTCGAAGAGTTATGTGATCCTACAAGGTCAATACATCGAAGATTCGAGCATTTTATAGCATGTATTAACGACACTCTGTCATTTTTGTGATAAGCTGTAGTCGTATTTACATAATTAGACTTGGGATTCTGTCGCCGTCAATGCGTTGTCATCGTGATGAACTTAATTAGACTTGGGATTCTGTCGCCGTCAATGCGTTGTCATCGTGATGAACTTAATTAGACTTGGGATTCTGTCGCCGTCAATGCGTTGTCATCGTGATGAACTTAATTAGACTTGGGATTCTGTCGCCGTCAATGCGTTGTCATCGTGATGAACTTAATTAGACTTGGGATTCTGTCGCCGTCAATGCGTTGTCATCGTGATGAACTTAATTAGACTTGGGATTCTGTCGCCGTCAATGCGTTGTCATCGTGATGAACTTAATTAGACTTGGGATTCTGTCGCCGTCAATGCGTTGTCATCGTGATGAACTTAATTAGACTTGGGATTCTGTCGCCGTCAATGCGTTGTCATCGTGATGAACTTAATTAGACTTGGGATTCTGTCGCCGTCAATGCGTTGTCATCGTGATGAACTTAATTAGACTTGGGATTCTGTCGCCGTCAATGCGTTGTCATCGTGATGAACTTAATTAGACTTGGGATTCTGTCGCCGTCAATGCGTTGTCATCGTGATGAACTTAATTAGACTTGGGATTCTGTCGCCGTCAATGCGTTGTCATCGTGATGAACTTAATTAGACTTGGGATTCTGTCGCCGTCAATGCGTTGTCATCGTGATGAACTTAATTAATGAGTCTCTCTAAATATCTAGGTACCTACATAATTCGTAGGTATTACGTGACGTCATTATATCCTAGGCCACAGTCCAAATGATGGCTTACTCACAAGAGGTTGCTAATTATTTTGTCGTTGACTATGACTTGCTACATCACTGTCTTAGACCACGGTAATAGTCATTCAGTTCCTCAATTTAAATACCACTAACAAACGCACACAGTATGAAGTAGTCTGCTATGTATTTCAACACCAACCTCAGAAAATGCATAAAAATAACCAAACATTGACAAAAGCTTTTAACAAATTCTCGTTAAATACATAACTTAGTTTAAATGAATGTCAAAGTTGAGTAGTTTTTGAGTTTGTTCAACTTTGAGTCTGGGCTCCTTGACCCGGTTCGAGTATGACCGCCATATGATTTGCCACCACCACCGGATCGGAACCACTCGGAACCGTTCGGGTCCTTATATAATAGTTGAAGGTGAACTTTCGTCTCTTTCAAGGTTTATGTAAACGATTGTTGGTTTCCGAGTGGGTATGTACGAAGTGGTTCATATGTCATAGTCATTTGAAGATTGTGTTTTGGAAAAAAATGTTGTGGAACCATAATATTGAAATATTATTTTCTACAATACTTATTCCAATCATACCCTCGTCACTGAGGATTAACACTTGGGAGACCCCATGTACTTACATAAATAATTTTATTGTAGCTACGTATAGCCTTGTTACTCGTGCCTCGACCCCAGTTCTTCAAAGCCATTCAAAAGATAAAAATAAACAGCCTAAATTAAAAGAAACCCTCACACAGGATAAAATGAAAGTTCTTCTTATCGAGTCACCAACTTCTGACATTCTTCTGGCATAAGCCTACGAAAACGTAATTAATGACCAAAGGAAGTTACCTAAAAGAATCCACCACTATTGCGCCGTACTCCATAGGACAGGTACCTCAGAAGTACGTCCTTACTAAATATCTAGTATTTTTTGTAAAACCTATTGTAAACACAGTCGTGTTCGGAGGGTTCCGTCGATACCGTTGTATTAGCGATGTTAATGAGAACTATGCAGCCATTTTAATTGCCATCTTAGATGTCGTGGCTGCGAAAATTGATATGAAGATGAACTCCGGCGAAGGTTGTAAGAGACGACACAGCTGCAGATTAGCTCATAATACAATAGTCTAAAATTATGTGGCTCTGAATGTACAGAATATGCTAACAGAATTTATCGGCGTTTTATTTGCTATAATAGTTATGGTAAATGCTAAAACACCAACCAAAATACATAATTATCTAGATTTCTTACCATTTACACACCCACGTATTGGAGACCCGACCGTGTTGGAACGAAGTTCCTGTTCGCACGTTACACCCTGCACGTGCACACGCGGCGCATAACAGCTCGGCCGAAAAAACTGTAACATCTTGATCGTCACGACACTAATTGTTTCTAGCTGTCATTAGCCAAGTGTGCGAAAGAGAAACGAACCCCACCACACTTCGCGACTGTTTTTTTAAATAGTTTTACGTGTACTTAGTTTGAAAATCGGTACATTGAACCCCCGGCCTCCCCTAGCTTTTTCCTAAAGGCTCTCGCAGACAGGAATTACGTTCGACGCAACAGCAGTCCATGCGGATATCTTGCTGATTTGCCTTTGAGCTTTTCTCGCACCTATATCTTGTGCCGACAGGAGCGAGGACAGCCGAATAGTTTTCATGAAAGGGTCACCTTTCATAAAATTCAAAAAAATACATTTTCTTCCCTTAGAAACGCGAAATTCTCTGGTCTGTGTTTTGTTGCTAAAGAAACGTCATACGTTTTCGGCTAAGACAGGTAGATAGCCTCATATAAAGACGTAATAATATAGTCTAGACTAGAGTACTTACTTTTCATCCCTAAACATTAGATCCATATCAGACAGACAGAGCCACAAGCTCACCTAGAGAACATAAAATAAACTTCAACACTACAAGGTATGGTTGGTATTTATTGTGACGTAGGCCGGGAGCGTGTCACGTTATCGTGTGCGCAGCCTCGCCCACGCGGGCGTGTTCCATCTGATGTATGGTGGTGATACCACCAACTCGGGCCTGCCGTGCTTCCATTACATGCCATGCCATGTCACATGCCATGTCACATGCCCCTCATTACTTATTGGTGGTGCCTGTGGGGCCTAATTATGTTTCGAATGTCTGGTAAAATAAAACGGGAACTTTCCAATAATCTGCTGGACTTTATATTTGCTGTGCTGATCAATCTATGTGAACAGTCTACTTAAATACAATCATTTCATCTACTTACTTTCATTATTTGTAAACACAATGATTCTATTAGAGTTGAATTCCAATTGTGTATTTCATACAAAAACGTTGAAATTATTGAAAAAATAAAGCAATCTTACAAATCAAATCTATAATCAATTTATTTATTAGTTATTACCACTGACCTCCATATAGTACCTACGCTGGACCTATGATAAGCCGAGCCATAGTGGAGCTATTTGATTTTCGCCATTTTGGCGCTGATCGCAGAAGTGGGTGGGAACGGAACTAATAATAGGGATGGCACAGTAAGATAAAATAAATCGATAAAAGGCTTTTCCGACCATCAGGTAATATTTCTATGTCTCCGACAGATACAGATATTTCGGCCGGGTTGTTTATTCTAATATAATAAAGCTGATGAGTTTGTTTGATTGTACGCGCAAATTTCAGGAACTGCTAGACCGATTTCATTAGTTCTTTCACCGTTGGATATAGGTCAGAGTGACATAGGCTATATATGTACCACGGGAGAAGTTGGGGCAGACTGCTAGTCTTAGAATAATCCGAAGCCAGACTAAGGGGGTACTTAGTATGTGACTAGCTAAATCCAAAAATAATTGGGAACGCTTTTTAAATAGAAATGAGGGTTTCTTGGGATGGAGTGGAATAGGTAAGGTATTTATAGAAAATAAAATGAGTTATTTTTAATAAAACGGTCTTCGGAGAAGTGCTTTGAACAGATGTAATCATATTTTTTCGGACGCCAACTAGGCTTTTCAATGTTTTTCAGCCATAATTCCAGTCTTCTTTTGTCAGTCGGAAACCTGTGAATTATTTTAAAATTGTATGAATTTGTTAATAAAAATCGGTCATCGGCGATTTCCGTTCTTGAAAGAAAATTATCGATAACTTTTATCGACAGGTAACTTTTACATCACTATTAAATTTTGTGGTTTATAAAAAACCGGTTATACAAAGACAAATATATTGTTCTTACGTATAATAAGATAAGTAACAGTTTTTTAAATGTCTATTAATAACAATAGAAGTATAATTTGTTGATTATTAGCCGTAAACTCATTTACTTGTGGAATGCAACCCCACTTCCTTTCTGGTAACGAGTTTTGCATAACAAACACTCTTTCATAGTTGACCTATGAATGACCACCACATATTTATGTATTAACTAAATTAATACGACACAAAAAAGAAGCTTAATCACGTTAAACCTCAAAAAACACGGGGGACAATTCAAACGAGACAGTGGCTATTTGCAAGTTACGTCAGATTTAGTTCTCTTCCCACCCATTGGGGGCGCTTCAAATAGGCACAATAAAGAGCTGTCATTTCATAGGGTATCGTAAGTCCAGCGTACTTGTATAGATGGAGGTCAGTGGTTATTACACACAAGCCCAAATTATAAACTTACAGCGCCATCTATAACATTAATTTAATATTTAGAACTATTTCTGTTGCTTGATTCATTGCATCACTGCTAGATGGCGATAATCTGGCACGGTTAACTCTTAAATCGCTACATAGATGTCGCTACAGGTTGCATGTTGGCGATCCTGGTGCGTCGTATGAAGTGATGGAGCCACCTGAAGGTGCCGTGGTACAGGAGCTCCGAGTAGCTGAGGAACGACATACCAGTCACCACCATCCATTGAGTACTTAGCTTCACTGTAAGTAAGAGTTAACGTTAAAGATTAGACCAATTTATAAAGATCTACTTACCAACAGCATTAATTTAATTAGGTATTATAATATAATGAGAGTTAAATAAGGCACTAGTTTGATTTGTTGTAGTAAAGTATGATAAAGTCAAAGTCAAATAATTTCTTTCAATTAGGCTGTTCGTCAACATTTACAAAAAAAAAAAAAAAAATACCATAGCAATGTCTGTAACTATAATATTATCGCTGTTTACCTAGGTTCTGATTAACAACACACGTACGGCCTCTGTGTAACCCTCTTCAACTTTCATAATTTGAAGAGGGCTACACAGAGGCCGTAACTACCACTACGTTTCATATAATTAGGATAACTTGATCATTCAAGTTATCCTAATTCTAAGAAAACCTAGACAGTCGGCTTGTAAAAGAAAACGAAAGGTAACGTACCGATGGTTTCAGACCAGTCCGATAAAGATTCCACCTTGTACCACTCCTGTTGATCGATGCTGTAGAACAGACGGATCGTCGTCGAGTTCACTAGGCTCAGATTTGCACTGGAAACGAGAAATTGTATGAAATTCATAACATGGATCCAACTTTACCTTTGAAACAATTAATATTAAAATAGCTTAACAATTAAGCTCCGGTTGTTTTTATACCAAAGGCAACCGAGGTCGTGTTACAGCAAGAAGTAGGCCAACGAACGAGAAAAAAGAAAGTTCTTGGAGGATCATACCGAGTGAGATATATGCTAGTCCGATTAGCTAATTAAATGACGTGGTGAGGTCACAACCGTACCTTTATCTAGTTAATGAACTAATGATAGCCGAGTACTTCTCCCAAACTACCTCACTAAGACGAAGTTTTGGCGTTTCTTCGAAGTGCCGCCACCGCCAGTGCTGCCAAGTGCCACTTGTATATGCCTTCCACAAATGATCACATATATTTGCCGGCATCTTGACGACAGATATTAATGGATGAACCATGAAAACAGTTATTATGGTCGAGCTGTCCACGCAGTCCATAGTACTAAATAATATTAATGGTCGTGACTGTCAACAACTTACGAGAGAAAGTTCCGAAATGTTTTCGTCTTGTTGCGGTAGAAAGAATAGGACACGAAGGCTGAGAACAGCTGGCGCCGGCACAGCACGAGGCACCCGGGGCAGTACAGCGCATCCTGTCGCTCCTGGTTCAGGGCAGGGTGTGCGTCCTCGCCCGGGAACACGTACATGAACTTCTCTACAGGACATATAATGATTGAAGACTTAGGCCTACTTTCCACGAAGAGTAGCTTCATAGACGTGATTATATACGCTTGATGAACGCCTTGCTACTTCCACACAAAACTATGAAACTCTATCGTCTTCATGACGCCTGCCATCCTGCGTATCATACGCTGAACTACATCGAGTGGCGCTGCACATTTTGTATGTTAGCCACTTGCAGGCGTACACCTAGCGTATAATGACGATTAATACGCGTCTATGAAGCTAAGACTTTTGTTGTGTTAGCGGTCATCCAGCAGGCCAATACTTACCTCTATGTTTGTTAAGGCAGCTGAGCTCGCTGAGCGTGCACGTGGGCGCGCGCGTCGGCACGAACTGCGGCTGCAGCGCGTACGGCACGCAGCCGCACAACGCCTCCGCGGTGTCGCGCCGGCACTGCGCCAGGCACTGCGACATGCCGCCGCCGTGCAGCCGACAGCCGCGCTGTACAACGACACATAATACTAAGCCTTCAAAATCAAACAAAGCTAATTCTCATCAAGTAACGGTCAGTCCAACCAGATGCCTGCCGGCCATTCCATTTGGCCACATCATTTTGGAATTTAAGGCCACGTAAGATAACATTTACCCTTTCCTCAGTGTAGTAGCGCAGGTTGTCGGCGGGGTACTGCGAGAAAGCGCGAATGTTGAAGTAAATGGACGCGTTGCGCGGGAGTGGGTACAGGCGCACGTCACCGCTCTCGATGAGGGGGTACTCGTCACCCTCGAATAACAACATCTGCACATAGTAAGTACAAAGCATGGACAGGGTGCGACGTAAAGAAAGGGTTGACCGCGAAATTCCAATTTTCCCAAGTTTTTTTAAATCAGCAAGTCGTTATCAGGTTTTTGTTGATCAAAATATGATTCGAGACCATAATAAATAATATGCTTATAATTCTTTTAATACATATGGCTAATCGAATACAAAGTTTATCGAAAGTTATTTCATCTCCACCCACACCATTTAAACGGGCTCTTTATATTTATTTATATTGTAACATACATCCATGCCATAAGCGGGCCGTCGCACATACGCGAATTCGTCCCGCACCTCGCGCACGACCACGCCGAGCCCGTAGTCCTGCCCGATCAGGTCCAGCACGGATGGGTCGCGGTTCAGGTCTGCAGGCCTGGGTAGATACAACATTGCAGTTGCACTTGGTATATGAGGAACATGCCGTATGGAAATTTTTGAAATGTGGATGATACTCGTATATAGGGTAGGGCAAGAAACAATGGATGGAATGTGTGAAACATGTTCAAAAGGCTGGCTACTTGTACTAAAGTTAGACTACTGAGATGACGCCTAATAGAGATATATGGAAGCAGGAGACATGCTGCGCCGACCTTGAGGGATGGATGAATGATGATGAAGGATGATACCGTAATACTCATTAACTCACTGGTATCTGGAGTTGAAGACGCAGCAGAACCCGAGCGCTGTGAGCCTGGTCGCGAACAGATGCTCACATGCGACCAACTCGCCGCGCCAGCTGCAGCGCTGCAGGATTGTGGAGCAGTTGGCAGACAACTTGACAAGACACACAACAATTCGTTTTTATATTTAATAGATATAGTACAAAAAACAACAGAACAAAACTGAATTCACTAAGAACAGAACAAAATAGTTTTTGCAATTTCCGGAGGCACTAAATAACCTTACCAAGTTTAATAAAAATGAAATGTCATTATTTGCCAAACAAGTTAAACCGGACTTGTTCTTTTTAATTTGTAAAGGATTTGTGCAATGTAGCCAAGCAAGACTGCAAAACCTAAAAAATATTAGTTTCAAATCATAGCCCTTATTCATTCAAACTGTGTACCAGTTACACCACTATTGAGACCGCCATCTTACCCTGAACATGATGTCGGTGACATTAAAGTTCGGCTCTACGTCTCGGAAGAACTGCTCGAAGTCCACCTTGATGGATGGCAGCGAGTGGGTCAGCAGAGCGCCCATGTCCAGCAGGTTGTGTTCTATCTGACTCTCTCGGTAGCGGTACTGTTTATTCCTCGGGTGGCTGCAGAAAACATTGTAAGGCAAAAAAATAAGGCAGGAAAATAGAATTACCGTGGTACGTAGATTTGTACTATGTCAAAGAAATGAGGCCAAAGTAAATTGAAGGATAAGAATTTTATGTCCTGATTTCTTACAATCAGAACTGCGTTGGTTTAGTTTAGTCGGAAACTGTGTCATGCAAGTGTTTTCTAGTCATGTTATTTCAAACCTCTAGATCATTGTAGGTTCTACCTGTCTGGATCAAGACATGACACATAAATGTGATAAGATAAATAAATTGTTGTATTAGTTGTTCAATCATCCTCATAATTAACATCCAAGTTTCTCAACTCATACGGCCACGTACGTAAATAAGTATCTGGTTAAGTTCTTGAGCGAGGCCTTGCTGATGATCATGTTGCTGCAGAGCGCGACGGCGGGGAACGTGGAGTCGATGACGTAGTTGTCGTCGGTCTGGAGGGTCACGATGAGCGGCGGGCGCGCCTGCAGCTGCGCGCTGTTGTGGATGAGCAGCGCCGAGCCAGCGATCAGCGTCAGGATCAGAAGGGACACGTGGCGCCATCTAATTGGGATGACAGGAGTTGGTAATAGCTTGGTCGGAAGTTCTCAGGGCCTGACATTTTCAAGGTCCTAAGTAAAAATAAGCTTAATTGCGAAAACATTCTCGTTTGCCTGCTGTATTTGCAATAGTGCGATACAGTGCACTATTAATACGCGTATGCAGAAATACCACGCTTATATAGAAAGAAGTGTCCTAACATACATACACCACGTTTTGATTATAGTTACAGCAAGGTACAGCACATTCATTTTAACTGTTTGATGCCTGATCAAGTGCTATAGAATAGGTTCCGTAACCTAGTCGTATTTTGCTCCTAGAGTGGTAAAATGCTCCACTTCCGAAAAAAGAATATATCTGATTTTTCGTACTAATACTTTATGAAAATGAAAATTTATCTAATAAAACTTATCTTGATCTGCAACACCAGGGTTGGCCGATGTCAAAGTGAGCCATTTCGTTTTTCTATTTGTGAAAGAACTGCATCGCTCCATACGGTAACAATATCCTTAGGGTAACAATACTCCATAAGGTAACAAGTTCCTTTGGAAAACCAAACTGTGATTTTTCAATTGATCTCTCATAAATAAAAGTTGCAGTTTAGTGTTCGGTTTATTGTTGCAGTTGATACCCACCACACTCTCTGATAAAAATAATTAACTATCACTCACACTTACACTTACTCACCTCAACTGTTTTTGTATGTTTATTCAATGTTATCAATTAGCTTGTTTTCACTTAGGTACATTTTTGTGTTTTTTGTTTTTTTTTATTTTATATTTTATTTAATTTTGAATTCTTATTTATATATTTTATTATTTATGTAGACACAGGTTATAGAGAGGGCCCGGAATAAGCGTCCGTGAATCTCTTTGTCTTGCCATACTTCCTTACGATTGTTAGTAACAAGTACTGTAGGTTTGCGCCAGTTCTCTTTCGCCAAGGAGAGCGGGGTGAGGCCCTTGTCCACTGCGACCACATCTCGGTGCATCCCCACATCAGTTTGAAGGAAATATTCCCTGAGACCACAACTCACAACTTCCTTGTTTTAGCATTTAAGAAATCTCGATCCCCACACTTCCGCGAGATGTACAGTCTCATCACTGTTGATCGTGGGTGATGCATCCGATTTGACGTCAACAATGAACGGGCCTTCCTATCCAGAGCGTCAAGTTCCGTCTGAGTCCCTTTGAGTATGCCGAAAGAATAAATCAAAACCGGCATGACCCAACCGTTGGAGGCACGCACCTTGTTTCCGCCTGATAAAAGACTATTTAACACTTTATTGAGGCGGCCAAAGAAGCGCTCACTCAACGATTGTTTCATGTCGGCAACATAGATGCCTAATCCTTTAAATACTTGTTGGTTTCGGTTGGGGAGAGGGATCTTAGGTGTATGGAATCCGAGAGTTGGGTTCCTACGGATTCCATAATCGCTACTGTCTGCTGATGGCGCTACTGAATGTTTCTGTTACCTTCATTAGCTCCATCAGTCGCAAATTGTTGGGGGCAAAGGGTTTCAAGTCATCCATGTAAAGGCGGTGAGATATCACCTGACCACCTCTTCTCAACGGATAGCCTAGACCTGAGTCCTCCAGCAGTGTCCTTAGAGGATTCAAGACTAAGCAAGACCAAAGCGGACTCAAACTATCGCCCTGGAATATTCCCCGTTCAATCCTGATCGGTTCATCGATCCCCTGGATCCAGTCAACATCCTGGATAGAGAAAGATCATCCTCCAATGCCCCATGCACGACATCAAGAAGGTGCGTAGAGTATTGCGTCTATTTTGTACAATTCCGGCACCCTAATGAGCCATGTGTGGTACTGAATCATGGGCCTTCTTATAGTCTATCCAACATGTCGACAAATCCTTCCGGGTTGTACGAACCTATTGGCTTATGGTCATGTCTATAAGGAGCAGCTCCTTAGTACCGCGGGACCCATTCTTACATCCATTGTGAGACACTGACATGATTGAGTTGCTATAAATATGTTGTGCAATTTTTGCTCTAAGAATGGATGTAAGAATTTTATTGACCGTCTGTAAACTTGTTATTGGTCTGTAGTATTTGGTTTCCGCAGTACTACCCGATTTCTGGAGCAGATGGGTAACTCCTGTAATTGTAGTGACTCAGTCTTGACAGACCACTTGAAATTTTATTATTATTATTTTTAATTTAATTTTAAAATTATCGAAAGCAGTCTTGCGCTAGCTAATTATTATTTTTGTGGAGTTTTTGGCCCACCAAGATATCGACTGTGCCTAGTTTGGGACCCGCTGTTCAATCTGTCTAAGTTTTCTGTTGTTTTTATTACCCTCTTCTATCGGAGCAAAGTAAAAATTTCAAGTAAAAAAAACTATACTCCATTGAAAAATATACGACAAACTTGTGCAAAGAAATTAAGGAGCAAAGTTACCATCTGCAAAAAAACTACTTTGTTCCATAAGAAATAGAACATATAGAAAAAAAAAAACGCTAGTAACAATCATGTTTTAATGTTGTTAGACTTCAATAGTACTTTGTACATTTACGCAAAATTGCGCGCATTTTTACAATTAATAACTACCTATTTTCTCACCTCTCATACTTATTTGCCCGGTCGACTTGGAAGCACCGGGCGGCTCCTAGCGAGCAGTTCTGCCAGAACTCCTCGGCGGCGTCCCACAGACTCTCCCTGAGTCTGGTTTCCAGCCCATAGGATGCCTGCTGCTGCCCGAACCTCATGCGCCGCCTCAACTGGTCGCCGGGTCTCTTGGCCTTACGAGACCACAGCTCTGGGTCCACTGTACGCATTTTGGTTTATGAAATCGAGGATGACACAGTTGCTGATGGGATAAACCGGTTATGTACGGCAGACATCCAGCTGACCGTTAGTTATTGGCGCGAGGCCAATCCTAAATTATCCAACATTGACAAAGTGACCACTAGAGGTATTGGCGTGTCTGCACCGATTAGCCATGTTACTTGGATGATAGTGCTTTCGTGACTAGAATCAATTTTTATTTAAACTGACTGTCTTTGAATAATTAATATTTTAATCACTGCTGTTAGTAGATCTCTGTATACGATATTTTAACTAGATTTATTTATAAAGCCATAAAAGTCCGTGCCACAAACTGCACGATGTTTCTTGAACTTACAAATTACATCCCACCTTATTTTCCCTCACACCCTTCCCTCCCTTAGGTTACCTTTGCATTTGCAATCATTCGTAGCACAGTGCGAGCTACGCGCTACGCCGCTACGCTGTGTAGCAACTCGCTAGTTGGAAGCTTTTCATTTGTACTACGCGAGTAGCCACTGAAGCGTTTTCAAGTGACTAATGTCCCTATGCGTTTTTGCGGCCCGGGCGTTCTCAAGTGACTCTAGTCCCTTTTTGAGTTTTCGTCGGCGTGACGTCGGAATATGTCTATTTCATTCTATCCCATGAAGTTTCAATCCATTTTCTCATTTTTACTCGATACTTTATTAAATTCTACATGCTAAAAATACGACAAAACTTTACTTTTATCTTCAATTCGATTTTAAAAAAAAAGTTGAATGTCAGTTGTTGAATCTGTGTCTGTGAGTGACCGTGCCGTTGCGACCGCTGCGAATTTAATTACGAATTGGTGAGTATTTTTGAATAAACTACTGATAAAATGGTATAAAATGGGTAATTATAATACAGACTATATGTGTGCAACCGGGTTTTAACCTGAAGGTAAGTATATTTCAAATTATGAGTGGTTTTACGTGTGCTTGTACCGGTTTTAGAATTTTGTCGGAATACTTAATTATTTATAAAATTTTAAGACCTGTTCCGTATCTAAAGTAATAGTTATCGCATTGAATATTTACTCGACAATAGTTTTCAGCAAAAATATATACAAAAAATAGTAGATTGAAGTCAAAATTACATGTTTTGTTCAAGTTAACCCCAAAAAAACCAAATTTTGATGGCGGTTCTTCCTTCTTCTTCCTTCATTCAATTCCATATTTTACTGTATTGTATAAACCTAGCAGCATAATACTTACATGTAAATTACATTATTACATTCTCTTTCAGATAGTACCAATATTTTTAATTTAAGTGAAAAATTATAGTAGTTATAAATTATTTAATTTAAGTGATTATTTATTCACCGTCGGCAACAAAACCTGACCTGCTAATGCCTGTAAATCAATATTTAATACTATCAAGTATGTTTTTTAATTTTTTTTCGTACGTAAATAGAACCCTTCCATCAATAAAACACATAAAATATATATGGTATCGAATTACTTTTTGAAATAATAATTTTTAAAGTTCACATATTGTTTTTTTCAACTATAGTCAATGTTTAACGCTAAGTATAATAAATTACAAACGAAATACAGACAAACACTTGACACCACTTGAAAGGGTCTTTCATAAGCTTGAACAAAAAAATTACTTGAAGTGTCTATTGATTACAACACGCCAACAAAAAAATAATCTGTGAACCCGTCCGACCCGCGCGCGACGGGGCGCCGTTTTTTGTCGAAGCTCGAGCGCTCTGACGTAATTACGGGCCGCGGCCGCAAAATGTCAAGTGGACGAGTAGACTACTACAATATTTTTTAATTCCACTACTTGGAAGCCAAGAGCTTCAAAAATGTCTGCATCTAATGTGATATATATATGTATATAAGAGAATGTAAGTAATGATCAGGCCGAAGGGGGAAGCGAGCTTCCCCCGGAATCCTCAACCACCGAGGAATTGACTATCTGACCTATAACTGCCGAAACACAAAAATGTTGTGTTATTAACAGCATTGTTGTGTTTCAGCAGTTATGGCGACAGACTTAGATAAGATGGTGGTAGCTAGCCAGGCGGACTTAGAATAAGTCCTACCACCAACCAAACCGAGCAGAAAATGTTGCCCCACTGGGAATTGAACCTCCACTCGGGTCCTCTGTGTCTGAGACAGGTGGTCTCACCACTAGACCACAGAGTGGTTACAAAACCTGCTGGATGTGAACTTGATAACTAATCATGAGCCGCCAGTTTCGGATTAACTAAATAAGTTTCACACAGCATCCGGCCACCAGTCCTCCTCAGTATAGCTGTGGAGTGGTGGCGGGCTGCCGGGAGACCGGCCGGGATAGGTGGAAAGCAGCTGATGAACAAATGTTTTGCTCCATTGGTGATTAATAAATAAACAATCATGATAAATTTTGGTAACTTTTATTCCACATCGATTAACACTGATGTTTTTATGACTGCCACTACTGTGCATTGAATTCTTGTGTTATGGTGTTATTCTGTGATACAACATCAACATGGTTTTATAGTAAACAGAGTTTCAAGCTATCGCTTAATGTAATGCATATAATTTTGTGATGTTTCAATGTATTTATAATAACATGAAGTATATCATAGACAACGACTTAATTGTAAAATATTTACATCTACTGCTTGTTTTATGAGCTCTTTGGATGTCCATACTTGTACGCTTAGAATTACTTAATGTAGGTTAAAGCGATGACGACAATGATAACAAAATGTATGGTGATTTTTTATCACCTACTTCTGTATCAAGTAATTGTACAAATATCGAATTAAATTACAATTGTTACTTGTTTTATATTATAATATCTTGATAATAATTATTACAACTATAAAATAAATGTTTGAAGCAAAGAAAACTACAGAAGGTACGATGTTTTACCAATTCAATTATCAAATATAACTACTCTACTTGTATAACATCTCCAGTTCTCAACTCTCTGGTAACTTGTCCGCGGTGACCCTGCCGCTACACACCAACGAAATAAATGATTCAATAAATAATAAACATTAAAACAATCAACAGTAACTCACATTACAGCCTTTGGCTTTACAGATAATTACTTACAGATCTGTGTCTTATTATTTAAGATACTTATTAGGTAATTTAGGTTCATATAAAAGCTCGTGTGCGAAACGCGTGTCCTATATGTACAAACCTTATTATATAGATATTTAACTTAGTAGGTACCTATACTTATGTTTTCACGTGAAAATGTAGCATTTCTAAAAGATTATATATTTGATGTTGAGTCATCGCCTCATCCCAGCGTGGCGTGAGGCCGAGCCTAGCGTGGAGGGGAGGCCGAGCCCAGCGTGGAGGGGAGGCCGAGCCCAGCGTGGCGTGAGGCCGAGCCCAGCGTGGCGTGAGGCCGAGCCCAGCGTGGCGAGGAAGCCGAGCCCAGCGTGGCGGGGAGGCCGAGCCCAGCGTGGCGTGAGGCCGAGCCCAGCGTGGCGTGAGGCCGAGCCCAGCGTGGCGTAAGGCCGAGCCCAACGTGGAGGGGAGGCCGAGCCCAGCGTGGCGCGAGGCCGAGCCCAGCGTGGCGGGGAGGCCGAGCCCAGCGTGGTGGGGAAGAGGCTCGGCAAACTATGACGGTGGCCTAAGATGGGATAGCACGGTGACGATACAATTACAATATTATTAACACTTTATAATACACTAATGCCTAGGCAGTGCGCTGAACAGCGTCTAGCTCCCTGGTCTCTAATCATTGATCCGGCGTAAACACCTTGTTTCTATTTCTATTTACAAAATAGCAATATATTGACTTTTAATTTAACGGCTTATAGCCTTCCTAGTTATAATTATCTTGATTCTAGATTATTCTCACTAAAAATTAAAAATAAAATATTGGTTTATATAATCCATACCTAGTAGGAATTAATAATTTTTTCAAATCTGATGTATTTTCTTCCTATGAGAATAAGGCTAATTCTAAGGTGTCACTTCAATCATACTACAAGATATGCTATAAAAAGCTGTTATATAAAAGAAAAGAAATGATTAATTGATCAGCTCTGTTTGATCTCAATCGTTGGTGAATTAGGTTTTTATCTTATATCTAATAAATTTATTAATTATTTATTACTGCTATAATTAGATATTATCTATTAACCTGTGTCGGATTTCAATTTTATAATTATGTCTCTCGAATATTTACAATGGCGAGAATTTTCATAAACTTTACGATTATATTTTAGCTACCTCATATTGAATACGAGCAATAAATTAGATGTTTGCAGGCTCTCACACACTAGCTGTAAGGCTGTGCACAGACTTGACACAAAACTGTCTTCAGCGATTAAGTCCGGCTACGTCAGATTCACAGTTATTATATCATATCAGGAAACAAAGATGGCGGGCACACTCGCATAGACTTTAATATGACCTACTAAGCGTACCCGTACTATCCTAGCTGATAGTTACAAAATATACTAACTACTAATTATTGTAGATTGTCAAGGGAATCGGGCACCAGGCAAGCCATGTACCTCACGCGGGCAACATTGCTCGCTTGTTACAGAGGAGTTTGTTCCGCCACTCCCTACCTCCCTGCAGCTCAATGAGGCGAGGGCGATCTTTTGTAGCTTGACATTCAACAAGTGCTGGTTCTCAGCAGATTGTTGGTCTATATTCGACGTTTCTTTGCCTCCGACAGGTTTTACAATTTATAGATCGGCATTTGTTTTATAGACTTGTTTGTCACAGGTGAAGTAGTATGACCAGCATCCCAATTGTGTAACACACGATTAATCACAATCTGAATCATTTTGAAGTTTCATAACTATTACTTCATATTATGTTCTAAAAAATTGTCTGCTCAACAACGTAAATAACGCAATGAATGTTGTTGAACTGTCAAAATGAAACGGATTGTGATTGATCGTGTGTTACGCAGTTCGGGTGCGGGGTGAACTTAAGATGCTGGGTGGTGGTAGCGGGCGCGGTTTCGATGGAAAACTGATACGTATCTACAATTTACTTATATTTAAACTATACTAATTGTTTAGAGAACTAACAACTAACTTATTAGTAGGTATATGCATTATGTACAGGCTACATGTTTACATACATACGATGTGGTTTTAATACTAGTAGATATTTGTAATAATTATTCGACAAGCACACTTTCCGTTTCTACTTTCTTTTACGTTTGTTTAAGTTACTATCGTTTTGTGCTGATTCGTGTTATATTTAAACACCATTATTTTCAAGTGGCTACATTTTTACGTGGTTGATATAGTTTTTTTTTTTTTTTTTTTTTCGTTAACTGTTCTCAGAATTTTGTTCTTTTTTACGATTTAATTATCCTACTGAGTTCCACTTTTAAGCAAGG
This sequence comes from Xanthia togata, assembly GCA_963853775.1. NCBI lineage: Eukaryota > Metazoa > Arthropoda > Insecta > Lepidoptera > Noctuidae > Xanthia > Xanthia togata. Next base: position 30,703,693 of record OY970791.1, on the reverse strand, counting down.
TGCATTTACAGCTGTAATTATATCTAATTATTGATATAGATGTAGATGTTTTTAATATTAATGCTTGTACTTGTGTGGTATCCATTTCGGTGCTTTTTTTGGAATTATACTTAAAGCGTTATGTGAAATCATTTGTAATCGGATTAATAGGTATCTATTATTATTTGTAGTGGTGTGTGCCTTGAGAGCTTCGAAGTGCCTGTCGTTTACCTTTATAACTTTTCTTAGCCCACTTTTATAACTAGGTAGGTACTTACAATATATAAGTCTAGAAATAAATTACTTTGTACATAGAATAACTTACGCAGTACCATTATTTTTTGGCTATCTATCTACTTTACGTACTTTACTACTACAGATTTGTTTTGCGTTATGAGTGGCGCGTTCATTTCAATTCTACTTAGTAATGAAATACAACGTGTTCCAACAAGGAAAAAAAACAACACCTTGACTTAACTTCCTTTTTAGGGTTCCGCACCCGATGGGTGCCAAACGGAACCCTATCACTAAGCCTCTGATGTCCATCCGTCCGTCTGTCTGTCAGCGGGCTGTATCTAATGGAACCGTCATCATAGGTAGACGGTTGAAATTATCACATATTGTGTATTTCTGTTGCAGCTATAACAGAAAAAAATAAAGTTAATAATTTATTTATTGAATATTAACTTTATTATTTTTATTACCATACAAGAATCGTGTTTATTTCGGAGTTTGTTGCTCGATCTTGTACGGAGCCCGGAAAAAATCAGCCATGTGCGAGTCGGAGTCGCACACGAAGCGAGTCCGATTCGAACATGGCAGATTTTTTTAGGAACTTACATTAGCACGCGATAATATACAGAAATAAAACAGTTTCAATTTAAATAATGCTTTCAAGGTTTGGGTGTTTGATGTAAGGGTGTTTATACACGTTGTATGCTTATTCTAAACTTAAGTAGATTAATTTAATTTAAATAAAATACTTAGGGACTTAATTTTTAATTTCTTAATTTCTATATGATTACGAAAATGTAGGTACTGAACCAATATACAATCATTGAGGTACCAGCAATATAATGTCTGTGCGTCTACATATTATAATTATTACTTAAATCGAATGAATGTGTTTAGTACATAGTGTTATTTCTATTCTCATTTTGTATCGTTTCTGTTTTAATATCATAAAAAATGTTAATATCAAATGTGGGTTTTGTTTTCAAGATTTCTATACTTATGAATAAAAGACAAAGGAAAATAATGCCCAAAAAATTAATTTAGCAAAACGACTCTTCAGGTTATGAAAAGTTTGATTTCGCTGGTGTTACGGTGCGAGCGCGGGCGGGCTCACACGAGCGCGGGCGGGCTCACACGAGCGCGGGCGGGCTCACACGAGCGCGGGCGGGCTCATCGAGCGCGGGCGGGCTCACACGAGCGCGGGCGGGCTCACACGAGCGCGGGCGGGCTCACACGAGCGCGGGCGGGCTCACACGAGCGCGGGCGGGCTCATCGAGCGCGGGCGGGCTCACACGAGCGCGGGCGGGCTCACACGAGCGCGGGCGGGCTCACACGAGCGCGGGCGGGCTCACACGAGCGCGGGCGGGCTCACACGAGCGCGGGCGGGCTCACACGAGCGCGGGCGGGCTCATCGAGCGCGGGCGGGCTCACACGAGCGCGGGCGGGCTCACACGAGCGCGGGCGGGCTCACACGAGCGCGGGCGGGCTCATCGAGCGCGGGCGGGCTCACACGAGCGCGGGCGGGCTCACACGAGCGCGGGCGGGCTCACACGAGCGCGGGCGGGCTCACACGAGCGCGGGCGGGCTCACACGAGCGCGGGCGGGCTCACACGAGCGCGGGCGCGGGCGCGGCGCGCGGCGCCAGCTGCCGTCACAGGCGCGCCACGAGCAGCAGCATGGACAGCAGCAGCAGCGACGCGCCGCTCACGCCCAGGCGCGTCGACTTGGACAGGATGCCCTTCCCTGTGGACGTCATCAAAACGCCATTTTAAATGCTGGCAAATAAGTAAACGTCCAGGATAAGTAACCCGGGTGATCCGAGAGATTTTCCGGATTCTCAGATACTTTCATTAGTACACATATTTGGTCCAGTCTGCACCTACTAGCATATGGTTGCAGCTGGTTCTGTTTTTCTCAGATCAGGAATGAATTACGTAGCCGACTGTCATGTCCGTTAAAAACAAACTTTAGATGAAAAAGATAAAGAAAAGTTTTAATTATTATTATTATTATTTATTTATTTCAATCAACTTTGGATCATAGGCACAATTAAACAGAATTAAAAATTATAAAAAAAAACATCAACACAAATAAAATCGGCATGAGAATTAAAATTAAAATTAAAATTAAAATATGAACAAAACTAAATCAAATTAAAATGAAAACAAATTAAAATTTAAATCAACATCACAATTAAAATAAAAATAATGGCCGAAGTCATAGTCATTTAATTGCAGTAAATGCGGTATAAAAGATTTTCTTGTCTCTGTGGAAGAAAGAAAAAGAAGAAGAGATGTTCATAATTGCCTCACATCGTTCAGCGAGCTTCCTGTAGCAGCAGCAGTCGCGCAGGCGCGCGTACTGCCCGCAGTCGTGCGCCAGCGGGCGGCAGCGGCGCGCGCCCACGTAGCACGTGTGCGGCAGCCAGGGGAAGGGCTCGCGCACGAAGCGGCGCTCGCAACAGCAGTGGTCGGCCAGCACGCGCGTCTCGCAGTACTCGAGCTCGCGCTGGCTGCACGCGCCGCAGCCCGGCCGCGTGGGGGGGACTGAAGGCAGACACATGGGAGGTTTTGAATGATTGTGGTTGCGTGTAAAATGTTGTTGTGAGTAGGCTTTCAGGTTTCAGGAGTTTCAGCGGCAGGGACAAGCCCGCCGCACTTTTCCCCGAGCTGACAGGCTTTTTTGCTTCATTACATACCTATGTTGTTCCTACTCCGTTCACGTTACCATAGGATAAATAAACGGTCGGAGACTGCTAAAGAAGGTGAAAAATAATACAACTTGCCCTAACAGAATGACTGCTGAAGTGATAGCTAATGTTGCTAAACGTAAAACTTTTTAGTATCTATTTGTACAACTTTTCCCAGGTTTAAATCTCTTTAGAGAAACATATGCATATGGATTTGTAAACATAAACGTGGTCAAAAGCTAGAAGTAAGGAAGTTTAAGTCTTATTCGGAAGTCATACCTTTGTATTTAAGATCCTTAAGTATTTAAGATACTGAGTAAAGCTAAGTAATGCGCGTACTTAGCTTTCTTAGCTTGACGGCAGTTTTGATTGCGCAAGTACATCGCAGAGAAGACTGTGCACGGACGTGTCTACCACACGACACATATAATATATATTTCCACAGTTTCACATTCGGACCGGTGCCAGAAGGTGCCAAAGTTAATCTGGGAGATTTTTTTAAAGATATTGGTATTCACACAGTGGCATCACAATTCATCTTCGCCAAAATCTTATATAATAGGTCTTTCATTGGAGATTATATAACCATTTTCAGATTTAATTATCTGTGGATTGGCGCACAATTCGAAATTCAAATGAATTTTATTCGAAAGACGTATTAATTTAATTTCAAATTCAGTCATTTATTTTTAGTTAGTTTTTTGTTTTTGTGACATTGTGGTAGTTCTTGGCGCCATGGATAAATTAGAAATTCGTAAAATTTTCAAATATGAGTTCCTACTTGGAAATACCGCTGCGCAAACAACACGAAACATTAACGACGTGTACGGGCCTAACACTGTTTGCATAAACACGGTCCATTATTAGTTCAATCGTTTTAAATCTGGAAATTTTGAGTTGGAGAACGAGCCTCGGGGTCGGCCGTTAACCATTGTCGACAACGACGAATTGAAGGCGATAGTGGAAGCGGATCCAACTCAATCTACGGCTGAGCTTGCTGCGGGCCTTGGAGTTAGTGTCAAAACAACATTAAAGCACTTGCGTCAAATCGGAAAGTTAAAAAAGCGAGATAAGTGGGTGCCACACGAACTAAGCGACCAACAGCGAGATTTACGCGTCGAAGCATGCATAGCACTACTGAATTGGCATAGAAACGAGGGAATTCTTAATCGAATTGTTACCTGCGATGAAAAGTGGATCCTGTACGACAACCGTAAGCGTTCGTCTCAGTGGGTGGACCACTGGGTGGACCCGGGTACAGCACCTAACCAGTGCGCTAAAAAAAATATTACTCATAGGAAGATGATGGTGACTTGTACATCACAGCTTCTTACCGAATGGCACAACAGTGACGGCAGATGTCTATTGCCAAAAATTGCAAACAATGATGGAGAAGCTCGTAATACAACAACCCAGACTAGTCAATCGCTCTTCCCCTTTGCATCTCCACGACAACGCGCGAGCTCACACTTCACGACAGACCATCGCAAAGCTACAAGAGTTACAGCTGGAAGCTCTCCGTCACCCACCGTACTCACCGGACCATGCCCCAACAGATTTCCACTTTTTTCAAAATTTAGACAATTTTTTAAGTGAGAAAAAATTCAACACCCGAGGGCAGTACAAAACGCTTTCTCGCTGACTTCATCGCCTCACGTCCGGCAGACTTCTACAGTAAAGGAATAAACAAACTGCCATCAAAATGGCAAAATTGTATAGGCCATTTGGGCCAGTGCTTTGATTAGCTGAAAAAAAAAAATTATCATACAAATCTCCAATTTCATAGGTAAAGACCTAATATGAGGCAAAATATACATAAAACAGTGATATTCACAAGAATAACACCAGAAAGGACAAATTACGCGCTCGATTTCACCGGCTTGCTAAAATAAAATCCAAGTTTTGTTCAAAGGCATAATACTCTATCAAAGACTGTAAACGATAAGAATAGTTGGTTGTTAGAAAGTACATAAACATTAGCTTGAGTTAATGTTTCTGTTCTTTCTCCAGAATTAGCTTACCTACTGGCTGGTTATATGAGTTAATATTTTTATTTTATTTGACTGTACCTATATGTCAAAATTATTTTCATTTATTGTTGTCATAATCTATTCATTACAAGCATATAATATATATTTTTTTATTATTCTATTCATACGTAGTATCCCTATGTAGTCTGTGATTACAAGGTTTTATTGAGTTGTATTGCAATATGTGGTTAGCGAGTGACCTCGACAATAATTAATCATATTATTCTTGCCTGAGCAACCGGCAGTAAGTTCGTCATATTCCGTTAGATGTCACTGGTTGCGGTAGCGTCGGGGGTCGTGTTGCCTCCTTCCTCCAAATACGGTGAGGTACTGGCTGTGATCTTTGCGTTATGCTGCTTGTGGTGACTGGTCGTCTTGTTGACCGTAGTTTTGTTATTTTTATTAGAATTAACTGTTTATTTATTTCACTACGTTTATTTAAGTTCTATTTACGTTTTTATTTTTTATTTCTGCTTGAGTACAGTTCTCAAAGTTTCTTGTTTTTTTTATTTATTTAATTTAATTATATAATAATAATTTAAAAAATTAAATAATATCAAATATATAATCAAATAATCATATAAATTATAATCAAATAATTTAATTTTCACTTCTCATGCTCTGAAAGTGCTTATTTGTGCAGGATAAAGGCCGTTGGTCCCGGTTGTCATTCGTGGATCTTTGACAGTCGTTACGGGTCGTCAGAAGCCCGAAAGTCTGACAACCAGTCTTACCAAGGGGTATCGTATTACCCAGTTACTGGGTTGTGGAGGTCAGATAGGCAGTCGCTCCATGTAAAATACTGGTATTCAGCTGCATCCGGTTAGACTGGAAGCCGACCCCAATATAGTTGGAAAATGGCTAGGCAGATTGATTGATGTATTTATAAGACATAAAAGATATTAAAATTGAAATTTAATTTTACTTTGAATTTTAATTAAATAAATGTTATGTTATACTACTGTTTTATTTCCTCGCAATCGAAGTGAAAAGCAGAGTTTATAACTCGTCCACAAAACCATTTTATCCTCGACATTACTATCAGCCCTCGCCTTCGTCTCGGGCTGCTAAAAGTCTCGGATAAAAATGGTTCGTTTTGTGCCCTAGTTGTTAAATCTACTATTAGGTAATGTTTTGTGTTGCGTAATGTTAATTATTTTGCATACCATTATAGAGGATCAAGTTTTTCAACAACTGAATTTCAGCTGTGCTGCTGGGGAGTTTGTTGCACCAGTTCTTCTTCCTAGCTAAAGCACTAGGAAGTGGTGAAGGGCGGACGTTTTTGGGGGACGGTCTCATGTAATTTTGACGGACGAAAAGTGCTGATTCTCAGCTTAGTTTGAATAAATGACTTTTGATTTTGTTTTTGGACCAAAATCGCGGGTGTGGAAACAATGTTTTCCAATGAAGATTAATATCTTCTGTTAGTATTTTTCAACTGTTTGATTTTCCAAGAAATAAACATACAAAAGACAAGGCGTAAACGTTCATAGTGGACAAAAAAGTGGCAATTGAATAAAAAAACATTCATTCACATATAAATCTACTGAGGAATTTAGATCCGATTGACTGGCGGAATTATTTACGTATGGATGAAAATGCTAGCAGAGAACGCGGCTTGAACTCTGAACACCCAACCACACGCGCAGACAAGTATGTACAAGTCTGGCTAGCGCATGCCAGAATTTCAAGTAAGTCGAAAAACCATAAAGTCGCGCTTTGGGGTTTGCGCATGCTACCGTTTTACCGACTATACGCACAGTGTTCAGAGTACGGCTTGCGCGAGCAAACTGTGGTCGAGCATGCACATCTCGTAGGCGCATAAATAGTTATTATTCGCACGATGAATGCAAATCTTACGTCACGGCCGTATTAGGGTGGAGACACCGCGCTTATACCGAAAACATGCTGCCGCCGCCGGTAACACGCACGGTATCGTAGTACTGTGCCGTGCCTGCCAATAATATTATAATATCATTGACTAGCTAACCTTAATTAATTAAAGTACATCGAGTCAAGTTCGCATGTAAAAATTTAGTTAAGGTATCGTCTTACCTTTCGATATCTTGAAGATTGAATGCAAACGACACGGTATAAGGCAGAAACGACGTGAGCCACCTCGAGCAAAATGCGAATCAATTCAGCTCTACGGACGTGCCAGTGCGCTTAAATGCGTTAATGAATTTTTATAACACTTCTATTAGTCACGCGACCTTCTTGTCCGAGTCTTGCTGTCTCAGCTAGGATAAAACATCCTAGCTCTACGTTAAGTAACAAAAAAACACTAAAATAACTTTTAAACGAAAATATTTTATTCTATATAGTAAATTACACCGTTTAATATAAATGAAAGCGATTCATAACTATGTCCCTAGGGATATAACTATATCACGGCTTCAACTATGCGAACTGAGAACCATCTTAATGTTTATGGTTCTGTATTTTCGTTTTTCCACCGACTTCCGACATAGTTATTTTTCAATTTATAGTGTATTTTTGTGGAATTCGTTGGTTTTTGTTTTGTAAAAAAGTTTTTACTTTTCAGTTTGTAGTTATATAGAACCTACCCCGCACAAATTCGTATACCATTCGAATAATGGAAACATAACAAGAGATTTAAAAAAAAACTAATCATTCCACTTTGCCCCACCAGGCCGCCCCGCCGCTGGTAGGGCAAAGAGGAATGCCTAAAAACATTCAGCGGAATCTGTCTTGGCGGATTCTCTAAACATCGCTAATGTCTTCAATAAGGTAGGACAGGCAGGCAGGCGGCAAGGCAGGGTCCTTGGAGTTGCATCAGGGAAGCACTCCGGTATCACCGGATGCCGACCGACCTCTGTCGTGTGTATTTGACGGACAGGGCCGTCATCTACCCCGGTCACCAGGGAGAATGGAACTGGCGAGATGTCGTGCGGTGTCCCACAGGGATCGATCCTGGGGTCGTATCTGTGGGACATCGGATACGACTGGGTGCTGCACGCCGAACTCCCTAGAGGCGTAAGCGTCGTTTGTTAGGCTGACGACACGTTGGCCCTGGCGCAGGGGAGGCAATCGGGACTCGAGGTGGCAAGGTGGTGTTTTCATGGTCGCGGTTTCACAGAACGCGCTACCGTCGGGTTCCCAAGTAACGGTTGGAGTTCACATTAACGTCGAGTCGACGATGAAGTATTTGGGACTCGTCCTCGACAGCCGGTGGAACTTTATAGAGCATTTCCTTGAAGTGGCTTCTCAATCTAGGGGTCCAAACGCCTCCAGCCGGAGGCTCTATGCGGGGGTCGTACGGTCCATGGCCCTTTAATGGGCACCGGTGTGGGCGCGTTCCTTGAGGCGGCGGCCAGCCCGCCGGTTGAACGCGTCCCAGAGGGTCATGCATGGCCATACGGCTGGTCCGGGGGTACCGCACGGTCTTTGGTGGGGCGGCGAGCCTCCTTGCCGGATTGCCGCCATGGGATATGGAGGCAAAAGTCCTGGCGCACATTTGGGAGTGGCGCGAGGAGACGAAACACCGGGGCGTAACTCAGTTGCCGCAAGAAATCACGGCACAGCGGACAGAGCTCCTGCGGGATCTCATGGTGACATGGAGAATGTGATTGTTCTAACCCAGTGCTGGGCACGCCACAATTGTGGCCGCGTCCTCCGGGCGATCCACGCAATGATGACAATCATTGCGTGGATCGCCCGGACACGGTGGAGTATACGGTGGAGGTCTGCCCGGTTTGGGCAGACCATCTCCGTGTCCTCGTGGAGGCGATTGAATGAGGAGTACGGAGCGAGAGAGGGTGACTTGGTGGGGAAAAGTGGAATGATTTAAATTAACCCCTTTGTGGGTGAAAAGGGGGGATAGTTTGTATGAAAGATATTATTCATTTGGTTTAGAAAACGTGGTATAAACTTATCTTGGTTTAGGGGATATCACCGTTAGTGTGGAGTGTATTTAAGAATAAAGATGGAATAATACATTTTACAAAACTAGCTTGAAGTTTAGAAAGGGAGTTAAAAAAAAAAATGCATCTCAATGAAAACAAAATCCAAAATGGAACTACAATAATGAATACATTTTTCTACATACATTTTATCAGAAATAACATGTTTGAAATTTAATTACAGTCCTATTATAATTGTAAATAGAACTTAAGCACGATGTAACATTTAGTTTTTGTTTCATTGCAATCGTCTCATCCAATAAAAAGATATGCTAATTATTTGAAAGTTTTCAAAGTGATACCCATACCACCAACAAGCACTACGTTCCTGGCGGCGAGGGGTTACGGAGATGTGGAGCGTCGTATGCTGCCTCTAATATTAAGCTGGCGGTTACAGTCCATAAATTACAGGGTACCCTTGAAAGAGCTGCGATAGACCTTGGTAAAAAAAAACTTTGCAAAAAAGCAAATATACGTCGCGCTGGTCTTGTCAGAGGTTTTGAAGGCATCGTTTTTATCAGATTTGGACGCCAACAAATTATTAAAGCGACCACACGGTGACAGATCATTGACGGAAATAACGAGGCGAAATCTGTCTTCTGACTATCAAGGCCACACATAACATACGACTCAAGTAGCGCAATTTGATGCCGGGATATTACCATTAAAATCATTTATAGCCAGAGTACATCTCATGGCAATTCCAATAAGCCCAAACACGGCTAGGATACATTGTTTTATGACGGAGTTCCGATGTCGTCGTTCGGCTTCATCTTCAGATCAGTTCGATGGTCATCAGAATTATTTATTTAAATGTGCTTCATAGTTGCTTAACTATCTTAGTCGAGATATCTTATCGCCACCCGTGAAATACTTATCATTGAGTAGTTCCAGTGGCCATCTGTGCCCTTCTTCATCAGTTCCACTTCACCAAATGATACTTTCTGAATGCAAATGCTTAACTTGTTGCTGAAAATACCAAAATCGCTGTGTATGCCTTAATATTTGAGGAGTTCCCTCAATTCCTCATGGATTCCATCATCAGAACTGAATTTTGATAAAAAGTGGACCAATCCGGAAGAAAAAATATATCCCTTCAAAAAAAAAAAAACAAAATCGGATCATAAACGACGGGGTTATGAGGTAAAACATTTAAAAAAAGAACAACCGAATTGATAACCTCCTCGTTTTTTGGGAAGTCGGTTAAAAAGAAGATGGCTGCTGATATTTTCTGTATTATGTAATCTTCCGATGCACAAGCTACAAGCTTGGTAATAAAACTATAAGAAACGCAGAATGGTGGATACAATTTAATCTATCGCCATTCTGCGTTTCTTGCTTTGTCATGTCATGACGATTGAGACAAAGAAAACCCACCCTGGCAATGGTGACTTATGTACAACCGAAACGAACAAAAATTTACGAAATTAACATTGATTTGATTGATATGTATCTCTAGCTAATCAAACATTGGAAACAACCAAATTGACCACCATTTTGAGGGAATAAAATCTGTTAATGAATCACCTACCTGCGTATCTGCGATGCGTGTTCCCCGACGGGCGATGCAGCGGCGAAGAGCACAGAAAGGGTGTGGGTCAAAACGTCACGGTGACGCATGTGCAGAGGCGGCTGATATTGATTTACGACCAAGTACCAACACAGGTCTAGACGGACAGGCTACCTAGTGCCTCCCCGCGAGCTGCCTACATCCCGGCCGCCTCCGGGAGAGGGAAGCGGTCGGTATTGCACAGGGCCGCAGGGGTGCTTGGTTACAGATGATTGAAAGCCGAGGGTTCTTGTTTTGCAGGTAACTTGTTCACCAAAAACCTTCTGGCATAAGTAATTAGATTTCCGTATAATAAATAACTCCTAATAATAATGTAGTGTAGATACGCAAATACGCTCGTATATCTTTCTGAACTCGGTCTTTTACGAATTTGATATACATAAGTATTATTTAGTAATTCAAACAAAAACTATTAGGTAAAAAGGTATAAATATAAATTTTCCAGTGTATCGAAATAATAAAAAAGTTTTAAGTAAGACGCTTACTGACGCGTAAAGGTCGTGAAGTGACGTGACGGCGACAAATCGAAGGTCCATTACACAAACCTTATTAGATGTGATCAGCAGGCTGTGACCGGCCACCAAGCAATGTTTACATAGCTCTAAGATCACTAATAGGGGCTATTTATAATACAATACTTCCTTTTTGAATGTTAATAGGGATTGATATCACAATGTGTATGTTGTAACAGTGATCAATAGATCGTTTGGGCGGGCGCTGTGATTTCGGTTAGTCAGTCAGTCAGTAGGCCAAAAGGTTTCTAAATCTTCATGTTGTCAACTTGTTACCTACTTGATGCTCATTTTTTACCAGTTTCAAGCTCCACGCTTGAGTTATGAGCTAAAATATACCTTAATTCAAGTTCATAATAAATTAGCAAAAGCACCGCCATTACTCTATAAACAGCAAACTTATACTCGAGTCGAATGAAGTCGAGTAAGATGGAAAGTTTTCGATAACATAAATCATGCCTATAACAAAATCTCGAGAATTAAAGAATACATCTACACTACTCAACAAAGTTTAGGGAACAAGCCAACTATATAAACTTTTTAAGAACGACTTCAGAAGCCTAAGGAAGGTCATATGTACCAGGGCGGAACGATTATGGCGTGGGCTGGAATTCGCCTGGGTGGAACAACGGACCTTATTTTGATACGAGGCGATTTAAATGCGGAACAATACTGTGACGTGATTGTGACCTATGATCATCCCTCACCGACAGCAGTATGGGCAAGATTTCATGTTCATGCATGATAGATAATGCGTTTGCACACACAGCAAGGCTGGTGATGAATGTGCTCTGCAAGAACAATCATGCTATTAGAGTCGCCTGCTCAATCCGTTGATCGAAATCTTATTAGAGTCGCCTGCTCAATCCGTTGATCGAAATCTTATTGATCATGCGTGGGATTGTTTTATAAAAAAATATATATGGATTAGGATCTACCTATCACATTTCAGTATGTTTTTTTAATATGTATATTCAAATATTGTGAATTTTAAAATACATGTATAACTTCCATCTAAATTGTATTGTAGCGGTTACACCGCCACATACTACGCATCAAAGACATGACGTCACACAAATCGTATCCAAGTATACCGCGCGAACGACATAATATAAGACTATCCGACATCATCAGTCGGGCAGTCGGCCCGGCAGACACAACACCCGTCTGTTTGGAGGATCCTCCCTTTTCTATGGTGGATGAGTGAACTTTACACCCTGTTCCTCATACCCCTAAATTAGTGACCCCGACGTGATACGTCAACGCAGCCTTCGTGCAACTACTTCAGCGTGACGTCATCATCATCATAACTCCCGCAAGCTTTCGTGAGGCGAGTCACACAGCCACAGAGCATGCAGCGAACATACTATGCATCAAAGACATGACGTCACACAAATCCTGCATCGCGCAATTAGAGTTTACCGCGCGAACGACATATACATATAAGACTATCCGACATCAACAGTCGGGCAGTCGACCCGCCAGACACAACACCCGACTGGTTGGAGGATCCTCCCTTTTCTATGGTGGATGAGTGAACTTTACACCCTGTTCCTCATACCCCTAAAGTATACTTACATTATTCACTTTTGAGTTTTTTTCTTGAGTTTTCCAAACTGACGAAAACTGGAAACTGACGAGTCAACGCCACTATCTAATCAGCAAAACTGACCAATCAGCGAAACTGACGAATCAACGAAACAGGCGAATAAAATAAACTGACGAGTGACGAAAACTGACCAGTGATACGAGGACTCCTCTGGAACTCTATCAGTCGTTTTTTTTTGCATTTGATTGCCGATTGCCCGACTGTGGCGAAGCAAAAAGGAGGATGTGAATATTAGCATTGTTTAATTTAAAAATAACTAGCTGATAAGCATTTTAACATTGTAAGTTTTATTGAACAAACTAAGTAATAAGATTTTGTATTGGAATACGCGGTATATCCGCCCACTTTGAGAAAGGGTTGCGCACACCATGGCGCGATTGGGTGATAAGTAATAAGGGTGAAAGGAATAGTTGTGTTAGAGAGAACTGAAATTGTAATTGTCCAACAAGTAACTTCTGTAAAGTAATGTTTCAATTTAAAAGAGTGTCCATGGATATTCTTGCCCGTTCTTCTCCATCAGGAACCTACTTCGTTTGGAATGTGCGATTAGCTTCACTAACTAATTCAAACTGAATGACTTCTTGATAAGTGATAATATAAAAGTGCCTGAAAATGTTATAACTGAAATAAAGTTGTGTGTGATTGAAAACCAACTACCTACCATCGACGAAGAATTACACCGGAGACTGATCAGAAACGGCACGGAGTAGATACCTCGCCGTGTTATATATTTTATATTAAAATAAGGAACTTGTCTCGCACGAAGTCACAGCCAGAATCTAGTATAATATACTTACTAATGTTCAGCGAGGTAACAAAACCTATACCTACACCTTCCTACATCAATGTTACGCTCATAAGAGTACCGCGTAACATTGACACACAGTGCCACACAAAGGCTGACTGGACAATGGTGTGACAGATCGGCTGCACGCCCCCAGACCTTGCCAGGGTACACATTACGGAGACGGCCCGCCTGCCGACCTTCAGCTCGGGCTAATGTGTACCATCATGTGCAAGTGCATGACATACGCGGCTGACAGCCGGAGGAAAACAAGGTAATTAGGTAAATTAGGTTCTGGTAAAAAAGGTGGAAATGTAATGATAGAGTGATAGGATCCAGCTGAAGGCCGTGTAGGAAGAATTCCGTACATACTTGTGACCACCAAAAGTTTTTGTATGATGAGGACCATACTCATATACGGTGCTCTGATTATAAGTATACAAACATCAGGTACTTACACAATGGAAAATAATAGCGTTGCAAATTGTTTGATGAAAAACAAATCTAGACAAAGAGCTGTCTGTCTAGTTTTCGGACGAATGGCATATGGCGTACTGTCGGCAAGAATCTTTTAAGATCTTAAAATGAATTTAATGGTTTGAAACGAACATCAAACAGAACTAATGAAAAGAAAAGCGTCATAACAGCCTTTACCTACATTTCCACTGCATTAATCTGGCAATAGGCTCGCCCCCTATTAGGAACATGGGACTTAAAAACATAACTAGCGAAAAGTGGGTGCTACAGGTACACCTCTGCCCAACCCTTCGGGGAAACAAGGCGTGATGTTATGTTATTTAGTCTGAATCTGAGTTCCCGCTGCAACATTCAAAATCAAAATAATGTTATGTGGACACTTATGAAACGTCAGAAGCTAGGTTAAAGGTTCCTTTCAAGGGTGCAAGGGTCGTTTCGCAGAAGAGCCGTCAAGAAATTCCGCGGTTACTTTTTTAAAATTATTAGCTTTAATAATTTTTTCAAATTACAGTGTTAATAGGTATATCAACCATTTTTCAGACTATCTAAAGTAAATACATCTTTTATGGGGTACCTACTGTGTTAAATGTTACATTAACAGAATACCTTGTGATATATTAGGATTAAATTAAAGAAAATTTAAACCTCATATAAAAAGTACACTTTGTAAACAAGCATATTACAAATTAGAGGATTATATCCAAAATAAAAATGCTTGGAAACATGCTGGTCCTGCTCCATAGGACAATTTAGAATCTAGACAAAATCTAACTGGTTGCCAATTTAATTGTATAATATTATTTTTTATAACATTGATTTTATATTCTGTGATTACTTGAATTCACACACTGACTTATTATCAGTTAGTACTTGTTAAAATGTTAAGAATATCGTATAATTTTACAATGTTTGTAAATATATGAGCACCACATAATTAATTGATGTCATTCCTTAATTTTTCATTATTTTTACCTATCGTGGTATAGTAATCTTATTCTAGGTGCTTCGTCTTCACATATAATTATATAATTAATGTATACAAGATAATATTGTGAAAATATTTTAAAAGAGTAACGGTGGAGTTTCTTGCCCATTCTTCTCCATACGAAAACAACCTTTTGGAATGGGCGACTAGAATCAATTATTATATATTTTTTTGTAAATGTTGACGTTCATAAGTGCCTTTTTTTGTGCCTAATTGAAATAATAGGCCTGTCAACAAGTACCAAATGGTCAAAAAATCTACAGTCTACATTAGGTAGGTAGGTACTTCCGATATCCAATCCTTCGGACCAAAGCTGAAATCGCGAAAAAAAAAAACCAGCTGTTCCCTACATTTATGTTCGCATAACTCGTCAAAATTTAGGGAATAACTGATTTTTTTTCGCGATTTCCGGTTTGGTTCCGTAGTAAAAGTTGTTCATAATGATGAGTAAAGGCACGTGTTTAAATATCAGTCACTAATTACCAGTCACGGTGTATAATCTCATAAGCCATTGTCATCTTTTATTTCATTGTGCAAGTTTAATAGTGACATTATGCTATGATGCTGCACTTAACTCTTAGCCGCCAACCTTGCCTACGTGATAACATCTCATGCGGATCGCGCGCGACTAATCGTCGTCCAACTAATTACGTAGTTGCTGGCGACAATATAGCACAGATCCCAATGACTCATTCATTCTAGATTATAAAACAGATTTTCAGTGAGATATTATAATATTCACTTCCATCAATTTACTGCGATGGAAGACCAAAGAAAAGATCTTAAAATAATGTAACAGTTGCTATGAGAGCACGGAAGATATCTGGAAAGAAAGGACGAACACGGACGGATGCCCATCTATACGATTCACCATGAGAAGCTGCATGGTCTACTACCTACGTTTGGTTTTAAAGATAAAGGATTAAGTATTTTGTGTTCCCATTACTTAGTTACCTACAAGCTTTCAAAGTTTAGGTCAAGGCAATCCAGGTGTAATTTTAAACTCTACTTCAGCTCTCTTTATGACATATAATAACATCGAAGAATTACATAATAACAGACGTGTGCACGTCCTCGGGTATCAGATGTTGCTAACGACGTATCATCTTCCGCTAAAGGACTCAACCACTGTATGATCGCGTATTCGCGATCGCGGCGCCGAGGTGGGGAATTAACTTCACCTACAAATTGTTATGTAGTATCAACATTTCAACATTGATATTCCTCAGCTCACTGTTTTATTGTTACTGGGGAGTTGTTTTTTAGCTCAGCACTTTTCTTCCCAGGGAACCGGTGAAGGGTGGCGTTTTTGGGGCCCTCTAATAGTAACTATTGGCGTTCTAATAGTGCTGATTTTCAGCCTTATTCTAAAATTAAATACAAAGTCAGTTTGTCTAGTACAAAGTTTATAATGTTGATGCCATAAAAGGAACTTCATGCTAAGAAATTTGCGATTGCGTGCTAATCTAGAAGTTTTTAAAATCAAGCTAAAAAGAAAAGCACAGGATCTACCAAAGTTAGTTTCGAAAACGTCTCTGAAACAATTCTTAACTTCACCAAGTCAGGTTGTATTCACTCATAGATTCTTCGAGTTTTATATCAACATGATACGAATGATAAGAAACACCAATGAAATAAAGATCAATTGTATTGAATAGACTGTATTGATCAGCGAGTTTACCATCAATTAACATTAGAGTATTTCAGATGGATCAATTAGAGGAAGTCACGGCTATAAATAGACTCTCTTCCTGATAGCAGTAGTTAGAAGCACGAATCATCGGCCATTGGACGATGACACGCCTACGGTTGTCTGATCACATCTAGTATCAACTTGATTAGGTAGCTTTTATAAACGCAGTCGTCGATTGGGTAATAGTGACATCATGGCATTTATTTTTGAGTCTTTCCCAGCGTTTGTTAAATGCGACCCTTAGCTTTGGTTTCGTAGGAAAGCAGTTACGTCATTATTGTAACGGCCGTCATGATAAACCTGTAATTTTCACCAGCATTTGACATAGGTAAGGGTGTCAAAAAACACTCTGTACTTAGACAGCCGTTATTGTGTGACTGTTCACCGTTTTCTTAGGGAATACAAAACTTTGTCAAACTTCCACTTCATCATTTCTTCACATAAAGGAAAGTGATTGTTGCGAAACTTCTTACTTAAACTTTTCTTCCTTAAGAACCTTGTTGTTAGGTAGCTTATTGACGAAACCTTGAAGACTTCGAATATACGATGCCGCAATGAAATCCGCGTCCATGCCCCGTGACCCCCGGGGCGGGGGTCACGGGGCATGGAAGGCACGTTTTAATCCCGTATCCTTGAATGTTGCTCTAATTCGCAAGCTGATGGTGTTTAATTGGAGTAACTCAAGCAATTGTCGTTGCGTCACTTACTTTGCTCGGTTTATGGGAGACCGACGAGCTCATCGAATTACCAGTAAGTAGTTTAAATACTCGAATGTACTTTTACAATTATTGCAATGGAACTTATTTGTAGATTAAAATGTTACAATTAAGTAACTACAACTCAAAGTGAAGAGGGAAGTGGTTTAATTTTAACTAACAAAAGATCTTTTTGATTTTGCAGTTACGTGAGGACTGAGGTGAACATGAGCATGAAGTGGGCGAGGTATAATTAAACACTTATGTATTGATCATGGTGCTGATCAATTATACCTATTACTCTAAGTGCTTAACGATACGAGGTGCTGCAGTTCTATCCATCTTTTACTCGTGTTGTAGCACAGCTTACGGAGTGCGAACAGTTACTAAAGGTTTTGGCAGAGCCTACTTCAGCAACTGCCCAGAAAAATGTTTTGTTTGTGCCACTTACTGTCGTTGACATTCAGCTGTATGGCGGCCCGGCGCGCGGCGGCCGTGGACACGTCGTGCTCCACGAAGTACTCCTCGTAGCGCACCTCCAGCAGCGTGTCGTCGGAGCCCCCCCAGTGTTCCGCGTGCTCCGAGTCGTTGCGGGTGCCGTTGGCACGCCCCGTGCCCACCGGCTTCGACGCGGCCGCGTGACGCACCTGCAGTTTACGAGAGAGTTTGTTAGAAATAGGGGTAGCGGTCATATTTATTTAATCAGCCAGAAAATGTGTTAACCTACACGACGAACATTTTCTTGCTGATTGATGTTGGTCATAGTTGACGAAAAAAGGATGCAATTACCGACTGTAAGATAACAATATAAGACTAAGAAGAAGTATTAACTTCTGGTGGGTAGTTATGACAACGACCCTAAACCTCTTGACTTTTGTAAATGATCTGAATCAGGAACCTCAAAAACTTTTACTTATTACCTACAATAGCAATCAGCTCGTAGATAATACAGGTAATAAAGCATGGTTCACCAGTACTTCAGGTACTCTGAAGATGACGTCGGCGGTGGCAGGGCCGGGCAGCAACGTCAGCAGCGCTAGTGCTGCGCCGGCGCACAGCTGCGCGCGCGCTACACCATGCTGCCGGACAGACACCATACCATCGCTTATGCAAACGCGTGCTCAACACTGCAACAATGAAATATACGTTTGTAGATCATAAACTTTCTTCATTTTCTTCATAATTTCAGCAAAAATGTTTAGGGTTTCTGAAAAGTTCATTTGTTATAAGTACATGTGTTGAAGTCCAAGTGCAAACCCACTTTTATCTTACAACGTAATGATAATGTTATTGCCCAGCTAGAGCCTAAAGGGTCAGAGGCATATTTCATTCATGTAACTCTTGGGCCAAAGCCAGCATATTAGACGGAACTGCGCGGAATTCATGAGTCACCAACAAAACTTCTCGTAGACCCACTTCTTATTCACACATTTGTTTTTCGTGTAAGTAACTTAAGAATATCGAGGGTGTACGCAGACTTCTCTGACGTAACGACAATATCAGCAGCAATTCCTGTCACCTTCATAACAAACGTTATAGCTACGCCATAAGCATTGTGGGCTGCTGACGAACTGCAATCAAGTGTCGATTTCTACCATTAAGTATCATTTAGCACATGAGAGGCAGTCAATCAAGCCTGCAAATCGTACAAATAGCTGCATTACTTGAGTACTGCCGAGCTCGTATTGTCATGTCCTACAGCAACGTGGATTGCCAACTAAATAAGAATTACCAGAAATATCACAAGCAAATTAATAAAGCAGAGAGATTTAGGATTCTTTATTTAAATGTCCTTGAAATAGTGAGATGTCACCGTAACAAGGACTCAACTGCTGAAGATAGGCCTCCCTAAGTTTGTTACGGTCAACTATCAAATGAGGAGGGGGAGGGACTGTGCTAAAAATTGCTTTTGTTAGACACTCGTTTGGATGGGATGTTCCGGGCTTACGAGTCTGTCCTCCGTGCCCGGACCGCTCGCTGTCATGTTGTTAGGAATATATTGAAATGCGTATCAGCTACTTACTTCCTTGACATAAACTTTTTGCTGCCTTATTTATTATTTATTTATATATACTTAATTGTACACCACAAAACACATTGTACAACACAATGTACAAAAAAAACTACAAAATATACAATGGGAGGCCTTATCGCTTTCCGCGATCTCTTCCAGGCAACCTTGGAATGGACAGTGATTTGCGTGGACATCAAATGGGGCTGTCGTTGGTGCAAATAATAAGTACCTATACAATAAACTAGAATAGATACACAGAATTAATCAATTACCTACTTATATAATGTTTTTGTATTTTTTTTATTTTTATTAATTTTATCCTTCTACGGAATTTGCTACATGGCAGAAAAATAATGAACTTCTTATTGAAATAAAACTTTTAATAGAGAGTATGGAACAAAAAGACATATTTCGCCGACACCGAATACATTGGCATTAAGGCAAGAGAATGTCGGTGATATTGGGTGAACTAAAACTTCTGCAGTAAATATTCCATCTTCCTGCTCAGTGTACAATATGCAGTAGGAATGTTTACGAATGCGTTGCGCGTGCGACTCCCGCTAGCCAACAGGTTACCCGATCAGTACGCCGGAGTCAAACCACTGTAGCACTAGAATCTTGGGAGAGTTCTACGCTCTTGACTTATTTATGAAGTTAACAAACAAATATTTGAAGCTGAGTTCCTATGTTAAAGAGGCCATTTTGCTTACTAGTCGTAGAATTTTTAAAAGGACATTTTGCTAGCTAAAAGCTAGCTAACCTAAACGATTCGAAAAGGTAAACAGTGTCACTCATACTACGCTATGTATGAAAGCGTATACAGCTTTAGAAACGAATTGAGCGAGATTACTGGTTAATCTGCAACTGGGCGAAGATCGTTGTATATATGTAAATCTCGTTAAAAGTGCCTTTTCATTCAAGTACTTATCTAGATCCATTATCTCCTCCTTCTTTACATTCCTCAACTTATTCTAGATCCATTATATCCTCCTTCTTACCCTTTTATCCTTCGACTCTACTGCTCGCTTTTCTGAATTTGACTACACCGTGAAAGTTATTACTGCCAACTAACAAAGGGCATGCCTACAATTTGAATCCATGTGTATTGGGGTCACACATATTGGGTCAGTGGTCTAAGGCACCCACGTGTCTCGTCACGTACGGTGTGGAGTACACCTTCCGACAGCTCGGCCCCGTTACTCAGTATAAAGTTCTTACTCCTTGTTGTGAATGTCGCTTGCACAATTCGATATACGATAGGTACCTACTTCGATATCAAACACCCTGTTGTATTTTATTAATTCTTCAAACGTGCTAGTACAGGTTATCAATGAAGCTGCTGCTACTAACTGCAGATATTATCATAACGAAGTAATTTTATAGATTGTGACTCATTAACGTTACAATAAAACATGATATTGTATGCAGTGTGTTTCAAATATTACTGTAGTTATAAAGCTCTCTTTTTTAGGTACGCTGTAAATATGGCAAGTGAGATGAAAACCACAAGGGAGATAAGAAAAAAATTGCAATAATAGATAAGTATCCTCGTTGATAGAATCGATCCGACAAATTACTAGAGTTGAGCAATCGACGACAAACACACGGCCTTCGATCGACTTCCCACAGAAAATGCCAACCGAACACGTAAACCGATTGAGAAAAACTGTCCGTAATACTTACTGTGTTATTTTACAATTGTATTACATTCAAATTGGTTGCCACAAGCGTATGTTTGCATTCACAAAGATCTTTGTGAAATCGTTGTAAATACTCGTATTACAGTAATGTTTGCAACTGTTATAGTAAACAGTGTTTCTAACGATCTTATAAACACGCTGAAAGATATGGTTCAATAAATCAAACGTATTGTGAACGATGACTGTGCAAAGCATTCGGTTATTATTTCAGATGGTCAAACGAGTTAAAAATAGATACTACTTTGAAAGCAGCAAAATATTTCAGAAGAATATTTCATCATTAATATGTCGTAAGTATAACGCTATTATTCTATCTAACTTTCAGCATTTTTAGGCTCAATTTAGGTATTTGTATAAACCATATTATAAACTGCTTCGAAATGAGTGTTCCAATTTATTACTCTCCTACTTTTTATGAGAATGCTATTTACGACAATGTTAAGTGGCTAGAACGCAAGACGAAGTGTTCCGATGATCTCAGATTATAATGCAGCTTCAAGGACCATCGCATAACCACAGCATCCACTCATCCACCTATAAAAATATCAATATACGTTGCCGATAGATTGTCGTAAACTAAAAATATTGTTCACCTTCGGATTTATTACAGAACTCTGAAAATTGTTGGAAATTATGAAGACTGTTGAAAGTTTTATCGGTATTTTATTTCAACACATAAAAACACCGTAAAGTTTTGACCTTGAAGTAAAGTGACGCTATTTTAGTTGAATTACCTCTCGTGTACAAGAAAAGTTTGACAGCTGTTAGGTACTTACAGTTACAACTTCAACTACGAAGGATCACTACACAGCAGTATGCAAACGATCAAACACAGTTTATGAGTATAATATAATTTGTTGTAGTTACACAAGAAGGTCTTCACAGTGCTGACAGACGAGAAGAATCTGTTGAATTTGACACAGATATTGCAGTTCTAAGCCAGCATGACACAGAGCTGGCCCAGTTTCTCCGTAGACTTCAGAAGGCACGAGATGCAGACGACATATCTAAGTATGTCATGTCGTGGGTACGTCCGCGACTTTGTAATGCGACACTCGCGGGACGTTTCTCTTCCGCTGTCATGCACACCGCTGCTCCGCGGCTACTGGATATCACTTAGTGGTTGATCTTCTGCCTATTAATTATGCGGCTCTTTGATGACTGGAGCTAACATGTTATAAACACCGCGGTTGAGTCAGACCGGTTGATTCTTGTTATTATGCTGAAAGCTATAGGGTAAAATTTTACGTGGAAAAGTGGGTATAGGAGGGAGGATACATGTTGGTTTGGGTTTCTAATTTAGCGCCCTTCAAATGAAGGAAAATAAAATTATACCCGTAGCTATTATGATATATGTAGAAGTCGCTGTTTTGCAACTGACACAAAGGTGTAACGAAAACTTTGCCTCTTAATAGATAAGAGTAGACAACTTTATGCACGTTCACGTGTAAAAGCATCAAGTGCTTCGGTTTAGTGACACTTGCTATCTTATCTCGACAAGCCCTTGCGCCGCGCGCCGTTGCCTGGCGTGCGGCCGCTGCGTACGAGCACGTCGACGTACGGAGCCAACTTGAACGATGATAAGCTTAGGATTTATACGATGTTGCGATACTTATGACAGTAAAGTAGGAGTGTGATAGCACGAGTGGTTGTGAGATATGTCTCCGGAATGATGCAGAATGTGGCCTAATGCATTTGTTAACACACGAAACATTTTTTGCCAGCAGTGTAGGATAGAGTTTAGACAATCCATTGCGGTTGAGATTTTGGAAAAAAAATGAGGCATTTGGATTGTGACTTTTTTCATTTTAAAACTCTTGGAAAACATATAAAAAGTTTGTCCTTGTAGGTATTTGTAATAAAACTTTGTTTTGAGTTCCTGTTTCCGATTTCTTCACGCAGATTATGGTCGCGGTCACGTAAATCGGCTTCAATGGACATGGACGTCTTTTATGTAAAATTTAACCATATACTCGTATTATATCTTTCGTACATTACTTTTCTCTTCAAAATGAACTTAACTTATTTATTAGAGTTCAACTGGAACAAAATTTACAAATCGTAACTTTGATATCTACCAATTGACAGGTAACTCTAGGTTGGGCACGCCACTATTGCGGCGATAAGTCCCCTCTTTGAGGAGTGGCTGGAGAGGCGCCACGGCGTCCTCACCTTCCGCCTGACGCAGGTCCTCACCGGACACGGCTGTTTTGGGAGGTACCTGTTTCGGATAAGGCGGGAGGAAACGCCCGGGTGTCATCACTGCGTGGATCGCCCGGAGGACACGGTGGAGCATACGGTGGAGGTATGCCCGGCTTGGGCAGAGCACCGCCGTGTCCTCGTAGAGGCGATCGGTGGCGGGGATCTCTCGCGTCCGGCCCTGGTCCAGGCCATGGTACGGAGCGAGAGGGCATGGGAGGCCGTCACCTCCTTCTGCGAAGCAGTAATGCTCGCGAAGGAGGAGGCGGAGCGCGTGAGGGAGAGGCAAATTTCGCGCCCTCACGCCCCTAGCCGCCGCAGGAGGAGACGCCCCGGGCGTCGGGAATCGATCGCGGATTCCCGGCCACCGTAGGCGCGGGCTTGCGGACGGTGAGCAATGGGTAGCTCGCCGTCCGGCAAGGACCAAGCCCGGGTCGACGGCGCGTTGTGTTCCACGCGCGCCTCAAAGAGATGTCAGCGAATGAAGGGGTCCGATGAGACCATTGCCTGCCGGGGTTGCGGGAAAGTCCGAAAGGGATACCGTGGCCCCCTGGCATTGCACAGGCAAGAGAAGGAACACGGGTGGGTTTTAGTCAGTAAGAGTCTGACACGCCCTCCCGCTCCACCCAGAGCGGGAGACGTCATTTGATGATTTCCCACCCAAAAAAAAAAAAAAAAAAAAGGTAACTCTAGGTAGAACCCGATAAATTAGTTCTTCTATGGTAGAATCACAGTAGTAGAACATTATTTTGCATACTAAATCTTACTTTCCGATCCCTGGTAGGGACCCTACTGGCTACTTTTGGTCAAATAAAGTAAAACTAGTTAAAATAGCACTAGCACAGTGTTGGGAAGGATAGTGGTCATTGTGATCAACTGTACATTATGTAGGTACTGGCAGAACAAAAAGAAGCAAACATTGCTGATAGTTTATTGTTAAATTTCGTGTTGTTCATTTTGTTCTATCACTCAAAAAAAGCAATAAAAATAGCAACACTGAACGATAGCGGTTTGAGGTCTATTTTTTGCAGTACCTAACGGTAAGAAAAACCTTCACTTGGGTTATTGAAACTTTTTGTTCGATTCCTATAGTTTACCGACCGTTATTCGTTTTAGTTTTTTGTGTTCCTGAAAAGTTACAGGAACAGGTTAAGCTCCGTTCGACTGGCGCAATGCATAGGTACCTACTTAATTACGTCAAAAACAGACGAGATCTACGAGGTAAATAGGTATATCCTCGCTAAGGTTACCATGACACATCAGGTAAACCATCTGCAGGAAATCATAAGTTCCATTATGAGAATACGCTCCTGTGGAAAAGCTGTGCCTGTTCTGTTATTTAGACTTAGTCTTCATATGACGACGTAGAAAAATAACGTCCGCCATGAATCAGCATGTCATGTGCCTGCGCAGCGTAGTGTATCAAATGTATCAATCAGCTCGCAACATAAGTAGCTCTCATGTACACCTGGCCAATTTAACCATAAATACGCCCCATAGTATATGACCCATATCAATCTCCATAACTTGCTCCCACCATCCACTCCACCGTATGATAGATATCAGGTGTATCTAAGTAAGTACCTTTTTTATCGTTCAACATCGCTAGAGACAGTGTTATTTAAAAACGGTAGCGTTCGAGTTAACTGCACACAAATGTGCGAAAGTAAGCTTTTCTTTTAGTTTTAAATATAATTGTTTAAGTATTTTTTTTTATTTTTATATAATCTACTCATTACAATGATTTTCATGAGTTGTAATGCGATATGTGGTTAGCTAGCGACCTCGATAATTGATCATATTATTTTTTTGCCGGAATAACCGGCAGTAAGCTCGTCATGCTCCCTTAGATGTCACTGCTTGCGGTAGCGTCGGGGGTCGGGTTGCCTCCTTCCCTCAAATATAGCGGGTAATGGCTGATCTTTGCGTTATGCTCGTAAAAGGGTGCTGCTTGTGGTGACTGGTCGTCTTGCTGAACATGGTTTTGTTATTAGTAATTAACTGTTTATTTATTTATTTATTAAAACTTTATGCACAGGTAAAAAAATACTGTACAAAGGTGGGCTTAATGCCTGAGGCATTTTCTACCAGTCAACCTCAGGGTGGTGCAAAGACACATCCTCATTGAACAGACAGCTGTGCTGCTGGGGAGTTAGCTCCACTTCTTCTTCCCAGCTAAAGCACTAGGAAATGGTGAAGGGTGGGCGTTTTGTGGGACTGTCTTATGTAACTTTGACGTTCGAAAAGTGCTGATTCTCAGCCTAGTTTGAATAAATGACTTTTGAATTTTGAATTGGAATTTTTGAATTTTGTTTGTTTGATATGTTATCCCGACTGCAGTTTCAATATTTTACTGGAAGATATTGATTTCAAACCCAAACATCGAACGAGAATCTTACAGAAAACGCAATTTGACGGCACGGTTGGCGCAGTGGTTAAGCGATTGACTGCTGCGCTGCGTGTCGCGGGTTCAATTCCCGCACGGAACAAATATTTGTCGGACCTACAATTAGTTGTTTCGGGTCTGGCTGTTTATGTATGTGAGTTTAAATGTATGTAAACGCACCCACGATACAGGAGAAAATCCTAGTGTGGGGCAACTTTTTTAAAAAAAATAAAAAATAAATAAAAATGACGCTTTGCGGCTTCCTATAATTTAGTCCCGTAAACATCCGCGTCACGTACGTAGCACGCGAAAGTAATGTCTATCGGAATATCGGCCCTCGGCCGGCAGTCAGAAGCTGTTGGCATCATCAACAAGTGGTGCCGGCACTGGCACGCTCCGGTGGGCGCGAAGGCGCGGCGGTCACTCGGGACCGTTCGGCGGGACCCATGGACCGTGACCGAACAGACCGGAGTGGCGAAAAATGGAGAAGCTATAGAGCGGCCCCGGCTTACGAGTAGGTGTCGCGGGTTCAAACCCAGCGGGCACATTAATTTATTAATTTGCTCTCAAAGCGGTGAAGGAAAACATCGTGCCCATGTCCTAGAACTAAAAGTTCGAAGACATGTGACATCATACCAATCCGCACTGGGCCCGCGTGGTAGATTACAGCCCACTCCCACTCGAAAACAGGAGGCCTGTGTCCCAGTAGTGGGGTCATAATAAACTGATTATGCTATCGAATTCACCCACTTATCTAAGTGTGCAGCTGGTGGAAAACTTCCGACACTGAAAGCTAGATGATCACCGACCAGTTGGTGTAGACCTATAGACTTAGACACATCAGCTGCACGAGTTGCTCATTGTTGCTCGACTGCCGCGCGTTTATGGACGACTACGCTTTCCAACAAACAACGGTCGGCGCTCAGGACCGGTACCTGAGCCCACACAACCTAACACTCCATTCTCTTACTGCTCTGCGTTTCACAAGCTATAATAATATTGACTCAAGCTACGCAATCACGTCGTCTCGCTGTCCACAGAAGTATGCCAATGATTCATGCAGGACCAGCGCCTTTCAACCGTGACTTTGATTGGATTCAACGCGATAAGATCATGTGTCATTATAAAACGGCATTTAAAACAATGCTACGGGGTGGGCAATACGGGAATAGTGATGACGTGTACTTGAATGTCGATCGATGACGTTAAAAATATTCGGTTCTGCACGTCTGCCTCTGTATGTTTTGGACCTACTAGGTTCACGACTTCGCAGCTTTTGCTGAAGATTTTTATCGCCTTCGTTTATTCACTTTGGTGTGGTACAGCTAAAACTATCTTCTTTAAATGCAAATTGTTTACATTGCAGATTAACTAAAAATGTTACTCACTTAGATTTTTTTTTTAAATCTTTCTATGACGGACTAAGTATATGGAGCAACCCAAGACATGGGGTACGTTGACCTTCAGACGAGGTTATCGAACCCAGCCACCCTATGCGGAGGGTCGTGAGTCGGGGCAGGTGGGACCCCAAGTTTGGAAACTAGGTCATCAGGGTGTCTGGCTGAGTTAGCCGTGAAGACCTTATTGATATTATTAACAACATAAATAAATCGTAAAGAATTCATGTTTCTGTCTTGCGAACGACACAAGTTAAGCAACGATAATCTTATTTACCTCCGATTATCTCTGTTAAGAGGGAACAGGGCCTGCGAGGAATTTGAAAAAGGAAAATAATTTTCCAGGCGACTACTTGCTACAAAAAAAATAACTTGGCAGCGATTAAATAATATTTTAGCAATAATTATATTATATTAGATGAGCTTCAAAATGCAAGGAATTATAAAAACTAAATAATGGCTGCTACTTTAAGGTAGCGAACATATTAAACATGGCGACTAATATTAACAGTGGGATAACAAACATTGTACTATAGGCAACTATAGGCTTCCATATAAAAAAAACACTTGCAAGCTTTTATTTTTGAGGAGAGGCTAATGTGTATTTCTTTCATCTTCAGACGGCTAAACTTAAGTGTAGCCATAACCCCTTGGCTAAACATGAAGTAGTAAATGAAAATGACAGAAAGGTAGGTTAGGTTAGGTTAGAACTGTGACCACACAACGACAGTCTGCCAGTGTCTAATGTTCGCTTAACAATAAATTCTATAAACAAACTCATTGTATAATTTTATTTATGAAAGCCTAATTCTACTTTTATCCGCCGTCAAGTTGTCGCCTAACAATAAATTCAGTTGCCACACCAAAAAATCACTGCCAATTTAAATTTAAACAAAGCTTACATCTCAATATAAAGCTGCTACTTTATACTTAAAATGCTACTTCACTGTAGCTGCCAACCTATTCTTTTTGCTACCCATTTTAATTATTTTTAGAACCCTAAATCAGATTAGTTTGTCGCCGCGTTAATACATGCCTTTGAAAAATAGGTATTTGAAGAAACCATTGCCGTCGTCTTACCTCAAGTCTGCCCCCGTAGAGTGCGATAGGGACAACTACAGCTCAGACCGATCATACTCGTATCACAAAAAAAAATTGACGAGATCAACGTTTCGTATTCCCTTTTTTTTTCCTCGAAAACTGAGCCGATTCAATTATTTTTTACATTAAATTTTGAGAAAGAGTACCTATGTCTAGGTTCCTATCATTTTATTTTATGTTAAAAACTTTTTGAATTTGTAATTTCTAATCAAGGCAATAAAAATTGTGCATTTTTGTAATTTTTGGAGGGTCATATATTTTTCACCAATAAGTTGTTGAAAAAAAGGAAATAACAGGAACGCGTCTACAGCAGACCTTGAATAAATATTGCTCTTGGCATTATTCAGGAAGAAAAAAGAGGAATACATTTGTATGGAGAATCGCAGCCCCTGTTCTCTCTTAACAAAGTATTTATGCCTCAGGTCTAGAAACAATGAAAAAGCCCGCCAAATCTGTAAATCCAATCTTATAACTATCTTCCTACAGTTCCCATAAAAATGTGTTCTTTTCTTTAACGCAGAGGGCGTTGAAGAAAAGATCACATTTTTCAACCAACAGTATTTCTTTCGATTCCCAATCACACAAGCAGCTTATTCATCCGTCAGATATGCATACCGGTTACGTCAACAGCGGGAACACAACAGGTGCAAACTTTAACGCTATTGTAGTCATGTCCGTCACAAAAGACGTGCCTATGCGGACGACCATACATTTTTATATAGAACCCCTTTACATTGCACGGCGCGACGTCGCTACCCGCTGAATAGCCGCGTCCGGCCTGCCGACAGTGCCCACAGCTGCTCGCAGGGACATAATGCCTCATTCAACACCATTATATCAGAACACACAATACTATGACCATAATATAACTAGTAACTATAGGTGCTCTATGGAGCAGGCTATGGCAAACATAGGTGTGGGCTTGCAAACTTTTATTTATTTTGTGATACGGCGGCGGCCTGTTTGCGAAGTTTGCTCGCAGAAAAGTCTGTGTGGTTTGTGTCGCAATTGGTCTCACGAATAAACGAATACTGTAAAACTGAAAAAGATATTAGTTAGTAAGTATAGAACGTATGTAATTGTAGTTCTGTTGAAGCGAGAGATAGTGAATGGAAAACTGTAGTGAGAGAAAATGTTTTTCTATCTAAGTATTGCTGTATATTTACAGGTAAATGCGCTCCCTCACCCATTTGCCTGTCATGTAACAGTTCATTCCAGCATCACACCAGTGAGTGAGGATCGAATCTTGGACTTGTTACATTACAGGCGCCTTAATAACGAATCCGTTCTTTTCGCAACTAATTTACAAGCACACATAACAAGGTCAAAGAACTCACGACTTTTTACTAAGTATAAAATAACTGACATTGACGAATTACATAATAAACTAAAAAGAAAATTACGACATCTTCATGTACCGGTTCAATTATCATGTAAAGCGACAATTCTTATATCTATAACAATTCAACTCATTGAACATTTAAATTATGTAGATGGAGGTCAGCTTATACATTTCCAATATAAGCTGACCTCGCATTGTGCGGAAATCCTATACAATGCGAGATCAGCATACACTGGAAATATATATAGCTTGACGTATAGCCGTGTGTACACGTACACGTTCTCAAGATTTGGCTATACTTTGCTTATTAGTGAAACACGAGTTCGCACTTCTGAATTTTAAATAGGTAACGTTGAATTTGTTTAACAATTTAAAAGTTAAATATTTTGAGGATCCCTGTACTTATACCTTGGCTTATTTTTTACCGTGTGCTATGCTTACAACACTTCCTGTTTTCGTTGCTATTATTATTGACTTTAAATCGACAAGAAAGCATAATTATGAGTTGTACCTAATCGATATGAATGAGCAAATAAATCATGGTGCATGTTACGTGGAACCGGGCGCGGCTCGAAACAAAGTCAATGAATTATGCAGTAGGATGCGCTTGCGCACCGCGCACCGATACGCACCGATACTGGAACCAATTGTATTAGTTCGGGGGAGAGATGTATCATGCCCGGTATGTCCTGATAAATAGAAAAGGCATAAGTAACCTATGATATAATTACATAATCTCAAATACACTCGAGAGCAATGAATCCGGGTCACTTAAAGAATCCTAAAAATCTCGGAAACTAAAAATGCTAGGTTAATGCAATAAATTGTATTTAATAGACAATGTAATACTCCTTAAATGAAGGTATTAAAACTTCTTAGTTATTGTAAAGTTATATCATAAAAAAAACAAATTTGAAAAAGGGCCACTTTCGAAGATGGAACTACGAAATTACAGCATTTGGTTTTGCTTTTGTTTGTAATCTGTCATTTATGTGGGTACATAAACCATGTTGATAGTGCTCTATATTAATTATTCAAGCTGAAATTATGTCGCTTACGCCTGAAGAATGCACCAGAATACTTACAATGCTGGAAACCGGCCGGAGTCAGCGCGATACAGCCAGGACTGTCGGTGTGTCGCTGTCAACAGTACAAAGAGTTCTCCGACGTTACGAAGAAACTGGTTCTAACCTACGCAGACCAGGAACGGACAGAACCAGGTGTACCACAGCACGAGAAGACCGATACTTGGTGAACACCATGCTTCGAAATCGCTTTCTGTAAGGAACTGAACTCACAAATCAGTTTCGACGCCTCGGAGGAAGTAACCCAAGTGCATGGACAGTAAGACGTCGGCTTGCTGAATCTAACTTAAAACCCCTTAGACCTGCAAACGGCCCTAAACTGGAGCGTGGGCATCGTATTTCAAGACTAAGATATGCCCAGAGCCACGTAAATTGGAGTATTGAAGATTGGTCAAAAGTTATGTTCTCCGACGAATCAAAATTTATGCTCTACAAGCACGATGGAAGACACAGAGTGTATCGAAGACCAGGGGAAAGATTCAAGCAAGCATGCATCGAAGAAAAAGTAGCCTACGGTGGTGGGTCTGTACTTGTGTGGGCCGGAATTTCTTCTGAAAGTCGCACAGAGCTGGTGATCATAGAAAACGGCTCTTTAACTAGCGAAAGATATGTGGAAGAAATCCTCAATGATCACGTTGGTCCATTTATGGTCAATTTAGGTGAGGATGCTATATTTATGCATGACAATGCCCGACCTCATACAGGTAGGATTGTGAATGACTACCTTCAAGAGATGAACATTACTCGTATGGAGTGGCCAGCGCGCAGCCCGGATATCAACCCGATCGAGCATGCTTGGGACGAGCTAGGCAGATGCGTAAAACAACGAAACCCTCCCCCAATCACGCTTCGTGAGCTCAAAATTGCTCTCACAGAGGAATGGGAGAATATTCCCCAAAATCGTATAAGGAACTTGGTGTACAGCATGCCAAACCGCGTAAACGCAGTAATGGAAGCACGAGGAGGCAATACGAAGTATTAAAATTCAAGAAAATCGTAATAAAGTTCAAAAATTTCATGTTTCCTATTTTTGTTTTAAGGAGAGATCAGCAGTTTTTTTCTATAAGTAATTTTGTGTTAATAAAATGTATGGTGACTCATATTTTTTTTACTTTCATTTAAGGAGTATTTATTACATTGTCTATTAAATACAATTTATTGCATTAACCTATCATTTTTAGTTTCCGAGATTTTTAACATTCTTTAAGTGACCCGGATTCATTGCTCTCGAGTGTATTTACAAGATTTAACAATTGATTCTATAATTTTATTATATTATTTATAATCATCAGGTAATATATTAAACGATTGATGTAATTTTAAAATTACTAATTTTTATAAGCATAACATAAAATCGTTTGTTATACCACTCAAAATACATAAAAACCTATTTCAAAACGCATAATTAAAAACATAGCAAAATTGCATAATTTATACACATTTTAACGTACGAGTAGTCTAATTATTGATAAGTTGTAATTGTTAGTTATCACTTTGTGTGCATAATCTTGCTCAGTTAAATAATAATTTATTTCTTTAAAAATGGATGCTTACAAGTGTGAGACATACAAAAGCTCAAAGGGTGCATGGTTCAAAGGGTGGGTAACTGATCACCACTGCCAAGATAGCGAGCGTGTCGCTGCCACGGCATGCTCGCTTCGCTCGCTCGCCTTTTTTTATATTTTTTATTAAGTGAAAAATGCCTGACGCATACCGCACCGTCCGAGGAGACGGTTTGGTTATGTGGGGCTTGCACCCACAAAAAAACACCGTCGTTCGCGACCCATCCAGCGCAGCCCGCCTCCGGGCACCAACTCCTTTGGCAATGTCCGGGCTCATCTGAGACATCGCCACCACTCGTGAGGGCCATGCAACGCGAAGGCGATAGACTCCCCGATCTATCACCCGCTGGCACCTCCTGGGGCGGTATCAGGTCGCCATGGCGCCTTCTCCGCCGCCCTGTCCTCCTGCGACGAATCGGGTCAGCGAGGGAATCTTCCTCCCTGACGCGTTACGCCGCCCATGCCCCCCTCCTGTTAACCATGGCCTTGGCTACGGCCGGCAAGGAGAGGTCTGCCCCGATTGCTGCTGCGAGATCTCGGCGCTGCACCACCCAAGCGGGACAATGCTCGAGGGTGTGAAGCGCCGTGTCCTCGCCGCAGCCGCACTAGTGACACACGGGTGTAGCCTCCCGTCTAGCCACTTTGTGTAGGTATTTGCAAAAGCAGCCATGTCCGGACAACACCTGCACCAGACGGAAGGACAACGTCCCGTGGCGCCTCCGTACCCATTCGTCCAGGATCGGCTGGATAGCCCCCACGGTCCAGTGACCTGCACTGGGCGTCTCCAGCTTCACCCTCCAAATTCGCAGGGTTTGGGCTTAGGCCTCCCTACGCCACCTCATGTCCAGCTTAGATGGTGGGCGTCTGCCACTCTCCGCCTGCAGGTCTGCGCCACGCCAATAGACTTCAGCGAGCGCCTGCGCCTTTAGATCCCACGGGGGTGTGCCCGCTAGGGCACACGCCGCTTCCGCAGATACCGTGGTATCCGCGTATGACCCTGACTGCCATGACTCTTTGCGGTCTTCGCAGAAAAGTCTTATTTTGGGCAGACAGGGACTCCGCCCACACCGGGGCCCCGTAGAGCGCCATCGAGCGGACCACCCCCGTGTACAGCCGCCGACAAACGACGTTTGGTCCACCCAGGTTCGGCAACAGCCGGCTGAGGGCGGATGCCGTGCCGATCAGCTTCGGCGCAAGCTGAGCAAAGTGCTCGCCGAAGTTCCACCTCCGGTGAAGAACGAGGCCCAGGTATCTCATGCTTGCCCGCACCGCTATTGTCGCGCCACCAATAGTGAGGTGTGCAGCCGGTGGCCGGCGGCGGGGCGCATGAAATACCAGGGCCTCCGTCTTCTCGAGCGCCACCTTGAGGCCCAGTGCCTCGAATCGCCCCACGACGAGGGATGCGCCCTCGACGGCCGAGTGTGCCGCTTCTTCGTTGCTCCCTCCCCGGGCTGTGACGAGAGTGTCATTAGCGTAGCAAATAACGCCCTGCCCGGAGGAGACCAAACAGCGACGCAATCGCAGTCCAGTAATTATGCGAAAATACTCTTTTTTTTATGAGTTTTACCGCCACGTGACACATTATTGAATATCGTAAAATTTTAGATGCAGCAGTAACTGCTAAGTATTGAGTACATTATGTATGACACTTTATTAGGCATTCATCTATCCAGTAATAATAAATACAAAGTAATTGGATTGGATTGGCGAAGCGTCTATTATTATAAGCTAGCTGACCCGACATACGTCCTGTCCAAACAATACTCATAATTCATACAAAATTCCTTTTTAGGGTTCCGTTCGTAGTCAACCAGGAACATGAAAAAACCAGCCAAGTGCGAGTCGTACTTGCGCACCAAGGGTTCCGTACAAATCTGTAGGTATTTATGTAAAAGTTCACCCATAACGACAATCGAGTCATAGTTATGCAAAATGAAATCCATAACACTACAGTATGGAAAGCTGGAGGAGCATAAATTAAAGACAAAGGTCTCTTTAGCGTTTCAGTAATCCTTTATTTTAAACTAATACATATAATTTATTTTATAATATAACTGAAATATCTACACTAGCCTTTTTTTTTTTTTTTGGGTGGGAAATCATCAAATGAATTCTTCCGCTCTGGGTGGAGCGGGAGGACGTGTCAGACTCTTACTGACTAAAACCCACCCGTGTTCTTTCTGTTGCCTGTGAAATGCCAGGGGGCCACGGTATCCCTTTCGGGCTTTCCCGCAACCCCGGCAGGCAATGGTCCCATCGGACCCCTTCACTCGCTGACATCTCTTTGAGGCGCGCGTGGAGCACAACGCGCCGTCGACCCCGGCTTGGTCTTTACCGGACGGCGAGCTACCCATTGCTCACCGTCTGCAAGCCCGCGCCTACGGTGGCCGGGAATCGGCAATTGATTCCCGACGCCCAGAGCGTCTCCTCCAGCGGCGGCTAGGGGCGTGAGGGTGCGAAATTTGCCTCTCCCTCACGCGTTCTGCCTCCTCCTTCGCGAGCATTACTGCTTCGCAGAAGGAGGTGACGGCCTCCCATGCCCTCTCGCTCCGTACCATGGCCTGGACCAGGGCCGGACGCGAGAGATCCCCGCCACCGATCCTCCGTGTCCGTGTCCTCCGGGCGATCCACGCAGTGATGACACCCGGGCATTTCCTCCCGCCTGATACCGAACAGGAACCTCCCGAAACAGCCGTGTCCGCTGAGGACCTGCGTCAGGCGGAAGGTGAGGACGCCGTGGCATCTCTCTAGCCACTCCTCAAAGAGGGGACTTATCGCCGCAATAGTGGGGTGCCCAGCACTGGGTTGCGACAATCGCACTCTCCATGACACCATGAGATCCCGCCGGAGCTCTGTCCGCTGTGCCGTGATTTCTCGCGGCATCGGAGTCAAGCCCCGGCGTTTCGCCTCCTCGCGCCACTCCCAAACAGATCCCATGGCGGCAAAAGTTATTTATTTATAAAGTTTTCTAGTCACTATTTAGAAATCTGGTACAAAAATACAAATTAAGTATTAAATTTGAACCCAGATCTGTAAATGGTGAAAAAGGTATGAGTATTACCACATTGAACATTGAAGTTCGAAAAAACGTTATCTATAGTTGTACTACTTCGTGTAGTTCTAGTGTTTATTAACGGAAACATGTTTATGGATGAAAAATATGTGGAAATTCCATTTTGGGGATTCATTCTAAAATCGATATTGAAGATAGAGATAAATCGCGGTCATTGCGGTAACTACAATTATGTTTATAATCACAATTTAAATGTAGGCTTTGATTTCTCTGCGAGTAGTTGCGAGTTTCAAAATATGCGGTATGTGCAGTTGTAGGTACCTTTGCGTTTTTGCGTTGACTTAGAAATTTGTTTTATTTTTTCACAGCTTAAAGGCAATTAGACCTAAGTATTTGATATGAGTTTCAACTTGATATCTCTACGCGTTCATGAGGAAAGGGTAATAAGTTTATAAATTATTTAAAAAAAAGATGTTTAACTAAAAATGTAAGGTTTTTGGAATTTTTCCTTTTTAAGTACTATAAAACATTGCTTCATGCCAAATTTCAAGATTCTAGGTCGACTGGAAGTACCCTTTAGGTTTTGATTCCCTTGCGACTATGTGAGAATTTGAAAATATTCGGCTTAAATTGCTGTTTCTTTTGAATGCGTTGACATAGAAGTTTGATTTTGTTACAGCTTAAAGGTATTATAAACTTGAGTATTTGGTATGAATTTCAATTTAATACCTCTACGCGTTCATGAGGAAAGGTGTAGTAAGTTTAAAATTATTAAAAATATTTTTATTATATGATGTAACTCTAAAAATACGGTTTCGCAATGTTTCCTTACCAAATTTCAAGATTCTGAGTTCACGGGAAGTACCCTTTAGGTTTTGATTCCCTTGCGAGTGTCGAAAATATGCGGCATAAAAGGCTGTATCTTTTGATTGCGTTGGTTTAGAAGTTTGATTTTTTCACAGCTCCAAGGGACAGTAGACATAAATTCCAGCTTGATACCTTAACGCATTCTTGAGAAAAAGGGACTTGACAGACAGACTGACAGACAGACAGACGGACAGACAGCAAAGTGATCCTATAAGGGTTCCGTTTTTTCCTTTCGAGGTACGGAACCCTAAAAACATCATTTACGTCAGGAAAAATCTTAAACTAGAAATAGGGACCAATTAGTTCAACCGGGTTTCAGACTGGCTAAAGAGACTCATCCTTCACGGGGTACTGTTTAAAATGTTACAATAAAATACCTCCCCACTTATTACAACTAAATGAAACAAAATTTAAATCTTGTATAAAACGCACACTATGCTGCCAAGCATATTATAAGCTGGGGGATTATATTGCTAACAAAAATGCTTGGCTCAACGCTGGTTCAGGTCCACAAAGGCGCATAAACTAATTGGTTAGCATTAGAAAATATTGTTGGAGCTGCTGAAGATTGCAAAAACTATCTTTGAATTATATAACTTCAATCTCTTACGAGTAGTATTGTATGATTGCATAGCTTATGTGTGAGCACTGTGAGCATGTACCTTCTATAAAGCTACCATTTACTGGGTACGTATTT
Organism: Xanthia togata; assembly: GCA_963853775.1. Lineage (NCBI taxonomy): Eukaryota > Metazoa > Arthropoda > Insecta > Lepidoptera > Noctuidae > Xanthia > Xanthia togata. Next base: position 30,667,150 of record OY970791.1, on the reverse strand, counting down.
CATTGACATGAATGTGCCCTGTCACTCAAATGTCTCGATGGTGGTGGCGTGTGTGTTAGATCGTTAAGTTCCCTTCAAAATGGTTGAGCTAAACGGTGCTGATCCTTCGTCATGTTCGTGAACGGGTGCCGTCAGTAGGGACTGGTCATCTCTTATCTGCCACGGCTTATTTTAATTTATTAAAAATTTTGAATTGTTTTTTATTTTGCGTTTAAAACTAAAATAAAATCCAACCTTTGTTCAAAGGCATACTATTCTATCAACGACTACTTAGCCAAGTCAGAGGCTTTAAAAAACTCTGAAACCAGGAAAGGAGAACGACTACTTAAATGATAAGGATAGTTGGTCGCTTAATCATAGCGACCAACTATTCTCAAGACAATGTTTAATAAATGTTCTTTCTCCAGAATTAGCTTACTTATTGACAGGTTATAAGAGTTTATATAATTGTTTATAATTTTACTTTTTATGTAAATTTATTTTAATTTATTGTTGACATAATCTACTCATTACTGTGATCGAAAACTCATTAAAATGTTTTTTTATGAGTTGTATGGTTAGCTAGCGACCTCGACAATTATTTATTTTACCTGGATGGTCCTATTTTTTTTATTTTTTTTTGGGTGGGAAATCATCAAATGACTCCTCCCGCTTTGGGTGGAGCGGGAGGGCGTGTCAGACTCTTACTGACTAAAACCCACCCGTGTTCCTTCTCTTGCCTGTGCAATGCCAGGGGGCCACGGTGTCCCTTTCGGACTTTCCCGCAACCCCGGCAGGCAATGGTCTCATCGGACCCCTTCATTCGCTGACATCTCTTTGAGGCGCGCGTGGAACAGAACGCGCCGTCGTCCCGGGCTTGGTCCTTACCGGACGGCGAGCTACCCATTGCTCACCGTCCGCAAGCCCGCGCCTACGGTGGCCGGGAATCTACCTGGATGGTCCTAGTTTATCAATTATAACTTCTAGTTACAGCTATGTGTAAGCGGGCACGCCCTTTTTTATGCCTGGAGGCTTTTATTTAGATATTTTTTCGTTTAGTTATTTTCTATTTTTGCCTGAGTATAGTTCTCGATGTTATTGGTTGGTATATTGGCGTCTCCTAGCTGTCATATGGCTATTAATTTATAATTTAAATTATGTTTTGTGTTGCGTAATGTAAATTATCTTGCATACTATTATATAGAATCAATTTTCTCTAACTGAACAGACAGCTGTACTGCTGGGGAGTTTGTTGCGCCACTTCTTCTTCCCAGCACTAGGAAGTGGTTAAGGGTGGACGTTTTGGGGGACTGTCTTATGTAATTTTGACGTTCGAAAAGTGCTGATCTCTGCCTAGTTTGAATAAATGACTTTTGAATTTTGAATTATCTATTTATTACGGACGCTTTTTACGTGCACATCTTTCTACATGGTTCTCACATGTATAATTTCAACATGAATGATGTAACCAATATATTGTAACAATATTATGATGTGAAAGAGTGTCCGTGGATTCAGGGATCCGTTTGCGCTTTAGTGCAAATTTTTGTTAGTATCAAGTGTGTGTCACCTTTTTTTTCGGTGGGATGTTGTCAAATAACTTTTCCCGCTCTGGGCGGAGCGAGCGGGAGGGCGTGTCAGACTCTTACTGACTAAAACCCAACCGTGTTCCTTCAGTTGCCTGTGTGTTGCTGAGTATCCCGGCAGGCATCGGCCCTCGCGGGCCTCGTCAGTTGTGCTGACATCTTTTTGAGGCGCGCTTGGAACACAATGCGGCCTGGATCTACGGTGGCCAGGAATCGGCCTGGGATTCTCGACGCCCAAGGCGTCTCCTGCGGTGACTAAAGGTGTGAGGGCGCGAAATTGTCCTCTCCCTCACGCGTGCCGCCTCCTCCTTCGCGAGCATTACTGCTTCGCACAAGGAGGTGACAGCTTCCCATGCCCTCTCGCTCCGTACCAGGCCGGACGCAAGAGATCACCGCCACCGATCGCCTCTACGCGGACACGGCGATGCTCCGCCCAAGCCGGACAGACCTCCACCGTATGCTCCACCGTGTCCTCCAGACGATCCACACAATGATGACACCCGGGCGTTTCCTCCCGCCTTATCTGGAACAGAAACCTCCCAAAGCATCCATGTCCGGTGAGGAACTGCGTCAGGAGATAGGTGAGGACGCCGTGGTACCTCTCTAGCCACTCGTCAAAGAGGGGGACTTATCGCCACAATTACGGCGTGCCTAGTATGTGTGTCCCCCTACCAGCTAAATGGTTGGTTTTGGATATGTGAAAAAATCACAGCAGTAATTATACAACGAAATTAAAAAGAAAACTATCACAGCTAAGTAGGCTCTACAAGTTAACGAGTAATAATCGACCAACTTACATTTGCAGTTGCAAAAACATTCAATGGGATAAATTCATTCCAACTACGGAACCCTTCATTGTGCGTGGTCCGACACTCACTTGGCCGGTTTTATTATATAGATTAGGTACTTGTTCACTTACATAATATTCTGTGTGCACGACAGTTTGCAGGTCCGGTGCCAACCGCGGGCAGATTGTGAATACTAAAATGATTAAGTGGGTGGATGATGTTGCATTAAGACTTGGATGATTAGAGTTAATCATCTGTCGCGGAGGTCACAGCTATCACAGATGCTGGCGACAGATCATTGCATTAGCTGATGATTTCAAACGATGAAGGAAATCCTCTTTACTGGAATGAGCCGTATTATCTAAAGTAGCATTGAATGTGGTTTCTTGTTGGTAGGAGGTACTTGGAATTTTTTACCTAACATCCGCTGTCTTACATTACAAACCATATACCTATCGCTTCTTCCTATAGGCGTAGGTGAAAATGCTGGGATGAGGCCGTTTGGCCACCAAAAAACTATGCATGCTGACTATAAAACTACAGACGACTGGTAGGTATCATACAAAATGATCACGTATTTCATAAGTATGTACCTACTATTCGTCATGCATTCTTTGGAAAAAGTTGTAAAGAATAATTTTAGCCTTCCAGACTTCCAGTTTGATAGCATTGTTGGATTGACGCTTCTTTATATGGATTGACGTGAAGTGAATATAATGTCATGTAACAGGTGGGTATGTACGTACTTATTTGATAAAGCTGTTGCAGGAATTGCAAAGAAATTCGTGATTTTTATGGAGACAGTAAGCAATCGAGCAGACGCAAACAAAATCGCTGATAAGTTCACAAGCATAAGTAGGTTTTCCGAGAAAAACTGGCATCAGTGGTTTAAAATCGCCAACGCTTCGGCGTCGCCACGTAGGAGATCACACTTATCACAAAGTTGTTCGAGATTTTAATATAAATCTCGACCAACTTTACGTACAATCAACTCAGTTAATTATCTCATTTTAAATAAATTTACGTTAAAGTTTAATTCGATTTTTTTCTACATGTGTTTATAGTAACATGTTCCGATCGCGTACTCTTGCCCTGTCACGTGGGTAAAATTACGCAAGCCTTAGGGTAAAATTACGCGTCCGGGGTAAACGTACGCTTTTAAAGAAATCTAAATGGAAAGTAAAATAAAATAAAGATTGGCGATAATCAACGTTTATTAAACTTAAGAATTAATGATAACTTTAGTAGGTACTTATCTGTAACTTAAAAAAATTTGGAACTTTGGTCATTCATCAATAAGTGAAATATAGATAAATTGCGGCATTAGAGTCAGGCCTTTTGAAGAAATAATTTGTTTGTCTGATGTCAGTTTTTCATTAAATCATAAGCAACACTTAAGTTTTCCTTGTTGAACCCTTCAACGTCACTTCCTAAGGTATACGGTATGTGCTCCCTTTCACCGGCTTCACTCATTTGTTGGGCTTGGTATAACCTTTTATAACAAGCTACTTACCCTCTTCTTTGCTAGATTTGCCTTTTAATGCGTTTAAAACTAAAGTAAAGTCCAACCTTTGTTCAAAGGCATACTATTCTATCAACGACTACTTAAATGATAAGAATAGTTGGTCGCTGTGATTAACTCAAGACAATGTTTATATTATTATATTCTTTCTACAGAATTAGTTTACCTACTGACAGGTTATATAATTGTTTATAATTTTACTAAGTCAATTTATTTAAATTTAATTTTAATTTACTGTTGACATAATCTACTCATTACAATATTTTTTTATGAGTTGTATTGCAATATGTGGTTAGCTAGCGACCTCGACAATTATTTATGTTACCTGGATGGCCCTAGTTTATCAATTATAACTTCTAGTTACAGTTATATGTAAGCGGGCACGCCCTTTAAAAAAAAAAAAAAAAAAGGCATCTGGAGGCTTTATTTTCTTTTTTAGATATTGTTTACGTTTAGTTATTTTTATTTCTGCTTGAGTATAGTTCTCGATGTTTTTGGTTGGTATATTGGCGTGTGTTAGCTGTCATATGGCTATTTATTTATAATTTAAATTGTGTTTTGCGTAATGTAAATTGGCCTACAAATACATCACTCCAGGAATGGTTCACCTATCGGAATGCGAAGAAGAAGACTGAATCCGATGAAGCGAATAAATCGTTTTTTCGTGAGGAAAACTAAAAAGCTAGATTTGATTTTCTACCAAAATGTCCGGGGATTAAAGTCAAGACGATCGGAAACTAAAAATATGCTTCACACCTTCCAAAGTAATTTATTAGCCTTAACTGAGACTAGGCTCGATGACAGCGTTTTTGACTCGGAGGTGTTCCCGCAAGAATACGCCGTGCTGCGGCGTGACAGAGTGGGACGAGGCGGCGGCGGCGTGCTGCTGGCCGCGCGCTCGCCCTACTCACTCACGCGATTGGACTGTGAGCCAGAGCAGTGTGATGAAATAATATGTGCAATAGTTACCAAAGGTCAATTACGCTTTGCTTGCTGTGTTGTCTATTTAGCTCCTAATGTACCTGACTCTAGATATTACTCTATTTTTAATTGTTTAAGAAAAATCGTATATAACGTTAACAAACTACCGTTGATTATATTAGGAGATTTTAACCTTTGCTCCACTAGTGTAACTGTACGTAATGACTTCGAACTGTTTCTTTCTGAATGTAATTTATTGCAGAAGAATTTAATTTTAAATGATCTTGGCAGAATGTTGGACTTGATATTGGTTAACTCATGCGTGGCAGGTGTCTCAGTTTCAGCATGTCCCGGCATTGTATCACCTGAGGTGCATCACAAACCATTGGATATTTCTATTAATATTAACACTCGTTATGCAAGTTCGAACAATAATAATACCTCCTATTCAAATAACTCGACCACTGGTACAACTTTGGAACGGAACTTTCGTGAGGCAGACTTCTTAGTGTTATACTCTGAACTAGCTGATATAGACTGGGAGCCAGTATACTCGTGTGTTGATGTTAACGCTGCTGTTACCACTTTTTATGAATTAATAAACAACGTTATTTGGCAAACTGTCCCTGTAAGAAAGACTAAAACATTGCGACTGAATTACCCTAAATGGTTTACATCTGTTACTATTAAACTTAATAACCTGAAAAACCACTACCACAAGCTCTATAAACAGAATAATAATAACCAACTACATTACGCGTTCTTTGCCTACTACAGACGTTTATTAAAGAGAAGTATGGATGCAGATTTTGCTACCTATACTAACCGCGTTCAGTCCAATATCAAACGTGACCCAAAAACTTTCTGGACCTTTGTGAAAAGTAACAGAGAAAATAATGAGCCGGCTACCTTTGGTGACATGTCACCAACACTAGTGGCAGATGCGTTCTCAAAATATTTCAGTAGCGTTTTCCTGTCAAACTTACCAACATTAGATCCTGAAATGGCTAACGCGACTGCGAATACGTCCCTAAATTGTGCGTCTCATCTGGTAAATATCGATTACATCCACGAATCTGAAGTTCGTTGGGCTATGGCTCGGCTTCCTCCTAAATCGACACAAGGACCTGATGGAATACCCCAGTACTTGGTCAAGGATGGCTGCGAAATTTTCAAACTGCCCTTGCAGTTTATTTTCAATTTGTCGATTACTTCGAACGTATATCCTACGGAGTGGAAAACTTCTAAAGTACTCCCGGTGCACAAAACCGGCCCAAAAAGCGATATTAAAAACTACAGACCAATAGCTGTTTTATCCATATTCGGAAAAGTATTTGAATCGGTGCTCTTTAAAAAAATACACAACAAATTACAACGGTGGTTCGTGGACGAGCAGCACGGATTCCTTCCAAATCGCTCAACCACGTCTAATCTACTTAACGTAACGACGCTACTAGCGAAAAATATTAATGACAAAAAACAGATTGATGTAGCCTACTTTGATTTTCAGAAAGCCTTTGACCGAGTTGATAATGACATACTTTTAAATAAATTAGCATTGGCTGGTTTCTCTGAGGCGTTGCTAAAATTCTTCGCAAACTATCTACGCGATCGCAAGCAATATGTCACATATAAAAACGCCATTTGATGATGTCAAAGTAGCACTTCCAATATCTAACTATAGTGATACAACCACACTCCAAATTGACATCGACAACATTCACACCTGGAGCACTGTAAACAAACTCAACCTTAATATCAGTAAATGCGCGATCATGACGTTTTCAAAAGCCAAACAGCCCATTCACAACATCTACACTCTGAACAATGAGCCCCTGAAACGTGTTACGACCATGCGCGATCTGGGTACAAACTTTGATCCACACCTAACCTTTAACCAGCACGTAATACAAATCTGTAATAAATCCCGCAAGAACTTGGGTTTTGTTCTACGTCAGGCTAAAATATTCGATAATAGACAGGCCATCACCCTATTATACAATTCTTACATACGCAGCTTACTTGAAACAAATAGTGCCATCTGGAACCCACACGAAAAAGTATACACATTAGTCATTGAAAGAGTCCAAAAGTCTTTTGTGCGCTACCTCTACTTAAAATTATATGGTTATTACCCGTACATGTATCCAACACCATTTGTACTGGGGATGGTGGCGTACCAAAGCTTAGAAGTCAGGAGAAACCTTGCTACCGTTAAATATTTCATTCGCCTAATTCGTGGTTCCCATTTTAATTCCTCGCTTTTGGAGTATATTTCATTTAACATCCCTCTACCCATCCGACATTCACTTCGCCCGCGGCATCGTCCCCTGTTTTCGGTGCCTCAAACCAGTACCAAATCCCTTAGGACCAGTCCATTGTATGTAGCTCTCACCCACATAAACGACATTTTATTGTATGACGAATCCTTAGATATCTTTGCGAGTACTGAACTGAGATTCCTGAACACTGCTACTCGTTACCTGGAGTCCATTGCTACTCCTTCTACAATCTCTTTGGATTAAAAATAAATGGAAATTGACAGTAACAATTATTATCACAACCTTTTTATTTTTATTTTTTTCTTTATATAATGTAATAGTTAATTAATAACTTTGTTTTTCAAATTTAATTTCGAATGTTTATGCTGATTTATGTTGTTTTGTAATGAACTATATTTTTATCTTGTTCTTATATTATTTTTAAAGTACAACAAATATGTTTACTGACCTATAACTTGTTTGTGTGGTTTATAACTGTAAATACAAGTTGGTTATTTTAATAAATAAATAAATAAATCTTGCATACTATTGTATAGAATCATTTTTTTTCTAACTGAACAGACAGCTGTGCTGCTAGTTAGTTTGTTGCGCCACTTCTTCTTCCCAGCAAAAGCACTAGGAAGTGGTGAAGGTGGGCGTTTTGGGGGACTGTCTTATGTAATTTTGACGTTGGAAAAGTGCTGATTCTCAGCCTAGTTTGAATAAATGACTTTTGAATTTGAATTTTTTTAATTTGGTCATCTGAGATCGGAGGTCGTTGTGGTGCTTTCCATACATAGTTCCTTTCATAGATGAATTTTAATATGTGCTGAAAAAAAAAAACTATTTAAATAACTGGATATTTTTATTTACATTGGGGTATAAGTCTTGTAGGTACGCAACATACCAAGGTAAAAATACGTGTGCGTACTTTTGACCTCGCACTCTTACCCCAACTAGCAAAAATATAAAATGATCGGTCACAATACACAGGTCAATGAATTTTAGAGAATATGATACACTTACATAAATACTAGGATAATCGAACAATAGAAATGTAATAAACTTACTGTCTTAGATCCATGATCACACTTCAACACACTTTTCCCCGGCACAAATATTAAAGGAATTTTTTGCAGTTGACGTATTCGGCGACCTGTGGTGACAAGTACATATTTTGCGCCGGTGTGACACGTGGCTCCAAAACGGCGAATCGTGCGTCACTATTTTCCCCGAACACAGACCTCATTCCCTCCACCCCTGTCGGAGATCGGGCTACTGCGCAGTTTTACCCGCCGCGAGCTCTTACCCCGAATTACTCTACTGACAGGCGTGACGTGGCTATCCAGAATCTTTACTTCTCCGTACTATAAAGAAAGAAAGAAGAAAAAGTAAAAGTAAGGCCCGTCACAAGCTACAATAATAAATGCATTATTATTGAAAATGTAATTAGCACTATATTATTCAAACTCATATCAGCTATTGAGCTATAGATACCAGTATGACGAGCCGCCACCTAATTAGCATACAATAGACGAGGAAAAAGTGACGTTCGGTCTGTGGGACAACTGCGAGCGCGCCACAGCTGTAGCACCGCCATGATTGCCTAGACAGCTTTCTCACGAGCCTGTCGTAGCAGGTACTAAGCATTGTTGTTACTTAATTGTTAACTAGGTCTGCCCTATTATGTTCAAGCTATCGGAGTTATTGGTCAGTTAGGTGTGAGTTTAGAATTGATTATAGTTGAATTAGAATAGAAACAGCAAAAACCCCTCATCAGATCTTGACAAAATTTAGGTATATGGGACCACTTCTGAAGTATGCCCTACCAAACGCAAAAATAATCATCAAAATAAATTCATAATTGGCGGAGTAATCGCGTAACAAACATACAAACAAAAAAAACATACAACCGAATTGAGGAACCTCCTCTTTTTTGAAGTCGGTTGAAAATATGCTGGATAGTTTTTTTTATTAGTAATTAGTTTTGTTTTTTATGCTAAAGGTCGAATAGTAGTCAAGCACCTATTATGTTTCTTTATTAACTTAATAATTTTAAAATATTATTTACGTTTGTTCATTACGTTAAATTTGCTCAAATTCAAACAAGCCCTCTTGTACACAATCACCCGCTATAAGTTTCAAATATTCCTACTGCCTGTTTAGATACTATTTTAAAACTCATTTAAACAAGAAGGCACCAAGCACCTGTTAAATCTCTTTTTAAGTTTAACAATTATTTAGATTATTTTTAATGTCTTATTTAAAATGTTTTTAGTCAAATACCTACAAGAGCTTGTACCCTTTCATCTGGTATGTTTCACTTCAATTTTTATACATTATAAATATTTTTATTATTTGTTTATTGTACTAAATTTGGTAAAATTCTTACAGGGGCTTGTACTCAAATACACACATCTTAACTATCCAATTTTAACACTCACATCAACGTACACTCTCCTACAAAGGTACTCACACAATTATACACTACATAATTTGTCTCATGGAAGAATCTTCTGTAACATAACATTAATGAAATCTCTTGCAACAACAAACTTTCTACATAAAATCACCTCACTGAGTTTCAGTTTTCATCTATAATATAACACTAAAAAATGGCTTTACTTAGCGTACGTAGGTATCCAGTCGCACAGTAGAATCTCTTGAAAACTGCAAGAGTATCCTAAATGCTTCCAAAGACAGTATTAAGGTGCTAACATTTTTTTTTATATAGATTCTCTTTTATATTTTGTGAATGTGAGAACGTTGTAGGCATAACCGACTTTTATCTTGTTTTTGTGTTTATTCTCGTTTTCTATCTTGCTAAGTACCTGGTACTTGTTGATAGGCCTACAGTGTCCTCTCATACCTATAAACACTGTAACTTGAAAAGATTGTAAATACCATTTATTTTTAAAAGAGTAACCGTGGAGTTTCTTGCCGGCTCTTCTCCATAGGAAACGACCAATTGGAACCGTGCACCTAGCTTCTGACGTCTCATAAGTGCCCTTGTAGGTTTATGTGAAATAAAATAATTTGAATTTGAACATAATACACACATTAGAAGTTATCACAAAAATTTTGACAACTTTGCAATTGCTCTAAATCGGTTAGACTCAAATATCGACGTTATCGTACTCACTGAGTATTGGTTATCTGACGGCTCCATTATAGAGGACCTATAGGGCTAAAGCGCATACAGAACCACTTAAAAAGTAAATAAACACGGGGGAATAGTAATCTACACAAGAACAGCTTGGAGCAGCAGTATTGTGACTGTAGAATCGAACCTTGCTGACGCTGACAGTATATTAATAAAAACAAAGAACAAATTAAGCCTCCTAGCTATCTACTGGTCTCCCTCTTTTACAAACACAGAGAAATTTCTTAATTCCCATGTTTGATCTTAAAAACCAAGAAACACTAATTGTGGCCGGCGACATTAACTTAAACATAAACGACCCAAGTGACAACCAAGTATCTAACTACGCTTGTCTCATGGCCTCACACGGTTTATCCCCTGCTATTATTCTTCCAACAAGATGCGGAGCTTGTATTGACCACATATTTATAAAATCACCTGCAATACCTGTTGGTCTCGTCTGTAGCTTAGCGATTACCGATCACGACCTAGTCTTGTGTAGTGTCCCCATTAAACCGGAACGCCCTAAAAACACTAAACGCTGCAGAGTCAGAACTGACTGGGCCGCTGTGGCTGGTGACATCACTAACACAAACTGGGATCCAGTTACTAGCTCATCTTGTGTAAATACTGCTATTAACTACTACGACGACTTTATCTCACGTGCCTCTGACAAACACACAGAAAATGTTAAAATTAGTCGCAGAATGGCAAACATCCAACCCTGGGTCACTCCTGGTGTCATTTGGTGCATGAGACAACGCGATAAATTTCATCTTGAATGCAAAGCTGACCCTGAAAGTATCACAAAACAATTAATTTACACCAGATACAGGAACTTTGTGTAACCACTTCTTCGGAAACTCAGAAACTTACATAACAGACAGGAAATTGAAAGGAACCAGAAAAACCAAAAAAATCTCTGGACGGTTATAAAAAAATATATGTGGAACTAAAACTCGTCAAAATTCATCATCGCACCTAATTTCATCCAGTATTTCCCCAACTTCAGCACTTGACAATTGCAATCGACACTTCGTCTCTGTCGGGGAAAAACCCGCAGCAAAGATCCTGACAAACTTTCAACCACTCACAAATAGAACCAAACATAGCTCCAAGTTGTATCTCTCAATTTTTCTATCTGCATCCGACTGACAAAGAAGAAGTGTCCAACATAATACGCAACTTGAAAATAGACAGCGCTCCAGGGCCAGACCAACTAACCGTTGCATTACTAATAAATTCTCGAGAAAGTATAATCTTTAATTTAAGTTTACAATCAGGTGTCTTTCCCGATTCCTGAAAAACTGCTGCAGTGTCCCCTATATACAAGAGTGGTCCCAAAGACTTGCCGGAAAACTATAGACCTATCGGGCGATAGGTATATAGCTTTCCATGTTGAGTATAGTCTCTATAATTTTAGAAAAAATTGTAAACAAGAGACTGGTGAATTTTATAGAGACGCACTACCTACATCGACTCCGATAGGCAGTTCGGATTTCGCCGGGGAAAATCCACCGAAGACGCGGTGTCACTTTTGACAAATCAAGTCTCCGATCACATAGAAAATGGAGAATGCTGTGTTGGTGTCTTTCTTGATTTGGACTGGACTGCTTTTGAAGAAACTCAAGGCAACAGGTATAAGAGGAACACCTCTAGAATGGTTTCGCAGCTACTTAACATCGAGGTATCAATATTGTAAAATAGGCAGTCACCAAAGCAGGTCGCTCCCTATCACGTTCGGTGTTCCACAGGGCAGTACCCTTGGCCCAACGTTGTTTACGCTGTACATTAATGACGTAGTAAATCTCCCTCTTAGAAACGCTACAGTGATATCCTACTCTGACGACACAGCTATCGTATTCCACGACACATCATGGGACCGAGTGTATCAACTGGCGGAACAAGGCCTCTCTCAGATAGCGCAATCCCTAGACACTAACCAACTGACACTAAACGCTGGTAAAAGTAAAAATATTGCTTTCTCCAAAACAAGGTCCTCCAGTGCCTCTCAAACTATGTCCTTATAAATACACACCTGTCCACAGGAACACAATATTGCCTCACACCTGACATATCGTCCCTGCGCATGCATAGCCCTTGAACGTACTGACACGATTAAATATCTCGTGGTAACCATAGACAACAACAACTTAACAAGTTTGTATAACTTAACGTACAAAGCCCTCATTTATGCCCTTTCCTCCATAGTACGAAAACTAATACCTATACGTCTTGAAAAAAACTCCATATCTGTACTCCGATCGATATTTTGAGAATGGTCTACTTTGCAACCTGCCAGTACCTAAATAATACAGTATCTGCATTTGGGGACGTGCTGGTAAAAGCACATATATAACACTAGAGAGGGCACAACGGGCACTGATCAAGGTTGCACAAAAAAAACCTTTCAGATTCCCTACAGACCTTGTTTACCACGCATCTGATCCAACAGTCGTTGTGCCGAAACGTTGACAGCTGGCTCAAGCACCTGAAAAAGAGAGAGCATCCGAACACGGTACGCGGTCAGGTTGATTCCCCCGTCTGTAGCCCCATAGTATGAGCGCATGACGTTCTCGTTGATGGATTGTGTCCATCTCATGCGCTGCACAGTTCCGCCGGGAGCTGGCACCCTATCAGAGGCCGGTGGTCCTCGAAGTACTAAGCCGGCGAGCAGGAGCAGGTAGTGGCGTCGTGGGCGGGGAGAAATACTCGTCGCTCGAGCTCGACGTAACTGCCTCGGCCGATGTCGTCACAGCGCTCACAGTGGGGCTGGGTACCGGCGGCGGCGAGGCGGAGCTGAGCGAAGAGTCCGGAGGTGGTGGGCGTGCTTTACGTGTGGCCGATCTTGTCAACATAATTTCATTTTTTTTTTTAGGTTTTCCTATTTTCTTGTTGTTTTATCGGAGGTCACATCTGTCATGTCATGTTATTATTATTATTATAGGATTTTGTATTTTGAAGAGACAAGAGAAAACAGACGCTGGGACAATCAAAAGAAGCACCCTCAGGTAATTTTCAAGAGGGTTTTCAGCCTAGTAATTTTTTGTCGGCAGCAATAACTCGTAGTTAAAAGTATTTTGAATGGGTGATTAAAATTAAATAAATGGATAGATTTCCTTATTTTATATCCTGATGTTTGTGTGGTCAATGAGTAGGTAGCCCTATTAGTGACACCAACATGCACTAGTCACTAGACATGAAAGTCAGTTTCTATGGTAATTACGATCCAACTGTGTCGACTCGACTAGGTACTAAGGGTTGACTCATTTACCCGGTTAACTGATCGGGGTAGAACCACTTCTGAAGTTCCATAATATGTAAAATAATAACGTCTTTTCCAATGATTGGAAACAAAAGAACGTCATCGTTTTGCTACTGTGGAAGTTACTAGGTAAATGTCGATGTACGATAAGGTGTAGGTAGGTACTCCTAATTTAGCTTAGCTGCTGCTTAATTAGTATTTTTAGATAGCCAATAAAAAGGGCTGCTACCGCTAGTTCAGTACTACATTAGTTCAGTACCTAGGTACCGCTACCTAAATATTCGCAGCAAATTTTGTGACTCTTATTTTGAAACAGACTGGCTTGTTGTTTGTTGTATAATTTATTTGCAAATTCCAAATAAGTAGGTATCTAGGTACTAATTTATAGCATTATCTACTAGGAACTATTAATTGTATTCATTGTTAGATATGTCGTCATGGAATCTATCCCGAAGGCTGAATATTCTCAAAATGACATTCGATAGGCACCGCTCGAACTATGACGTGTGCATGTGCCCTAGATGACGTCACAGGCTATAAAACAGCACCCCTACTATGAATCTACACTTAGTAACAGTAAATGGTCGATCAATGTGTAGAGGCAGATTATAAATTCGTGTATTTCGCAATGAATGATATGAGTCTGTCTGTATCGAACGTAATTGATATGTCTTTGCTAATTAATGTAACTGAAATGTAAATTAGTTCGTTATTTTTGCGACAAGGCTTGTACAGGGTGTTAGTAACTAATAAGAATGAATAAAATAATGAGCTGAGTCAGATTAACTTCGTAAGTACTTAGGAGTTTTATTTGGATTTTTGGATTTTTAATATCTTTCTAACCGTCAACAAGCAAGTAGCAACAATATGAATTAAGTATGAATTTTATTGCAGGGTTTTCGCACATTGAGCTTGATAGGGGCTTGTGACAATTACACTACCTTTCTCGCTTACAAGTGGATAGATGTCGGTGCTTTGTGGCAGATGAGAAAGGAATGGTCAAAACTTGGCTGCTTCTTCTTCTTGTCGTGTGGTTAGTGACAAATCTGTATCCTAATTGCGCAATACACGATCAATCAGAATCTGAATGTTTTGTAACAGATTGCTAATCCATTGCTTCGTAGGTTCGAAAAAAAATACTGCTCCACAACGTAATTATCGCAAATATAGATAGTGCAATCCAAGACGACGCGCCGCACACCTTTTTTTTTTTTTTTTTGTCTAGGGCATCTCGTAGCTCACCTCTGAGGTGATGACTACTTAACCGGTCAATCCTGCGGCTGCCTTAAGCTACTAACTTAAAGCCTCCAGCCAGGGGCAAAGCTATTCTAAATTAAAACTAGGCGAACGCTCGCTAAGGGCACCCCCTGTGGGATACGGACCTCGGCTTAGGGCGTCGCTGGGGGGAGGACAGCAAGATGGGACAGGCTGGATCAAAGATGATTCATTATTATTAATCGGGGAATTTAAGACTACATTTCTCAGCAAAACGCGGGCTGGCGCTTCTGCGAGCAAGGGTCGGTGGGGGCGCCCGCACTCCGCTCCGCTCCGTACTAAAGTACCTACAGCTTACAGTACAGTAATCGGGGAGTGGGGCGCGTCGTCGTGGATTGCACTATCTGCAATGTTGTTGAACTGTTAAAAAATTAAACAGATTAGTCGTAATCGTTTACGAAAATGTACGCCCATGGGCCTCAAATGGCTTCACATGCCGTCGAGAAATATCTCTCAGGCATGTTGGTTTCCACACTATGTTTTCCTTCACCGGTTTTGAAGCAAGTGAAAATTATACAATACGCACATGAATCCGAAAAGTCAGAGGTGCGAGCCTTGGATTCGAACTCGCGACCTATGACTTGGCAGTCCGACGGACACACCACTAGGCTATCACTGTACTTGTCACTAGGCTATACTATACTTGACTGCTGAAATTGTTGTAGGTAGTAAGTAAGTATGATAATTTCTGAATCACGGCCTGCAAATCTATACATAATAAATCATCATCATCATCATCATTTCAGCCATAGGACGTCCACTGCTGAACATAATAAATAAAAATATTATAAATTAAAGTCACTTTTCGTGTTTGTCTGTATGTCCGCGTTGTTCTTCTAAACCACGCAACATATTTTGATGAGGTTTTCACCATCGTTTAGAGAATTTATTCCGGAAGGTTTATGTGTATAATACGTTAGTATTAAAGTTACGTTTACCTAAGAAATCTCGATGTTTTGTCAAGTCGTAAAACCGTGCGAAGCAGGAGCGGGTCGCTAGCTAAGTATAATAAGATAAATATTGATCGAAGTACTTATCAACTTAATTGGCAGACCAATCTGCCAATTAAGTTGATAAGTACTTATGTTACTTGAAGTGTTTCTCTGTCCTTGACAACATTTAGGTTATTCTTTCTTGCCTAATTATAATTTCGCTGAAATTTGTCTGGCTTGGTTTCGTGTCGGGTATCAGATATGAAACAGTATGGTCGTTTCAAGGTGGTTGGCTGGTAATGGCGGCTAACTGGCGTGGCGTGTCGATAATCTAAGCGGTCATCGCTGATCAGACGATCACGGTCTCCATTAAAATGATGTTGAAGGAGGTACTTAATAGAAAGAATAAATGGACTGACTCATGACAAACTTTGATGGGTATCTATCTGTTGTATACTCAGGGCCTGTATGCTCACTAGATTAATTTACCCAGTTTTTACTGCAATTTTACTACCAACTGGACTCAGTGATTAATATGGATGGATAAGGAAATGATTTTTTTTCCCAAAAACCAGTAGAGAAAAACACTGACGTAAGAAGCTATTTAGGTACTAAACTAAGTTAACAGGAAGATGCAATCATTGGAATTGATTGGATGGATGCATTTCCTTTGACGATTGCGATTAGTAATTTGAGCTCCGATCGCGAGCTCTGATGTAGCCATTAGTGAATTGTTGCTAAATAAATTAGCACAAGTAGAACAACAGTTTAGCCTGTACGAAGCGTGTGGAGAATTGTTCCAATTATAGCTGGTTGACTTGCTTAACCGGGAAACAGCGCTGAATTAACGACGACATGCTACCAAGTGGCGGGTACCTACTCACCCTCAGTCGCAGGAAGTATGGCAATTATGAGCTAAAACTGTAACAAAGGGAGGTATTACCCATAGAGACCATCCTCACCCATAAAGGTAGAGTCTGTCATGAGATCCGTAACAGTTCTGTCATCAGTGTATGACAAGTTACAGAATACGGCTGGATATAAGTGAGTAATCGAGAGAAACTGTGGTAAGAAAGTAAGCATAAGATTCATGAAAGGGATCTAATACTCAGTACCCTGTTGGTTATTAAAAATCCATTTGAGTAGTTTTACTAAGTCACTTTAATCACTATGATCAATTCTCATATTTTTGTAAATCCTGTTCAGTAATTGAACCTTTTAGGCTGTAGATACCAATTTGGGTAAGTAGGGACTTATATTTGACCAAACATGGGACATTAAGGGTCCATGCGACTTTCCTACAGTTTAAACGCCAATCATTTAAAAAGGTGTACTTACCTGTAGGTAATGTGATGTACAAGTAAGTACCTAGTTAACTTGTATAGTGTTCCCGGCGCTTGTTTTGGTTCTAACAAGAATCTAGTAGGATACATATTGGCCAGGTATCAACTAAGTCTCTCAATGGTTATGACAATACATTGATAATTGATTTCTGAATGAAAAATATGTAGATCATGTATCACAAGTTTCGCAGCTGTTCAAGTAACATAGACCTCTGAATTTTAGGGTTGTATTTATGTATTTTAAGCAATGATTGTGGAAAATATAATGAAAGTGAATCTGATTCTATGTAATACTTAGTTATTTCAATAAATAATAACGAATAAATATTTATAGACATTTCTATTAAATACTTACACGGCTGAGCCGGCGACGCAAAACAGAAAATCCGTCCCCTTTTATTATCCTTTATAGCACAAAAAACGTATTGATTTCCAACATGCACTGACATAAACTCACTCAATAATATATTCCAGTGGTTTTAATCCAAAACCAAGTTAATTATTATTCACGATTCCCGAGACGCGGCTGCGATAACTGTCGTGTGGAAATAGGTAAACAAAAGGTTCGCAGCGGACTGACACGCATGCGCGCCGGCTCGCGCCCGCCCGGACATTGGCGCCAAGCGCCGCGCGCCGAGGGTCGCGCGGGAACGGGACAAATTACAGCCGACACTTTTGTTTCAACGAAATTTTATTTTAAAATAATCAGATCAACAAAAATCATAATGTTATACACAAAATAATGACATCAGGTTCACAAATAATTATAGTTTTCAACAAAATCAACATCAATAGCTAAAAGTAAACTCACTTTATGTAGGTTGTGTTAGTTTAATTACAACAAGAGCAAGGTACAATTAAGATAATAATTATTAATATTAAGAATACATAAAATATTAATAATTATAAATGAAGGAAAGGCCTGAAGGCAAGGTATTTGTATTTTGTTTACTTTTGTAATCTCTAAAGTAATTTTTAATTTGATCAATAAACATTCAGACTTATATAGTTATACATATAACATGCCTTTTAATAAAAAAATATCTTATCCTATTGCTGAAATTTTAATTGATGTAAAATGAACAGTCTTCAATTTTATTGCTCTCTATAATGTTCGCCTACAGATTAGTACATACTACAAATTATGGCCAATAAAAGTGCACCAACAGGTCCTTACGTCCTTACTTACGTTACATCCGTGGAGGATCAACACATAGAATTTTCTTTTTTTAAGCGAATAATAAGTTCTACAATTTATAATTAAGTATTTTATTTTAAATGGTTCAAGGGTTTCTTTGGATCCGCCACTGACATTACGAGTACTATGATACTTAACAATAAGGAGTACCTACAATGTCCAATTTAGGTGAAATATTACTATTAGTATGTTGTCGTGTTTTTGCAACTGATTTGTAGTCGTGTATTACTTTATGTATATTTTAGGAACCTGTAAGTTACTTTTTATTTGATGATTTAAAAATGTCGTTCGCTCCAAGCCTATCGACCAGCACGTTTTTGCTTTCTAACAATGATAATAATAATCTGAGCAAAAATTGGACAATGTATTACATCTAAATACTATGAGAGCCACATCAGAATTATAGATAGTTCAATCTTATATTCAGTTTTAAAGAGTTAGGCCTTATAAGTATCTTTATAAGAATTATAAAACCACAAGAAAGGGTATCTCCCCGAACACGTTTATAATAGCCAACTATGCTGCCGATAAACCTAGTATTTCTTGTCTTGGCTCTCAGTAAAGTTAAGACCTAAACGCACGGCGTTTTTTAACGCAAGCGACGTCGACGCAAGTTAAGGCTCCCGCAGACAGGCGCGACGCGACTCTGGTGGAACATTTTTTATGAAAACGCAAATTGTTCTACCGGTGTCGCGTCGCGACTGTCTGCGGGAGCCTTTACACGAAACACGTGTGTGCAAAGGCCCTAAAATTTAAAATTACAAGTTCGAATCGTACCAGCACATAACTAGGAATTATCGGAACCAGAACACTTGACAGTCTGTCTGTCGTACCGACAAACTAGCCCGAGGCCGGACAGATGAACAGGGCCTCAAGTCTGCTATTACAATAGTGTCAGAATGGTCTATCATTGATTTCATAATTTTATTGTTGATTTTGACAAGTTTGGTAATCTACTTACGTATTGACGTCATTATGACTTTCCAATGGTCAGCCACTGACACTCCATTGAAATAAATGGCATCTATTGGTAATCTCGTACATAAAGAAAAACGAATGCCCGACTTATGCGGTAATCTGCTAAATTTTTTTACAGTTCCTTTGATCAGTCATTGTGCAGTCATTTCTTTTAATTCGTTACGAGTATCGTGTTTGTGGAATACAATGATCAACCAATGATCGACCATTATGAATTTAGCAGATTACGAACTTTTAGCAAAATGACAATGGGATCGTGTCGTGTTGGAATGACGAATTTATAAAAATAGCAGACTTGGGCCCCAGATCAAATGATGACAATGTTCAAATTCTTTAAAATTATAGTTAGAAATCGAATTAGAATTTGAATAAACCACAGAGCATGGAGACACCCCGGGGTCCGCAAGTAGAGGAGGCACTGTCAACTCGGTCACTGTCACTTCGGCACTAATGACGTCCAGAAGCTGACGGCTATGCAGGCGGCCCGGGACAGAAGTTGTGCGCTCAACTTACTTTCGGCGCCACGAATGTAATTAGTACCTACTGCTGCCTCTACATAGTAGACGGCGATTCCTATTTTTGATTTATTCCAATGATTTTATTTTTTAACGTTATTATCATTTGGTTCTGTGATCCCTCGACCACATTGATAGGTATTACAATCCCAGGAAAAACCAAAATGAAACCAATTTGGTCATGTTGGAAACCACACGTTATTAGCATAATCAGGGTAACGGATAGTTCAGCAAGTTGACTAACAATTTAAATTGTCCGTATATTGAAATCAAAACTGTCATTCTTTATCAGCCGTATGAAATGGCTATAACACGGCATATTTGCGTCGTGTGTCAATCTGCTAAACAATACATTCCCCTGACTGTACTTACTTCTATAAAGTTCCGTTATCTGCAGCTACGTTCCGAACACTAATCCAAATTACATCTAAATCAGTCTGACAGCACATCATCGAATGGTGAGTTATGTTTGCAATTCGACGGACACTCTCGGCTCGCTGTGCGTTTAACAACTTCTGCTGGACGTTTGAACAAGGATCGCTCGAGTAGCATGCCGCCTGTCCAGCAGATGGATATGTAGTTACAGATTACAAACATTGTAGTAATTCCATCATTAAAACTACATAACAATATGTATGACGCTTTTTTAGAATGTAAAGACGTTATTAAATATAGTAGGGTTTGTGTGTCAACGTTGCTTAAAGTTAAGTAATGATTAACGTCTGCTTAACCATGAATTTTTTGACGTTAAGAAGTTGTTAGTACGAATGACGGCCACATTCTCAAACGCAACTCAAACATAAGTGCCGCCACTAGCTTCAATGTGTGTTGTGGCTACAGGGACACTTTTAAGAACGTCTTTAATTTTAGTGTAGTTTTAGAATTCGTGTGTGAGCCAAGAATGTCAGTCGGACGCGGTTCGATAACCCAGCCGTAGCGGGAATTATCTAACTTACATCCTAAGCACTTATATAATAATTAAATCTATTAATAACACCTCTCACTATTCTGTGGTTCTGGTTACACTTCTAAGACAGTTAATTTATTGTGTGCATACGATTGGTTATACATCTTCAACTTTTTATTAGAGGCTTTGTGGACACCATTATAATGCCAATACCACATCGGTATAAACAGATTTCCAAAGAAAAGTATGCGCTTTGGGAATCTTCGTGTTTCCGAATTGTCACGGACACTGCGCCACTGAGTAACCCCACAGAGGCAATGCTTCTAAGTTTAGTACTACCGCGGTTTCTAGTAGTGCACCATCATTGCGCGTTTATATGAAGTTTCCTCTGTCGGATTGCCTACTCCGGTCTCGAACGTCATTTGCCACTCAAAAGTTTTGAAAAGTTTATTGGAATTGGATAGAGTTGTTAATCTATAATTTTGTAAACATGGTTATAAAAATAGGCGAAGTACTTCCATGATTGTAACAGCTCTATATAAGATTATCATCATCGAGCGTTCGTATTTTCGAAGATAGACACTGATTCCCGAAGCGTATACTTTTCTTTGAACGCTGTACTGTAAATTGGTTTGAATTTTTGGCGCCAATCGCAATTGAACAGCTAACGTCAAAGTGATCACCACATTCAATGACCAGGCTTTCAGAAGCCAGAGGAGAAGTTCCATTGAGACGTTACAGCATAAAGAGGAATCGTAATTCCCAACTTTGAAGTTGGTTTGTATAGGCTACAAGCAATGCTACAATTATGAAAAGTTTCTTCTATACTCGTAACACTGGTTATTATTTTGTGACTGTAGAAATGTAGATAAAAGTGCATATTGTTACTCTAATACGTTTGTTTTGTGAACACTTCATGTTGCTTGCTAAAGTTAATAAACAACTTGGAAGCCTCTAACGGTGAACTACTTCAGATTCAATCTTTAATATTTTAAACCGAATAGTGAAAACCTGCACTAATATTACTTAAAAATTACTTAATCTATTGTACTTCGGTCAAAAAAATACACATCGAGATTAGTTATGCATCGCTCTAGATAGACACTGGCACACAGGAATGAATGACAAACAAATCATCGCCCATTGCAGTGTCGTGCACACTACAAAGAACTGTTCGTATAACTCGATGTGCCATATTTACGGTCGCGTACTGTTCGTAATATATTTGGTTTAAACGAAAAGAAATAACACGAAGGACAGAGAAGCCATTTGTTTCACAAATCACTTGCTAGTCTTGCTACCAATTACTAATATTTACTAAGCTTCATGAATCTATCCTAAGATATAATTATCAGACTTCAATAAGTCTCACGACAATGTGTTTATTACTGGGGTTCCATTATGTACTGACATTATTATTTTATAACAGTTTTTATTATTCGAATTACAAACTTCAAAACGAGTTTATATCGACATACTTTATAAACACAATAACCAAAATTTAAAAATATAATCATATTGTGTGTGTGTTATAGCAACCTTTTGTACAGCCTATATAAATAAATACATACATAAACTCACGCCTTCTTCCCGTGGGGGTAGGCAGAAACTACAGAACGCCACCTGCTACGATCCTTACATACTTATTTTGCCTAATTTACGTTCATACATTTGGTCATACACGCACGCCGGCTGCGATAAATAAATGTACCCGTACATAACCGTAAGACGTCCTCATAACATAAGGTTCAGTTGAACACCAGCGTCAGACACTAGTTGTCTGACATTTATGCTGAAGCCTATTTGGCGCAACCGTGAGGCACACAATACTATTTTAAGTTATTATTTCTATTTTTTTTTTGTTTTTGTGTGAATATTGTGTGTCTTAAGCTGAGTCAAATGAATTTATTTCCTTTTTTTTTTTCTATATTGTAATATTTCTCACTAAACGTACAGTTGACCACACGTCCATCGTAACACTGACAACGCCTTAAATGTGTAGCGGTAAGGGTGGTTATCACATTTATTGACGTGCGGTTGATCGTACGTTCGACTTACGAAAACCTTAATCACAATAAAGGCCTATTCAGATATAAGCGACATCGCTGTCGCGCTCAGCAGCGATACTGGTCCAAAGTGAATAACCAGAAGGCGGACTAGTGACACTACTGAGCGCGACGACGATATCGCCTATATCTGAATAGCCCTTAAAGCTGAGATCTATAAACGTTACTTTGCACGTACTT
The DNA here is from genome assembly GCA_963853775.1 of Xanthia togata. Taxonomy (NCBI): domain Eukaryota; kingdom Metazoa; phylum Arthropoda; class Insecta; order Lepidoptera; family Noctuidae; genus Xanthia; species Xanthia togata. Next base: position 30,644,292 of record OY970791.1, on the reverse strand, counting down.
TGGCTAAGCGTTCTGTCGCTCAACTGTCAAACCACAAGTGCAAGATAGAGGCTCTATCTTGCACTTGTGGTTTGACAGTTCATGAGTTCAGTTAAAGCACGTACTAAGTAATTTTTAGAACGAACTTTAGAACCATGTCATATTATACAAGATACGAGTTTAATGTGACCAAGTCCAAAAATGATCAACGTTTTCGTAAGGCGACCATACACATCAGATAGTTGTTTACTCCTCTAGCATGGAGTCGTTGCGCGTGGTGTCGACGCACTCGTAGCCGTACTTGATGATGAAGTGGAACCGCGGGTCGGAGACCAGCTCGGCCAGCTCCGGGGCCGTCAGGATGTCCTCGACGGGAGGCAGCAGGAGCTCCAGGTCGCCGCCTGATGGGAACACGAACAATGCTAACACTTGATAGAATAGAACCGAGACTGTCAATGGCACATTTTTAATTCGGTCTGACATATTATAAATAAAATGGCTGAATTTAATTCTGCGGTATTGTTATTAGCACGTAATATTGTATAATGCTGAGTCGGTAAAGCAGATTCTATCGTGCAATACGCTAACAACATTAGCCCATAAGGCAATATATATTAAAAAAAACTCAAGATGCACAGTCTCGAACACTCAAAATTGTCTCCGTCCTATACGTAAGTAGTTATAGTCATTATATAAACATACTTTTTTGTAAATTGAACCTTACGCGCATGGTTTAAAGTTGTTTTTACAAAGCAATATTTATAAAGCAATAAAAATGTATAACCGGAATTTCCCAGCAGAACAAGGCATGAAGTATAGTCGAATATATTTTTATACTTTTAGTTTTTTATACACTGACTTAGTATTTTAAGAGTTTTTAAAATTTATATACGTGTGTTCCAAACACATATTTATACTTTTATATTAATAGGTATTGTTGGTATCGAAACTACTTAACTAATTAGGTTATTCCACAGGACGCCGATCACGTACGAAATATGTGATCAACTTTCATATAGTTTCAATTCACGTTTTGGGTCTCATTTACCTGGTCTCAAGGAACTTTCTCCTCTTTCTTATTTCCTTTTGGAGTCTCCCATTTTTCTTAATGGAGTGCCAGAAGCCGTTTCTACCCGTAAACAGCTTCACCTCGATGCTCGGGAATGTCTCAAGGATCTCTTCTCGCACGTTGCCATTTTGTTGTTGCGTATGTGTTTTGCCTTATCCAAGATTACATGTCTCTTGCAGACCGCTCCCACCTGGCTTTGCCCTGAGGAGGTAGGAGGCTTCGTTTGAGTCGATCCTGGATGTGTCTTTTAATGATGCGCGGTGCAGGCGGGCGGGCCCCGCAGCCGGCGCGCGGCGCGGGGGCGGCGTGCGCACGCGCCGCGGCTGATATTCCACATTCCAATAGTGATGGGGCACACATACCATTTATGTTGGGTGCCGGGTCAGCTGGGTCTGTCCTCGACATGGGTGCAGCAAGCCCCGACGCAATGCATGTTCGCGCACTTGGGATGACGTCGCGTCTAAGCTGATCTAGGTGGGTCGGGTGCTGATGTCGGTGGGTTCCTCGGGGGCTGTTCTAACCAGACTCGGGGTTGTGTCGCAACCAGAGTCGGGGGCGTGGTTGCACGCGCTTCCTTCGCCTCATCCGGGCACGTCGCTCGGTGATGGCCCTCCGCGTGGGCCGTGAGATGTGCGAGCCCCACAGACGCACTTGCGGCTCTATGGTGGAGGCCGATGGCCATCACGCTTTGAATTGTCGTCGTTGCTCGGGGAGGCTCCCGCGTCACCACGCGCTCAATGATATTGTGAGGAGGGCATTCGTGTCGGCAGATGTGTCCTGCGGACTGGAGCCGGGGTCTATGCCGGCCTGCCGCAAGCGGCGGATGGGCCCCTGGAGCCTCGGCGGAGCGGCCAGTGCCTCACCGAGCCGCACGTGCCACCGTCGCCGGCCGCTGAAGCCGCTGCTGTAAGAAAGAGCGTGGAGTACGCTCCGTTGGCGGACCGTTACCTTTTTGTGCCCATTGCCGTTGAGTTCATGGGGTGTTGGGGCACTGAGGCCATGGAACCTCATTAATGTTATAGGGCATAGGCTCCGCATATTTAGACATAAAAAAAAAACAAATAAATAAATTCTTTAACTTACCGAAAGTACGATATCCCATCCTTTTTTAACGTTTTTGACGTAATATTTTTACAATTTTTCAAACAACTCTTCGGCATTTTTAACGTGTGGGCAATGACGCGTGCGACGCGATACTATTTGAAATGAGCGCACCATTTTACGGACGTTTTTGAGACGCTGAGTGTGTATCTTGGATTTTTTAAAATATATCAATGGTGATGAACATATTTTGGCTGAGACTGCACGATTTTGCTCAGTATGGAAGGCAATAACCAGGTTTGATGGCGCAACTTGGTAAATGTCTTTGAGAAGTAGTCAGTAGGTAGCTGCGAGACGCTGAGATGGTGATTGACCACTAGTTTCCTTTCTGGTTAGTGAACAGCACCGGGGTTAGTGCGGCTCACTAACCAGAAAAGAAACTAGCGGTCGGTTAGTGCTGTCCTTAGCGAGTCCTCACCCATGACGTGCACGAGGTCGATAAGCCTGAAGAACATCTTGTCGCGCAGCTCATCGCGCAGCCCGTCGCGCCGCTCCTGCGCAGGCGCACGCGCGGGCCAGGCGTCGCGCAGGATGCTGGCGCACCACACCTGCGCGGGAGTCACTATTTATCAGGTTTTAAGCTTTACGTGTTGCTGTTGTTGTTAAATCACCGCTGACAGACAATCTATAAGTAACAGGTCCTTACCAAAAGTTACAGCCGATCTACTTATTGAAAATATTAAATTCTTTCACTGACAGACAAGCCGAGTGAGCACAAAGGAAGGATTTAAGAAATATCATCCATCATCATAAAGGGGTTCAATAGGGGTGAACGTTTTGTATGGAAGTTTGTTATTTTTGCCAATTCCGGGCACAGCTTGTTTCAGTATAAAACTAGAGCGATCATATTCCATCAACGACTTGCTCTAAAATATGAGTGAACAGATAATTACCCTGAGGCGCAGATCGTCTCGTCTCTCCATGTCCTGTATGAAGTCGGTGAGGTCGAGCGCCTTCTTGTAGTCGTACTCCGTCAGCGCACTGCTCTCCGACTCGATGTACATCTGTGAGAACAACATTAGTATACCCTCTCGGCTACCAAAGCGAAATAAAAAAATTATATTGGTGTAAGTGAATGCCGAGTTAGCGCCGTAGTTGAGCTGAGTTAGCGGTATATTTTTGAGTGAAATTACAGACGGTAAAAATATACAGGATACAGAAAAAAAAAAGGTGTGCGGTCAGGGACCGTTAGGAACGAAGTTCCTTTTCACGTATGATTGAAATTTCAAAGAAAATGTAAAGCCGCCAGCAGGATGTACATTTTGACCTCGATATCAACTTTAGCTCCCTTTAAAACTTTTTGATGGTCCAACCCGCATCAAAATTCGTTGTGTACTTTATAAGAACAACACGGTCACACAAATAGACGTGAAAATCGACTTTGTTTTATAATATTTAGATATTTTTTTGAGCACGGGCAGTCGTCGGCACAGATCGTTTTGTTTACATAACATTTTTGGAATACAAATAAATGTAATACTAATATTCAAAATCGCTTCATGCCTGAGATTTAATTCAGCGGAACTAAATTACGGAATATTTCATAGACATATCTGCAGACTCATCTTGTGACATCATTAGACAACGCAATACTTCGTGCGGCCAAGTGAGCGTCATTTATTTTTACCCGCGTCGCCCTCCACCCGCTGGGAGCGCGGGACTGTCACCGACGAAACTGTCGGACGGACCGAACTTTCTTTCTTCTTTTTTTTTTTTAAAAACGTTGCCCCACACTAGGAATTTCTCCTGTATTGTGGGTGCGTTTACAAACATTTAAACTCACATACACAAACAGCCAGACCCGGAACAAGTAATTGTAGGTCATACAAATATATGTTCTGTGTGGGAATCGAACCCGCGACACGCAGCGCTGCAGTCAATCGCTTAAACACTGCGCCAACCGTGAAAAGCCTTGCGTCAAACTCAGTCCGCAAAAGGCTAGGCAGACGAAGACGTCCGTACCTGCACGAGCTGCTCGGGCGGCAGCACGCGGCTGTCGCCGGCGTCCAGCCCGTGGCGCAGGCGCAGCGCGCGCGGCAGGGCGGCGTGCTGCTCCGCCAGCGCCAGGCGCGCCTCCGCGCGGGCCCACGCGCCCGGCCCGCCCGGCGCGCCTGGCCCGCCCGGCCCGCCAGCCGCCGCCAGGCACAGCTTGGCGAGGGACGCGCAGGTCTAAGGGTTATGTAATTACTTCGGTAAATAAAATATTCTTGTGATTTATTTACAGAACGTGACCGAATGTTATGTGAAATATCATTTGAAATGTATTCAAAAAAACAAGATAGCACGATGTTAGTTCCAAAGTTAAATAATTTATTTCAATTAGGCACCTAAAAGGCACTTTTGAACGTCAAAATTTACAAAAAACGGAACTGATTCCGATTTAGGACACACGCCAAAATAGCCTCGTAGCACTACATGCAGAGTGGATTTTTGAGTAAGGGTACTTTAACCGTTGTAGTGATAGGCAAATGGTTTGAGAAGGATGTTTTCAACGTTTCGAGAAATTTTGTTCGGCAACAGGATCGCGGATTTTTTTTTTAAAACTTAACAGATAAAAAAAAATTGGTCAGTCCGCTCCGCTCCGTACTAAGGTACAGCTTGCTGTACAATCATCGCGGAGTGGGCGCGGCGTCGGGAGTGCACTATCTGTAGTCGAGGAAAGCGCTGCGCCGCGCGCCGCTTGTTACGCGTAATTTAGAATCTGTGATATATTTTAAAGTATTTAAATATATTTTAAAGGATTGAGGTGATTTATTTTTTTAATGATATGGTGTCAAAGCATATTTTAATCTAACTTAAATGGCCTGCAGCCAGGCGCGCGCCCACGTATAGTTACCGTGAGCCTGTCGACGGAGTCCCGCTCGTCGTCGGCCAGGCGCAGCAGCGCGTCGGCGGCGCGCGCGGCGTGCTGCGCGCCCAGCTCGTGCAGCGCCAGCAGCGCGGCGCGCGCGGGCGCGGCCTGCAGCCAGGCGCGCGCCCACGTATAGTTACCGTGAGCCTGTCGACGGAGTCCCGCTCGTCGTCGGCCAGGCGCAGCAGCGCGTCGGCGGCGCGCGCGGCGTGCTGCGCGCCCAGCTCGTGCAGCGCCAGCAGCGCGGCGCGCGCGGGCGCGGCCTGCAGCCAGGCGCGCGCCCACGTATAGTTACCGTGAGCCTGTCGACGGAGTCCCGCTCGTCGTCGGCCAGGCGCAGCAGCGCGTCGGCGGCGCGCGCGGCGTGCTGCGCGCCCAGCTCGTGCAGCGCCAGCAGCGCGGCGCGCGCGGGCGCGGCCTGCAGCCAGGCGCGCGCCCACGTATAGTTACCGTGAGCCTGTCGACGGAGTCCCGCTCGTCGTCGGCCAGGCGCAGCAGCGCGTCGGCGGCGCGCGCGGCGTGCTGCGCGCCCAGCTCGTGCAGCGCCAGCAGCGCGGCGCGCGCGGGCGCGGCCTGCAGCCAGGCGCGCGCCCACGTATAGTTACCGTGAGCCTGTCGACGGAGTCCCGCTCGTCGTCGGCCAGGCGCAGCAGCGCGTCGGCGGCGCGCGCGGCGTGCTGCGCGCCCAGCTCGTGCAGCGCCAGCAGCGCGGCGCGCGCGGGCGCGGCCTGCAGCCAGGCGCGCGCCCACGTATAGTTACCGTGAGCCTGTCGACGGAGTCCCGCTCGTCGTCGGCCAGGCGCAGCAGCGCGTCGGCGGCGCGCGCGGCGTGCTGCGCGCCCAGCTCGTGCAGCGCCAGCAGCGCGGCGCGCGCGGGCGCGGCCTGCAGCCAGGCGCGCGCCCACGTATAGTTACCGTGAGCCTGTCGACGGAGTCCCGCTCGTCGTCGGCCAGGCGCAGCAGCGCGTCGGCGGCGCGCGCGGCGTGCTGCGCGCCCAGCTCGTGCAGCGCCAGCAGCGCGGCGCGCGCGGGCGCGGCCTGCAGCCAGGCGCGCGCCCACGTATAGTTACCGTGAGCCTGTCGACGGAGTCCCGCTCGTCGTCGGCCAGGCGCAGCAGCGCGTCGGCGGCGCGCGCGGCGTGCTGCGCGCCCAGCTCGTGCAGCGCCAGCAGCGCGGCGCGCGCGGGCGCGGCCTGCAGCCAGGCGCGCAGGGCGCTCGAGTGGCGCGCCCCCACGCGCCGCAGCAGCGCGGGCGCACCTCCCCGCTGCGCCAGGCGCGCGAACGTCAGCGCCGCCATGCCCTGCGACGGACGACATTGTAATTATATTCAAAAACAAGATGGCGGCATTCGTTTCGATTTTTGCCCGCGCCAAAATATTATTTTACAGCTGATCACAAGTTGTAGCATCTGATATTATAATCTTTTTCTATTTTTAGTATTATAATTGTTGTTTCGTTAACTAATCACGTTATCCGTTAGACCTAAAATACAAATATTATATAAGGAATAATATACAAATATTTGTGCGATTTCGATTGAGATAAATTTTAGATTTTATGAATTTTGGCTGATTTTATGAATTCGTGGCTCACAAATGAGATTAAAACGCTTATGCAGAAAAAAGTTACGGCAAAGTCTAAATTTAAGCGTAGGGCTAATGACGCTAACAGGGAAAGATACTTCTCTATACGTAATCACTGTAATAAGGTGTGTAGGAATGCTAATCGTCACCACATTCATACTTCTGTCCAAAATGGGGACGCATCCAAAGTTTGGAAATTTCTTAGATCATTGGGGGTCGGTAAAACACGTCAAGACACAATTCCAAAAGACATAGACATTGATGCAATGAATACTCATTTTACTGCCTCGTCCAATTTTAATAGGACAATAAAATTAAATACACTGAATTATCTTTCTTCACTTCCGACACCCAGTTATTCTCCATTTGTTTTTAGTCAGTTCTCCGCATGTGATGTTAAGAAGAGCATACTATCGATTACTTCCAATGCAGTAGGAAGTGACTGTATCAGCCGTAATATGTTAGTACCTGTGCTGGATTTCATCCTTCCCGTCATTTGTCATATCCTCAATTTTTCTGCATCTAGTGGTGTCTTTCCATCCTCATGGAAAGATGCTCAAATAATTCCTTTACCTAAAAAGTCTAATCCCTCATCCTTTTCTGAATACCGTCCAATATCCGTCCTACCATTACTATCCAAAGTCCTTGAACGGTTAATTCACAACCAAATAAGTACTTTCCTTTCTAAAAATAATCTCCTCAACCCCTTCCAGTCTGGCTTCCGTCCTGGTCATAGCACCACCACAGCGCTTCTGAACATTACGGATGATATAAGGTCAGCCATGGAAAACGGAAATCTAACGGTCTTAGCTTTGCTAGATTTCAGTAATGCTTTTAATACCGTTGATTTTGATATTTTGCTCGGCATTTTATGCTCTCATAACATATCTCCATCGGTAATTGACTGGTTTCGTACTTACCTGTTCGGCCGCCGGCAACGTATTTGCATTGGAGAGACCTTGTCTTCCTGGAGTAATACTTCTGCCGGTGTACCTCAGGGTGGCGTTCTATCTCCATTACTTTTCGCAGTTTTTATTAACTCAATCTCCGACGAACTAACTTCTTTCTACCATCTATATGCAGATGATTTACAAATTTACTCGCGAGCTCCTCTTGGAAGTCTATCCGAGGCTATCACAACGATTAATCGTGATCTGGCCCGTATATGCGATTGGAGTAAGCGATATGGACTTATGGTCAACCCCATAAAGACGCAGGTTTTGGTAGTAGGCAGTTCTAGGACGGTCTCAAGGATCGACTGGACGACTCTTCCCCAAGTTTCTTTTGACGATTCAGTTGTTCCCTTCAGTGAGAAAGTTAAAAACTTGGGGATCTTCATCGATAAAAACTTTTCTTGGACTACCCAGCTACAGGAAGTTAGCCGCAAACTATTTGCATCCGCTGCATCTTTGAGGAGATTACGTAATTTTCTACCGACTGCCACCAAGATTGCGCTTGCACAATCGCTACTTCTTCCCATTCTTGACTATGCTGATGCCAGCTATCTTGACCTTACCCAAGACCAACTCGATAAACTTGAGCGGCTTCAAAATGTTTGTATAAGGTTCATATTCGGTTTGCGCAAATATAACCATGTTTCCGAATTTCGTGTGAAGCTCAAGTGGTTACCAATTCGCCTTCGCCGGAATGTTCATATTCTTTCCCTTTTGTATAATGTGCTTTTTTCCCCTTCCACCCCTCTCTATCTCAAGAAACGTTTCCAGTTTCTTTGCAACTCCCACACGAAATTTTTAAGGTCATCGGATAATTTGAAGCTTAAAATGCCTATGCATTCCACAACTTTCCTCGACAAGTCTTTTACTGTCCAGGCCGCTCGTTTGTGGAATGCATTGCCAGTTCAAATTAAACGCGCGCAATCGCTACCAATATTTAAGAGACTCGTGAAGGAACATTACTTGTCGTTGTGATCTTGTTCTCGTAACTGTAATTATCTATAGTCTTCATTTATTTTCGTTGTTTATATATTTAGTAAGTATGTATGTATTTATGTATCTATTATTTAGGATATGTATTTATCTGTGTATCTATTCTAGTATATTGTATACTTTTTATTTGCACCAACGACAGCCCCATTTTATGTCCAGGCAAATCTCTGTCCATTCCAAGGTTGCCTGGAAGAGATCGCGGAAAGCGATAAGGCCGCCCATTGTATATTTTGTAGTTTTAATTTTTTTCTTTTTGTTATGTGTTTTTGTGGTGTACAATAAAGTATATATAAATAAATAAATAAATACATTTTGTTACTTGTTAAGATTTAGTTATTTTTAACTGTTTTTTTTTTAATTGTATAATTATAAGAATGATTCTAAAATATACACCATATTATTGCTAGCTAATTCAGCTATATTGATACCTATGTTGATTACGTGAGACATGATGATGACATGTCGATAATATTTTTTTTGATATTGTACTTTACAAAGTTTATGTGAAATGCCTTCCTGCAAAAAGACCAAGTTAACTTTAAGTTTTGATTAAAATCCTAATTCCTAGTCCTACGTCTTTATAGTTATATACAATGTGGAGCAGGACGATTGACATTCCTTAAAACCACATAAAGAGTGTCATGTTCTTTACCCGTATACAAAAAAACAATCAAATCCAATGAATACTTTAGCCACAGGAAATTATTTTTCATTTTCTTATTTTTCAACATGATGTAGATCTGAGTCCATAATAATAGGTAAACATTGTAAGGTCAAGAACCTGTGCAAAACGTACGATTCTATCCTCTACGTCTCAATAAGCTTGAGAGACAGAGAAAGGTGTCATACGATTCCACTCTGACGCGCCCCGCCCAGTCCCACAAAATAATACTACAATTAGAAAGAAAAAAAAATATTACTTACGCAAATTATGCATTAGTGTTGCATAGACAATTGCGAGTGTGTGTGAGCGGAATTTTTTCGGCTAAAAGTCTCGGGACTCGGTCACTATGCCAGTCAGTGCGGCGGCGCCCTTTGAGGAACGCACACGGCTACTTTTTTTATCACGAGACCAGCCGCGCGCGCATTGTCGTAATTTTGTGAAAAAAAATAGTTATTGGTGCCGATTCTCTTGTACACCGGACTAAACTAACTAAACTATCACTAAAATTCCTTACTTTTGGCTATGAGAATCTTAAACGCTATTCTGTAGTAAAATGTCTCTAAATTAAAAAATATATTTTGACACAACTAAATCGAATTTGACAATTGCGACTCCACGTGGTACATACTTTTTAGAGCCGGAGGCGCGCAGTGGGGGCAGCCTCGACGTGTTTTATATGGAATTTTTCACTTTTTGTATGGAAAAAAAAAAAAAAATTACCTACGTGTTGAGTATTAGGGGTATAAGGGTTTTATAAAGGGGGTCGAAATTTTCATTATTTTTGCGATAGGACACACCATTTTCGAGATATTAGCAAAAGAAAAGAAAAAAATCCAGTACAGTACTGTTTTTGCACCCGAAGTCGAGATGTTCGTGTGAATTTTAGTTCATGACAACTAATAATATTCCACACCATTTTCGGTGGCGATTAAAAATGGTCAGAATTAGTTAGAAAATTAAAATTTTAGGTGAAAAACGTCAAATTCAGAATAGCAAAATTGTCATTTTCACTAAATTAAAATCTCAGTACAATCTTAGTGCTGTCAAACTAAAATATAGTTAAGTTGTGCCACTTTAGTCTATTTCAGAATGGGAAATCATCGTTTGACAGGAGTAAACTAAATTTTGGAGATTTTTAGTCTAGTTTAGACGCATTTGTGACAAGAGAATCGGCACCATTATTTGTGATTAAAGACGATTTAGTGTGACTTATTGTTCAGTGTTAGTTTAATATTAGTTAGTTAGTTAGGTATCGATGTCGCTTGTGCATAATGAACAACGGTGGAAACCTTGAAAATTTAAAAATTTGACTATTGATGTAAATTCTGATTGTGATGTGATATTTTGTGATTAATTATTCAATCAGTGATCTTTTAATTAACAACGCGCAACTTAGTGAGTTTATGCCGCTAATTTGTTGTTCTCCGACTAAACTACCTACCCACGTCCACCTACGCCCCGCACCGCCGCGCAGGCGCCGCCCCCCGCCGCGACCCGCATCGGGCCGCGCAACAGGTTAGTGACTTTTCGTAGATAAAGCGTGTTTACTTTTTATGCAGTTGATTCTGCTATTTATTTTGTTTGAAAATTGCAATTTTTCAATTTTCCATTAACTACTAATCTTCGTCTTTTAAAATGTTTCTATGGACTAGTACTGTGCTCGTTTTAATTTAATGTCGTAAGTCCAGATCCACATTGTATATAAGAGAGCTAAAAAAGTATAAAAGTTATTTATAATAAATAAGATCTATAAAGACTGATTTGAAAATAAAAACACGTATTTTAATGGTTTTATTAATGTCCTAATTGAACTTGCATTCAATACCGGTATCAATATTGTGATCACGGTATTGATTCCAATACCGGTATTAATACCGGTATTGAAAAAATCCGGTATTTGAAAGCCCTACATGGCACATTTTAACTCAATGTATCGCCGTAAACTTTTGATAACGTAAAAAAAGAAAAAAAAATACGTGTACGTTTTTTTTTCATAATCTACATGACGGACACCTCCATACATTACATTAGTGCTGGGTCTATAAGTCAGTATAATAATGACAGTGACTAATTAACAACGAACTGCGCTACTATTTAATTCGCTTCTCATAAATCAATCGACGAGACAGTCAAAAAGTATTGCGCTACCCTTCCTGTCGTTAACATAGCAAAGCTTTGTTCACAGCAACGATCACAAGTCTTTCATTCCTCACCGCGTGCCCGACCGCTTGTTTCGTCTATCTCGCTTGCACATGTCACAGTGACATAATAAGTGCTAACACGCACAGCAAACATCACACAACGGCTTATGTATGTTTAAAAATCACCCTAATACAGTATTTTTGCTAAATATTTTACAACATAATTCTGTCTCTGCTCTCTTCAAAAGATTGACAGAAACACAGCGATGTTTTAAATACGTTTGGAGACACGTATTTGGGGATTTGTGGAGCAAACGGGATTAGGTCCCGAAATTGTTTGCTTACTTTTGCGTTTAACGCACTATGTCATATAAAAACGATTTAGTAGCTTAAAACAACAATGCAGTAATATACGCACCTCATTAGAATATTTGTCGATATACGAGAAAAGTCTGTCCATGTCGTTGTTCTTGACACACATCTCTATCAACAACTCAAAGTCTTTGAATTTCTCAGCAAGAGCTGCCGCACGCTCTGTTTGGCCTTCGTCGACTGGAATAAACAAAGTCACGTTAAAACATAATTTTAAGATACAGCATAAACCATTCCAAACTGTGTCAATTTTAAACTTGATTTAATGATACTACTCTGCTCGCGAAACACAAATAACGTGCCACGTATACAATCACTACAAAAAGGATTTTGAGGATTCACAAATGTTTGAAAAATCTTTCTCGACAAAATAGATAAATAACGCAAAAATATCAACATATTTTGGTTTCACTGCAGGCTATACACATAAGGCACGAGCATTGATCAACACGCTTGCTTAAGATTTGTATTAGGTATGAGTCCAGGTTTCCTCATGATGTTTTTTTTTATCACCAATGTAAGTAATGTCCAAAATAAACTTCTAAAGTACATTTGCGTGACATTTGATATCCATTCGGACGAAGCCGGGTAAAAGTTAGTATTTAATGAAAATCGGATTTCAACCCACAACCTCGTACTACATGTACGAGTACATGTGCCGCGAGGAATGTTTATTTTATTTTCAAAATGAAGGTATGTTACGCAATAAGGCTATTTTAATTGATTCGGTGTAAATCGAGTTCGAGGTATACTAACCGAAGGGCTGTATAGCCTCCCGTCGGATCCGTTCATACACATGCTGCGTGTGCGAGGAGCCGTTCAGATGCTCGGCGTCCGTCAGGATGAGGTCGGCCAGCGCCGCGGCCGCCTCGCACACCTGCGCGCGCAGCGTGGGCTCGGGGCACTGGCGGGCCTGCGCCACGGCGCGGCGCTGCAGCGAGCACAGCGCGGGCAGCAGCGCGCGCGGGCCCGGGGGCCCCGCCGGCCCCGCCGCGGGCCCCGCCGCGCCGCCCGCGCTCCACGCTGAGCGCGTCTTGTGCACCGCGCTCAGCACGTTCTGTCATGTACGACCTTCGGTTACTCTTCAATAAACCAACTTACTTTTGATGGGAAACGTCACTTGGAATAGTCATATATTTTCCTTCAATTGTATATATTTTTAATTTATAACATCCTGCGATCGGCTTGAGAAGCCCTTAGCAGATTTGCTGTAGGAGTTTACTGACAGGAGAGAACTGTTCCTCCAGTGAGCAAGCTGTCTCTTATTCAATTAGGATTAGTTAGTGAACAAAGTCCCGTATGTGTTGTCTTTTGAGTCTGTGATTTATTGGTTCACATAACGCTGTTGCTAGGGTGTTAGTATGAGCTATTATACGCGGTCTTTATGCTTTATATTTCGGGAAAGCTTCGTGTGCACCAAGACAACATTGTCTCCAAGAGTACATGCACCTAGCTTCCGCCAGATTATCAGCAGCAATTGCGTAAAAACACACCATATCCAACCACTCAACATTCGACTTCATTAGTTAAAATCATTTTCACAAAAAAGCGCGATGCGTACCAGTGACATAAGTACATCGGATGCATATGCGTCGCTCGCTCGAGAGATTTCGGTAGACTGGCTACCGCCCGGGCGGCTCGGGCGGCAGTCAATAAAAGAAATGGGCGGAGCGGTACTTCATACGATTGCATGTCATTGGCTAATGATATATTTGCATTTCGGCCCGCATTGGCCGGACATCCTTGTAGTTCACGTGGACTCCTCATAATTGTTTTGAATGCCATATCGCTACCGCGATGAGAACTTTGATGTTACGGATAATATTTGAACACGTTTGAGCAACATAAGACTAATTTCAAAGATTATTTGATGCTATAGAATGGTAGTAGACCATGGTCTGAACAACGTTTGTTCTAGCAAAACAATGATTCAAATGTCACCGTGTATGCTTTTGCTCTGTGTTCGACTTCCTCCTTAACTTTTTTCATTTCTGTGTACTCATGCAATTTACTGGTTCATGAATAGAGGTGCTTTAGTTATCATTTTCAGTGCTTTATTCTGGAACCGTTGTAAAATCTCCACATTAGTTTTTGCTGATCCCATAACTCGCCATATGTCCAAACCAAGCATCAAGTCATCCGGGGATAGTGTATAGATAACTCACCGTAAGAATATTGATGGTAGCAGCAGCATGGCTGGCCGCAGCGCGCGCGTCGTGCGCGGGCGCGGGCGCGCGCGCGAGCGCCCGCAGCACGCGGCGCACGCGCGACACGCGCCGGTAGCACACGTCGCCCGGGGAGAGTGCTCCCGATGCCAACGCTGCCTCCACTTCCGGCTCCTCTTCTACCTCCGGATTATCGCCGCACACCACCTGACACATTTATTAGTCGAGGACCTCCAACAAAAGATTGTCAAGTCCACTTCGTCAATTAAGTACAGAAGGCCTCAGCAAACTTTATTAGTACGTAAGAAAAAATTAAATAGACAAATGTGAAATACAAAGACGTGATCTATAAAAACATGACTACTTCTTTTTATTTAAAATCAGGCAAAGACTCACAGATGTAAACTGAAATATTAAATCGATTTTTCCAATACCATAGAAATAAATAAAATATAGAAAAAATTAAGCACATTTCTATACTAATAGTAATATTATTTAAGAGGTAAAATTTGTTTGTATGTAGGGCCCTCCCTACATACAAACAAATTTCTTTCTCCGGAACTACCAGTTGGATTAAACAAAATATTTTTGTATTAGACAGCCCAATTCTTGAGAAAGGTCATTTAACATCACGCTATGACCCTTATGTGTCATGTAAATATATCAATTTTGACTTGAATATAATTGATGATGCGAATTGCTCGAATCAGAGGGGGTTTGGCCAACCAGTTGGTCCTGGCTGATGGTACGACCAGCAGTGGACCTGGCGCACGGTGGATCGAAAATGGGCTGTAGAAGACATAGGATCTCGATTTCTTAAATGTTATTTTTTTTGCTGGAAATGACTTCTGCTGATCATTACTGTTCTATAAAATGTCATATGAAGTAAATGTGTGCACAAATGGAAGAGTTATAATTTTTATAAGAAAAAAATGTATGGAGCTAGTATGAAAAATCGAATTATCTCCTAAACGGCATGTTTAACCGTACCATCCTTGGAGGTGGTCATAGTGCTAATTATTTATAATTTTTTGGTTGCGGATTTGACGAAAAATTTCATGCCGTTTTTTTAAAAAAAATCGTCAAAATATTTTTATTTATTTTTACATGTAAAACGATCCCTTTTAGTGTCCAAGTTAAAAAGTTCGATATGTTATTAACCCAAATATTAAGAACACACAAAACAAGAAAAATTAAATAAAAAAATTGCTGTTTTTTGACACATTTTTATTAATTTAAATAAAAAAAGATTACCAAACTCTTATTTAAGTAACATATAAAGTTATATTATACACAAAATAATTTAATTGAAGGAATTAATACTAAGCATTTGTAAAATAAAGTAAAAAAATAAAAAAAAAGACAAAATATCATTAAATATTACAAAAAAAAACCCAAACAGACTCAAATACAAATTTACAAATGTATAATTTTTTTACAAATTTTCCTTATCACTCTCGTTGTCAGACTCCAATTCTGAGTCAGCATCCAGATTGGATATGTCCAAAAACTCGAACTCAGTTTCCTGAAATTGAATTAAGTCGAGAGTTTCAGCAAAAAAGCTCTGCTTTTTCTTGGCATCTAACTTAGGCCTTTGTGCACTTAGCAAAGGATCCGAAGAAACAACAAGCATATTTAAAATGTCTTGATTGGAATCCTGCCTGCTTCTTTTCCGCGAATGATGTTCTCGAAACCTCCTAAAATCTTTGTTTCGAGACTCTGAGGCTTCTTCCGAGAGAGTCCCAATCGGCACAATATTATTTTTCTCGATTATGTCAGCCCCATGGATTAATAATTTATGAACGGTTGACGACATGTAGTACCAGTCGTATAATAATACGTACTTTTCTGCTGTTTTGCGGGCATAATCTCTAAATTTTATTATATCGACCTGCTCTCCAGATGTAATTGCTTGTAAAATTACAGCAAATCTTTTGATGAGGTCTTCATCCAAACCGGTTATAGCTGCGGTTTTATTAGGAAACTCAAAGAATTTTCTTGCAGTATTCCCGTCATTGGTGGTTCCCGAGCCTTGTTTTACTATATCAATCAACAGATTGAGTTCATCTTTGAATTTATTTTGAATTATTTTCTTCCTTGTCTGTAGCATTTCTTTGTGCTCATCACTTCTCGCTGCCCACCGTTTGAAGTCGAGCCTGTATGCAATGTGTAACAGACATTCCATACAATTTATACGGGCGTGTAGGGATGACAAGCCTAATTCATAAAGGTCAGAACACACAATTTTTGATGTTACAGCATCTAAGCGGTTCATTTCTGTAGGCTTTGCTAAGCACAGGTAGCACGATGCATTTGATCTAGCTTCAGAAAGGTAAGTGCAAACTTTAGCGTCGATCATCGTCATCATTAGTTCATGAGTCACCCTATTATTATTATTGCACTCTGTGGGGATAAGGGCCTCAATTTCTTCATCCATTTGTTTTTTCAGCTCAAGGACAACTGCTTCACTCTCCTTTACAAAAGTAAACTGAACTGGACGACAATACAAAACTGAGCATGGTTTTGGGTTCGTCCATAAGATGTTGTCTCCATCTGTCAGTTTAAGTGGCACCAAGGAGGTCATAAAAATGCTCGAGTCATCTTCCTCACCCTCCATTTTCTGCTTGTATCGGCTTTGGTTAGAAGCACCATCAAATCCCCACTTGGATATCAGCTTCAACTGCTTGTTATGCTCTTCCTTAGAAAGGCTTTGAAGGATTCTTGTAACTGTGATATCAAGTAAAGCTTGAAGTGTAATCCTAGCCGATGAATCAGTAACTGTCACTGATTGCTTCGGAGGGTAGCAATCAAGCTTAGTTTGTTGCACTTTATAGTAAGATGGATAAATATCCTTAGCACCTTCCCGAATGGCAGCCTCTCGCAACGTAATATATTGCCACTTTGAGAGTTTTAGCGAAAGAAGCAATCCAAGCGCCTTTTCTGACGTAAATATGATTGTTTTCGCTGGTTTCTTAAGCGTTTCATTTAATTTAGCGGCTGCTTCAGGATTTTTCATCATGTATTCGATGACAGAGGCGATATCTCCATGCCCTTCTTCTTTTAAACGTGCTGCAGCTGCATATGCCAATTCACTGGAATCTTCGCCTGTGTGTTCATCAGATCTTCTCTTTTTTTGTTTACTTCCCAGATCTTCGAATGGTTTACGGGATCTTTTCGTCATTGTTCCAATGGACGTTGATGTCAACGGTTCTGGAGAGACTGAGGGCGCTCTTGGTATCTCATCAACACTTGGTTCTTGATTAACTAAAGTTTGCACAAAACTCGGCCAATCAATATTTGCTCCCAACCAATTCTCGTACTTTCTCCTGAAATTATCAAGGAATCGGTTGGATTTCTGCCACCTTTGTAAAGCGGCTCGCGTAAATCTCCGACAAAATTCTTTGAGAACAACACGATCTTCGTCAGACAGGCAATCGCCTATGCGGGATACAACTGCACTGAACAATACTTCATGATCAAATGAAGTACTCTCACTTCGTAGAAGAACAAACAAGTCTAAATTCGTGATTAAACTTTCCATTCTAAGATTTTATAGTCGCAGATTTAGTGTTAGCAGTTACACAGTTGTGAACAAACTAAATTATAAAACAAAACTTTAGCCCTTTTATTGCAAAACGCCAATAATTAGGTAACTACCCTCATTCGTTATCTTCTCATTAGCTAATGAAAATTTATAATTGTCACTAACTATTCTTAGAACTCATAGCACTGCTAATTAACAAATTAGCTTACTTATCAAGAAAAGTTGAATGTAATCCATAGTTGGCATTGTCGTGAGATATTGAAAATCATTAAATCACCTATAAAGACTCATTAGAAGACCTAATCAGTGTAGTTACTTAATCACTTCTTTTCGGACTCATTAGAAGAGTAAACAATTGGTAATTTGGTTGTATGAAAGGTTTTAAAACTCATGATGTGTTGATAAATATCTAGCTCAAACATAGTTGTCTACGTGTGGGTGTACTATAAACCTCTGCCAACTCCTTCGGAAATATAGGAGTGATGCTATTTTATGTTACGTGTAGTTAAAAGTCCGTGTTCTTCAACATAAACACTAAAATGAATAGTTTTATATGAAAAAACAAATAAAAATATTTTGACGATTTTTTAAAAAAAAACGGCATGAAATTTTTCGTCAAATCCGCAACCAAAAAATTATAAATAATTAGCACTATGACCACCTCCAAGGATGGTACGGTTAAACATGCCGTTTAGGAGATAATTCGATTTTTCATACTAGCTCCATACATTTTTTTCTTATAAAAATTATAACTCTTCCATTTGTGCACACATTTACTTCATATGACATTTTATAGAACAGTAATGATCAGCAGAAGTCATTTCCAGCAAAAAAAATAACATTTAAGAAATCGAGATCCTATGTCTTCTACAGCCCATTTTCGATCCACCGTGTGGCGGGACCCTCGCCTCCACACATAACGATCGGGTACGTACAAGTGCAACAGCTGCAGCACTTATTAATGATGTGACTCCATGTAAGTCCGAACTGTCATAAAATACAACTTCTAAGAGATACATTTTATGTGATATTCAAGACCGTATAGAAACAAAAGAAACAGGTATTTTTTTTACAATTTTCCCTAATAGCTTTCCTTGCTTCTGAGTTTCACCGCGAGAGGGCGCAGTGTTTGCCACTTAGTCATTAGTCATCTTGAATGAAAAACTTTTGAGTATTAAGTAACACGAATTCACAAGTCAAAAAAGTTAGCTCAACTAAGTTTTCAACAAAGAACGCCACTGTCAGCTATATCAACACACATCGAGTGTCGTAAAGTGCGTGTGTCTAGGGATCGACTACATTTGTAACTATAAAAAATTATCCAATTTATATTAACCAAATCTAGTGTTCCAGACTGGCTTCTTATTTTAATTCCTATGATTAAGAGCGCTTATCCAAAAAGTTGGCAACGTCGCAAATAGCTGTCAAACATTTCGCTGTTTTGTTTAATTTGGTAATATTACTGTATGGAAATATGAAATGTGGCTAACTAGTGAACTAGAATTGGAATAATGAATTGCAATTATAATACTGAATTTGATGTTGTAACCGTTTTAGGTGTAAAAAAGGCATTTTGAAAGTTTCAAAATACTTTTTTTTACATCTAAAACTAAATCATCGGTATTACGATAATAATTATTGCATTTCATAATCAATATTATAGTTAGTTAGTTAGTTAGCCACATTTCAGATTTCCATACAGTAATATTGCCAAATTAATCAAAACAGGTAAATATTTGACAGCTATTTGCAACGTTGCCAACTTTTTGGATAAGCGCTCCTAAGTTAACAACTTATCCCTAGCCCAGCTGCTCCGCCAGCGCGCCCAGCGCCGCCGCCGTGGTGCAAGGAGGCGTCACCGCCGTGTGTGCAGGAGCAACTGACCTGGTAGATGGCGGCGTCGATGAGCTGCGCGTCGGGCCCCTGCTGCAGCCGGCGCAGCGCCGCGGCCGCGCCCAGCTGCTCCGCCAGCGCGCCCAGCGCCGCCGCCGTGGTGCAAGGAGGCGTCACCGCCGTGTGTGCAGGAGCAACTGACCTGGTAGATGGCGGCGTCGATGAGCTGCGCGTCGGGCCCCTGCTGCAGCCGGCGCAGCGCCGCGGCCGCGCCCAGCTGCTCCGCCAGCGCGCCCAGCGCCGCCGCCGTGGTGCAAGGAGGCGTCACCGCCGTGTGTGCAGGAGCAACTGACCTGGTAGATGGCGGCGTCGATGAGCTGCGCGTCGGGCCCCTGCTGCAGCCGGCGCAGCGCCGCGGCCGCGCCCAGCTGCTCCGCCAGCGCGCCCAGCGCCGCCGCCGTGGTGCAAGGAGGCGTCACCGCCGTGTGTGCAGGAGCAACTGACCTGGTAGATGGCGGCGTCGATGAGCTGCGCGTCGGGCCCCTGCTGCAGCCGGCGCAGCGCCGCGGCCGCGCCCAGCTGCTCCGCCAGCGCGCCCAGCGCCGCCGCCGTGGTGCAAGGAGGCGTCACCGCCGTGTGTGCAGGAGCAACTGACCTGGTAGATGGCGGCGTCGATGAGCTGCGCGTCGGGCCCCTGCTGCAGCCGGCGCAGCGCCGCGGCCGCGCCCAGCTGCTCCGCCAGCGCGCCCAGCGCCGCCGCCGTGGTGCAAGGAGGCGTCACCGCCGTGTGTGCAGGAGCAACTGACCTGGTAGATGGCGGCGTCGATGAGCTGCGCGTCGGGCCCCTGCTGCAGCCGGCGCAGCGCCGCGGCCGCGCCCAGCTGCTCCGCCAGCGCGCCCAGCGCCGCCGCCGTGGTGCAAGGAGGCGTCACCGCCGTGTGTGCAGGAGCAACTGACCTGGTAGATGGCGGCGTCGATGAGCTGCGCGTCGGGCCCCTGCTGCAGCCGGCGCAGCGCCGCGGCCGCGCCCAGCTGCTCCGCCAGCGCGCCCAGCGCCGCCGCCGTGGGCTCCACGCCGCCGCTCTCTGCGGACAACGTGCTCGGTACACGACAGGGACTCGCGACAGCAGAGGCCCCTCCTTCTACTTGGTGCTCAAATATAAAGAGAGACCTTTTGCAAGCCCGATTGCCTGAACCGACAACCTAAGACAGATTGTCTTAGCGCAGGAAAATTAATAGATCCGACCCCAAATAATGGGAAAAGGGAAGGAAAAATGAGAAGTTAAGAAGCTCCTTACAATGTCAGATAAAAAAAACTTCACACAGAAATCTGCTCCAAGAGATTTCAGATACTTATAGACAGCCCAGTCAAAACCGACACAAAAAAAAACCGGCCAAGTGCTTGTCGGACCACGCACAATGAAGGGTTCCGTAGTTGGGATGAATTTATCCCAAATACAAACTTAACATTGTAGTTGAAAAATATGTTCTCCCATACATTCCAACTGCATATTATGTAAGTACGCACAATACGAGGGTGACACTGAGAGTTCTTAGAATATCATAAACTGAACAAACTAGCAAGTTATTAGTTTTATTATATCTTTTCAAAATAGTGTCTATTTACATCAATACATCGCTGCATCCGATGGAACCACTGAGAAAAGCACTTTGCCCACTCGTCCTTAGGGGTCTCTTCGACGGCATTTTGAAACGCAGCTACTGCTTCCTCGGCGTCCAGTCCAGTCCAGTAAAAGTCAAAGTCAAAGTCAAATAATTTATTTCAATTAGGCACAAAAAAGGCACTTTTGAACGTCAAACTTTACAAAAAATAATAAATAAAACTGATTCTAGTCGCCCATTCCAAAAGGTAGTTTTCGTATGGAGAAGAATGGGCAAGAAACTCCACCGTTACTCTTTTAAAAAAATCATTATATCTTGTATACACTTATTATATAATTAAAACGAAGTTTCCTCGAAGTTTTTTTTACTTTCGGAAATAAATTAAAAGGGGTAAAGGGTGCGAGGGCCAGTAATTCCACGTCTGACGTCGCCAAGTAGTCGATTGCTTGCTTGGCGGTGTGCGACGAGGCGTTGTCGTGGTGAAAGAGGATCCTACTGCGAGGTCGTTTATCCCGAACTTTTTCCAAGACAAGTGACAAACAATTGTTAGTGTACCACTCTGCAGTAACTGTTTCTCGATCATCTAAAACAATTGTTGCGTAATGACCTATGCTTCCGAAGAACGAGGCCACAATATTTTTTCCCAAGCTTCGACCACTCTTCACTTTAGTTGGAAACTCTTCGGAACGAAACACCCAGACAGCAGACTGACCACTGGCAGTCTTTTAGTTTCAGGATCATAACAATAAATCCAGCTTTCGTCACCCGTAAGTATGTCGAACACAGCATTTGATTCACCTCCGTTAAATCTTTGAACCATTTCACGACACTAATCAACACGACGGAGTTTTTGGGCCTCTGTCAAATTATGAGGTATCCACTAGGCACGAAGCTTCCTGCCCGCTAAATGTTCATGGAGGATTTTGTGCTCTTGACTCATACCGATGCCTAAGCTTTGCCATCACAGAATCGATCCTTAATGATTCAATGCACGATGGCGAACTTATTCCACCGGATTATAAAATACTACGGTGTGATCGAGCGGATGGGCGCAAGCAAGGAGGACTGTTCTTAGCAACATCGCCGCGTTTTCATTTAAAGTGCGTTCCAATCGCCAATGTGAACTCAGCCTTATTCGAAATTTTTTGTGCTACTATCCACCTGGGAAATAATTGTATGTTTTTATGTTGTGTGGTTTATATTTCTCAAAAATGTGACAGTAATGAATATATGCGATTGTTTAATATTTTAGAAACTGTATGTGTAAATTATGAGAATGTATTAGTGATGGGTGATTTTAATATGCCATCTACATCAGTGGAAGTACAAAGTTACTTAGAGTATGTAAACGCTCTCTGTGGATTTCAACATTACAATGTGGATGTAAATTATTTGGAAATTCATAAAAACTAATACGATTGGATCAAAAAATCATGAACCTGCGCTTGATCTATTATCTTCTGAGCTAAACCCAATCGAAGCAGCAAATAAAGCCAATAAGTTCTTCGTTAACGTAGGGAAAAACTTAGCAGAAAAAACCATATTATCAAATAGATGTTTTTCCATTCAAAGCCAAACTAAGAGTTATGCAACACGAAATTCTTTTGTCTTATTAGATACTGATGTTAATGAGGTAGTAAGTATAATAGACGGATTAAAGGAAATTTGTGCCGTAGGATGTGATAACATACCTAATAGCATACTCAAAAGATTTAAATACGTCATTGCCCCTCCCTTGACTCACATTTTTCAGTTATGTTTAACAAAAGGAATATTTCCCAAATTGCTTAAAAAAGCCGTAGTCACTCCTGTATTTAAAGCTGGAGACAAAAACTGCATTAATAACTACAGGCCAATTTCAGTTTTAACGGGCCTCTCAAAGATCTTGGAAAAAATTGTAAACAGTAGATTAGTAAAATATCTTGAAAGTAAAAAATTACTCTCTGATCATCAATTTGGTTTTAGGCCTAAAAGATCAACAAGCCAAGCTGTTCACCAGCTGACAAATTTTATAAGTACAAACCTAGATAACGGCATGCACACCATAGGGATATTATTAGACCTAGCCAAGGCTTTTGACACAATTTCTTGTACTTTGCTTTTGAAAAAGCTGGAAATGTTGGGAATACGGGGAGTTCAACTGCAACTATTATCTGATTACCTTAGTGACCGCCACCAGTGTGTAAAAATAGGTCAGTGCATGAGTTCGGAACTTAAGAATAGCTGCTATGGAATCCCACAGGGCAGTATTTTGGGCCCTACCTTGTTTTTAATCTATATTAATGACCTGTGCAATTTGACACTCCAAAAGGGTATAATTATATCATATGCGGATGACACAGCTCTACTGTTTGCTGCAAAATCAATGGCGGAGCTCTACGAGGTAGCACAGAATGGCTTTAATATTGTGTCTAATTGGCTCCATAAAAATCTCCTAACATTAAATACAGATAAAACCAAGTACCTAACATTTACAATGTGAAACACTAATCCAACGCTTACTAACCTAAATATCCAAGCGCATAACAATTGTAATGTACATTCTGCTGACATTGCATGCACTTGTCCCACTTTAGTTAAAACCGACCATATCAAATATCTGGGCGTCACGATTGATACAAACCTGAATTTTCGCAAACATATCGATTTATTATGCACCAGAGTGCATAAACTAATATATATTTTTAAGAATTTACGTAACATAGCCGACTTCAAATTAATTAGACAGGTTTATTTAGCTTTGTGTCAATCTATTATTACCTACTGCATAACTTCCTGGGGAGGTGCCGCTAAATCAATTTTACTGCACCTAGAACGCGCCCAAAGAGCAGTATTAAAGGTCGCTACTTTTCGTCCATTCAGATTTCCTACACACCAGCTTTACATGGCATGCAAGGTGCTAACAGTACGTCAATTATTTGTTTTGAATGTAGTTTTATTTCAACACACTGTACTTTTAAACCCAGTACCTACAGATAAGAGAAGAAAAGATTTGGTTTGTGCTAACTCTCAGACTAAACATGCTTTCACTAGACGATTTTATTTATTCTTAGGACCCTACTTGTATAACCAGTTCAATAGACTGCTGAAGATTTATAGCTTATGTTATAATAGGTGTAATTTACTAGTACAAGAATATTTGACAAAACTCAATTATACGGACACGGAAAAACTACTGGAAATATTAAAATAAACTTAATATTATTCTCTACCTTATTTACTTTAATATTATTCGTTAATTTATTTTAACTTAATATAATATAATTTAGTTTTAAAATAATATACTTACCAAATTAATTACTCTTACAATTATTGAAAACATTGTATCTTCTTTTTTAAATGTTAATTTGTGAAATGCTGGCCTGAAACACAGGTTTTCATAAACCTAGATCAGGCAAGTCTACTTTACATCTAGAATTAATTTTTCCTCAATTGCAATTAATGTAAATCATTATCTTACTTTATACTTGAATAAAATTTTTATTTTTTTTTATTTATTTATTTTTAAATAATGTTTGTAATTTAAATAATCGTACTTTGTACTTAGTACTGTCACCAAGGAGTTTCCATTATTCTTTTTTATTTTTCTAATGGAACGACTAAGCGGGGCGCGCCATTTTTATAGCATTACAAAAAAGTTTTGATTCCAATTTTTATTTGTCATAAACTACTATTTCCATTGTACATAAGAGATCTGAGGGTCAGCTGCTCCAATAGTGGGGAAGCCCAAAGAGAGCATGTCAGATTTGTAAAAAAAACTTACAAAAAAAAAAAAAAAACACTTTTGCTTCAAAATTGAGATCATGGTTCGATTGGCCACTTTGCTCTATTACCAATAGTTTAGAATTCCGATTTCAAACAAAATTTCAGCGCGACGTCAAACAGATAAAGTAGGTAGTATCGAAATCCAAAGTTTAAGCCAGGTGTCAATGTAGTGTTTACGTACGAGTATTAATTGCCGCCCGCCTACTAACATTTACACATATAAAAAAGTTAGCTAGCAAAAGCTGATATATTTTATCACTTTATCAAGAAAAAGTTTTTACGTTATACCTATCTTTTTTTAAATAGAAATACACTGTTTGAAATTAAAAAATAACTTTTTTTATTTTTCTTCTTTGTCTGGGGAGGTGGATGGGGAGTTCCAAACAGCTCGCTTAAGAGCATTCCACGCATGCTCTATTGGGTTTAAGTCAAGCGAGCTGGCAGGCCAGTCTAACCTTGTGATGTCGTATTCTCGGAGAGCAGCATTGCCTCGTTCAGCTCGATTATCATCGACCAGCAAGAATTGGTGCTCGGTTTACTCGGAATGGTCTGACAATTCCACCAGTAACGACTGTTTTGTACCTACATATCTGCCGTGTTGGAGCCTCGATACGGGATCAATGGCGTTCTAGCTCCAATCATAATTCCACCCCAAAAGGACACCGATTTCCCGCCTTGCTGAACGGTTCCAGTGGCAGTTCTTTGCCTTGCAGTCTCCAGGTCTTCTTCAGACATGGATACGTCGGTTATCTGGATGAGTACTGATTCGCGATGCGTCAACGAAGAGACAGATTTGCCCAATGTTTTCCTCCTCATATTATTAATTTTGCCGGAGCCTAGCCCACTGCAATCTCCGTCGTGACGTCACTTTGTTGGATCATTCGGTTCCCTACAAAATGGTTGAGCTGGATGGTGTTGATCCACGCGTCATATTTTATTTTTAATCTCATATTTTTAATCGGTTTTGTTTTTTTTTTTTTTACATTTCTCTCACAGATAGAACCAACAAGAATAATGTACCCAGGATTTTGTAATTTCTCTTCTCCATAGAGATCTAAGTTTTGGAATGGGCAACTAGCTTCAACTTTCTGACTAACTGACCGACTCTTTGACCATTCAAAAGTGCCTGTGAATGGTTTATTTGAAATACATGCTTTGAGTTTGCCCTGAATTCGGAGGTGCTCGCCAAGACCTCCGTGCTCGTAGTCCAGCCTGGTGTAAGCAATTCCGAATGGTCTGAGTGCTAACCTCAAGTCCAAAGGCGGGCCCCGCACTTCTGCTTTTATTGTACTCTATTTCTATTCTAATAATTCTAATTCTATATTTTTAAGTAAAGAATCTAAAAAGAAGAAGAAATTATAATATAGTCTACCGTATCAAAAAAGATTTCGATTTTTCAAACTGAACGCAAACTTTTTTTGATGTGTGTATTTGATCATAGCATTTTTGATTTGCTGTTACAATTTCCAAGCATGTTTGTGAAAAAGATTTTCGACTTTTCTTACACTTACATAGTTTTTTGATGCTTATAAGAAACAGGATAGATTGGTATCAAAAAAGTTTTTTCATCACATCTATTCAAAAAGAGCTAGTTTGTTCTTCGTAAACAGGGACCAAAATAGCTCTTTGATCCCTAGGGAGCAAAATAGATTTGAATTTGGAATGTGGATATTATTAGTAAAAGTCACGAGCATTGTATAAAAAAGTAACAGGCTGGCAAGAAAGAGAGAAAAAGTGTGAATTATTTGGTCAAAATGAAAATCCACGATGGCGGCAACGACTTCTGACGTACATTTTCAAAACTTTTCGCCATTTGTGTCGTTTTCATAGTTTTCGAGGGTTCTAAAGCCGATAGTGAGGTCAAAATGTAAATCCAAGATGGCGGCTACGAAAATGTTTAAATGTTTCGTCATGGGTGTCGTTTTCATACTTTTCGAGGGCGTCAAAGCCGATAATGAGGTCAAAATTTAAATCCAAGATGGCGGATACAAAAAATTTCAAAGTTTTCGTCATGGGTGTCGTTTTCATAGTTTTCGAGGGCGCCAAAGCCGATAATGAGGTCAAAATAAAAATCCAAGATAGCGGCTACGAAAATTTTCAAATTTTTCGTCATGGTGTCGTTTTCATAGTTTTCGACGGTGCTAAAGCCGATAGTGAGGTCAAAATGTAAATCCAAAATGGCACCTGCGAAAACTTTCAAGTTGTTCGTCATGGGTGTCGTTTTCAGTTTTCGAGGGTGCTAAAGCCGATAGTAAAGTCAAAATGAAAATTCCAAGATGGCAGCTGCGAAAATTTTAAATTTTTTCATCATTCAGGTATCGTTTTTATAGTTTTTAAAGCTGCTAAAGTCGATAAAGAGGTCAAAACGTAAATCCAAGATGGCAGCTGCAACAATTTTGTTTTGGTTTTAAATCATACGTGAGAGATGAGGTCGGACCACACACTTTTTTTTTCTCATAGTAATGATGAAAAGTAGAACACTATTTTAAGCTCGAATGACGTACTTTGAATCCCTCGCTGCGTTCAGGTTTCTACTTTAGAATCCCTCGCTATGTTCGGGATTCTACTCTAGAATCCTTCGCTCCGCTCTGGATTCGTGTTGGATCATTCGGTTCCCTACAAAATGGTTGAGCTGGATGGTGCTGATCCACGCGTCATGTTCGTGAACGGGCGCCGTCAGTTGAGACTGGTCATCTCTTATCTGCCAGGGCTTGTTTTTAATCGTTTTTGATTTATATATTTTTTTATTTTTTTTTACATTGTTCTCACATATAGAATCAACAAGAGTAATGTACCCAGGATTTTGTAATTTCTATATTTAAAAGAGTGTCCTTGGAGTTTCTTGCCCGTTCTTCTCCATAGAGATCTACGTTTTGGAATGGGCAACTAGCTTCAACTTTCTGACTAACTGACTCTTTGACAATTCAAAAGTGCCTGTAAAGGGTTTAATTGAAATAAATGGTTTGAGTTTGAGTTTGAGTTTGATTCAAAGAAACACTCTCGCCTTAAAAATAGTTGTTTGCTTCCTAGGCAAACAATCTACTATTGTGAAATTTTCTTGCTGACTGTATTTTTTTTAAAATCTGTGAATGCAGATTAAAATTACTGTCCCGTAACAAATATCCACCCCGCATATTGCGCCGTAATGTTAATACCGCAGAATGACATTCAGTTATCTTCATTACATGTCAGACAGAATCAAAATAGAGTGTACCTGTAGTGACGAGCCCGAGGCGCTGCCACAGCCCCACGGCGCGCAGGAAGTCACAGAACAGCGAGAAGGCGCGCTGCTTGTCGCGCAGCTGCGCGGCCAGCTGCAGCGCCGCCGAGCTGCCCAGGCGCACGTGCGTGGCCGCGCCGCGCGCCTGCCATCTGCGGCGGGCCGGTCGTGAGGAGCCGGGCCGCGACATGCACAAATAGGCATGTCACTGCCCGCCACAGGTTAGTCGCAATTAGCCGTCAATGTGAAATGTTCTCCCACATTTACTCAAAATGCCGAGTTGTAGCGTGGTTACATGTAAAAATAGGAGTCAAACTAAAACCTACAAGAATAGTGGGGTCATGTACCACATGTAGATAAGTATTTTCACTTATAAGTCAGTAAAAACCAATATTTTAACAAATAAACGCAACGCTGCATCATTTCTCGGGATCGAACTAATATATCGAACGAAAAAGCATATTTTTGTTCTGTTCGTTGTACATAGAACGTTTAATACAATAAGCAACCTGTACAGCGCTAAACCACTGCGCAATGTATTAAATCCCTATCGATATGGACGCTGCTTGAATTTTTTTGTGGTACGGCCGCTGCTTGGCGTCGCGAACTGGAGCAGTGCCAAAATGTAGTTACAGTTTACGCGTAATCGATAAAATAGAAGTACGATATCATACTAGTGATTTTATTTCGACTACTTTGGCTGTTTTATTTTATTTGTTACTTGTTTTGGTTGAGTGCCTATCTTAAAGGTAACTAATAAGATACTAATAAGATTAAAAGGTACAATTTTCTTAAGATTCCTACTAATAAGATTTTCACTCAGACCAGAGTTTTAAATGTATGTGAACACGAACTTATAAAAAGCCGTTTATGTTACTCTGTAGGTACCTACCTACAGAGTAACATAAACGGCTTTTTATAAGTTCATGTTCGTCCATATGTTTTACCTTTGCGATTTATGGTAAGTTAACAACCCGTGTTATTTAAACTTGTAGCTAGAAGTTTACATACCACCACATAAACTTACCATTTTGTACCCATCAATATCTTAACATAATAATTTCTAATTAGTAAACGCACTAGCGTTTAAGCCAATCACAGCCCTTGTTTGCATGTTGCCGTAGACTCACCGGCAACACCCTTAGTCTTTGTTTTTACACGGTTCAATTTGTGTGTGGACGCTGCGGTGGGAGAAAACTAGGGACATCGGTTTTGGTTGAAAAGAAGCAGTACGGCACTTCTCCTTTTTATGTTCTGAGGCGGCAGGCGTCATGCGGGCAGTGTCGCGGGACATGGAGCACTTTCTGAGGAGAGCTACCACAACAGCCACCGACCTGGGGTCCCCGGCGGGTATGTCGTCGAGCATCTCTGTGGCTATCCGGAGCACGCTGCGGTCGAGCACGCTGTCCACGTCGCGCTCGTCGTGCTCGCGCGCGCGCGGGAACAGCTCCAGCACGAGCGCGCGGCACGCGGCCACGTCGCGCCGCACGTGGAACAGGAACGCGGTCTTCAGCTTGCCGCACGCGTCACTTGTCACCATGCTCACCTGGTGGAGTGAGCAAATATAATTCAGTACAGGCTCCTAAGGGCGAATGAGTTTTGTTGGTAGATATTAACTGCTGCAGTCAGAGAGGTAATTTATTAATAATCAATCGATTTACTTTCATTTTCACGCATAAGAAGTTGAAATACTCTGAATTGTAATATTTTTGACCGACGGTTGGTGGAAATTAGTGATGGTAGTGTGACACTTGAGGGCAATATATCCCAAGTTGCCGAAACTTGGTGAGATATTCTGACACATAACGACAAAATGTCGCGTTTGACTTACATTTGGTAAGAATGACACTTGGAAAACAAACTTACCTCATGAGGATCAATTTCATAGAGTGACAAATTTCCGTCGTACATGTCTGACGGACAAGGAGAGCCCATCGGACTCTCGCACATGGACCTGGTAACAAAACCACAAACATTTTATTAGGCTCATAGTTTATAAATATCAAAGTTTTATTAATCTTATCTGCAATGCACAAGGCAGTCTGCTTCTTCATGTACTTTGCCTTAACATTGGCATAGAAGCTAAGCCAATTTATAGTAAACAAATAGTTGAGTAGTAGCCGTATGAAATATGGCCAACAACAAAAAATCATGTTGCTGAAACAATTATGTGCAACGTTTGACTCCCGCGAATATGATTTACTGGTGGTTATATGATTTCACGGCCTACCATTAATGTTTGTAAAGTCGATTACGTAATTACGTAACCACTTTTGACAAAACCAACAATTAGACTTCACTAAAGTTGAAACTATCTAACTGTCACGTTGACCTCAAAGCAAAAATAGACCTCGATATTTCACGCCATGCAAGTGACATTCAGCTTTAGGGTGATAAAGCAATTACGGGGTCGACTATACTATGCTTTTTAAGAGGACAATAGTCCTTCTTAGTTCCGCGAGTGTTTTGTGATTACACGCTACAAGGAGCTGGTGGCGGCCACAGGGGCGCTGTTGGTAAACATGTGCAAATGTATTGAAAGAACAAGATAGCGGCGGGCGTTAGTTCGGGTTTTAGCCATAAGATCGATCGTCAGTAAGTGTACACTCACGGCGTGGTGTGCACGTCGGGCTGGCTCAGCGCCAGCACGCCGTGCTTGTGACTGAACAGCAGCGGCACCCCGCCGCACAGCTCGGCGCCCAGCAGCTTGTCGCCCTCGGCCGACACGTCGATGTAGTCCACCTTGTCGTTCGAAACTGTGGCTGGACAATACGAACGTAACGTGTAGACACATACCAGTATAATGTCTAAACTATAACATAGCTAGGAGCTGGAGCCTGCCACTCACTGGACACGACGGCGATGTACTTGCTGGTGTAGAGCACGGCGCGGCTGGCGAGCGGCAGGAAGCGCGCCGGCTCGTCCGCGGCGCCCGCCCAGCCGCGCGCCGCCACCAGCGACGTCACGCGCGGCTTGCTGGGATCGGCCACGCAGATGTGCGCTGGGGAAGTCATCAATTGCGTCACGATGCCCAAATTTTATTACATTTATCCCGAAACTACCCCATAATATTACTGAGAAGAGCGACAACCCGCGTGACCAGATACGGCTGCGCATCTAAAAACGCACATGATATCCAAAAACTGGCCATGCCAGTGCGTGCCGGACCATGCACAATGACTTCTTTTAGGTTTTCCTGTAATATATGTATAAGTACAGAACTATTCGCTGTATTGTTTTCAAAATTTTAACCTCAGTATTTTCGGAGATAGTGGTAAATTTTCATTTATATTCATATATCACTTTAGTACAATTTATTCCTTTTCATTTGATATGTCACACGGTAAATTTTCTTATTTCCCTTTCAAAAGTAAGACTCATATTAAATAATCATTTTCATCACATCTATTCAAAAAGAGCTAGTTTGTTCTTCGTAAACAGGGACCAAAATAACACTTTGATCCCTAGGGAGTAAAGTAGATTTGAATTTGGAATGTGGATATTGTTAGAAAAAGTTCCAATCACCAAGGAGATCAATCACGAACATTGTATGATCAAGTAACAGGCTGGCAAGAAAGAGAGAGAAAGTGTGAATTATTATTCACACTTTGACAAGCCTGGTCAAAATGAAAATCCAAGATGGCGGCTGTAAAAATTTTCAAATATTTCGTCATGGGTGTCGTTTTCATACTTTTCGAGGGTTCTAAAGCCAATAGTGAGGTCAACACGTAAATCCAAGATGGCGGCTACGGAAATTTTCAAATTTTTCGTCGTGGGTGTCGTTTTCATAGTTTTCGAGGGTTCTAAAGCCGATAGTGAGGTCAAAATGTAAATCCAAGATTTCGGCTGTGAAAATTTTCAAATTTTTCGTCATGGGTGTCATTTTCATAGTTTTCGTGGATTCTAAAGCTGATAGTGAGGTCAAAACGTAAATCCAAGATGGCGGCTACGATAATTTTAAATTTTTCCGTCATAGGTGTCGTTTTCATAGTTTTAAAGGGTTCTAAAGCCGATAGTGAGGTCAAAATGTAAATCCAAGATGGCGGCTATAAAAAAATTTCGTCATGGGTGTCGTTATCATAGTTTTTGAGGGTGCAGACGTGAAGGCAGGAGTTTTTAAAGCTGCTAAAGTCGATAAAGAGTTCAAAATGTAAATCCAAGATGGTAGCTGCGATAATTTTGTTTCGGTTTTAAATCATACGTGAGAGATGAGGGTAGGACCGTACACTTTTTTTTTCTCATAGAGGCTGATGAAAAGTAGAGTGTTCACATCGGGAGCAACACTATTTTAAGCTCGAGTGACGTACTTTGAATCCCTCGCTGCGTTCAGGATTCTACTTTAGAATACTTCGCTCCACTCTGGATTCAAAAAAACACTCTCCTTAAAAATAGTTGTTTGCTCCCTTGGCAAACAATCTAATATCATTTACGTTACACGTCCGTGTTTGGGCAACAGAAATTCATGTGTGTACCAAATTTTTCAGTCCATTAGATTCGGAGCAAATTGACTGTGACAGACGGACAGACAGACACACACACACGAGTGATCCTATAAATAAAGGTTACGTTTTTTCGTTTTTAAAGAAAAAGAATATTATGTATTTGATGTCAAAACAAATAAATTACAATATCATTCATTCTCCTGCCTTATAACAAATTAATTTGAGGCCAGCGCAACTTGTCAAATTACAATCTAAATAAAACAACTGGTAAAAAGATCAATGCTCACCTGAATATAAAAAACCGGCCAAGTGCGTGTCGGACCACGCACAATGAAAGATTCCGTAGGTGGGATGAATTTATCGCAAAAACAAACTTAACTCTGTAGTAAAAAAACATGTTCTCCCATACGGAATGTATGAGAGAACATATTTTTGCAAACGCAAATGTAAGTTGGTCGATTATTACTCGTTAACTTGTTAAGCCTACTTAGCTGTGATAGTTTTTATTTTAATTTCGTTTATTTTATTTTTTAAACTTACAGCTAGGCAGAAACAATATTTAGGGATAATAACATGATGATGGCCAATTACAAGTTTTCACGGATAGCATGTAAGCAAATTAGAATAAAGGTAGGTAGTAGACAGTGTTACATTCGCGTTCTCCATATTATTATACAGTGCAAAAGCTATGTTATGCTATTGAAAAAGTGGTAGCAAAGAGTCTTCTTAATAAAAAATTAAAAAGATCTATATCAACTTCCTGGCAAGCTTCATTGTACATACGGCTCGCCCTAATCATGTAAGAGTTTTGTCTGTAGTTCGTGTCGATGATATGTGCAACAAACGAGGTTTACGCAGAAACGAAAAACATACTCGCAGCCCAATTTTGCTCACCAACTCAGGAATGTCGCTGGATCCGTTTGCAATTTTGGATAAAAATGCTAATTCAGCAATTTTTCTTCTTTCACAAAGTGGTAGAATATGAAACTTTTTTACATCGCTTATGATAATTAGGTAGATGTTTTCGAGCGAAATTGAATGTATCTTAGGAATTTTCTCTGTATGCCCCTCCAAACGATCGATAAAAATATTATAATTAGGGTTCCAGACTTGAGAGGCATACTCGAGGTGACTACGAACGAAGGAGTAATATAGGATTTTGACAGTCTTGATGCTTCTGAACTCAGACGAGACCCTGAAAATGAAACCTAGTGTTTTCGACGCTTTTTTGACAATATTATTAATGTGAGTGTCAAAAATAAGTTTAGAGTCGAAAGTAACCCCGAGATCTTTGATAGAATTGACACTAGTTATTGGGGTATTCATGAGTTTGTATGGGAATTATAAAGGGTGAGGTTTGCGAGTGAAAGATCATACATAGCATTTGGAGACGTTTGAAGTCCAACTTGTTTAAATTACAATAGGTTTGAAAGGTATCTAGATCCTCCTGCAGTAAGAGAGCGTCTGTATGGGTGGTGACCTGTTTAATAATCTTCATGTCATCTGCGTACAGCAATATTTTAGAGTGCCGGAAACAGAAAATGACGTCATTAATAAAAATACACAGCAGAATACCGTAGGACATAACGCTATGAAAATAACTAAAATAGACTAACCGAGCTGTATCAACGTCAGTGTATTGTCTTACTTTCCTGACGGCGTAGGCGGCCGAACTGAGCCTTCCCGCTAGGCTTGATATATGTTGTCCCCATTGAAGTTTGGCATCTACTGTTATGCCCAGAAAAACTGCCGAGTTTACAGTTTCAAGCACCTCTTTATCTAAGACGATGTTGGGTCCTAGATTTCCAACATTAGGAAGGGCAAAATGTACACATTTCGTTTTCTTGGCATTGAGAACTAGGTTATTTGTCGTAAATCAATCCGTAACCATTGACAGTGCACTGTTTACATCGTCAAAATCTTGTCTATTCCTGTCTTCTTTAAAAATAAGAGAAGTATCATCTGCAAACAGTACAACTTCACAGATACCCTTTAAATAGAATGGTAAGTCATTGATATACACTAAGAAGAAGAATGGACCCAGTATTGAGCCTTGAGGTACACCTAACTGAACTGGTAGCCCGGAAGATTTTACACCATCAACATCTACACATTGCGACCTATTATTTAAATACGAATTTAAAACGTTGAGAGCTTCGTTTAGCAGACCGTTATGACGCAGTTTACGCAAAAGCGTGTCATGGTGCACGCAATCAAAGGCTTTGGAGAGATCACAGAAAACTCCAATAGCATTTTGAGAGTTCTCCCATGCGTTAAATATGTGTTTTAGCAGAGCAACACCTGCATCTGTAGTCGAACGACCCTTTATTATGAAATAGCCATATTGTTCATTATGCTATTTAAATTAAAATGTCTTAGTAACTGCTTGAGTATTAACTTTTAAAATAGTTATAAGTAAAATAGAAATAGGCCTGAAATTGCCAACGTAATTTTTACTACCTGATTTATATATACTTAGTCTGGCCATAAGTACTGTTACAATTAAAAATAAGAAAGATATTACATTTGAATTTCGAATATGTCATTTTTATACGATTGTTCATTGATATTTCTAATTTTGGCGCCAATATATTTTACAATAGTTTGCGATATTAAAATGGAGTGGGGTGATAAAGAGAACCGAATCGCTGTGATTGCATTACACAAAGTTGGTATGGAGCCAAATGCAATTTTTAACTCTCCATACGCTTGGTATTAGTCAAATGTTTGTGTACCGGGCTATTAATAGGTACAATGAGACCTCCTCTGTTTGTGACAGAAAAAGATCTGGAAGTCCACGTAGTGTTCGTACGAAAAAGGTGGTCAAAGCAGTAAGGAACAGAATTCGAAGAAATCCTGCCCGAAAGCAAAGATTTTATCTCAGGAGATGAAGATAGCACCCGGAACCATGTCGCGTATTTTAAAAGATGACTTAGGACTTGCAGCCTATAAGAGTCGCACTGGTATTTTTTAACTGATAATTTAAAAAAGAATAAGGTGGTAAAATCGAAACAACTAATGAAGCGGTACGCAAAGGGGTTACAGAATTTTTTTGTTTACGAATCATTATAACAAACAAAATGACGGTATTTATGCTCAAAGCTCTAAGGAAGCTTCCCAATTAGTCGACAGAGTGCAACGTGGGCATTATCCAACTTCAGTGATGGTTTGGTGGGGTGTTAGCTATGAAGGAGTGACAGAGTCATATTTTTGTGAAAAAGGTATCAAAACATCGGCACAAGTGTATCAATATACCATTCTTGAGAAGGTAGTTAAGCCCCTTAACAACACCATATTCAATAACCAAGTATGGTCCTTCCAACAAGACTCGGCGCCGGGTCATAAAGCTCGGTCCACGCAGTCTTGGTTGGAAGTGAACGTTTCGGACTTATCAGAGCTGAAGACTGGCCGTCGTCTAGTCGCGATCTTAATCCGTTGGATTATGATTTATGGTCAGTTTTAGAGTACGGCTTGCTCTAAACGCCATGATAATTTGGAGTCCCAAAACAATCCATACGATTGGCAGTGAAGAATTTTCCCATGGAAAGAGTGCGTGCTTCTATTGATAACTGGCCTCAACGTTTAAAGGACTGTATTGCAGCCAATGGAGACCACTTCGAATAAGCTTTTTATATTTTAAATTGTTTTATATTTATGTATTAAACTAACACACTGTAAAAGTAATAAATATTATTTGCAATAAAAAAAAAAAAACTTCGTGACAATATTTATGGCAAGACTAGGTATATTATTGTACCATTTAGTTGTCAGGGGGGGGGGGGGCACACTTGACTATTAAAAATTAGCACTTCAAAGCTTAATATTTCGCAAACCGATCCCTGAATCCAAAAATGGTTTTCACAATTATTTCGAATTATGGCCGTCAGCGTGAGGTCGACGCTACGCCCTGCACACTTACCGATCGCATATCTCATGTCGGGCTCGCGCGCGCCGGCCGCGGCCACGAGCAGCAGCAGGCCGCCCTCGCCGCTGGCGCGCACGTCCAGCGCCGCCACCTCCAGGCCGCCCGGGTCGCCTGCGGGCGAGAGGGGCTGGCGTTATTGTTGCTTGCAGGCGCGTGGGGAGCCCACTGCCCTGGCCCGCCCACTGCTACCACTGGCCCTCACCGCGCGGCGGGCGCGCCCCGTGCCCTGGCCCGCCCACTGCTACCACTGGCCCTCACCGCGCGGCGGGCGCGCCCCGTGCCCTGGCCCGCCCACTGCTACCACTGGCCCTCACCGCGCGGCGGGCGCGCCCCGTGCCCTGGCCCGCCCACTGCTACCACTGGCCCTCACCGCGCGGCGGGCGCGCCCCGTGCCCTGGCCCGCCCACTGCTACCACTGGCCCTCACCGCGCGGCGGGCGCGCCCCGTGCCCTGGCCTGCCCACTGCTACCACTGGCCCTCACCGCGCGGCGGGCGCGCCCCGTGCCCTGGCCCACCCCGTGCCCTGGCCCGCCCACTGCACCACTGCCCTCACCGCGCGGCAGGCGCGCCCCGTGCCCTGGCCCGCCCACTGCACCACTGGCCCTCACCGCGCGGCGGGCGCGCCACGTGCCCTGGCCCGCCCACTGCTACCACTGGCCCTCACCGCGCGGCGGGCGCGCCCCGTGCCCTGGCCCGCCCACTGCTACCACTGGCCCTCACCGCGCGGCGGGCGCGCCCCGTGCCCTGGCCCGCTCACTGCTACCACTGGCCCTCACCGCGCGGCGGGCGCGCCCCGTGCCCTGGCCCACCCCGTGCCCTGGCCCGCCCACTGCACCACTGCCCTCACCGCGCGGCAGGCGCGCCCCGTGCCCTGGCCCGCCCACTGCACCACTGCCCTCACCGCGCGGCGGGCGCGCCCCGTGCCCTGGCCCGCCCCGTGCCCTGGCCCGCCCACTGCACCACTGCCCTCACCGCGCGGCGGGCGCCGTGCCCTGGCCCGCCCACTGTACCACTGGCCCTCACCGCGCGGCGGGCGCGCCCCGTGCCCTGGCCCGCCCCGTGCCCTGGCCCGCCCCGTGCCCTGGCCCGCCCACTGCACCACTGCCCTCACCGCGCGGCGGGCGCCGTGCCCTGGCCCGCCCACTGTACCACTGGCCCTCACCGCGCGGCGGGCGCACCCCGTGCCCTGGCCTGCCCCGTGCCCTGGCCCGCCCCGTGCCCTGGCCCGCCCCGTG
The DNA here is from genome assembly GCA_963853775.1 of Xanthia togata. Lineage (NCBI taxonomy): Eukaryota > Metazoa > Arthropoda > Insecta > Lepidoptera > Noctuidae > Xanthia > Xanthia togata. The sequence continues at coordinate 30,606,833 of OY970791.1, read as the reverse complement.
CCCTGGCCCGCCCACTGCACCACTGCCCTCACCGCGCGGCGGGCGCGCCCCGTGGCCTGGCCCGCCCCGTGCCCTGGCCCGCCCACTGCACCACTGCCCTCACCGCGCGGCGGGCGCGCCCCGTGCCCTGGCCCGCCCCGTGCCCTGGCCCGCCCACTGCACCACTGCCCTCACCGCGCGGCGGGCGCGCCCCGTGGCCTGGCCCGCCCCATGCCCTGGCCCGCCCACTGCACCACTGCCCTCACCGCGCGGCGGGCGCGCCCCGTGCCCTGGCCCGCCCACTGCACCACTGTGCCCTCACCGCGCGGCGGGCGCGCCCCGTGCCCTGGCCCGCCCACTGCACCACTGTGCCCTCACCGCGCGGCGGGCGCGCCCCGTGCCCTGGCCCGCCCACTGCACCACTGTGCCCTCACCGCGCGGCGGGCGCGCCCCGTGCCCTGGCCCGCCCACTGCACCACTGTGCCCTCACCGCGCGGCGGGCGCGCCCCGTGCCCTGGCCCGCCCACTGCACCACTGTGCCCTCACCGCGCGGCGGGCGCGCCCCGTGCCCTGGCCCGCCCACTGCACCACTGTGCCCTCACCGCGCGGCGGGCGCGCCCCGTGCCCTGGCCCGCCCACTGCACCACTGTGCCCTCACCGCGCGGCGGGCGCGCCCCGTGCCCTGGCCCGCCCACTGCACCACTGTGCCCTCACCGCGCGGCGGGCGCGCCCCGTGCCCTGGCCCGCCCACTGCACCACTGCCCTCACCGCGCGGCGGGCGCGCCCCGTGCCCTGGCCCGCCCACTACTACCACTGCCCTCACCGTGCGGCGGGCGCAGCGCGTCGGCCAGCGCGCGGCGCAGCTCGTGCTCGTGCAGCTCGGCGCCGCGCCACAGCTGCAGCGCCGGCCCGCGCGCCACCAGCGCGATGGTGCTCTCGGTCTGCGAGCTGCCCGGGAGCACTACTACGCCTACTAATTTCTGGAACAATACAATTTAAAGAAGCTGATAAGTGTAACATTTAATAAATACATAATATGGACATCCACTATGGTCGTCCTAGCTTTTTTTCAGAAAGAACGGACAAGCACGCTGGCTTTCTGTCGCGGACGTCCGCCTGATGCAGCGGATAGCCTAACAATTCTCGTTGCGGATCGAATATGGTGAATAATGTTAACATGGTTGAATAATGATCACAACTTTAAGAGTTATTTAGCATTAGATTACTGCAAAGTGCATCATCATCTGTCTTTTCCCAACTATGTTAGGGTCGGCTTCCCGTCTAACCGGATGCAGCTAGTATTTCACATGGAGCGACTGCCTATCCGACCTCCACAATCCAGTAACTGGTATTCCTCGGTAAGAATGGTTGTCCGACTTTCGGGCTTCTGACGAACCGTAAAAACTGTCAAAGATCTACAACAGCCGGCCCCAACGGCTCGTGCTTTTCGAGGCACGGAGGGGTCTTGGTATGTAAAGATGGTCACCCTTCTACGGACCAACCGTGGCAAAGTTAAAACCACACGACACGGTTTGACGACACGGTTGGCGCAGTGGTTAAAGCAATTGTCTACTGCACTGCGTGTTGCGGGTTAGATTCCCGCACGGAACAATTATTTGTATGACCTACAAGTAGTTGTTCCGGGTCTGGCTGTTTGTGTATGTAAGTTTAAATGTTTGTAAACGCACCCACGATACAGGCGAAATTCCTAGTGTGGGGCATTGTTTAAAAAAAAAACGCAAAGTACATAATGTAATTTATCACCAATTTCTATGCCACGATAGTTGTCGCCACCGATTTGCTCAAAAGATTACACTGCATCAGTAGTCTAAGTAAAAATAAAAAAGCATTAACAAAATAGAGCACTACATTTTTTTATTTAATTATTAAGAGCGCTTATCCAAAAAGTTGGCAACGTCGCAAGTAGCTGTCAAATATTTCGCTGTTTAGCTGTCAAACGTAATACACTCGGCGTCACAAAAATCGCACCTCTTTAAGAATTCCCTTCAAAGTCATTTTAACCCCATTAATCAATGGTACACATATGACTATAAGGTATCATTGGAAAGGCAATTTATTTAAATTTCAGAATAAATCAATAAATTTGGTTTTTTGTTTGCCAGGGAATAAAAAAAACACGCTAATGCAAATGATTAAAAACTTAAATTTTATTTTATCAGTGAAAATTTTAAAAAAGTCCATAAAATCAACTTAAAACCTAGTGTTACCCCCCCTAGCTCTGATGACAGCTTCCATGCGTTCTCTCATGGACCTAATTAATGTGACAACAGTCTCTTGAGGAATGTTGTCCCATTCTGCAACGACGGCATCTTGGAGGTCTTGGAGAGTGGTAGGGGTAGGATCACGTGCCCGTACTCGCCGTTTCAGTTCATCCCAAAGGTGCTCGATGGGGTTCAGGTCTGGACTTCGCGCCGGCCAGCGCATAACAGGGATCCCAACTTTTTGCAGGTAGTCTCTTACAATTAATGCGGTGTGACAGCGGGCGTTATCGTGCATTAACGTGAACCCACTGCCAACAAAACCCGCATAAGGGACAACCTGCTCCTCTAAGATCTCTGTTATGTACCGAGGAGCAGTCAGCGACCCTTGCCCGCGAGCACTTCCAGTCCGAGAAACACACACAAGGTTCGTTTTGCCTTCGATTGACATGCCGCCCCAGAACATGCACGAGCCACCCCCGTATTCCACTGTCTCTTGAATACAGGCTTGTGCGAATCGTTCCCCTTGCCTCCTGTACACTCTTCTACGCCTGTCGTTGCAGAAAAGACACACCCTCGTCTCATCCGAGAAGAGTACAGCCCTTCATTGGTCTATTGTCCAATCCACATGGTCACGGGCAAATTGCAACCGGTCTCTCCTATGCTGTGCAGTCAATTTTGGCCCTGAAGCAGCCCTGTGAGCTGCAATTTTCTTCTCCTTCATTCTTCTTCTAATCGTGGAGACGCTGACAGAAGTTCTGCGAGCTGATCGCAGTTGTTGTTGCAGCTCAACAGCATTGGAGAACCGATTACGTAAAGACGTTGAAACAATGAAGCAATCGTCTCTTTCGGATGTGCACCGTTGTCTTCCAGATCCACGTCTTCGGATATAGCCACCAGTCTCTTGGAAGCGTTGGAACACTCGTCGAACGGAAAAACGACTCAAGTTCAGTTGCCGAGCAACATCACATTGCCGCATCCCTGATTGCAGTAGTGCAATGACTTGAGCGGCTTCATCTGCAGTGGTATCCATCTTCTGGGGTATTTTTCTTGCTGCAGCTGTTCACGTGTGTTCACTTCAAAGGTTGGATAGCGAATGACTCACATTTGACCCGGGTCGCCCGTTTTATACCCTTGTAGGGAGGTGCAATTAGTGGCCGTTGTAATGCGTATTTTGACAACATTTTCTTTAACGTTACGCGCTAATGAGATCTGTTGTGTTTAGGAATTCTAACTGTTGTTAATTTAAAGGTCGTTAAACATACTTTCAATTGATACCAATATTAATAGGGTTTAATGTATACGTTGATGGCGGGACTTGCTTGAAACTTATTTTCGGAGAGGTGCGATTTTTGTGACGCTGAGTGTATTACTGAATGGAAATATGAAATGTGGCTAACTAGTGAACTAGAATTTTAAGAATGAATTGCAATTATAATACTGAATTTGATGTTGTAACCGTTTTAGGTGTAAAAAAAACCATTTGGAAAGTTTCCAAATACTTTTTTTTACATCTAAAACTAAATAATCGGTGTTACGAAATTAATTATTCCATTTCATAATAAATATTTTAGTTAGTTAGTTAGCCACATTTCATATTTCCGAGTAATATTGCCAAATTAATCAAAACAGGTAAATATTTGACAGCTATTTGCGACGTTGCCAACTTTTTGGATAAGCACTCTTAACAAAATTGTATGATCGTTATTAAAGGATTCCTCACCGTATCTGCATGTGCCGGCATGGATCCGAAGAATAGCAGCGAGACGCGTCGCCCGATGCCGCCGAGCCAGCCGCTGGGCGGCCGCAGCGTGCGACACGTGACCGTCGCGCGACCGTCTGCAACCACCATTCAATATGTACTCCTAACCAACACCGCAATAGCCTGTTTATATGACCATATTAAGGGTACCCTTAATATGTATGTTTGTGTAAACAGGCTAAAATCTTCCTATAATAAAGCATATTCTATCTATATATCCACTAGCATTTATACTGCGTTCGCGATTTAGTTTCCAAACATGGAAACAAATAATATGTATTCTTTGGAAAAACCACTTTAATACACACGTAAAGTTTAATTTGCACTACAACTTCAAATATTATTATGACGTTTTGTAGTAGGTAGTCATTTTGAAATTACATCAATTGAAAGCATTGGATTTGAATAGACTATACCAGTGGTCGGCAATAGAGCCAAATCTCAATACTATAACGACTAAGATTTCTCATGAGAGCCAATCCTTTCTGTGTCCAAACTGTCTCAATACACTTTTCGTAATCCTTAAAACTGCCATTCTCTTTCACTCTACAACGCTTCCTAAAATGAACTTGCTAAGAAGTAGGATGCCTTCATCATCATCATCATCATCATCATCATATCGGCTGATAATAATATGATGACCATGATGACATCTTACTAATTAATAAGTTAACCTTGTCAAACGAACAAGGCTTTGACTGTGGGAAACCTCCTTTTCACCTCAGCACCTCAAACAAGCAGGTTTTGCTGTCAAAAAACAGTGAGTAAAATTCGATTTTGCTGCGAGCGTGAGACAAAGTAACTTTATAATTCTTTTTTTTAAATGCCGATAGCAGTGTTGGGTCTACTCACAAAATTCTAAAGATTTGAACTTCAATTAGTTTTGTCACTTTCACTTCGATACGATAAAAGCGAGAGATAGAAACAAATCGATTCGAAAATTCCATATCTACCTACTAGGCCCAAAAAAGAAACAAACAATAAAACGTTCGGATATACTTAAAACATAAAAATTGCAAATCATCTGTTAAGGTTTATTTAAATTCTGTTTTATTAAATTTTTGGAACGAAGTTCTTATGCGGCTTGCGGTAAGAGTGCAGTGGCAGATATCGTCACGCGAAAAGGCGCTTGCGACTGTCTTCTTCTAATTCAAAGAGAAAGAGAGAGATAGTAAGTGTGAATTTGGTCGAAATGAAAATCCAAGATGGCGGTTGTGAAAATTTTCACATTTTTCATAATAGGTGAAGTTTTCATAGTTTTCAAGGGTGCCAAAGCCGACCGTGAGGTCAAAATGTAAATCCAAAATGGCGATTTTTTTTTAAATTTTCTTCATGGGTATCGTTTCTATGGTTTTCAAGGTTGCTAAAGCCGATAGTGAAGTCAAAATGTAAAAACCAAGATGGCCGCTGCGAAAATTTTCAAATTTTTCTTCATGGGTGTCGTTTTCATAGTTTTCGAGGGTGCTAAAGTCGATAGTGAGGTTGTATGTGTTGTTGCATCTCGTGTCTTTGAATCCCTCGCAGCAAAAAACGACTTTGCTCTCTTGTTACACAAATAACTATTGTAAGGGCAGCTGACATGTCATTCAATTGCAGTCCCAACCGTGCATTAAATAAGAGGGTGACTCAATAAGTTCTTAGAGTTGCATTTAAATAAAACCTTTCTGGGAGAAGTTCGATGTTCAAATTAAAGAGTGTCAATCACACAATATTTATGCAAACTGTCACTTGTTTTTGTCAGTTCGTTCGCACGTAATGAATTGTTTTGTGCAACGAGTTGCTAAAAACCCAAAATTATGGATAAAAGTGAGTTACGTGCGGTGATAAAATATCTCAGTTTGAAACAAAATTTCAACGAAGGAATTTTTTTTGGACATTCAGCAGACATTAGGGGATGATGCTCTACCTTAATCTACGGTTGTGTACTGGGTGGCTGAATTTAAAAAAGCTGTAAAGATGACCCGCGTTCTGGGCGGCCTTCAACTTCCGTTACGGAAGAAAATGTCAAAAAGGTTGAGAATCTGGTTTTGAAAGACAGAATAATAAATATAAAACATATAGCTGAGATCCTAAAGATATCATTTGGTAGCGTTCAATCCATTTTAATTGATTCACTGGGGTTCAAAAAAGTGTCGGCCAGATGGGTGCCACGAAAATTAACCGACGAAAACAAAAAGCGACGTTTGAAATTTCTAAGCGTAGTCTCGAAATGTACCAGCGTGATTCGGATAATTTTTGCCGTCGCCTTGTCACCATGGATGAAACGTGGGTCCACCATTTCGATCCTGAAACTAAGAGACAAAGCATGTCTTGGAAACGACCATCCTCTCCATCAATTAAGAAATTTCGAATTGCTCCTACCGCTGGCAAAGTTATGGCCTCAGTGTTCTGGGATAGTGACGGAATCCTTTTTATTGATTACATGTCAAAAGGCCAGACGATTACTGGACCCTATTATGCAAATTTAATCCCGAAACTGCGTGAAGCGATTAAAGAAAAACGTCGTGGAAAACTATCGTTGGGCGTGTTGTTTTTTCAAGATAACGCTCCTGCTCATCGATCGGAAATTGCGCTCAACGCAATCTGCTGTGCTGGCTTCAATCTCCTTGACCACCCACCATATTCTCCGAACTTAGCCCCAAGTGATTTTCACTTATTCCCAAAATTAAAAGAAGACATTCGTGGAACAAAATTTTACGATAATGACGTGGTTATGCCGTAGAGGAGTTTTTCGAGAGTCAAGAAAAACAATTTTTTTCACAAGGAAGTTAGAAACGCGTTATTCTAAATGCATTGCATTGGAGGGAGATTATGTAGAAAAATAAAATATTTTTGTTTAAATCTTTGCATTTTTTTATATTGATTCCAAGATTTTTTTTATTCACCCTCGTATGTACGCTATCAACTAAAAACACATTTACAATGTAAGACCAAGGCTTTGAGTGTGGGAAACATAACTGATGTATCTTTGAATTGCATTTGATTAGGTAATGCATTAATATTATTGATTAATCAATTCAAATAAATAAATGATAATAAAATCAGTTAGCATTAGGGTCAGTTCACACCGAGACGTGACGCGACGCGGCGTCGCGCTGTGTCACGCGGCTTCAAGAGGCGCCGTGCGCGCCGCCGCCGCACGCCGCGCCTGCCAGCGAAGCTGCGCTGTGTCGTGATGCACCGCGCTACGCCGCGAGGTACCTCGAGGCGCAGCGCGGCGTACCGCAACGCCGCGGGACATTTTCGAATTATCTCAATTAAATGTGTATCTTTTTGTGAAGTAAATAAAGATATAATATATTTTGTATCACTATCTTCAAAAGTGCGCACAGCGTCGCTTCGCGTCACGTCTCGGCGTGAACTGACCCTTAGTGGTGGTTAATAAGACGTAAAGCGCCAAAACATAACACGATAAGTGTATATCAGTTTTGACTACGCGCACGGCGGCGGCGGGGCAAGAATGAGATAGCAATACAGCGCGTCGACGCGACGTGCGGCGACCTTGGGCGGCACGCGGCAGTTGGCGTACGCGTTTTTTGTAACTAGGGCGCTCGCAAAAGGCGATCTCGTTTAATCGTTTTGTAATTTTTGTTGTTACTAACAATAGCGTATAAAACAACATTTTACTGTCTATTATCGCATCTATAGTATAAAGCAGATGTGAAAATCACTATTTAGCAAGACAACATTAGAAACAGTTTACAAATAAATTATTCACACTTTATACGACTACTCACTAAATTATCATTGTTAATGAAAATCAAAATAATAAATTAAGGAGAACCATTTAGTGCAACATTGTTTATACAGTACAGTAAACCTCTAATTAGTGGTAACGCTTGCACTATGAAAAGCACCCTTACTGCTATGCTAAAAAGGCGCTGTCAATGTAAAATTGTTACCACCGAGGTGCAGTTGACTGTACCTGTGAAATGTTGGAAAGATCCTTTACTTTGTGCACAGGACTCATGTAGTAAGTTTATAATGTAAATGATTGATAACTTACCGACAACTGTCGGGTTGAGGAGTACCACCGTGCACGTAGTGGTGGCCAGCACCAGGCCCTCGGCGGAGTAGTCCCCGAGCTTGTCGCACTCCTGGCCGGCCAGCTCGCACGACACGTCGCAGTACACGCCCTCCTGCGCCACGGACGGCCAGTAGCGCACCGTGCCTTCGGGGGACACCCCGATGCAGGATGGCATCTGTGGGAGAATCAACAAATAACAATTTTACCCTCAGGTCATAAGTTGTTTTTTTTTTTAATATTCTTGAATGATAAGTCCCTGGACTATAATCAAATTTGTTGTTGGCTTTCTCCAGCGAAAATTCCCTCCTATTTTATTTAAATAGATTTGATATTTTAAAACCATCCTATTTTAAAACTACTTTTTTACATTCGTAAATCGAATCGTAGTAATGGTGTAACACAACACATTATCTTACCTGTGCCCCTTCCATATAGAACAGCACGACCAGATCAGCCTTATGTGCAAGATCTGTCTGTGGCAGTGAAAGCTCCCGAGCGATAGTGCTGGTGGGTGCAGCTGAGGCAGCGCTGGAGATGTTGGAGTTGCGAGGCCAGCATATGATGCGTCGCCCTGACACCACCCAGCACCACCCACAGGCAGATAGCCGCACGCTCACCTCACCACTGGCTGCAAGAATTGAACCTTATTTATTGATTTATATCAAATAAAATGAAAATATTTTATTTCACATAGACCTACAAGGGCACTTATGGAACGTCAGAAGCTAGGTGCACAGTTCCAATTTGTCGTTTACTAAGGAGAACAGCCGACAAGAAACTCCACGATTAGAGCGGTTTCGCACTACTACGTCCGATCCAAATCCGATAAATGTCGGCCCGAAGTTATAGTCATAGTACTATTTACATGAGAGGTTGCGCACTAGATAAAAGCTCTGTCTGTCCGAATTTAGAACATTCCCATTTCGGATTGAACTGGGATCTTGAATTCGGATTCGGGGCCGATCCGAATACGAAGTGAGGTACACTTCAGCGATTATTAAAAGTGATTTTCTCCTCCTGTGTTGATTGTAATTTTGTGTTATTACGAACATAGTATAATGAGAATATAATACATTTCATTTTGTTCGAATTAAGTAAAAGATTTACTGCGAACCATTTCGAAAGAACAGCCAGACTATCGTTGACATTTAAGACATCTGTATCTTTTCTATTTATTTTAAAATTTTGAGATATGTCGTCGGCAATAATAATTATATCCGATAAGTTAGCCATCATGTAAGGAAGATCATTAGTATAGAGTACAAATAAGAAAGGGCCAAGAATTGAACTTTCAGGCACGCCCATTTTAACTGGAGACCCCGAGGACGTCGCCCCATTAACGTTAACTTTTTGTTGCCTGTTTGATAGATAGGAAAGAACAAGGTCAGCAGCTTGCCCACGAATTCCGTAGTGGTGTAATTTATAGATCAGTGTATTGTGGTCAACGCATTCAAACGCTTTTGAGAGGTCACAGAAAATGCCAATTGCATCCTGGGACTTCTCCCAGGATTCCAAAATGTGACTGATGAGTTTTCCTCCTGCGTTAGTCGTCGACCTACCTATCGTGAATCCAAACTGGTGACAATGTAAAATCCCATTAGAGTTAAATTGTGACAACATCTTGTAGCATGATTTTTTCATATATTTTACTCAATGCTGGCAGCACAGATATAGGTCTATAATAGGGATGATGCCTAGGTCAAAACAAACAAATTCTATTAAATCCGTCAGTTAGATAATAAAAAAATATTAGACACGTATTTTTTGCTTTATCATATTAATCAAAAATGACAGATAAAACGCATTAAAGTTGGGGAGTGATGGGGGTCGCTACGTCACAAGTATGTATATTTTACACATGATAAAATATACATACTTGTGACGTCATGGCACATTTGAACTCAATGTATCGCAGTAATCTTTTGATAACATAAAAAAAATACGTGTACGTTATTTTTTCATAATCTACATGACGGCCAAAAAACATTTTTTTTTGTCATCATCCCTATTAGAGGGATCACTCTTACTACCCAATTTGAAATTGGTATTACTTTACTAAGTTTCATTAAATCAGGAAACGTACTGCTATCAAAACATTGATTAAGGAGGATTGAAGGAGTATTATGTTTTTTTTTTTTTGGTGTTTTTGTTTAGTTTGTGCAGAATAAACAATTTTGCTTTCTTTCTTTACTTACTTATTCTATACTGCCATGTCATTATTCAAAGGCCAATCGAAAGCATTTTGTTCTACATTTTGGGCGACCGAGCTCTGCTCGGGAGAAAACGAATTTTCCCAAATATGAGACCTATCTAGATCATTTTATAACCCCTACATTGAAACTTTCATCAAAATCGTTAGAGCCGTTTTTGAGAACGTGATTATAGTTATATATACATACTCACTGGGTGGATTTTTGAGATGGAGCAGTAAGGTCAGCAAGAAAATGGGTAGCTTCCACAAAAACTTTTTTTGATGGCAATGTACTGTTTCTTATGGATCAAAAAAACTCTATTGGACCAACTAAGGTTTATGTACTAGAAAAGTCAGAACAGAAAAAATGGTATTTCAAATTTCAAATGGATGTTATAATTTTTTCGTGATTCAGTTGTTAGAATCCTCCTATCCGAAAAAATTATAACACGTATCCGTTTGAAATACAATTTTTTCTGTTCTGACTTTTCTAGTACACAAACCTCAGTTATAATTTTTTCGTGATTCAGTTGTTAGAATCCTTCACTTGCTCGTGATTCATATGTGGCCCTCACTTTAAATCTGAACTTTATTATATATGCAATTACTGAATAAAGGACGGAACTTTTTTTGATTCAAATTCAAATTGAATAGTTTTAATTTGAATTTGAATCAAAAAAAGTTTTTTGAAAACTGCCCATTTTCTTACTGACTGCCATTTTTATCAAAATCTGTGAATGCAGATCAAAATGTCTCAAAAAGTTAAGGACATTCCTAAGACCATTTTCCTGTAGGTACAAAGGTTAAGGCCCTTACTGCCCCGTCTCAAATATCCATAAATAAATTCCAAAATCCTGTATACATACAAATATTGTTCATTTCTTTCTTTCTCTTTCTAATATTATATGATAGTAGGATGATTACTTCAAGAAAGAATGTAATAAATAAACATGGTAATTTGGACTCTTACATACTTATGCCATTAATGAAGTACCAGCGAAGCCACATGTGCAGAAGGAATTATAGCTAAACTTCAACATAGCCTGTGGGTTTTGAACTTTCTATAGCTAATAAAATCATTTAATTATTTCAACATGGGTATAGTATATAGGTGTTTTTATAATAAAGTTCTCTATATTTTACAGTCAAGTGGGCCTGCAAAGGTTTACAATTCCAAATGAAAAATCAAAAATAAGCGGCAGATCACTGGAAATTAGAAAATATATACATATATTTATATATTAAAATGTCAGTATGGTCACTGCAATAAAAAATATAAAATAAAATAAGACTAATGTCAAACTGAAGCAAAAAGTAAGTGTTCTATGTTATGGGGTTTGGTTTCCGCACTCAGTCCGTCAGGTGGTGCAAAAAGTAAGTGACTAAGTTCAGTAACCGACTTTGGCAGCTTGTTATAAAGGCGAATACTATTTAAGAAGACTTGCTAATTTGTTAATCTAAATTTGGTTATCACAATTTCATATCTACTACTTATAGGAGTATAGCTTGTCCAGTCTGAAATGACGCGCCACACTACCAGCATTTTACTTAAAATGCGGTAGTGGGGCGCATCATTCAGACTGGACATGCTATAACACAAAATACATCCATAAGTGTTCTCAGCGAACTGAATAAATGACTGTTAGGTTTCCCTTGTGATAGAGTAAGTGGTGCTCTTGAAAGATACTGTTAAGTAGGTCAGTTGTGCTTACCAAATGTAAGAGCTTCTGTGACCATCACAGGGAGGGGCATTCCATAAGTTTCTATTGTGGTTACTGGAGTCTTGTAAACTACATCCCCAGTTTGCTCACCCGCAGACTGCATAAATTTACTGTTGAAAATATGAATTTATTATTTCCCTCACATTTTCAATTCAAATTAAGCAGAATAGGTTATGTACAAACCTTTGGTTTTTTTTAGCTGACGAGAGCCCAATAGGCCGTCGTCCTGTGATGGACTGCCTCACTCGAGGAGAGAACGGACTCCTCATCGCACCTGTGCTACTATAATCCATTTTGATAAAAACTAAAAAATACGCAAAATAACCGAAACAGCATAAATTAATTCAAAACGTCAAACAAAAAGATCAATAGAGTTCGTTCCAGTGCACGTACGTTAAACTAATGCAATGCAAACTTAAATTTTCTCGTGTTACACAGACTTTATATGGAATATGTTTCACAAATTACTTAAATTCCCTGAAATAATTATTAATTAAGTTTTTGATAGTTAAAATTTCATGTTTTGTGATTGCATTTTCGATATTTACTAAATAAAGAAAACCATTTGTAACGTTAGCTATACAAACTGATAATGGAACGTCAAGCATGAAGTACCGCGAACCATCCGCTATGCCGCGAACAGCGAAGCCGCGGTTGACCAGTGCTTTCACTTACATTTTTGATTTTTCCCCAGTTTCTTAATTAATTATCCCTCAACTTCTCAAAAAAATCTTTGAAATTCTTTGGTTTAGGGAGCATGATTATAAAAATAATAACATCATTCCAAATAAAATACCGACAAAATATTTATAAATTTACAAGATGAGATGCCGAAGCATTACATTTACACTTTTTCACTGCATGGCACTGAACAATTAAAAATATTTTATTTAATCAAATTTGAACCTTATGCTTTAGGTCTTAAGTTGAAAATTTAATCTATCTAAATTTCACAGATTGTAGTAGGTTGATGTGCCGGCCGTGTCTGTACAGAGACCAGAAGGCCAATTCTCGTATGTATTTAAAAAAACATTCACATTCAAGTCGCAATCTGTCAAACTTATCAAAAATGTTGATTTCTAGATTGTATTTTTGACAGATTGCGAATGAGATGCAAATGCGAACGTTCTTAAAAATTACGGGAATTTCCCCACTGTTTGCGACATAGAATGAAAAACAAATCAACTCTAGGTATAACGCGACTTAGTTCCGATGCCATTATTGCCTCCTATTTTCCATTTTAGCCTTCTGATAAGGAACATTGTGAGCGACCACGTTTCAGTGCCATTAGTCATCTGCTGGCAACACGCACTCGTGAAAGACTTTCGTCTTGAGACAGTGCGGTATCTAGGACAAGAAGATATTGCGTAGCTTCCCGAACGCTGCCCAGCCGAGTCGGATTCGATGATTGTCCTCTTTCTCAAAGTTGGACCTACCTAGCTGGACAGTATGTACTAGGTAAACATACTCCACAACTTCGAGCGTAGTATCTCCAAACTTCATGAGTGGGTGTTCTATGGGCATTTTTTTTATTTTTAATTAATTATATTTCTAGATGTTTACAATTGTTTTGTTTTACAAATTAAACTTAGGCTAGTTTGGAATACAAATAAGATACACATCTGTAGCCGAACTAGGCAAAACCTGTAAATCGGCTATCAGCGCCATCCCCACGGATAATTTTACATATATCGTAGCCATTAATTTTTACAATATAATTTGACATTAGTGTTATTATATACACATCTTATTGGGTATATATTATTATAACATGTAATAGAGTATGAATGCGTGGCCTCTCACTGTGTGGAATGAGGTGTGTGTAGTTCATGAGAAGTTAAACATTTGGAAGCTTGTGCGTGAGATCTGAGTGAATTTTGTTTAGATCAATCAAACATGTTTATGCTAACGTGATCACTGAGCAATATACAGTAGAAGTTCAGTCTCATCATAATTTAGTTTTTGCAAATATTCGGACACCTTTTTTTTTTTTAATTGTATTTTAATTACACTCACACACAACCAAAGTTTAATTAATCTCTCAGGGAACTATTTAAAAAGATTAATATTATGACGGTACCTTGCCAATTCATTTATTCAAATCTTTTTAATAAAATAAGTGATAGACATAATTTTAATACTAGAAATAAAGATAAAATAGATCAACCATTTTTCAGACTATCTAAAGTAAATACATCTTTTATGGGGTACTGTGTTAAATGTTACAACAGAATACCTTGTGATATATTAGAATTAAATTAAAGAAAATTTAAAAATCATATAAAAAGTACACTTTGTAAACAAGCATATTACAAATTAGAAGATTATATCCAAGTTAAAAATGCTTGGAATCATGCTGGTCCTGCTCCATAGGACAATTCAGAATCTAGACAAAATCGAACTGGTTGCTAATTTAATTGTATAATTTTTTTTTTTATGTTTTTAAACATTTATTTTATTTTATTTTTTGTGATTACTTGAACTCACACACTGACTTATTATTATTAGTATTACTTATTATAATGTTAGAAATATAGTATAATTTTACAATGTTTGTAAGTATGTGAGCACCATGCATCTATCACATAATTATGTCATTCCTTCATTTTTCATTCTTTTTACCTATCGTGGTATAGTAATCTTATTCTAGGTGCATTGTTTTCACATATAATTATATAATAAGTGTATATAAGATATAATGATTTTTTTTAAAGAGTAACGGTGGAGTTTCTTGCCCATTCTTCTCCATACGAAAACTACCTTTTGGAATGGGCGACTAGAATCAGTTTTAATATTTTTTGTAAAGTTTGACGTTCAAAAGTGCCTTTTTTGTGCCTAATTGAAATAAATTATTTGACTTTGACTTTGACCAAATTTACACGCCTTATACCGAAACAGATGTATTTGGTTTTTTCAACATTTAATGTAAGGATGTTAATCTGGAGCCACCTTCCAACGACGTTAAAACCCAGCTGTGCCGCACTAAAAACCTCATTCCATGTATCACCGGAAAAAAAGAGAGCAGTATCATCTGCAAAATAAATGATATTATTTCTCCTTGGGTAAGCTTAAGACCTGTGAGATCGTTTATATAAACGAGAAATAACGTAGGCCCCAGTATGCTCCCCTGTGGAACACCGTGAGTGACAGGGAGGTAATAACTTTTGTGTTTATCTATTCGAACCGATTGAGAACGCCCGGTTAGATAGCTTGGTAAGAGTTTGTGCTGCGTACCTCTTATACCCAGCCTCTCGAGCTTGTCCACTAGGAGTGAGACAGAGATTGTATCGAATGCCTTGGCCAGATCTAAGAAGATGGTGAGGCATATTTTCTTTTTATCTAAATTTGAAGTGATGCTATCTATTAGTTTATTTACCGCTTGTTCAGTGGACTTGCCTTGCCGAAAGCCATATTGGTTATCAGAAAGCAATTTGTTTTTCTCTAAATAATTCTTTCCAGTATTTTTGATAAGGATGGTAAAATAGAAATAGGCCGATAGTTTTCGACACGCTCTCTGTCTCCATTCTTATGTATTGGACACACTTCTGCTTTTTTTAGGGTGTCAGGAAACACTCCGTTGTGAAGACAATCATTGAAGATTTTCGGTAGGGGTGGCACAAGCAAGTCTTTGAACGTTTTAAGAAAGTTGGAGCTAATATTGTCCCAACCACTGGCACAATCGGTTTTTAGATTTAGGATAAGACGTTCTACCTCTTCATTTGAAGTATCTGTTAGGACAAATGAGTTGATGACACTCGTGTCAGTATTGGGTATTTTTATGATGTTAGACGTTTGTGCATTTTTTTGGAAAATCTTGTTGGCTAATGAACTTCCTAGATTTATAAAGTAATTATTTGTCTTGTCCATGTTTATTTTAAGATCAACTCTTTCGGAAGCTCTAATGAGGTCATCGAGCATTGTACTAAGGTCCTCCATGGTCTCAGCCGTGATAACTATGCTTCGGCAAACCGAAGGTTGGATATACTCGCCATTGATGTTGATGCCTAGCCATTTCCAGTCCAGAACCTTGAAGACAACCTCCAGTGCAGCGGTGAACAGTTTTGGTGAGATAACGTCTCCCTGTCTCACACCTCGGTGCAAAAAGATAGGTTTCGAGGTCTGGTCCTGGAGTCGGACTGACATATTGGCGTTTTCGTACAGACATTTTAGCAATTCGATGTACCCATAGTCGACTGACACCGTTGAAGAGACTGCAGTACAGCCCATGTTTCGATCCAATTGAAGGCTTTCTCGTAGTTCACAAACGCGAAGCAGAGAGGTGGGTTAAAATCGTCCACGGAGCTCCCTAGGCACTCGAAACGATTCTGAATTTCAAGCTGAAAGCTCTGGGGGTTTTGGACTTGGATCGGTGCTGGGCAGAGCGTAGACCTCATCAGTCGAGATCTTTCCAGCTTAATATTTAAGTTCAATGTGCTACGATGCGGTGATCACTTCTGGTTTTCACCGCGTTGATCACAGACATCATTAAATACTTGCTTCTTTGTCTCTGCACTCACGTGTTCTGAAGAAGGAGTTCATCACAAAGAGGCCTTCCTTCTCCATAAAACTGGCCGGTAGCCCAGTGACCCCGGTGGTTCCAATGTCCAACTCCACATTGCTCCAGTCGAAGCTCATCGTCGTTTCTTTTGCCTAGTTTCGCGTTGAAGTCCAACCTTTGTTCAAAGGCATACTATACTATCAACAACTACTTAAATTATAAGAATAGTTGATCTCTGTGTAGTTGGTCTCAAGACCATATTTATGTTCTTTCTCCAGAATTAGCTTACCTATTTACAGGTTATATAAGTTTATATAATTGTTTATTTTTTATTTGACTCAGTGAAGAAGTCTGAAGTCTTTTTTTTTTGTTTAGTTAATCTTCTCATTTGAATGATTTTCATGAGTTGTATTGCTGTATGTGGTTAGCTAGTGACCTCGACAATTGATCATATTATTTTTTGCCTGACCAACCGGCAGCAAGTTCATCATGCTTCCTTAGATGTCACTGCTTGCGGTAGCGTCGGGGGTCGGGTTGCCTCCTTCCCTCAAATATGGCGAGGGGGGTAATGGCTGATCTTTGCGTTAAGCTCGTGAACGGGTGCTACTTGTGGTGACTGGTCGTCTTGCTAATCATGGTTTTGTTATTGTTATTAGTAATTAACTGTTTGGTCGATAGTCCTAGTTTATCATTTATAACTTCCAGTTACAGCTATATATAGCTATATGTAAGCGGGCACGCCCTTTATGACTGGAGGCTTTTATTTAGATATCGTTTACGTTTAGTCTTTATTTTTTATAAATTTCAGCTTGAGGACAGTTCTCGATATTTTTAGTTGGTATATTGGCGTGTGCTGCTGACATAATTATGTCTTTTAATTTAAAATTTAAATTATGTTTAGTGTTGTGTACCTAATGTAAATAATTTTGCATACTATTATATAGAATCTTTTTTTTTCTTCTAATTGAACAGACAGCAGCTGTGCTGCAGGGGAGTTTGTTGCGCCACTTCTTCTTCCCAGCTAAAGCACTAGGAACTGGTGAAGGAAGAACTTTGATGTTCAAAAAGTGCTGATTCTCAGCCTACTTTGAATAAATGACTTTTGAATTTGAATTTGAAGTCCCCCATGACAACGGCGAAGTTAGTTTTAGGGCTCTGAATCATACATTGTCACTACTTCATCGTCGCGTCGGGGTGTGACGAAGTCGGGATGTAAACCTGTACGACCTTCAGCAAATATTTTGCGGATATTCTGAGTATAAGGTCCGTGGTCGACACAGTCTTGATTTCCACCACGTTGCTTAAAAGGGACTTATGAACAATAAACCCGACACCACTTTGGGACTGCTGGTTGTCCTCCCGGAAATAGAGTAAATTCCCGGATTTTCGGATTATCGAGTCCTCTTCGGACTTCAGATAAACCTACTATCCCCCATCGTAACATGCTCAATTCTTTCTCAAGTTCAATGATCTTCTCGTCGGTCTGGATTGTATGCTTGTTGTATATTGCCAGGTTCAGTTTCCGGCGATTGTGATCGGTGATCGCAGTATGGTAGCAAAGAGAATGCTGCTGCCCATTCTTTAGTAACACCCTTAGTCGCATTTTACGACATCCATGGAAATAAATAGGGTAGTGCTATTTTCACGTGGACCAAATATCCCTAAGCCATGCATAGTCATTTTACCCTAAAAAAAGGGAGAAATGTGACCTAAAAGTGGAAACACTGCGGTTGACATTGACAGTTGATTAAAATAAATGTCAAGAAATTGTATTTTCCAACGGCTCCCGGTTTACGAGATTTTCTACAGTTTTTGTTGTTATTTTTAGTTATTTGATGCAATAGTGCATGCTATCATCAAATTCCTCGATGAATTGATTATCTTCAAGATGCATATCAAGTCTATGGTGTTGGATGGTTTTAAATCGTATGGAAATCGTGTGGAGATCACTGGGTTCGATTCTGAATTCAATGCCATCACTGGACTGAACGGCACAGGGAAATCGAACATATTGGATGCGATATGTTTTGTCTTAGGAATCACGAATTTGTCAAACGTAAGTACTCGTTTCATCCATTTGTCTGTAAGCATTGTGTTAGCTATGATTTTTCCCGCCTATACATTTCTTCATTACCTACATGGTAGACAGAGACATTCCGTAAATTCATTGTTATAAAGAATAAACTATCTAACTATGTGTATTTTTGGTTAGCTGCCTAGACCTATTTGCTTATGACAACATAGTTCAAGAGTGGATGCAGGTTAAAATATAGGTACCAGATTTCTTGATAATTAAGCACAAGAATGTCGTAGGTGCGAGCAGGGAGTTTGCAAGAGCTGATATACAAGCATGGCCAAGCAGGTATCACCAAGGCCACTGTGAGCATCACATTCGACAACAGAGACAGGAGGCAGTGCCCCATCGGCTATGAGAACCAAGATGAGATCACAGTTACGAGACAGGTACTTCATGAACTTTATATTTTGTTTTGTCAATAGAAAAACGTGTATGCGGCATTAAATGCATTTTTAGGTGCTCAGAAGTGCAGTTGTGTTGACATTTTTGACACTCCAGCATATAGGACATGGTTTGGTCAGGAGCACCATATTCATGAGTATCAGTGAGATCAATTATCTCCCATTTTGCTAGACTGTGCTTGCAGTGACCTACTTGGCTCCGCAGTCGATTGATTGCTTTCATTTAGGCCAATGCAGGTCACATCTGGGTGGCAGATGCTCCTGGGCCTGAACGAAGTTGGGTGGTGGCGGTGCTGTCTTTCCCTTAGGTCTCTTCTCATCTTAGGCGGTTAAATTGGCTGATAGTGCGATATCGTCCAACTGGTCAACTGGTGAGCTTGTGGAGTGAGGTTGGTTTTGGCATCCTAATATGATTCCCCAAGTCTCGTTCAGGGCAATGTCTATTTTCTTTGCGTGAGCGGATCAGTGCCACGATAGTCACGCAAATTCGCCAACAGAGAAGCATAAAGATATGCCAGTGGTGCAAAGAACCTAGGGTTCTGCCCCACTTGTGGACACACCTTCTTGTCTTATGTATCTGAAACTTATTTGGCTTTGAAACTATTTTTGTGCCACAGTACTGACAGTACTTTTATTTTTTCTTTGTTTGTTGAGTTAATTAAAGTGTTAATTGAATCAATAATTTCCATTGTTATGCTGTCTGTTTCTAAATTGCTCTGACATAAAAAGTAAACACTCATGGCCACAAACCAAATTACAATTCAATTGTTTGAAAGCAGCATGATGTTTTAAGATGATATGCCTCACCAGGTTGTAATGGGAGGCAAGAACAAGTACATGATCAATGGGATCAACGTGCAGAACAAGAGAGTGTCGGACCTGTTCTGCTCTGTGCAGCTCAATGTGAACAACCCTCACTTCCTCATCATGCAGGGCCGGATCACCAAGGTCCTGAATATGAAGCCTGCTGAGGTAATTTTTTTTATGATGTTTGGGTGGAGCATTAAGCTAAATGTGTTGATGGATTCTTAGCCATGGAGCACAACCTTGGGTTTCCAAATGTGATTACTAAACATGGTACCATAACATTTCTAACCCATGGTGGTCCATGTCTATAAAACATCTTGAAACATTGTAAAATTTTATTGAAATCAAATTATTATTGTTTTTCGAGTGAAAGCGTAACAAACAAACAAACTCACTTTCTCATTTAGCTGATGTTATTTCAGTAAGGTAAATACAGTAGTAAACATGGTTTTTGTCAGTTTTAGTTCACATTTAGTCAATTGTCTTGATCAGCCTTTAAAAACCCTCAAGCATACACAAAATAATTAGCTGTGCATTAAATCCTAATAACACTACCAGTGGCGGATCCAGGATTGCCGTTTGGGAGGGGCTTGACCCCGCTGAGGGTTTTAGCAAAGTAAACACTAAAAACGCACACAATATTTTATTTTGCTTAACGCATAGCCAGCCTCCTCGGATTACTTTTCCTCAATGACTTTGCTAGGTTGTAGACCATGTAAAAGACTGGTATTTGGCTGCATTCGGTTAGGCCGCAAAATAGTTGGGAAAAGGCTAGGCAGATTAATTTTTGAACTGTAGATTACTGTTCAAAGTATGACTTTTATAGATCCTGTCAATGGTAGAAGAGGCAGCAGGCACCAGAATGTATGAAGCAAAGAAACAGGCTGCTCAGAAAACGATTGAGAAGAAAGATGCCAAACTTAGAGACCTTAATGAGGTAGGTGTTCTGTAAACAACAACTGTCTGTATTTCCCAAAGACCAAACGGCACACGTCTGTGTCATACCGTCTCTGTGTTGGTGTACTAAGCATAGTACACAATACAGAACATCACAACAGAAGTCTTGGTTCAAAAACAGACTGTAAAGTATATCTTCAATTCTACAAAAATTAAATATTTGTATGCTTCAGATAATACGTGAGGACATTGCACCGAGACTACAAAAACTACAAGATGAAAGAGCTCAGTTTCAAGAGTACCAAAAAGTCGTGAGGGAGCTCGAAAATCTCACTAGATTATATATAGCTTTTACGTAAGTCTGTTGAACAAACAATTTATACTTTTTAACCAACTTCAAAAAGGAGTTTATATGTTCGTCTGTATGTATGTTTTTTTAAAATGTGTTTTCTATAATAGCCTTAGAAATATAAATTTACTGGCACTGGTCGCTGCTCGATGATGCGTCCACGTCAAGCGACAGGCGTTGTTTTATATTGTAGATTCGTAGGTACTTTAAAAAAAACTCTGAAGTAAGTAGCACACAAAAAATCTTTTACCTGCATTATTTATTTACGTATTCTTAAACATTTTTTATTATTAATATTCAAGTATGTATCTATTTTGATTACCTACGTCCGTGTGTCACTGCGGGGTGCCAATTGAAAACCAGCGCTGGGTGTCTGACGCCCAGCAAATGTTGAGATGGTAACCCGGTAACCCTTTCGGTATGGGCACGCTCAGCAAAATTTTAATGCAATTTTATTGTTATGTTTTTTGTTATTTTTTTTTTAAATGTGTTTGTTGCTGTTGTGTTGTGTCTGGGTCGAATAAATGTTTTGTAATGTATTGTATTGTATTGTAATATTTTCTTTAATTGTGGGCCAATTTTGATAAATCTTTTTTCATTTGGATACATATTTAATCCACTTTGTGCATCTTAATGTTCGTATAACACTTCCTGGCACTGTTGTTTACATAGCATGTTCTATACGAATTGGTGTGGGGGTTGGTACTATAACAAATTCGTAAAAAAAATATTTAAAAAAAACACTTCTTTAATTAATATAATAAAGATGATAAAAAAAGTCAGAAAGAACGCTAAACGAAAACAAAGTAATAACGCGGGCGGGCGATGCGATGCTATATTTTACTAAGCAAGATATTTCACGCTGACGAAGTAGCGGGCAGAAGCTAGTACTGATATAAAATATAAAGGGTCCATTTACAAACTCAAATGACAATGTTTTCCAGGCCGTACAGATAGTATGGCATACTACGTTTCGGGAAAAGTTCTGCTTTATAGAGCATAGTTCCTGTCACTCATGAGACATGCAGACAGTGCCTGACGCGAAACTAAATACTTGATATCTCTCTTCCTCTTTACTGATTAGATATTACAAGCATTAAGTTTCTTAGATCTGACTCTTTTTTATTTCCAGGTTCATAAAAGCAGAAGAACATGTGAAAAAGGCCGAAGGCAAAGTGACTGAGGTGCAAGATCAAGCCAAAAGTTTGAAAGATGAAATAAAGAACAATGCAAAGGAAGTCAAAGAATTTGACAAACAAATTGCTGAGATCAGCAAGAACTTGGATGAGGTAAAGTATCGTTTAGTTTCCATTATATCTAAAACTAGCGACCCGCCCCTGCTTTGCACAATCAGCATTTTTATCGATTTTCGGAATCTCGATGCAGCGAGAACACTTTATCTCTCCGCCAAACAATTCAGCATCGTTAGAAAACGCAATTTTTAAACCGTACTCAAACGTAATGAGTCGTCACAACGCAATGCAGCGTCAAATTATTCCCTGAAACTTGTGATTTTGCTATCGCGACGGAACGCAGAGTCGCTAATATGCATCTGCTGTTGCCCTTAGGGCCTAGAGCTTGTATCAATCTTCCGAAATAAATCCCTACTCGCCGATGCTAAACCTTAATGACTTCAATCCTAACATATTTTAAAACAAAATCCCCCGCAGCGTCTGTCTGTGTTTTGTGTAAATTGGCTGAAATATGACGATTATTGTTGAAGATGTCGGAAAAACTCATGTCGACTGAGAGCTTTACGGGCGTGCGCCGCGTAAACCGTGAGAGATAAATAAAACTTATGTTCTACGGTATTGTTAATCTTAAAAAGATGCAATGACATGGATAAACCATGTTTATCTTTCAGAAATTGATAAAAAATTCATTGTTATTTCCGAAGCTATTTTGATCGGTATTATATTTATCCTTATCCAATAAAATATGTTATTTAAATTGGGCATTTAATTTAGATTAAAATATGCATACATCATATTAAAATATGAAAAATTATTTTTGACGGCAACGCGGGCGCAGCGCGGCGGTAGGAGTCAATGACCTTCTCCTCGGCTATTAGGTCATTGACTCCTACCGGCTGCAGACAAATCTCACGAAAGAGATATTTATCTGCAGCCGACTGTAAGTACGTTCCCGTGGGATATTCTCCGACATACACGCGGGCGAAGCCGCGGGCAAAAGCTAATTTATGAATAAATTCACTTATTTTTGTGGGTTTTATCAAAAATTGTGAAAATGGGACCCCATTACTAAGTCTGCACCGTCTGTCTATCTGTCAGTCGTTCGTATCAAAACCGATAGCCTACGAATGCCAATATCGGTCAAAAAATGACAGAAACTGAAACTGCAGCCTATTTCACCAGAATCCATCAATTTACCTGATCTTTGCTGTCACCCTAGGAGTGCGGCAGCGCCCTGAGGGAGTCGGAGACAGCGCTGCAAACGGTGGAGAAGACCGAGGCGTCGAAGTCGGCCGCGCACAAGGCGGAGCGCGAGGCGCTGACGTCACAGGACAAGCGCGCGCGCCTGCTGGAGCGGTCGGTCGGCGACGACGAGGCCGCGCTGCTCGCCAAGAAGAACGCCTTGGATCAGGTCAGGGCCCATGGCAAATTATTTGCAGGGCAGGGGATTTGTTACAAAGTACAAGATGTGCGCCAGATGGGATTTCCCATCGCCAAAAATGAAGAACTTCTCTGTCATTCCCTTCCCCTTTCTTTTCTTTCTTTTTTCTTTAGGATATGAATTGAATCCAAAAATCTTTCCTTAGTGCCTTTCTTTCAGCTTTTAGGCTGTGCGTTGCCTGTCAGTTATGAATGAATTTAAGATTTTTATTAAGTAGATTAATGCCGTCATGATTCCATTGAGATAAAGGATTGGTCATATATAGCCCTTTCTCTCTCTCGCAATATAAATAGCAATAGCACTGTAATAGCATAAATGTACTTCTTATGTACTCTTCATAACAAATGTTGTTATGAAGGGTACACGTCACGTCACAAATGAAAAAAAAAATGAAAAAGTGTTTATTCACAGAAATATTTTTTCCAATACACTATTACCTCTGCCAAACTACAAAGCAGTTTGTTGGCAGACGTAGCTCCTTTTTTACATAACATATATATATTTAACATAGTGACACTTTTTCACATAACGTTAACTACTATTCCTTCATCTAAAACAGACTTAGTACAATTTTAGTTTTAAATGTTCTCTTCAGTGAGGCTTTGACAAAAAATATTAAAGAGGTACTTATGTATTTTATTTTTAAAGGCAGTTTTTGTGATACAACTGTTTATATCGACTGGAAGGTTATTAAAAATAGTTGGGACTAAAAAACTTCTACACCTTCGACCAAAATAATTATTATTATTACAAGTGGGCACAACAAATCTTCTCATATTATTGTTCCTTTGAGATCTTGTGCGTATAATATTGCTTTTAAATTCATTGCTACAATACTGTTCTAAAGCTACTGACAACACTACTCTCTCATGAACCGGCAGCATTTTACATTCCAAAAATAATAATAATATTGACAGCAACCCCCAGATGCTGTTGATTTTACCTTTTGGAAATTAAAGACTTGGACTTCACTATTCACTAAAACTCCTTATAAATTGGAAATTCACCAAACTAGAAAATATCTAAATGTCACATTGGTCTGAAAGCAAAAATATACCTTGGCTTAGGGTGGCAATTACGAGAACGACTATGCCTACAAAAAAGTTTAACGTAACTCATTACGAGTCGGACCATCGTACAATATTTAGCAAATAAATGAAAATACTAAACAAAGAATTTTATTATTTTACAACTTAAATTCTAAAAATCGTAAATATAAATTTGTATTTCATAATGATATCTATGAATTATCTGCCATATTTAAATAAAATACCTTATAAAAGCGGCGTTTTTTGTATTTTTTAATTATATACAGTATATGTACATGATTAGAAGTTTGGCAATAGGCTCGCCCCCTATTACATGACTTAAACTGGCGAAATGTGGGTGTAATAAAGTTACACCTCTGCCCAACCCTTCGAGGAAACAAGCCGTGATGTTATATAGAAGTTAAAAATTCCTAACTTGTTTAGTTGTTGCGATAGAGCCCGTACAAAAATGGTGTATTGCCTGTTTTCACCCTCACTAAGTGGCACTTAAATGACAACAACAACATAACATCACGCCTTGTTTCCCCGAAGGGTTGTACAGAGGTGTACCTATAGTACACCCACATTTCGCCGGTTATGTTTTTAAGTCCCATGTAATAGGGGGCGAGCTTATTGCCATCAACCGGGCACATATCCAGACTCTGGGCTACTACTGAGATATACCTGTAGGAAAAACCCAATAATACTTTAGCTCGACCTGGGAATCGAACCCAGGACCTCAAGCTCAGCAGTAGCGCTTGCAACCACTAGACCAACCACAACCAAACCAAAGTGCACTGTTGGATTTTCAACTCTCAGTACCGAGCCTAGCATTGAAAATCCAACTGTGTGCTTTTATTTAGAGATTCATTTAAGTGTCACTTAGTGAAGGTGAAAACGGGTGTTAAACTGACAAATTTTACGAACCCTATTTCTTCATTTATAAAGATGAAAAAAAAAAAGTACTCTACTCAAAAGTTTATTGTATCGGGACCCCCTTTTAATTTTTATTTAACTTTTATTATTTGGTATTGCTGCAATAGAAATACATAATCTGTGAAAATTTCAATTGACTACTTATTACGGTTTATGATATACAGCCCGCCGACACATGGACGGACAGCAGAGGCTTAGTAATAGGGTTCCGTTTGGCACCCTTCGGGTACGGAACCCTAAAAATGACCAGTTTTCGTTAATTACATTTATTTAATAGATTTGAAAACGTTTGATGATGTATTACTTTTTCTTGGCATTAGGTTGCGTCTACATTCGAGAACCTCCGCGCGGCGAGCGAGTCCAGCAACGTCGAGTTAGCGGGCGCGCAGCAGAAGTTCCTGGCAGTCAGTACCGGGCTCGAGGGCGCGTCCGAGTCGCTGCAAGATCAGCTCATGGGTATGTTACCTATACGTAAAAAAAATGCTAATGTAAATGTTGTTATTAGTAAATAAGTGAATTTGAGCATCTATGGCTATGGAGAATCGTACCGTAAAAATGATGGAAATTACGTTATGGTATGACGTATGACGAACAAGCCGACGGCCTACTTGATGGCCGCGCTCTCGTCCGCGCCGCGCGCCGCACGCACGCGTCGCGTAGGAATACAACTGCCACTGTTCCCTTCGGATGTGGCTACTATTACTAGTCGCAAGAATTTGAGAGCTAGCTGTCACTTCCATACATTTTTTGTAAACAAGCGATTGCTTTTACGCTAAATTAATTAATATGCGTTTTATATCTGAAGACATTTATGGGAGAATTTCGTAAACAAGCGATGCTCTTTTTCATAAAATAGAGAACCATGTCTGTTTTCATTACAGGCACTAGTGGTGTAAGTACATTATGTGGTGTGTTTGTTAGATCATTGCTAGAATTAACATCTCTGAAGTTTTCAAGTGCAGGAAGAACATCCTCGAGTTGGTCTTCAACTCCGATCAGGTTATTTGTGTCGTAAGCCTCCAGTCTTAAAAAACCGGCAAAGTGCGTGTCGGACTACACACGGTGAAGGGTTCCGTAGATGGGATGAATTTATCCCAAGAACAAACTTAACATTGCAGTTGAAAAACATGTTCTCCCATACATTCCAATAATTCCCAATTCGCACGATATTGAGAGCTTCGCCATGTTATTTTAAAACCATAGACTTATACTCATAGGTTTTCCTGAAATCAATAAGTATAGAACTAGGTATTTTCTGTAAATTTTTTCAAATTTTGTGTCTCAAATAGTGTAGGAGATAAGGGGGGAATTTATTTATTTAGGGGGGAATGGTATTTTTTTTAAATAGTTTTATTTATTTTAAAATGGCATGTATTTAACACGGCGAATAATTAATCTAAATGAAAGCAGGTAGCAAAGTAGTAGGTTGGCAGCTACAGCGAAAGATAATTTTAAGTAGAAATTAGCAGCGTAATAATCAGTTGTTAGCTTTGTTTTAATTTAAACTGGCATCGTGTTTTGGTAACTGAATTTAATGTTAAGCGAACACTTGACACTGGCGTTGTATGGTCACAGACAGTTCTAACCTAACCTACTTTTCAGCCATTTTCATTTACTACTTCATTTTTAACGAACGTAAACGAGGCAAAAGGAGTATGTAAGGATCGTAGCAGGTGGCATTCTGTAGTTTCTGTCTGGGTTAGGCACCTTTTGAAATTAAACCTCTAGCGCAGTAAAAAAATACTTCCATTTGTGCCGCATATTTTGACACTGGCAAATACACCAGTTTTTTTTTTTTTTTTTGGGTTTCCCGTTTGCCCAGCAGCATGAAGTTTGTCGAAAACCAAGGTCAAGTACAGAGGAAAATCCGGAAAATAGTATTATGTATATATAAAATGCAAAGTTAAGTTTGTTCTTCAATCTGGAATCAAAAATTCATAGGCCGTCTTGAAGTAACATTTAGTCTGTATTTCATTACTCAATTAAAAGTTCATTTTCAATTGAAAAGTTAAGTTTGTCCTTCAATCTAGATTTGTAAATCCGGGCAGCCGAGTAAGCACAAGTTTGAGACGGAACCCTCAGGGCGCAAGTCCTTCTCACTCTTTTTGAACTCAAACTCAAAGTATTTATTTCAATTAAATCATTTACAGGCACTTTTGAATTGTCAAAGAGTCAGTCAGTAAGTTGAAGCTAGTTGCAAAAGTGACCCCATATTCAAAATTAATTTGTTTACGTTTTACGTCCGTGTTTAGGTTACAGAAATTCAAACGTGTAATCGTGTTAATCGGTCCATTAGATTCGGAGCAAATTGGCTGTGACAGGCGGACAGACAGACAGACACGAGTGATCCTGTAAGGGTTCCGTTTTTTCATTCGGACGTGCAGAACTCTAATACAAAGAACTTAAAGTTAAATATAACTAAAAGTTTATAATTTATTTACCTTTCCACTATAGCTGCTTTTTTACCAGTCGAAGTTTAGTGGAGTCTAGTTTTCCTTTTTCTAAGCTCGTGTTGGTTGTGCTACACTCCAAGTTGCATACTTACTATCTAGTTTTCGTTTAATTTGTGATCACAACAGTAAACACATACTGATAAATGGCGGTTTCTGGACTAACAACAGTGCTACCACCTGCCTCATTCAGTTTTTAGGCCTATGCCTCGAATTTAGCGGGCAGCGGGGCGGAGCGGCGCGGGCGCTCACCGCTCGACTGGAGTGCACCGCTCGTTGCCGCCCCCGCGCCGCTGTTGTCGAGAACCGTCCATTTGATTTTACGCATAAGGTCCTGCCGCTCCCGCGCCGCCGCCGCCCCCGCGCCGCTGTTGTCGAGAACCGTCCATTTGATTTTACGCATAAGGTCCTGCCGCTCCCGCGCCGCCGCCGCCCCCGCGCCGCTGTTGTCGAGAACCGTCCATTTGATTTTACGCATAAGGTCCTGCCGCTCCCGCGCCGCCGCCGCCCCCGCGCCGCTGTTGTCGAGAACCGTCCATTTGATTTTACGCATAAGGTCCTGCCGCTCCCGCGCCGCCGCCGCCCCCGCGCCGCTGTTGTCGAGAACCGTCCATTTGATTTTACGCATAAGGTCCTGCCGCTCCCGCGCCGCCGCCGCCCCCGCGCCGCTGTTGTCGAGAACCGTCCATTTGATTTTACGCATAAGGTCCTGCCGCTCCCGCGCCGCCGCCGCCCCCGCGCCGCTGTTGTCGAGAACCGTCCATTTGATTTTACGCATAAGGTCCTGCCGCTCCCGCGCCGCCGCCGCCCCCGCGCCGCTGCCCGCAAAATTCGAGGTAGAGGCCTTAAGGCCATTGCCTTCGGTCGGCAATCGCTAATGATGACGTTATCAGCTGCGGCTGAGGAAATTCGTCGGCTCGGGTACTGCGGCGGCTGCGGCGCGTTTTTGTTACACGTTGTATATATCTACTGACATTTCAGATACACGCGCAACTTTTAGCATTCAAGTAAATAAAGCGTTTTTTCCTATCTCTACAGCTGCCAAACAAAAGGATTCAGAAGGCGTCACCCTCATCTCACAGATCACGATGGAGATTAAACACGCGGAGAACCGACTGAAGGCGCTCGAAAAGGAGTTCAACAGACACAGCGCGCAGTTCTCACGCGACACGCAGGAGATCGTGCGCGCGCAGGCGCAGCTCGACGCGCTGCAGGTCAGTACTACATGCCATACAATTCATTCCAAACTTACGCACCCTTAACACAAGTAATAAATAAAAAAAATGACAAATCATACAAAGTACTTGTTGTAAAAGAAAATATTGTATCTCTACTACTAACTCTGGTTAGTTTTTTAATAGTTTCAATTCGTCTGTATACAACGTGTTCAGCACACAGTAATTGGTACAATTCCATATTATGTTAGTAGGTAGATACTTATAACTAGTTTAACATAACACTAGATCAGGGAGTCACCAAAAGGCGGACCGCGGTCCGTGTCCGCCCGCCGACCTATTATGTGGGGACTTTAAGAAAACAATAAAAAAAAAAAAAAAAATATCTAAAAAAATGCTAATGTTTAGCCCGCGCTTTGTGTTTTCTGCCGTCAAATTCAAATGTCATTTATTCAAACTAGGCTGAGAATCAGCACTTTTCGAATTCATTTTTCACAGATTCCACGCAATTAGGATGTGTAATTTTTTGTGGTATATAGGGAAGATAAAGGGCATAATTTCAGTATAAATAACTTTTCGAAATACGACGGAATTACCGAGAGAAAAAAAAAACTAAAAACCTCGTATAAGTCTGAATCTAACGAAGTTCCGAGGTTTATTTGTACTCTAAAATATGCAGCATAAAAAACGCCGTCGATGTTTCTAAAGTCACAATTGCGTATCATATTTAGTTTCAGAGAAATCATTTTTATCTAAATACCCGGTTGAAAAAAAAACGATCTTCCACCGACCCAAATACCGGCCCAAACCAGTATTGTTCCCCCCTCCATATGAATGAATTTAATGACAAAATTTTAAAGTCCTCCAAATTCGAGTACTTCTTGTGTCCGGCCTCATACCGAAACGAGATTAATCGGTTAAAGCAAACAACGCCAGTATTCTTTCTCCCAATTTCTTGTTCGCGAGCCCATTGTAAACGGGCCCTACGATTGCGGGGTGCTAAAGGTGGAACTCTCAGCGGCCTTCGGGGACGCAGACCCACTTCACGTAAGCGATTTCGGATGGTTTGGTCGCTTATCAGCAAGCCTGACGAGCTGTGGAGCCTCGTAGCCAACATCATGGCGGTCATGGTACGATTCAGTCGAGCAGTATTTTGGATGTACCGGTCCTGTCTGCGAGTGGTGATGCGAGATCGTCCTCTATGTCGCTCGGCCACGCTGCCCGTGATACGATAGCGTGTCCAGAGGCGGCTTATGACGCTCTGTGTAGTGCCAAGAGCGACAGCCTCAGTATGATGCCTGGAACCAGCTTGCAACATTCCGAGGGTTCTCATCATCTCTTTTCGTGTCAAATGATGTCGCTCCATATTGATGCATTTTTTTTTCATTTCCAGAAATTGTAATGGTTTTGTAAA
Source organism: Xanthia togata (assembly GCA_963853775.1). Taxonomy (NCBI): domain Eukaryota; kingdom Metazoa; phylum Arthropoda; class Insecta; order Lepidoptera; family Noctuidae; genus Xanthia; species Xanthia togata. The sequence continues at coordinate 30,576,268 of OY970791.1, read as the reverse complement.
ACGCTATTACACACTTTTATAGGAATCCTGATTGACAAAATTATAAGAAAATTCTTTATTCAAATAGTGAAATTGACTAAAAAGAATCAATGGTGCCGATTATCTTGTACACCGAACTAAACTAAGTAAACTATCACTAAAATTCCTTACTTTTGGCTATGAGAATCTTAAAGCTATTGTGCAATAAAAAATCTCTAAATTTAAAAATTATTTTGACACAACTAAAATCGAATTTGACAATCGCGACTCCACGTGGTACATACTTGTTTGCTAGCAGACTTCAATGATGAGGATATTCACTTACTTACTGGCTTTTTGTTCAAAAGATGCTCGCCACCATAATGACACAATTGAAAATATTTTTCGGAGATCGGACATTTAAAATCCCTCCCCCTTTCTTCCCTTCCCTTCCGTCCCTTTTTATCAAGTATACACAATACATGGCGATCTAGGTAGCACAGGCGACAGTGCGAATATTGTGCCATTAAAATAGCAGCGTTTTACCTGAAATAAAACGCATATTAAAATACTTACCTCACTGGAAGCTTTATTATGAGATGGCATTTCCGTTTCCCGTCGATTTCTTACCAGTTTTCGTACTTTTGTACCCTCTATACTTCCGGCTCAGTGGCGCCACCTGGTGGTTGCGGGTAGTTTTTAGTTCTTGTAAAAGGCGTCACGCCATTTTGTTCATTGTCTCATATAACCAGGCAGAAATAAAGTGAAAGCTTCCAGTGAGGTAAGTATTTTAATATGCGTTTTATTTCAGGTAAAACGCTGCTATTAAACTACTTGACCGTCACTGGAAGCTTTATTATGAGATCTGTTTGTTATCGCCTGGTGACGCCACTTTGATGTATTTATTTGGAAGTATGTGTATTATACTATAGGCCAATGTGATAAAGCATGAAATTAATCACAAGTGTGATTAATAAGTATGCATTTATTTTAAATAAATGTATAAGTAAAGCAATTAAATTAAAGTACCTAGATAAGCGTACTTTAGTTTACTAATATAATTAGCATATTATATATTTTATTGTTTATATGAAAAATCATAAATTCTAATCATATCCACCAATTTAAGAATATTCGTTCTAGGTAACATAATATTTATTCAGCAATGTTAATCGATTGGATTGAACAATTGTCACGTTTTGTGAATCAGAACTTCTCATTATTTCTCGTCTATGAAACTTCTGGAATGTAATGGCTGATCGCCAATTTCCACGAGTCAAGATTTCGTCGAGGGGATTATTTTGAAACCAGGTTTTGGAGGCTACAGCAGACCGGGTGCTACCTGGAGTGGCTGCAATGCCAGCATACCCTGTACCACCATTTCACCTGCTTCACGTACAGTCATTGCAGGGTCTTTACCGACCCTGCAATGACTGTACGTGAAGCAGGTTTAGCCACACCTCTTACCGTAATAATTTTTTTTTTTTGATTTTGCCGCATTATCTATCGTTTATTAATGCTATAGTTCTTTCTATCCAGAATATAGGGTCAAGATTGGAACTTTCGGTATTTGAAAGCAATTTCCAGCCGGATTGCCTATAATTACTGTTGTCAGTTTTGGATCCAAACTGAGGCCATAATATTATACCGTTATCAGATCTTATGCAATGATTAGGATTAAATATCAAGCAGTTAGATAGTGTATTCGCCTACCAGAGCAAAGCAACAGTAAAATTGCAGTATGACGCGACATTTGAAATAGATTATTTGAATCAATCGTGTACATCTCGAACTGGAGGCTTAGTGACCTTTGGATTTTTTAGGGCAATTGATTTCAAAACATGTCTCACTAGAACGTGTGAACTTAACTGACCTGAATTTTCAGCGTTACCTAGTATATATATTACTGATTTATGTAAAAGTATTGAATTATACGACAACTTATCAATTACTTAAATATAAATCACTTAAAAACTGCGCTAATTGTGAACCAGGGGGATTCATTAAGTCAAAGTTTGTATTACGACACCACGACGCCAAGCGCTTCCAGGCTACCCCATAGGTTTTTAGAGTCGTTTTTCGCCAATAATTTTTAAGCAGTGATAGTTGTTGAGGGTTTTATGTATTTATCGTGTTGGACCACCCCCACATTTCCAAACTTCTAGAACGATATTCACGACATTCGGTGGTGGGAGGCCCGTCGACGTGTCTATTAGGTATCTGTAGGTTTCTCGAGTTAATGGAGCCCCGAGCGCTCGGGCTTTGAGATCCGCACGCCAGAATACCTTCTTCCATCGAGGTACTACTATTAGGAATAATCCTGTCGATTGATTTAAGTAAGACAGGACTTTGGGGACTAGGAATGGTGGCGGAAACATCCATGCGAGCTGGTAATTTCATGAGACACTGAAGGCATCGTGGAACAGAGCTTGAGGATTTTTTAGATGTAGAGAGACATAATTGTATACTACGTGAGCAGTCGCCGAGGCAAATATATCTATTATTGGGATTCCCCATTGTGCAAACACTATTTCTACACAAGTCGGTAGTAATTGCCATTCTGGAGGTTGGCGAAGGCGCGATAAGTCGTCCGCATGATTGTTGTATTTGCCCAGAATGTAGTGTATTCTGAAGTGTATCTGATGTTGGTCTAACAAATTCAGAATTCGATAGGTTATTTCCAACAGGGATAATGCTCCTTCCTTTCGTAGGTATGTGACCGCAGTTCTGTTGTCGCTTTGAATGAGGAGCGAACTTTGATGAAGCCAATGAACTTGGTTCTGAAGAGCGTATAATATTGCTAGCATTTATTTTTTATTGCAATGCAGCATTTTCTATTCTTGCGACCAAGGTTCTGACAAAGCCAAATTGTTCAGTTGTGCCACGCTTGGTTGTCACAAAATTTATTGGAGGAGGGTACTGAAGAGGTGTTGACCTTTGACAATTTTGGGCCCACCAATTTAGTTCCTCTAAGACACCTTGTGGTAGTGGGTAGGTCTTTGATGACAGAAATTCATGAAAATTACTAACTGTCGATGATTGAGTCGACCCAACAGGGTCCAACGGGACTACAAAACTAGCAACATTTAAAAGTCCTACTATTTTCTGCAATGTTCAGAGTTAACTGCTCTTGTTCGAGAGCCCGATTTATCTTTGTGATGATGCCCTGAGCCTTTTCTTTTGGTAGGATTTTTGATTGAAAGAACAGATTTTTAATTTATTTGCCACCCCATATTTTGTAATATTTTGACATGCTCGCGAAGCGTGTGAACATTCTGGTGTACTAGCAAATCCAGGTATACCAATATCCTCATGTTCCATTTTTCTCGCAAAAATTGGGCCACCCAGTTCATGAGCATGGAAAAGGTTTTTGGAGAAGTGCTCAGACCGAATGGAAGACAAGACATTTCTAACAATTCCTGGTTGTATATTAGGTACAGACAGCGTCAGTGCGATTTGTTTATGCTCACATGAAAATATGCTTGGGAAAAATCTATTTTGCACATCCAGTCCTGAGATTGTAGAAAGTCAGGAATGCGGTACATATTTATTAAATGAAACGGCTCGGTCACCACATATTCGTTAAGTGATTTTAGATTGAATATGGGACGTGCAGATCCGTCGGATTTTGGAACCAGAAATAGAGGGGAAATGAAGCTTGGGAGGGTAGCGCTTTCTTTAAAATTCCTTGCTGTTTCATTTTGTCTACAATTGAGGACATTTGTTCTGAAACAGGAGTTTGAAAAAGCCCCTTTGTTACATCTGGATAGACATGTGGGGGCTTTTAAAAGAAAGGAATGCGTTACCCTTGAATTATTTTAGAACTATTTCTGTTGCTCCCGTTTCCGCCCATTGTGTTTGGTAGTGTATCAACCGACCCGCCCGAAACGATGTCATGTCATTGTTTATACCTTTTTCCCCTGGAACTTTTTGAGGAGTTTGCACGTCCTCGTGTACTTCCACGTTCGGGCCGCGAGCCTCGATTTCGAAATAAACTTCTAGTATTGAAGTGATCACCTTGATTACTCGAGGAGTTACCTCTAAACGTTGCCCCACACTAGGAATTGCTCCTATAATGTGGGTGCGTTTACAAACATTTAACTCACATACACAAACAGCCAGACCTACTTGTAGGTCTTACAAATATTTGTACCGTGCGGGAATCGAACCCGCGACTCGCAGCGCAGCAGTCAATCGCTTAACCACTGCGCCAGCCGTGTCGTCAACCTCTGTGATGTGTATGTTGGCACTGACCATGGTATTCACCCCGCGAGGGTGGGTTATGACAGGTATGCATATGCGATCCTGGTTCGTTAAATTGAGTTCCACGCGATGGAACTGTCGGTTTTCGGGCGCCTTGCCCCCGCGAGGGGCGGCTACTAGATTGGTATGGCTTTTGTGAAGGACTTTCAGTTTTTTGGGGGTCAAAAAGCCTTACGGACCCAGCCAGCCTTCTCTAGAGTAGAGGTAAAGGGCTCGGCATTAAATATGTAAGTATGTGAAGGAGGTATTTTAATCAGGAATGCTTTCACTAGTGATACTCTAACTTGACTCGTTATAGTTTATCTACGCATTACAATACATTCGGCTCTATGGCCGCAGGCTAATTGCAAAAGGTCTGAGGATATTTTATGAAATTCATTTTTCTGAAATCACTTTTAATCTTCCCATTTAAATTATCTAAATTGATACATTCTGTATTTTTTGCCCATGAAAGAAGATTACGAATAGGTACCTTCCTGCAATGATTGTCTTTATTTAAATATGCCGCAGTAGTAGTTATGGCCGTTTTTTTTTTTTTTTTTTTTTTTTTTTTTTTTTTTTTTTTTCCAGCTATCTAAATAAGCGACACATTTTCGTAAACCTACAAATTTGTTTCATTTTGACAGTTCAACAACATTCATTGCGTTATTTACGTTGTCGACCAGTTTTTTTTTTTTTTTTTGAAAATGTAGCCAGTATATTAGCAATTTGTTTCAAAACGATTCAAATTCCGATTGATCGTGTATTACGTAATCAGGGTACAGGTCTATAAAGCCCGGTGACGTATCGGCGTATCTCACTTTTGACCAAGAAGTACTACCAAAACGCTGGATATCTACTAACTTCTTCAAAAAACTATCGAGGGTTTTTGGAACTAATAGTTCCGCTTAGTATCAATATTAAACGTGAAATCTAAACTTGTATTTTGATGTTCTTGATTTAAACAACCCTCGTCACTAATTTGTGCATGTTGTGGTTATTTCTCTTCATCGCTGCAAACGAATTACGTTAGATCTCATGCAATGGATTTATAACACTTTACACAATTATAATTCAAATTTTGATTACGAAAATTTACTGGTAAATATTCGAAGTAAAAAATTACAGTAGTGATCCGTACGGAAATCCCGTTAAAAACTTTGATCACGTACTATTATATAATTATTCAAAAGTGGTACCTCTAAAAGAGGGTACTTACGGTCCAAGATGTATCCTCTTTGAAGAACACTTCACATTTTTACTTAATTTATAAAATATGTGTTCACTTAATATTCACTTTTACGTATTCTGCAACTGTCGCGGACGCATTCACTGCGCTCAAGTTGCTTCGACGGAGAATAAAAAGCCAATAAACAAAATGGCGTGACGCCTTTTACAAGAACTAAAAACTACCCGCAACCACCAGGTGGCGCCACTGAGCCGGAAGTATAGAGGGTACAAAAGTACGAAAACTGGTAAGAAATCGACGGGAAACGGAAATGCCATCTCATAATAAAGCTTCCAGTGACGGTCAAGTAGTTTAATACGTATAAAAACCGGAGCGGAACGTGGAAAAACCGAGAAATCGTATTCAATCCTTTATTCAGTTATGGGGCTCAAATTCCAGAATGGCAACCACAATTATACAAATGTGATTTTGAAATCGCAACAATGAACGCCATTCGAACTGTATTTCCAAACGTTACAGTAAAAGGGTGCTATTTTTACTACTTACGCGCAAAATCTAACGTACAGAAAAGACAAGTGGCACTATCCGTTGTTCAAAGTCAAAGTCAAATAATTTATTTCAATTAGGCACAAAAAAGGGCACTTTTGAACGTCAAACTTTACAAAAAATAATAAAACTGATTCTAGTCTACCTCTCTTACCAGAAGACCAAATTATAAATGGATGGTTTTATGTAGCCAGCCAGAGCCCAGACGATGATAACAGCAAAAAAAATCGCCAATATATTATGTTACAACAATGGCTAAATGATGAGAACTTCATCAAAAAAACTTTTTGTATATTACGTTGTACCTAATAACTATTTTTTAATGTACTTTAAGAGCGTAGAAATCAAAACTAAAAATAAGGGGGAAAAGTGGAATAATCCAAAATGATAAGGGGAAGTCCTGGTTTTTTTTACATAAGGGTCCAGTTTTGCCCCTTGGGGCAGATTCTCTAAGGGGGGAAAAGTGGAATAACTCAAAATGAAAAGGGGACTTTCTGGATTATTTTTACATTAAGGTCCAGTTTTCCCACCTCGGATCTTGACCCGGGGGATTCTCTCAGGGGGGAATAGTGGAAGCCCTGTTTTTGCACCTGAAGTCGAGGTGTTCGTGTGAATTTTAGTTCATGACAACTAATAGTATTCCACACCATAATCGATGTAAAAATGGTCAGACTAATTAGACAATTAAAATTTTATGTGTAAAACATCAAATTCAGAATAGCAAAATAGGGATGATACCTGGGTCAAAAAAAAGAAATTCTATTTAGTCCGTCAGTCAGATAATAAAAAAATATTAGACATGTATTTTTTGCTTTATCATATTAATAAAAAATTACTTAGATACAACGCAATAAAGTTGGGGAGTGCTGGTTGATACGTCACAAGTATGTATAAAATTTACATACAAGTGACGTCATGGCACATTATAACTCAATGTATCGCCGTAATCTTTAGATAACGTAAAATAAGAAAAAATACGTGTACGTTATTTTTTCATAATCTACATTACGGACAAAAAAAATTTTTTTAGTCATCATCCCTATTGTCATTTTCACTAAATTAACTAAAATCTCAGTGCCATCTTAGTGCTGTCAAACTAAATTATGGTTAAGTTGTGTCACTTTAGTCTATTTCAGAATGGGAAATCATCGTTTAACAGGAATAAACTAAATTTTGGTGATTTTAAGTCTAGTTTAGAGGCATTTGTAACAAGAGAATCGGCACCAATAACGATCTAAAAAAGTTAAAATAATAATCCTCAATTGCGGCGATACTCTAACTAAAACGTACTTGATCCCTATACGCTTTTGATGTGTGTATATAAGTATAGAAAAAACTTTGAACCGATTTTAATAATTATTTTTGCGTTCATTAAAGCTTTAAAGTGGTCCCATTTCTATTTAATTGGTATTGGATCTTGGACACCGAAGATATACCAGGGAACTCCTCAAAATAAATAATAAATTTGTGTGGGGTAGCTACAACAACAACAAAAAAGTAAAAAAAAAAAAACATTTAAAAAACGTTTTCCAAAGATCTACTTACGTAGAAATAAACATAATTTGATCGTCATCATCATTTCATCATGTCCAAATATAATGAATTAGTTTGTCTCGCCAGGCGGAGCTGTCGGGCATGAGCTTCAGCTCGGAGCGTCAGACCGAGCTGCAGGCCCGCGTGCGCGCACTGCAAAGCTCGGCGCGCGGCGCGGCCGGCGCGTGCGACGCGCTGGGCGCGCGCCTGGCGCGCTGCAACTTTAGGTACGAGCCGCCCGAGCGGGACTTCGACAGCAGGAGGGTCTCGGGTATGTGCCAAACTAATCGATAAAAATGTTTAAAAAAAATGTGTTTATTCACTGTCGATCAATCAATATGCCTAGCCTTTTCCCAACTATTTTGGGGTCGGTACACAGACAATAATTATTTGGATACATAATTACCTCTACCAAACTACAAAGCGTTGGCGTTAGTACTTATTTCCTAATCACAATTTTTCACCTATGAACTTAAAATAAAGGTTACTCCTACGCTAAATTAAGGTATAGATAGTCCAACTCATCTGTGCGCGCGGCGCCATGTGTGCGTGCGTGTATAATGTAATTATACAGCTTTAATTGGTGTGGCAGTGACGCGGCAGTCGCCGTCCGCAACACAAACTAAAGCTGTATAATTACAAGCGCACGCACACATGGCGCCGCGCGCACAGATGAGTTGAACTTTATATATAATAACCCGACTAACTTCCATTTTATCTTACAAGATATTTGAGAAATACAAAGGATGATGCCCATTATGATACCCCCCTCCAATAGCCATGCGTAATACATCGTTGGATACCTCTTTTTTGAAGTTACTATGGCGCCTAATTCCAAGTCCTTGTCCATTGTCCAACCCACAATCCTTGACAGAGTTTAACTGTATCAAACATGTCAGTTTTAGCTATACCCAAATAAGGTTTTTTTATATATATTTCATAATTTACTGCCCTTTTAACCATAATTAAGAATGCGTCAACGTCACACGCTACTCAGTAACCGATTATGGGTTCACTCCTATCTCCCCCCTCCTACTAACGGTAACTCTTTGTGTCGTCAAATAAAGCTTGTAGCATTTCAGCTTGGCAACGAATCGGCATCGCCATGAAACTTTATGCATACTACTTGGTTGTTGGCTTTGACAACCAAGTAGCATGCATAAAGTCAAATAACTTATTTAAATTAGGCACATAAAGCGTCAAAATTTACAAAAAACACCACCTTACTGAGAACTGGCAGAATTGACACAGGCCTATAATTGTTGAGGTCGTTACTATCACCGGATTTGAACGGCGGAGTCGGCGTGTCATTGAGGTGAGGCGGTGCTGATCCGATGCTGGGCTGAAATGTGTGTGATGAACTGATGACCTTAACGACCCCAAAATATCGACTGTACTTTAAGTCCTTTTTTATACACCAAAGTGAAGTAAAAACATATTAAATGAAAAAAAGGCAGTCGATCGTTTGTATCGTGTCGTGTGTTTGTTTGTTTCGACTGCGCTCCGTGTCTTACTATTCTGCGACTGTAGAGGTTTTCGCAATCTGGACGCCGGCTAGTTTTTCTTGTTCACTCTGGCTATCTCCCGGATTTTGTTTCCTGTTTCATGTGAATAGTCGAAAAGCTTTTAGGTTTGAGGCAAACGATTTGGATTTTCCCAGCCATCGAACTGAACAACAAGTTATCTATTTGGGAAAATACTAAATGATGCTGGCAAGGTCTTTGTGCTGTGAACATTAACTCAACGGTATAATTATCCAATAGAAGTTTAAAAGGAAAATGCACTGAAGGAAAGATACCTGGGGCCGTATTATGACGTATTAATGCCACCATTATTCTAGTGTGAGTGAGAGACGGAGCTATACAAGGCCGCACCATCCTTTTTTCGCAGTGGAATAATGATGGCATTAATACTTCATAATAGGGCCCCTGATTACGGGATTAGTGAAGATGCTTGGCTCTTACATGGTCGCATCCAGTCACGAAATGTAATAGCTAGAAAGTACATTTACATTTATAAATAATTGTCGGCACGGTTGGCGCAGGGGTTAAGCGATTGACTGCTGCGCTGCGTGTCGCGGGTTCGATTCCCCTACGGAACAAATATTTGTATAACCTACATGTAGTTGTTCCAGGTCTGGTTGTTTGTGTATGTGAGTTTAAATGTTAGTATAATACAGCAGAGACTGACAGACTGCGCCACCATGCTGCCAAAATTGGCCACCAAATGTACTCAAAACGAAGACATGAGATATCCACCAACCCGGATTGGGCCCGCGTGGCTGATTATGGCCCGCCCCCTCCCCCAGAGGGGAGGCCTGTGGCCCAGCAGTGAGAACGTTATAAATTGATTGTACTTATGCTATTATACAGATTGAGAGAGAGAGAGAGAGAGATGGGGCAGTAAGGGCAGCTACCTTAACCGTTATGTTATAGCTACAGAAAAACGCGGCGGTCTTAGGAGACTGTCCTTAACTTTTTGAGACATTTTGACCTGCATACACAGAATTTGACAAAAAATTATAGTCAGCAAGAAAATGGGTAGTTTTCACAAAAACATTTTTTGATGGCAATCTGAAAAATAAGAAACAGGATTAACGAAAAAAAAATAGAACGTAATTCTACTAAATAATTGAAAGTATGTTTGAATGTTCGTAATTTTTGCTGATGGGAAATTCCATCCGTCACACTGATTGTAGCCTAGTAATAATTCCCTTCGTAGGAATCTAAAAATCACTTCGTTTTTGACTTGAAAAATGTTGACGACCACTTTCGCATTTCCAGATACACCAGACTTTATTTTCTGTTTTCGAAACGAGGAGTGCTAGATCTTTATATAAATGTGAGTCAACAGACGCTACTGGCACCTTATTCGACACCAACTGTATCTTATTAGAAAACCTAGATCAACAGTTGACTTCAAATGCGGTATGCAGTGAACACAGCATACGTTGCAGGCTACTATCGCGTGTTGTCATTGAAAAGAAGGAAGACATTATTAAAATGTTACAATATGTTGTTTCAGGTACGATCTGTAGATTGATAGATGTGTGTGATCCGAAATACTGCACTGCTTTGGAGACTACTGCGGGAGGACGGGTACGTTGCTTACTATATTATTTTTGAAGTGAAAAGTTCTTTAGGCGCGTTGAGTGATTTTTGGTAGGGGAAAATCTTATGGGTTCGCGTCACCGACAGCTAATGTTAACAGTGTATCTGTAGCTATAAGTATGATGTGTTGCGCTTGGCCAGCAGTGAAAGCATATATTTTAATTTACATTTACAATTCATAATTTTAATTTACAAATAATGAAAGGAGATTGCCACGGAGCAGGTCCCTTTTGTGGTATCGGGTGCCTGATTTTAATAATAACCAAAAAATATAACATTTTTTTTTGTGTACAGGGTATTTTTTATACAATTTATTTCATCCTGGGAATAAAGTTAAAGTTAATTAATAGTTAAACATTACGTCGACATCCGTTTGATTCAATGTAGTCTGTGGTTTGATTGGCATACAAAAAAAGTTGCCAGATAACAAAGAATTTAATAACTAATGCTATCTTTTAATCAATTGAGTAATCGATATTAATTAAAACGATGTTAAATAACAATAAAAAAACTATTATTTTTTATTTTATTATATATAACCTATGGGCAGTTTACATCTCAATTAGATCTCAACATTTGGCAACTTCAATGCTACTGTGTTAGTATTTTGTTTTAGGACGATGAGATAGAATGATGTTATCCCTGTCCTTTTATACGTATTATTGTACCATATATATCTGCAATGAACAACAATACGTGTACGCCAAATATGAGTTTATGTAAAGTATTCTTGATGACGAACACTATTGGATAAATAAACAATGCTCATAGTCGATGCGAGTAAAACCGATGGAACGATGATAATAATAGGTTGCTTAAACTCATAATACTCATTGATAAATAATAAATGTTCAGAAAAGTAATAGACACAAAAATAACAGCCATGTTTATTTAGATAACTCCTTAGTAGAAAAGTAGTTTTTATCGATTGATCTATAACGATTTATTAATACATTATAAAAAAAAAATATCTGGCAACATTTACTTGTGCATGTCACAGAACTCGCAGACTTCGTTCTGTGCACAGACTACATAGAGATACTTACGTATGTTCTGTGGTTCGTTACGTGCGTCATTGCTTTGTTTAGATACTTTGAGTTTTGAATTCCGTAATCTTTTACTTAGTTATTATTTACGATACGTGCTTTTTCTGCTACTACCGAGTTGAGTTATTAAGTTCCTGGAGTGCATTACGTTTTGTGAGATAAATTGACTCTTAATAGTGCTGTTTTTTGTGAGAAATGTGACTCTTAGTGCTACAACAGAAAAACAATGATATCTCTTAAACCAGGGTGAATAAATGAAAAATGGTTTCTGATTATGAAAATACTATGTTTTTACTATTATTTAAAATAAAAATCTTCAGGGCACAACAATTTTCCAGTGGGACCCAACTTTCCTTACAAATCGGGCAATCTCCTTTAAATTATTGATACAAGAATTAATTTGAAAATTAAAAAAAAAAGCACTGGTTATTCATAGTTTTAAGTTTAAAATGACTGCCTGTTTTTTATTAGAATTACTTTTATCACACTTATTTTATTTAGTTATTCTTATATTATACAAGGTCAAATTAATTTAACTGGCAAAACTTCGCAGACTAGTTTTTTTTTTTAACAAATAATTTTATGTAATTAGGTACAGTTGATTACAGGATTAACGGCGGCTGGTAGTGTAGTTACCTGAAATTATGACTATTTGATTTGTTCATCGCTTCTGCGAAGGTTCGTTAGCTAATTTAACTCTGTATACCGCACTCGCGTAAACGAGGTTTTGATCGAGCTGTCCTAACGTCACCGCTCGATCGTGCGATCGTGCCGGAGACATGACCGACCTTCCTTGTGACAGCTGTACAACGTGATCGTGGACACGGAGGTGACCAGCAAGCTGCTGCTGCAGCGCGGCCAGCTGCAGACACGCACCACCATCATACCGCTCAACAAGATCAGCGGACACGTCATCGACAGGAACACCGTGGCGCGGGCGCAGCAGATCGTGAGTAGAGTGCTGCAGGCATCTGCTGGCTCTTGAATGACATGATGGAGATGCGCCGTTGGTAAACGTTTGGGAAATTGTCCCAGAAATACCCATGTCTCAGCGGAGACCAGCCTTCGGCGCGGGAGATATTATAAAGCAGGCGTATGCGCGCGCGCGGGCGCACGGGCGCGCTCCACGTGGGCAGGCGGCGCGGCGCACGAGGGTACACGCCGCCAACTTCTAAACTCCGGGCTGTCTGTTACTAAGAAATTCCTAATGGAAAAACCCAATAACACTGTCCGACCCGGGAACACAAACCGAGCAACAACAGAGCAGTCACAATGGGGTCGGGGGTGTGGTGTATTGATAAAACAAGATGACGGCGTTAGCTACGATTGTGGTCACATGCCAAAAGAACATTGTCCTGTTATATGTAGTAGTTGTATTTCCACAAAATTGTATGAAGTATGTATATACTCTGTGAATGTGTTCTTTCCTCGGTCTTTATTGTTATTTGGAAAAGTCCTCTACTGAAATCAAGGCTAAAACCCTACTGTGTTCCTTAAATCACTCTGCAGTTAACAAATACCCCTATCCTGCAATAATACTATCTGGTGTCAGTAGTTGAGTATGTTTAGTAAACATTTATGTCCTCTTTCGCACATTAACCTAAGAAGAAGCGTACTTGCGTCATCATCATTCCAGCCGAAATACTTCCGATGTTGGACATAGGCATCCCCAAGCGGCGCCACATCGACCGCTCCCCTGCTTCCCGCATCCGGCGCATTCTTGCAGCCTGCATAAGGTCCAAGGGAATAGTCCCTTATTGAACTGTAACTTGTTCGGTCAGGGCGGCGGGCCCGAGAACGTGCAGCTGGCGCTGGACCTGCTCTCGTACGACGCGCGCCTGCGGCCCGCCATGGCCTGGGTGTTCGGCGGCACGCTGGTGTGCCGCGACCTGGACACGGCCAAGCGCGTCACGTTCCACCCCGGCGTGCGGCGCCGCGCCGTGACGCTGGACGGCGACGTGTTCGACCCGTCCGGCACGCTGGCCGGCGGCGCCAAGCTCAAGGTGGCCCACTAGCTCCACTGTCTAATGAATGTTCCAAAAATATCTGTTGAAAGTGTAAACTAACCTTGTTCATGCTAAATTCTTTACACATTTATTTGTATTGAGAAGATGGGACAACAGGAACACGTTGTGTAGTTGAACTATACGTGTTCCTTTTGATGTCCCATAACTCTAAGGTAATTATTATTATGCTATAAGTAAAAATAATATAAAAAGTCCTAGAAAAAGTGTTCCAAAAATACATAGTTTCGAAGAGAATATAACCACAGATTACCAGATAAATCACTCCACGTACTTACGCGCTCTACCTACCTACCCGGTTCGCACGCGAACCATTTCTCAGTGGGTTGCCGACAGCCGCGAGGCACGTACGTACGCATATATTTCGGGCGATCTGACGTACTTAGTTTCAAATTCTTATGATATGACTGGTTCTGATGCATTATCTGCAGTTGATGGATGTAGATCCAGCAAGAGAAGAGATACAAACTATATACAAACGATAGTAGAAGCACAGATTACGTGGTAGAAGAAATTACGTACATAAAATACAAAACACGAAACATGCAAATTTAAACAATATACCTATTTAAAAAACGATAGTAAAACAAATTAGATAGGTACTCACATTTCTGTATTAGCAGGTAAACTGAAAAAAGATACAAACTTATCTTTTTTCAGTTTACCTGCTAATACAGAAATGTGAGTACCTATCTAATTTGTTTTACTATCGTTTTTTAAATAGGTATATTGTTTAAATTTGCATGTTTCGTGTTTTGTATTTTATGTACGTAATTTCTTCTACCACGTAATCTGTGCTTCTACTATGCGTCTGAGATAAGAATAGAAAGGTCAATGACCTCCATTTGTCAACTCATTTTTTAACAATTATACATGCTAAAACATTAAAAAGCATTTTATTTTAAATGGCACGCAGCTACAAAGTAAAACTCGCTTTGCGCTTGTAAGGTTAGGTACATTTTCGTTCGCAGCATCTAGCGACTCGAAGGTGAAGGCATTATAGCAGTAGGTATTGAAAATGTTGTATGGATTGATTTATCTGATAATCTGTGACATAACACTAGACTCGATGTGTGTATCTAAGTTTCATTGATACGTACGAGTATATCATTTTCTTTCAAACTAATCATTCATATTTAAAGCTAAGAAAATGTGACGTTGTCATATTTTTTTTCGTGGAGTTAAATGTTTTGTTTTATATATCATGTAAGGGCTTAAATAATCGTGACTTTGTCGAATTATTTTGTACTACATAGCTTCTGTCCGTGACTTAGTCCGCGTTATATTTCTTGCAGCAAGAATAAGTTCTTGCGCCTCGCCTCGCCCGCCTGTACCGTACAGGCGGTCGAGACTTCGTTTTCGCTCAGCGTTCTTTGTAACTTTTTTACTTTTGCTCAGCTTTTAGATTGATGTCGCACTATACCTATTTATATTGTATGCGAGTTAAAAGCGTAGTGGCTAAATTACAATTGAAGACGTATTTGCGAAAGTAAGCCGGTTTTAATCCGTGTGACATATCGATATTACATTAGCACTCGTTCATTTTGCTTTACATGTTATAAGTGTACTGTGCTTAACCTTAAACTATCAATTAAGGCTCGACTAATCAGATAACAATAAAAATATTTATTGAATAAATGTTAGTTCAGTGTGCCACCAGCTATCCGTCACTTCTTTCTTTCTTTCTCCTTCATAAGTCCTAGGCCTTCGCATACCGTAGACTCCGTACGTATCAATACAATACATATTGAATTATTGTGTCATTAGTCGAGGCTTTTATTCGGTATCTTGCGTTATTTAATAACACTTTTACACATCAAAATTGTTCGTTGCTCTCTTGGGAGTCGGCAGGTCGCGAAAATTTTAATGAAAAGTAAAAGTAACAATTTCATGGAACCATTGTTTTTAGGGAGGCTCGATACTGGTCCAGTTGCAAGAGCTCAAGAAGTTGGAACAAGACCATAAGACGGCGAAGGCACAGCTTTCGGAGTACACTGCAGAACTACAGTCTATGCAGCATGCCGGAGAAAAATACACCGCTACTCAACAAAAGTAAGCCATTACAAACAAATATTTGTTATGTTCATGATATTAATTGGTGTATCTGTCGTTACTGCAACTCGATTCAATGGGGTTCGAGACTGAAAGCTCATCATATGTGGCAGCACAGTTGTACGTTTTCAAACCGCCATTGTTGTGTTTATGTTTACTTTTGTGTCGATCACAAATTATACGAAAACTAGATAAATATGTATGCGACTTGGAGTGTAGCACTACTAAAAGTCGAGCTACGGTCAGGGAAGCGTCTACCACTGGAACAAAAGCAGCTTTACTGGAAAAGTCAATAAATTATAAATATTTTATAATTTATCCACAGTTTTCGTATTTTGACATCTTTGGCAAATACATGGGTCCCCGTACTTTTGCAGTTACACAGCTGCGCACTTCTTTTACGCATAAAATTAATTAAAGAAATCGCTTGTTTACAAGAAATGTTAAGTGGCAGTTCTTATCCCCATTCCGATATCAAGCCTAAACCCCGAGGGCGTGGAACAAAATTTTCACATCTTTGTTTTTGTATTATGGTAATTGTGTTGCGGGAAACAAATTATGGCAACATTTCTTAAAATTTGAGTGTGAAATATATTGCGGTTTGTTAGGGAATTCAGTTTGTAACACAATGTTTCTAATTTTGGTTAAAGTGAACCAATTCAAATGAGTATGTAACTGAAAAAAGTGGAATCAAATGATCAACTTCTTCATAATTTTAAATGTAAAGACTACTTAAGTAAAGGCTAACACCAGATTGTAACAACAGATTTGATTGTATCGTAACGAGGCTATAGAATTATTGTCTAATATAAATTTAACTAGCTTAAGCCATCACAGAAAGCTAACCATTGTTGTTTGGGGTGGTGTGTTTGGCTCTTCAATTAAACTAGTGGACTGTATAAAAAATGATGTTATAATATACTGCATCGGTTGGTTGCACAGACAAAAATAATATACCCAATCGCTTGACGCTTACGAGGATCTAACGGACGGCGGGCGGCCGGCCGGTGCGCCGCGTCCCCGTCCCGCGCGCCTCCCGTCCCCGCTGTCGTCTGCCGTGGCACCATACGTTCGCGCGTGAACAATTGTATACTCCTAACCACTGTCTTTCATTTCATTCAAGTGTTTTATTAATATGTCAATAAAAAAGTGTTCGTTCTGACGCAGTAGTTTTGCCCCGCAGGTACGAGATAATGTCTCACGAGCTGAGCATCGTGAAGGCGCGCCTGGCGACCACGTCGCACGCGCAGATGCACGCCGAGATCGAGAGCTTGCGGGCACAGGTACACATGTGTTCCATATTCTGATCCTTGTTCTTCAATTTATGTTATTTCCACAATATAATTTATAAAAGTGTAAGTTAAGTTGATTTCAGAATGACAAATATTATTAAAAGTATTTTATTTTTTATTGTAGTGTTTATTGAACTTTATAAAACTTTGTGTGGTTATTGACGTATTTTATCAAAAACATATTCTTGGAAAGTAAATTGTGAACGCACTGATAGTAGGAAATCACTTAAAGGTTATTCAGGGAAATTTATTGATCAACAGATGGACACACTACGTCAGTTTGCCGTGTTATGCCATTCTAAACGACTGTCAAAGATTAAAGTTGTTGAGTGGAGTGTGAGAACTGTATTCAATGGCGATGGTTGGTCACTGGTTCAATGATTGATTGCATTAGTATTACAATGAGTACTAGTGGAGGTCCGAAAGCATCCCACGGGAACATACTACAGGGATAAAAAGTATCCTTTGTGTTGTTTATTAGATCTTTTTAAGAGGAATGATTCCGTAATTCTGTCATTGTTTTCATATAACTCTATTGGTTTACGCGGCGCACGCCAGTAAAGCTCCCAGTCGGCATGATTTTTTCTGACAGTTTCAACAATCATCGTCATATTTCAGACAATTTATACAAAACCGTAATGAATTATACACCTAACCCTTCCTTATGAATCACTCTATCCATTGTTGAAAACCGTACGAAAATCATCAGAATGAGTTCATCGCGTTCAGACAGACGCGGCGCGAGGACTTTGTTTTGTAATATGTAGTGATGATACGGATGCGTGCACTCGTGCACTCCGCGCGCCCTCTGCGCATCGTCATCGTTCGACAATATTACGAACAATGTACATACTCTATTGACATATCACTAGAGCGTGACATGGATATAAAATTCTAAATGAACGTGTACAAACGGAGAACTGACATAAAATAGTATGATCAAGTATTACTTTTGTTTAGTTTTTGACAACTTCCTTAGCAAGCAGCACTGCCGTCCATATTCTCTTAGTCCCATGTAATATAAAAAAACGATTTTCAAAACAATGTTTTTATTGTGATGTAGGTAGCTGAGCTGAAGGCATCCCTAGAGAGCGCAAAACTGACGCAGCAACAAACTGCCGCGCAAGCGAGGGAGCTGGAGGATAAGGTGCGAGACATCAAGGGGCACAGGGAGCGGTGAGTGCTATGATATAGTAGGATTAAGATACGCAGAGCAATATATGTAATATTTGAAGATGGTGTTTCACTCAAGCGTCCGGCCCGCGCGACCATATATCAGTATAATTTGAAAACATTATAAAAGCGAATCGTTTTCAAAAGAGTAAGTTTCTTGGCAGCTCTTCTCGATAGGAAGCGACCAATTGGAACCGCGTACCTGCTTCAGATGTTGCATAAGTCCCCATGTAGGTACAGATTATATTATGTAGGTTTGTGTGCAATAAAATAATTTGAATCAATCATTCTCTCCACAAAATGCCTCAGAATAGGGGAGTAAGAGCTCTCCGCTAATTTTCAGGATGCTTCGTTGCTCATTCTATGCTTCAATTCAAACGACTTTTTTGTGAATGGCTGCTTGAAAATCGTCAGTGCATTTTTGTGCAAACATCTCTAAGCACAAACATGCTAACAGTTTAGAGTTATGCAATAGATATAAAGTAGGTATTTCCTATTATTTCGTGTTAAAACAATAATATAAAATTGCCAGGGGGCACGGTATCCCTTTCGGACTTTCCCGCAACCCCGGCAGGCATCGGTCCTATCGGACCCCTACAGTTGTGCTGACATCTCTTTAAGGCGAGCGTGGAACACAACGTGCCATCGACCCAGGCCTGGTCCTTACCGGTCCTTAAATTTATTTTCTTTCTTTCTTTCTTTACCGGACGGCGAGCTACCCATTGCACACCGTCCGCAAGACCGCGCCTACGGTGGCTGGGAATCGGCTATTGATTACCGACGCTCAGGGCGTCTCCTGCTGCAAATATGTTTCCCCTGACGCCGTACTGTTCTAATTTACCCAGTAATATTTCGTGATTTACATGATCGAATGCTTTCGACATGTCCATAAGTACTGCTGCAATTGGATTTTTTTTTGTCATCATTACTAACAATTTTTGTAAATAATTCATAGACAACCTTATTAATGCTTCTGTTTTTCCGAAAACCGTATTGTTCTTTAGCCAGTATATTTTTTACTTCAAAGAATGAGTTTATAGATACATAAATTATTTTTTCAAAAAAAAAAAAAAAGATATTACCGTTAGCAGAGCTATTGGACGGTAATTTGAAATAGCAGCTTTATCGCCTTTCTTATGCAGTGGTTTAACTATGGTAATTTTTTACAAATTATGAAAGTGGCCATTTTCTATGCATAGATTAATAATACAACTCAAAACTGATGCAATTACCAGTATATGCGACACAGATTTTAAAATCTTAGTAGTTATTCCGTCATAGCCCACGCTATTTGTGTTCTTTAATGCATTGATAATATTAAATATTTCCAACGAATCTGTCGGTGTCATAAATAGAGATTTGGGATCATAATTTACGCAAGATATAGCATTACTAGTATTATAATTATTTTCAGGATGAGTCTATAAAGTTATAATTGAATGCAGTATCCATTTCTTTAGGGTCAATTATTATCTTATCACCATTGAGTTTTTTTTTTACGGATTCAGAGGGGAAGTTTGATTTACATCTATTAATTATTTTCCACGTAGCTTTAGTTTTATTCTCAACACTATTAATTACTTGACTATTTTGAGATATATGTGTCAAGTGGATCACTTTTTGTTATCATTTTGAATATTGCTTAAGTAACTGTTTATTTTCAATATTACACGATCGCATATACTGCCCTAAAATGTTTGCATAACTCTAAACTGTTAGCATTTTTGTATATAGCATTGAATTTAGTTTATTCTATTATATTCTTGTGGATTCTGTTTATTTAATGAATTAGAATTTTTCCATCAAGTCGAGAAAATGATATCGGTCAAGTGGCCACCGCCAGGATTGATGAGCATTCGGGCTCGTTTTGGCATTTTCTATCACTTGTGTCAGAACTTCCGGGATATTCTCTTTAAGGGCTTCAAAAGTCTGGCTTGTTTACATAAAGCCGGGACTTTAAGTAACTCCACAAAAAAAAGTCTGGGGTGGTCAAATCGGGTGATATGGGCGGCAGTGCAAATCGCCAAAGCGAGAGATTAGACGACGCGGAAATGCTTACTTTTGCGCCGCCTTGTATATTTATTTATTTATTTGGATCTCCAACAAAGATTACACCTTACATGCTAAAAACAAAACATAAAAAGATACAAATCCTTGTGCATCTTCAATTATAGGAGACCACAGCTTGCATTAAGATATCAAACAATCAATTATTAATATGGAAATAAAGTATACAATTTAAAGTAAAAATAAACAAGAAATAAAATTATAAAAAAAAAAAACTATACATATTGAGTTGGTTAGCACAGGTATATATAGGTACATAATATATACACACGCAGGGCGTTGTATGACCGTTATACCTGACCCACAGAAACACGTGTAGAATGACTGGCAGTAAGCTCTGAAGAGTGTCATTTATACTTGTTTGCAATACAAATAATGTTAAAATGTTTCAACAGAGAGTACAAAAAAGCTGAAGAGGCACTAAAGAAAGCGAAGAAAGATGCCGAACTGCATGGCAGCTTGTGGAAGCAGCGGGAGCAAGAGCTGGAGACGTTGAAGCTGGAGGTGTCGGAGCTGGAGCAGGCCGTTGTCAACAGCAAGCAGCAGCTGGCCGACAACCGCGCCGCCGCCGACCTCATGCGCGACACTCTGCGGCGCGCGGAGCGGGAACATGCCGCGGCTACCGTGAGTATAACCATCAGCAACCAGCAGCTGGCCGACAACCGCGCCGCCGCCGACCTCATGCGCGACACTCTGCGGCGCGCGGAGCGGGAACATGCCGCGGCTACCGTGAGTATAACCATCAGCAACCAGCAGCTGGCCGACAACCGCGCCGCCGCCGACCTCATGCGCGACACTCTGCGGCGCGCGGAGCGGGAACATGCCGCGGCTACCGTGAGTATAACCATCAGCAACCAGCAGCTGGCCGACAACCGCGCCGCCGCCGACCTCATGCGCGACACTCTGCGGCGCGCGGAGCGGGAACATGCCGCGGCTACCGTGAGTATAACCATCAGCAACCAGCAGCTGGCCGACAACCGCGCCGCCGCCGACCTCATGCGCGACACTCTGTGGCGCGCGGAGCGGGAACATGCCGCGGCTACCGTGAGTATAACCATCAGCAACCAGCAGCTGGCCGACAACCGCGCCGCCGCCGACCTCATGCGCGACACTCTGCGGCGCGCGGAGCGGGAACATGCCGCGGCTACCGTGAGTATAACCATCAGCAACCAGCAGCTGGCCGACAACCGCGCCGCCGCCGACCTCATGCGCGACACTCTGTGGCGCGCGGAGCGGGAACATGCCGCGGCTACCGTGAGTATAACCATCAGCAACCAGCAGCTGGCCGACAACCGCGCCGCCGCCGACCTCATGCGCGACACTCTGTGGCGCGCGGAGCGGGAACATGCCGCGGCTACCGTGAGTATAACCATCAGCAACCAGCAGCTGGCCGACAACCGCGCCGCCGCCGACCTCATGCGCGACACTCTGTGGCGCGCGGAGCGGGAACATGCCGCGGCTACCGTGAGTATAACCATCAGCAACCAGCAGCTGGCCGACAACCGCGCCGCCGCCGACCTCATGCGCGACACTCTGCGGCGCGCGGAGCGGGAACATGCCGCGGCTACCGTGAGTATAACCATCAGCAACCAGCAGCTGGCCGACAACCGCGCCGCCGCCGACCTCATGCGCGACACTCTGCGGCGCGCGGAGCGGGAAAATGCCGCGGCTACCGTGAGTATAACCATCAGCAACCAGCAGCTGGCCGACAACCGCGCCGCCGCCGACCTCATGCGCGACACTCTGCGGCGCGCGGAGCGGGAACATGCCGCGGCTACCGTGAGTATAACCATCAGCAACCAGCAGCTGGCCGACAACCGCGCCGCCGCCGACCTCATGCGCGACACTCTGCGGCGCGCGGAGCGGGAACATGCCGCGGCTACCGTGAGTATAACCATCAGCAACCAGCAGCTGGCCGACAACCGCGCCGCCGCCGACCTCATGCGCGACACTCTGCGGCGCGCGGAGCGGGAACATGCCGCGGCTACCGTGAGTATAACCATCAGCAACCAGCAGCTGGCCGACAACCGCGCCGCCGCCGACCTCATGCGCGACACTCTGCGGCGCGCGGAGCGGGAACATGCCGCGGCTACCGTGAGAATATAGACCCCCCTTTTAAAGTTAATTTTAGTTTTTTTTTTTAATATTCATAAAAATCCGGGCGGTCACATACCCATGGGCGGCATTGTATATACAATGTGGATCTGGACTTACGACATTAAATTAAAACAAGCACAGTACTAGTCCATAGAAACATTTTAAAAGACGAAGATTAGTAGTTAATGGAAAATTGAAAAATTGCAATTTTCAAACAAAATAAATAGCAGAATCAACTGCATAAAAAGTAAACACGCTTTATCTACGAAAAGTCACTAACCTGTTGCGCGGCCCGATGCGGGTCGCGGCGGGGGGCGGCGCCTGCGCTGCGGTGCGGGGCGTAGGTGGACGTGGGGAGGTAGTTTAGTCGGAGAACAACAAATTAGCGGCATAAACTCACTAAGTTGCGCGTTGTTAATTAAAAGATCACTGATTGAATAATTAATCACTAATATCACATCACAATCAGAATTTACATCAATAGTCAAATTTTTAAATTTTCAAGGTTTCCACCGTTGTTCAATAAGCACAAGCGACATCGATACCTAATTAACTAACTAATATTAAACTAACACTGAACAGTAAGTCACACTAAATCGTCTTTTTTTTTTCACAAAATCACGACAATGCGCGCGCGGCTCGTCTCGTAATAAAAAAAAGTAGCCGAGTGCGCTCCTCAAAGGGCGCCGCTGCACTGACTGACATACTGACCGAGTCCCGAGACTTTTTGCCGAAAAAATTCCGCTCACACACACACTCGCAATTGTCTATGCACCACTAATGCATAATTTGCGTAAGTAATATTTCTTTTTCTTTCTAATTGTAGTATTATTTTGTGGGACTGGGCGGGGCGCGTCAGAGTGGAATCGTGTGACACCTTTCTCTGTCTCTCAAGCATATTGAGACGTAGAGGATATAATCGTACGTTTTGCACAGGTTCTTGACCTTACAATGTTTACCTATTATTACGGACTCAGATCTACATCATGTTGAAAAATAAGAAAATGAAAAATAATTTCCTGTGGCTAAAGTATTCATTGGATTTGATTGATTTTTTGTATACGGGTAATGTGGAATTAAGGAGCGCAAACCTATGCAATGTGGAATTAAGGAGCGCAAACCTATGCAATGTGGAATTAAGGAGCGCACTGGAGGATGCGATTCGTGAGTACCGGTTCACATCACCTGACCTTAGACCACGGCTACCCCGTTTGCCCATGAATAAAAGAAATAGAGCACTTGTATGTGCCCTGGATGCGCTGTTACCAAATTTTATAGAAAGCAGCGCAGACCTTTGCGATACACACTCGATCTTGTACTGCACGGCTGTTGCGGCATGTCGTGTAGCTCGTGTCAAATTTCCAAACACTGACCGAGCTGTACGACCAAAACCTGCCGCGCCAGCCTGGCAGTGCAGGATCGAGCGTCGTATTAATGAGGCCAGGGTACTCATCGGGAAGCTTATCTGCTTCAGGGAGGGCAATACACGCCCAAGGGTGATGCGCTTTGTGAGACGGGCGTTCTCGGGAACAAGTATTAGTCCTCGAGAATATGTTTCATGTGTCACAGAGCGCATCGACTTCCTGAAGCAGAAAGTTTATGCATGGGCAAACCGTATACGTCGGTATAGGCGAAGAGTGGATCGGTACACTCAGAATCGCATGTTCCAGAGCGATGAAAGGTGGGTATACAGAGCATGGGAGCGGCCCATTCCCACTCAAAGTGTGACTGACGCGCGCCCGCCAGATAAGGATGCCATGAGTGCTTTTTGGCGAAGCATTTGGTCGATGCCCGTCAGTCACACTGAAGGTGATTGGATGCGTGTTGTTGAGCGGGCGTGTGATTTAATACCAGACATGGAGGCTATTCGCATTAGTCCTCTGGATGTGGCCCGTGCAGTTCGTCCGTTGCCTAACTGGAAGTCTCCAGGACCGGATGGACTGCACAATTTCTGGATTAAATGGCTACAAAGGTCACACGCCTGCTTAGCCTCACAATTCCAGTCATCTGTTGAGACTGGGTCACTACCACTATTCTTTACGACAGGAGTTACCCACCTGCTCCATAAATCAGGTAGTACTGCGGAACCCAAAAACTATAGACCAATAACATGTTTACCGACGGTCTACAAAGTTCTTACATCCATTCTTAGAGCAAAAATTGCACAACATATTTATAGCAACTCAATTATGTCTGTGTCTCAGAATGGATGTAAGAATGGGTCCCGCGGTACTAAGGAGCTGCTCCTTATAGACATGACCATAAGCCAACAGGTTCGTAGAACCCGGAAGGATTTGTCGACATGTTGGATAGACTATAAGAAGGCCTATGACTCGGTGCCACATACATGGCTCATTAGGGTGCTGGAATTATACAAAATAGACGTAACTCTACGCACCTTCTTGATGTCGTGTATGGGGCAATGGAGGACGGTCCTTCTCTATCCAGGATGTCGACAGATCCGGGGGATTAATGAACCGATCAGGATTGAACGCGGAATATTCCAGGGCGATAGTTTGAGCCCGCTTTGGTTTTGCTTAGCCTTGAATCCTCTAAGCACACTTTTGGAGGATTCAGGTCTAGGCTATCGGTTGAGAAGAGGAGGTCAGGTGATATCTCACCTCCTTTACATGGATGACTTAAAACTCTTTGCTCCTAACAATTTGCGACTGATGGAGCTACTGAAAGTAACAGAAACGTTCAGTAGCGCCATCAAGATGGAATTTGGTGTAGACAAATGTGCAGTCATGCATGTAAAGCGAGGGGGGATTATGGAATCCGTGGGAACTCAACTCTCGGATTCCATACACCTTAGATCCCTCTCCTCAACCGAAACCTACAAGTATTTGGGTATGTCGGAAGCATTAGGCATCAATGTTGCCGACATGAAACAATCGTTGAGGGATCGCTTCTTTGGCCGCCTGAATAAAGTGTTCAACAGTCTTTTATCAGGCGGAAACAAGGTGCGCGCCTTCAACGGTTGGGTCATGCCGGTTTTGATGTATTCTTTTGGCATACTCAAATGGACTCAGACGGAACTTGACGCTCTGGATAGGAAGGTCCGTACATTGCTGACGGCAAATCGGATGCATCACCCACGATCATCAGTGATGAGGCTGTACATCCCGCGGAAGTGTGGGGGTCGAGGTTTCTTAAATGCTAAAACCCTCCACAACCGCGAGATCTGCAGTCTCAGGGAATATTTCCTTCAAACTGACGTGGGGATGCACCGAGATGTGGTCGCAGTGGACAAGGGCCTCACCCCGCTCTCCTTGGCGAAAGAGAACTGGTGCAAACCTGCTGTACTTGATACTAACGACCGTAAGGAAGTATGGCAAGGCAAAGAGCTTCACGGACGCTTTTTCCGGGCCCTCCATGGACCCGATGTTGACTTTTTGGCGTCTGTATCCTGGCTGCGTTTCGGCGACCTCTTCGGGGAAACCGAAGGTTTTGTCTGTGCGATAATGGATGAAGTTATCATGACGAATAATTATCGGAAATACATTGTCAAGGATGGTACGGTTGACATTTGTCGGGCATGCCATCGTCCCGGTGAATCAATCCGACATATTGTTTCCGGTTGTTCTCGTCTTGCTAACGGTGAGTACTTGCACAGACACAATCTAGTGGCTAGGATTATCCACCAGCAACTTGCCTTGCAGTACAACCTTGTGGAGTTCGAATTACCATACTACAGGTATGTGCCCGACCCAGTTCTCGAGAATGGTCATGCCACATTGTACTGGGATCGATCTATTATCACTGACAGGACTATTGTAGCCAATAAGCCTGATATTGTGGTGATAGATCGACGAGAGCGCCGTGCAATGATTGTTGATATCGCTGTCCCTCATGACGAGAATCTCGTGAAAGCTGAGAAAGATAAAAAAATCAAGTATCTTGACTTAGCACACGAGGTTGTCGACATGTGGGACGTGGACTCTGCAATCATTGTACCGATAATTGTTACGGTTAATGGCTTAATAGCGAAGAGCCTCGATCAACATCTCAGGAGGCTCTCATTGCACGGTTGGGTCAAGGGCTTGATTCAGAAAGCAGTACTTCTGGACACGGCACGCATAGTGAGGAGGTTCCTCTCTCTAGAGCCCTGACCACCGGCATCTTGGACCCTGTTCCTGATGCCGATGGGCCACTATTTTTTATATTTTTAAATGTTTTTATATTTTTTATTTTAATATTTAAAAATATAATTTATATGTACTTATGTAGTTAAATAAAGGAATAATAAATAATATACTACTAATTTATTAAGACAGCTACTGAAGGTAACTGAAACTTTCCGTAGCGCCATCAGGATGGAATTTAGTGTGGGCAAAGAGTGCAGTCATGCATGATGGGAGATTATGGAACCTGAGGGAATTCAACTTTCGAATTCCATACACCTTAAATCCCTCTCCTCGTCCGAAAGCTATAAGTATTTGGATATGTCGGAAGGGTTATGGCGAATCGCCCTTTGAGCTCTCTCGATGGTTAGTAACATTTTTTTCACTTCTCATGCTCTGAAAGTGCTTATTTGTGCAGGATATAGGCTGCACAAAATCGAATTATGTGCACAAATGCATTAACGTATCTACTCATAAATGTATCTATATTAAGGCAAAGAAAAAGAGCCATACAGCCAAACACAATAAGAAGTTCATAGTTCATAGAATTTGTTATTTTATAATATTTACTTTAATTTATGTATTATAACACCAAGGTATTTTGTTGTATTTTTCATTTTAATGTTTGGAGAAACACATTATGTTGGTCAGGTTATGTGTAGGAATTGTGCAATGATGAGCATATAATGTCGAGGTAGTGCCTGTTGGTGTTTGCTTGCACATCGAAAACCTAATGTAATTTGTCTTGTCTGCATTTAGTATTAGTGAATTATGTTGAAGCCATTTATTAACAATATTGAACCTATGTTGCGCAAGCTTGTCGACATTTTTTTCTGAGTCAGCCGAAAATAGAAGGGCAGTGTCGTCGGTATAAGAAACAATATGGCCGTGATCTAACTTTAGGATACAAAGACAAAGATCGTTTATGTATGTACGAGGGTGCGTTTTTAAGTTCGCGGAATGGGAGGGAGGGGATAACAATAGGTCATTATCGGGATGGTCACAACTTCAGCCACTCAATATTAGTATAAATACCAGGTTTTATCTTAATTGGATCATTAGTCGTTGAACTATCGTCAAGCAAGGAAAGTCAGTTCAAAATATACTGGAAGAGATGGAATCCGTTTACGGGGACTCTTGCCCGGGTAAAACCATGGTTTACAAGTGGCACAGTCTCTTTAAACAAGGCAGGACCTCACTTGAAGACGACCCACGGCCCGGACGGTCGATCGAGGTGACTACTCCGGAAATCATTAAAAAAGTCGAAAAAATAATATTGGAAGATGCCAGACTAAAGAAGAAACAGCTTGCAGAAATGATTGGAGTATCGGATACGACAATTTTCAAAATTCTACACGATCATCTTGGCATGACAAAGGTCAGTGCAAGATGGGTGCCAAGAATGCTCACGCCGCCTCAAAAACAACACCGCGTGGAGTGTTCTCGCACGTTTTTGGACCTCTGTAACGAAGATAAGGATGGACTATTAAGTTGAATTGTTACTGGATTATTACTCCCAGTGATTATTACCTCTTCCCAAAACTGAAAAAAGAACTTCGTGGGAAGAAATTTTCAACTGATGAAGAAGTGAAGGACGCGGTTTCAGCTTATTTTTCGGACAAAGACAAAACATTTTTTTATGAAGGTATACATAAGCTAATTGAAAGATCGGAAAAATGTATAAGGGTAGCAGGTGAATATATTGAAAAAGAAAAATAATTTAGTATTTTTATTTTGACTTCTCACCCTCCATTCCGCGAACTTAAAAACGCCCCCTCGTATATCAAAAATAGTGTAGGCCCTAAAATATTTCCTTGGAGAACTCCGAAGGACGTGGTTTTTTGACCATCGCTGAGAACATTACCAATCCGTACACATTGGGTACGGTCTTCTAGATAGCTCTTAAATAGTTTCAGCTGGGTGTCTCTGATACCTATGGCTTCAAGATTGTCCAACAGAATAGGAATAGAAACCGTATCAAAAGCTTTGGCGAGGTCTAAGAAGATTCCTACTGTTTGATTACCATTATCAAGTTCTTGTGCTAGATAGTCAGTCAGATGGTGCAGGGCATCGTCTGTTGACAGTTTAGGCCTAAATCCAAACTGCCGATGCCGTTTAGATAAAATTGATTTATTCTCCAAGTATTTATTTGTAAAGCCTTTTTTTTTTTTTTTTTTTCTAAATCATTAACATATTAAGTAGGAAATAGGTCCATAATTTGTCACTTGATCTTTACTGCCTGATTAGTACACAGGGACAAAAACAGCTTTTTTTAGGCACTCGGGAAAAAGACCTGTAGATAAACATTTTTGAAAATATAAGTTAGTGGAGGTCCTAAAATGACCCTGAACTTTTTAATAATTTTATTTCATATGTTATCCCAGCCAGCTGCACAGTCGTCCTTCAAACTCATAAATATCGTTTCTACCTCAGTCTCGTCAGGCGTCTTCCAACACAAAATATGATAAAATAGTGCTATTGTAAATGGTGTGCCTGTTAGATATTGTGATTGCCCCTGAACTTTTTCAGCCAAACATTTACCAACATTAACAAAGAAATAATTCGCAATGTTGGCAGATGCTAACTGTGATGAGTGTGCTTGTAATAAACCTGAAGATGACTGATTTTGTTTCAGTTATACGTTACACATTAAAATTCCAGATTTTTTACTATTTGTACCAGCTTTTTCTAGTGCAATTTTATCGTAGTTGCTTTTTACTTTCGTTGATTATACATCCACCGGCAGTAAATGTGGCCTACGCCAAGCATGATCGAGTTGCACATTTAAGCTTTGCTCACGAACTCGCGAATTTGATTACCGGCCTATGTACCATTGCACATGGAATTTAACAGAAGTACCCTACGATGGTCATAAAAAACTGTGCAAATGACAATAAGAACGTTTCCCTTATCATATCCTGTCAACTCGTTCCTTACAATAGTGGGTCTGTTACGGTGTGGGAAAGAGTACATTTAGACGCGTGCCTGGCGTGTTCTGTTCCTGGTGCTGGTCTCTGTCTGCATAAATCATGATCCTTCATCTTTCGTCTGGCTTTGCTTGCTAAAATTGCCATCTCATACCATATGGGGCCCCTGACAGGTCTCAACAGTGGTGAGAAATCGGATTTGTCATTACGATGACGTGGTTTGTATACAGGGTGTTTGGCGCATGGACCGACACAATTTTTTCAGGAATTTAGGAGGTCATTAGCTAGGTTCTACCCATACACCCTTTGTCCCAAATGTCACGGTTGGTTACATATGATTATTTTTTTAAAATGAAAAAAAATCCCAAAATGTGTCCTTTAATTTGAAATAACTTTTTTGTTTGTGGGTGTAGTGGCACAAAACAAATGTTGTTGCATTCTCCAAAGTCCTTTAAATCTAAAAACATCTTTGTTTTATACAACTGGTTTCAAGAAAATTCCTTACAAGCTTCCAAAGTTAATTTTTGTATTTAATGAATGAAATTTTACAACTTCTAAATTAATTATAAAAAAAACTAAAAGCTATTTTGAACTTAGCTTTATTTTAAAAAGTTCTTTAGTTGATACCCTTTCTAACGGTATGCTACATGTCATAGAAATTATTCATTTATGTTGTAAAAATAAGGGATACTACTATGCCACGGCCGAACCGCACAAAACAATGGAACCAGTTTGAACGATACCGTCGCGTCAATGTAAGCGCAGGTAAAAAGTTCGTCTCTTTCTTGCACATGTAAAATGATTTTTGTCTTTGTCTAACATTGAGTTGGACGTTCGGGATGTGACAGGTACGGTGCAGTCAGTTGAGGTCTGACTATCTCTGCTGTTGGAAGTGCCCGTGTGTTTCACATTCTTCTCTTTTTTTTCATTGAGTTTTGTTTGTTAAATCTTGTTATTGTTATTGTTTTTTCCGCATTTAAACTGTTTTATTGTTGTGTTTATCTTCGGTGTTGATAGTAAAATGCCTACCTTCAGTAACGAAGAGTATGCCGACATGCTACTCGCGTATGGCAGGGCTAACTGCAATGCGCGCGAAGCGCGAAGAATTTATCAGGAGCGATATCCTGATCGACGTATACCACACCACGAAACCTTCTCTACAACCTATCGACGTTTGAGAGAGACAGGAAACCTAAATCATCAAGAACCTCGAGTGATTGCCGTGCAACATAATGTAGCCGTAGATGAAATGATTCTTCAAGCTTTTGATGAGGTACCTACAACAAGCATACGAACTGTTGCTGCAAGACTTAACTTAACAGTATGGAAAGTCTGGGCGGTTCTTCGGGCAGATGGGAGGCATGCATTTCATTACACCCCTGTTCAAGGTAAATAACACACCAGCCCTTTTTTATTGAATGAATGAATGAATGAATGAAAGGCACCGATCCCAGCGTGGTTTAACCAGACTCGATAAATCGAATGAACCCCAAGATTTGCACTAGCCCATGAAGTCTCATGTTTCATGGGGCTACAAAGGCCATTGCATATCAAGGAGTAGACCGGGGGGCGCGGTAATGGTAAGGAAGACGTGCCCTCAGGATAGGAAAGGATTTACGAGCCATACCGGATATGCATCCTTGAGTAAGCAATGGACTAGTGGAGAGATGGGTGTTATTTGTCTTTGGACGAGCATCTTTTTGAGACATTGGCGCTATGTTGTTTCGAATCTTGAGATGGGGTTACGTTGCTTACTCGTCGCCTTTCTATATCGCTGCTGTGCTGTGTTGCATTTAGCCGATTCTATGTCTTCGTCAGAAGTTACGCTGCTATCCGTTTCTGGTTTCTTGTAGATCTCGCTGGCAGCCTTCATGATCCTGTATCGGTCTGTAGCCGTGTCCATCCAAAAGTTGAGTTCGTCTTCGAAATAGGTTGAGTCCTGTTTAATGTTGTCGTTCCATGTGTAAATAGGACGGCCTATTTTCTTGGATTTGGCCTTGTACTACATTGCTGCGTGTAACAGGTGTGGGTTGTCACGCCTGTGAACGTGTGCAAGATAGCACATCCTGTGATTCTTGATGCGTTTGGTCACTGTTTTTCCGTCTAATATTTCATGCATCTTCTTTTGTCTTGGTTTATTTCTGGCGTGGTTAATCAAGTCTCTCATGATGACTCTCTCATATCTTCTCAGTCTTGACCTGTTAGCTTTGGTGATTGCCGATACTTTCAAACCGTATATCATACAAGGTACGATGACCATTCGATACATGAGTCTGGCTAGTTTCCAGTCCATCTTTGATTTTATTATGAATGGTAATAGTGACTTCGCGTTTCTAGTGGCCTGTTCACATCGTTTTCTAATTGTGCTTCTCCTATTTAATGCAGATGTTATGTATGTGCCTAGATATTTAATTTCATCGACAGTATGAAGATTTAATCCGTTAATTGACACGTAGGTCGCTTTCTGTTTAGCTATTGGGTCTCTAATTAGTATTTTTGTTTTAGTTTCATTTATTTGTAGGCCGACACTACCTAGTAGGGGTTTAATATGGTATACGATTCCTTCTAGCCCTTTTAGATCATCTGTAATGAAGATGAGGTCGTCCGCGAATGATAGCACCAGGGGGAGTGAGATTTCGCGATCTTGGTCTAGTTTGATTAATTGAGTTTCCTCTTCGAGGGTTCTAAGGACCTCATCCATGACCAGTGTAAAAAGGCGAGGGGATATCGGGCAACCTTGTTTGACTCCTTTTCCCTTAATAATCCAACTACTTTGCTGACCACACCATTTGATGTGTGTGCGTTCATTCAAGCAAACCTTGATTATCCTGTTGGTTAGTGACTTGTTTGTTCTTTGTAATAAAATGTCCCGCAGTGCTTGGAGGTCGACGTTGTCAAACGCTTTTTCTATGTCCAGAGCGAGTACATAAATTCTTTTGCCTGCACGCCATTCTTCGTCCAGAACCCTTTTTAGTGTAATTATGTGATCGTCTGTAGATCTGTTGTTTAAAAAGGCTGCTTGGTAGCTGCCTAGTTCTTTTATTGTTTCGTCTAATTTTTTTAATACGTAGGAGGCGTAGATTCTGTAGCCCGTATTGCAAACCGATATTCGTCGATAGTCATTTGTATCTTTAGGGTTGTTTTTCTTTGGAATTGGTACTTGCATTGTTTCTAGCCACGTGTCGGGAGCTTCATTCTGTGTCCAGGCTTTGTTCATATGCTTGGTGACGGCTTCCTGTAATATTTGGGGCATCGCTTTGTACAGCTCAATTACCACTTGGTCTGTTCCGGGCGCTGTTCCGCTCCTCATGCTGCTAATTATGTCCTTTATGTCGTCCACCGTGGGTCCTTCACTTTGCTCGACTGTTACTGGTTTTGTTATTATAACCGTTGGTATAGGTAGGCCCTCAGAATTTTTTAGGATTTGCTCCCATTTGGACATTGGTATATAAGCGTTTCTTTTCCGGCGTTTTGTTGCTTGCTTGTTTTTCCTGTAAAATAGATAAAGTACCTGCATACGTTTTGAAGGGTGTTTTTTCCCCAATCCAGTAAAGAAGGTCCTGCAATCTTTATTTTCCTTTTCGTTTTTAATCTTTTGAATGGCTGCCTGACATTCTTTTACACGATTATTATTATTATTCGATTATTTCGATTATTCGGGTTATCTAGTTGTCTTTTTTGTAAGAATTTAGCCTTTTGGAGGTTAGCAAGAGCTATACGATGATCCCTAGAGTGACTCGGCTGAAAAATCAAGGTTTCCTGAGCAGCCGATTTTAATACTCCGGTTATGGTACACCATGGTATTTCGATGCTTTTATCCGTTGAGTCTATTCCAGTGTTTTCCAGTTTTTTGATTATGCAAGCTTGGAATTTTGTTTTGGTGGATTTAATATTGAGAGCGGCGTAGTAACATTGTTTGTAATTGAAATCCTTGGTTTCTATTGTTGTCTCATTCTTTCGCGTCTTGTATTTGGTGTCGTCATATTTGTTTATGGTGCGAATTGTTCTTATCTGCCCCCAAATTATTTTATGGTCGGATATGGCCCTACCTGCCCATTCGCCTTTAATATAGTGAAAGAGTTTTTCTGTTGCCTGTTGCGTAATAATGTGGTCCAATTGTGATTTCTGCGTGATGATCTCGCTTTTGTTGTTTCTATTTGTAATTTTTCCCTGTTGGCTATATCCATTAACTGTTCCCCGTTGTAATTGGAATAGTCATGATGAAGATTTTGGTGAATCAACCCTTTGCGTTGAAAACTTATTGTATCTTGTCTACCAATATGTGCGTTAAAGTCGCCTAGGATTACTAAAATACATTTCCTTGGTTTTTGTCTAATCATGTTTAGTAATCCTGTGAAGGATCTGGTTGCTTTTGAGGTACAGCTGTTGATGTGGGAGTTAATTATATAAAGCGGAGCAGGTTTGTCACTTCCCCTATCAACTTTCAGATTGATTGACATCGCGTCGGTATCGTTCTTCCTGTTTATTATTTCAATTCGGGCATCCTTTCTGATTACAATTGCAAGTCCCCTGTGGGCTTTACCTGCAGTTCCAGATAGGTGCCATTCGTAGTGGGCGGAGTTGTATGTTCCTACGTTCATCCCTGTTTCTTGTAGGCAGCCTATGTGAATGCCCCTATTTGAAAGTTCCGCATCTATTTTATCTTTTTTGGCTGGTTTCGAGGCCCCGCGGACGTTCCAAGTCGCAATACGCAGGTCTGAGCAAGTGTACTTAGTTGCTGTAGTAGGCTGATTCCTAATTATTGTGAAACCCGTGTCATCCGCGACTTCAACCGATAACGGTGTACCTAATGCTGATTTTAATTGTTCATACGGTGTTAATGAGCTATCTAATTCGGGACTGTTCAGGAAGCGCGGTTTTGTAGACTGCCCTTGTTCATCTCTTTTGTTATATTTGGTACCTACCGTTTCTGTATGTTGTGGTGTAATTTTGTTGATTGATTCTAGCGTTCGTCTATGCAGATTATTGTTGAACTGTTCGGCGGCGCTACCAGCCCAGCTATCATAGTGATGATCTTTGTAAATGATATGTATATTTCCTGGTACTGGTTCGCCGGCAGGTGAATACATCAGTGTGTTTCCGTGATTTATGTGAACATGTATACATTTACTAGATAATATTCGGCCGCGGCGATTAAGATGTCTTCTCCGCCCCAAAACGTTTCGTTGAACTGCGTGGTTATGTATTTTGTTATCATTTGTTCCTGAGAAAGCTTGCTGTTAGGAATAAAGTCTTGAATGTTATTCTTTAGTGCTAAACAAATTCTGGCTTCTCCGCCGTTATCCGAAACATAGGTAGCGAGGTCTCGTCGGACAGACATGTGGTCGAACGTTAGGCCCATTATGTTATTTATTTGGTGGGCAATCGCGCTAAACAGACAGTTGCCGTCGTGTTTCATGGATGTTATTGTTGCCATTGTAAAACTTTTGTTTGGGAGTCGGAACCCCACGGTGCCGATGGCCGGGCGTGCGGATTTAGTTTCGAGACAGAGCTACAGAATTTTGACAGGGTCGTCCTTTGACTGAATTTATTAGTTCCTCTCTTTGTTATTCTGTAGAAATGTATCTCACTGTGAAGTTTTTGTTTTTGTTGAATGGACTTAAGCACCGCTCATGTGTCTTTCGTCACAAAAACACGGGTAAATTGTTCGACAAAAACACAAAAAAGGGTTGCCTCAGTCGCGGCTGTTGTATAAGGGTAACGAAATTGACAAATTGTATAGCATGCAAGATGTTACGGAATCACACGCGACACTGTTATTTTTGTTAGAGTTATTACAGTATGTTACTTTAACTTACCATTTTTCCTTTTATTAAGCACAATTATAATCTCATACCCATAGCTTACTAATAAAAGTTGATTGTGCGCATGGCAACAAACCTTCCAATTTCGCCAGACGTTACACATCTACAGATTCGCATTCACGATGTTGAACCTTAACCTATCCAACAATATACCGATACCGAGCTTTGCCACTGAATTTTGGCCACATAATCGAAATATCGCCGGGAGTTTTAGCTCAGTAATCTTCCAATGCCAATTCAAAATGAAAATCGTTTTGGTATCTAGATCTATCGTTGGAGTTAACGATAACCATGCGTTTGAAGTATGGGAATTTGATTAATTGACTGAGTGATTATATTAGGTAGGTGTTTTGTAGAATAGTGAAATTTTTGCATCTGTTGACGCAGTCCTTATCAAGTCGGGGTGTTTATTTTGCAGAGTGCAGCAGCTCTCTAAAAGGTAAAAGGAATGGTCTCACCGAATTATCCTGGCTACGACGTTCAGTAGCCCTAGAGCCTTTAGCAGACACCCTGGATTGTCAGCCTGGTATCAGTGACGCACGTAGGCCTGGCACACCTCACTTTTGCACTATTCTAATGTATTTATTTGTCGACGCTCGAATCACAGCCACATCCAAGAAACAAAACACTGTTCGACTTTTGTTGACCGACAATAGTTAACGCGTTGCAATTTGGACGGCAGCTGCGTGATCGTTCCGTAAGACAAAAGGTCTTCGCGCTCGACACGTCCGTTCGTTCCGACGAGGAACAGATGAATCCAACACACCAGCCCTTTTTTATTGTAACAAAAAACCCGTTTTAACCTATTTCAATTTTCAATGACTAGTTATTTCGTCAAGTAAAGATACTTTTTTTTTTCGTGGTAAAATCATCAAATGAGTCCTCCCACCCCGGGCAGGGCGGGAGGGACTGTCAGACTTGTACTGACTAAAATCCACAGTGTTCCTTCAATAGCCCTTTACGTTCCGGGGTCACGGTAATAAGTCCCGCGACCAAGTAAAGATACTTAATAAATTTTTAGACGTTTGATTTTCTTTGTTTCACAAGTTATTTATTCATGTTTGAATTTTTTTAAAGTTATTTCCAGAAAAATGAAAATCTTTTGTGGTAATGGCAGTACCTCAAGGATTTTTTTTTGTTTTAGGGCTCGAAGATGGTGATAATGCTAGACGGCTGGATTTCTGCAGATTTATACTGCATACAGACGTCGAAGATGGCAACTTCTTGAAAAGAATTTTGTGGACCGATGAATCAAATTTTAGCCGTGAGGGAATAGTGAATCTCCACAATCTTCACCACTGGAGTCACAAAGACCAAAATCCTCGCGTTAAAAGGCAGAGTTCTTTTCAAAGAAAGTTCAGTGTCAACGTTTGGGCTGGTGTTATTGGACGCAATCTCATCGGCCCATATTTTTTGCCAGAAAGGTTGAATGGAGGATGGACATTTATTTAAATTTTTTAATCAATGATCTACCCGAACTTGTTGTGCCAGTTTTGGAAGAAGGTGTGCCGATAGTTTTCCAAAATGACGGCTGTCCAGCACACTACCAACTGAACGTGCGAGAGCATTTAGATAATGCCTTTCCAAACGCATGGATTGGTAGAGGCGGCCCTATTCCGTGGCCCGCACGGTCCCCAGACCTGACACCTTTGGATTTTTACGTCTGGGGACGTGCAAAAGAATTGGTTTACCAGACAGAAGTGCCCACTAGGGAAGTTCTGATTGAACGAATAACCGGCGCGTTCCAAACTATGAAAGAAGAAATGCGACTACGTACAACGACAGTTGAAATAAGAAACAGATGTCGTGCATGCATACGAAATGGAGGAGGTCAATTTGAACAAGATTTATAACTTTTTTTTAACTAGCCTATTCTGTCCCACTGCTGGGCAAAGGCCTCCCCCATTACTTTCCACCTTTCCCGGTGTTTTGCCTCCTTTTTTATAACTTTAGTTTAATAAAAACCAAATAACCTTAAAAAGTCTTTTTCTTAACCCTGACTCTCCTAACTAGTATTTTGACTACATAATGAATAATTTCTATGACATGTAGCATACCGTTAGAAAGGGTATCAACTAAAGAACTTTTTAAAATAAAGCTAAGTTCAAAATGGCTTTTAGTTTTTTTTATAATTAATTTAGAAGTTGTAAAATTTCATTCATTTAATAAAAAAATTAACTTTGGAAGCCTGTAAGGAATTTTCTTGAAACCAGTTGTATAAAACAAAGATGTTTTTAGATTTAAAAGACTTTGGAGAATGCAACAAAATTTGTTTTGTGCCACTACACCCACAAACAAAAAAGTTATTTCAAATTAAAGGACACATTTTGGGAAATTTTTCATTAAAAAAAAAATAATCATATGTAACCAACCGTGACATTTGGGACAAAGGGTGTATGGGTAGAACCTAGCTAATGACCTCCCAAATCCCTGAAAAAATTGTGTCGGTCCATGCGCCAAACACCCTGTATATTCTGGTTATGGTATTCTGCCAATTATTGGTCGCCACGGGTAAAGCAGAGACACGTGATTTGACGTGATTCCTTAAACAACAAATTTCCAAGATTTATGAGGTATATTAAGAACCTCCTTAAACTGAGTTCGTCTTTCGACTACTAACAAGCAGGCCCAAGTGGCCTTCGTAGCGTTATGTGGCATGTTCTATTTTTTCTCAGTAAAGCTACTAGCAGCACATTAACGCATGTACGAACCGTATTTTTTTGCCGGATCGTTTTTATTTTCTTAGTGGTTCATACGAGTCCTACGACCGTGAGAATAATAATTAATTATCTTTCCTTCTTCTTAAAGGAAGCCGTTAAAGAGATGCAGGCTCGCATCAAACGCCAGAAGGCGGAGATAGCGACTCGCAATACGGAGATTTCGCGCATCGTGCACAAGAAGGAACAGCTGCTCAAGAGGAACGCGGAGATTGAGCTGCAGATCAAGGAGCTGGAGTACACCATCAAGGAGCTGCAGACTGAGGCCACCGAGCAGAATACAAAGGTATGGGTTTATTTAATTCTCAATAAAGCTAACAACAAACTAAAAAAAAAAAATGTCTAGTAGTTCCTAGTGCATTATATTGCGTTAACCAGTTGTACAGTACATACCTAAAGCGATTTTCAAGCTAAAGAAGCAGTTCAGTAACAATAAAAGAACATGGCGAAATCGAAATTATAATAGTAAGTGTATGGATGTATTATGTTGAGTTTAGATATGCATAGTTACTTTTTTCGTATTTCGTACTTGGTCCTGCAGTAAAAGTTGTATATTTTCATGAGTACTACACTCCCTTACAGTACGTCCCGTCTTTTACCTGCCACACTGTATAAGGTCCAAACTGGACAAACTAACAGAAGAGTACTTGTGAATATGAAAAACAAAAAAAAAACAGCTGCTATTTTTATTCGTCTCCTTTGAAAAGAACTTACTACTAATATCCGACTGTAATCTCACCAGCTCATATCTTTGGAAGACGAGAACCCTTGGATAACGTCAGAGCGGCAGTACTTCGGTCTTGCGGGTGGCATGTACGACTTCAAAGAGGCCAACGTGGCCGGCGCCAGGCTGGCCCAGCTTAAGGAGAGGAAGGACAAGCTGGCGCGAGGACTCAACGCGAGAGCCCACACGCTGCTCGGCAAGGAGGAGGAACAGGTAGGACATTGTGGTGAGGAGAGGAAGGACAAGCTGGCGCGAGGACTCATATCGTGGGCACACACGCTGCTCGGCAAGGAGTACGAACAGGTAGGGACACAATGTGGCCGGCCAGACTGGCCTAGCTTAAGGAGAGGAAGAACTAGCTGGCGCGAGGACCCAACGCTAGGGTCCACACGCTACTCGGCAAGGAAGAAGAACAGGTAGGAACACAACGTGGCTGGCCAGCTCCGGCCAGGAAATCCGTTTTATAGCACTTATAAACTCCCATGACACGTCGCGGTAAACTCAAAAAGATTACATTCGTATTCTTGGCTTTCATGATTCCTATTTGACCACAACGCGTTTTGGCAGTAAAGAAAAGCCGTACAAATATATAAGACACTACACACTTACGGTTACTACACTACACTACACTTTACTTACAGTTTAGGAGATAATATAATAATTATTATGTATCCAATACAAATGATATCTACCGTACCATAAAGCAAAGAAATCACTTTGGAAATCTGTTGTCAAAACAGCCTCTTTTAATTTATAAAAAGTGCAGTTGGCTTGTACCAAATACCAGAATTATTCTTCGAACTTTATAAGGATTTATATTTATAACTACGACTATTCGTAAGACCAATATTAGTACACTTACATAGTGTGCACAAACGTTTTGACTTAGACTTCTCTTGCTTGTTGGGACGCAGCTCGCCAATTTCATGGAACAGGTAAGAAAGAACGATTCAAGTTTATTTGGCAACAGTACATAAGGGTGCAACCCGACCGGAATCGATCGATGCTGACCGTCGTCGTCGCGTCGCCTCAAAATATGGCGCTTCATATTATTATCATAGGTTTTATTCTACAATATGTCATTTCGTATTATTATCATAGGTTTCACAATATATCATTTCATATTATTATCACAGGTTTTATTTTACAATATGTCACTTCATATTATTACAGGGGTCCTATTAAGAAGTATACAACATTTTTTGGCCTTATTCGGATTTGGCACCAAATTTTGCAGTTGTTTGGTGTCTGTTATTTAGTCAAAATGCGTCGATTTTGTTATGTAGTCGATTGACTACCGCATTACTTTTATTATTATTTTTCTTTAGTTCTTGAACCAATTTAAAGCGCCCTATAAAAAAAAATTATTAAGAGTTATTCAATTCAATTCATTTATTAATTTTGTGAATACAGGGTAAAAATTATACAGATGTTTTACAAAGAAATATTGATCCAAACTACGTCCCGTGAGAAGGCATACAAAATTGTTGAGGTAATCATTAACAAACAAAATAAAGATATAAAGTCATGGTAAGTAGGTACATGTCACAATTTCATGTCAAACACCAATAGATACCATTTTGATCACTGAGGATTTTGAGACACGCCCTGACTTTTCTGTGGGGACGAAAAGCAGAATATTAATTGTCACTTTATTAGTGGGATACCTAACACGATGAAAAACGATCGAATTTTTAAGAATAAAATTGGAGTAGATTAGGCAGATGTTAATCATCGTATAAAATTACCATGCCTGAATAATATACTTATAGAAAAATATCCGGTAGTTTACGTTTGTAA
The DNA here is from genome assembly GCA_963853775.1 of Xanthia togata. Taxonomy (NCBI): domain Eukaryota; kingdom Metazoa; phylum Arthropoda; class Insecta; order Lepidoptera; family Noctuidae; genus Xanthia; species Xanthia togata. Next base: position 30,535,822 of record OY970791.1, on the reverse strand, counting down.
TAAAAATAATCTTAATTTAAAGTTGTATACTTCCTAATTGGCTAACCAAACCAGTATCATAATATGTGTTTCCAGCCAGTATCATGTTTGTGGTTTCATAATATACAACGTTGATACGACAGAGGGGCTTTTCTTTAAACTGCCTATACTAGGTACCATTTTCAAGCTCTGTACCAAAAATCAATTAAATAGGAGCAGTAGTTTAGCCGCAAATGATTTTTTAAGTTTTTGCCCCGTTTGAACACGATGTATCTTTCCTAACAGCTGATTATGTCTATACGCATAGGTCATCCACCTAAAAACGATAAATCTGAGTTTAGCCTACGATGCGTTGTTGCCGCTCTGACGCAAGTCACAAGTACAACCAAATATTTTTCGCAAAAAAAAATGGCAAAGCAAACAAGAGAGAGAGAATCATAGCAAAACATCACGCGCGTAAAGGAAATAGAAATAGGTCAGTCTGTTGTTATTGCATCCTAGATCCTTGCGCGATCGGTAAGTAAGTGGGGGCAGTGGGGCCTCAGTCAGTGCGCCGACTTTATCCTCTCGGAACGTATGTTACGTAACACGAAAGCTTTTGCGCCGCTTACGCGCGCAGACAATTGATTTTGTTTTGTTATTGTGATAGGACACTAAATAAGTTTAAGACAATATTTATTTTTATATTGTGACAGGACACACGTAATATCGGATTATTATTATTTAGTGTTAGTGTTTTTTTGTGATTGACTGTTATTTATGGTGATAGGACACGTAATTAAACTTGGGTTGTGTGTGAGTGTAATTAAAATACAATTGTTGAACTAAAAAATAGGATTATTTTAGCATTTCACAAATGAAAGTGCTTAGCAACGAACAGTGAGTTAATTATCATACGGTATAATTTTTGCATTCATGTGAATGGAGTTTTTGTTGTGATTGTTGTTGTGTGCGTACTTACTTCAAAACCGTACCTATCATAAAAGCCGAGCGGAGGCCTAAGCCTAAGTACGTAGTGTAATTTAATGCCCCTCTGTCATATCAACTATGTATGTCACTTCTTCTTATTATCATAGGTTTTATTTTATAATATGTCACTTCATATTATTATCATAGGTTTCATAATATGTCATTTTATAATAATAGGTCTTTACCTATGTAATTGGAGATTCTATAACCAGCATTTTTGCGCAATTCGAAATTCAAATGAGTTTTATTCGAAAGACGTGTTAATTTAATTTCAAATTCAGTCATTTATTTTTAGATAGTTTTTTGTTTTTGTGACATTGTGGTAGTTTTTGGCGCCATGGATAAATTGAAAATTCGTACAATTTTCGTATTTGAGATCCTACGTGGAAATACCGCTGCGTACACAACACGAAACATTAACGACGTGTACGGACCTAACACTGCTTGCATAAACACGGTCCATTATTGGTTCAACAGTTTTAAATCTGGAAATTTTGAGTTGAAGAACGAGCCTCGCGGTCGGCCGGTAACCATTGTCGACAACGACGAATTGAAGGCGACAGTGGAAGCGGATCCAACTCAATCTACGGCTGAGCTTGCTGCGGGCCTTGGAGTTAGTGTCAAAACAACATTAAAGCACTTGCGTCAAATCGGAAAGATAAAAAAGCAAGATAAGTGGGTGCCACACGAACTAAGCGACCAACAGCGAGATTTACGCGTCGAGGCATTCATAGCACTACTGAATTGGCATAGAAACGAGGGAATTCTTAATCGAATTGTTACCTGCGATGAAAAGTGGATCCTGTACGACAACCGTAAGCGTTCGTCTCAGTGGGTGGACCCAGGTAGAGCAACTAATCAGTGCGTTAAAAAGAAAATTACTCATAGGAAGATGATGGTGACTGTCTGGTGGACCAGTGACGGACTTGTACATCACAGCTTCTTACCGAATGGCACAGCAGTAACGGCAGATGTCTATTGCCAAGAATTGCAAACAATGATGGAAAAGCTCGTAATTCAACAACCGAGACTAGTCAATCGCTCTTCCACATTGCTTCTCCACGACAACGCGCGAGCTCACACTTCACGACAGACCATCGCAAAGCTACAAGAGTTACAGCTGGAAGCTCTCCGTCACCCACCGTAATCACCGAAACTTGCCCCAACAGATTTCTACTTTTTCAAACCTTAGACAATTATTTAAGTGGGAAATATTCAACACCCGAGATGCAGTACAAAACGCTTTCGCTGACTTCATCGCCTCCCGTTCGGCAGACTTCTACAGTAAAGAGATAAACAAACTGCCATAATTTAGGCCAGTACTTTGATTAGCTGAAATAAAAAAAAGTACCAAAATTATTATATTTTAAAATTATCATACAAATCTCCAATTTCATAGGTAAAAACCTAATATTATCATAGGTTTCACAATATATCATTTCATATTATTATCATAACTTCACAATGTCACTTAATCGGTCAAACTATAATTGATTAATGAAATGAAATGAAATTTATTTGCAAGAATTGTAGTACATTACAGTCGGTAGGGTTATTTAACAGTTTCTAAAATAATTCGCTAAAACTAGCATGCAAACATTACATGAATTCATTAAATGAAGCTAATAAAATTGGAACATACATCTTATATTGTATATTAAGAAGAAGAATGTCAATCATTTGTCAAATTATAAAAGTAAAATGTCAATGTGAATGATTTTTCTATAAGCCATTTGAATAACGCTGTTTTAAAACGATTGACTCGGAGTTCCCTAAATTATTTTGGTAATTTATTATTTATCCTTATAACCATTGGAAAGCAACTTCTGTGATATAAGTGGCTTTTCATTGGAGGAATCATTAGTCTATCAGGATATCTTGTGTTAAACGTAACAGTGTCTCCAAGACGTTGAAATAATACGGAGTGCATTTTAACAAATTTACAACATTCAAATATGTACATAGCGGTAACAGTTAATATTTTTAAATTTTTAAAAAGAGGTTTACACGAAGTCTATGGTCGCACATCACAAAGAGCACGGATACATTGTTTTTGGGCTATAAGTACCCTATTTATAAGAACAGAATTTCCCATTAGCACAATGCCATATCTAATGATAGACGCTACGTAACCATGATACGCTAAAAGGGCTGTTTTGAGGTTAGCTATTTTACACAGTCTCCATAAGGCGAAAGCGAAACGATTAACCTTATTTGTAACCTTTAAGCAGTGAGGTTTCCATGTGCAGCTACTGTCCACTGATAAGTAATCATAAGGTCAGAATTTGTGTTTCTATTGTGTGTATCTCAAATACCTTAGATAAAACTGGTATTAAGGCGATAGGCCTATAGTAGTTTAAACCAGTAACGTCACCTTTTTTGAAAATCGGTTTTATAACGGAGGTTTTTAATTTATCCGGGAAGGTGCCCTGGGTAGCATTTGAAAATACTATTTGAGCTGCTAAAGATTGTAAAACTATCTTTTCATTGTAAAGATTCAATCTTTTAGTATTATATAATTGCATAGCACATGTGTGAGCTACTATTTACTGGGTACATCTTTCATTGACTTGAATGTGCCCTGAGTATATCATGCTCGCTCAATTGTCTCGCTGATGGTGGTGCGTGTGTTGGATCATTCGGTTCCCTTCAAAATGGTTGAGCTGAATGGCGCTGATCAGAGTAAGGAGCTTGACGGACGCTTTTTCCGGGCCCTACGTGGACCCGATGTAGATTTACTAGCGTCCGTAGCCTGGCTGCGTTGCGGTGATCTCTTTGGGGAAACCGAAGACTTAGTCTGTGCAATCATGGACGAAGTTATCATAACGAACAATACCGGAGATTTATTGTAAAGGACGGCGCGGTTGACATCTGTCGGGCATGTCACCGACCGGGAGAAACAATCTGACACATGATCTCCAGGTGTTCTTGTTTAGACCGGTCGTTGGGACCTGTACCTCAAAAAGAAAAAACGGAGCGTTGTCCGTCTGTCTTTCTGTCAGTCTGTCAAGCAAGACCCATTTTCTCAAGAATGCGTGGAGGTATCAAGTTGAAATTAATTTCAAATACGTAGGTCTATGGGCCCCTTGGAGCCATTGATCAATAATAAAGAACTAGATACATAATCCCATGCAAAAGTTCTCTCAAAACTGTTACCGATTGTGTTTAAGTAATTCTAGTTGAAATAAATATCCATTATTTTTGGCCTGGCCATATTTTTTCTTTGTTATACTGTAATTATAAATGATATTTTTTAAAAGTTTGATTTGTAATGAATTTAAAAAAAAACGTAATTGCGGAGCATGTTTTATTCTATTCTATGCGGTATATGTGTAATGATTATAATTTACCTGGATGTAAATCGCTACCGTCACATAAGGTGAAAAATTTATTCACTGTTCATTACTTTTCTGTTATCCAATAGTTTATTCATTAATTTAGTTAATAATTTCTCATGTAGAGCCAAGCTTCTAACTCTACAGTTACAGTTTGTGAAATTAGGGCTTGTAGAGTTACGGCGTGTAGAATAGAAATAGAAAAAGTTATTAGATCTCATGTAAAGCCAAGCTTCTAGGCTTTACATGAGATCTAATAACTTTTTCGATTAACGAAACTTTTTGACAGTGCAAGCCATATGGTCTGGTCTTGGCAACATTTTACATGAACATATTTTTGGTGGGATTTCACTTCGTTTTGTAAGTTGCTTATGACATTTTTATTTTGTTCATTTTTTTTTTTTGGGGGTATATCTTGCGCATCAGAGGTGCCATTTTTCATAGCCTATTCTCTATCTTTGCCTTTTTTCTTTTTGGTTTACCTTATTATGATTTTTATCATACTTGTCACCACATTTTAATTTTTATCGAAGTACTTAAGTACAGTAATATGATTCGTATATTAAAGGATAAAAATGTAGTAATATTCTGAAACTTGACAAAAGCCCCATATATACACTTTTATCTCCTAATTTAAGGGTTTGAGGGGTGATTTAAAAAAAATGCCTGAAACACGTATTTTTTAATTTTTAATAAGAAGTCTGTATAAGTGGTGTACTTGTATAATTTTCAGATCTCTAGCATGAAATTAAATTTGTATAAGAAAACCCATAGAAACTTCCATCCCCTAATTTAAAAGGTGGGGGGTGATTTACAAAAAATCCTGAAATATGTTTTTTATTATTTATAACAAGGAGTCCCTATATCAATTTTCAGACCTCTAGCATCAAAATTTGCGTAAGTCTTTTACCAACTTCCACCTGGGTTGAAGTTGGTATGAGAATTACGTTCCCACGACGTACGACCCACCTGCGTTCCATAAGGGGTTGGGAAGTAAAAGTTCCAAGTTTTAGTTTTTTTTTTTTGTTTTCTAATATTAGCTTACATACAAAATTTCAGGTTTCTAGGACTTCAGGAAGTACCCTAAGAATTTTGATGTTCATCAGTGAGTGAGTCAGTGGCGAAATCGGAGTTTTAGATATCAATAAAATCGAAAGTATAAGCAATGCAATTGAAACTTTAAATTATTATGTTTAATAAGTCCACTATTGACTTCATACACATCTATATACATCTAGTCTGCCTACTCCTGGGATGAGATTATGGCCGTGAGTATATACATATATGTATGCATTTATATCGTGGGGTATACCCTAATCGAAGATATCTTAAAGAAAAAAGAGTCAACCCTTATGAAAAACAAATAGCAATATCACATATTTAGCTATCGGATCTTATAGTGAAATATTTACAGAATGATTTCATACTCGATGAGCATTCTCCTTTGGGAGGAAGCAAGGTCTCACAGCACACGTAAATTGCAACCCCGAAAATCGTTAATTTGTAGTTTAATCTCATCAGAAAAGATTTTATTGCGATTAAAAACTTACATTTGCAGTTGGAGAGTTGACCGTGACCAATATCGATGTATAGGAGAACATGTTTTTCAACTGCAAAGGTTTGTTATTGGGATAAATTTATCGCAATTACGGAAACCTTCAGTGTGCACGGACACACGCCTTTTTTGTCGTTTCGCCCTGGTTTTTGTACCTATGTCTTGATTTCTGTCTGAAATATTTTCTTGTTTTGTACTTTTTAGATCGCTTTTATTTTTCCGTGGTCGGGTTACAGTTTTATAAACTGGATTATATTCGAATGCAATGTGAATTGTTAACTGAATTTAAAAAGAATTTGAATTGAATATGTTTCAGTACCAAGACTTGATGCGCAAGAAGCAGATAGTGGAAGCGGATAGAGCTAAGCTGGTGCAAGTCATGGCAGAACTTGATGAGAAGAAGAAGAGGACGTTGATCACAGCATGTGAGCAGGTCAACAGGGACTTTGGGTCCATCTTCTCGACCCTGCTGCCCGGCGCGCAGGCCAAGCTGAAGCCGCTGGACGGCATGACGGTGTTGGACGGACTGGAGGTACGGAACATTCAACGGCCTGACTTAAACCCAAAGTCGACATAACCCACAAAATAAACCACTACAGCATATCCCGCCCTAAAATGATGGTCCATTACCAAATCGACCAGCCATATTATTGGTTGGAGAGGCCTTTTGCAGCAGTGGATTGCAATGTTTTGATGATGGATGTTTGACATAAATGCTTTTGTACGTTTTAGGGCGGGATTTAAACACAAAGTTACTGTTAATAAAATCGGTCAAATGCGAGTCGGACTTGCACACGAAGGGTTCCGTACCAGAGCGTACAATATTTAACTCTACATATTGTAGGTTTTTTAAATTGCTATCTGTGACCGTTTAATATATTTTTAAATTTTAATATACTGTCACTTTATAGCACATTTAGAAGTCACGGAACACATATCTATATATCGTCGGGTGACAGGAAAAATTCACAAAATAACAAACATAAACAATGGAGTAATTAGCATTTTAATAGTTTTTTTGATTCATGCATTTTCTGTATTTTTTTTTCTTATTGATTCATGCGCCGCATGCGCGTGTACAAGGCCAGCATACGCTGCTACGCCACTGTGGCGACGTCACCGTCGCGCTACCGTGGCGATGCGCGACGTTGCCATTTCGCTTGGCACGTTATTCGGAATTCAAAGAAACTTAACTATGTCCCAATATCACCAATGAAACTAAACGCGATCAGTACATCTAAACTCCGTTCGAGAGCTATCAGTGTCATCGTTGTTGTGGAATATTGACACTGACAGCTCTTTAACGGAGTTTAGAAATCCACCCTAAATAACTGGAGCTAAGCAAATACAACAATGAATCGAGTAAGATGCCTACAGTTTTGATATTGAGTTTGGAGTTTCTTGTACAGATAAAAGTGGGCTTCAACAAGACGTGGAAGGAGTCGCTGGGCGAGCTGTCGGGCGGCCAGCGCTCGCTCGTGGCGCTGTCGCTGGTGCTGGCCATGCTGCTGTTCAAGCCCGCGCCGCTGTACATCCTGGACGAGGTGGACGCGGCGCTGGACCTCAGCCACACGCAGAACATCGGCCAGATGCTCAAGGAACACTTCAAGCACTCGCAGGTAACACACACAACATGACCCTTGTATTGTGTGGAAACACTATAAAATTTTTTTTTTTTAAAACAGGGTATTCCTGTGTCCTAACCGAAAGTGACTGTCACGCTCGTTTGTATGACGTACTCGCGTTATCAATCCTCATTTGTACGTCATTATTCATTTAAACGATTGCGTGCAAGCGCGACACTCACTTTCGGTTAGGACACCGCCTAAGGCTGACTAGGTATAAAAGTTTGGTCAAATTCGGCCCATCATCATGTTTTCATGAAATAGTCACAATTCCAATAAATTCGATAACTGGATAATTTCTCTTGCAGTTTATAATAGTGTCTCTGAAAGACGGTATGTTCAACAACGCCAACGTGCTGTTCCGGACGCGGTTCGTGGACGGCATGTCGGACGTACAACGCACCGACAACTCGCGCCGCTAGGCCGCGCGGCGATACTCGGCTTGTGTCAGCGAACGAAACCGACTCGGTGCATATTATGTATGTATAAGGATAAGATTCAAGAAAGAATCGGACAAAACAAACGTGTTGGTTCAGGGACCCTCGCCAGGAACAAAGTTCCTTACGCGATACTCGCACGCACACACACATACGTATATAATAGAAAGAGACAAAGAGAGGGAGAAAGTCACATGGAAGGGGTATATAAAGCTTTTCCTTACGTGACGATTTCTACCAGTCAACTCCTATCGCAAGAGCTGCCAACATACGATCTGAATGTGCTAAACAGTATATCATGTATAATTTTACCCTATGGCTGGCATACAAAGGTGCCATAAATGTACTGAAACCTTTGATTCACTATAGTAAAATACGTAAGTTAAATAGTACTCGCGTGTTTCGAGCAAATAAAGGCTGTACATTTTTAATATTTTGCCGCCTGTTAAGAAATAGATATATCTAACGGTCTAAAACTCTGATTAAGTGATAATAAGAAATATAGTAGAAATTAACTATTATTCCTACAGCTTATGTCTAGAGGGTAAATTGTAATTAATATTGTATTGAAATACTATAATAATAATTATTAAAAACGGCACCATGTGGCCAGCTGTCGGGCAGTAGCGACCACACGGACCTTATCTCCTTGCCTGTAAGCCGGCCAGGCTTGCGTGTAGCTCGCGCCGGGCCCGGCTCGCGGCTGGCGAGCCGCCCTGCAGCGACGCCGTCACGTCTGTGTAATGACGACGGATTAAAAAGTTATTTATGAAGTTTTAAAATGATGGTTGCCAACAGTAGTGAGTGCCGAAGTCTGGCATCGTTTCCTAATGAATATTTTAGGTATTTAGTTTAAGTTTTGAAATGAAACTTCTTAGGCGGTGATTCAATAATTAAAGAGCGTTTATTGTAAAAGTTTGCCCACTTTCACAATAAACGCTCATAAATGTCGCAAATAGTTGTCAAATATTTCGCTGTTTTGATTAATTTGGCAATATTACTGTATGGAAATAAAATGTCGCTAACTAGCGAGCTAGAATATTGATTATGAAATGCAATAATTAATATCGTAACACGGAATATATAGTTTAAGATGTAAAAAAAATATTTGGAATCATTCCAAATGCCTTTTTTACACCTAAAACGGGTACAACATCAAATTAAATGTTATATTGTCAAATTAATCAAAACAGGTAAATTTTAGACAGCTATTTGCGAAGTTGACAACTTTTAGGATAAACTCATAACGAGAATTGAGAATATAATTTCAAGGACGCGTCACGTTAAGTCATATTTCATTACATGAGAGGGAGACGAACAAGTTTTTCGTAATGATAGTGGTGCCACTTAACGTAGTAGTAACGCTGCAAGTTATTAATCAGAAGCGGGCTGCGATCTACATGCTATTTTATTTTGAATTAAGAAATGCCCGCTGCAGTCCCTGGCCATTTGGATACATGAAACTCCTGACAAACTTCAGGAGCTTCCTGTATCCACTGGCTGGTGACTGCTAGATAACCACTCTCCTATAACTTCTAAACATTATTATAAATTAAAGTCGCTTTTCGTGTCCCTGTCTGACCGCAATGTTCTTCTTAACCATGCAACAGATTTTGATGCGGTTTTCATTTATATAGAATACATTCATATTTAACTTTAATCTCGATGTAATAAAGTCTTTATTTTTTACGAGATAGGCTATGTGTCAGAATGTTTGTGCGGTCGTGTTCTTAGCCTTATTTACTTCTAAAGCTACGGTTTTCTAAGCCTGCGGTGGGCGCTACATAGCGTCTGAAATTTAACGTCGTATGACGTCACTGAAACGTTATTTATGAAAGTAAGTTGGTGTGTTTCCGACACCGTAAGGTCAAACCGCCACCATTTTCATGACAGCCGTCACTGCGATCGCTATGAAGCAGTCACCGCTGTGGTAGGAAGCCATAGCTTAAGCTGCAAATGTTGTGGGTCGAAAGGACGCTACTTATCGTTAGTAGTCTATGAATGACCAGACCAGATAAAAAAGCAGACGATAAAATTATTATAATTTTATCGTCTGCTTTTTTATTTCGTGTCGTTTTTTGTAAATTTAGGTATAAATCTAAATGTCATGTGGCATGAGAAAAGATTTGGTAGAAACATATCTTGTAAAAAGTTTCGTGTGTAAAAAGTTTCGAATTATGTAAAATTAAATGTTATTCGATTTTCCTATTAAAATTCCATATTTTTGATACTTGTCCCGCAGTTTGCATTAAATTCTATTTTCGAAGAGTGTACGTTAAGTTTGAACTAAAATTGTTTCAATGTAATTATTCGTAGATTTATCTCCTTTGTAATGTAATGAGTCGTGTTACTTAAGTCGCGTCCCCGAGCAAAACGCCGCACCGTTTTGGAGCTATCTATTTGTTATTTAAAAAAAAAAACAACTAATAAAAAATATATTAGATTTCTAAATAATCTTGATTCCATAAAGCTGGGGCCGCACCTGCGTCTATCGTGACAAATCAACGCGTGCCGAAGCTTTGTATGTTTTGCTCGCTTAAAAGTTATCGCGCTAATACGGTGGTTGGTAACATTAGCGGCTTCATAATTTTAACGAATTATTGTGCAATACTCCAAGATGGCTCTCCATTATTTTGACAGAGCGTCTATGTAGTCCGGAAACAACAGTCGAAATGACCAACGCTAGTCCGACCACGCGCCACGCTAATTATGTAACGCCATCCGGGCGATAAGGCCTACGCAGCCTGAACTTAATGGTTAGTCAAATCTGCGTGTATCGTATCACTGTGCTTCGTCACAATAGACGCAGGTGCGAATCCAACATTATGGTAGATTCCAATATTTTTTTAAGGAGTAAATGTTTAATTAATCTCCTAACTATGAAACCACAGAAATGAGAAATATTTATTGATAACATGCATCTCCTCGTGAAGTAAGCATTGTTTCAATTTTGCGACTGTGACTAATAGATAGACAATTTATAATTGAATATTTTGCGAGATTGAATTTTTTCAAAAGACCAACATTTTATTTTATAAAGAAACTAGATCCTGCCTTAATACTACTTGGTGTTCGCTTAGCGTTCTTTCTGACTTTCTTTTTGCTCAGCTCTTAAGGGATGTAGCGTGATGTTAAATAGCCTCTCTTTACCTTCCTCAAGAATTGGGCTATCGAATAAATAAGATTTTTTGAAATCTGATGGCAGTTCCAGAGATCAGCGCGTTCAAACAAAAAACAAACCAACTTTATTATATTAGTATAGATTATTCAAAATCTGTGTTTATTCACTACTGTGACTCATGCGCGCGGTGTGCTGCGGCAAAGAGGGAACTAATGCTCAAGTTTATTTGCTCAGGGAAGCGCCTTAATATTATGTAGTTGAGATGTGTTAAGTTAATAAGTTATGTGTTAAGTTAGTTATTATGTTAAGGGAATATTTCTCAAATTATAAACGTTCTTAGTACCTATTAACTTTGTTTTATTTAAAAAATCGTCAAACCACAGGGCAGAGTTTCAGAAATACATAAGTTGTTACGCCAAGATAAAGATCATTTATTTGTCCAAAATATGAGTGGCATGCAAGATTTTACAATTAAATTAGGTCATAGTCATGCCAAAAGCCAGTATTTGTTAGGTTGGTTGAACGCAGACACGTGAGGCGCTAGCGCACTGCGCAGCGCCGGGGCCGCGCGGGCGCCGGAGTCCCGCAGCTGTGGAGGCAGCCTTACACTGCTTCACTTGGCCTTTGTTCAATTTTTTTTTTTCATTTTGTATTTAGTATAGGATTCTCAATATTGTTTCGGCAATCCTATATCAGTAGGCTCGAACGCGCGGGGTAACCGTTACATAAATTAAAACGATTTTAAAATTGTTCTCGTTTAGCACATAACATTAAATTCGTTTTGTAACGTTATCCATATCTATGGACGTTACGTGTACGTCTTTAAATTGGCTTCCATAGTGGGACGTAGCTCTGAAAACCTATGAGAACAAAATTGGGGGATACGGTTTGGTGTTGCAGCTACATATCTACATCAACATTGTATTACACCGATCTATAGCTAAAGGATCAAAGAATTGGTAAAGTTGAGTCAGGGACTCGGACGCATCGCGCGCTGATGGAGAAGCGCCGCCATTTTGAGGTCATTTCGGTGCGTTACATTATTTCCGTTTAGTTTCAATTGTCAGCTCTCAATTTATCAGCTCAGATTTATTGATTGTGTAGGTATAGAAAACATTAGTGTGAAATATAATAGTAATTCATTTATTTTTAGGTAAATAACACCCATAGCCAAACATACATTAACAAATTGATAAGATTAATTAAATACAGTTATTGATAAAGTGAATATATTTGGTGAAAATGTAGGTCCGACATGACATAGCAGACATGTCAGTTGAATGCATTTTTGAAACCTGTGGAGTGGAGATACCTAAACTTAATCTTTTACTTATAGTTATTTACTGGCCGCAGAAGAACAGGGAAACTGAAATATTTTATACTTCCCTAGGAAAACTCTTACATAAACTTAACGTAAAGAATAAACAAAGAGATATAATCATCGGAGGAGATTTTAACATAAATATTCTAGAAAAAAATAGACATTCTTTTGCTCTCCTGAACTTTATGACTAAATACAACCTCCGACAGCTAGTGACGGACCCTACGCGAGTAACAGCCACGAGCTCAACATGTATCGACCTAATATTCACAAACAACCACATTCATGAATTTGACTTGGATGTTTTAAACCTGGGACTCTCAGACCATAAAGGAATAACGCTTTCAATACCTACCAACGACCCTATAATAAAAAATATGACACAAATGACAACTCAAAAGAGACTTTATAATAAACAAAATATGGAAGCGTTCAAAGCTGAACTACGGAAAGTAGATTGGAGTAATAAAATTGACACAGATCAAAACACTAACACAAATTACATATCCTTCCATAACCATCTACAAAAAATGTTAGATCAGTGCATCCCGAAGAAAAACATAAGAATTAAAAGTACGCCCCCTAAAACGTGGCTAACTACTGGTTTAAAAGTGGCATGCAAACATAAAAGGTTACTAAAAGCACTAATAACTACAACCAATAATGATATACTACATAAACATTACAAACAATACGAAAAAATACTCAAGAAAACGGTAACCTACTCCAAAAGACTAAATTATATTAAAAAAATAAACAAATCTGAAAATAAAACCAAAACAATGTGGCAAATAATTAAAAAGCGTACAAATAGACAAAACAAAAAAAACAACAGGTAATATGCAATTGTGCGTGAATAATAACCTTACAGATAATGCGAAATTCATAGCAAACGCTTTCAATGACTATTTCATATCAGTTGGCAAATCGGACAGTACAATCGGAGATAAGGCTGCAACTGGCCACCCAGGGCCCTCATAAAGCGAAAACTCTATTTACATTAGCCCAGTGGACCCAAACGAAATAAAACTTATAATTAAAAAACTTAAAAATAAACGAAGCTATGGACACGACGAGCTACCGCCAACACTAATAAAATTATGCGCTGAGGAATTATTAATGCCACTGACTCTACTTATAAATCAGTCCCTTGACGAAGGATGTGTTCCCGACCTGCTTAAAGTAGCAGTAATAAAACCGATCCATAAAAAGGGAGATCAGACCGATACAAATAATTTTCGGCCTATAGCCGCATTACCTACATTCGCGAAATTTTTTGAGACAGCAATGTCAAAACGACTTTACTCATTTTGTGAAAAGTACAAAATCTTCAACGATAGTCAAAATGGTTTTAGGAAAAATAAATCTACTACACTGGCAATATTCAAATACATACAAGAAGCATTAAATATAATAAATAATAACAAACACGCAGTAGGGATTTTACTAGACATGAGCAAAGCCTACGATAGAGTGTCTTACAAGATCCTTCTAAATAAACTATATGAAATAGGTGTCAGGGGCACAGCCTACAAATGGTTTTGCTCTTACTTAGAAAATCGGGAACAATATGTAGAAGTAGATTATAAAGATGCACAGACTGGCCAGATATCGCGTGTTAAATCTGATAGAGCAAAAGTAACCATGTCAATTCCTCAAGGTAGTGTTTTAGGGTGCTTATTGTTCCTAATATATATAAATAACCTCCCTAAAGAAATAAATTCATACAGCGTCCTATTTGCTGACGACATTTCAATAATTTTTCCTTATGATAATAACGGGACCTTAAATTAAATCATAAATGACATTCTTACTAATATAGTGGCATGGTTGAAAGACCATAATTTAGAAATAAATTTCTCGAAGACGAAGCTGATGCAATATAGACCATATCAGAAAGAAAAGGTAGATATCGACTTCTCATATAATAATACAAAATTACAATGTGTAAACGACTTTTCACTGCTAGGCCTGACTGTCGATACAAATATAAACTGGAAAGGTCATATACAAACCCTATCAAATAAATTGGCTAGCTTTACATACGCCTTAAGAGAACTAAAAAAAGCAACCGACTTCAAAACAGCTCTTTCAGCCTACTACGCATACGCATATTCGTGGCTAAACTATGGAATTATATTGTGGGGAAATAGTGTAGATATAGAGCGACTATTTATTTTACAAAAAAAATGCGTTCGAATCCTAGTAAATATAGAACGTACGGAAAGTTGCAAACAATACTTTATAGAACATAAAATTCTTACGCTAACAGGTATTTATATCCTAGAAGCTAGTAAATTTGTGAGAAAATACCCATCGTTTTTTCCGCTAGCAAAACAGCAACGCCCACAGCAACGCAGTCTTAGAAACCGATATCTAAACGAATTAGCGGTACCAACTTCAAGACTAGCTATGTTTCGTTCTGGGCCTCTGGCCATGTGCGTTAAAATCTATAATAAACTCCCGAATTCAGTTAAGGATACAGAGTACGACAACAAATTCAAAAATGACCTACAAAATTACTTAAACTTAAAATCATATTATAGCCTAAAAGAATTTTTAACTGAGAAATAAATAAATTACTATCGACTCGAACACATTACACATACATAGCTAGGTACTCTACAAGACATCAGTCAGAAAATGATAATTTATTTATTTAGTTTGTAAGAATGACATCATGTATGATAATACTTAATTAATAATTTTTAAATTAATCTATAACAACAAATTGTATTAATAATTAATAATGACAGCATGTTAAATTAATTAAAACCTGTCGCCTATACATTGCTGTGCCCTAGCAGGGTTCATTGTTTGGAACTATCATAATGTAACAACCTGTAAACAACATGAAATGCAATAAATGAATATGAATAAAAAAAAAGGATTGTCAGCCAAATCAAAATATAGAGATCATATACGGTTGGAAAGGGCTTCTCAATAGCAATCCAGTGATACCCACAAAACACCATATACTTATGACAGAGTGAGGAACGTCGTTGATCCGCTCGGATCGATCTCCCTACGTCTGGACGAAAATAATTTACCTGGGTATTCAGTAAAACACACGGCCGGCAATGTCCACGAAACATTCACGCACAGGTTTTTTTTACATCGTTCTCTCAGCTTATAATATATAAATTCAACATTAATGATTAATGATTTTGACGTAACTAACAATATTGTAACAATGTAATTTAAAACAGTGTCCATCGAGTTTCTTGCACATAGGTACCTACTACGCTTTGCAATGAGCCACTAGCTTCATACTGACTGACCGACTCTGACAATTCAAAAGTGCCTGTAAATGGTTTAATTGAAATAAATGCTTTGAGTTTGAACCAAAATGTTATTGGATAGTTGTATTTTCGATTCGAATTTACGTTACGTTTATTTGGCGTGTTCGTGCTAGAGCCTCTGGAGTCTACAATACCACCAAGGATACTCTATTACACTCAAATAAAGCCTGAAGTCGCGCGAACGCAATCACAGGCAACATTTAAGTACTTTAAAATAACAACAAACCCTAACACACCGACATTATCATAATCCATTAAGGATACAAGCCATTTATTTAGGGTGTCCTAATGATCAGTTAATATCTTACACGGGGTCGCCACACTGTCGCGGTGCCATCTGTGCCACCCACAGTCGCACACCGCGACCCTGCCCCAGCGACTACTTACGAGCACGAAGCGCAGTTAGCGACATCGTTTGGTTTATTATCGCAGTAGAGATAACTGGGAGGTCAGTTATGGAAATTAAAAAGAAATTACACATACATAAACTCACATGTTTTTCCCATGGGGGTAGGCAGAAACTACAGAATGCCACCTGCTACGATCCTTACATACTCCTTTTGCTTCGTTTACGTTCTTAAATAGCACGCCTGTTGCGAGTACTACCTACGCATCGACCTTTCTGAAGAACATCACCAATAAGGTCAGTGTTTGTCCTAGGCTAGGGCGTCCCATTCCAGCGTTTCCACTCACATTTGCCTTTGTTAGTCGTTTTTCAAGAATATATTTTTAATACCATATAAAATACTTCTAGGTTGTAAAATATAAATATATTTAATTGTCACCAGCAGCATGCCACTAATAGCTCGACCACAAGGTTTAAGATTAGTTCATTTTAGAGACGAAGAATTGCAAATATTGTAGGTAGTGCTTTCTGTAGCAGAATCTATCCTACGGTAGCTAAGTACTACTTTGAGGTAGGTATACAGGGTCCAAATTTCAGATGAATCGGATGCAAGGAATCACACGAAAAATGGGTATGGTGTAACTTTAGTACTACCAAGTATGAAGATTTGACTATGTCAACCATAAAATAGTGATAAAAAAGCTGGAAAACTATGGAATTAGAGGCAATATCCTTGAACTTATCAAATCATATTCGACTAATCGAGAACAAATGACATACATAAATAAAATTTGCCTCTATACAAGAACTGAAAAGACTTATGTCTCTACACATAGAAAATGCATATTTGGTGTGCCGCAGGGCGGTGTTCTTGCTCCTTTATTATTCATCATTATATATTAATGACATGCCTAAGACTTAATAATCCAATGACTTTATTCGCTGACGACAGCACAATACTAATCAAAAGTAAAGATGATGTGACATTCGAAAAAGAAATAAACGACAACTTAAATTATATAATAACTTGGCTAACTGAAAACAACTTAAAATTAAATCTTGACGAGACAGATTAAATATAATTTTAACAACAAACAAATAATAAAAAACCGGATATTCGTTACGGTCAGAAAACTATCAGTGAAGCAGAACACACTAAATTATTAGGTATTTGGATAGATAAAAATATGAGCTGGAAAGAACACGTTGAAAATACATGCAATAAACTTAGCCAGTATTCATATGCTCTCCACAACCTAAGGAAAGTGTCAAATCGGGCAACTTTATTAATGGCGTATCACGGGATGTGTGGCAATGTGTGGCATACAACGCACAGAATGCTGTAAACTACATTTTCAACAGTTCCAGTTATTAATATTGCCGTGTCTTTTGTTCACACAGATCTACACAAAATTGACCAATTCAAATTATTTTAGGTACTATTCAATTAATGATTATTTAAATGAAAGATAACTGATTTTATCTGAAATGGTTACAATATAATGATTATTTAAATTTTGATTTGACTTGTGTATTTTTTACATTTCTTGAAATTTTTTTTTTTTTTAAGTAAGTCAATTATAATGTATTCTGTGTAATTAATGTTGCGATTATACCTTTTATACCTGTAACACCTTTTTCATGTATTATGATAACAAATTTTTCGTACCACTTGCTCAAAAAAGTGGCATTCTATGCCACAAAAAGCGAACATAACAATAGTCATTTTTAATCTGTTAAAAACAGGGAAAGAACATTGTACTGAATTTCATTCATCCTCTAGGGGGAGAATGTGATTTAAATTTGGAATACTTACCGAAATTTATACTGAACTACATCTGTGTTTACACCATTGAGTTTGTATATAAAGCATTATACATCTTTTTGAAAAAGGAATACGCATTTATTATACAGTTATGTTTATTAAAACCATATTAAGCAGTCAAATTAACAAAAATATAAAACTTAATCCATCAGAGCCACAACCATCAACTTCCGGCATCTTATCTTCGTCCGAAACTCACGACGCACCACCACCGCTATCTCCGACGTATACTATCTACAATGAAACGCAAGTTCCTCAGACGCAAGAACCGAGAAATACTCAAATCAACTCATCAACAATAAATGTACCAAACAAAAATGTAACTCTCTCTATCAATAATTGGACCAATGTTTCGAATGTTAACTTTTACTTTTAATTGTCACTATTTTTAAGAAATGCTTATCTCATATTATTATTGTGTTAATTTTTTCGCAAATGGTACGAAAAGTAGAGTATTTTCCTCGGTGATAAAGCTGTCTTAGGCTTGGGTGAACTTTGGGCACGCCACTATTGCGGCGATAAGTCCCCTCTTTGAGGAGTGGCTGGAGAGGCGCCACGGCGTCCTCACCTTCCGCCTGACGCAGGTCCTCACCGGACACGGCTGTTTCGGGAGGTACCTGTTTCGGATAAGGCGGGAGGAAACGCCCGGGTGTCATCACTGCGTGGATCGCCCGGAGGACACGGTGGAGCATACGGTGGAGGTATGCCCGGCTTGGGCAGAGCACCGCCGTGTCCTCGTGGAGGCGATCGGTGGCGGGGATCTCTCGCGTCCGGCCCTGGTCCAGGCCATGGTACGGAGCGAGAGGGCATGGGAGGCCGTCACCTCCTTCTGCGAAGCAGTAATGCTCGCGAAGGAGGAGGCGGAGAGCGTGAGGGAGAGGCAAATTTCGCGCCCTCACGTCCCTAGCCGCCGCAGGAGGAGACGCCCTGGGCGTCGGGAATCGATCGCGGATTCCCGGCCACCGTAGGCGCGGGCTTGCGGACGGTGAGCAATGGGTAGCTCGCCGTCCGGTAAGGACCAAGCCCGGGTCGACGGCGCGTTGTGTTCCACGCGCGCCTCAAAGAGTTTCAGCGAGTGAAGGGGTCCGATGAGACCATTGCCTGCCGGGGTTGCGGGAAAGTCCGAAAGGGATACCGTGGCCCCCTGGCATTGCACAGGCAAGAGAAGGAACACGGGTGGGTTTTAGTCAGTAAGAGTCTGACACGCCCTCCCGCTCCACCCAGAGCGGGAGACGTCATGCTTTTTGCTTTTCCTAAGTACTATGTTCGAATTACTACCAAATAATGTCCTGTACAGTAGTAATTATGTGTAATACTTTGGAAAGCTGAGGGTCCGTGGAAGTTTTTAAAACTACTTTGTTATTCCTTTTTCCTTTATAGACTGAAAATCTAGAACGAATCTTATCGAGCATTTGTTTTTCTATTGACCTGTTTTAGTCACTTTGGATGATGTTAAGTATATAACAAAAAAAAACCGACAGTAAGAGAAAAATAAAAACGAATTTTCCAAAAAAATATTTAATGATCGTTGAACTTATTGGGGGTGTTTCGGAAAGCCCATGGATAGAGCCTTCTAAAATTTTCTTTTGAGACTTGTTTCATTAGTTATTCATCAGTTTAAAATTATAAATAAAAAATTATAAAAGTTCCTCACAAGAAGTCTTTTCATTTGATATAATATATGTCACACAGTACAGTTTTTCGTATACATAACACAAAAATTATTACAAATACAATAGCACAGCATCGGCAGAACCAGCGTCACCACGTAACAACTCTAAAGCTCCGCCCATAGAGCACTGAAGCTCAGAAAACCTACCAAATATCATAGCTTGCGAGGTAGAAAAGGCGTGTCACTGGCACTGACATGGCCACCATAAGCGATTTTAATTTTGTTAAAACAAAAAAATTGTCGCTAATTAGTCGAAATTTTTTGCCAAATTTCAGAACTTTTCGGTCACTGGTTCAAAAGTTACAAGGGTTTATAGGTGGCCGATCTGGCGAGCATCTCCTCAGCTTGGCCCAATTGTCTGTTTGGCCACTTGCCCGAGGAGTTGTTCTCTCGGCCCTCGGAACCTAGTAACCACACCTAATCGCCGAGAGGTTTGCCTCCCCTCAGCCCTTGGGGGGGTGTTTCTGTGGTTTATTTGTAGGAGCGCCCGAAGTGCTTCACAACGCCCGTGCGACCAGGCCCCTACTGGGTGAAGACGGACAGACAGACACACGAGTGATCCTATATGGGTTACGTTTTTTCTTTTTTTCCTTTTGAAGTGCGGATGTCAACAAAAAAAAAAACTGGTAAATGTAACAAATAAAAGTTTACAGTTCAATAACGTGTTCAAGTGCGACTGTTGAATATGAAATTACTGCTTATCATATTCAACAAAGTTCACAGAAGCGAGCAGCCAGACTGCGACGTAAATACTTTACGCTGATATTATGTAAAACATCGCGAACACTCCCAGACTGACAATATAGAGGTGCTCCAAGAATACCGACAATAAGAACAACTCTACTCAGTTACAAGTAACATTCATCGTGGTGCAAAAATTATATAACGTGCACTATAAACGTGCCTCATACGGCGGCCACCTCGCGGGAAATAAAACTTTTACTATTCGAAGCGCCTATAATGTCTGGAATTTATCGTGTGCCAACGAAGACGCGGCCAACCCGCTGATATTATACCTACTCGTACCTATGCTATTTTATTGGAAGGTAGTAAATAAAGCTGCTTCGCTAAATATTAGCGTTGTAAGAATTCACAGCGGGGCCGAGTCTAGCGGAGGAACAGCTCCAATCTCGAAGTTAAACGTTTATTCAAGATATACTTTTATGTCCCATGGGTTCGCTGCTTTAACTCCGCAGATGAATACTTATTAAAGCTTGTCGCAGCGGTGTCTACGTGTGGAGGTCGCGTTGAATATCAAAAACTTCTGATTAGTGTTGTAAACAAAGTACTCGAGAGTTCACAATTTACTGTTACCTACTGTAGAAATTAAATTAATTCGGGACTGGATATTGTATGCAATATACTCGCTATTGTATATACCGCTCATTTATGCTGCGGAAAGGTTACGGTTCTCAGCAAAAGATATACCTACTTAAGCTACAAATTACTTTGGGTTTAATTAGCCGTTTGATCTCGGCGGGGTTCCAAGGTTCCAACACGACTGCAGTGGTAAAAGTATTTATTGTGGCATCGACTTGCATTGATTTCTATCGTCTGATTATTATTTAAAACTGCACGCCCCTCCACTAAAATGTCTATAGGTACCTATAGGTATATTATATAAAATGCGTAGTATGCAACAAGCAGTAGAGGGGCGTGCAATTCTAAATTAGGTGATCTCTACCTACCTACAAAGAGCTTCCTTCACAATACACACACATAGGACACACACCTACGAGCTTTAGCTGGGCTATGTGAAATTATACGAAAAAGCTGAAACAATTTATCACACTAGGTATATTACAGGTTGATCATGGGCTGTGTAACCACGAAACAGGACAAACTAAAAGTGTATCACAACACTACGTTGCTATAAAAAAACGCAACAGACTAGAGTCCTTTATTCTATCTATTTCTTTTAGGCTCTCCATTTCAAATCTATGAATGAGCTCGACTGTGCTTTAAATGGGCTGAAAAAAACATTAACCCCAAATCAGCAATTTCGTAAGATGTTTGCCGTGTGAAGGGTACCTACAGACGTGTTGCTGCGTGTACACTACACGACACGAATACCTTCAAGTGATCACAAGTGAGTAGGATAGAACAGTAGTGCCGAGTGAGCAGTCAGTCCCCCGTCCGAATCTTTGACGCCTCAGATTATAGAATAATCTATAATCTATTATAGATTATTCTTTAATTTAGATTATAGAATAATCTTT
Organism: Xanthia togata; assembly: GCA_963853775.1. NCBI lineage: Eukaryota > Metazoa > Arthropoda > Insecta > Lepidoptera > Noctuidae > Xanthia > Xanthia togata. Next base: position 30,514,116 of record OY970791.1, on the reverse strand, counting down.
AATCTGAGTTTGACGCGATCAAAATTCGACAATATGCTGCTCGACATAATGAAACTGATTGCGGATTATTATGCTGTTATCACTGAATACCTAATTGCTGTAATGAAAATAAGTACCTACCTACCTAGTTAACAAGTGCGCGTGGTTGGCTAAATTGGAAGCTTTAAGAAATACCTAGCGAAAAATACTAAAAAGGAATTTCCGGACTGATTTTGTTGAAAATAAAATTTAATATGCTCCCTGTATTGGTCTGAAAAAAGATCTGAAAACGCGGCCTATTTTCAGCCGTCTTCCACATGATGAGTGGAACTGTTAGAATAGATTATTGTTTTATTTTATCTACTGAACCTGCCCATTGCTTCTGTTGCTGCCTCGTGGACTGTCAGTTCAACCTACCTACCATTAGGTTTTCTCGCCGCCTACGGCGGAGCAAAAAGGTGGGTTATGATTTTGACCGGTATGTACTTACCTATGTGTGGATGTATGTTTGTATGTATGTACATTTATGTTCATCTGTTTCCTCATAACTTCTAAACTACTTATCATAATTTGACAAATGAGGTATTGTTGGAAGCGTCTTGATCCTCCGCTGGTTATATGCTATGTGACGTCACATTGGGGCGCATGAGGGCGCCAAATTGAATAGGCGCTCTCTAGACTAGAGGACATAAAGTCATGAACTGCTTTTTTTGTGTCCATATTGGATATCACATTTACACCTTAATAATCAAATTTAAAAAATATACATTATAACCCCAAAATAATTTAAATAAAATTAACAGTAATAAGAACTAAAACCCAACTACAACAAAAAGTCAACTCAATCTGCCTAGCCTTTTCCCAACTATATTGGGGTCGGCTTCCAGTCTAACCGGATGCAGCTGAATGCCAGTATTTTACATGAAGCGACTGCCTATCTGACCTCCACAACCCAGTAACTGGGTGATACGATACCCCTTGGTAAGACTGGTTGTCAGACTTTCGGGCTTCTGACGACCCGTAACGACTGTCAAAGATCCACGAATGACAGCTGGGACCAACGGCTTAACGTGCTTTCCGAGGCACGGAGGAGTCTCGGTATGTAAAGATGGTCACCCATCCACAGAACAACCCCGGCAAGCGTAGCTTAACCTGATGGATCGACCCGTGTGGCAGTTATTACTTAGCCACGAGCTCCTCCTTAGTTGACTTTTTGTTTTTTTTTTTACAACAAAAAGTCAACTAAAAAGGTTTATTCAAGATATATTAGCTCTTTAGCGATGAAATTGGAGATTTGTAGGTATGATACTTAATGTTAAAATACAAAAATTTTGTTTTTTTTTTTATTTCAGCTTATCAAAGTACTGGCCCAAATTATCTATACAAATTTGCCATTTTGATGGCAGTTTGTTTATCCCTTTACTGTAGAAGTCTGCCGGACGGGAGGCGATGAAGTCAGCGAAAGCGTTTTGTACTGCCTCTCGGGTGTTGAATTTTTTCCCACTTAAAAATTTGTCAAATTATGAAATAAGTATAAATCTGTTGGGGCAAGGTCCGGTGAGTACGGTGGGTGACGGAGAGCTTCCAGCTGTAACTCTTGTAGCTTTGCGATGGTCTGTCGTGAAGTGTTAGCTCGCGCTTTGTCGTGGAGAAGCAATGGGGAAGAGCGATTGACTAGTCTTGGTTGTTGAATTACGAGCTTCTCCATCATTGTTTACAATTCTTGGCAGTAGACATCTGCCGTCACTGATGTGCCATTCGGTAAGAAGCCGTGATGTACAAGTCTGGTCTGCACTGGTCAGCACTGGTTCACCAGACAGTCACCATCATCTTCCTATGAGTAATCTTTTTTTTAGCGCACTGATTAGGTGCTGTACCCGGGTCCACCCAGTGAGACGAACGCTTACGGTTGTCGTGCAGGATCCACTTTTCATCGCTGGTAACAATTCGACTAAGAATTCCCTCCCTCGTCTCTATGCCGATTCAGTAGTGCTATGCATGCTTCGACGCGTAAATCTCGCTGTTGGTCGCTTAGTTCGTGTGGCACCCACTTACCTATCTAGCTTTTTTAGGTATCTTTCCGATTTGACGCAAGTGCTTTAATGTTGTTATGACACTAACTCCAAGGCCCGCAACAAACTCAGCCGTAGATTGAGTTGGATCCGCTTCCACTATCGCCTTTTCAATTCGTCGTTGTCTACAATGGTTACCGGCCTACCGCGAGGCTCGATCTTCAACTCAAAATTTCCAGATTTAAAACGATTGAACCAATAATGGACCGTGTTTATGCAAGCAGTGTTAGGCCCGTACACGTCGCGTCGTTATTGTTTCGTATTGCTTGCGCAGCGGTATTTCCACATAGGAACTCATATTCGAAAATTGTACGAATTTTCAGTTTATCCATGGCGCCAAAATTACCACAATGTATAATAAATACGCCAAAAAACAGAAATTTTCCGTCAGTTATTTAAAAAAAAAAACAGCTGTTTCATAGAAAAGTTCAATACCTACGCGGTCAAAACGTATGGAACGATTATTGCTATCACGTGTGACTCTTTTTAGTTGGCGTTTTTTGTCGTAGTTGTTTATTCATTTATTTATCTTTTTTATTAGATATACATTAAAAATGGCAAGATGCATACAGTGACAATGTCTCTTCTGACTTTGCAAAAATAGCAGACAGTGAATTTATTACTACGAAAAGCTCACTATTATCGTACATTCAACTCAATGAAAACCGTAAAATTAGATACCTTCACAAAAATACACATTTTAAAATAAAAGTAGCCGTCCCCAAAAATCCTCACCTCGGTTTCGGTACCAGCCGAGCCTTCCTCCGACACTAAGTTTGATTGATGCGGCCTTGTCCCCGTAGTCCCGCACTATCTACGCCTGATGACCGCTCCAGACACTTTTTATGATTTACGTTAGTAGGTATAATTTTGGCTGGAGTAGGTATTATGGAACGTGATTTATTGGACTGACGATAGCCTGCGGATTTGCGCGGAAAATTGAATAAGTAGGTGAGAGTGGAGTGTTTATTTACGGGGTTTCAACTAGTAAGTTTCTCAGCTTACTGTGAATTTTTAAGTTACAGAACTCAAAGAGTGATCTATTTGAAGATGACTGAAGGTGGATCGGTGTTTTAATTGTTTGGCAGTGACGCGGCCGTCGTCATCCGAGCAACCTGTCGAGCGTGCCCTTATCGCTTTTTTGCACGGGTACAGTCGTTGCTAAAATGTTATAATATAGTTATAATACTAGTTCTTCACGGAGAAAATGTTTAAGGAGTCAGGTAATTTTTTATTAATTTTTAACGTGCTCATTTCGATATAATTAACATGTAGATATTATGATTAAATAATGTAGGTATCCTAAAAATATATATTATTTTTAAAGTTCAAGTATTACTATTGTAATATTACCATTGCCAAGTGTAATAAAAACTATCCTTGCTCTAAAATATCTAATTTAATTCCGAATAAAATTATTTAACTTCAAAATCGATACTAATCCCCAAATGAATCAGTCGTTACCCCAATATCATAATGTAAACTGTTTAATAAAATTACATAATTTTACAATATTTCAGAGTTAAGGAAAATAATATGAAACACCAAGATATTTTATCATTCATTTATATTTCTTTGCCAACATGAAATTCGATATTCTACATCATACCATCACACACACATCTCCTGATTCCCCACATAATATCACTATTTATTTATTACTCGAATAATTACAATAAAACTAATAGGTTACCTTAATTTACAGTAGATCTCCAACCATCTTCTGCCAATCTTTATTTTAAACCGACACAGCACGTCGTACCCTCGTGAGCGCCCGACCCAGAAGCCCGTTGTTCCGCCTTTCTGACATATCGCAGCTTTTGGTGTTGCCAGTACAATATCCAACAATTATGTATTAATAAATTGAAACCTAACACAAGGTATACGAATTTCTGAAAAAAGATGCGACAGATATATGCAAACTGGATAACTTACTAGTTGCAACTAGTAAGTTATCCAGTTTGCAGTACCTACAGGTCCAATTTTAATATCGAAATTGAGTGAACATTTAAATTGCGTACGAAAAAGAACAGCAATGGCAGTGGGGGTATCAGAGAGAACAATAACTAATATATTGGGTGAAGGAAAATCAACTGACTCTAAATTTCAATCTCCGTATAAAGACCGAAACGTGCAAAGAAGTTGGAATTGGACAACTTTAACATTGATATTATAGGTACGTTAAACTATTCAAAATTACTATTTAGAACATTACGAGTTACCTACCTTGCTAAAGTTGAAAAGAAAATTGGAAGAGAAACTTAACAATGGTCGAAGTATTTCGACTCTGCGTACAGTTTTTTTAAATTTGGGATACAAGTGGCGAAAAACTGTGGATGACAGACATCATCGATTTTGATTTTTCTAGTAGCGATACAGAATAATATGGTAAATAAACATGCATTTACCAAATAAGTTGTTTTTTTAAGAACACATAAATTATCAAACACAGCAGGTTACAATAACCTTAAAAACAAAATAATTTACAATTATACTTCACGCCTCGTCCTCAAGATTAGTAAGTTACATGTAGTATCGCTAGATGTCGCCACTTCAGCACTAGTTGAGAATATTCCTTTGCCTAGGTTTTTTTTTTTTTTTTTTTATGTGGGTAGGTACTCGTATTACTCGGTGACCGCTGTTACGCTGGTTCCCCATTCGCTGTTTAGTGCTCGGCCACCCAAGACACTATCGTCCTAAATAACTCAAGTACCATTATTTCGTGCGCACTATGCCGAAACGTAAAGTATCTAGGACGTGTGAAGAAGAGCTTGAACATTTAATGCGCAAATTGCGTAAACTAGAAAAGAAAATTCACACCAACAATACCGAGGAACCAACCGAGGAATTACCGGGAACCGCATATGGCGTTGAAACAGGTATGTACCTACTAATATTGGTAAAAGTGAAAGTGATAACTCTATAGCGTGTTGTTATGGGTACCTAAATAATGCAAACCAGAATCAGCCATTGGGGCTTTTTCGTTGCAATTTAAATGTGACGGTTAGCGTTCAATTCATTGGGGATTGTTACCTAACCCGAACAAGATAACGAATTTGTTATCAAATATGTGCAATTCTGTAGTTTTTTCAAAACTAAGTACCCTTATAAATTCGACGTATTTACGTTGCGATGATAGTAAGCGTGTAACCTGAATAGCCATTGGGGCTATTTCACCGCACGCTTATTGATATAATAAAACCGATTATCATAACCGATATTCGTGTTTTTTTTCTAGACCCACCTGATGCGCTAGAGCCATCCGATTGGCTGAGCGATGAACACGAACCGGAAACGTTCGAAGTCATGGACATCAATGTCATTGAGCAATCATTACCAACTAATGATCTCCAAAACGACATACTGGCTCCTCCAGAACAGCCTGGCACGTCCGCGCCACCCATACAAGAGGAGCCCACAGTCACAGCGCAGTCTAACACGCGTTTAGACACTGAAGTTCTGGAAATCCTCGGTGAAGACCCTTCACTAGCGGAAAAACGTGGAAAGGATATCCATGAAGAAATAGCTTCTCGATTTGGACATATAGCCTCAGAGGGGTTAAACAAAGACACCAGAAAAGAGCTAATGTTAAAGTACCTGCCTCCTGGAAATTGTCTTCGTATTGACTCCCCTAAAATAAATCCGGAAGTCAAATCAAATCCGCTATGCAAGAAAGCTTCATAAAACGCGATAAAGGCATTGAAGCCAAACAAAAGCAGGTGGCAAGTGCAATATCATGCCTGGGTAATATAATCACAACACAATTAAACTCCGAAAATAAAGACACGGAGTTACTTCAAAAATTGATGGATCTTGGCAGATTAATTTGTGACGTTCAGCATGCTGACTCAGTGACGAGAAGAAACTTTATATTGTTTTCACTGAAAAAGGACATGTCGGAACATCTTTCAAGTACAAAGATTGACGATTTTCTATTTGGGGAAACGTTAGCTGATATGTTAAAGGCAGCAAAGTCAATAAATAAATCTGGGGTCGAGCTTAAAGCTGACCAACCTAACTCATCAAAGCGATCAAAATTCCCTAACCAGAGGAATTTAAACAGGAAGGCTCCCGGTCCGGCTTACAGGCAGTCGGGCCCTTCGCAGAGGAGCCGCGAGCCTGTACCGAGAGCACACGCAGCCCCGCTGCCGCCCGCGCACTCATCGAGGCCGTGGCTGCGTCAGCAGCCGCCGCCGCCGCTGCCGCCGCCCCCTGCTCAAAATCGACGCCGCCTGTAAATACAGTTGAGTATGCCGGTCGCTTACATCTTTATAAAACTCAATGGTCACTTATAACAGAGGACCGCACAGTCCTCTCTTGGATTTACGGTTATAAAATCCCCTTCTCAAGTCCACCAACTCAAAACTATATGCCGTCTACCCCAACACAGTCCAATGAAGAAAAAAGACAATTCAATGAGGCAATAGGTGATTTATTAAGTATCGGTGCGGTATCCCTATGTGAACCGTGCGAGGGCCAGTTTATATCAAACGTTTTTCTAACCCCCAAGCCTAGTGGAAAATATAGATTTATTTTAAATCTTAAAAATCTTAACCGCTTCATAAAGACTGATCATTTTAAGCTGGAGGACCTCCGTACAGCTATTAAACTTGTATCACAAGATTGTTGGATGACTACCCTCGACCTAAAGGACGCATACCTCTTGGTGAAAATTCATGACGACTCCAAAAAATACCTTCGGTTTATTTATGACCAAAAACTATACCAGTTTAACGTGCTACCATTCGGACTTAATACAGCCCCGTTTGTATTCACGAAAATAACCAAACCAATAGTTAAATTACTCCGAACCGCTGGTTTGTTCTCGACTCTTTATTTAGATGATTGGCTTCTATTGGGACGTACCTTTTCAGATTGTGTACTAAACCTTGACATTACCAAAAAATTACTGGTTTCACTTGGCTTCATTATCAATGAAGAAAAGAGTATTTTTGTACCCTCCATGAAATGTAAATTTTTAGGCATGATCATTAACTCCCACAAGCTAACCCTAAGCTTGCCCCAAGAAAAAAAGGCACGCATCAGTTCCGAATTACAAGCCTTTCAGAAGTTGCGTCGCTGCTCAGTCAGGAAATTAGCTCAATTAACGGGTTTACTTGTGTCAGCTTGCCCTGGAATAGAATACGGGCTTCTCCACACCAAGGAGCTGGAGCGCTGCAAATTTCTTAACCTGAAAAACGATGATGATTATGAAAAAGTCATAAACCTCCCCGACTCATTGCAGATAGATATTCAATGGTGGCTTAATCACATTTTGAATTCAGTACGTCACATAAGAAGTGACGACTATCACATTGAAATATTCTCTGACGCCTCAACGACGGGGTGGGGCGCAGCCTGTATCGGCAATACAGCTAGTGGTAGTTGGTCAAACACCGAGCGAAAAAAGCACATCAACTATCTTGAATTGTTGGCTGCTTTTATTGCTCTAAAAATCTTTGCAAAAGACCTGTCCAACTGCCAGATTCTTTTGCGCGTAGATAACTCAACTGCAGTTGCCTATATTAATCGGATGGGTGGTGTTCAGTACCCACACCTTACACAAATTACAAGAGAAATTTGGGAATGGTGCGAGGATCGAGGATTGTACATTTATGCATCTTATATAAAATCTAGTAATAATGTCGTGGCAGATGTAGAATCACGGAGAAACCACCCAGACATCGAGTGGGAGTTAAACGATCGGGCCTTCGACCACATAACTCATTGTTTTGGCTCACCCGAGATTGACCTATTCGCAAGTCGCATCAACAAAAAATGTGAAGACTATATCTCATGGCATAGGGACCCTGATGCAGTAGCTATCGACGCATTCACAGTATCCTGGGCGAAAACGCATTTCTATGCTTTTCCCCCTTTTTCGATAATTTTGAAAGTTCTCAGGAAAATAATCGCCGAAAAATCTAAAGGTATTGTAGTTGTCCCGTCATGGCCCACCCAGCCGTGGTATCCTGTCTTTCAAGCCCTCACAGTCTCTAAAGTTTTATCCTTTCCACCTCACAAACGAGCCTTAATCTCGCATTCCAGCTCCAGTCGGATACACCAGACGATTACCCTGGAGGCTGCTCTCTTATCCGGGAGGCACTATCAAGAAGAAGCGTACCACCATCTTCACTGGAAATAATGATGGCGTCATTATCGACCAACTCCCTCAAACAATACGACGCTTCCCTGAGGAAATGGTGGAACTACTGTATAAATACTCACACCAATTTGTTTATTGCGTCTATTCCTACTGTCATACATTTTTTGACCCAACAATATCATCAGGGTGCGCAATATGGTACCCTCAATTCTTGTAGGTCGGCTCTCGCAATTTTATTAGGATCAAACATATCTAAAGATGACAGAATACAGAGATTCTTCAAAGGCGTGTTTCGTCTTCGACCATCTTTACCAAAGTATAGCTACACATGGGACACAAATGGCGTACTTGAACACCTTAGTCAATGGTACCCAAATGAAGAGCTGTCATTTGATAAATTAACTAGGAAAACAATCACATTACTTGCACTTACAACCGCCCATAGATTACAAACATTATCCAAAATAAATATCAAGAACATTACTGTTGCACCAAACCACATCACTATTAGAATCCCAGATAACATCAAAACTTCTAAAGCAGGTTCCAAACAACCAATGCTTTACATTCCATTCTTTAATCAAAAACCTGCAATTTGTCCCGCTGCCACATTGCTCTGCTATACAAATAAATCGACGCCCTTAAGAAAATCTGACCTGCTGTTCGTAGGTATAAAAAAGCCGCACAAATCAGTCGGCACCCAAACCCTCAGCCGCTGGGTAAAAACGACACTAAGTGAGTGCGGGATCGACACGTCCGTGTTCTCTGCGCACAGCACAAGGCACGCCAGCACGTCGCGCGCGCACTCACTCGGTGTTAGCGTCGATGCTATCCGCAACACAGCCGGCTGGAGTGGCAACTCAACTGTGTTTGCGAGGTTCTACAATAGAACGATTTTGAACAATGATTGTACATCCTTAGCTCATTCGATTATCAATAACTAGAAACACATTTCTTTATTTGTAGGAATTTATTTACATTACTATTTAGTAACTGTTACGATTATTATAAGAATAATTTGTATTCATGTTATGTAAGGCAAAAGAAATTTCTTTCATTTTTAAGTTGAAGTGATTACTTATTAAAATAGTTACTTTGTAAAATTAAAAGAAAGAGGTTTATACATACTCACTTTTTTTTTGAAAATAAACATTCGTTTACTTTATTCATCTAAAAGGATGTATCATTGAAGATATTTCCCTCACATACTCTCAAATTCTACATGTAACTTACTAATCTTGAGGACGAGGCGTGAAGTATAATTGATGATTAAACGAACTTACCTGTAAGTGAAGTTCTATCATAATTATACGAAACGCCTCGTCCGAAGAGATTAGTAACCGCCCGCCCGCCCTATACATCCCGTTACTAATCTCTTAGGAAATACATCAATGATTTATGGATCTTACTCTAAACTAAATGAGGAACCAGCGTAACAGCGGTCACCGAGTAATACGAGTACCTACCCACATAAAAAAAAAAAAAAAAAAACCTAGGCAAAGGAATATTCTCAACTAGTGCTGAAGTGGCGACATCTAGCGATACTACATGTAACTTACTAATCTCTTCGGACGAGGCGTTTCGTATAATTATGATAGAACTTCACTTACAGGTAAGTTCGTTTAATCATCAATAGTTTGTAACCCGGCCCTTGAGTAGCAGAAATTAATTGGAAACAAGCTGATGATGGTTTCTATTTGAACTATACTACTCACCATCGTGCTAAAGCTAATTTAGAGGGTATAATCTGCTAGGAAAAGATTCAATTAAACAAGTACCCTCTTAACAATAAAAAAAATATTGGAATTCGGTATACAAAATTAAGGCACACATACAAACAACGTGGCGAGCCACTAAATTAATATACCTTTTCCTGACCACACAACCACCAGCACCACAACCCACACAACTAGTCTCCGTTCCTAGTGGTATCGGTGAACACCTGCAATGAGACAATAGCAGTTTCTCAGAGTCGCTCTATCGAGTCCGTGAGGCGAACCACTTTAACCTCTAGTTCAACCGTACACGTATGACCTATTTGGACTGTGCTCATAAGGGGAAAATAACTAATATACTAAGCAAACCCGAGACACAATATCCTTACAGCAACTGCAGTGCTATTCTGTGGTTACAAAATAGCTGTGAGATGGTTATCTCACCATGAAAACTTAGGTGAAATGAGCTCGGAGTGAGCTGCCAGTCCCTAGCAGCAGGTGGAATGACAGCTCACTTCACGCTCACTTCACCTGAGTTTTCACCGTGAGATTGTTACAGAATAGATCGGCTGGTCTTAACACAAAATGCCTAACTCTCTCATAGGTTAAATTATAATATTACACAGATAACACTCTCAGTAAACCTTGAGTTGAACTCTCATATGACTCTCTCAGTTGACGGATTCTCCGTTCTTGGCTTCGCTGACAGGAGATACCTGTCAACACACGCGAACGTGGCCTACGGACAAGATGGTGACGCTTTCGTTACCTGGAGTGGCGAACTTACCTCATCACCTGGATCGGTTAGGTAAAGCCTTCCTGAACGTCGGATGACCACACCGCAAGGGATAACTCAAAGCTGCCTGCGCTCTGATGGATTTTTAATCCTCACACTACGGCGCAACACCAAGGCCAAGGCATCAACTCAATCGCGCATAGCACCAATCTGAAGGAGAAGCTAGCATAACAGCCAGACCGGTAACAACGTCGTCGTCGTGTCAAAACAAACATGCAAGACCTAGGCTATAGGCTATCCAGCAAGAACAAAGCATATGGTGAATACTCACAGGATTCAGCTTTTAGGTACTGGACTTGTAATAAAAACCCCATCGAGTTATTTGGACACATCCCGATCGTCTTCGGATTAAGTCCCTCTCAATCAGCCTTTAGGCTCGTGTCTCTGATCGTCCAAGACCGGACGCTGGACCCCCCTCTTCTTCCAACTAATCTGACAGTTTCTAGAATAATCTTTCACAGACCTTAGATATCTTATCAATTTTTATCTTCAATTTATTTGACTAACTCTCTCATAGGTTAAATTATAATATTACACAGATAACACTCTCAGTAAACCTTGAGTTGAACTCTCATATGACTCTCTCAGTTGACGGATTCTCCGTTCTTGGCTTCGCTGACAGGAGATACCTGTCAACACACGCGAACGTGGCCTACGGACAAGATGGTGACGCTTTCGTTACCTGGAGTGGCGAACTTACCTCATCACCTGGATCGGTTAGGTAAAGCCTTCCTGAACGTCGGATGACCACACCGCAAGGGATAACTCAAAGCTGCCTGCGCTCTGATGGATTTTTAATCCTCACACTACGGCGCAACACCAAGGCCAAGGCATCAACTCAATCGCGCATAGCACCAATCTGAAGGAGAAGCTAGCATAACAGCCAGACCGGTAACAACGTCGTCGTCGTGTCAAAACAAACATGCAAGACCTAGGCTATAGGCTATCCAGCAAGAACAAAGCATATGGTGAATACTCACAGGATTCAGCTTTTAGGTACTGGACTTGTAATAAAAACCCCATCGAGTTATTTGGACACATCCCGATCGTCTTCGGATTAAGTCCCTCTCAATCAGCCTTTAGGCTCGTGTCTCTGATCGTCCAAGACCGGACGCTGGACCCCCCTCTTCTTCCAACTAATCTGACAGTTTCTAGAATAATCTTTCACAGACCTTAGATATCTTATCAATTTTTATCTTCAATTTATTTGACATTGTTTTTGAATTAAAATATGGTAGATTATGTAGGGTGATTGCGCCGGTTGGCGACCAGTTACTTCAGTTGCTAACTTTGAACGAATCAAAATATACGACATTTACACGCAAAATAGTTGCCGACTATGTAAATTGGTTCTGAATATAGTCTAGTTGTGAAATAAAATATAAAATATCACGCTTCCATTCATAAATTATGAAAAATTATGGAAAATGTGCAAAAATAGCCGAAATGCTAGATAACGACCACTTTGTTCAGTTGACGACCTCTAGTACGCTAGATTACGACCACTGTTAAAAACATAAAAATAAAGTAATAAAACCACTTATAAGGATAACAATATTATTTATTTTTTACTTTAAATCAAACATAATTAAATATCTAATAATCATCAACACAAATAGTATTTAATCATCTGATTTAACGTTTTTTTATTAAATTAATCAAATAAATAAATCTATTTCGTTGCGCGATTTAAACTGGAGCACATCCCTTTGGAGCTAAAAACTTATCCAGTTTTAGGCCATAGAGTAGCCACTTTGTCCTGTTCCACACCAATTTATCCTGGACGATCTTCCTTGAAGTGATTCTTAGATACATGGTTTTCGAAAAAAAAATACCGTATCCAGAAGCTCCTGCTTCTTAGTTGGGAATCCGCACTTGGCAACGGGCAAGCTGGTGGAGTTCCAGTCATGAGAGCTAGCGAGTCTCTTTAACTCCGTCATCCATGAGGGTATAACGCCCGGGGCGTGGAGCAGAGGTGCGATGGTTCTGTTCTTCAAAAAAGGTGACAAAACCTTGCTAAAGAACTATAGACCCATCTCACTTCTGAGCCACGAATACAAGCTGTTCTCGAGAATCGCCACGAACCATCTCGCCAGGAGACTTGACGAGTCCTAGCCACCAGAACAAGCCAGATTTCGAAAAGGCTTTAGTTCCGTAGACCACATCCATACTGTTCGGCAAATTGTACTGAAAAAGTACTGCAAAGACTGAGGAGTACAACCAGCCGCTGTGTTTGGCATTTGTGGACTACGATAAAGCATTGGACTCCATTAAGCAGTGATAGCCTAGTGGTGTGACCGTCAGACTGACAAGTCGTAGGTCTCGAGTTCGAACTCAAGGCACGCACCTCTGACTTTTCGGATTCATGTGCGTATTATATAATTATCACTTGCTCAAAAAATGGTGAAGGAAAACATCGTGAGGAAACCGGCATGCCTGAGAGATATTTCTCGTCGGCATGTGAAGCCAAGTCAGAGACCCATGGGCGGCTTTCAAACTCTGACACCAGGTTGGTTTACTAACCACACGAAAAGAAGAAGATTGGACTCCATTGAAATATGGGCAGTTCTGGCCTCTCTGCAACGACGTCGAATTGACTAGCGCTATATCGAAGTGTTGAGATGCTCGTATGACGCTGCCACGATAACTGTCCAGAACCAGGATGAGAAAACGAGCCCCATCCAACTGCTTAGAGGAGCGATACAGGGGGATGTGATATCCCCGAAACTGTTCACCAATGCTCCAAGTTTTTTTCTTCTTCTTAGAGACTTGCTTCCGAGGGCGTCATAAAAAAAAAAAACTACTTATACTAAATCAAATAATCACATGTGCTCGAATAGGTACTGAACATACTTAAGCTAAACTTTAGTTTGCGGCCATCGTTCTTTTCGTACTAAATCTTGGTGGTCGCAAACTAGCATCGTAATTTTCTAACTGTATCACTTAGCGACCACCTTTTATGACCAATATTTGTGGCTGAATTAAATAAGTTTTATCAAAAAAACGTAGTCGTTTTCTGAAGAATTGCATGTTTAGGCTTTTACAACACCAAAACCCTAAATTGTGTAACCATAAATAAAACATTGAGAACATAATAAGCAAAACAAAATAAAACTGTGCGAGTCAGAATGCGACCACCTGGTCGCTTTCTAACGTATTATTCAAATATGCATTTCAGTAACCGACCACTGGGTTTTAGTTTAATATAAGGTAAAAAGGATGATGCCAGAGTTTCTATGAGATCTGGTCCCACCTTCCAATAGCTATGTGTGTTACATCGTTGGATAGGTATTTTTGAGCTGAATAAAAGTTACTATGGCGCCAAGTTCAAATCTTAGTCCGTTCAGGGTTATTCTTTATTAAACATGGTAGTTTTATCAGTATCCAAGTAATGCTATTTAAGTAATAATTGCATTTCTTTGCTTTATACGGTAATAAAATATATGGTGACCACGAAAAAAGTAGAATGATTTTTATTGGGTTTCTAAATATGATATTTTGGAAAGAGATCAACTTGGAAGTAGCGCTCGCCGGCCGCTGCCGCGGCGTGAAATGCAACATAGTACTTAAAAATAGTTTTTAAAAATAAAAAAAATTACGCCGATTAATTGGCAACTCGACCAAATGGGTTAGGTTAGGTTAGAACAGTGACCAAACGCGCGTGAGCTGAGCGAGCGCGCGAGCGGTGCCGCGGCAGCGGCCGGCGAACGCTACTTCCAAGTTGATTGCAGTTACTTGGCTATTTTTACTACACCTTACACCATGGATACCCTAAATTAATGATATGGCCAAACTTTGACTGACATATTATTAAACGTTGACGTTTTAACGATATGGCCAATGTTAGCTGGCCATTTCATGAAATGATCAATTCTAAGATCTGGCCACGACATATATACAAGGTTTACCCACACATAGCGCCGTGCGCACAGATGAGTTGAACTATCTTATCCGCATTTTTTCTACGTACCTACGTGCGCACATAAGCTCAGTAGGTACTCCTACTACATACTTACATACTAATATTTTAAAACCCGCCAAGTGAGTGTCGGACCACGCACAATGAAGGGTTCCGTAGATGCGATGAATTTATCTCAAGAACAAACTTAACAGTGTAGTTGAAAAACATGTTCTGCCTACGGAATGAAATGAAATGTAATTGAAATGAAACGAAATTGTTTATTCTGTAAATAGGATATTGCAATCAGTTTTACACGTCATATTAAAAAAAATATTTAAATGAGTTCGGCGTTTCCTATCTGACTACTCTGAGAAGAAATACCGAAATAAACTCAGAGGTCACAGTCTCTTTAAAAGTCCAGACAAAATCTTAGCCAGGCCATAATTATGAGGACCATGGAGTCATGTGTCTAAAATAGTATTTTGAGGAAAGAACCACACCTGTCCAGTCAGTGCAAGCATTTGTCAGTAATCGTGGAGCTCAACTCGGCGAACAATACCAAAGAAAGGACATTTGGGAAAAAAAAAATTTTCAACTGCAAATGTTAGTTGGTTGATTATTACTCGTTGTCTTGTAGACCCTATTTAGCTGTGATAGTTTGCCTTTTAATTTCGTTATATTATATACTACTGCTGTGCATTTTTTCAGATATCCCGAACCAACCACTTCTTCTTCCCAGCAAAAGCACTAGGAAGTGGTGAAGGGTGGGCGTTTTGGGGGACTGTCTTATGTAATTTTGACGTTCGAAAAGTGCTGATTCTCAGCCTAGTTTGAATAAATGACTTTTGAATTTGAATTTGAAAAAAACCATTTAGCTGGCAGGGGGACACTTGACTCTAACAAAAAATTGCACTCTAAAGCTTAATATTTCGCAAACAAATCCCTGAATCTAAAAATGGCTTTAACTAACTCACAATATTTTTAAACGACATTTCCAACGATACTCCATGGGATAGACGAGAAAAAAAACATCCCCACTACGTGTAGGGGAGGTACTCAAAAAAAACCCTGACCCCTTTTTAGAATACAATATAATCGCTTTATTTCGGACACACAATTATCCATATGGTGTTAGTAACATACAAAAAATAACTTATTGCCTAGTCTTAGTAACAATCAACCTCCGCACAAACTGCTGTACCTACACTCGGAGAGGCTCTCGGGTCTCGGCTACAGTTTTCAGGATGCTGTTTTGACTGCCTCTCACTCACCTCAGAAGCGACGCAGTTTTTTTGCGTACAATAGCATAGAAGCCGTCGGTGCGGGCTTGCGCAAACATATTCGACGCGCTACAGTATCGAGGCAGCCTCAACAACATCCTGAAAGCATTGTTGTATTGGAAGCGCAGGGCATCCAGCGATCTCTTAGTATAATTGAACCATAGATTGCCCGTGTACAAACTTTGGCAGTAAGCCTTAAAAAGTGTTACTTTAACTTGGTCTGTACACCGCGCAAATCTACGGGACAACATATTACTCCGGACCGCTAGAGCCCTGCGCTCCCTCTCAATCTCTACATCGTCCCTGAGGTCAGCGGCAAACCAATGCCCTAGGTATTTAAAAGTTGACACCCTATTAATTGGTGACCCGTTAATAAGCAACTCGGGTCCCTCTCCACGGCGCTTGCCGCTGACCTCAAAGACCATGTATTCACATTTCTTTTCGTTGTATTTTAATCCATGTGTGACAGCGTAGGTCTCACACGTTCTAAGCATCTCTCTGATTGCTCCCGCTGACGGACCCAGCAGCACCATCAGGCAGCATGTCATCTGCATAGCTGATGTTGTTAATTCTAACCCCATCAACACTGCATCCGACACGCATGCTGCTGAGTGCGACTACCAGGTCATCCACGTAGAGGTTGAAGAGCCTGGGAGACGTCAGACCACCCTGCCTCACCCCGCACTCCAACCCATACGGCTCAGAGACTGTATCATCCCATTTCACCTGATTGACTTGGTTACCATACCAATACTGGAACAGCCCACATATTTCCGCGGGTATACCCCTGTCTCCCATCTTTCTCCAGAGCACATAGTAAGAAACGAGATCAAAGGCCTTGGAGAGATCAAGGAAACAGGCGTACACCGGCGTTCTGCGATCTTTATAATATTGAGCGGTATGCTTGAGACTTAAAATAGCACTTTCAGTTGATATTTATTTATTTATATATACTTTATTGTACACCACAAAAACACATAACAAAAAAAACAAAATTAACACTACAAAATATACAATGGGCGGCCTTATCGCTTTCCGCGATCTCTTCCAGGCAACCTTGGAATGGACAGTGATTTGCCTGGACATAAAATGGGGCTGTCGTTGGTACAAATAAAAACTATACAATATACTAGAATAGATACACAGATATATACATATCCTAAATAATAGATACATAAATACATACATACTTACTAAATATATAAACAACAAAAATAAATGAAGACTATAGATAGTTACAGTTACGAGAACAAGATCACAACGACAAGTAATGTTCCTTCACGAGTCCCTTAAATATTGCTTATGATTGCGCGCGTTTAATTTGAACTGGCAATGTATTCCACAAACGAGCGGCCTGGACAGTAAAAGACTTGTCGAGGAAAGTTGTGGAATGCATAGGCATCTTAAGCTTCAAGTTATCTGATGACCTTAAAAATTTCGTGTGGGAGTTGCAAAGAAACTGGAAACGTTTCTTGAGATAGAGAGGGGTGGAAGGGGAAAAAGCACATTATACAAAAGGGAAAGAATATGAATATTCCGGCGAAGGCGAATTGGTAACCACTTGAGCTTCACACCAAATTCGGAAACATGGTCATATTTGCGCAAACCGAATATGAACCTTATACAAACATTTTGAAGCCGCTCAAGTTTATCGAGTTGGTCTTGGGTAAGGTCAAGATAGCTGACATCAGCATAGTCAAGAATGGGAAGAAGAAGTAGTGATTGTGCAAGCGCAATCTTGGTGGCAGTCGGTAGAAAATTACGTAATCTCTTCAAAGATGCAGCGGATGCAAATAGTTTGCGGCTAACTTCCTGTAGCTGGGTAGTCCAAGAAAAGTTTTTATCGATGAAGATCCCCAAGTTTTTAACTTTCTCACTGAAGGGAACAACTGAATCGTCAAAAGAAACTTGGGGAAGAGTCGTCCAGTCGATCCTTGAGACCGTCCTAGAACTGCCTACCACCAAAACCTGCGTCTTTATGGGGTTGACCATAAGTCCATATCGCTTACTCCAATCGCATATACGGGCCAGATCACGATTAATCGTTGAGATAGCCTCGGATAGACTTCCAAGAGGAGCTCGCGAGTAAATTTGTAAATCATCTGCATATAGATGGTAGAAAGAAATTAGTTCGTCGGAGATTGAGTTAATAAAAACTGCGAAAAGTAATGGAGATAGAACGCCACCCTGAGGTACACCGGCAGAAGTATTACTCCAGGAAGACAAGGTCTCTCCAATGCAAATACGTTGCCGGCGGCCGAACAGGTAAGTACGAAACCAGTCAATTACCGATGGAGATATGTTAAGAGAGCATAAAATGCCGAGCAAAATATCAAAATCAACGGTATTAAAAGCATTACTGAAATCTAGCAAAGCTAAAACCGTTAGATTTCCGTTTTCCATGGCTGACCTTATATCATCCGTAATGTTCAGAAGCGCTGTGGTGGTGCTATGACCAGGACGGAAGCGAGAGATTATTGATAGTCCGGGGCGAAACCCGAACTGTGCATCATGAAGATATATATACTTACTTAAACAAGAATCAAGCATACCGTCCAACACCTTGGCTATTATAGTCGCAAGAGAAATGGGACGATAATTACCTCTGTCCGAGATGTCACCTGTCCTGTTCTTCACAATGGGAACTACGATGGTCTTCATTAGATTAGCAGGTAGGTAGGTACGCGTGTCTAATACACATTGTGAAAAACATAGACAAGACTCGTGGCAAATGTACACCTGCGTGCCTCAGGTGCTCAATGCTGAGCCCATAATGCCCTGCAGATTTGCCTCGTTTCTTGTTGTTAATGATTGCAAGTACCTGCTTGCTTGAGAAACGTATCAGAGGTTTCGCGCCAGGACTGATGGGCTCACAATCATTCACCAAGGTGGAGGGACCCAGAGGAGACTGAACTTTGAAATGGTCCCTGAACTCATTAGCAATTTCCTTCTTAGCACTTATCCCTTCCACACACGCAGAGAGGCCAGGTTTCACATTCAATTTACCAGTGGACTTCCAAAATTTCCCAAAATCTTTACTAGCTCGTTGTTCTGCTAGCCTGTCCATCACAATTTGCTCAGCGTGGTTTTGACAAAATTTCAGTCGACTTTAAAAAAATACATTTCATCATAAACCGGGCCACACGAAGGACGATTGTTCAGTTTCAGGTCTGAAAGCTACACCTGGCCTCGCGGTGGGCGTCTCTCACATGCTCATTCCACCCACACACTCGCTTACCTCGCCGCGCCCCCCTTCCAGATGTCCTTCTAGATTGCCTAGCCGCCGCACATAGGATTTCTACAATCTGTTCATACATATTGTCCAGAATAACTCTATGCTCAGCCAACCTAAATGATGCAAAGCTGTACCTTTCAAACTCATGGGGGAAATTAATTTCCCGCAATTTACTGGTACATAAATTATGATAGCTTTGCGTTTCTGACTTAGTTCTTTCACCCCAAAAGACAGAATTGCGGCCAGTGCCCCCAGTCATCAATTTAGGCCTCACAACTTCTAAGTCGCAATCCAGATGTATCGGCAGATGATCCGAAACGTAAACATCCTCCGATACATTCACATTTGCAATTGTGTGCCAAGCTGATACAGATACCGCACAGTGATCTAACCATCTCCTGCTTCCGTGCACATCACTTATAAAGGTGTAGGTATCATTATCCACCCCCAGTTTCTTTACATCAGCACAAACCCAGGATTGGTCAGAACAAAAGTTCATTAATTCTTTATAGAATATCTCTTGGGGGTGAGCGTTGAAATCACCCAATATAAAAACATTCTCTACATCACAGCTCGCTATAGAAGCACTAATCTCACTTAATACATCTGTAAAAGTTGGTAAGTTATCCGGAAAATTTGTAGGCATGTACACAGAAAATACAATAATAGTACGACCCTTTGACGTTGCTGTAATAGCCGTTAACCGAGGACTGCTACAGTCAACAACAGAGACCTTCTCAAAAATGCCGTTCCTCCAGAGAATGGCAACCCCCCCATGTGGTCTTCCTCTCAACAAGCCTTCAGCAGTGTCCACAGCCGACTTACCCGTACACTCGAAGTCAGGGCTTATTGTTCCTAACATTGGAATGTCATGGGGAAGCAGCCACGTCTCTTGTAAAGCTACCAAATCAGACCACACGCATATATCCTTAATATTATCTATAGATCGTTTAACCGACTTACAGTTAAAACTAGTTAACTTAAGATATTTATTACAAATTTTTCCATCCATAAATTACAACATTAATTGACTATAACTTTAGACTCCTGAGATTTCGTTCGATACATAAAATGTACAAAACGCCTAAACACAATTCCATCAGGCCATAACTCGTTGTTTAAAAACAAGTCTGCCTTGTGTTTGGAAACATAAAGTTTGTACGCATTATACCTTCTAAATGACTTCACGTTAATCTTTTTTAGTGTTACAATTTCACTTGTCTTGTCTTTAATATAGCGAATAATGTCATCTTCACTTGCTTCTGTACTAACGTTGGAAATTAGCAACGGCACTTTAATATCCGATTTCGTCGCGACTACAGTAGCATGCCGCCGTCCGTTCGTAGGTGACCGTATTCAGAATATGAAAAACAAGTGCAAAGCTACTTGGGATATTAAAAAATTGGTGAAACACAAAAAAGTAATGACACAAAACCAATAGCATTTAAAACCAACAACATCACTGACCCTCAAAAAATTTGACATGTTTAACGTTTTTAATGAATACTATGTCCAATTGACAAATCATAATTAATTAACGTATAAAATTGACGCTATAAATAGAACTATGGACATTGAGCACAATAATACAATATTTCTAAATCCTACTGATCCTATAGAAATGTTAAGGGTAATCCAATCCATAACCTAAAAAATACTGCGTCTGTCAGGTTTGACGAAATGAATACCAAAATTATAAAAGCCTGTGCTAATCACTTATGCAAACCGTAAAGCTAATTATTTACTTAATTAAAATATCGTTTTCAGAAGGCATGTTTCCAAGCGCATTAAAGAACTCAATAGTCAAATCGATATTTAGGAATGGTGATAAATCTGACATGATGAACTACAGACCGATAAGCTTAATTCTTATAATATCAAAAATAATTATTTATTTATATACTTATACTTTATTGTACACCACAAAAACACATAAAAAAAATAATTAAAAAAAACTACAAAATATACAATGGGCGGCCTTATCGCTTTCCGCGATCTCTTCCAGGCAACACTCTTCTTTGAGAACACAATATTAAAAAGACTATACGACTATGTGGACAAGTATAATTTGCTGAGGCGGGAACAATTTGGATCCAGGAAAAATACCATCTCTTTAGCTTGTTTTTATTTAATAAAAATAATAACTGAGGCAATGAATGCCAATATAGCTTTTGACTTCGTTGTCGTAAAGCCTTTAACTTCGTTGATGAAAAGCTATTACTAAGCAAATTGGATAAATATGGAATAAGAGGCAAAGTAAATGACTGGCTTAAATCTTACCTAAGTGATAGGCGTCAATGTGTGCAAATATCAAAGTAATTAATGGAAACAAAGTAGAATAAAAATCTAATTTTAAAAGTAATGCAGTTGGTAGTACCCCAAGGCAGCGTGGTGGGTTTGTCTTTATTTCTGCTGTACATTAATGATCTTCCTAATGCAACATGCCACGAAAAAAACTTATTTGCTGACGATACGACACTAATAATAAAAAGTAATGACAAAAATAAATTGGAACAGGAAATTAATGAAGCAATCAAAGACATAATAACTTGGCTTGATAACAACAATTTAAAAATAAATATAAATTAAACAAAAGGGCATTAGGATTTTATAAAGAAGGTCGAAATTTTCATTATGTTTGCGATTGGACACACCATTTTCGAGATATACTCGTAAGCAAAAGAAAAGAAAAAAATCCAGAACAGTACTTACTGTTTTTGCACCCGAAGTCGAGGTGTTCGTGTGAATTCTAGTTCATGACAACTAATATATATATTTAAGTTAGAAAATTAAAATTTTAGGTGAATAACGTCAAATTCAGAATAACAAAATTGTAATTTTCACTAAATTAAAATCTCAGTACCATCTTAGTGCTGTCAGACTAAAATATAGTTTAGTTGTCACTTTAGTCTATTTCAGAATGGGAAATTATCGTTTGACAGGAGTAAACTAAATCTTGGTGATTTTAGTCTAGTTTAGAGGCATTTGTGACAAGAGAATCGGCACCAGTATCCTAGAACAAGTAGTAATGACAAAATTCTTGGGGATAATAGTGAACCAAAACTGTAACTGGAAAT
Organism: Xanthia togata; assembly: GCA_963853775.1. Classification (NCBI taxonomy): domain Eukaryota; kingdom Metazoa; phylum Arthropoda; class Insecta; order Lepidoptera; family Noctuidae; genus Xanthia; species Xanthia togata. The sequence goes on along the minus strand of OY970791.1, from coordinate 30,491,955 downwards.
CGCACATCAATTATGTATGCGATAAGCTAGAAAAATTCGTATACGCAATAAAACGTCTACGATCAACAGTGTCAGTAGACGCAGCAGTCACTGCATATCACGGGTACGTATCGTCTGCGCTGTCATATGGTCTGATACAGAAGTGTGTTAGGGCAATATCTGGCGTCTGGTTTTTGGACAGCTGTAAATCTTTATTTAAAAAACTTCACATATTACCTTTACCCTGCATGTATGGACGCCAGCACACCAACCTATTATAATCTCTCAAATTTCTCTTAGATTTTCAACTTTATCACTAAGGTTCAAAGTTGATTGAGAAAATTTGACAGTTTCGGGTAGGTTGACAAGCTCACGTCTGTACATAAAAAGAACTATGTATGCTAGTAATACAATATCCGCACTATTTTCGCATGCAATCAAAAGTCTGTCACAAAAAGGCTACTGCTAGAAATAATTATAAATACGAACTAAAGGTACCTCAATGTAGAATACAAATGTTTAGGAGGAATTTATATGTTAATGTCTTTCAGGGGTATAACAAGTTACCTAATTTACTTAAGGAATTTGCCATCCCCATGTTCAAGAAAAAGCTGACAAGTTGGCTATTAGATAATTGTTTTTATGACATTGGCGAGTATATGGAATATTGTAAAAATCCAAGATGACATTAACTTTGACATTCTAATATAATAATACTAATTCACATTGGACTTATTGTAAATCACAAATCTTAAAATTAATATTGTACCTACTTAGTTGACAATTGAATATTTGTACACCATATATTTTGTGGTAGAATGTTTACAAGGTGTGACGTAAATAACGCAAGACCTCTTAATGGGTCATTGTATTATCATTATGAACAACTTTTACTATAAGACGAAACCTGAAATCGCGAAAAAAAAAATCTGCTGTTCAGTACATTTTGACGAATTATACGAACACAGCAGTACTGAACAGCTGATTTTTTTTACCCCTTAAGAGGTCTTGCGTTATTTAGGTTACACCCTGTAGAACTAACAAAAATATTTTATGTAAAACTACATTCTTACAAATAAATTAAATTCTAATTCTAAATTCCAATTCTAACTATAAGCGTCCTTGTTGACTACGGAACCGTAAAAAAATGACAAACTGTCTGTCTGTTAACTACCATTCCATGCGTTAACAGCTCATCGGCTTTGGACGACGTTTAGCATACAGATAGACCACGACCTTGGTTAGTATAAAGTAGGATAGGTAGGTACTTTTTATTCTGGTAGTATAATTAGTGAATTGTCTCATGGTATAATTTTCTCGACCTTCACGTGGTCGAAGCTGCGGCCAAAAGCTAGTTCAATAAGTATAACCCGCCTCCGTGCGATACATCTATAAGTACAGTGAAGAGTGAAGAGATCTATGTAGTCCTCCGTGCGATACATCTATAAGTACAGTGAAGAGATCTATGTAGTTAACTAGGTTGATCGTAGGTTGTTGGTTGGTGAATGATCGCATTAAGCGATAAGACCCTCCATTGTGTCACCCTAGATAAAATTTCTAAATGTATTTCTGTAATTTTTTATGGTGTACAATAAAGAGTATTCTGTCTATCTATCTATCTATCTTGATGGGTACCTGCCATTACAAAACAGTTAAACCCGAAAAAAGCTCAAATTATTTATACACCTCCTAACCAAAAGCGAAAACATAGATCGAAGCACCAAATAGAAAGTTCAGGAATCGTTGTTTTTAAGAAATAAACATTTCAGTGATCACTAATGGATATTCTGTGTTTGTCTACTTTTTGTTCATCCCGCTTATTCCCCGTTCTCCGGCGACAGGGAGCTGGGGACATTAGTGACCCACTTGAAACTGTCCTGAATTTAATGAAAGCTAGTATAAATAAATAAAAAATAATGAATTGGTTTCACGTGCTACCACGTGCCCCATTCTGTGAATTGTGATTAATTACTAATTTATGTATCATATTAGGATCAACGCACACGTAGGTCTGTATGCACTGCACGGGATAAGCATCACCTCAACTCTATTGGTTTTACGTATTGTGGTAGGTATAGTAGGTAATTCTATTATTATAGGTACAAAATATTGAAAAACATAAAAAAATACTATGGAGTTTCTCACACATTCTTCTCCATACGAAACTACCTTTTGGAAGTGGCGAGAATCAATTCTATCAGCCGTTCAAAAGTGTATTTTATTTATCTACCTATTTGAAATAAATGATTTGACTTTGAACTCGAACCGTTCAGGATTCTGTCTATGAAACTATACTGCAACGCACTCTCATTTAAGAATCGTAACGGCATCGTATCGGATTGGAATCAGCTGATCATCATTACGACAAGCCAAACTTCCGCTTACGGCGAGCCAACGCTCCGCATACGGCTAGCTAACGCTACTGTTATGACAAGCTAACGCTACGGTTACGACAAGCCAACGCTACGGTTACGACAAGCTAAACTTCCTCTTACGGCGAGCCAACGCTCCGCATACGGTTAGCCAACGCTACGGTTACGACAAGCCAACGCTACGGTTACGACAAGCCAACGCTACGGTTACGACAAGCCAACGCTACGGTTACGACAAGCCAACGCTACGGTTACGACAAGCCAACGCTACGGTTACAACAAGCCAACGCTACGGTTACGACAAGCCAACGCTACGGTTTCGACAAGCCAAAAATCCGCTTACGGTGAGCCAACGCTACGGTTACGACAAGCCAAACTTCCGCTTACGGCGAGCCAACGCTCCGCATACGGCTAGCCAACGCTACGGTTACGAAAAGCCAACGCTACGGTTACGACAAGCCAAACTTCCGCTTACGGCGAGCCAACGCTCCACATACGGCTAGCCAACGCTACGGTTACGAAAAACCAACGCTACGGTTACGACAAGCCAAACTTCCGCTTACGGCGAGCCAACGCTCCGCATACGGCTAGCCAACGCTACGGTTACGACAAGCCAACGCTACGGTTACGGCGAGCCAACGCTACGGTTACGACAAGCCAACGCTACGGTTACGAAAAGCCAACGCTACGGTTACGACAAGCCAAACTTCCGCTTACGGCGAGTCAACGCTCCGCATACGGTTAGCCAACGCTACGGTTACGACAAGCCAACGCTACGGTTACGACAAGCCAACGCTACGGTTACGACAAGCCAACGCTACGACAAGCCAACGCTACGGTTACGACAAGCCAACGCTACGGTTACAACAAGCCAACGCTACGGTTACGACAAGCCAACGCTACGGTTTCGACAAGCCAAAAATCCGCTTACGGTGAGCCAACGCTCCGCATACGGCTAGCCAACGCTACGGTTACGACAAGCCAAACTTCCGCTTACGGCGAGCCAACGCTTCGCATACGGCTAGCCAACGCTACGGTTACGAAAAGCTAACGCTACGGTTACGACAAGCCAAACTTCCGCTTACGGCGAGCCAACGCTCCGCATACGGCTAGCCAACGCTACGGTTACGAAAAGCCAACGCTACGGTTACGACAAGCCAAACTTCCGCTTACGGCGAGCCAACGCTCCGCATACGGCTAGCCAACGCTACGGTTACGACAAGCCAAACATCCGCTTACGGCGAGCCAACGCTACGGTTACGACAAGCCAACGCTACGGTTACGAAAAGCCAACGCTACGGTTACGACAAGCCAAACTTCCGCTTACGGCGAGCCATCGCTCCGAATACGGCTTGCCAACGATACGGTTACGGCGAGTCGAGAAATAAAATAAAATGCTTTTTAATGTTTTAGCACGTTTATTTGTTAAAAATACGAATGAAATACGAAATAAAGGAAACTGAAGAACGATTAATTGATTTGTCCGTTCATTTACGCAATTAGCGTAGTAGGTAACTAATTACTATGCTTCTACACTATGAACAAACCTGCGCTGGTGCCATATTGTGAAGTCATGCACGCTTTTCTAACACTTGCACGCTTTTAAATAAACAATAATCATATGAAAATAACATTACAAGATAATAACTATTATAAATATTATTAATAATTAATTTGCACAAAGTAGATTTTTGCTTAAAGTAATTTTCAAATGACAGTTGACAAACGGAGGTTATTGACCTTTCTATAAGAAAGAAAGGACAAGAAGTGGTAGTGGTAGAAGTAATTATACGTACCTACCAATAAAATACAAAACACGAAACATGCAAGTTTAAACAATTTACCTATTTAAAAAACGATAGTCAAACAAATTAGATACTCACATTTCTGTATCAGCAGGTAAACTGAAAAAAGATAAGTTTTTATCTCTTCTCTTGCTCCAGAACCAGCCATAAGAATTTGAAACTAAGTACGTCAGGTCGACCGAAATATATGCGTACGTACGCGCCTCACGGCTGTCAGCAACCCACTGAGGAATGGTTCGCGTGCGAACCGGCGACCGGGAGGTAGTTAGCGCGCGTTAGTGATTTATCTGTGTGGGTGGTGAAAATTAGAACTACATTTTTCGTCTCATTTTCTCTTTAGTATTAAAGTAAGACAATCGTATTAAGCAAAAGCGCTTCCAAGGAGGTTCGACCATTCAACTTATTTATTCTCGTAATGTGAAACTCCTTGGTGGATCATTAAATAATCCGTTTAGTTTCACATTTTTTTTAAAGCAATATATTTTTCACCACTCCCGCACGAAAGAAGTGTCTTTCCTCTACGAAAACAGTGAGGAAAGTTGGTTTTTCCTCACTGCTTGAACAGTGAGGAAAGTTGGTTTTTCCTCACTGTTTGAACAGTGAGGAAAGTAATGATCCCGTTCAGAAACTAACCTTGCCTGATTTTTTATGTTAAATTAAAAGATATTTAAAAAAATAAAGAATTATTTTGATTTGCTTTGTGTCTATTTAATTTATTTACCTATGATGACTGAATACTTTCTTGCTGGGAGTGGTGAAAAGTTTTGTATGCAACATGTGAGCAAGTTCATTTGCTATTCGTTTTGTTGAGTCTCAAAATCAAAACTCATAGGAAAAACGAACTTTCCTCACATGTTGGATAAATAACTATTTTTATATTGTTTAAAAAAATAACGTAAATGATACGCTCGGCGCTCTAAAACGGATTATGCAGTAAAATTGGTACTTAGGCGAGAGTACCTATTTTACCGAAGTTTTCGCTATACTCGTATGGTGCGTAATTTTTAACTTTCGAATAATGTACAAAGACTAGGTAAATGCAATTTTAATCAAATTTGTGCACGCGCACTTCTCGGAATTGTCTTTCCACGGTGAAAGATAGGTAGGTAAATATTGAAAAGATGAACAATAAAGTCTAACTACTCATTGTTTTTGCCTGCATTAAAACCTCTGAGCTTGAAACTGGTCGATTCATTACTGGTTTTCAAAATAGCATTTACAAAATTTTCTGTTTTTTTTATTAAATCAGACTTGAAAAAAAAGTGTTTATGTGCCATCGGAACAATTCCTGATACGTAGTATCTCTAAGTGATAGTTTGGTACCTGCTTAGGTACATTACATAGTGCTAATAAAGAGATACAATGAAGATACAAGATTACTTGTCAATTATTATATTAGTTAGTAGATGTACAATATAAATCGACCAAGGAATCACAAGTCTGTTAGGAAAAATATCCATAGCAACTGTACATTTCTAGTAAGGAGATTATGCTCTGTGATATGCAAACTATAACACTAAGTAGTATGCGATATCTCTGAGTAATCTTTGAATTCCTGTTACGTAAAGACACCAAAATTTAAGACGTGAAATATTTAAATGAAAACGTGAAGTATTGTAATTAACACGTTCAGTGCGTTCTTCCTGGTGGAACCTGTACCCTAATTACGTAATGCAAAATCAATCCGAATCTGAATCGTTTTGAAACAGATTGCTAATCCATTGCTCCGTAAGTTCGAAAAAAAACTGCAGAGCAACGTAAATAACGCAATGAATGTTGTTGAACTGTCAAAATGAAACGGATTTGTCTCTATCGTTTACGAAAATATGTTGCGTAATTAGAAAGCTGGTCGCACATTTTAAATGTAGGTTTTTCTTAGCTAATACAGCATTATAAACCGTGAAAATAAAATCGGATGTATATTTTAACAAGATTTATTAGTAAGTATATGTGTTAAGAAGATTTATAAGTGTATGTGTTAAGAAGCACAGCAATCTTAGGAATATTAGCAATAAGCCTGCTTGGGAAATTATAACTGTTGATAAGCATAGCAACCTCACTATGTAATTAGAAGTATAACTTTTGAATCAAGTTGTCTAAGTTGAGCTGCTGTATGTGTTATCCTGTGAAAGGAAGAATTAAATTACTCACTTTTATTATACTTAGTTAGAAACTTTAGGGTAACTTTAAAACAGTTTGTTTTATTAATCCACAGAGTCGACATTAAAGCCAACTTCTGTTTTGTTCTGTTTTGTATTCCGATCAGGAAGACATTTGTTCGATTGAATATTTACTTTTGAGAGTTTCCATGGCATAGAATAGGTAGTCGTAGATGTATCCGTAAACGTAAACGATCACTTAGGTATTTCAGATGCAGAGTGGAACTTAATGCGTCAGTTTACGATAAGCTCATAAACTCTATAATTATGTTGGGTATTTATGGCCGATTCCTATACTTTTCAGACCGTCATTGGTTAGAATTAAGGCTCTTATATCTTTACCGATAATGAACCAAATTTTTTTTTTTTTTTTCAATTTTTGTGTGAAAATTTAATGCGATTCACCGAATACATCTACTTACCAAGTTTCAACAGTACGAGCATAGTATATATATCTTATAGTTTCGGGAAAAAGTGGCTGTGACATACAGACGGACAGACAGACATGACGAATCCATAAGGGTTCCGTTTTTTGCCTTTTGGCTACGGAACCCTAATAAAAAAGGGGAAGCAACTCTTCTAAAAACATTTTCTTTTAACTAGTGAGCCCAAGCGGCTGATGGCATTCCACTATTGCAGCGATAAGTCCCCTCATCAGGAGTGGCTAGAGAGGCACCACGGTGTCCTCACCTTACGCTTGACGCAGGTCCGCATCGGACACGGTTGTTTCTGGAGGTTCCTGTTTCGTATCAGGCGGGAGGAAACGCCCGGGTGTTATCACTGCGTGGATCGCCCGGAGGACACGGTGGAGCATACGGTGGAGGTCTGCCCAGCTTGGGCAGAGCATCTCCATGTCCTCGTGGAGGCGATCGGTGGCGGGGATCTCTCGCGTCCGGCCCTGGGCCAGGCCATGGTACGGAGCGAGAGGGCATGGGAGGCCGTCACCTCCTTCTGCGAATCAGTAATGTTGTTAGCATCTGCTGCCAAACTAGGTTTATAGCCTGTGTTTCAGCGTGCAGCGCCTCAAGACCTCGAACTGGTTATGCAGGTATGAGCTTATCCACAAAAGGTAACAGTTTATTAAAAAATGAACATAATTAATAAAAAGAAAGAAAGGTTGCTGTCCTCTATGTGTGTAAGGTGAAGAAGGTGAGTGTGTGTGTGTGTGGGAGGGTGTGTAGAGAATTAAATAATTTTAGCTAGTAGATTCTTTAGGTCAAGCTGACAAACTCCTATAATAACAATATTTCAAGATAGTCAGCACGTTCTCAGTCTGATCGTACTGTTACACCCTGCATCTGCACCCTTTTCGGCTTACTCATCAGTCTACTCTGCATTCCTGCTGCTGACGCAGCAACCTCTCATTCCACTCTCCCCTTTCTCGCAGTCCAGCACGCCAGTCGTCTTCCAACCTTCCTACCGTGCACTTGTAACTTGCTCTCGTGTAATATTTAAATATACCTTTTATTTTAGCCAAGTGGTTTTCCTTTTTTAAAAACCTAAATCGGAACCCGGTTATAACATTGGTGGCAGCGTAAAAGGGATTGAAAAATCCTTGGAATCCTCTGAAGAAGTGCTAAAAAGTGCTAAAAAGTGCTAAAAGTGACAAGTGCCAAAAGTGAGAGTGCTTAAGTGCCTCAAACGCTCCAGAGACGACTCACCCCACCGGTAAAACCCGGTACTGACCTATTTCAAGGTCACTCCAATCCGCTCCAGTTCCAGCACCAGTTCCAGCTCCAACAAAAACATGAAGAAAATGTGCATAATAATACTGTGAGTTGTGAACATTTTCCCATAATAATAAAGTGATCCAAGTTCAACTTATAAATAACTTACAACAGCTTATCTTGAACATTCCAATCCATACATCCTATCAACGGATGTTATGACTCGTCGCCCGTCGCAGTTCCAGCCTCAACACAGAGCATAAGCGATAAGACTTCTTAGTATATACTGATTGTCAACCGGAGTCTAATAATCTTACTTCCAGACTTGTTATAATTTACTAATCTTATTCTTTTATTATAAAACTTTCTTTCACTATTGTCAACCATGGCAACCAAAGATTCGAAGAACTTGAAAGAGGAAACTAAAGACGGAATACCCCTAAATGTAATCCTAAAATTCATTAAACCCTTTGATGGTAGCCGAGAAAAATTAAATGCATTTTTAAATAACTGCGATAATGCAATTTCCCTAGCTTCCTCTTATCAAGTTGACATCGTCTTCAAATATATCATCAGCCAATTGGACGGCAAAGCTGAAATTGCATGTTCAATTAAGGAATTTGATTCTTGGGCATCCCTTAAAGATTTCCTCCAAAAACAATTTGGAGAGCGTAAACATTACGCTCATCTTCTTGCAGAGCTCCAGGATTGCAGGCAGAGCACCCAGGAGAATGTTAACCAATTCTCACTTAGAATAGAAACCTGTCTATCTCAATTACTTACAGAAATTTCCATATCCAGTCACAAAAAGAGTGAAATCCTTGGTAGAGTAGCTGCAATGGAGGATCTTGCTCTCCACACATTCACGATGGGTCTTACCCCTCGCATAGCTAACATTGTTAGGTGCAGGGACCCGAAAAATCTTAATGACGCAATAAACTACGCGATTTCCGAAGAAAAACTGCAACAATACTCCTACAAACAAAATCTTGCAGCGAAGTCATTGCGTCACAATGATTCAAATTATAAGTCAAATAAACCCACTAATTCTAATAATAATCAACCTCAAAAACCTGCCCCTAATCAAACCTCCTCAAATGATCCGTTCTGCAGATATTGCAAAAAATCTGGGCATATTCTAGAAAAATGCCTACTCCGCGAATTTAATAACAAAAAATTCAATCAAAATAAACCTTCCACTTCAAACGCGCAACCGAACACTTCTACCTTTAAACCCAATATTAACGTCGTTACCGAAGTAGAAGGTCACGATACTGTTGACAACAATTTAAACTAAAAAACGTCCCGAATAGGCGTCGCACGGGACAGATAAATTCCATAATAGACGACGTCAAAACTCAAATAATGACCCATGGACAAGGTAACCAGCCCCTAACTCAAGGTCATCCCATTAGAGTCAAGCAACAGGGTAACCAGCCCCAAATCGTAGATTCTAAGCCCTTAAAAACTCATGAAGTCAAGCAACAGGGTAACCAGCCCCAAACCGTAGACTCCAAATCCTTAAATAGTCATGAAGTCAAGCAACAGGGTAACCAGCCCCAAACCGTAGACATCATCCAGAATCCTGAAAATAAAAAACATGTTAATAAAGAAATATACGAATTCACATCTAATATACCAAATAAATACTTACCTTATATAAAAGTGAATTCTCCCGTATCATCCAACGATCTATCCTTCCTCCTCGATACTGGCGCATCTATAAGTATAATAAAGAAATCAGCCATCGACATTATGCCCGTAATCAACGAATCAATTACATTCAAAATCAAAGGTATCAATTCAACCGATGATAATCCTCTATGTACATTAGGACAAATCCCTATAACTATGTATACTCACGATGAACCTCATACTGATTGTAAATATCTAACACATATATTCAACCTAGTCGACGAATTAAACCTACCTTACGATGGTATCGTTGGCAACGACTTATTCAATTCCATGAGTGGTCAAATTAAATATGACGAAAGTATATTGCATTTAAAAAACATGAATCTTAAAATACATTTCAATGATCCCGTCTATACTATTGCACCACGCAGCGAAACTATAATTGAATGTACTGTAGCAAATCCAGACATCAGAGAAGGCTTAATAGTCGACCAACATATATCAAAAAATCTACTAATAGCAAACTGTATGGTTCAAGTTAAGAATAACAACCGTGTTAATATTTCCATTGTTAACACCTCAGAAGAACCTGCAACCATTAAGTCTGATCTGAAATTACGTTTAAATCCATTTGAACTGCAAGCTTCAGTCTTTATCGGTACAATCGCCGAACCCCATATTCATGAACGCACAGAAGAAGTTTTAAAACAACTCCGTGTGTCCCACCTTAACTCAGAAGAAACTGAGGCATTATATTCTGTCTGCTCTCAGTTTTCAGACATTTTCCACCTACCCGACGATCAATTAACCTGCACTGACGCAATAGAACATAAAATTAAAACTACTTCCGACAGTCCAATTCATGTTAAAACATATAGATTTCCCGAATGCCATAAAAAAGAAGTAGACTCCCAAGTACAAAAAATGTTAAACCAAGGAATAATAAAACCTTCCATGTCTCCTTGGTCCTCACCAATTTGGGTAGTACCCAAGAAGCTTGATGCTTCCGGCCAAAGAAAATGGCGCGTCGTAATCGATTACCGTAAACTTAACGACGTGACCATCGGCGACTCCTACCCTATCCCAAACATAGCTGAGATTCTAGACCAATTAGGCAAGTGCAAATACTTCAGCACGTTAGACCTAGCATCCGGTTTCCACCAAATAAATATGTCCCCTGATGATTCTCCCAAAACAGCATTTTCAGTTCCAACAGGACACTACGAATTTACGCGTATGCCATTTGGACTGAAAAATGCACCATCCACCTTTCAGAGATTAATGAACTCCGCTTTATCTGGTCTCCAAGGCATCCAATGCTTCGTATATCTTGATGACATCGTCATCTACTCATTCGATATCCCCTCTCACGTGAATGACCTAATTAACGTATTTTCTAGACTCCGTCAATTCAGTTTAAAACTCCAACCAGATAAGTGCGAATTTCTACGAAAAGAAGTCTCATATCTAGGCCATGTCATTACTGACAAAGGCGTAAAACCAAACCCTGAAAAATTAAGAGCCGTTCATGAATTCCCCATACCAAAAACTCCCAAAGACATCAAATCATTTCTTGGTTTTGTCTCTTATTATCGTAGATTTATTTCTAACTTTTCAAGCATTGCAAAACCTCTAACAAATCTGCTGAAAAAGAACGTAGAGTTCGTATGGTCAAACGAACATCAGTTATCATTTGAAACCCTAAAAAACAAGTTAACTACCGCTCCGTTGTTATCCTATCCTGACTTCTCCAACCCATTCCTTCTCAGCTGTGATGCATCTAACTATGCGATCAGCGCTATCCTTTCCCAAGGCAAAATAGGCGAAGATAAGCCTATTGCCTATGCTTCCCGAACACTCAACAAAAATGAGTGCAATTATAGCACAACTGAAAAAGAATTACTTGCAATTCTTTTTGGCTGTAAAACCTTCCGTCCATACCTCTATGGCAGAAAGTTCACCATAATTACTGACCATCGTCCCTTACGTTGGTTATTCAATCACTCTGACCCCAGTAGCAAACTCCAGAGATGGAGGTTGAAATTGGAGGAATATGAGTATGAAATAGTATATCGAAAAGGAAAACTAAATAATGCCGCTGATGCATTATCCCGCTATCCTATAACCAAATCTGTCAATCCTATAAATCCTATACCTGGTACTTCTAATAAGAACCTAAATTCACCTGATCATGAGGAAACATCGAATACTGATGTCTTCCCAACTGTTCCTCCTGACGATTTAATCCAACTTGAAGATTTCGTAGATCCCATTATCCAACCTACAAGCTTACCAGAACTAGGCAATCTTGATGACCTAGATAATATAATAAATGATTGTCCAAATCCAACATCACCTCCTGATGTCCCGAGCCCTAGTAGCTCCACTACTCCAGATGGTAATTACTCAGAATTCCTTAAAACCACTTCTAAGGATTTTAATCCTAACGTAACTATAATAGAACATAACGAAAGCTTATCAAAAACTGATAAAAGATATGTTATCATACCTACATCTATAGACATGGACGAATCCATTCCATATACCCAAGAGATCATATCTAATATTCCTAATTTGAACGAATTTTCCTTACTAGAAAGAACATTACATTCTTTCCTTAAATATGAATTAGAAAATAAAATCTACTATTTCATTTTTACCAAGGTCAATCACTTTGACACCTGTACATATGAAGATATCTACAAATGTCTTAAATCCATAAGAAACGAGTTGATTGTCAATCTGACAGGTCAAAGTAACCCCGAAATAGCTATATCAGACTTCAATAACCCTTTCGATAGTCATCAGTATATCAAACTATACAATATGATCCTATATTTATTTCATAATTCAGAAATGGCTATACACATTTATAAAAATACTATAATCTACCCATCACTAAGTGAAGTTCCTAAAATCATGAAAGAAAACCATGACCTACCTATAGCCGGTCACTTAGGTTCTAGTAGGATGCTGAAACGTATCCAAGAAAAATATTACTGGAAAAATATGCGAGCAGACGTCGAAAACTACGTAAAGAAATGCGCGCAATGCCAAATTAATAAAGCCCTTAGAAGAACCAATCGCGCTCCTATGCAAATCACATCTCTTTCCATACGCCCTTTTGAACGCGTAGCTTTTGATATCGTAGGACCACTACCAGAAGCCGGTAATGATAAATATAAATATATCCTAACCCTCCAAGATGACCTTACCAAATTCTCAGCCGCTTATCCAATCACTAACACTACTGCTGAAGAAACATGTGAATGTTTGGTCCATTTTATTACATTATTTGGAATACCCAAAACAATCCTAACAGACCAAGGCACCAATTTCACGGCCGAGCTATTTAAACAAACGTGTAACTTATTAAAAATCAAACAATTATGGTCCACCCCGTATCACCCTCAGACTCAGGGTGCTCTCGAGAGAAGTCATTCTACCTTAAAAGAATACCTAAAATCTTATGTAAATGAGCAACAAAATAACTGGCCCCGCTATGTGTACACAGCTATGCTTGCATATAATACGGCCATCCATTCAACCACTCATTTTGCTCCCTATGAACTTGTATTTGGAAATAAACCATACATACCAAATTCCATTTACGAAGAAACAGCAGGCGCTACTTACCCTGAATACGTCCGTATACTCCAAAATAGACTTAAATACTGCCGAGCAAAAGCAATAGAATATATACAAAAATCAAAGATAAACTCCAAAACTTATTACGATACTCACACAAGGCCAATTAAATATAAAGTCGGCGATCTAGTTTATCTTAAAAATCATTTACGCCTTAGAAAAGCCCTTTCACCTATATGGAAAGGCCCGTTCAAAATTGTGAAAATTCATGGAAATAACACTGCGTCACTCTTAATAAATAGACGTCATGTCAAACACCATTTTGACGAAATGAAATTAGCTACTAGTAATGAACCTTAGATAATATACCTATAACTTAGCTAATTTAAATTAACTTTCCTTCCAGAATTGGTTACATTTATCCTACCCTGGCGTCAAACGGTCAAGGATATATCCAGCCAGCATCAGACGACGCAGGCATATATTTTGACCCCATTGGCTCTCTAAAAATAACCGATGATACTCTAGATATTATCGTTCCCATAGATATCTCTTTCATACAACCACATTTGGATAATATAAGGGATATCCTAAGAACTTCTCAAGTTTTATGTAATCAAAGTAATGCATATTATGAAGGCGAATGTCACTATTTGTTCCAACCATTGTCATCCCGCTATTCGGATATAATTAGAGACTTTGAATCTATTTCCTACCTTATACCCAAATCTTATAAAAGATCAGCCTGGTTTGGTGGAATCGGCTCAGTAATCAAACAATTGTTCGGTAACATGGACCAAAATGATGCCGAAAAATATAGTAATGCTGTTAAAACCTTAGAAAATGATCAAACCAAACTGGCAACCCTCATGAAAGAAAACATGATGGTTACAACATCCACACTATTGTCCCTAAAAGAAGTCATTGATAAAATTAATGCAAATGAAGTTAGTCTAAGTTATGCTATTGATACCTTGAATCAGGAAATGGTGAATTTGACACTAATTTCCGATAAACTATTAATGAGATCTAAAATATCGGGATTGTCGAATATTTTAGAAAGTAGCTTATTAACCTTATCATTTAAGTTAGAAGATATTAATAATGCTATCATGTTTAGTAAGTCTAATATACTATATCCATCTATTATTACCCCTAAGCAACTGTTTTCAGATCTTGTGGATAATTATAGATTTCTTCCTAGCTCTAAGCAATTACCTGTACCCTTAACCTTAGATAATATCCATATTTTAGTAAATGTATCGGATATATCCAGTTATTATGCAAATAACAAAATAATATTTGTAATACAAATGCCTTTAGTAAACACTAAAGAATTCGACTTGTATCACACTATACCTTATCCTACTGCCCTTAAAACAATAAACAATACATTGTATTCTACAATAATACCATCAACTAGATATTTGGGCATAACTAAAGATAAATCGTCCTATTGTAAATTAAATTCACTTAATACTTGTAAAGTTATAAATACACAATATTATATTTGTGAAATTCCTAACACATACTCCACATCAGCCGTACCAATATGTGAAACTGAGGTTATTTCAAAAGCTCTGACTTCCGTCCCACCTCTTTGCAAAACTGAATTTGTTAATGGTAATTTTGAAACCTTTCATAAACTACATAACAACCAATGGATATACATGATTAGTCTAAATTATAAAATTACAATAGAATGCAATAATCAAGATCTATCTGAATCTTCTATTTCCGGTACTGGTATACTAACTATACCAGACAATTGTATTGCTTATTGCAACGACAATAAGTTAATACCTAAACATAACATTGAAATAAAAATAAAACCGATAGTACTGCATTTTGAATTAATTAACGACACATGTTGTAGTCCTATTACTTATTTAAAAGACAATATTAAAGTCCCTTACGTTAACTTAAAAAACATAAATAATTTGGATTCTCTTTTCTCAAATTATAATAAAGTAACTGATCAAATCAAAACAAATCTTAATGGAGTTATTGAAAAACCTCATATTGTCCTTTACGGTAACTATTATTCCTATACTACTGTTATTATAAGTCTAATTATAATCTTAGTTATTTCCTATAAATTGTATCGTTATTATAAGTTAGTTAAGACTTCCAAATGTAACCCTATACCCGATACTCCCATAGAATTGGCATCCATAGATGTTGAAGATATTCCTGCTCCTAGACTCCGAGTAACCTAAAATCCTGGAAAAACTTACCTCTCCTTCCGGCGTCAACTTACCTTCCACCCGTAAGTTTCCTCCAAATCAGGGGGCTGTTACACCCTGCATCTGCACCCTTTTCGGCTTACTCATCAGTCTACTCTGCATTCCTGCTGCTGACGCAGCAACCTCTCATTCCACTCTCCCCTTTCTCGCAGTCCAGCACGCCAGTCGTCTTCCAACCTTCCTACCGTGCACTTGTAACTTGCTCTCGTGTAATATTTAAATATACCTTTTATTTTAGCCAAGTGGTTTTCCTTTTTTAAAAACCTAAATCGGAACCCGGTTATAACAGTACGTCAACTTACACAGCCACTAAGATACCGAATTCTTCATAGTTGCTTTATTCATCGAGTATATTTAGAGAATCTTATTAATTTTGTCATATAGATAGGGTCCCAAAAATGGCTAAAATCTACGAATAAACGCCGCTTTTAGGTGTGGTAACCTCTTGCATACAGGTAAACCTTTCCGCCTTGTTAACAGGGTTGGATTGTATTCCAAGATAAAATGCTGTTTTGAGACGATACTCAAGACAAACAGTTGGCTTACAGTCAGCACCTCACAGTATTCATAAAGAAGTGTGGTAGAGTAACGAAAAGGTTTGAAAGTAGAGATTTTAAGTATGGTTCTCTGTGAAACTTCAAGTTGCTTTATCGTAGTTTTCGGTGCACCGCCCCACGACGATATGCAATATGTAATCAGTGACTGACAAAGCGCATAATATATTTGTTTTAAGAAAATCGGGGTTACTACCTGTCTCAGTGTTTTTAAAATGTATATAAGCTTACGAATTCTTTTACTCAGCAGTTGAATGTGTGCCTTGAAGCTAACATTTTCGTCAATTACAACGCCCAAATATTTAATTATCTTTGTACGTTCTAGAGGATGGCATGAGCATTTAGAATAACCCAAAGCGTCAAGGGGGCAATTATGCGCGATTAGATTTAGACTCGTATGTGAAGGAGTACGGATCGAAAAGGTCATATACTTTGTTTTGTCAATGTTCAAGGTAAGTACATTATCATATAGCCACTTCTTTACCAAATTAAAACCCTTTTGGGCTAGCTGGTAAGTCTAATTCCATGTTTTAGCAGTGAAAATAAGGGCAGTGTCATCTGCGTATGAGATTATTTTTCCATGAAATGAGTTTAGACAAAGTAGATCGTTTATGTAAACGAGACAAGAATGCTACCTTGCGGAACGCCATAAGTCACCGGACGATCAGTACTAGTGTAGGGACCCACCTTAACACATTGAGCCCTGTCTGTTAGATAATCAGTCAAAAGGCTAAGTTGTTTCCCCTTAATGCCAATTCTTCCCAATTTTTCTTCAAGGATTGGAACAGAAACCGTATCGAAAGCCTTAGCTAAATCTAAAAATATTGCTATACATTTATTACCTTTATCTAAATTTGTCGTTATAAAATCCGATAAATTGGTAACTGCATGGTCGGTGGATTTACCACGGCGAAAACCAAACTGGTGTTCAGATAGAATATGTTTACTCTCGAGATAGTTTACTAATCGTCTGTTAATAATTTTTTCTAGAATTTTTGAAAACGATGGTAATATTGAAATAGGTCTATAATTTTCAATACGGTCTCTGGCCCCACCCTTGTGAATTGGTCAGATCTGAGATTTTTTTAAGGCTTTGGGAAAGCTACTATTTACTGGACACAATAAAGATGTAGGTTATGTATGGCACAAGAATATCCTTATGATCTTTCAATAACTGGTTTGACAAATTATCCCCTATCAGATATTACATTTGAATTTGGAATCTGTCATTTTTATACGTTTGTTCATTGAGTTTTCTAATTTTGGCGCCAATACATTGTACAATATTTTGCGATATTAAAATGGAGTGGGGTGATAAAGAGAACCGAATCGCTGTGATTGCATTACACAAAGTTGGTATGGAGCCAAATGCAATGTTTAAAACTCTCCATATGCTTGGTATTAGTCAAATATATATGTACCGGGCTATTAATAGTTACAATGAGATCTCCTCTGTTTGTGACAGAAAAAGATCTGGCCGTCCACGTAGTGTTCGTACGAAAAAGGTGGTCAAAGCAGTAAGGGAAAGAATTCGAAGAAATCCTGTCCGATAGCAAAAGATTTTATCTCGGGAGATGAAGATAGCACTCAGAACCATGTCGCGTATTTTAAAAGATGATTTAAGACTTGCAGCCTATAAGAGACGCTCTGGTCATTTTTTAACTGACAATTTAAAAAAGAATAGGGCGGTAAAATCGGAATAACTACTGAAGTGGTACGCAAAGGCAGGTCACAGAAAAAAAATTGTTTACGGATGAGAAAATCTTTACAATTGAGCAACATTTTAACAAACAAAATGACCGTATTTATGTTCAAAACTCTAAGGAAGCTTCCCAATTAGTCGACAGAGTGCAACGTGGGCATTATCCGACTTCAGTGATGGTTTGGTGGGGTGTTAGCTATGAAGGAGTGACAGAGCCATATTTTTGTGAAAAAGGTATCAAAACATCGGCACAAGTGTATCAAGATACCATTCTTGAGAAGGTAGTTAAGCCCCTTAACAACACCATATTCAGTAAGCAAGTATGGTCCTTCCAACAAGACTCGGCGCCGGGTCATAAAGGTCGGTCCACGCAGTCTTGAATTGGAAGTGAACGTTTCGGACTTCATCAGACCTGAAGACTGGCCGTCGTCTAGTCCCGATCTTAATCCGCAGGATTATGATTTATGGTCAGTTTTAGAGAGTACGGCTTACTATCTAAAACTCAAAAAAAAAAAAAAAAAAAAAAAAAAAATATCATGGCGTAAACGCCATGTTAATTTGGAGTCCCTAAAACAATCCATACGATTGTCAGTGAAGAATTTTCCCATGGAAAGAGTGCGTGCTTCTATTGATAACTGGCCTCAACGTTTAAAGGACTGTATTGCAGCCAATGGAGACCACTTCGATTATGATTTTTATATATATATTTTTTATCGTTATGTATTAAACTAACATACTGTAAAAGTAATAAATATTAATTGCAATAAAAAATAAAAAAAATCTTCGTGACAATTTTTATGGCAAGACTAGGTATATTATACTGACAATGACGGTATCATGATACTAATTTTCTTAAACAGTTCTCTTAGAGATTCGCATCTGCGGAGGTTGTAGATGGTTCTGATAGCCCTCTTTTGCAGAATAAATATAGAATCAATATCTACGACCCGTCCACAAAGCAAAATACCGTAAGACATGATGCTATGAAAGTAACTAAAATAGTCCAGTCTTGCGGTATCCACGTCTGTTAGTTATGGCTGAACTTAGCCGCCGCAAGTGATGTTAAGTGGGGACCCCACTGTAGTTTTGAGTCAAGCGTGATTCCCAGGAAAACCGTTTTTTCGGCGAATTCTAGTGTCTCCTTATTCAGTACAACGTGACATTCACTACTTCTAACATTCGGTAACGCGAATCTTATGCATTTAGTTTTCTTCTCATTTAATGCTAAATTATTTACAGCAAACCAATTATGGACCTTTAGCATAGCGTTATTTACGTCGTCAAGCTCCTGTGCATGTCTGTTTACCTTAAAAATCAGTGATGTGTCATCAGCAAATAACACCATTTGTGGTCGGTTTTTCAGTAAATGAGGTAAATCATTTATATATTTAATAAAAAGAGGAATGGACCCAATAACGACCCCTATAAAAAATGCTTGCATTGGTAAGCAAAAGGATTTGTTTTTGTTTATAGATAAGATTTGCTAAGATAGCATCTACCAGAATCGGTAGGAATTATTATGTATTTTACACCTTTACACCAATCAACAAGAATGCAAATCCCCGCACATGGCCTATGCATGGGTAATTAAAATTATCTAATTATTTCATCTTACTTAAAATTAAAATAAGAAAATAAAATAAAATTTCAATGGAGTAAAGAATGGAGTTTTTGAAGCTTTAGCTAACGAGTTTGGTTATTGAGGTTATTTTGGAAAATAAGGTGTCAAGCGCTGAATGAGCTTTTGTAGGTAATAAGCACACGGTATCATCGGAAGTTTT
Organism: Xanthia togata; assembly: GCA_963853775.1. NCBI lineage: Eukaryota > Metazoa > Arthropoda > Insecta > Lepidoptera > Noctuidae > Xanthia > Xanthia togata. Next base: position 30,472,464 of record OY970791.1, on the reverse strand, counting down.
GAGAGGTGTTAAATTATTTCAATTAATCTGTTTTCATTTGAATTGGATTTGAGAGTTATTAGTCTAGTCGAGAGTAAGTCGTGGTCTTTTTGTGTAGTCACACCTAATCTTCTTCTATTTATCATTTCAACAAAGTCAGAATCATTGACATGTCACATGTTAATTGTCGGTTCATCGTATATGAACAGTTCACTCCACAGATTCGGTAAACTGAGGGAACCTAACAACTTGTTAGTTTCAGCAGTTAATAGTGTTTTTTTTTTGCCATTAATTATAAAATATGTAGGGCCGCACTCGTCAAACGTCGGTTAAAGTTAATCCTTACTATAAACTCTGTCAATGTACCTAACAGAAAATTAATTACAACATCAAGCTTAATAGAGGATTAATTGAACTAATGTACGGCACTCACTACCGCACTCCACGTTTCAGATTGTCTAAAGTACACATTTCTTTTATGGGGTACTGTGTAAAATGTTCTAATAAAATACCACTCGATATTCTTCAACTAAACGAGAAGAAATTTAAAACTTGCATTAAACGCAAACTATATACTCGTAGACAAACATATATGTTGGATGATTATATCGTAGATAAAAATGCTTGGCTAAATGCTGGTTCTGCTCCACAGCCACATGCTGTGGAGCAGAACCAGCATTTAGCCAAGCACTAGCTCACTAGTTAAAAAAAAAATTGGTAGAGTTGCTTCCCCTTTTTTATTTTTGCTGACGACGAACGTAATGTTTATTTTTTTTTTTTATTTAACCAAGTTTTAATTGTTGAATACTCCAAAGGATAATATTGATTTTCTTTCTTTTTGGTGGTAAAATTCTTTGAATGTTACAAATACATTGCAAACTATAGTTTTGTATAACTTAGACGCATTTTTTTTCAAATTTCCAGTCGTTTACTATGTTATTATGTTGTATTTTGACTTGAAAGAGCAAGGTAGTTGAGAGTATGTCATGCTCACATAATGTGTCGCTGATGGTGGCGAGTGTGTTGGATCATTTGGTTCCCTACAAAATGGTTGAGCTGGATGGTGCTGATCCACGCGTAATGTTCGTGAACGGGCGCCGTCAGTTGAGACTGGTCATCTCATAACTGCCAGGGCTTATTTTTAATCTTATATTTTTAATCGTCTTTGTTTTTTTTTTCTACATTGTTCTCTCATTTAGAATCAACAAGAGCAACGTACCCAGGATTTTGTAATTTCTATATTTAAAAGAGTGTCCTTTGAGTTTCTTGCCCGTTCTTCTCCATAGAGATCTACGTTTTGGAATGGGCAACTAGCTTCAACTTTGTGACTAACTGATTGATTCTTTGACAGTTCAAAAGTGCCTGTAAATGGTTTAATTGAAATAAATGCTTTGAGTTGAGACTCAAAGATTTTTTAAATTAATAAATTACCTAACCCATTATTTTTATATGTCCCATTCTTGCTTTTTAATTCCGTTGACCATTTTACAAGTTTTGACCATTTTATTACAAGACACCTTTGAACTTTATATCTAGGTACCTATCTACCTTTATTACCAACTGCAGTTAGTGTATCTAGAAAACTGGACCGAAATTGCAAAATATTTTAGTTTTTCCTTGATTTATACACTAATTGTATTTTAAATTTGAAGCTTCTATGTCTGCTAGAAGTGCCTTAGAGTTTTGATGATCGGTCAGTCAGTGAGTGACAAAATTAAGAAACTTTCAGGCTTCTAGTTTTATCCACAATGAAGTTATAAGGGGGGGGGGGGGGAGGCGGTCGAAAATGGCCAGAACTGCTTCGAGAAAAGGATGGTACGGCGGTGCCGATTATTTGCAAATATCAACACTTATTGAATTTTTAAGTACCTAGCTCTAATTAGTAAGCTTTTACTGCTACTTATTGAAATCAGTATTTGGTGTTCATTTCAATCAGTCACTTAATAGTAAAGAAAAACCATAGATATCCAGAGATTATGCCTTCATTGCGGAATAGTAAGGAATCCTAGTGGCACCGCTTATCTCCTACCAAAATAATTACAACATTAACAAATAGTATACTTACGACACACACTTAAAATTTGAACACGCACACTCAGAAGAAAGCAGCTACACTAAATCAATTTCTAATAGCACACATACAGGGCGGGGCATTCACTTGTAAACACTTGCTATTTGCGAACATTCAATGCACACGCATGCAATTAGGGAGTCGAAAGCGATGGTCGATAATTTTTATCGATATTTAATTTGAGCACATTCTTGTATTATTAAAACTTCGTTTAATTTTCTTTATATAATTTCTTTTGTTTTTATATACCTATCCGAAAATATGGGTTATTTTTACTAAAATAAAATGGATATATTTTTTTAAATACCTATTGTATTACCGGTTAAAGGGAACCCTCTCTGTTAAATATTATGATATGCACGAGTAACTGTATTGAAATAACAATGTCTTTATTTGCTTCAAACAAAATTAAATTTAACTCTTATACTATACATGTAATACGAGAATATCCATTGAGTTCTGTAAAAAAATATTCGACTGCAATAATACTCATGTCGATAAAATCAGCCGCACGCACTTGTTAGAAAGTGGTCTAAAAGACTACCTTTAAAGGCATTGATATCCACTTAACTATTAAGTTTTGAGTGTCAGGATGGTTACCTAGGGGTGCTTGGACAGGAAACCTCCCCGTGTGCCTGTGGGCTGGAATTCCCTTCGGATGCGTCCGGGGGGAAGGCCAGTCTTCAGGACGGTGCACCCTGGGATGCGGGCAATGTCTCCCCATTAGGTACTATGTGCCTAAGGGGTCCGTTGTCCGTATGCCAATATCCTGTCGGAGGAACGCTCTAACGTGTACTCGAAGAGAGCACACGTTGAGCAGCGTTCGAGTACGGGCCCGGCGTGCACTAACACTGCCGTCGGGCAGGCAGGAGGAAGCCTTCTGCCACCGTTGGTCTCGTAGCCCCGAAGAGTGTCAAGGTCATGTCTCTGGCACTTGACGGGGGTCGAGGGTCTTGGCTTAACCGCCCGGACCGCGAGGAAGAAATCCTCTATAAAAAATTACCCCAAACCTCCAAGCGGCGGCGCACCGTGAGGGAGGTTGTAAGCTTGATTAATGGGTAGCTATTTGATAATTAATCGCTAGTGCGAACCACTATTTTGAGACGATAGAATGAAATATACTCGTGGGAACAATTATGAAAAATTTAACTAAAAAAAACCAACCAAAAGAGAGGAGTGATGCGGAGTCGGAGTCCGACGCTGCGTCTGGCGCAATAAGCTCTGGTCAGAGCTCGGAGCGCGAAGTGGTGGGGGGAGCGACCGTGAGGAACCGAAAGTTCCTCCGGAAGCGCCCCAAACCAGGGGATGGCCAGGGGTCGTCCGCCGACGAGGGGGTCTCGGGCCAAGGCCGGAGGAAGATCCACTCCAGTCGGCGGGGTTCGGCCAGAGGAAAAGGTGTGGGTAGAGGGCTCACCACCAAGGAGGCAGGCGAGCCGAGTCCGGCCAGCCCAGCTGAGGTGGAGAGGCCCTCTACAGAGGAGGAACACCACCCTGTAGGGACCAGCACCGTGGCGGCCCCTACAGAGGCGGCAGGTGGTGAGCCGGGCGTCGCTGGCGGCTCCAATTCGGAGCGAGCAGCCAGGTTTGCGGAGGCTGTGGCAGCCGCAATCAAGGTTTTGGTCTTGAAGAGGACTCAGTCCTCTAAAGACAAGGCCATGCCTGCGGCCATAGCCTCTATTGTGACGGCTGCGGAGGCCTATCTTCTCAGGCCTCCGTCGGATGGCATGTCTGAGATGCGAGCGGAGGTCGCCCGCTTGACAGCCGCCATGGAGCTTCTCCGAAAGGAGAACGAGGAGCTCCGAGCAGACCTAGCTGGGCTCCGAGGAGCCGGCCCTCGTGAGGTGCCACAGGGGAGGGAGCAGCGTGGGCAGGGACGGCCCGTGCCTGCGGAGGACCGGGTTCTGACCCTGGTGAGGCAGGAGATGGCTTCTCTGCGGTCCCGTTTTTCCGCGATAGAAGCCATCGTCCTGCGCCCTCCTCTAGCGGCGAGCATGCCGCCGGCCTCTGGCCAGCAGAAGACGGCTTCATATGCCACCACCGCAGCTGCCTCGGTCAAACCAGGCTCGTCGGGGCAGACCAGGGGCGGGGTGGCTACAAAGGCGGCGAGGGCCCCGGCCCAGGTGGCGAAGGTCCCGGCCCAGGCGGCGAAGGCCCCAGCCCTAGCGGCGAAACAGCTGCCCCCGTCTCCTCCTAATTCTACCCCGGCTGACGCCGAATGGCAGGTAGCCGGGGAGAAGAGGAAGGCGGCGAAGGCAAAAAGGGCGGCCAAGAAGAAGGAGAGGAGGCAGCGGCGCAAGGAGCGAAGCGTCGCGGCTGGGCTCCGCGCCCCGAAGTCCGCAGCTGTAGTGATTACACTACAGCCAGAGGCGGAGAAGAAGGGCGTGTCCTACCGCGACGTGCTCGCCAAGTTGGGGGTGGCGGTGGACCTCAAAGAGATCGGCGCCGCTGATGGCATCCGGGTGAGGGTCACTGCGACTGGGGCCCGGATGCTGGAGGTCCCCGGTGCGGTGAGTGGCCCGGCCGCTGACGCTCTGGCCGAAAGGCTTAGGGCGTCCCTAGATGCGGACGAGGCCCGAGTGCCCAGGCCCACCAAATGCGCAGACATGCGTATTCTGGGCCTGGATGACTCAGTGACGGAGGGACAAGTGGTGGCCGCTGTTGTTAGGGCTGGAGGGTGCTCTGCCGAGCAGGTTAGGGCGGGCGCCCTCCGTCCTGACTTCACGGGGTTGCGAGCCATTACGGTGAGCTGCCCCGTGTCGGCGGCCAAGAAAATAGCCGGGGAGGGCCAAAGGCTTTTGGTGGGCTGGGTTTCGGCGCAGGTCAAACTGCTGGAACCCAGACCTCTGAGGTGCTTCCGCTGCCATGTGGGCAATCACGTGGGAGCTAAATGCACCTCGGAGGTGGACCGCAGCAGTCATTGTTACCGCTGTGGTCAGCCCGGTCACAAGGCCGGCTCGTGCGAAGCCACGCCGCATTGCGTCGTATGTGCGGCGGCTGGCAAGCCAGCCGGCCACCGGATTGGGAGCAAGGCCTGTGCTCCACCCGCCAAGGCTAGAGGCAAACCACCTGCCACCGCCGTCACAGCCGCAACCGCCGCCACCGTTGCCGTTGCCGCCTCAACAGCCGTCGTCGCCGCCGCAGCCGCCGCGGCAGGGCCCTCACAGGGGGCTAAGGAGGGGGCTGACATGGAGTGCCAATAATGGCCCCATTTCGCCTCCTCCAGGCGAACATCAACCACTGCGCCGCAGCTCAGCATCTGTTGCTCCAGAGCATGGCGCAGTGGTCGATTAACATCGCCGTGGTCGCTGAGCCGTACTTTGTCCCACCCAGGGATGACTGGGTGGAGGACCTGAGCGGCTCAGTGGCCCTAATTTCGTCGGCCGCCGCCGGTACCCCGTCCCTCGAGGCTGTTAAGAGAGGACGGGGTTGCGTTGCAGCACCAGGCCACCAGCAACGGTTCGGGGAGATTGTCGTGGTAGGCGCGTACTTCTCCCCGAACCGAACTCTCGCCGAGTTCCACAACTCCCTTGCGGAGTTGAGGGTCGTCGTCGTCGGGTTCTGTTCCCTCCCCGTGCTCGTCCTCGGGGACTTCAATGCCAAGAATGTGGCTTGGGGTTCCCGGTATACGGACACACGGGGCAGGATGGTGGAAGACTGGGCGCTGGAGACAGGCCTGGTCGTCCTTAATCGGGGTTCTGTCCCCACGTGTGTGCGGATGCGGGGTGAATCAGTGGTGGACATCTCGTTCGCTAGCCCCGCTCTGTCGCCGCGTGTCATTGACTGGCGCGTCATGGAGGGGGTGGAGACGTATTCCGATCACCGGTACATCCGGTTTGACGTCTCCGCCCAGACCTCGAGCGCGCCGGTCCGACAGGCCCCGAGTGGTCCGCGGTGGGCGCTGAAGCAGCTGGACCGGGAGCTCCTCCTGGAAGCCTCGATCGTGCAGGCCTGGGTGTCATCACCGGACAGGCCTGCCGACATCAATGACGAGGCGGAGTGGTTCCGGGAGGCCATGTCCGAGATATGCGACGTGGCAATGCCCCGGGTCCAGCCCGGACGTGCTTCGCGCCAGGTGTACTGGTGGTCGCGTCAGCTGACGACACTGCGCAATGCGTGCGTTACTGCGCGACGCCGGTACACTAGGCACCGCAGGCTCCGTATTCGACCTCCGGATACGGAAGCCATTCAGGCGGAGCTGTACGAGGGGTACAGAGCGGCGAAGACCGCCCTCCAAGCGGAAATCCTGCGGGCCAGGGCACTGGCCCGCGAGGAGTCGCTGGAGACTCTGAACAGAGACCCGTGGGGACGCCCATATAAAATGGTGCGGGAGAAACTCCGCCCATGGGCTCCCCCGCTGACGCAGATCTCCGGCCGCAGCTTGTGGGGGACGTGGTGAGCGCTCTGTTCCCTTCGAGAGGGGAACACGCCTCCCCACCCATGGCTCCGCCTACTGCGGTGCCTGATGCGGACCACACCGCCGACGACGACGACGATGCTCTGGAGGTGACCGAGGTAGAGATGAGGGTGGCGGTACGTAGGCTGAATGCCAGAAATACCGCCCCAGGACCCGACGGCTTACCTGGGAAAGCCTGGGTCCTGGCCTCAGAGGCTCTCGGGCCTCGACTAAGGGGGCTCCTAAGCGCATGCTTGGAGAGGGGCCAGTTCCCGCTTCGTTGGAAGACGGGGAAACTGGTCCTCATCAAGAAGCCAGGGCGCCCTGCGGACTCTCCGTCCGCTTACCGGCCCATAGTGGTGCTCGACGAAGTGGGCAAGCTCTTTGAAAGAGTCATTGCAGACCGCCTCGTTGGGCGGCTGGTGCGGGTGGGGCCGGATTTGGCGGAGAGCCAGTTTGGTTTCCGCAGGGGGCGCTCCACGGTTGACGCCATCATGCGCGTGCGAGCCCTCACGACGGGGGATGCGGTGGCTCGGGGTGGAGTCGTCTTGGCGGTGTCTCTAGACATCGCCAACGCCTTCAATACCCAGCCCTGGAGTTGCATCAGGGAGGCACTCCGGTATCACCGGATGCCGACCTACCTCTGTCGTGTGGTCGAGGCCTATCTGGCAGACAGGGCCATCATCTACCCCGGTCACCAGGGAGAGTGGAACCGGCGAGAGATGTCGTGCGGTGTCCCACAGGAATCGGTCCTGGGGCCGCATCTGTGGGACATCGGATACGACTGGGTGCTGCGCGCCGACCTCCCCAATGGCGTCAGCGTCGTTTGTTACGCTGACGACACGTTGGTCCTGGCGCAGGGGAGGTCGCACCAGGCGGCGGCCGAACTAGCGACACACGGGGTTGCGACAATCGTGGCCAGAATCCGGCAGTTGGGACTCGAGGTGGCCTTGCACAAGTCTGAGGCCATGTGTTTTCATGGTCCTCGGAACGCGCCACCGTCGGGTTCCCAAATAACGGTAGGAGGGGTTCACATTGGCGTCGAGTCGACGATGAAGTACCTGGGACTCGTCCTCGACAGTCGGTGGAACTTCGTGGAGCATTTCCGACGTTTGGCTCCCAGACTGGACCGGGCCGAGGCTGCCTTGAAGCGGCTCCTGCCCAATCTAGGGGGTCCAAACGCCTCCTGCCGGAGGCTATACGCGGGGATCGTGCGGTCCATGGCCCTGTACGGGGCACCAGTGTGGGCGCATTCGTTGAGGCGGCGGCCTGCCCGCCGGTTGAACGCGTCCCAGAGGGTCATGGCCACCCGGCTGGTCCGGGGATACCGCACGGTCTCCGGTGAGGCGGCGAGCCTCCTTGCCGGATTGCCGCCATGGGATCTGGAGGCAAAAGTCCTCGCGCATATTTGGGAGTGGCGCGGGGAGGCGAAACGCCGGGGCTTGACTCCGATGCCGCGAGAAATCGCGGCACAGCGGACAGAGCTCCGACGGGATCTCATGGCGTCATGGAGAGTGCGATTGTCGCAACCCAGTGCTGGGCACGCCACTATTGCGGCGATAAGTCCCCTCTTTGAGGAGTGGCTGGAGAGGCGCCACGGCGTCCTCACCTTCCGCCTGACGCAGGTCCTTACCGGACACGGCTGTTTCGGGAGGTACCTGTTTCGGATAAGGCGGGAGGAAACGCCCGGGTGTCATCACTGCGTGGATCGCCCGGAGGACACGGTGGAGCATACGGTGGAGGTATGCCCGGCTTGGGCAGAGCACCGCCGTGTCCTCGTGGAGGCGATCGGTGGCGGGGATCTCTCGCGTCCGGCCTTGGTCCAGGCCATGGTACGGAGCGAGAGGGCATGGGAGGCCGTCACCTCCTTCTGCGAAGCAGTAATGCTCGCGAAGGAGGAGGCGGAGCGCGTGAGGGAGAGGCAAATTTCGCGCCCTCACGCCCCTATCCGCCGCAGGAGGAGACGCCCTGGGCGTCGGGAATCGGTTGCCGATTCCCGGCCACCGTAGGCGCGGGCTTGCGGACGGTGAGCAATGGGTAGCTCGCCGTCCGGTAAGGACCAAGCCCGGGTCGACAGTGCGTTGTGTTCCACGCGCGCCTCAAAGAGATGTCAGCGAATGAAGGGGTCCGATGAGACCATTGCCTGCCGGGGTTGCGGGAAAGTCCGAAAGGGATACCGTGGCCCCCTGGCATTGCACAGGCAACAGAAGGAACACGGGTGGGTTTTAGTCAGTAAGAGTCTGACACGCCCTCCCGCTCCACCCAGAGCGGGAGACGTCATTTGATGATTTCCCACCCAAAAAAAAAAAAAAAGGATGGTTACCTACTTGCCGTCATGGGATCTGGAGGCAAAAGTCCTCGCGCATATTTGGGAGTGGCGCGGGGAGGCGAAACGCCGGGGCTTGACTCCGATGCCGCGAGAAATCGCGGCACAGCGGACAGAGCTCCGACGGGACCTCATGGCGTCATGGAGAGTGCGATTGTCGCAACCCAGTGCTGGGCACGCCACTATTGTGGCGATAAGTCCCCTCTTTGAGGAGTGGCTGGAGAGGCGCCACGGCGTCCTCAACTTCCGCCTGACGCAGGTCCTCACCGGACACGGCTGTTTCGGGAGGTACCTGTTTCGTATAATATATACCGGAGGACACGGTGGAGCATACGGTGGAGGTATGCCCGGCTTGGGCAGAGCACCGCCGTGTCCTCGTGGAGGCGATCGGTGGCGGGGATCTCTCGCGTCCGGCCCTGGTCCAGGCCATGGTACGGAGCGAGAGGACATGGGAGGCCGTCACCTCCTTCTGCGAAGCAGTAATGCTCGCGAAGGAGGAGGCGGAGCGCGTGAGGGAGAGGCAAATTTCGCGCCCTCACGCCCCTAGCCGCCGCAGGAGGAGACGCCCCGGGCGTCGGGAATCGATCGCGGATTGCCGGCCACCGTAGGCGCGGGCTTGCGGACGGTGAGCTATGGGTAGCTCGCCATCCGGTAAGGACCAAGCCCGGGTCGACGGCGCGTTGTGTTCCACGCGCGCCTCAAAGAGTGTCAGCGAGTGAAGGGGTCCGATGAGACCATTGCCTGCCGGGGTTGCGGGAAAGTCCGAAAGGGATACCGTGGCCCCCTGGCATTGCACAGGCAACAGAAGGAACACGGGTGGGTTTTAGTCAGTAAGAGTCTGACACGCCCTCCCGCTCCACCCAGAGCGGGAGACGTGATTTGATGATTTGCCAGCCAAAAAAAAAAAAAAAAAGGATGTTTACCTACTAGTTATTTAACTATGTAGGTATTTTAATATCTATGAATATGGTGTGTAGGGAAAAGGATTTTAAGTAAAGCACATGGAGACAAGACTAGGCATTTATTTTAATTAGACTTGTCAATAAATAAAAGGTATCGTTAATGAGAAAGCTAGTTATCCGTTCCAAATCTAGGTCTTCGTGAAGAAGAAGGATAAGAAACTCCACGGAAGCTTGTTTTAAAGTATTTTATCAACACATTTTACATTAGCATTTAGTATTGTTATTAGATAATCTCTTGGACCATTTCTCAAAGCTAACAACTCTATCAATGAAAAGAAATAGAACATGAATATTCCTTAATCCGGTTCAACACTTATGTAGCAATATTAGCCATATTAAAATACATACAGAACAACATAGTTAACAGCAATAATCAAGATAATTTAACTATTAACTTACATGAACATTGTAGTCAGTCGATATTTCACCAGAAGTGATCTGATGATCATTATTTCAAACCATTTTACAATAATAGCACAACTCCCGTTATGCAACATGATTTCCTTATGTTTGCTTATAACAACTTAATATTAAGGACATGGACACCACTCAGGGTCTGTCCTGTCAAAAGTCAGTGGTCTTCTCTTGGCCAACAGCTAAACCCAAGTTCCTCTTAAAATTGGCGGTAACCCCATCTTATAGCCTATCAATCCTCAAACATTGCCGCCCTTTCTCCCGCCATTTTAGACGAATCATAGATGGTCATACATAAATACTAAATAACTTATAACCTGAGTAATAATTAACAATTCTTATGTAGTGGAACTATCTTAAAACTTAATAAGATTATTTAGCAATTTAGTATGTATTTATTTGTAATCTTTATGTAAAATCTCTTATTATAATAACATCAACTGGATGTTCCGAAAATCGTTCCGAAATTCGTAAACAACATCGTAATAAATGTTATTAGTATCATATTAATTATTACATATTAATTATTAATTATCTAGTAGGTATACTGCTAAGATAATAAACATTTGTTTTGATCTTTAAAAACCACAATCATGACTTTAGCACAAACTCTAGAATTGTTGTTTGTGAAACAGCCTTTTAGATCACATTAAAGACCATTTATAAATAATAAATCTGTCTATGAAATACCAATCAGAGAAATGCAAATAACAAATATTATTACAACCTTTATAATCTTATAAAATATTAATTTACGTTTATAAAATACTAGCTGACCCGCGCAACTTCGTCTGCGTCACAGAGTGGTTTAAGTAATGAATTTTCCACAACATTTTTCATTGATGTGCCGCTCCTATATCATCATAATAGTCATAGCGTTTCCCACGACTTCGTCCGCGTAAATGTCATTATCGTGGTTGGATAAATAATATTACTATTTCCTTCGATCTTCGTCAAAATCGGTTCAGTAGTTTAGCCGTGAAAACGTTACAGAGAGACAGACAGACAGAGTTACTTCAAAAACTGTTATGACAGCTGTACCAGCGTTTTGATGAAAAACCTAAAAAAAATGGAACTATAGTAAAAAATGGCACGGGAACAGGAATAATAAAGGAACGTTGGGTAAAAAAAAGTACTGGGGGTCTTATAAAAATGTGGGCAAATAAATAAACGATTATATAATTAGTAGTATTTTTTTAAGGTATTTTAAAGTACTTCAGAGTAAATGATATTTTTTAGTTTTATTTTCTTGTGGTAGAAGAACATACTGATTTTCTCCGCAACCTGATCTTGATAACGCGACATATAGTTTGTCCATGTGAGAAGCAGTCTTAACGTAAATCGATTCCTACGTGTTTAAATGTTTGCCCCTGTGCTTTATTAATTGTTACGACAAAAGATACCTTAACGGGAAATTGAATTCTTTTAAAAATTAAAAGGTAAATCATTGGGAATCATTGGGATGCGAGGTATTAGCACTGTTTGACCAACTGCTGGACCAGTCAAAACTAATGCAACTCGCAGAACTACCGGGCGGCGGCAGGCCAGCGCCCCTTCCCCTCACCCGCCGGTCAGCGTCCCTCCCCCTCACCCGCCGCGTCTTGCGCGTCATGTGCACATGAACCCGCACATATCTATTTATTTTGTTGCGGAATTCTTTTAAAATTATTATGTTAATTATGATGTTCATTGAAATCAAGTGATGTCAAGGACAATTTTGTTTACATTTAAATACTTGTGATTAATAACATATTTATTTGGCTATGGATTAATATTATGTTGATAAAACTCCTTCGCAAATAATGCATTAATTTCGAACAAATTTGATTACGATAAAAAAGGTTATAGTGAGTCAATCTTAAAAGATAGACATATACCGTCGCGGACTTTTTTTTAGAACTTTTAAAGAGGAACAATTCCGTCATACATGATATTTGCGTAACTTAAACCGTTTACGCAGCGCACGCAACGGAAGCTCTCAAAAAGGAATATTTTTTCCCGTTTTTGTAACATTTTTCATTTATGCTCCGCTCCTATTGGTCGTAGCGTGATGTTATATAGCCTATAACCTTCATCGATAAATGGACTATCTAACACAAAAAGAATTTTTCAATTGCAACCAGTAGTTCCCGAGATTAGCGCGTTCAAACAAACAAACAAACAAACTCTTCAGCTTTATAATATTAGTATAGATTAGTATAGATTGTTGAAATGGAACGTAAGAACGTTTCTATAAGACAATGTCATCTATCATTCTGACAGCTGACGTTCATACTGTGATAGATTGTTGTAAACAATCAATAATTATGTGATCAATACAATTAGATATTCTCCTGTAGATATTAATAATCTCACACACTCGATTGCACCTCCCTAAATCCAATACGTTCGTTCCGTTCGGGAAGATTCGGGCTAGTTCGTATCGCTCCGGACGTAAGTTAGTAAATGATTTAAAAATTGATTTAAAATATTAAACAGTGACTTAAATGTTTACTTACCGGTGGTAGGACACGCCATTTGTCTTCAGGTTGATGGTACTAGACCTATTTTTACAAATTATTACTGCCCAACTCGGCATTTTCGTTTTTTACGCATCAATAGTACACTGTACGCAATTGCAAAGCGACTGAATGAAGCGTACAGCCGCCGTTCGAACATAAGCCCAATTTAGCAATGTCGAGGCGCCACGTGCCACGCCCCCAAGGCATATCCCTCGATATCCGTGAGAAAAACACTACGAAGTGAAAAATAAACTTTAATTTCGGAAGTCGGTGTCTTTGGTTTAGAATTTTTTATTTTATGCCACCGACTTCCGAAATTTAAGTTTTTATTTTTCACTTTGTAGTGTTTTTCTTTATTATTCGATTCCGTATCATAGTTGCGATTGCGACAAACAAATACGCGCAAATGTTAGGGCGACAGTACCTACGATATGTCGACCATCAGAGGTGCGAGCACATCAACTCGACGTACGTTAGTGCTACAGATTTTTTTTTCGACAAATGACAGGACGACGGAACAAACCAAAGCGATTTTTTTTTAAAACAATGTGTATATTTGTACTACATATGTATCCGTACTCTACCAACGTTCCTACGGCCAGATCTACAAGACCTGCTACTCTGTGCAGCCTGTGCTGACAGGCAATCACGCCTGCCACGTGCTGCCAAGGACGGTACTTTTCTAATCCTACGAACTTATAGGTTGTGTAGAGAGGTAAGTGAGTTATTTGTCGTAAGCCAATCCGTAACCATATATAACTAAATACGAAACAAGTATTTAATTTATAACGAAAATAAGAAAACGAAGACTATTCTTCATTCCTCCGCTTCACTTCATGCCCCTACCATAGCAATGGTATGCAGCGCCGCCCCTCGGGTAGAGCGAGTGCAGCGGTCGCTCGAGGCGCTAGAATCCGCTAGATCTTATGGGGCGCCAAAAAGCCAAATGAGAAAAACAATTTTCAGAGCACCATAAGATTTTGATAGAACCCTTTTGAGAGGCGCGGGAGCATTTAACCGATTTCCAAAAGGAAGAAAACGAAATGTGTAAAGTTTACCCTTCCAAATGTTAGAAATCCAGGACCCAACATCGTCTTAGATACAGAGATGCTTAAAACTATGAACTCGGCAGTTTTTCTGGGCTTAACAGTAGATGCCAAACTTCAGTGGGGGCATCATATATGTATATCGAACCTAGCGGGAAGGCTCAGTTCGGCCGCCTACGCCGTCAGGAAAGTAAGCCAATACACTGACATTGATACAGTTCGGTTAGTCTATTTTAGTTATTTTCATAGCGTTATGTCCCACGGTATTTTGCTGTGGGGCAAAGCTGCAGATATTCAAAATATATTTGTCCTCCAAAAACGAGCTATTCGAGCAATTTACCAGCTAGCTGCCAGGGTTTCTCTGAGAGATTTTTTCAAAGATATCGGTATCCTCACAGTGGCATCACAAATCATCTTCGCCAAAATCTTATATATTAGGCAAAACATACACTAAAAACAGTGATATTCACAATGTTAACACTAGAAGTAAGGATAAACTACGTGCTCCCTCTCACCGGCTTCATAAGGTTCATAACTCATTTGTTGGGCTTGGTATAACCTTTTACAACAAGCTGCCCTCTTCTTTGCTAGATTGTTTTTTTTTAAATTCGGTTCACGGAGGTTACATGTAAATATCACGTCAGGTCCAAAGCCTCTACAGTACCTATCTACTTAATCGGGTCGACTTTCAATCTAACCGGATGCAGCTGTATACCTACCAGCATTTTACATGTAGCAACTACCTATCTGACCTTCAGAATCCTGATATTTAATAAAACAATACCTCTTGGTAAGACTGGTTGTCTGACTTGGGCTTATGACTGCCCGTAACGAGTGCTTTAAAGGGCCAATAATGCCAGACTGGACCAATTCAGGCATGTACCTACAGCCTCGGACTCACGGTATGAAATTAATTGTCACCCATCTACGATCGGTAGGTACTCGTGTGGTTTCACTTGGCCACGGCCTTCAACTTCCTCTCGCGAGGATTCCACATCTTTTTGCTGATAATATCTTTCGAGTCATATTGAAGATCAGTAACGGGCCAACCTGGAATTTTGCTTTTGGCTGAAACCTGTAAGCTGACTTAGTGTAGTACGGAGTTTCAATAGAATACGAGGCCAGTTTATACTAGTTTTGTTGCCACTGACGTGCGGTCAACTGTACGTCCGAGTTACCAGGAAGGTCACCTCAGAACTGGCATGGAACAAGCCGGCGAGGCTCGAGGAAGTGCGCACGAGTGTGATGTAACGTTGTTATCGTGGCGACGAGCTGCCTCGTTTGCCAGCTGCCGTGCCTTGATCATAAAACCAACAATTAACTTCACAACATTACTTTGACATTAAAATATTTTAATTGTAGAGAGCTAAGGACTATGTTGGTACGTACAGAGGCAGATAAATTATGATGGAATTATTTTGAGGATTTAACGTAGTTTCCCCAAGTTGAATAAATTATGGATATTTTTTGTTTAATTGCTATTTTGTTATTAATGAGTAAGTAGATATATTAATTCCTTTTTTCATTATATGCATAAAGGTAATTAATATTTAATAACATTTTTTTTTTATTGCCTTTATTGTGTCTGTTTTGTGCGATTTCTGGTTATGTTGGCCCCGCAAACATGATGAGATCGTCACACCACCTTCGTCGCAGTCTACCCCTACGGCAATGTCCTCAAGTTCGGCAAGTTCTTGGCAATTAAGCCATTGGCTCATACGACTATCGGCACAAAGATTCCTGAGTTCACAGCACATAAGTCGATAACCACGCGTACTTGATTTGTGTATCTTTCTTGCGGCTTTCATGAGGTTCTCCGTCATGCCGGACCGTTATGTCAACAATCATTGCGCGCCGCTCTAGTCCATCCACCACCACCACTATATCAGGCTTATTGGCAACAATAGTCAAAATCAAAAAAATCAAATCAAATCAAATTTATTTGCGAGAATGTAGGTCCTATCAGTGATGATGGATCAATCCCAGTACAATGTGAAATTTCCGTTTTCGAGAACTAGGTCGGACACATACCTGTAGCACTTCCGATTCCACAAGGCTATATTTCAGAGAAAGTTGCTGACGAGGAAATCCTGGCTACATGGTTGTGTCTATGCAAGTACTCTCCGTTAGCTAGACAGGAACTCCCGGAGATAATGAAACATTAAAAAAAACGGATTGATTCTCCCGGACGTTGGCTTGCCCGACAGATGTCAGCCGTACCGTCCTTCATAATAAATCTCCGGTAGTTGTTCGTCATGATAACTTCGTCCATAATTGCACAGACAAGACCTTCGGTTTCCGCAAAGAGACACCAAAACCAAGACAGGCAATGGGCCCGGAAATAGCGTCCGTGAAGCTCCTTACTCTGCCATAGCTCCCTGCGATCGTTATTGTTAAGTACTACAGCCTTGCACCAGTTCTGTTTAGCCAAGGAGAGCGAGGTGAGGCCCTTGTCCACCGCGACCATATCACGATACATCCACACATCGGCTTCTAGGAAATACCCAAGCAGCAAAATTATCCTATAGAGAAGATGTTATAGGCCTCCAGCACTTATAATGTTCTCTTAACGGTTCTAGTATTTGCTGCCACGCTTATAATAGCAAGCATGGAGCTAGTTGGGCCTTATAGTACATCTGATCTTATACATTAACTTATAATTACTTATAAGTCGAAATTAAGGGTGCAATATAAGCTTGGGTGACCTATAAAAGTATCGCGAGGGTCTAAATGCACTCAAGAGTAGATAAACTGGTAAGCTATACTTATAACTGCTAACAAGAAGCATTATAGAACTACTATGAGTAAAGTACGCCAATAAGAGCTATAAACAGAACTAAACGTGCTGGAAACTATTTTGCATTTATTACTTGGTTTTATAAGGGTTTATAAATTCACTTTACAGAACAATTATAAGTAAAATGGAGCAGTTTTATAGTGGTATAAACCAATATTGTTATAATCTTAACACGATTATAAAGGTTTAATGTAATATACTTAGTATCCAAAACTATATCCGTGGTGTCCGGTACAAGAATACATTGGTTTAAAATGGTCTTGCAAATGCTGTTATAGTCTCAGTACGGACATTTTAATTTTGTTATGTCTTATTCGTTTTTATTCCTTTCAAAAATGGATCTATATAAATAGAAACGGCTAAAAAGAAGTGGTTATTACAAACGAAAAGTTCAGAAAACCTATAAACAAATAATTCAGGTGTCGGGTTCTAGCTTTGAATCTGGCGAAGAACGAATCGTTGAAATAGAGAAGGATCCGTACAAAATAGTTACTGTGAAAATTTTAATCAAAATGTTTATAATTATTGATAATTCTGCCCAAAACGACGATTTATTGATAAAAACGATTTAGATTTAGAAGATTGTATTCGTGAGGAACCTGTGCAAGAAGATGAAAGCGATATTAAAGACTATTCGAATTTTCAACTACATAGTGATCTTAGAAAATGGGCTGTAGAATATAATATACGACATGCGGCATTAAATTCTTTATTAGAAAGGAGACTGAAACGATTACATACAATCTTGGGCCTGGTTGTAAAAAGATGAAAGTGGTGTCAATTAATAGCTTATATATTATCAGCCTTTCACTGAAAATTCTGCGGATTTTGTCAATCTGAGAACAGAGATAAAAGAGATTATGTAAAAGTGAGGTTATGTTACAATCTTTAACTAACAGCTGATTCCTGAAGTGCAAAATATGTGCTTTTGCACTAATAGTTATTATATTTAGTAGGACATATTTGATAAATCATATGAATGAACGTCAATGACTTCAGTCCTACCTACCTATGTAGGTAGCAGGTATGGAGTTACGGAAAGGATGTCTAAAATAAAATAAAAAATCATTTAAGTATTATAGTGTTATACTCGTCTTCAATTATAATTGAAATGTCGTCTAGGAATTGTGCAGGTGGTGCTATATGATCGTGGTAGGTACCTAGCCCAGCTAAGATACCATATAATGCAGATTTTATGAGCGCAGTAGCCTACAGTTCGTCTCCCTACAATACAATTTACAGTAATGCATTACTATAGCCTCCCTTCCTGTACGAGAGCCATTGCCGAATCACTGACAGAATTGTTTCATCGGGTATGGGTCGTCGACCCAGTGTATTGCAGTGATCAGTTGTTGTCCCACAATTCACACAGCGATCCATAGTTTCACTGTTTTTTCTATTCCGTGGTTTCAACAATACCCAATATACAATCCGGCGGTAAAATCCAAAATAACAATTAATTCCAAGTCAAACGTGTGAGCCATCTTCGGTGTCCAGTGTGAAAGCAAGGGTCGTACGAGGTAGACAGGGTCGGAATCCGTAAAATATAAAGCAAAGGTCGTGAAAAATGAAGAACAATTGGGAAAGCACTCAAAACGCATCGGAAAACACGAAACGAGTAAGCATTTAAGCAAACGAGATTATTAGAGCAGTTGGCAACCACAGACTACATAGGGATACTACGTTGGCAACTGTCTAGTGTCCGTGTCAGTCAGCTGTCATGCCAGTGACATAGACTAAAAACAGAAAACTAATTTTAATCGATATGAAATCGATAATCATTAATATTGTTTTTTTCAGTAATTAATTGATATTTTATTTATTAATATGACTGTAATTATATGCACTTTAATGCACATAAGTGTATAAAGTGCATTTAATTACTTTGAGTTAATTATTTAGTGAAAAGGTTTTATTTTCGTAACTGTGTAATCGATTACTCAATCGGTAATCTCACGAAAACTATCTTTTCCATATTTCTCCGCTTCCAGATTGAGAATTGAGGTGATTTTTCATATTCTAAGATAGAAAAATATGACTAATTTTTTAGATCATATCTTAACTTATTACATTTAGGCCCACCGTTTCCCATCTCCTTTTGAATATGAAGATTGAAGATGTCCTGCCTAAGGATGCCCGTACACTTCTTGACACTGATAAAGACAATCTGGATATTACTAATTCAGCACCTGGAGAATATTGATATGTCAATTCTCTATGGCCTTATCAAATGTTAAAAAAATATTTTTCAAAAACTTCCCATTCCACCCGAAGAGATTTCTTTAAATATAAATATTGATGGATTGCCTGTATTCAAAAGCTTTAAATATCCGTTTTGGCCAACTCTGTGCTTTATATTTATATATAACGTATAAATCAATGACGGATAGGTAAAGATAAATCAGAGAAATTAAACCTAAACTGACATAAATTAGGTACGATTGAATAAATTACCAAGTTCACATTCGTCACTGGTGAAGTGGTCATAAACTGAGTAGAAGCAGCATTTTTCACACCAGAAATTATCTTCTTGTAACAATGATCTTAAGTGTTCTTTATTCAGAACGAAGTGTCGTGGCCGTCTTGCAAGATTTTTTGAATCTTTATGGTTACAACCACGACATTTGTGAGACAACAAGTGTGTTTCGTTCCAAGGCCACCTTAAGGTTTTTAAAGGTCGAAAATCCCTTTTAGTCAAAAAGCGATCGACGTCCAGAAACATTATCATTTTCAATGCTGACAAAAACAATAAGATAAGACTTAAGTACCTAATAGCAATATAAAATAACCGTCCGGTTATAGAAAGATTTGCGGAACTCTAATTCCGAACAATATGGCCAAACAATAGTTCTGATATTTACCATTGTTGGACAATATACGCCTATAGTGGTTTTTTAATGTATTTGGGAAAACCAACTTTGTCAAAATGGTGACTTTTCGTTGTATGTCTTACTGGAACCAACATTATTTTAAAATTCAACTTAATGAAAACGCTGATTTCAAGGGGCGTATAAAATTTTTGATAAAAAACTTATTGTACTTCACCGAAAATATACGTGCGCCATGCATGCATGACTTATTGTTAACTAACACTCTACTCATAATTGATATCCTAGATAATATTTTTCATAAGAAATGGATGAATAACTTAACTTACCTTTATCAATATTAACCTTAACAAATGTGCGCAGAAACTTTCATTAATTCACAACACTTTGTATGAGCTTGTAAGAGATTCACTGTGTACGTTATTGTCGTATTTGGTTCCATTAAGCGCTGATAGTTAGCTTCGCGGGAGCAAATAGTTCTACGTAGTCCAACTATAAGGTTGTTATTGGTCAAAGTGTTGTTCACGAAGTCTACTATAGATATTTAATTAGGTAAAATACGCCTATAAATTGGGCCCTTTTCCGTGGTTATAATTGCTTACTATTCCTTTATAGTCCTATTGAAATGGTGGTTCCAGGACAATTACTAGACCACATTTTGCTGCTTGGGTATTCCCTGAGACTGCATATCTCGCGATTGGTGGAAGGTCTTAGCGTTTAAAAAGCCTCGACCTCCACTCTTTCGCGGGATATACAGTCCCATTACCAATGGCCGTGGGTGATGCATTCGATAAGCAGTCAGCAGTGTACGGATTCCACTGCTGACTGCTTATCGAATGCATTACCCACGGCCATCGGTAAACATCGGCCACTCAACGTCCTGGATAGGGCGTTGAGTTCGGTGTGAATCCATTTGAGTACGCCGAAAGAGTACATTAAAACCGGCATGACCCAACCGTTGAAGGCGCACCTTGTTTCCGCCTGATAGAGGACTATTTAATTAAGTAGATATTATTCTTATCTTATATAAGTAAACATCATCATAGGCTCGCCCACTTACACTGGACTATACACCTACTCGTACCTAACCTTTTGGGGAATACAGGCGTCATGTTATTATTAACTCTTTAAACCAACTTGCGAAGATGCCAATCCTTGTCGGTTGTGTTGTAGGCACAGCCACCACTGAAGAGAAAGAAAACTTGTTATTTAGAAGCAGGTGAGGTGCAATACAAATACAAACAATGAACAAAAAAAACAATGTGGTTTTTACTTTTAAGGGTTTGGTCTTTCATTTCAGCTTATAAAATCTAGTGTTACTCTATGAAACTTGGGTAAAGTTAAGTTATAATACGTGTTCTTATTGGTGGAATCGCCATGCTGGAATGATTTCATAACGCTAACCAATTTATCTCCAATGTTTAGTGGAAGTGCTGTCTTTGAGTGCGAGGATCACTAATCCCAGCCACCGGCACCGGATTAAGAAAAGACCACAAGCCCTATGTGTGGGGGGCAAATGGTTCCAAGTGGGAAACTTTAGATTCTGGGAACGACCAAGATGTGGCCAGCGAAGGTATTGTACAAGACTATGCTTTAATAAAACCATCCAAGTGCGAGTAGGACCAATCACAGTAAAGGGTTCCGATAGTCAGAATAAATAATTACCAATGGTTTTATCACCAGAAGTCTGCTGTCAAAACATTGCGCATCTGGTTGCAGACTGCTGCAGTCTGCGTGTTACAGGTCGCAATTAATGCCATAAATTACCTGTGTTAAGTATACCTTTCCTGCTGTAACTTGCACAGAGTGTAGGGGAAAGAACAGGAAAGGCATAGAATATCACATGTTAAACATCTGACAATAATTTTTAATTCTTTGAGTATGTGGTGATTACGCTGTCAATAATGGCGGACGCCTTTTGTTTACATTTTGATTTTTTGATTTACGTAAACGTACATGCTCCCGAGGGAACAGTGGCATGAGAATCCATTACAAAGCAAGTAATAATATACAAAAAGTGTAAAGTAAATAATTAAACTCGACCCGACAGGCCACACAGGGCCCGACAGGGTCCACGATTGTTACCTACCAAATAAATGTTTACCACCTAAGCCTACATTGTGGAATGCAATAAAGAATTGAGTATTGAGTATTGAGTATTAACTTGTGTTTTTTTTTAAATTTAAATAGTAAACAATAGAAAACGTGTAAAAGTATAAATGTAAAAGTACACTCAATTTAATTCGTCAAAGTGGAATGCTTTCTTCGGCTGTCTTGCTTCGCTGTAAACGGGCTCCGCTGCTGTCGAATGTATTTCTTGTAGCTCGATGTCCCCTCCAAAGTTATTCCTTCCTCTAGGTGTCACTCCTGTTTTGGCAGAGAGTGTTTTGACGCGCTTCTTTGTTTTGCATCATCGTTTAATGATAATATAGAGGGCAAGCGCAGCGATTCCTCCCAATAACAAAGAAGTAACCGAGTAGAGATAGATTTCGTGACTTGACATGTCAGACACATTCGGTAATTTTTCTCTAGTTCCAAGTTAAAACTGCTACCCAGCTGATTGTGTGGAAATCACTCCAGTCCCGTCAATGACCGCTGGCGTAACTTGATCGTCTTCGATAATATTATCATCCTTTATGTGAAGCTAGATCACGCATGGTCTTGATTTAGTATGCTATGAGCATCTCGTGCTAGGCATGTGCCCACCATGTCAGAATGTACCAGCAAGCAACAAAGAATCAATGTTGTTAAGAGTATCCCGTACTCCCTGATAACCGGATTGTTATCAGTATGCAAAAGCATTATACTATATTATAGCGAGGGCGCTATAATATAGTATAATGCTTTTGCAAGTTTATATATAACGCACAGACAATGTGCAGGGTTAAGTAAGGCTGTCTCGCAGCCTTCATGCTCGATAGAACCACCTTTTTACAATAATATCTTAGTCAAGATCATAGAAATGGGACTTACCTCTTACGACGAGTATATACCAGCGTTAGCTATGTAGTGTAACATCGCTAAGTGAATCACGCACACGTGCCACATTGGTAGTTTCTCACCCAGCTAGTAACTTGGAAATAACGTTGCTGAGGACATCTCGTGTCGACTGGAGGGGTAATGGTGGCAAGGGCATACCAGCTAGCTATGTACAGCAACATCACTAGGGGCAGCACGTGCATCTCTGGACCAAAACTGTAACTGGAAATCGCACATCAATTACGTATGCGATAAGCTATAAAATTTCACAATAAAACGTCTACGATCAGCAGTGTCAGTAGACGCAGCAGTCATTGCATATTACGAATACGTATACGTGCTGTCATATGCTCTGATACTATGGGGCAACTCAGTTGAAGTTTAAATGGCATTTCGGGTACAAAAGAAGTGTGTTAGGGCAATATCTGTCGCCTGGTTTTTGGATAGCTGTACACCGTTATTTAAAAAACTTCACATATTACTTTTACCCTGCATGTAAATCAAAGAACTATGTATGCTAGGCACTATTTTCGCATCAAACTCAAACTCAAACTCAAAGCATTTATTTCAATTAAACCATTTACAGGCACTTTTGAATTGTCAAGGAGTCAGTCAGTCAGAAATATGAAGCTAGTTGCCCATTCCAAAGCGTAGGTTCCTATGGAGAATAACGGGCAAGAAACTCCACGGACACTCTTTTAAAAAAAAAGTATATTCTTACAAAATATTGTTTACATCATTCATGTTGAAATTATACATGTGAGAACAATGTAGAAAGAAGTGTACGTAAAAAGCGTCCGTAAAAAAAAAAACAATTAAAAAATTAAAATAAGCCGTGGCAGATAAGAGATGACCAGTCCCTACTGATGGCGCCCGTTCACGAACATGACGCATTGGATCAGCACCGTTTAGCTCAACCATTTTGAAGGGAACTCAACGATCCAACACACACGCCACCACCAGCGAGACATTTGAGTGAGCATGACATACTCTTAGCCGCCAGGGCATATCAAGTCAATGAAAGACGTACCCAGTAAATGGTAGCTTTATAGAAGGTACATGGTCACAGTGCTCACACATGTGCTATGCAATTATACAATAAAAAAAGAGATTGAAGTTATACAATTCAAAGATAGTTTTTGCAATCTTCAGCAATTCCAACAATATTTTTGAATGCTAATCAATTAGTTTATGCGCCCTTGTGGAGCTGGACCAGCCAGCCACCATGCAATCAGAAGTCAGTCACAAAAAGGCTACTGCTAGAAATAAGTATAAATACGAACTAAATGTACCTCAATGTAGATTACAAATGTTTAGGAGGAATGTATATGTTAATGCCATTCAGGTGTATAACAAGTTACCTAATTTACTTAACTCTTAAAATGTCGATTGCACCCCATGTGTGCAAATAACAATAAAATTCTATTGTGTCGCTAATTGCGCGCGCGACGGGTTAAGAAACTTCATGTTCAAGAAAAAGCTGACACACACTACACTTTTTTTACATTTCTGTAATGGACGTGGGGTCTTGTCATTTCATTTTAAACGGGCAGTTTGTATAGAAATAAAACTAAACAATTGCAAGTTTAAAATGTTTATTATTTGATTAAAACACTTAGGTAAGATAAAGTAGGTAAGTAAATGCTCTTATATTTCCAAAATAATATATATTTTATATTAGTATGCCATAATCAAATCTAACCATTTATAAACATTAAAAAAGGCGTGCTTATGCTTAAAAGTTTTTCATCGAGAAAATGAATTGGACATTATCAGTTTGTCATCAGAATTTATGTCAAATAGTCTTATACTAGATAATATTTCCTCGGTGGAGGCATTTGGCTTTGTAATAGATATAAACTGGTAAACATTGTAAGGATTCCGTAGCCTAGATTTAGTAAATGTAGTGGCGAGATCAGTACATTGTCTGTCTCCTATTATAAAAGCCCTTTTTTGGAACTTTGTATTTTGATGTCTGCGTACAGATGGCTTATGTTAAAAATTTAAATTCTCATTTGTATGTTTCATCGAAGTCAAAATACCATTTTGCGTTTGTGTGGTTGCGGCTATGGTTTTCCCAGGTTGTTCAAGTTTAGTATATTCAGATTCCGGTTGTTCAGGTTGAAGGTTTTTTTTGTCTCTTGCTCCATAGATGGGTTGGAACTCATTTCAGTCGCTTAGGCGGGGAGGCTCGAAAACTATCTGTAAGACGACGTCGCACACTTTTCCTTGAGTTTGATGTCAAGTTTTGTTTGACGGCAGTTGACGGACTTCTACAATAGTTATTTGTGCAACAAGAGAGCAAAGTTGTTTTTTGCTGCGAGTGTTGATTTTGAATCCCGAGTAAGCGAAGGATTCTATAATTGAATCATGAGCGTAGCGAGTGATTCTTGGTTAGAATCCTGAGCGCTGCGAGGGATTCAAAGACACGAGATGCAAATAACTTTGCTCTCGTGTAGCACATACAACTTTTCACCTCAGCAGCGAGAACATACAACATGTAAAAAAAAATCCGGTCCGTGACCGTGTCCGTGAGGGTGTTGTTAGGTATCGTACTGTGGGCAGGCATATTATAAGTTGGGGGATTACATCACTGATAAAAATGCTTGGCTCATTGCTGGTCCTGCTCCACAACCACAACTAATTGACATACACACTGATTAACATTTTGAAAATACTGTTGGAGCTGCTGAAGATAGACAAGATAGATTTACTCAATTTCCTTTGTATTATATAATTGCATAGCACAGGTGTGAGTACTATGTACTAAAGAGCTACCATTTACCGGGTAATATGTAGTATTTCATTGACTTGAATGTGCCCTGGCGGCTGTGAGTAATGTCATGCTCACTCAAATGTCTCGCTGATGGTGGCGTATGTGTTGGATCATTTAGCTCCCTTCAAAATGGTTGAGCTGAATGGTGCTGATCCATGCGTCATGTTCGTGAACGGGCGCCGTCAGTTGGGACTGGTCATCTCTTAGCTGCCATGGCTTATTTTAAGCATGGGTTTTTTTGTTATTTTAAGTTTTTTAATGTTTTTTTTTCTTTTAATTACGAATGCTTTTACGAACGTGCACGTCTTTCTACATTGTTCTCACATGCATAATTTCAAAATGAATGATGTAACCAATATTTTGTTTCATTTTTTTATTTGAAAGAGTGTCCGATATCTGTTTATGTGGAAATTTACAGGAAAAAAGAAAAAATAATCCCCACATTTTTTTTCAATTGTCATTTTACTGAATTTTACGTTTGGTGCGGGCGGCGGCCGTCATTTAGCGAGTGTCTAAAAGTCATAAATTATGAGTTTTTCAAATTTTTTATGGATTTGGGGTAATTTTGGAACTAAAAATGTGAATTTTAAATACCAATAACTTTTTTACTATCAATAATAATTTAAAAAAAACTCTTTTGTAATGTTACTGCAGTACCATATCCTTTTCGGATCGGACAAGGTTTTTTTTACATAATCTTCATCATCTCGTATTTTAAAATGCAGCCACCATCTTGGATTTAAGATGGTGGCTGCATTTGACCACACTATCGACTTAAGCACCCTCAAAACTATGAAAACGATACCCATGGTACCCATCTTGTATTTATATTTTGACCTCACTATCGGCTTAAGCAACCTTGACAACCATAGAAACGATAACCATGAAAAAAAAATTGAATTTTTTTGCAGCCGCCATCTTGAATTTACATTTTGACCTCACGATCGGCTTTAGCACCCTTGAAAACTATGAAAACTACACCCATTATGAAAAATTAGAAAATTTTCGCAACCGCCATCTTGGATTTCCATTTCCAAATTCACACTTAGTACTATTTCACTTCGTCTTTCTTTCTGCCAGTGCACTCTTACCGCAAGCCGCTTAAGAACTTCGTTCCAAAAATTTTATAAAACAGAATTTAAATAAAACCTTATCAGATGATTTGCAATTTTAAGGTTTTATATATATCCGAACGTTTTATTGTTTGTTTCTTTTTAGGCCTAGTAGGTAGGTATGGAATTTTGAAATCGAACTTCGAATCGACTTGTTTCTATCTCTAGCTTTTTTCGTATCGAAGTGAAAGTGACAAAATTAATTGAAGTTCAAATCTTTAGAATTTTGTGAGTGAACCAACACTGCTTTCGGCATAAAAAAAAAAATGATAAGTTACTTTGTCTCACGCTCGCAGCAAAATCGAATTTTGCTCACTGTTTTTAGACAGCAAAACCTGCTTGTTTGAGGTGAAAAATTCTCTTTGAGGCGAGCGTGGAACACAACGGACAACAGACGGCGAGCTACCCATTGCTTACCGTCCGCAAGCCCGCGCCTACGGTGGCCGGGAATCGGCAATCGATTCCCGATGCCCAGGGCGTCTCCTCCTGCGGTGGCTAGGGGCGTGAGGGCGCGAAATTTGCCTCTCCCTCACGCGCTCCGCCTCCTCCTTCGCGAGCATTACTGCTTCGCAGAAGGAGATGACGGCCTCCCATGCCCTCTCGCTCCGTACCATGGCCTGGACCAGGGCCGGACGCGAGAGATCCCCGCCACCGATCGCCTCCACGAGGACACGGCGGTGCTCTGCCCAAACCGGGCATACCTCCACCGTATGCTCCACCGTTTCCTCCGGGCGATCCACGCAGTGATGACACTCGGGCGTTTCCTCCCGCCTTATCCGAAACAGGTACCTCCCGAAACAGCCGTGTTCGGTGAGGACCTGCGTCAGGCGGAAGGTGAGGACGCCGTGGCGCCTCTCCAGCCACTCCTCAAAGAGGGGGCTTATCGCCGCAATAGTGGCGTGCCCAAAGTTTGGGAACCCCTGAGCTAGGTGATTCGGGCGGAATGGTGTCGACGTCTTCAGCCATTGCCGCTCGGGCCATGACCTCCAGTTGGTCTATGTCAGGGTCGTTCGTCGGTGTCAGCGTCGGTTGTACAGTCTCGGTGTCGCTGTCAGTCTGGACGTCAGGGTTTGGTCATGGGCCAAAAGCGTACGTATATCGACCCGAGTAGGCATTATATACGTCCCTGTCCCATTTATTCCGCCAGAGGTAATGGTAATGATAATGGCATTTAGTGATGTTTGTGTGTTCGCTCAGGCAAGGAAAGCTGGCACTGCCGACGATAGCCCGTGCTGCTGAGGTGAAAAATGAAGGTGAGCACTAAGTATTTTGAATTCTTCTTTTTATTTTTTAACTGCCTCATCGTTTTAGCGGTCGCAAGCACTACTGCTGAACATGAAGTTCTGAATTCGAATTTCTCACTAGCAGCCCGGAGTCTGATTTTGTGCCTGGTTGATGGCAATAGGTGAGCCTCCTATTATAATACACCCACATTTCGCCTGTTATATTTAAGTCCTATACTTAAATATAACAGGCGAAATGTGGGTTGTACTACATCATGTGTGCTAGAAACCTTAGAAAACTGGCCTGATATTATGTTATTTGAAAATTTTGCTTACAAGTAGGTACGTCCGACCAATTCTCTTACATTTTTGTATAATTATACTTACACTTCGTTAAATATAACCAACTTAATTTAACTAAGATACTATCTACTTAGCGGAAACTGGAACAGACACGGCGGTCACGATCAATTTTGACTTGATACTGCCCAGCCTGGAGACCGGCCCGAAGCGCAACGCCTCCTACGACCCCAACTTCGGTTATGAGCCCTACTGGGAGCAGGGCGACTGGGTGTTTGACAAGAGCCCCTACGTGAAGGATAAGACCATATTTATGTGTGGAGTCAAGTGTCCCGTGATCTATACAGAGTCAGTACAAGGATATAAGTTTTTTTTTTTTTTTTTTTGTAATTTAATGTAAAACTTAATTATCATACAAATATCTTCTGTTCGCCACTTCATCCGCGTAGAAGTCAACTATACTAGTACTATTTACATACCTTTTACGTGGAACGAAAGTTAAATACCTAATCACGTGCTGTACAGGGATTTTTATTACTCCACTAAATGCTCGTGATGACAATGAATGAATGTTGAAAAATTTTGGTTACAAAAGGGATGTATGAAGCCATCAAGCTGCATGCAGCTGAGATTGGCATTAGACTGCTAAGAGAGAAGTGTGGAGTTACGCGAAAGAATAGAAGAGACGATTATAGTGGGTGGATTTTTGAGATGGGGCAGGACCTTAACCGCTGTACCTACAGGGAAACGGTCTTAGGAGACTGTCCTTAACTTTTTGAGACATTTTGATCTCCCTGACTTTTCTAGTACTTACTCAAACCTCAGTTGGTCCAATAGAGTTTTTTGTTCCTTATAAGAAACAGGATCGACTGGCATTAAAAAAAGTTTTTGAGAAAACTGCCCATTTTCTTGCTGAGTGCATTTTTTTTCAAAATCTGTGAATGCAGATAAAAAAGTCTCTAAAAGTTAAGGACAGTCTTCTAAGATTGTTTTCCTGTAGCTGCCCTTACTGCCCCATCGAAATCCACCCTGTATAAAGCAGGAATTCTGAAAGGGGCGCCAGTTTTCTTTTCGTGTGGTTAGTAACTAAGCTGGTGTCAGAGTTTTAAAGCCGCCTAAGGGCTTCTGACTTGGCTACACATGCCGGCCGTCGAAAAATATCTCTTCGAAATGCCGGTTTCCTCGTGATGTTTTCCTTCATCGTTTTTAAAGCAAGTGATAATTATATAATACGCACATGAATCCGAAAAGTCAGAGGTGCGTGCATTGGGTTCGAACTCGAGACCTGTGACTTGACAGTTCGATGACAGAAGTTTTGCGGAAATCGATTGTCATGCATGGTATGGGCAATTGGGTGATAAAGACCATGTCGCGAGGAGATGCCAGCTAATAGCGATGTATGGAAGAATAACCACCACGAGTGGTGGCTATTGTTTCGGGTGGTGCACTATTACCTTTTTTTAGATTTTATGGTAATATAAAAATTAGATGCCACAGTAACGAAATAAAAAAACAAATCAATTGTTCCAGGTATGGGAAGGTATGTGGACGAAATAAAGACTTTAAATACGAAACTTTTCAAAACTACTGTGAGCTCAGAAATTCGGACTGCAGCGACGTAAATCGTAATTATATTTTCATAATCAGAAAACAAGCCAAGCAAGAGGAGCTCGTGGTTAATAAGTAAAAGCTGCACGGGTCGATCGAAGGTTAAGCTATGCTTGCCAAGGTCCGTGGATGTGTGGCCATCCCTTTTAACACCTCCGTATCTTGGAAAGTACGTTGTTGGTCCCGGTTGTCATTAATTGTAGTTCTTTGACAGTCGTTACGGGTCGTCAGAAGCCCGAAAGACTGACAGCCAGTCTTACCAAAGGGCACCGTATTGCCAATTACTGAGTTGCGGAGCTGAACGACGTCACACGTGTTAAAGCATAAATTGAACTGATTACGTGTGACTCCATATTTTTAATTTGCCTGTCTGTGATTTCTTGTATAAACCTTTTTGTTGACTTTTTTTGTTGCAGTTGGGTTTTAGTTCTTATAACTTTTATTTTTATTTAAATTATTTTGGGGTTATAATATATATTTTTGAAATGTGCTTATTACCCTTTCATTTGATATACAATATGGAATCATAAAAAAAAGTAGTTCATAACTTTATGTCCTCTAAAGAGCGCCATATTCAATTTGGCGCCCTCATGCTCCCCAATGTGACGTCACATAGCCTTATAACCAGCGGACGATCAAGATGCTTCCAATGATATCTCATTAATTTGTGAAATTATGATGAGTAGTTTAGAAAATATGAGGAAACAGATGAACATACATATATACAAACATACATACCATCCATGCATACATACCGGTCAAAGTCATTATCAACCTTTTTGCTTCGCCGTAGTCGGGTAAAAAATATTGATTTTACAATCGATTCGAATCGAAATCTAAAAGATCTTGAATTTGCATCATTTAGGTAGTCATTGACATCGAGTCCGTATTTAAAAAATATTTAAAATAGTTTGAGTTATAGTTTAAAATAATAAATATCAACTAGTGAAGAACGCAACAAGGAAATTTACCAGCGAAATTGGAAATACTAAAAATAATGTGAGATTGTCTACTCCCTCCAAAGAACAATATTCTACAGCTCACTAGGACCTAACACGAAATATCGTACAAGGAGGCTACACACAAGGATCTACGTCTAATAGAGTAAAAACTGCATGGAAGTTTCATAAGAAAATTATTGGAAGTCATCAGAAAAATGATAACCACTCGTCTCAACTGCAAGCCAAGAAAAACAAATTGTGTATAATAAGTAGTAATAAGACTAACAACGTATTATCCATAGCACACAACGTCTTTCAGAACCATCAGTATGATATATCACAACTTATTGTGGAATAAGTACGCTTGTTAGTAATCTAGACTCAAAACTAACTAATTATACTACGAGTATGCAAGACTATTGTGTAATTCTTATAGGTAAGACTTTTATAAAACTAAAAACTATTCAGACCTAATTTGTAACATAAGGGAAATCCTCTTAATGTTATCTCACACAAATATAATTATATGTAATAGGTGCAATTATTACTTTAGTATGTTCAACTGGAGAATTGAAATGTTCTATAGCTTACTATATCATAACATACAAATTTTATGACTATTCTGTATAATATTTGACTCTAATTTAAACTTATTATATGATTGTACCATGTTTTCAAATAACAGTTGTGGAAATCCAGTAGATATCGTATGCCTCACAGAGCATAATATGCTGAATACGGATTTAATCAATATTCCTAATTTTATTCAAGGGTCCATCTTCTCAAGGTATAGTCACCGAGGGGGCTCATGTATCCTTAGTACGCAATAATCATGCGTTTAAACCAATTACTACACTAAAACAATATTGCGTCGAAGGCGTTCAGGAGCGCTCAGGCATCGAGCTTCTAAATCATAATATCTTAATATTTTGTATAAAAGACCACCAAGGTCAAAAACAGATGACTTAAACACATTTTTCGACACTATAAGCCGACTACTTTGGAAGTACTGCTACAGTAAAAAGAAAATAATAGTTTGTGGTGACTTTAACATAAAGTATTAAACAAAAACAAAATGACTACAATGTTCATGGAAACACTAGGTTGTCACAACCTACAGTTAGGATTATTTGAACAAACAAGGACTATTATTATTGGGGCATGCATTGATAATTTAATGTGGATGTAAATGTAAAACTACGGAGTTTATTTGACTAGCCTTATTTGAACACAATACAATTACTAACCTGTCCCGCGTGAAACTTAGCTCTGCTCTCTAAAACATTGGTATGTAAAAAGTCGAAATTACAGTAAACATAATATTAGGATATTTAATGATTGCATAAATTCGACTTCGTTTAATGACGTACCTATTTGAAAATAATGACCCGCAGGAAGCTTTTGGCATCTTTTATGATTTATTCAATTTATTTCATAATTTACTAGCTGCGCCCCGCGGTTTCCCCCGCATAAGTTTCGATTCCGTAAGAATATCGGGATTAAAAGTATCATAAGTGTTAATCCAGGTTATAAGCTATATGTGTGCTAAATTTTGTCCAAATCCGTTAAGTAGTTTTACCGTGAAGAAGAGTCAAACATACACACTCACAAACTTTCGCCTTTTTATTGCTAACACAATTTTCAATAAAATCTCTTTTCAACCGACTTCAAAAAGGAGGAGGTTCTCAATTCGATTGTATGTTTTTTTTTTTTTTTTTTTTTGTATGTTTGTTACGCGATTACTCCGCCAATTATGAATTGATTTTGATAATTCTTTTTTTGTTTGGTAGGGCATAGTTCAGAAGTGGTCCCATATAAATTTGCTCAAGATCTGATGAGGGGTTTTTGAGTTAGCTTCAATAATACGTATTTTTCCGATCTAGTATATGTGGACGATATTCTAATAGTTCCTGTCACTGTAATTTACATAGCAGGTAATGTGTATTCAAATTTTTGTGGGGGTTTTGTGTAGGTACCACAACTAAAAAGTGAAAAATAAAAACTTTTTCACAAAAAATAAAACCGACTTCCAAAAAAAACACTACAAAGTGAAAAATAACTTTGATTTCGGAAGTCGGTGGCAAAAAAACGAAAATAAAACCCCCAAGACACCGACTTCCGAAATCAAAGTTATTTTTCACTTTGTAGTGTTTTTTTTGGAAGTCGGTTTTATTTTTTGTGAAAAAGTTTTTTTGATGTCACCAGACCAACGTTTTCTTTGTTTTCCTCTTTTTCTCTTTGTTTGGAATCTAGACGTCCACTCTGTCCATTTATTGCTAATCTCTTTCATCATGTGGCCTATCTAAATAGCATTTGAGTTTTTCGGTATGACTAGAACATCTTTAATTTTCGTAATGTGTCTTATATCTATGGCTCTTTTCCTGTTTATGTTTGTGTAACCCAGAATACTCCTCCTATCCATGGCTCTTTCACAAGTTATTCGTTTTTGGTTTTGTTTTTGTATGTTTTCCCAGGTCTGGCACCCGTAAGTTAATATTGGTAAATATTGGTTCTGTTGTATATTTTTCTTTTTATTGCAATATTATATTGTTTACCTTTTAGCCAAGGGCTGGTTTTTACCTTGGCCAGAGGCTAAGCATTGCCATACAACGTGGCAATGCGGCCAGTCTCTTGGGCACACTACCAGTCGACAGCGATGCAGATGAATTTTTCGACGCTATATTTTAGTTTGCATAATATTAATTTACTATTGTTTTTATTAAAACCCACATTAGCCCTTTTAGCACTTGTTTGAGATACCAATATCTCTTGCATGCTTATCCATGCATTGGCTATCCATCTCTCTATCTCTGAGCGCATTTGGCTATTGAATGCAATAAGTTGGCCCACGTATATATAGGAATATACATACTCTATTTCCTCGTCACCTACTGAGATGTTTATTTTGGATCTGTTTGTTATGTTATGTTTGTTATGTATGTTTGTTACAAAATAAATGCCCACTTCATGTCTCGCTGATGGTGGCGAGTGTGTTGGATCATTCGGTTCCCTACAAAATGGTTGAGCTGGATGGTGCTGATCCACGCGTCATGTTCGTGAACGGGCGCCGTCAGTTGAGACTGGTCATCTCTTATCTGCCAGGGCTTATTTTTAATCGTTTTTGAATTTTATATATATATTTTTTTACATTGTTCTCACATATAGAATCAACAAGAGTAATGTACCCAGGATTTTGTAATTTCTATATTTAAAAGAGTGTCCTTGGAGTTTCTTGCCCGCTCTTCTCCATAGAGAAGTTTTTTTTGGGTGGGAAATCATCAAATGACTTCTCCCTAGGCGCGCGTGGAACACAACGCGCCGTCGACCCGGGCCTGGTCCTTACCGGACGGCGAGCTACCCATTGCTCATGTTTTTGAATTTTATATATATATTTTTTTTACATTGTTCTCACATATAGAATCAACAAGAGTAATGTACCCAGAATTTTGTAATTTCTATATTTAAAAGAGTGTCCTTGGAGTTTCTTGCCCGCTCTTCTCCATAGAGATCTACGTTTTGGAATGGGCAACTAGCTTCAACTTTCTGACTCTTTGACAATTCAAAAGTGCCTATAAAGGGTTTAATTGAAATAAATGCTTTGAGTTTGAGTTTGAAAAAAACAAATATTTTGGTCTTTGTTTCGTTTATTTTTAGGCCGACCTTTTCGCTTTCACGTGACAAATCTTGGAGCATGCTTTGAAGGCTTTCCGGGTTATCTGTTATAAGTATTATGTCATCTGCGAATCTGATTTAAACCACGTGCACGGTTGGTGCACGGTAAAACTCTAATGAGTTTATGTTTGCACCAACTTAGTATGTATTATACTAGTAAATTAATAAATAAATAAATAAACTTGTTCCATTGATGTTAATTCCCATGTTGTCCCATTCTATCTTTCTGATGACTTCCTGTAGCACTGATGAAAAAAGTTTTGTGAAATTATCTCCCTCCGTTTCTAGTTTTATTCGTGCTTTGTTGTTAGAATATACATGTTTTATTAGCTTTACATATTTCTTTTCTATTCCTTGATTTTTCAGGGCTTCCCAGATGTATTGATGCCCCAAAGAATCGAATGCTTCATTATAATCCACGAATGCCAAGTGTAGTGGATAGTTACGAGTATATTCTTGGCATTTTTTAACAAGCTGTTTTACCACATGTATGTGATCTATTGTTGAGAATCCCGATTGAAATCCAGCCTGTTCTCTTGATTGTTATTCGTCAAGTTTGGTGATAGGTTTTAGTATTATTTTTGAGAACACCTTATAAATATTAGACATGAGACTTATTGGGCGATAGTTGCCTATTTCTAATCTATCTTCTTTCTTAAAGATAAGTATTTTATAGCTTGTGTGTTTGGGCATGGATTCTGTGTTTAGGATAAGGTTAAAAAAGTTAGTCAGTTTTGTTGTTATTTCTGGCATTGTCACTTTCATTATCTCAATAGTTATATAATCAGGTCCCTCCCGGACCTGATTATCGTTTTTCTGTGTTTTTATCACATGCTCGACTTCCCTTTCGAAAATCGGAGGGATTTCTTCGGTTGCATTCTAAACTGTTTCCGGTACAATATAACTTCTGATAGTAGTCTGTTGCTATCTTTAGAATTGGCTGTCTCCTTGTTTCTTCCTTATTGTTATTTTTGCTTTTCATTTTCGGGACCCATAGCGTCGAAAAACTCGAAAAACCGGAATTTTCAATCAAACAGTTTTCCTAGGAATCACGCTAGACGAGAAATTACAATCGGGACCTCATATAACATCTCTCGCGGAGCGGCTAAGCTCGGCCGCTTATGCTGTTAAAAAGACAAGACAGTTAACAGATGTAGAAACCGCGCGTTTGGTTTATTTTAACTACTTCCACAGTTTATGTCGTATGACATTTTACTGTCGTGTCGGGCTGCTGACATTGAATCCATCTTAATTTTACAAAAGTGAGTTCTCAGAGCCATTTATAATCTACGTCGTCGCGAATCTCTCAGGGAACTATTTAAAAATTATTAATATTATGACGAAGGTACCGTCATAATATTAATAATTTTTAAATAGTTGCCAATTTCATTTATGAAAATATTATGTATGTGAGAAAAATTTACATCTTTTTAATAAAATAAGTGTTAGACATAATTTTAATACTAGAGAAAAAGATAGATCACGTCAGGGTCACCAATTTAGGAGCATGAGGAACAAGGTGAAAAGTTCACTCATCCACCATATAAAAGGGAGGAGCCTCCGACCAGACGGGTGTTGATGTCGGATAGTCTTATATATGTCGTTCGCGCGGTAAACTAATTACGCGATGCAGGATTTGTTTGACGTCATGTCTTTGATGCGTAGATCATATGTGGCGGTGTAACCGCTCCAGACTCAGACTATCTAAAGTAAATACATCTTCTATGGGGTACTGTGTAAAATGTTACAATCAATCAGTCAATAATCATTTATTTCGATCATTAAAAAGATCATATTCAAAACATTTGACATTTAATTCTAATATATCACATACAACCTTGTGATAATTATATTAGAATCAATGAAAGAAAATTTAACTCATTTAAAAAGTACACTTTGTAAACAAGCATATTACAAATTAGAGAATTACATCCAAAATAAAAATGCATGGAAACATGCTGGTCCTGCTCCATAGGACAATTTAGAATCAAGACAAAATCCAACTGGTTGCCAATTTAATTGTATAATTTTATTTCTTTTATCATTGTTTTTATATTCTGTGATTAGTTGAACTCACACACTGACTTATTATTAGTATTACTTGTTAAAATGTTAGGAATATCGTATAATTTTTCAATGTGTGTAAATTTTTGAGCACCATTCATCTATCACATAATTAATTTATCTGTCATTCCTTCATTTTTAGGGTTCCGTACCGCGAAAGGAAAAAACGGAACCCTTATAGGATCACTGTTGTCCGTCCGTCTGTCTGTCTGTCAAAACCCTTTTTCTCAGGAGCGCGTGGAGGTATCAAGCTGGAATTTATATCAAATACTTATGTCTACTGTCCTTTTTTTTTTTTTTGGGTGGGAAATCATCAAATGACTTCTCCCTAGACGCGCGTGGAACACAACGCGCCGTCGACCCGGGCCTGGTCCTTACCGGACGGCGAGCTACCCATTGCTCACCGTCCATGTCTACTGTCCCTTGGAGCTGCGAAAAAATCAAACTTCTAAGCCAACGCAATCAAAAGATACAGCCGTTTATGCCACAAAGAACAATGGCAAAATTTGGTCTGGACTTTTTTTTGGCGTCCATGGATTTCATAAATATGAATCGAATTTAATTAATTTTCTACGATTTTTCAATTATTCACTTCTTCTCGTAAAGGCCGGAATTATTTTATGTTTTTAAAAGCTTATCAAATGATGTTCGAATTAAGTACATTCGAAATGTTACCATTAAAATAGTGGTGTGAGTACAAATAGTATGAATAGAATTTATCTGTATCAATAATTAAACGAATGATCGATTTTATAATCAACCGATCGATCGACCCATGTAGGGTTTTGTTTTTAACATAATTACTAAAAAGTTTACTCTATTCTTTCGTCTTTAATCAACTGATATCTTTGAAGACTTAAATCCAATTAATAATGAATCAAAATATCACAGGATTGTTTCATTGTTTCAGTGTTGTATCGATTCTGAAGAAAACCGAATCGATACGTGCAGCACTACTTATGTCTTTGACATCGACATGTTATCTGTGGTTGTCTGTCAAGACGCTACAGAATACTACCGCGTTGCACTTTGTAGTGTTTTTTTTTTGGAAGTCGGTTTTATTTTTGGTGAAAAAGTTTTTATTGTTTCGTCTGCTCCTTTTGTTGGTGATATTTGTAATATAGTCCACTCATCCTTGTAACCTTAATTATAGTAAAGCGATTCTTTAAGATATAACTTGAATTTTAGGATTTGTTTCTTTAGATATTTTTCACCATACATCTTAGTCCGTATTGACCCTTTGTTTCACCGATATAATAGAGGTTATAGTCATCATGTTCTTCGATTTGGTTTTCTACTCGTCTTACTTCGCTAATACCGAGAATATCCCATTTTATTTTACTTAAGCTATCTCTAGTTCGAGGAGTTTTTCTGTTGTCCTTAATGAAAGTGTGGTTAAGGTGGCTATGTAGATATTATTTGTTTTTTTTTAGGTATTTTGTTTGCTGAAGGCGATCTTCTTTCCCCATGGTGACCAATAGGCTTGGGGTGCATTTTTCAGTTGAATTATATGAAATTATGGTTTGTTTCCGGGTGTCGGTGGTCATTACAAGCTTTTAGGGGTCTCGTTCAATGTAGTTAAGTATGTTGGGTTTTAGGATTGCTGTTCCCTGGGTGGATGTAGTTGCTGGGTTGTTTTTTAAGTCTATTTTTTCTGATTTGATGAGTTGGATGAGTCTGGACCTTCACTTTTTCTTTTGTCTCTGTTTATTCCTGATGATTTCTTTACTATTATTCTATCATGTTTTAAAAATGCTATGTTTCGTTTCTTCCTTTCTTCTTCCACTTATATTGTAATTGCTTCCGCTTTTCTAACAATTCTTTGGAGTAATACTCTTTCACATATATACCTGATATACACCTGATATACAATTCTATAATTGTTGCTAATTTCCTGGCTAATTAGGTTTGTGTGTGTGTGTGAGTCTCGTGTTTCTAGAATTATGTCCTGTTCTAGAATATAAGTTATTCTACCAGTTCCGCTTCTGATTTTCCAATCTCCTCAATGCCAAAAAAGACCAAGTTGTATTTCCTTTTCTCTCTTTCTATGACATTAAGTTTTTGCGCCAGTGTAGGTAATTTGTCTTTGAGCATAATAAGCATAATATTTTTTTCCGCTATTATTTATAGTCTCTCATCCAGTGCCTCTATAACATTTTTCGTCACCAACACTGTTGTGAGTTTAGCTTGTTGGTTCAATTTCTCATCCAGTCTTGACAACAGTGGCTCCATACTTTTATCCATTGTTTGGTTTATTCATTGAAAACACTGATTGGATAGTGGTATAGGTTATTTATACTGGCAACACTCACTATGTCAGTGTCAAAATGATATTGGTTGCTACTTGATAAATTTGTTGGTTAGGTTGGTACTTGGTAGCACGACTATGACGCAAAATTTTTCACTTTTAGATTATGTTGTTGGTTGTTCAGTTCTAGTTTTTATTCCAAGATTATTGTACTTTGATCACTTTCCTGTTTCGTTTAATATTGTCTATTTTGATGGATTTCGTGTTGTGATACTTTTTATTTTGCACTAATATTAATTAATATTTGCAGAGGACTTTGACGTACGTTTTACGTTACGAACACCGGAACCGGAACCGGAATTGATGACAAATGCCCTATCTCGAATATTACAAACGTCCTGGACAAACTAGGCAAGTGCCAATATTTCAGAACTCTTGACCTAGCATCTGGATTTAACCAGGTTGTGATGAACCCCAGTGACATTCCCAAGATCGCTTTTAATGTGGAACAATGGGCACTTTTTATCTTTTTTTGTTTTTGAGGATGTCAAATTAATGGACAACGTACTCAAATGACTCCTAAACGTTGTATTATGTTTCGTATATCTGGATGATTTAACTATATTCAGCACCTCTCCAGGAACAAAATGAACAGTGGAGTGCACAGAGTTTTTAAACAGGGTAGGCAGAACATTTTAAAAGCCAAAAATACTTACTGCTTGTTGGTTTGGTTCGTCGTCTAGTCGAATAAATATTGATGTAGGTAATAGCCACCTCAAATATCCATAGATTTTATCACTTGTTTTTTATCACCGAATGATAGTTTTGAAAACGCATCATTTTTTTATTTTCTCTATACACACACCACCTGAACAACTTTCACAGTGAATATTATCAATTTTTCATACTAATATCGACGTTAAACTCTTAAATACCAAATAATATGGCTCTCAAAACAAATCAAAACGAATAAAACAAACAATATGGTGATTATGTCACAAACTCGGCGACAGTGCAAAAAATAATACGACAAAAAAGAAATAGCGTAAGTTATGATGCAATATAAATGAAACAATACTACTTTTTAAAATATTTGTATAGGCAATTTCGGTTCGGAAATCATCGGATAATTTCGTAATTTGTCATGCTGTAAAAAAGGCACTGTCTATTCTGTACGGTTGTGTGCGTTATTGTGACATTGTGTGCCACGTATTTATAGGAACGCACACCCATTCATTCCGCATGACCACGAGAGCACACTTATAAACATTTAGACCCGAATAGTTTGTGTCTTTCCCGAGGCACTCCTGGTACTCAGCGTAGCCGTAGCGGCGCTAGTGCCGCGCAATGCCACAATACAGAACGAGCTTGCTTGGAGTGACTATGATTTTTTTGTTTATTGTTAGTAAGTAGGTACTCGTCGTACTCGTAGATAAAATAATAATAGATATCAGAACAAGATTATACTGAGTTAGGTAGGGTAGGCAGTGTCTTTCTGTCTTTATGAAACGCACGCCACTGACAATGAACAACTTAGAGAAGGTGTTCCAAAGGTTAAGAAAATCTAACTTCAAAATCCAGTTAGATAAATCAGAGGTCTTAATAGAGACCGCATACCTAGGTCATGTCATAAGTACCAAAGGAATAAAGCCCAACCCAAATAAAATCACAGCTATTTAAAATTATCCTATAACTAAAACACCTAAAGAAATTAAACAGTTTCTCGGACTCCTCGGTTACTACCGAAAATGTATTCCAGACTTTTCCCGTATCACTAAACCTCTGACACAATGCTTAAAGAAAGGAAAGAAAGTAACTCTAGATTCAGTCTACAACAGTCAACTGCATACTCATCATTCCATGTTCGGTACAGAAATACTTAAGCGATATGATACGCAAGCTAAGTGCGTTTTATAACAAATAAATTACTGGAATTACAAATTAGAGAATATTATGACATCATTAAACCCTGTGAGTGTTTAACTACTATTGTGAACGGACGTACTGATCGCGCGCACGTGCTCTAATTAAGAGTATTTTGCAGACACATCACAACACCGTCGTCGCGGTACACGTCAATATATCGGTGCCACCGCGATGACCCAGTTACATGTGCGGAAATTATCATGAAGTGTTTGTTATAATTGTTTAGGTGTCACACTCACCCTAAAACTCAATAATGGGTGCAAAACAGTCTATTAAAATAAAAACTGATCTGGAAAAGCAGTTGTATGACTGTTAAATCCAGGAGAAAACGGACAGAGAATACCTGCAACAAATGGAACGCCAACTGAACGGCCACATACAAAGCTTGCAGGAACAAGTACAAAACCTTCAAGGAGAATTAAAATGCTTACAAGCACAAGAAAAAAAAGAATCCTTAGAGTTACAGGAAAGTGAGACCATATCATCTACTCAGCGTACTAAAAGTGACGTTGAGTACTGCACGGATGAGGATGAACAGCTCGCCAAAGAGACTGGGTGGATAAGGGCGAAAAACAGGAAGAAAAGGAAATTGAACACCTCCCTCACTCCACCATCATTACAACAAGCTAGAACTAGCGCTCAACAGCAGCAACTCAACAATAATAAGAGTTCAACTACAAAAAAAAACTAGCTCCGCCTCCATCCCTCTATAATATAAGAAAAGAAATGTTGTAATACTAAGCGGTCATTAAGGTACAAGTATTACTTAAATAAAAATAATGAAAATAAGAGTAAGTACAAAGCGTATTCTAAATTATTACGGAAGTGCATGAATAACTTACAGTCCTTGTGTAATGAAAGACACATTACTTTTTCTCGTAATAAAATTAAGGCCACGTGAGATGTTGTAAAGCGTAACATGGGTAACGAACCGTTTAGGGAATATCAGTAAAATTATTGATGGTAGTATGACGTTGACATCTGGATCTGGCATTGCTAATAAATTTAATAATCACTTTGTTGACATTTCAAATAATAATGATAATTGCTCTACTCATAAAAATGATAAAACTGACATACATAAAATAGAATAAAATGATAAAAGTATATTTATAGAACCCACTAACTTCTCTGAAATATATCGTATCATAATGTCTTTAAAAAAACACAAAATCGGCAGGGTATGATAACACCACAACCGAACTCGTTAAAAAAATATCTCAACATATAGCATCGCCATTGACTCACATTGTCAATTTATCCTTAGAACAGGGCCGCTTTCCTGATAGGTTAAAACTGTCTATAATAAAGCCTCTATACAAAAAAGGGTCAAAATCAAACGTTGACAATTTACCGACCTATCGCTCTTTCTGCCATTATATTTAAAAAAAAATGAAAAAATTATGTACAGGCGAGTGATGAAATTTCTAACTAAACACAACATTCTTGTTGACCAGCAATACGGGTTTAGACAAAATAAACCGACGACTTTGGCAATATTTACTAGTGAAAGCAATGATGAAGAATATTAATGATAAAATACCTACTTGTGCATGACTTAAGTAAGGCGTTCGATCGTGTTGATTATACGCGGCTTCTAGAAAAACTTAAAAGATACGGTATCAGAGGTCCAGCAAAATAATGGTTTCAATCTTATCTAACCAACAGAAAACAGGTGACGAGGATAACAAAATTGAACAAATTAAGTAACATTTTAGAAGATTTTGATTCTGAAGCACGGAATAATTACTGTGGTGTACCACAAGGTAGTATCTAATTTTATTGCCTCAGTCAATAAAACATCAGTGTGTATTGTTCGCCGATGACACCACTATTATCATTAAATGTAAAAGTTTACAAAATTGATATTGAAATTAAGCAAGAATTAAATGACGTTATAAAATGGTTAGATATTAATAAATTGAAAATAAATACTTCCAAAACAAATGTGCTTTATTGCAAAACATTTAAAAGTAAATATGAACGCCTTAATGTTGCATTTAACAATAATAATATAGAATAGGTACGTAATGCAAAGTTCCTGGGTTTAATACTTAATGAACATTTTACTTGCAAGTCTCACATCGAAATAGTAAAAAAAAACAACCAATTCATATTTGCTTTAAAAACAATTAAAAATGTTACGTCTTTGCGTACCGCCTTAATGGTGTATCACGCATACGTCTGCTCAGTAATACGATACGGTATAGTTGTGTGGGGAAACTCTTCCGAAATAGCGAACATCGTCATCGCCCAAAAAAATTGTATTCGTGCAATATTCAAAATGCAGTGGTCTGACTCATGCAGGCCTATATTCAAGTCGCATAATCTATTGACTGTCCCATGAATTTATATTTACGAAATTACCAAGTTTGTGAGGTCCAATCTTGAACTATTTGAACGGAAAGATAACTCAAATATAAGGAAAGTTCCACATTTAGATTTAGAAACGCCCGTTGCAAAGCTAGAACTTTTTCGACGGAGCTGCGTTTACATGGCTCCCCTAATTTACAATGCTTTGCCTAGATCAATAACTCAACTACCCTTCAATAAGTTTTTGTTGCGTTGCGGAAGTGGTTGTTTCAAGAATGTTTTTATTCTATAGATGAGTTCTTTCAAAAGTGTCCCTGTAAATTTTATACATTAAAGCACAGACATATTTAACTAGTAACTAGATACATACATTTATAAAGTGTGGTTACTTTGTAATTAATATCTTTTAAGTAAAAACACGTACTATTGCATGCTAAATATTGGCCAAATGTGTGTTACTAAATATTTTATTTATGAACTTCATGTACCTACCATATTAGATGCAATAAATGAATTGAATTCTGTTTAAGAACATTAGGTTCTAAAACAGCTGGCACTGGCTGGTGACAAGAGCACGACGGATGATGTCATTGATGTGGAGTCCCGAGTTATCCGGCCTGCGCTTTTACTGCAGGATAGGCCATGGTGTCCGAGACAGTCGACACCTTCATCGCATTGGCAGCGATGCGGAGCCACACGAGGAGCGCCCAGACGCAGACATGTAGCGAGCCGGAAGGTGGTATCACCCAGCATAGTGCCTGGGCAAAAAAAAATCCGGTCAACTTTTCAGTGCTGTGGACAGAGGACAGGAACGCGGGTAATTTTGCGGATGCCGAGGCCACCAAAACGGATGGGTAGTGTGGCTTGCAGCCACGCTCCCCACAAAACTTAAAATTGTGGAAACAGTAAAGAAATTGAAAACTCTCGAAAAAAATGAAATGTCGACTTGTGAAACACAGTATTTAGAAAAGATATCTTCAATGACAGGTACCTACTCTTATTAATACAGAAATTATAGATTTAACAGTAACTTTGAAGGGTTTATACATAGGATAATGATGTGTATGGATAGCTAAATTAAATAACATGCTGTCTTTGTATTTTATTATAGTTTTTGAATTTTATGACAGTGTACTAACCAAAGACTTAAAAGTGTCTGGTTTAGTATTATTATTAATCAATCAATCAGCCTATTAACGTTCCCACTGCTGGGACACAGGCCTCCTCTCTGTGAGAGGGAGTGGGCCGTAATCTACCACGCGGGCCCAGTGCGAGTATTATTATACTGC
The DNA here is from genome assembly GCA_963853775.1 of Xanthia togata. Classification (NCBI taxonomy): domain Eukaryota; kingdom Metazoa; phylum Arthropoda; class Insecta; order Lepidoptera; family Noctuidae; genus Xanthia; species Xanthia togata. Next base: position 30,428,696 of record OY970791.1, on the reverse strand, counting down.
AACATAATTTATTGTATTTGCTCTCTTCAGATGTAAGTGTGAAGACCCTAAGAAGAATTAAAATTGAAGGAATCAAGGACAGTGGAATACTCCGGGGAAAAGTCGTCCACATTCAGCAACAGTTTCCAATTTGGATAATTTTGATATTTCGGCTATAAGAAACAAAATAAACGAATTTTATGGAGTGAAAAAACAAGTCCCAACACTGAGAAGCCTGCACAATGAGCTGAAGGAAGCAATTGGATTTATGGGATGCCGTGAAACCCTTAGAATTTTTTTACACAAGAACGGGTTTCACTTTCAAAACAATAAAAAAGAACGGGCGTTACTTACTGAAAAATATGATATTGCGGCATGGAGACACAGATTCTTGAGAGCAATACATGAAAAGAGACTAGAAGGTAAACAGATAATTTATCTTGATGAGACTTATGTACATCAGAATTATAAAGTTAAAAAATCGTGGCAAGGACCTTCAACAAGTGGTGTCACTACAAATATATCGTCAGGGAAAAGACATATCATTGTGCATGCAGGATCGGAGGAAGTGTTTGTGCCAGGTGCCTTATTGGTATTCAGCACAAAATCCAAATCAGCTGACTACCATGATGATATGAATGCTACCAACTTCATGAAATGGTTTGAGGAAATGTTGATACCAAATCTCACTAAACCTAGTGTACTTGTGATGGACAATGCAAGTTATCATGTGAAACAACTAAACAAACCCCCTACTATGTCTGATTCTAAAGCTAATTTCCGATTATGGCTTCAAGATAATAATATTCATTCAAATTCAAATTCAAATAATTTTATTGTGGATCATAGGTTCATAAGATGTTGTGCTAAATACAGGTAAGTCTGCTATGTCTCGCCATTAAGGCATACAACATTCATGACACATAAATATGCAGTTAAAATATAATACATCTAATTGTCATGCAATACATTATGATTAAATTATAGAAATAGTTAAATATTTATGTCAAATTACAAATTATTAATTCAATGGATTCGCTTTAATGTATTGTCATCTAGAAATTCTCTTATAAAGTAATAACATTTACTTATCAATAATTCGTGTAATTTTTTTTTGAAGGTATTTATATCGCTCATAGTTCTGAGAAAAGGTGGAAGATTATTAAAGATACGTGGGCCCATACAAAAAATGCTTTGGTGCAAAAGCTTTGTTTTACTGGCTACGGTGCGCAGCTTGTCTTTGTGTCTGGCCCTAGTGCAAAATTCAAACAAGTTTGGGTTTGATTTTACGAACATTACTAAAACCATATTGACATGGGGCAGATATGTTATTATTTTCGAAAAATGGGTAGAGGCAATTATATATGTTTTTTTCAAATAGTTTAGAGAATATCATTATCATCAGGCGTAGAGTTCTTGGAATCCGATTTCGATTATGACTCATAACCTATGTTTTGTGTTTATTTTATTGTGACATCGCATCAGTGGTATCTATTCCATTAAATAAACTTATAGTAATAACTTCTTCTTTCATTCAACTTTTTCTACATTATGTAAAAAAACAGTCATTACCTAAATCGCATAATATGTCTTGAATAATATCAAGTATCAACTCCGTTTAAGCAGTGTATAGCAAGGGTTGCACGCTCTTGATTTTTTGAAATTCCCGCCTTTTTTCTTGGACAGCTTTCGTTGGTCAGACTCTACTAAGAAAATCGATTCGTTCGTGAGAAATCTATATTTTAGACTCTTTTGTTTGTGCTAATTATTATTGATGTAATAAGTAGGTAGGTACAACGTTAATACATACTATTATCTGACTGCTTTTAAAACAATACCTCAATTGCTTGCTAAAGCACCACCACGTTATTATTTCAGGTTGGAGGGTGCTGTATAGAGGCACTTGTTATCGAGATTTAATTCAATATGATCCAAAAATTCAAAAATCAGGAGCAATAGAAATTATCAAAGATTTCATGAAACTTTACACCAACCACGAAGCCTACGTCGGGTTCTGCGAGGGATGTCCGACAAGTATTACATACGACCACTATTATTTTGCTCGTGACCATCATAATTAACCAAAAGGATAGTGCATTCACGAAGAACAAGGAAGAAACGAAGAGTAGGTACCTACCGAGATGACTTCAGCTTACAAAAAACTATACTGTTTTTACATACATAAACACACTTACAAATTCACGCTTCTTTCCCCTGGTAGAAACTACAGAACGTCACGATACGATTCTTACCAAGTTCATACCTACTCTCTTGTTTTATATCTCATTTTATTTTGTCAGCCCGTAACATACTTTCATGGTGGTAAGAGCGCAGAATTATTTTAGGTTTACTGAGACTTACATTTTGTTCCTCCTTGTAATTAATAATATTTCAAGTATTTAAAAAAAAAAAATTCAAATACGAGGAGGAAGATCTTAATGCATTCGGCAAGTTTTTTTTGTATGTACTCCGACTTTTCCGTGATTACTAGACCGATACCGACGTTATTCTTTTTAATTTGGCAGAGGAAGGTCCTGCGGCTGTCCTACAATTATAGATTTTATTAAAATTGCTTGGGTAGTATTTGAGTTAACAAATTCAAAGTCAAATCATGTATTTCAAGTAGGTCATAAACCCGGGTGTCATCACTGCGTGGATCGCCCGGAGGACACGGTGGAGCATACGGTGGAGGTATGCCCAGCTTGGGCAGAGCACCGCCGTGTCCTCGTGGAGGCGATCGGTGGCGGGGATCTCTCGCGTCCGGCCCTGGTCCAGGCCATGGTACGGAGCGAGAGGGCATGGGAGGCCGTCACCTCCTTCTGCGAAGCAGTAATGCTCGCAAAGGAGGAGGCGGAACGCGTGAGGGAGAGGCAAATTTCGCGCCCTCACGCCCCTAGCCGCCGCAGGAGGAGACGCCCTGGGCGTCGGGAATCGATTGCCGATTCCCGGCCACCGTAGGCGCGGGCTTGCGGACGGTGAGCAATGGGTAGCTCGCCGTCCGGTAAGGACCAGGCCCGGGTCGACGGCGCGTTGTGTTCCACGCGCGCCTCAAAGAGATGTCAGCAAGTGAAGGGGTCTGATGAGACCATTGCCTGCCGGGGTTGCGGGATTAGTCCGAAAGGGATACCGTGGCCCCCTGGCATTGCACAGGCAACAGAAGGAACACGGGTGGGTTTTAGTCAGTAAGAGTCTGACACGCCCTCCCGCTCCACCCAGAGCGGGAGACGTCATTTGATGATTTCCCACCCAAAAAAAAAAAAAAAAAAAAAAGTAGGTCATAAAAAGGCACTTATGAACAATGATATTAGAAGTAAAAAGACGTAGATAGGTTACCTACCTAACATTCTATCTTCAAAAACGGCACTATGTCACACTATTATATGACACGTGGAAGTAGGAGGGCATATCGTAACTATCGGGAGCGAAAAAGAGACAATAAGAAGAAAATGTGGCTAATTAGCCAACTTTTGACGTGCCACTAGCGGAACGTTTATAACCTATCTACCTCTTTTTACATATAATATCATTGCTTATGAACGTCAAATTTTACAAGAAAAAGTAATTGATTATAGGCGCCTCTTCCAAAAGGTAGTTTCGTATGAAGAAGAATGGGCAAGAAACTACATTGTTATTCTTTTAAAATGTTTTACAATATTTTGTATAGCTACAATATATTATATATATACTTTAACAATATATTGCAAAGCTCCGGCGCAAGTCCCAGGTTTAGCTAGTCAAACCAGGTCTGACTAGAAGTCTTAGTTAGAGTCCAAACCAAAAGCGTGTTTCGGCCTTTGACTCACGAATTTATGTCTAATCTTAGGAGAGACCAAATTCATATGAGTTATCGTGTGTGGACTTATCTACAGGGTTTTTCAACAAGAACTTTGTTTTCTAAAACAAAATAAAACAAAGAATTTAGAGGAAAATGAATATTTTTTTATTGTATTACAAAGATCAAAATTTGTCAATTTCACGACGTTCTCAACAATTAGGGTTATCCAAAAGCACGACATGGCGAATCCTGTTGTCCGAAAATATCACGAATTTAACGAAATGTAACTTTAACAGAACGACCATTTACATAGTGGATTTGAATTATTTTAATGCGATTTTCGAGCGAAATTGAATTCATTGTAACAATAGGGATGATGCCTGGGTCAAAAAAAAGAAATTCTATTTAGTCCGTCAGTCAGATAATAAAAACATATTAAACACGTATTTTTTGCTTTATCATATTAATAAAAAATTACTTAGATACAACGCATTAAAGTTGGGGAGTGGGGGTTGATACGTCACAAGTATGTATAAAATCTACATACAAGTGACGTCATGGCACATTATAACTCAATTTATCGCCGTAATCTTTTGATAACGTAAAAAGAGAAAAAATACGTGTAAGTATGTTATTTTTTCATAATCTACATTACGGACAAAAAAAATTTTTTTAGTCATCATCCCTATTGCCAAAGCAATATACGAATACCGCCAAAAACGAAATGTCAAAACTATCACGTTCTTGGTGTTGCCCCAATTGAATAACAAAGTTCTTGTTGAAATACCCTTTATAACAAAATACCAATGAACTTTAAAAAGTGACCTAATAATTATTTTTTATAGGTAAAGTTAAAATTATGGCTACTGGAAAAACGATTTTATTCTATAAATTATGTTAATGCTCTATTTTAAATTAATGTAACGATATTATTAATAATAAATAAATAAATAAGATAAAATTCATTTAATTCAGACTATTTTTGTCCATATTTACTAGAACCTAGTAGTATATTATCTTAAAACTATGTTAGTACCGACGAGATCAATTAATACATTTAGGTAATATAATATAATACTCGAAATAAATAATTTAAAATGAATTAAAATAAAATAAAATTTAAATAAATAATTGAAAATGAATTTAAATAAAATAAAATTTAAATAAATAATTGAAAATGAATTAAATTAAAATAAAATTTAAATAAATAATTGAAAATAAATTAAAATTAAATTGAATAATGAATTTATGTAATATTAATTAATAATAAAAACATTTAAAGCATGCCATTGGACAAAAATGCATTACTCTAACATTAAACTTCTACCAGTGATCGCGCCAAGTCGTGAGTTCGATCCCTGCGAAGTTCCGTATAAAAAAATATTAAAAATAGTTCTAAGACTTTTTTTTGACATATTCTAAGTATTATAGAGTAAAATTAAGTGTATCCTATAACTGAGACCATAACCAAGGAAAAAAAGTGCAGACATAATAACTTTATAACAGTGACAACAAAGGAGTAGTAAACAAGTACAACAAAAGTGAATAAAGTGTTTATCTACAATTAATACATTACGAGTAACAATAACCTTTTAACCCACATTAAAAAGTGAAAGAATATTCCTAAATAAGTGTTATTTTCGATACTCAATGTGAACAAAGAAACAGTGCAAAAATTTCCAATACATGAGTCATATTAACCGCCACTAGTTAATTCAAAAATCTGGAATCTACATTGAGGTACATTATTTCGTCACATAACGTAACTGTGAGAATAGCTCTGACAGTAATATAACTACACCTCAGCGAACGGTGTGGCTTAAGTTCGATCCCCACGGCGCGTGATTCTTTTTGTTAGTTGTCTGGTATAGTTTCATAAAGATGTCTATGGAAATAAACCTAAACCACAACGTTACATTACGACGGGGTCTCCCTTGTTTCGTCGAAAAGAAATTGCCAAATTATCACTTCCCAAACAATTTTTCGCATAATTTCATTTGCCAAATTATTACTTAGCAAAAAATCTCTTTACAAATAATTGTAACGCAAACCTAATGTTTAGCATGTGAACGTTTATACAATAACTTGTTTACCAACTAGAACTTTTACCAATTTTTATGTAGTCAAATATTTCAGTTCGAATTACTCATTTTACGCAAAAAAAAATTTGCCAAATATTTAGTAGATTTTTTTAAAATAATTAATTTCGTGTAACTATGTAGTTCAGTTTCGGGTAGCCTGTTTTTTTCCATAGTTTCTTTCTATATAATCTAGTCGTTTTTGGCACTCGCCGGCCGCTGCCGCGGCACCGCTCGCTTCGCTCGCTCGGCTCGTGCGTAGGCCACAGTTTTAACCTAACCTAACCTAACCTTTATATTTTTGTCATACCAAATCGTATGACGAAACGTTTATTGTCTAAAGATTGTTTGCTGTAATAAATAATTATATTAAAGACCAAATGCCTAAATGACATTATGCTTGATATAATTCTCCCAAGTAAAAATTTGACCAAATGAAAATGTGCGTACTAAAATAATTCCAAACATTGCATTGGTATAAAAAAAAGTTGCAAAAATTTGTTTGGGTAGTGATTTTTTGGCAAAATCTTTTCGGCAAAACGGCAGGATCCCATTACGACGACGTAAGCAACTGTTTAGATCTAAGTCAATAGATTCGTTGAGCAATGATTCATCACTGGACAAAACAAATTCGGACATACACAGAAGTCTTGATCTATCAACGGGGGGTATAAGCAAAAATGAATTTGACGAAATGAAGGTTGACTTACAACAACTAAAAGAACAGTTTGAACTAACACAAAATGAATTGGATAAGGTGATATGCGATAACAACGAACTCAAACAAACAATATTACGACAGCAAATTTATATTAATACACTGAAAGATCTTTGTACCACTCCTACACAGTCGCAAAGACAGAAATTATTATCTGCGAGAAAAAGAAATAGACGTTCTATTACGGATAGTCAACGTGTTGTTTCATTAGTCCAAGAACAGTCATCCAGCAACAATGACGACTGCATTGAGAGCTCAAATATATTAATAGAGACACCTATTTCTGATAAATCGCCTAGATCAGTGTCTACACCTATATACGCCGATAAGCAAACGCAGACCGAAACATCTGTATCTACTGAATATAGCAATTACGCCGAAAACGAGATTAATAAGCACAAAAAGACACTACAAGATCGTCGAGTGACAACAAAAGGCAGTAGAAAAAAAGAAAGCTGTGCGTTCTCAGTAACTGCAACCACAGAGGGACACTGGAAATATTGGAAGACACTTTCGGGCAACACTTTGAATTTTGTCATTGCTTGTCACGTAATAGTAGTGTAAAAGACATTATTTCTAATATAGGTAATAAATTACAGAATTATAGTTTAGATGACTACTGTATTATTATGATTGGCGAGCAAGATTTTAAACGCACCGAGGAACCAATTGAAATGGTCAGATTCATTAGAGAATCTCTTAAAACTGTAACTAATACAAATGTTATTATATGCTGCCCTACTTATGTACAAGGGGCTCTGATACACAATTATAAAGTAGAAATGTTTAATAGATTACTTCATATGGACATAGAAAATCATAATTTTGCTTATTTTTTTGACAGTAATTTTGACCTATCTGATGAAACATTCTCATATAGCACGGGCAAACTTAACAAGCTCGGGCAAAAACGCATTTATGAAAATATATTCCGTCGCGTACTCATTGATATTGAGACCTATCCAAGTGAGTATGACTACAACTGTTACTGTGACTCTCCAAAATCACCAAAAAATACCCAAAAAACTCTTTTTCGTCCCATTACATAAAAAGGTTGCTGGTAATAAGGGAAATTCAATGGAAAAACAAAAATGTATACTATTACATCAAAACATAGCTGGGATCTTAAATAAAATTGATGTATTTGAGATCACAATTACCGACTTGGCAAATCAGATTGGCGATATAGATTTTAATTGTTTGAGCGAAAATTTTATAAAATCAGGTCATGAAAGTAATCTGGCTCTAACACATTACAACTTAGCTGCTAGTTACACAAGACAAGGTAAGAAACGCGGTGGAACGTGTATTTTAGTGAAAAAAGGTCTAATTTTTAATCCGTTACCGATAACTGCTGAAATGGCCATCGAATTTTGCTTCGAATGCTGTGGTATTGAAATATTGAGCCATAATTTAATTATAGTGTGCATTTATAGGATTCCAGATTCCGATGTGTTTTTATTTTTTTTAAATCTTGAATTATTATTGCGCAATATAACCCGCAAAGTTAAAAAAAATATTATTTTATGCGGAGAGTGGAACATAGATATATTAAAAGATAACAAATATTCAAAAGAACTAATATCAATACTTAACAATTATAATATATCACTACATGTTAAGATGCCTACTAGAAAAAATACTAGCATAGATCAAATCGCTAGTAATGTTCCCACACTTGACATGAAATGCAGTATACATAATTTAGCTCTCTCCGATCACGATACCGGACAATCGTTAACTTTTTACGTTCAAGAGATGAATAATAATAAATCAAAAACTATACAATTCTGGTATGAAACGAAAAGAGACTACGACAAGAGCAACATAACAAAGTTTTTAGATTGTTTAGCAGCCTTAAGTTTTAGTGAAATGTACGTGGAGACAGACTGCAATAAAGCATTTAATATATTCCACGACTTGTTCACGCTCTTTTATAAATTGTGTTTTCCCGAAATACTCATCAAAAAGACCAATAAGCCTATTAAAAACAAATGGCTTAGTAGAGGTTTAAAAATATCATGTATAAAGAAGAGAGCTTTATATTACGCATATCAACACGATGCTATAAGTAAAGGCTACCACAAGAAAAAATACCGAAATTACACTAAGATCTTAAAAAAATGCATATCAAAATCACAGCAGATAAACAACAACAATTTATTAAATAATGCTAAAATAAATGTAAAGCGGCATGGTCAATCATAAAAAATAACTCAAACAAACCAAATAACAACAACTGCTTACATGAATTAATAATCTGTGAAAACAAAATTACTAATCCTTATGCTATGTAACCATTTTAATGATTATTTTATCGAACTGACACAAAAATCTAACAATAATAATTATAACGTAAATAACATTGACATTGACAATAATCCAAATACTTTATTTTTGACTCCTGTAAATGAAATTGACATTATTAAATTAATTAATTCATTAAATAACACCAATTCTACTGGACATGACGAAGTAACCACTACAATAATTAAATTAAGTGCAAAAAATATAGCATCCCCACTTGCTTACCTAATAAATCTCTCATTTGAAGAAGGTATTTTCCCAACAAAGCTTAAAGAGTCTATAATTAAACCATTATACAAAAAGGGTAACTGTTCTGATATGGGTAATTATAGGCCCATCACACTGATTCCAATCTTTGCTAAGATTTTTGAAAAAGCAATGCATGACAAAATAAATAGCTTTGTAACTAAATATAACTTGATTGTCGAGACTCAGTTTGGCTTCAGAAAAAACTGTTCAACACCTCTAGCCTGTTTCTCCTTAGTGAGATTAATCACTGAGGCTCTTAATAAAAAAATGTCTGCATTGTCGGTATTCCTAGACATGAGCAAGGCATTTGATTTTGTCTCACATAAACGACTGCTTCACAAACTGGAGAAGTATGGAATAAGAGGCAAGGCGCACGATTGGCTTAAAAGCTATTTGTCTGATCGCCAACAGAGAACTGTTATTTCTAGAGTAGAAAACAATGCTAGTAAAACATATTGCTCAGAATTAAAAATTAATCCTTCTGGCGTTCCACAGGGAAGCATACTAGGTCCGCCACTATTTTTATTATACATAAATGACCTCATAAAATGCCTAAAATGTGAATGTATTCAATTTGCTGACGATACAACATTGACGATAAAATGTTCCAACAAAACTGACATAGAAATTGACACTAATATTGAATTAATTAATGTAATAAACTGGTTAGCGGACAATAATCTTCATGTAAATATTAATAAAACCAAAGTAGTATAATTTCAAACAAGCAACTTGTCAGCTACACCAACAATAATTCGACATGACACTACAATTTTACAACCAGAACCATCGGCCTTATTTTTGGGTATAATAATTGACAACAAACTGAATTGGAAGGAACATTTAGAAAGAGTATGCAGTAAGCTTGATAAGTTTGTATATGCTCTTCGCAAGTTGAGACTAGTGTCCAGTAAAAAAACAGTCCTAGATGCGTATCATGGTTATGTTTCATCAGTATTACGTTACGGTCTAGTTATATGGGGTAATTCAGTGGACGTGGACAGAGCGTTTAAAGTACAAAAAAAGTGTATCCGAGCCATGAGTGGAGCAGAATATTTAGACCATTGCAGACCATTATTTAAAGAATTAAAAATTCTCCCACTCTCGTGTCTGTATATTTTTGAGGTTTGTTTATTTGTTAAAAAATACCCTCATTTATTTTCATTGAATGAACAAGTCTCGGAAAGATTGAATAAAAAAAATGCTGGCAAACTGTTAGTTCCTCCTCAGAGACTGCATCTCTATAGTAGAAATGCCAGTTGTATGACGATCAAAATTTATAATAAATTACCATCTGCGTTCAGAATGTTACCAATAGATAAATTTAAATGTAAAATGTTTGCTTGGCTATTAGAGATGTGCTTTTATTCAGTTAATGAATTTTTAAATCATACTTTTTGACATTGTAATGAATATATGTTATTAGTATTTTGGCATAATATCTATAATTATTACTTTACTATAGAGCTTATATTTTGGACATAACATTGTATATTTTGACATTTTAATAATATTTTCTGACATTGCAATTAATCTTAATATCACTGTATTACTTTGACTTTAGAATTTGTATTTTGGACTTATCAAATTAATTTTTATTTTTATTTTACTTTTTAATTAACTTAGTGATGATTTGAATGTGCTTAACTTTTTTTTTATATTTCTACGCCAGCAATGGTAGTATATGTGGAACATTATTAGTGTAAGATCTCAAAATACCATATACTTGGAAATAAATACATTTATTTATTTATTTAAATACATTGTAATGTTTTGCAAGTCAAACTGACTTTGTATTAGAAACTTATTACTGACTATAAAATACCAAAATAATGATTATGTTTATAAAAAAAGCATGCGTTGATACTGACACAGTGTCAGTCCTTTAGGCTATAATATATTAATATTACTATAAACCTGTTTAAACATGCAATAAATGCGGTACAAATCGAAGTTTGATGAATTTGCTTTATTTACTTCTAGCATAGACAAGCAAAGAAGGAAAAAAAATATTTTGCTTTCGACGTTTGACAAAAAAGATAGGGAAGTAGGTACTTATTTCTAGTTTTGCGTAAAAATACATCAGTCAAAGGCAGAAATTCGAATCTATTTCGGGGTTTGCCGAAAGGCGTTGGTCAAACCTGAGATAAACCAGTCATTCCACGAAAAGCTTACATATCGAGCTTTGACTATAACATATACGTCATCTATATCTATGTCAATGGCCAGATCTTATTTGATAATTTCATGAAGTGTTCTACCATTTCATAAAATGGTTATATTTCGTTATACTTCGAACATCGACCGCTGGTCACATCATGATGAAGTCTGGCCAGATCTTTGACTACTCAACGATCTGAACAGTTACCACCGTTGTTTCATATAACTATATTACGGTATAAACGCGTAATTATCTTTAAAATGGTGAAGGTTTCAGAAACATACGCATGATAGTTTTTATTTCTGTATTTTTTTTGTGCAAAAACATTTTTTTTTATATACCTCAATCTTGGAAAATAAATTTGATACTTCCTTTTTACTATCGGGGGCAGTATGGGTGTCTGTGTTCCATTCGCTTTCTACAAACAATTGCGGCTGCACTACAAACCGCTGTGTTGCAGCTTGTCTGTGTTGCATCCGCCTTTGTATTTACGCAGCCTGGACCATTGCGTTTTATTTACTTTACTTTTTGTATTAAATAATATAATATGTAGCAGAGCCTTAACGTATAAAATGGTGAAAATTGCAGACACAGATTAGTCGCCGCAGGAGAGGCCCTGGGCGTCGGGAATCACAGGCCAATTCCCGGCGACCGTAGGCGCGGGTTTGCGAACGGTGAGCAATGGTTAGCTCGCCGTCCGGTAAGGACCAGGTGGACTCGAATGTGCGTTGTGTTCCACGCGCGCCTCAAAGAGATGTCAGAACAACCGAAGGGGTCCGATAGAACCGATGCCTGCGGGTTGCGGTAAAAGTCCGAAAGGGATGCCGTGGCCCCTGGCAAAGTACAGGCAACTGAAGAAACACGAGTGGGTTTTAGTCAGCAAGAGTCTGACACGCCCTCCCGCTCCACCCAGAGCGGGAGAAGTTATTTGATAATTTCCCACAAAAAATATTCTTACAATTTTTTCATGTCATAATATGAACCAGCCGGTAAAATAAATTACCTGGAACTTGCCTGGTTTTTGTAAAGTGTGTAATAGGCCCCCAAGATGTGGAGGAGCATGCGGACATTATGCAGTATACGCAGGCGCAAATACTGATTGTGGCCAGGCGCTCACTTGCTGGTGTCGCGGATATGTGTGGCTTAGACTGAGAAGATACATCGCAAGTTTGATGAGCTAAAGGCGGCAATAGCTAAAGAATTTCCAGACAGTATCAAATCTAAAGAAGGCTATGAATTTTATTGCTGTATTCAAGGAAGAAGCGTAAGGAGGAGTCTTTTTACGAATATATGATTTCAATGAAGGAGATAGCAAAGAGTGCGAAGATTTCCGACTATGTAGCGGTGCAATACTTCGTCGAAGACAAGTAACAGATTACGAGAGTAACAAAACCATACTTTATGGCGCGACTAAGTCAGTTAAAGGAGAAGCTCTCTTGGTACGAGGATATGAAGAAAAATACGGCTAACATGGCCAACAGTACACGGCTACAAACATATGTTGCGAGAATAGACAACAAAACTCTATGTGTTCAAAGTTAGCGTGTGAGGTTGGCAGCACTGACGGCGACGGCGGCCATTATTGTTGTGATCAAGACGATGAAAAACGTCAAACTGAAAATATTCTGATTGTAAACAAAGTCCGCGGAAATAAGTGTTGACATAAGTGTTGTTTGTGTCGACAGTCTCATTGATTCGGGTAGTGATCTCAACCTTATAACGATGGACTTATTTTTTTAACTGTTTAACTGTTTTTTCACAAATGAAAATAAAGTGTTAACGGGTTTAGGTTGTAGCAAGGTAATTGCGGTCGGAAAATGTGTGAGCGATGTAAAATTGCAGATAATTGTTTTAATGTAACTTTGGCTCCACTGTAAATTAACTCTAGCGCGTGCGAAGCTTCAAATTTTTCTTGGGTCTTCATGTAAAACGCTTTTGAAAAATTTCACACTGCGCAAACGCCTAGATTTTGATAAAAAAATCCTAGTCTCAAAAAAGTTGACTTTTTTACTTAATAAATTTGACATTTTATGTAAAATTGTATGTGTTAGGCCTGGGAATCCGAGTCGGAAATTTAATATCTAATGAGCTCAAAAGTTTATTGTAATCAATGGTACCACTCAATATCTTGTGAAGAATGATGCAGTGCAGTTTCTTCCTATGACTGGATATGTATTTCATTGTTGTTCCTGTATCCATGTATTTCAACCTGTCAGTGCAGCTAGTGAGTTGTTTAGCCAAGTGATCTCCGTAGCACAGATGGTAAAGGAACCGCTTTTGAACACTCTTGCAGTGTCCAAAAGTAACGGGTGTTAAAGTACAGTAAGCACTGTACATTAACACACGTGGCTTTTTTATAGTAGCTATTTTTTTTTTACGGAATACACCCTTTTTGGTGTATATTTGAAAACCCCAAAGTGCGCAAAACCATAGATGACGAGAAAAAAATCGCCCAAAGTTTCTTCCAGTATTTGTGTGATAGTGGGAGTATAAGGGCGGGGAAGATCACATGGCGGGTCTAAATATTTTTGTCCAAGCAATAATAAAGCGTAGTCGACGGCTCCTATTTCTGAATTGTTAAAAAAAATAAACACGAAGGGGATAGCGGGGTCTTTGTTTACTCGCTTCGCTCGCTCACTAGGAGCCCCCGCCATCCCCTTCTAACCTAAGCTGTCCGAGTCAGAGTGCCCCAAGTCCCGAGCTCGCTTTGCTCGCTCTTGCATCCTAAGTTATCCTACTATCAATAACAACATTGCCTTTTGAACATACGATGAGTGAGAACAGCTGTCAATATCAAACGAATAACGATATAACAATAACTGCCCTACGGCACCTACATTCGACTACGTTTCGTTACCCACGATTTTTAAAGAGTACAAATAAAACTTTATTATTTTTTATTTCATTAATTATATTATTTGCTAAGTACACAATTGAGTTCATTGCGGTAGCAGCTATTTAAAAATGAATTAAAGTTAAAAACTTACAATATGTATACTAAAAACCATTTAAATCCGCTGTCACTTTGTCTGAACGTAAAACGGAACAACGTAGGTGTGAAATTCGTACAATATCTGTGGTAAAATGTCAAATTTATTAAGTAAAAAAGTCAACTTTTTTGAGACTAGGATTTTTTTATCAAAATCTAGGCGTTTGCGCAGTGTGAAATTTTTCAAAAGCGTTTTACATGAAGACCCAAGAAAAATTTGAAGCTTCGCACGCGCTAGAGTTAATTTACAGTGGAGCCAAAGTTACATTAAAACAATTATCTGCAATTTTACATCGCTCACACATTTTCCGACCGCAATTACCTTGCTACAACCTAAACCCGTTGACACTTTATTTTCATTTGTGAAAAAACAGTTAAACAGTTCAAAAAATAAGTCCATCGTTATAAGGTTGAGATCACTACCCGAATCAATGAGACTGTCGACACAAACAACTCTTATGTCAACACTTATTTCCGCGGACTTTGTTTACAATCAGAATATTTTCAGTTTGACGTTTTTCATCGTCTTGATCACAACAATAATGGCCGCCGTCGCCGTCAGTGCTGCCAACCTCACACGCTAACTTTGAACACATAGAGTTTTGTTGTCTATTCTCGCCACATATGTTTGTAGCCGTATACTGTTGGCCATGTTAGCCGTATTTTTCTTCATATCCTCGTACCAAGAGAGCTTCTCCTTTAACTGACTTAGTCGCGCCATAAAGTATGGTTTTGTTACTCTCGTAATCTGTTACTTGTCTTCGACGAAGTATTGCACCGCTACATAGTCGGAAATCTTCGCACTCTTTGCTATCTCCTTCATTGAAATCATATATTCGTAAAAAGACTCCTCCTTACGCTTCTTCCTTGAATACAGCAATAAAATTCATAGCCTTCTTTAGATTTGATACTGTCTGGAAATTCTTTAGCTATTGCCGCCTTTAGCTCATCAAACTTGCGATGTATCTTCTCAGTCTAAGCCACACATATCCGCGACACCAGCAAGTGAGCGCCTGGCCACAATCAGTATTTGCGCCTGCGTATACTGCATAATGTCCGCATGCTCCTCCACATCTTGGGGGCCTATTACACACTTTACAAAAACCAGGCAAGTTCCAGGTAATTTATTTTACCGGCTGGTTCATATTATGACATGAAAAAATTGTAAGAATATTTTTTGTGGGAAATTATCAAATAACTTCTCCCGCTCTGGGTGGAGCGGGAGGGCGTGTCAGACTCTTGCTGACTAAAACCCACTCGTGTTTCTTCAGTTGCCTGTACTTTGCCAGGGGCCACGGCATCCCTTTCGGACTTTTACCGCAACCCGCAGGCATCGGTTCTATCGGACCCCTTCGGTTGTTCTGACATCTCTTTGAGGCGCGCGTGGAACACAACGCACATTCGAGTCCACCTGGTCCTTACCGGACGGCGAGCTAACCATTGCTCACCGTTCGCAAACCCGCGCCTACGGTCGCCGGGAATTGGCCTGTGATTCCCGACGCCCAGGGCCTCTCCTGCGGCGACTAATCTGTGTCTGGTTTAGAACGAAGATTTCCCTTTGTTTTTTTTTTTTCGTGTCCGAATGAAAAACGGAACCCGCGTAGGATCACTCGCATGTCTGGCTGTCTATCTGTCCGTCTGTCACAGCCAATTTGCTCCGAATCTACTGGACCAATTTAGTTGAAATTTGGTACACATAGGAATTTCTGAGACCCAAACACGAAAGAGTATTATTATTTGTAAGCATGATGCGTGGGTTAATATTATTTCCTTAACACTAACCTTGTGATCACACTTGATATATACTAGCACACGCCCTATACTAACAAAAATCTAAATTACACAATCACACAAATCACAAATCATTTAATTTAATTAAATATAATTTATTTTAATTTATTTTGCATACTATTGTATAGAATCGTTGTATCTGGCGGGCCGACTGCCCAAGTGTTGATGTCAGATAGTCTTATATATGTCGTTCGCGCGGTAAACTCTAATTGCGCGATGCAGGATTTGTGTGACGTCATGTCTTTGAAGTCTTAGTTCGTATGTGGCGGTGTAACCGCTACAATACCATTACATCTCCTATTCCCCACATAATATCACTATTTAATCGGTATTATAATAATTTGCAATAAAACTAATAGGTTACCTTAATTTACAGTAGATCTTCAACAAATCTATCCAATCTATCTTTTAACCGACACAGCCACTAGAATCGTCGTACCGCTATGAGCGCCCGACCCAGAAGGTCGTTGTTGCGCAATTTTGACATGTCGCATAAAATGGAGGGTTATGTATTTCCCCTGTTTGTATGTAAGTATGTCCGTCTCTATGTTCCCTCGTAACTACTAAATGGCTCAACCGATTTTGATGAATGATATGTCGTAAGATTCGTCTTTATGCGCGAGTGTCACTAGGTTAATATACCTAGTGACACTAGGTATATTAACAATCAGAAAAAACAAAAAAAAAACTCACTTCTCTATCGACTGGGGTATCAAAAACAGAGGGTTTTGAAAGGTCATTGCAAATTTATGCAAATTATATGTTTAAATCTAATTTAGAAGAAGAAAAGATACGAAACTATAAAACTGAAAATAAAAATAAAGTTATTTAAAATCCCGACTCAAAAAACACGTATTTGAAAAGAGAATAAAAACAAGAATTATAATCTATGTGTATCTGGCGAAATGTGGGTGTACTATAGGTAAACCCCTGCCCAACCCTTCGGAGAAACAAGGCGTGATGTAATGTTATAATCAATATAATTTTGGTATGCGGGGGATAAATAAAAGTTACTTCATTGGTTTGTCCCACCTACAATACCAAAATTCTATTGACTAAAATGCTTGCTTTTTTTCTTTTCAATTATATTTTTGCAGTCGGACTTTTTAGTTTTTTAAATTACTTTTCTTTGACTTTATTTATTACAAACAAATATACAAAAATCAAATCTTTGCTCGTTATAATATTAGTTTAGATATGTAGGAATGGAAGGAAGGAAAGTGTATGCGAAGTTGATAAATTATATTGATTAAATTATTTAATAATACCTATATCGAGAACACAGGTGGCGTTCTGTAGTTTCTGCCTGGGCATGGGAAGAAGGCATGAGTTTATGTATGTTTATGTTATCGAAAACAACTCCACTTGCATTTAAAAATATACCTTGATTATTTGCTAATGCGCCACATATTTATTACAGGTTGGACAGTGGTGTATAGAGGCCAGTGTTCTAGTGCGTATGCTCCATATGACCCAGATAATGTTCCCGAGAGAGCGAGATGGTTTATCAAGCAGTTTCGCCGATCGTGATCCTTATCGGTGAAACTGTTTGCTGATTTAATCATGTTCTAGATATTTTATAGACATATTAGATTTAAACATGATTTGTTTGGTTGCTTGAGCGTGCATCCTGATTAAATGTAATATAAAATATCTTTACTTTGATTTGGCCAAGATAAGCTTTGCTGGGTTATTCCATTTATCCACCCCAAAAAATCCACCCTAAAGTGGATACTCGGAAACGTATGTCCGAGAATTCACCCTAGGCCTAGTTGGATAAACGGAATAACCTGCTTTGCTAAAGATTTTATTTGTAAATTCAAGTCGTTCGAGAATTCAAAATAGTTTTTCAAATAATTATGGTCATCAGGGCTGCTTAAGTTTATTTAGAATTTCAAAATTCATTTAGTATAAACTTAGTCGTATGTCCATTGTAGTATGTCCACGATAAATGGAAACAGTAAAAAAATAGATAATACTAATTGAATTATGAAGAATGACATAAGGCGGCAATAACCGACTTTTGATGATTTTATACTGAAGATCACGTCTAAACAAGTAGTGTTAATGATTTAGAAAAAATATAATTATGTTAAATTAGAGCATTTTTTTAATAACTCTATCTTAGTATATGTTTATATTTTAGTGTAATTAATTTGTAAAGCTATGTCTAATGCGGATAAAAAATTGAGAATCATGTAAAAAATACGACAAGCGTATTTCTCTGAAATTTTCACCAATTTAAAGATAATTTAATTATTCATTTTCAGGTATACGTGTTTTTTGTTTGTTTTATTAAAATACCTTTTGTTTTATGTATATTAAATAATGCATCTAATTTGGTACAGCGCTCCTTGATGGGTGGGTCCCATCTATGTTCTATGTTATGGGGTTTGGTTTCCGCACTCAGTCCGTCAGGCGGACCATTGTGCGTGGGCCATCGCGGCCGTTTGGGGGGTTATTCCAACCAGCCCACCTTCCTCCAGAAGGTAATTAGGTCTCCTGGTTTGCTTAGAACATCTGTGTATGATCTGGGTGACACGAGGGTGTTTGTTCTGATCTGGGTGACGCCCGTGCATTCAAAGAGCACGTGCGCAACGGTCTCCTCAGCCTCCATGCACGCCCTGCACAGAGGTGCAGGGCATGCATGGAGGCTGAGGAATGTTGCACATTTTTTAAAAGAAGAACTTCATAGGTACCATGTGAAAAAAGTTTCACTCAAAAATCTCAAACCATGAAGGTTCTATGTCAATTCTTATTACTATTAATTTTGTTTTTCGTCATTTAAGGCTCGTTTTTAGGGTTAGGGGAACCCTAAAAACGAGCCTTAAATGACCCTATCAATATGCCTCCGCTGTCCGTCCGTCTGTCCGTCCGTCTGTCCGTCCGTCCGTCAGTCTGTCTGTCAGCAGGCTCTATCTCATGAACCGTAATAGGTAGACAGTTGAAATTTACACAGATTGTGTATTTCTATTGCAGCTATAACAAAAACGAAATGATAAAACTAAATAATAATGTAAAAAAATAAAGGAGGCTTTAATTTTTAGTTCATATAAAAAGTCAAATATATTTAAAAAAAAAAAACTTATTATCCTGGCATGTATTATCAGGAGAGCAGCGGTGGCCCAGTGGTGGCGGCTCCGACTTACGAACAGTAAGTCGTGGGTTCGAACCCAGACAGGCGCATTACTTTGTGTAAATTATTTAATCACCGCTGCTCTAAAAACGGTGTTGGAAAACATCGTGAGGAAACCGGCATGTCCTAGAACCAAAAATTCGAAGACATGTGACATCTACCAATCCGCACTGGGCACGCGTGGTGGATTATAGCCCACTCCCTCTCATTGAGAGGAGGCCGTGTCCCTGCAGTGGGAACGTTATAGGCTGATGATGGTGATGATGATGATGTATTATCAGTAAACTTATCATCAGTGTTTTAGTGGCATGAGGAACAGGGTGTAAAGTTCACTCATCCACCATAGAAAAGGGAGGATTCGCCGACCAGACGGGTGTTGTGTCGTGCGGGCCGACTGCCCGACTGTTGATGTCGGATAGTCTTATATATGTCGTTCGCGCGGTAAACTCTAATTGCACGATGCAGGATTTGTGTGACGTCATGTCTTTGATGCGCAGTTCGTATGTGGCGGTGTAACCGCTACAGTTTCTAGAATTCATTGAGTAGAGTATAAATATAATAAATAAAAAAATTAACTTAAAAAATGAAGATAATAAGAATTATTATCTTCATTTTTTAAGTTAATTATTAAAAATACCGTTTTTGTTCGAGGGGTCGTACAAAAATAGTCTAAACTATGACTATACTATAGAATACTATGTATGACCTACATGTAGTTGTTCCGGGTCTGGCTGTTTGTATGTGAGTTTAAATGTTTGTAAACGCACCCACGATACAGGAGAAATTCCTAGTCCCATCCCAAAGATTTACTAAAAAAAAACTGCTGTATATCATGTACCATAATTACAACAGGATGGATTTTTGAGATGGGGCAGTAAGGGCAGCTACCTAAACAATCTGTTCATTGAATCAAATCGAGGGATTCACTTTAACCCCACTGGAGTGGAAAATTTCAATTTGAGGATCAAAAAACTCTAGTAGACCAACTGAGGTTTGAGTACTAGTTACGTAAAAAGCCGCCTAAAATAGAATATAGGTCTTATACAGCTAGTCGTTGCAATAAGTTTAAAATTAATATAGCTCATAAAATTACACCATCTATAGTAGAACACGAGAATCCTAATGAAATGTACGGAGCCCTTTTTGATGTTGTGCATAAAGAGTACCAATCTACTTTCAAGACTAAAACTATTAAAATTAAGGGCACTCCGTTGGCTTTAACCAATGGGCCACTCCGGGTATTTATAAAAAGTAGAGCAAGATTATACGAGTTATATGGTTTGAAAAAATATAGGTTTGATACTCCTTTCCTAGTTTATGTCAAAAATTATTTAAAAATAATAGTGTTTTTGCTAAATCTAAATTTTTAAGCGATATAATTAAAAAATTCAATTTTAAATTAGTTACAACCGACGTTTGCCAACATGCCTATAACTACGACTCCCTCCTTAAATTCGTCCCCATCTAAAGCTGAAAACCTTTTGTTTAGTAGTGTGTCTAAAAGTAGTCACTTATTTAGCTTCGAACATGTAACGTCTCGTGTTAATGTTAGTTAATGTTTTTAACAAACTCAAGTCTAAAAACACTGGTGATGACTGAGGCATCTCCATTAAACTTTTAAGTAATATAATTGACATCGTAGCCCCCTATCTAGCTGTTAATTTTTAATAAATGTGTTGATATAGGAACTTTTCCTGACCTCATGAAGAGTAGTAAAGTTATACCATTATTTAAATCAGGTAATAAAATGAAGTTGGTAATTTCAGGCCTATTTCTATCTACCAGCATTCAGAAAAATATTTGAATAGTTAATACTCAAGCAGTTGCTAAGAAATTAATTTAAATAGCCTCCTTCATATCGAACAATATGGCGTTACGAGGACAACCAGGTGCACCATGACACGCTTTTGCGTAAACTGCGTCATTACGGTGTGCAAAACGAAGCTCTCAACGTTTTAAATTCGTATTTACATAATAGGTCCCAATGTGTAGATGTTGATGGTGTGAAATATTCCGGGCTACCAGTCCAGTTAGGTGTACCTCAAGTCACCTTCCGCCTGACGCAGGTCCTCACCGGACACGGCTGTTTCGGGAGGTACCTGTTTCGGATAAGGCGGGAGGAAACGCCCGGGTGTCATCACTGCGTGGATCGCCCGGAGGACACGGTGGAGCATACGGTGGAGGTA
This sequence comes from Xanthia togata, assembly GCA_963853775.1. Taxonomy (NCBI): domain Eukaryota; kingdom Metazoa; phylum Arthropoda; class Insecta; order Lepidoptera; family Noctuidae; genus Xanthia; species Xanthia togata. The sequence continues at coordinate 30,407,327 of OY970791.1, read as the reverse complement.
TGCCCGGCTTGGGCAGAGCACCGCCGTGTCCTCATGGAGGCGATCGGTGGCGGGGATCTCTCGCGTCCGGCCCTGGTCCAGGCCATGGTACGGAGCGAGAGGGCATGGGAGGCCGTCACCTCCTTCTGCGAAGCAGTAATGCTCGCGAAGGAGGAGGTGGAGCGCGTGAGGGAGAGGCAAATTTCGCGCCCTCACGCCCCTAGCCGCCGCAGGAGGAGACGCCCCGGGCGTCGGGAATCGATCGCGGATTCCCGGCCACCGTAGGCGCGGGCTTGCGGACGGTGAGCAATGGGTAGCTCGCCGTCCGGTAAGGACCAAGCCCGGGTCGACGGCGCGTTGTGTTCCACGCGCGCCTCAAAGAGTTGTCAGCGAATGAAGGGGTCCGATGAGACCATTGCCTGCCGGGGTTGCGGGAAAGTCCGAAAGGGATACCGTGGCCCCCTGGCATTGCACAGGCAAGAGAAGGAACACGGGTGGGTTTTAGTCAGTAAGAGTCTGACACGCCCTCCCGCTCCACCCAGAGCGGGAGACGTCATTTGACGATTTCACACCCAAAAAAAAAAAAAAAGGTGTACCTCAAGGCTCAATAATGGGTCCATTCTTGTTCTTAGTGTATATCAATGACTTACCATTCTATTTAAATGTTATCTGTGAAGTTATACTGTTTGCAGATGATACTTCTCTTATTTTTAAAGTAGACAGGAATATACAAGATTTTGACGATGTAAAAAGTGCGCTCTCAATGGATACGGATTAGTTTACGACAAATAACCTAGTTCTCAATGCCAAGAAAACGAAATGTGTAAAGATTGCCCTTTCAAATATTAGAAATCTAGGACCCAACATCGTCTTAAATAAAGAGATGCTTGAAACTGTAAATTTGGCAGTTTTTCTGGGTATAACAGTAGATGCCAAACTTCAGAGGGGCCAACATATATCGAGCCGAGCCGGGAAGGCTCAGTTCGGCCGCCTACACCGTCAGGAAAGTAAGACAACTGCAATTCAAAGCTGCTGATATTCAAAATATATTTGTCCTCAAAAAAACGAGCTGTTCAAGCAATTTACCAGTGAAGTGCCAGAGTTTCTCTGAGAGATTTTTTCAAAGATATCGGTATCCTCACAAATATACACGAAAAACAGTGATATTCACAATGTTAACACTACAAATAAGGATAAACTACGTACCTTTTACCGGCTTCATAAGGTTAATAGATCATTTATTGGACTTGGTATAACCTTTTATAACAAGCTATCCTTTTCTTTGCTCGATTTGCCTTTTAATGCGCTTAAAACTAAAGTAAAATCTAACCTTTGTTCAAAGGCATACTATTCTATCAACGATTACTTAAATGATAACAATACATGGTTGGTCTTTGTGATTAACTCAAGACAATGTTTAAATGTTTTTTCTCAAGAATTAGCTTACCTACTGACAGTTTATATGAATTTATATAATTGTTTATAACTTTACTTTGTAAGTCTTTTTTTATGAGTTGTATTAATAATAATAATAATAATAAGCCCCCTAAACAACCACACGTCCTGATTGACCATCTAATCACGTGGGGGGCGGACACACGAATGAGAAATTGCTGGCGTGGCTAACGTGGCTCTGGAAACCCATTAAACATGGAGACTAGATCGAAGAAAATACGTATAGGACCGCTACCCGAGGGCAATCGTCGGGGCGCACCTGGTGCCGATGCTGGGTGTCACAGCATGCGACCCATCGGCGGTGGGGGACTGAGCAGGCGGGTTCTCCCCGACAAAAATACTACAGCCGAACCGACAGACAGACTAGACAATAGTGATGAAAGTAGAGCAATTACATCCGCTTTGGATGTTTCGCAGGTGGCGTTAGCTACTCAGCCTGCGACCACCAAAGCGGGAAAACCTAGAGTGCGCATGAAATGGACTGAAGATATGAACATATTCATCATGCGCACTTACTATCATATTACGAAACTTGAAGAGGACAGAACCATGTATTGCACACAATTATTCGAAAAATTTAAATTACAATACCCAGAAATTAATGTAACAGAACAAAGAATAGCAGACCAAAGACGGGTTATTATCAGAAACAAGTTGTTATCTGACGACACTTTAAATAGAATTAGATTTGAAATTGCAGAACAGCTAAAAAATGAAGAAGAAGAAAGTTTGAATCTCACACAACTAACAAACACGTTACAAATAACCCAATCGCTTACAATACATAATCCTTCTGTTGAACACAACACTGGATCAGGGACTGAATATTTTGCCACAGAACTAACCGCACCCACACAGCATAGCAATCAATCTACTACAGAAAATCTCACATTAATACCAACACAGAATAATATTGAGTTTGACCCTTCCTTAGTAGAATCATTAAGTAACGAATTAGAATCAAATATGTTAAAATACAACGGAATGGATCCTGCGTGTAGACCTTTATTGCCAAAAATGAGACCATCTCGTCAATTATCGTATATCATTAGTATGTTTAATGAAAAAATTATTCCTCCCAAAATATCACCCCTAGAGAATTTAAGCGACACACATGCTTTAATCTATTCTGTAGCTATTACAGTTGCAATTTACTTTAAACTAAAAATGAATATAGATAGAAATAGTAATAATAATAGAGTAATAAACGATCCACCATGGCAAAAAAGATTAGAAACGGACATAGATCAGCTAAGAAAAGACATAAATAGGCTAACACAATATAAAAACGGTAACACGTCAAGAAAACTTGTAAAAAAGGTCAAACTGATAATTAAAAATACTAAACAACACAGTTCACATGAAAACTTTAATAAGAGAATAGAAGATCACCTAGATACATTAAAACAAAAACTTCTAGTGAAGAGTCATAGACTAGCACGATACAAAAAAGCCAAAGAAAGAAAGGATAACAATAGATTATTTAAATCAAATGAGAAACAATTTTATAGACAACTTAAAGGCAACAATACGACTACCCTTAACCCTCCATCGCAAAAGTCCTTAAAAGAATTCTGGCAAGGAATCTGGTCAGACAGCACTGAACATAACAAAGAAGCTGGATGGATACAAAAAGAACGAGTCCGATCAGAAACTATAGACGAAATGCCGTTTGAAGAGATAGATGCTCTTGAAATAAATATAATTATAAATAAAACACATAACTGGAAAGCAGCAGGAATAGACGGTATACACAATTTTTGGATAAAAAGGCTTCACTCACTTCATAGAACGTTAGCAGAACAAATAAACGACATTTTAAAAGGCAATCAAAATATACCAGAATTTTTGACTAAAGGAATCACATATTTGATTCCAAAATCAAGTAGAACCCGGGATCCTTCACAGTATAGACCAATCACTTGCCTGCCAACCTTATATAAAATCATAACGTCCTGTATAACTAACAAAATTATTAAACACACTGAACAATACAATATCCTAACTGAAGAACAAAAAGGATGTAGGCGAGGTCATATGGGGTGTAAAGAGCAATTAATTATCGATTCCACTATTTTAAAATACGTCCAGAGATCTAAAAAGAACTTATTCATAGCTTACATAGATTACAAGAAGGCATTCGACAGCGTTCCGCACTCATGGTTGATCGAAGTTTTAAACATATATAAAATCAATCCATTAATTATAAATTTCCTTAAAAATACAATGGAGTCCTGGAGAACGACAGTAAAATTACAAACTAAAACAACAAACTTATCCTTAGACGAAATAGCGATTAAAAAGGGCATTTTCCAAGGGGACTCCTTAAGCCCTCTATGGTTTTGTCTAGCCCTGAATCCACTCTCTCAAGCATTAATTGAATCGAAATTAGGCTTTGATATCAAGAACGGCAGGTCGATAATGCACCAAATTACACATTTACTTTATATGGATGATTTAAAACTATATGCTAATAAAAATACAGATTTACACGATTTATTAAATATCACAACAACATTTTCGAAAGACATAAGAATGGATTTTGGACTAGATAAATGCCGGAAACTAAATATAGAGAAAGGTAAGATTATAGAAGGAAACTACTCAACAGACTACGAGGAAGTAATAGAAGCGATGAAAGACGAAGAACTGTATAAATATTTAGGTTACAATCAAGCACGATTGTTAGAACATAGGACTATTAAGGATAAACTAAAAAAAGAATACAGTAGTAGAATACATTCGTTATGCAAAATGCACCTATCTAGTAAAAATTTATTCAAATCCATAAATACATTCGCGATTCCTATACTTATTCTTTCGGTGTAATAAAATGGTCTAACACAGAATTACATGCTCTCGAAGTCAAAACAAGAACCACACTGACACAACATAGATATCACCATCCGAAATCAGCAATAGAGAGAGTTATAATGTCCAGAAAAGAAGGTGGTAGGGGACTAATCGAAATATCACATCTGCATAAAAAACAAGTCATAAACTTAAAACAATTTTTCTGGCGGAAGAAAAACAACAGTCTATTACACAAAACAATTATAGAGATAGACAAACAGTATACACCACTGAATGTTAACGATGATAACAATATTGAGACACTAGATAAAGCGAGACATAGAGAAGAGATACACAGAAAATGGAGGCAAAAAGAACTACACGGAAGACATCCCAACGATTTACAACAAACATACATAGATAAAGAGGCTTCTAACAAATGGCTAGAGTTAAGTGAGCTGTTTCCTGAAACAGAAGGGTTTATGTTAGCCATTCAAGATCAAGTCATAAATACAAAAAATTATAGAAAATACATAATAAAAGATAGTACAGTAAGAAATGATTTATGTAGAAAATGTCACAGCAAACCTGAAACAATACAACATATCACAGGAGCTTGTATCACACTAACCCAAAACGACTATACGCATAGACATAATCAACTTGTTAATATCATACACCAAAAACTCGCAACTAAACTTAAACTCATGCAAGATCCTTACACACCATATTACAAGTACACGCCTAGACCGGTTTTAGAAAACCAATTCTACAGAATATATTATGATCGCACTATAATTACAGACCACACCATATATAACAACAGACCTGATATAACACTAGTTGATAAAGTAAGCAAACACACATTTATAATAGATATAGCAGTCCCAAACACTAATAACATACAAAAAACTATCACAGAAAAAATCAGGAAATATACAGAACTACAAGAGGAAATTACCAGAGTTTGAAAAATGAATAGAGTCACTATAGTACCAATAGTAATATCAACAACAGGTGTTATCCCGAAACAAATATTCAATAGTTTGAATGCACTCAATCTATCCAAATACACATACCTAACACTACAAAAAGCTGCCATATTAAACACTTGCCGCATAGTAAGAAAATTTTTACAACTAGACTTAGATAATAATTTCACTGCAGTACAGAGCAATTTACCTTCTTAGAATAATAACTAGAATCTCACCTTGGTTAACACCCGTGAGATTCTGAAAATACCAGGAACTTACCTGAGAAATTAAATTTAAAAACTAAAATAATAATAATAATAATTGCTTTATTTTCAGGCGACTAAGGCCCATAGACAACATACACAAAATAATCTTATATAATAATAAACTAATACATAATAAAAAACATCACTACAAAAACTAGTTTCTACGTTGGGTCGGCGACGTATTGCGCTGAGTCGTGGTGTCATGTAGCCTTCCGCGAAAACGCCGATACACGACACCCGTCGGCCAAAATTCCTGCTTCATGAAAGTCTCCATGTGATGAGTCGGAACTCGCACCACAAAAGATTTGAAGTTAATCTTATGGCGCGACTCCAGCTTCTCGACTCTCAAGGTGAACTTGGTTTTCATCCTGACATACTCCACGACCTCCTCTACCTTCGTGGTGTGATGTAGACGTGACACGTACAGCTGCGTCGTTGGAATAGCGGGACGCAGCAAAATGTCGGGATCAGTAATTGCGGTACCGCACTGATTGCGACAAGCAGGCTTCTTCTTCTTGTTCTTCTTCTTCTCCACGCGAATGAAACCTTCTTCATCGGCCTGTTTTTGGCTTGTTACCGGCGGCAACGAGCTCCGAACTGCTTCGGAGGGCCGCTGGGCACCCCTCGTATTATTAGGTTGCCGCTGATGATTTGCGGGAGCTTTAACAACGGCAGCCGAGTAAGCACGTCCCGGTGTTGACGTGCTAATATTGGTCGGCGTCCTAACGATGGGGGACGCGGGGAGGGCGGGGCGTGGTTGTGCATCGCTTGTAGTGACGGCGGCCGGCGACGAGTCAAATTTTGCTGACTCGAAACTCAGCTGCGATGCATTGAATGCGCCGTGACGTGTGTTGACGCTGGTAGCTGGCTCGTGTGACCTACATACTGTCTTGCGTAAATCCGCTACCTCAGTACGTAGATCACTGATGGTGGATTGTGATGCTTCCAACTTCAACTGCATCTCGACCAGGCTTGATCTTAGGGTTGTGATATCCCGTAGCAGCCTAGTGACGTCAACGTGGTCAAATGTGACTGGTGGGGGCAGCTTGCGCAAATCCTTCGCCACGAAAGTTGGCACGTCGTCCGGGTCGGTCTCTTTCAACACTTTTATGATGTCTTGGAGACTCCTCTCTCCCTTTTCATCCCTCCTGCGGGACGGCATTCGGTCAGCCATATGTAGTGACTCATACAGCAATGTTTTCGCTCTGCGTATCTCCTCTTCACTGAAGTTGGATTTGCAGATCTGGATCACACTGACCTCGTCCATGACATCCAGCTGGTACTGCAGGAATGCCAGGACCTCATTCGACACAAGTTCTTCTGACCGCATGGTGGCAGCGGCATTTGCCGCGCTCGGCGCAAATAATAATTTCCGCTTACAGTGTACGCGCGTCCGATTGCAACGGCGGATCGCACGGCAATATGTAGTTACCTAGCGACCTCGACCATTATTTATTTTACCTCGATGGTCCTAGTTATCAATTATAACTTCTAGCTTCACGCCCTTTTTGCCTGGAGGCTTTTTTTTCTTTTTAGATATTGTTTACGTTTAGTTATTCTTATTTCTGCCTGAGTATAGTTCTCGATGTTTTTGGTTGATATATTGGCGTGTGCTAGCTGTTATATGGCTATACATTCATAATTTAAATTATGTTTTGTTTTGCGTAATGTAAATTATCTTGCATAATATTATATAGAATCATTTTTTTCTAACTGAACAGACAGCTGTGCTGCTGAGGAGTTTGTTGCGGCACTTCTTCTTCCCAGCTAAAGCACTCGGAAGTGGTGAAGGGTGTGCGTTTTGGGGTACTGTCTTATGTTTCAAGTGCTCAGCCTAGTTTGAATAAATGACTTGAATTGAATTTGAATTTGAGTAAAGTCAGAAATCGAAAAAAAAAATCCCTTACATTTCGTAGGAAATGAGACTCCAACCTACTTTTTTACGGTGGATAGACTGGCCAAAAATAATGGAATTTCAAATTTCGAAAATACGCGTTATAATTTTATTTGATTTGACAATAAAATTATGAAAGTTCGTTGCTCTTGAAAAAACTTTTTCCATACAAAGGTTTTACGCGATTTGTGACGTCTGTAGCGAACTGTATTTTTTAACGTTCCCCATACAAACTACACTGTAAAAATAGGCTGGAGTCTCATTTCCAACAAAATGTAAGGGAAAAGATTTTTGTAATTTCTGACTGTTCTAGTACTCAAACCTCAGTTGGTCCTGTAGATTTTTCTATGCTTATTAAAAGCAGGATCGATTGACATCAAAAAGGTTTTTGTGAAAACTGCCCATTTTCTTGCTGTTTGTAATTTTTGATAGATGCTTCGTTTGGAGGAGCATCACATGGCAGTTTTGTCTGGAATCAGCATCCTGTGAAATAACATTTAATTGATTTGAACAATAATGGAGAAAATGTGTTTTTACTAGGCAAGTTAATAATGTAAATACTTAGTTGGATAAAAAAAAATGATTTTCTGATTGTGAATATATTTAAATTAGTTTTACTTTTCAGGTGATTCTGGCTATGCCCTAAGGGTTTATATGATGACACCTATAGTAGATGCTCCTGAAGGCTCTCCAGAACAGTATTACACCAAGTTGCACTGCTCTGCACGAAATACAGTGGAACGTGCCATTGGTGTACTCAAAAACAGATGGCGGTGCTTACTCGGACATAGGGTGCTACATTATCATCCTGATGTAGCAGCCAAAATAATTAATGCATGTTGTGTCTTACACAACATGTGTATTAATAGATTAGGTATAGATCTTGTAGAGAATACAGCAGAGTATGGAAATGATTACCCGGCTGTCACTTCTCAAGAATTAACTAGCAGCACAGCTGCTGAACTAAGACAAGGCATCGAAAAGCGAAATGTTTTGATTCAGCAGTTGTGGGCGAGTAGAAGGTAGATAAAAGGTATGGTAAGATTTAGATAGGATTTTTAATGTATTTCATGTGATTTGTGACATTGTATTTCTACAGTTTATGTTTATAAATTGATTTAACTAAATATTTGTAGTATTGTATAGAATCAAGTTTTTCTAACTATTCAGACAGCTGTGCAGCTGGGGAGTTTGTTGCGACACTTCTTCTTCCCAGCTAGAGCACTAGGAAGTGGCGAAGGGTGGGCGTTTTTGGGGGACTGGTAATTTTGACGTTTGTAAAGTGCTGATTTCTCAGCCTAGTTTTAATAAATGACTTGACTTTGAATATATTTCTTGAAAAATGGAGAACTGAATGATTAAATAGTTTTTTTTTACTTAAATGTACTTTTATTTACTTAGTAATAAAACTATAACAAAAATTAACAATAAAACACTTATAAAATAGAATAATACAAAAAACTTGAAGCGCAACGCAAGCATTTCATCAATATCCGAAACATTAGATAGCAATAAATAAAGCTTTCATATAAATCGCTAATGCATAATAATTATGTAGCAAAATAATGGCAAATTCGTCAATGATTTGGCATTTTTCTAGCTACATCCAAAATTGCATTAGCAATCGACGTCAAAGCACTTGCTATACTGCCAATGTGTTCGGACAATTGAACAAATGCTTGCGCTGTAGTTAATTCCGCTTCTACGCGCCGTGCTTCGATGCTTGCGAAACGTTCCATATTTGCATCCGGCCTCGGAATTAAAGAGCGGCGGGGTTGTGGTGGTATGGTACTCTGAAGTGGCGTGAGAGGCGCAGGTACTGGAATATAAAAAATATAATAATTTAAAATCGGCATTTGAAACCAAACAAGTTTCAAACTTCTGGAGTTGTTACAAAAAACAAGTCAATAAATAATACCGAGGTATTTTTAGGGTTCCGTACCTCAAAGGACAAAAAAACGGAACCCTTATAGGAACACTTCGTTGTCCGTCTGTCTTTCAGTCTGTCAAGACCCTTTTTCTCAGGAACGCGTGGAGTCTCCACTGGTTCCTGAGAAAAAGGGTCTTTTCTACGGTCCCTTGGTGTTCTAAAAAAACTTACATGAGAATTGACCGTGACGTATATCGATGTATGGGAGAACATGTCTTTCAACTACAATGTTAAATTTGTTTTTGGGGTATATCCACCCTAACTACGGAACCGTTCATTGTGCGTGGTCCGACACGCACATGGTCGGTTTTTTTGCTATACCTCGATAAGTGATTAGTCCCAAAACACTTCAATGTTACACACTTATGTTGGGTTGTGTAACTGATGGACTGCTTATTCAAAATATTTTAACATTCCTAAACTAATTCGAGTAAAGACTTACTTGTGGATGATGCTGGTATTGCGTCATTGTGTGACGTGCCCGGAATAGGGGATATTACCATGTTATGTATTTCTGTGTTTTGTACTGGTAATACGTATAAATCCTCCGTCTCAAGAATGACTGGTGACTCGGTAGGTCTAGACTGAAACAATTAAATTATTATTATTAGATAAATAAAACATTTTGTACCTAATCATAGCTAGAAAATATTAAAATATATTATACCGATTGAGGAAATGGATTGACTGCCCATGAATCTCCAGTTGCAAACTCTTGTCCACCCATTACCGCCACCAATCTATTTTCGAAGGCAGACAATGCTGGCAAGTTGTCTGCTGGCCCACCACCAGTGCGCCTCATTGAAGCTGAGAGTTGTGCGCACTGCTTCTTTAGAGCACATTTCTTCTCAGCCCAATACTAAAAACATGCATTAATTTTGATGAAATTGCTGTATATACCTAATGATTCTTAATACCTACTTCATTATTTTTAATTACCTTAGCCCAGCCTTGGCCATTTTTATTTGCTCCTCCGAGAGAATTCAAAGTTATTGCCAAATTGGCCCATTTCCTCTTTGTTTCCAATTTGCCTTGAGTGGTCTTAAGCAAACCTTTCGCTATGCCTGGGTTTTGCTCCAAGAATTCCACCAAACCTTCTAATTGGGCGTAACTTGGACGATTTGTCATCGTAACTGAAATTGGAAAAATTATTTTGTACTAGGTACATATTATAATAATTATCTAAAACATAGACCAAGAAAATAACTACATTGACAAATTAAAAATATTACCTAATTCACTATTTAAGAATTTAATCAAGTAAAACATTACTATATATTATAACAAAGTACGTATGATTGTATATTTACTTACCACTTCTATTAAACTTTAATATTAAACAATCAGATAGTGTTACTAAAAAGCTAAAAAGGAACCACACGCGAACAATATCTATAAGTTAATGATTTACACAAACTTGCATTTCGAATTCACTTCTAATTTCTAAAACCACTTGACTTGATTTTATTTTTGAAATTGGAGAACTTTTACGCTTTTTTTTGTAGCGTAAAAGTTACGCTTTTTTTTGTAGTGTGGCAACGACCCTACCGCATACAGCCAAAGTCATGGTTAATTTTATTATTTTAATCGTGTTCTTACGCCCAAATAAATTTAATACGTTACAATTAATCAATTAAACAACTATTTATATCATATTTATTTATTAGCCAGGTTATATAAAGAATAAAGCATTTTAAAACCATATTACCGGTTTATCGTAATGAGTTGAGCAACACTATTGCGGGGCGTAACATAGCTAACTTCACGTGTAACAAAATAATCGCGGGGCAATCCCAATTTCAATCCAATGTTGACAATATTGTTTTCAAGAGTACCGAATCACGTGACTGCGAAATTCACATTGGAATCGTATTGGCTTTAAATTGGAATTGGAATTAGTTTGAAGAGTAAGCCCCCCTGTTCCGTCTTAACAAGAAAACATTTATAAAATTAAAGACTACGTTGAAAACATTCTATTTTATTTGTTAATGATATGTACTTTGAATGTCCTTGTGTGTATTTAGTTGGTTTGCCTAAATAAATAAACAAGAAAGTTTGGCAATAATTCCTTCTGCACGTGTGTCTTCCCTGGTACCTCATTAACGTCAAATTATGTAATCTTCATATTAACTGCTCTCAAATTACCATGTTTATATTTTTTACATTCTTCTTTGACAGGATCACCCTATTATTTGAAATTATATACCTCCAATTTCATTTCAACTCTTTAGTGTACATGATAATTATTCAGATTTGTTACAGTAGTAATAGCAATGTCATTTCGTTTAACATAGATTTTTATTAATTGATTTAGGGTAATTGGTAAAACGTATTTTGCGTACGGGTGGGAAAAATCGGTTATCGATCAGCAACGCCTTGGCGTTACTGGCAATCTCGCGTAGGGTACCTGGGTTACCGAAGTACTTTGCCCTGTAAGTGGCGACAACCGGGCAGTTTAGCAGCACATGAGCTGCTGTCTCGTCGTCCTCCATGTAGGCCCTGCAGAGCGGACTGTCTGTGACGCCTATGACAAAGAGGTGTTTATTAAAAGACTCATGGCCTGTTATGACCGTACGCAGCTATTATTTAGTTAATCGGAGAACCTCTTTCGCGAGGTGGCCATCGATTGAAGGGAGTGCCTCCTTAGGCTGCCTGCTTGATTGATTTATGTTTATATAGATTCTTTTCTATTTTGTGAATGTGAGAACCTTGTAGGCTTAGTGAACTGTAGATTAGTTGACCATCATCATTTTGTTAAGTACCTGGTACTTGTTGAAAGACCGGACCTTGTCCTCCCATACCTAATAATACTGGTATTTGAAAATATTGTAAAAACCAATTATTTTTAAAAGAGTAACCGTGGAGTTTATTGCCGGCTCTTCTCCATAGGGAACGACCAATTGGAACCGTACACCTAGCTTCTGACGTTTCAAAAGTGCCGATGTAGGTTTAAGTGAAATAAAATATTTTGAATTTTTAAAACCTCTTCGGAAGTAAATTACCGAATAAAATCAAGTGCTCAAAAGCGATCGAGAAACAAGTACTGCAAATAAAAAAGCACCTATTGCGAAGCAGTCAATTTCAAACATTCCGACGGCAAGTGCTCGTTTTCAGGTACATCCTCGTACCGGGCACCAGCACACCAAACTTACTGCCGCATTTTAGCTACTTCCGAGCATTATGTCGTATGGCATTTTACTGTGGAGTCGGGCTGCTGACATTGAATCCATCTTTATTTTACAAAAGAGAGCTGTCAGAGTCATTTCTACGAGCCATAATCTACGTACCGCGAATTTCTCAGGGAACTATTTCAAAGGATTTCAGATTTATATTAAGATGGTACCTTTCCAATTAATCTATGAAAATATTATGTATGTAAGAAAGAATCTACATCTGTTTAATAAAAAAATAAGTGATAGACATAATTTTATTACTAGCAATAAAGATAAAATAGATCGACCATTTTTCAGATTATCTAAAGTATGTACATACATCTTTTAAGGGGTACTGAATCCTCCGATAAGGAATCGAATAGCGTTTATTAACAGCATGATTCTGGATTTTTCAATAGTTAAACAGTCAGTAACTGACGATTGAAGCCCGTAACTGATGAATAAAGTGAATTGTCCCTTCAAGCCTCGGTTAGTACCGTATTCTAGGGCATAAATAATGTTTTGATAGTGTGAAGTTGGTTAACAAAGACCACAGATTCTTCCGTTATTATACTATATTATTTGTATTTATTCGCCTGATAAACAGCCAGATAATTTTATATGCTAACTGAGGATTGAAAAATCTGCCCTTAGAGAAATAATTGGCTTATATTTGCGATAAACTTATATTTGCTATCCGACGCAGCTGTAATGTGCGCCTAACTTAAATGTGTAACACCCAATTTGCCTGTACCAGCTTTGCAGACCACTACCAAATACTTGGTGGTCCATGACACAATATAATACTGTGTTCATGACCACAACAGACACACAGATCACACGCATAAACTTCCAAATATTTAACTTCTCATGGACTACACACACCCCCACACACCCTCTCTCAGTTCACACATTCACATTTCACTCTACACAATGAGAGGTCACTCATTTATACACATTCATATTCTACATATTATAATAAAATATACTAATATGTGTAAAATAACACTGTTGTTATGTACTGTTATCTATGTTACTGTATGCACACTGACTGTTAGTTATCCTGTAAAAAATAATGATAATGACTAATAAAGATGTAAAATTATCCGAGGGGATTGGCCCAAAATTCAAGTTTTGCCTAGTTTGGGTTTAATTTGTAAAACAATCTAGAAATAAATAAATAATTTATTTATAATTGTTTTACAAAATTATAAATAAATTATTTATTTATTTATTTTAGACAAACATGTGCTTAAAGGTACCTAATGAAAATGTTAGGAAACCCCTGATTGAACTGGACCTTTTGTCTTTGTCTCGTACTAAATAAACTTGTAAATTCGTTTTGCACGATTAACTGCATTAATGAAATGATTATATTTCTCTGATTTAATCAATACAGTACAATACTGAATCACGGTTTATTGCAGTTCACTTTAGAAATGGCGACGTTTGGGCAAGTGGTAGAGATTACGTTTCTGTTATGTTAGTATTATTTCTCGTAGATATTATGTACATAGACTATATTTTTTTAAAGTTTTAAATGGGCCAGTAATGTTTGCCACCTACATCCTTTTTGTACACTTTGTATATACCACCGCTTATTGCAGGCGAGCCGCAACGCGTTTTTATTATATTCAAACCATTTATTTTAATTTACAATATTAGATAAATCTCGGCACTCAAATAGATGATTTCCTTTCATGGCGAGCACAATTAGATATTCTGTCTGCACGTACACGAAAAATGTTTATGGATTTTTAAAAAGATCAGAAACGTACTCAAATTTAAAATGTTAAAAACGGTTTACTTTGCTCTGGTTCAATCAATCTTGAGTTATTGTATTCCGGTGTAGGGTGTGACCTGTAAGACTCAATCTGCCTAGCCTTTTCCCAACTATATTGGGGTCAGCTTCCAGTCTAACCGGATGCAGCTGAATACCAGTATTTTACATGGAGCGACTGCCTATCTGACCTCCACAACCCAGTAACTGGGTAATACGATACCCTTTGGTAAGACTGGTTGTCAGACTTTCGGGCTTCTGACGACCCGTAACGACTATCAAAGATCCACGAATGACAGCCGGGACCAACGGCTTAACGTGCTTTCCGAGGCACAGAGGAGTCTCGGTATGTAAAGATGGTCACCCATCCACAGACCAACCCCGGCAAGCGTAGCTTAACCTGACGGATCGACCCGTGCGGCAGTTACTACTTAGCCACGAGCTCCTCCTGTGACCTGTAAGACTAAAATCATAAAAGTTGAACGCGCACAAAGGTCATTACTCAAAGTTATGCTCAGAAAACCATTTTGTTATCCTACAATGAGCTTATACAAGGACTGCAATGTCTCGACAGTGAGGCAAATATTCATCCTTCACACTACACTTCGCAAGCATAAAGAACTAACCTACGATGATAAGGTTTCTTATCCTGCAAGAAGAAATAACAGAATAGGCAAGGCAACTAAACACAACACTACTTTCTTCTGTAATAATAAATAAATAAATAATACTGGTAATAGTACTGGTATTACCAGAAAGGACATAGTGGATGGTGTTGACACCTTATTAAAGTTAAATATAGGAAAACTAATGTTGTGTGCTTGTCCTTACTCTGATACTTTATTAGTTTATGAAAATAATTATATTTATTCACAGGCTGACATGTTGTCATAGTGACAGTTGCTTTTTGACACTAAGAAGTTTGTTAGTGGTTTTAAGTTAACTCAGAGAACTTTATCTCTGTCTTGGGAACGTAGACATTTGCTATTTTGATAGCATATGAGGTGATAACATGAGGTTATAGCTGATATAACAAATTGTAGTATTAGTGACGAATCTGTGTTGTCTAACTCAAACTCAAACTCAAAGCATTTATTTCAATTAAACCCTTTACAAGCACTTTTGAATTGTCAAAGAGTCAGTTAGTCAGAAAGTTGAAGCTAGTTGCCCATTCCAAAACGTAGATCTCTATGGAGAAGAACGGGCAAGAAACTCCAAGGACACTCTTTTAAATATAGAAATTACAAAATCCTGGATACATTACTCTTGCTGATTCTATATGTGAGAACCATGTAAAAAAAAAAACAAAAACGATTAAAATATAAGATAAAAAATAAGCCCTGGCAGCTATGAGATGACAGTCACAACTGACGGCGCCCGTTCACGAACATGACGCGTGGATCAGCACCATCCAGCTCAACCATTTTGTAGGGAACCGAATGATCCAACACACTCGCCACCATCAGCGAGACATTAAGTGAGCATGACATACTCTCAACTACCCTGCTCTTTCAAGTCAAAATACAACACAGTAAACGACTCCATGGTACTCACAATTACAGAAATTGAAAATAAAAATGCTTTGTTATACAAAACTATAGTTTCTAGCTATACTAACAACATAGTGATTAATTATGAGTCATCATGTTGTACGAAGGAGAATCCACCTATAATACCAACATCTTTGGAGGCCACTAGCAGTCAGATAGGGTATTCTCTTCCTGCTGGAATTCATACAGACATTCTAGACTCCTCCATTGCAGTTGTGGAGGTCACTCCGGATAACTTTTTAAACTAGTTAGTAAGACAACAGAAGTTACCCCTTCAAATAACCAATTTTTATTAGATAATAACAAAAAAGTATCTTCTGGCAATATTACACATAGTAAAAAACTAAAGGGGGGGGGGCAACATACTTTAAAATTATTCAATCAAAATATTCAAGGTTGCTCTTCCAAATTACTGGAAATAGAATTGTTTTTAGAAAATACTAAGTTTGATGTTGTTTGTATAACAGAACATGGTTAAAAGATCATCAAGTAATGTCAATTAACTATGAAAATTATTGTGTAGAAATGGCAAACATTTCAACCGAAAACGGCGGATCATTAATATTAGTAAAAAATTATACTCAATCGAAAGAACGAAAATACATAATCGGGCTGTTTGTTGAACACACCATTGAATTGTCCTGTGTTGAGCTTGCTAAGCAGTATGTGTATACAGACCTCCAAGTTACCAGAATCTATCTATGTTTGATTCTGTAATGGAAGATGTGCTAAAGAAACTAAATAGTAGTAGTACGTCAATAATCATATGTGGTGATTTTAATATTAATATACTAGAAAATAACTCTAATACTGTCAGACTATTAAGTCTTTTGATTTGTCAAATATTTTTATTGAATCAACCCAAGTGACAGCTTCTTCTGCCACTTGTATAGATAATATTTTCTGTAATTGTGATTACATACATATTTTTTTTTAAAATAAGTTGCCATGTGATCACAATAGACAAACAATAACATTTTGCTCATACATGCCTTTACAAAAATTTCAAATAAGGTTTAGGCACTGACCTCCATATATACAAGTACGCTGGACCTATGATCAGCCGAGCCATAGTGGGGCGATTTGATTTTCGCCATTTTGGCGCTGATCGCAGAAGTGGGTGGGAACGGAACTAATAATAGGGATGGGACAGTAAGATAAAATACATCGATAAACGGCTTTTCCGACCATCAGGTAATACTATTTCTATGTTTCCGACAGATACAGATATTTCGGCCGGGTTGTTTATACTAATACTGGTACTTGTTGAAAGACCTACACTGTCCTCCCATACCTAATAACACTGTTATTTGAAAATATTGTAAAAACCAATTATTTTTAAAAGAGTAACCGTGGAGTTTCTTGCCGGATCTTCTCCATAGGAAACGACCAATTGGAACCGTGCACCTAGCTTCTGACGTTTCATAAGTGCCCATGTAGGTTTATGTGAAATAAATTATTTTGAGTTTGATTTTTTTGAATTTTGAATATAATAAAGCTGGTGAGTTTGTTTGGTTGAACGCGCAAATTTCAGGAACTGCTAGACCGATTTCACAAGTTCTTTCACCGCTGGATTGGTACGTTATCCCTGAGTGACATAGGCTACGTACCACGGGAGAAGTTGGGGCAGACTGCTAGTCTTAGGATAATCCGAAGCCAGACTAAGGGGGTACTTAGTATGTGACTAACTAAATCCAAAAATAAATAGGGAACGCTTTTTAAATAGAAATGAGGGTTTCTTGGGATGGAGTGGAACAGGTAAGGTATTTATAGAAAATAAAATGAGTTATGTTTAATAAAAAAATCCTCGGAGAAGTGCTTTGAACAGATGTAATCATATTTTTTCGGACGCCAACTAGGCTTTTCAATGTTTTTCAGCCATAATTCCAGTCTTCTTTTGTCAGTCGGAAACCTGTGAATTATTTTAAAATTATATGTAAATTTTAAAATAATTCACAGGTTTCACACATTCATTCACACACATTCATAATAAAAATCGGTCATCGGCGATTTCCGTTCTTGAAAGTAAATAGATATCGTTAGGAAAAATATCGATAACTTTTATCGACAGGTAACTTTTGCAGCACTATAAAATTTTGTGGTTTATAAAAAACCGGTTATACAAAGACAAATATATTGTTATTACGTATAATAAGATAAGTGACAGATTTTTAAATGTCTAATAATAACTTGTGGAATGCAATCCCACTTCCTTTCTGGTAACGAGTTTTGCATAACAAACACTCTTTCATAGTTGACCTATGAATGACCACCACTTATTTATGTTATCAACTAAATTAATACGACACAACAAAGAAGCTTAATCGCGTTAAACCTCCAAAAACACGGGAGACAATTCAAACGAGACAGCGGCCATTTGCAAGTTACGTCAGATTTAGTTCTCTTCCCACGCATTGGGGGCGCTTCAAATAGGCACAATAAAGAGCTGTCATTTCATAGGGTATCGTAAGTCCAGCGTACTTGTTTATATGGAGGTCAGTGGGTTTAGGCCAATTACATGTAGAAATCTAGAGAAATTAAATAATGCTTTGGCAAGTAAATTATGTATTCAGTTTTAATAATACATGTGACCCAAATGAGTTCTACTCCGAGTTCTTTTCACTATTAAACAAACAATTTAGTGACACTTTTTCACTAAAGACTAAAACTATTTACACAAAGTTCTTATTTAGTGATTGGGCGACTCCAGGTATACGTAAAAGTGGGAAAAACTTTTTGAACTTTATGGCCAAAAGCAACATATGAATAATACAAGTTTTCATCAGTATGTTGCAAAACATTCTTATAAAAGAAAACTGTAATATTTCGGCTCTTAATTTAGATAGACTCTGTGTCCGCGGCCTCTGTGTTATATAATACCTACTGGTCTGATCATTACCCTGTGTCTATACTATGTAACTTTAATTTAGTTAAGCCTAAGATTTGTATACCTACTGTTTGTATGAATAGGATAGTCTGGGGTGAACGTGACTCGACTCAGATAGCGAAATTTAAAAATGTATGTCTCTCTAGACTGCGTGAAATTGATTTTCCTTCAGAATTAAGAAACTGCGCAGATAATATGTGTTGTAACAAAAGTCATAAAATCCTGTTAGATAACATGTATGACGATGTTATTTGTATACTGTCGGAGGCCGCTATAGATAGTTACAATGTTACAGAAAAGCGTAGAGGTAAATACATTACCGGGTGGAATAGGCACGTCCGTGACCCTCATGGGAGGGCTCAGCTATGTTTTCAGGCTTGGTTATATGGGGGTAAGCCCGGGGCTGGCCGTCTTTATAATGATATGTGTGAAACTAGGCGCGCTTTTAAATCAAAATTAAAGTGGTGTCAGAATAATCAACAACAGATAAAAATGGACATTATAGCTGAACTTCACTCAAACAAGAAATTCAGTCAGTTCTGGAAAAACACCAATAAAATGAATCATAAGCCGGGCCTTCCCGTCGGCGTGGCGGGAGTGCACGAGCCTAGCGAGATCGCCACTATGTTCTCCCACCATTTCAGGGTGGACTCTCCTCTGGGGCCAGCGCAGCAGGTGCCCGATGCTGAGGAAGGTAGTGAGCGTAATGTTCGATTTACTACGAAGGAAGTATGTGCGGTGATCAAAGGCATGGTGAGGGGTAAATCCCCGGGTCACGACAGCCTTAGCATTGAGCACCTGCAGCATGCAGGTGTACACCTACCTAGGGTGCTTTCTATGTTTTTAGCTCTGGAGAGCAAACACCCTGCCCCAGTGGATGGTCTTTCTTTTCCCGACCCCCCTGATCTGGATAATCACTCGCTTACCATCACCGGTCGAGAGTTGTCTCCTCCTTCCGGAGCGGCTCCGCTGGCGGCCTCGACGGCCTGGGTCCTCAGCACCTTAAGGACCTTATTTGTTCAGGCGCCGAGACAGCTGGTGAGTTGTTCTTGAAGGAGCTTACGGCTTTGATTAACCTCATGATCTCTGGCAAGGTGAACGAGTCCATCATAGACGTTCTATACGGGGCCAATCTATGCGCCTTGCGTAAGAGGGATGGTGGCATTCGTCCCATTGCCGTGTGCACTACTTACCGTCGTATGGCAGCCAAGATTTCAGCCCCTGCAGCTAGGTTACGGCTCCAAAGGGGGCTGTGAGGCTGCCGTACACGACTTGTCGACCTACCTAAATTCTGACGAAGGAGAGGCCATCCTGAAGGTTGACATAAATAATGCCTTCAATTCTGTTACGAGTAATAGGGACAACTTGCTGGCAGAAACTAAAAAAGAAGTACCCCAAATCTATCGTCATAACGCTATAAAAATAACTAAAATAGACTAACTGTGTATCAACGTCGTTGTATTATCTTACTTTCCTGACGGCGTGGCGGAACTGAGCCTTCTCGCTAGACTTGATACCTATATGTGGGCCCCACTGAAGTATGGCATCTACTGTTATGTAGGAAAAAACTGCCGAGTCTACAGTTTCAAGCACCTCTTTATCTAAGACGATGTTGTTGTTGCGTCGAGATCTGTCGACCATTTTCTATCTTGCTACGAGTAAGTACTTGTTGATGCCTATCAACTACACTTAAGAAATCGCTCACAATTGGTGTATCTTAAGGGTTTTAAATCTAAACAATGTTACATACCATCAGGGGTGCCTCAGGGGTCGCACTTGGGACCTCTATTTTTCTTAGTATTTATAAATGATTTGGGCTGCAAGATTGATTCGGAATATAAACTGTTTGCTGATGATTTAAAAATATATCGAACTATACACAACGAATCCGATATTATTCAGCTTCAGCTAGATTTAAATAAAGTTCATAATTGGTGCATGCAAAATAAAATGTCATTAAATCAAAAGAAATGTTACTTCATTAAATTTAGCAGAAAACGGAAATTATCTCAAAATTATTACTTGATTAATAACACCCCGCTCCAAGAAGTTGATACTATTAGGGATCTTGGTGTTTTAGTGGATAGTAGTTTAAGTTTTAGAAATCATTACGACCAAATGATTAGTCGAGCATCTAAATTGTCAGGTTTCATCGTGAGGGAAATGAAAATTTTTAAGGAACCAATTCTGACTGTTTCCATTTACAACAGCGTCATTCGGAGTATTCTGGAGTATTGCAGTACGGTTTGGAACCCGTTTTATCAGGTGCACTCTGATCGGATAGAGCGCGTTCAAAAAAGGTTTCTTTATCACTTAAGTTACTCAGATAACAGATGTCGTAGTCTGAACTCGTATAACTCTCGGCTGAGTCATTACAAAATGAAATCCTTAAGCGCACGTAGGAAATCATTGGATTTCATGTTTTTGTTTAAATTAATAAATGGTTTAATAGATTCTCCCGAGCTTATAGAAAAAGTCAAACTTAGTGTTCCACGCAGTAGTAGCCGCTTAATTAACCGAAGGACTTTCGTTCTGCCTCATAGTCGAACTAATATAGGAAATTTTTCACCCATTTGCCGCATGCTTTCTCTTGCGAACTCTATTCGTGGTGAAATAGACATCTTTGCTGGTTCAGTAGCCTCAGTTAGGACTAAACTTAGAGTCATAATTGTATAATTATTTTTTGTTTTTATATTTATTGTTCTTTCCCAAAACTTTTTAAACAAAAGCTCACAATTTGTAAATTTTGCTTATCTTTGTCTTTTTTGTTTTGTTTTAAATAGTAAGTGTTTAGCATAAATTACGCATGCTAGATTCACATCTAGTAGATGTCAATCAGACCTGTTGTTTGGTAATTGTTTCATTGCATTTGTGATTGTACATCAGTTTTGTGAATTATAAAAAAAAAAAAAAAAAAAAAAAATACACTGCCCTCTCATACCTATTAACACTGTAATTTGACAACTTTGTAAAAACTACTTACTTTTAAAAGAGTAACCGTGGAGTTTCTTGCCGGCTCTTCTCCATAGAAAACGACCAATTGGAGCCATGCACCTAGCTTCTGACGTTTCATAATAGTGCCCTTGTAGGTTTATGTAAAATAATATAATTTGATTTTTTGAGTTGGGTCCTAGATTTCTAGCATTCGGTAAGGCGAGCCTTAGACATTTCGTTTTCTTCGCATTAGGCAACTAACCCCCGAATACTGAAACGTAACTCAAAATTTAAGTGCTGCTTAACATTTGAGCAGCTCCTAAACTTTAGATTTCGTATTGTTAAACGTCACTTTTGAGTATCTGTTAAATATAAGTGCTACTTAAATTTTGAGTGACGTTTCAGTATTCGGGGGTAAGTTACTTGTCGTTAACCAATCCGTAACCATTGAAGGTGCACTGTTTACGTCATCAAAATCTTGTCTATTCCTGTACACTTTACCTAAGAGAGGTATCATCTGTAAACAGTACAACGTCACAAATACCGAATACCTATAAAGAATGGTTATGTGTATGGAATGTCATACGTCATTGATAAACCCTACGAATAATTTACAATAATTTATTCACAACTTAAACATTTTCTATCATAAAAGTTATCATTTTGTAACGTTCCGCCGTAGCGCAACGCATTTTCATACATAAGAGTGCGATGCGGCCCGCCTGTAGTGTGCGTTGCTTCATAGAAAATGTACGAAAGTACAGAGTGACAGATATAGGACGATTTTTGCAATGCGTTGCTTTGCGTTGCGGCCCGCGCGAATGTGCGCGATCCTAAAACCAACCTTAACAATCGAATTCCATAGCGAATCGCACGGTTGTGAATAGCTCTGCTGGTTCGTTCTGGATGCACGCCAGCCAAGTCACTACTATAATATTATTAATATGTGTCTTTGTTTCAGTACTATGGTGCACCGATCAGTCAGTCAGTCAGGAAGAAAAAGATTATGAAGAAAGAACGTAATTATAAGATTGTGTTGTTATGTTTGCGCACCCACATTTTTTTATTTATACAATGTGGATCTGGACTTACGACATTAAATTAAAACAAGCACAGTACTAGTCCATAGAAACATTTTAAAAGATGAAGATTAGTAGTTAATGGAAAATTGAAAAATTGCAATTTTCAAACAAAATAAATAGCAGAATCAATTGCATAAAAAGTAAACACGCTTTATCTACGAAAAGTCACTAACCTGTTGCGCGGCCCGATGCGAGTCGCGGCGGGGGGCGGCGCCTGCGCTGCGGTGCGGGGCGTAGGTGGACGTGGGTAGGTAGTTTAGTCGGAGAACAACAAATTAGCGGCATAAACTCACTAAGTTGCGCGTTGTTAATTAAAAGATCACTGATTGAATAATTAATCACATAATATCACATCACAATCAGAATTTACATCAATAGTCAAATTTTTAAATTTTCAAGGTTTCCAACGTTGTTCATTATGCACAAGCGACATCGATACCTAATTAACTAACTAATATTAAACTAACACTGAACAATTGAGTCACACTAAATCGTCTTTAATCACAAATAAAAACAATATTTTTTTTTCACAAAATGTCGACAATGCGCGCGCGGCTCGTCTCGTAATAAAAAAGTAGCCGTGTGCGCTCCTCAAAGGGCGCCGCTATGCACTGACTAGTGACTGACATAGTGACCGAGACTTTTTGCCGAAAAAATTCCGCTCACACACACACTCGCAATTGTCTATGCACCACTAATGCATAATTTGCGTAAGTTATATTTCTTTTTCTTTCTAATTGTAGTATTATTTTGTGGGACTGGGCGGGGCGCGTCAGAGTGGAATCGTATGACACCTTTCTCTGTCTCTCAAGCATATTGAGACGTAGAGGATAGAATCGTACGTTTTGCACAGGTTCTTGATCTTACAATGTTTACCTATTATTACGGACTCAGATCTACATCGTGTTGAAAAATAAGAAAATGAAAAATAATTTCCTGTGGCTAAAGTATTCGATGGATTTGATTTATTTTTTGTATACGGGTAAAGAACATGACACTCTTTATATGGTTTTAAGGAATGTCAATCGTCCTGCTCCACATTGTATACGTTACCCAGACTCCCATTTTTAAAAAGATAAAATAAAAATATATGTTAAGGAATTTATACATAATGTAATAATGTATAAATACCAGTTAGTTAGGAAGCAGCAGTCTCGCTGGACCGGTGGTAAGTGAGCTAACGTTAATCCACCAGGAAATGGTGATGCGGCAGTTTGTACTTGTTACCTAATTAGAAAGCCGATTACCTTATGCCAGGACTGGCATAAGGTAATCGGCTTTCTAATTACGCAACATATTTTCGTAAGCGATAAAGACAAATCTGTTTCATTTAGACAGTTCAACAACATTCATTGCGTTATTTACGTTGCTCTGCAGTTTTTTTTTCAACTTAACGGAGCAATGGATTAGCAATCTGTTTCAAAACGATTCAGATTCGGATTGATTTTGCATTACGTAATTAGGGTACGGGTTAATCTACTCTTACCAATAATAATAATAACAACAAAACATCAACGTACATACAAACGTTTTGGCGCAGCCGTGAGACACATTCTATTGCTTTATGATTATTTTACCTTTTTATTTTGTTATTGTGATTCACGAATTGTGTCCAAATAAATATTATTCTTTCTTTTTTAACGTCAACAAAACATCTCGAAATTTTATTTTTCTGATTTCCATCATATTTAATTTTATTAGTAACTTTCGACGCAGTATAATAGTTTTTATGTATAAAAACGAATCCGGAAACAAGCAAGAAATCACTTTAAAAAAAAAAACATAAAATGTGATTTTTTATAATGCACTCTGTGGTAAGGTTTTGGGCACTTTTCTTGAGTATAAATAACGGTTAAATAACACTTGCACTTGTTTATTAGTCTATTTTTCCATATTTCACTATTTATTGTCGGCGTAAATTTAATAATAGTATTTTTTAAATAAAAATGCGCAAGCGCCACGTGACTATATTAATTTTGGGACAAACACATTGCTTGTCTGTAGGAATTGTGCAATTATGAGCATATTATAATGTCGAGATAGTGCTTGTTGGTGTTTGCTTGCGCATCGAAAACTTAATGTAATTTGTCTTGTCTGAATTTAGTGTTAGTGAATTATATTGAAGCCATTTATTAACAAACTCAAACTCAAATCATTTATTCCAAATAAACCAATTACAGGTACTTTTGAATTGTCAAGGGGTCGGTCAGTCAGAAAGATGAAGCTAGTTGCCCATTCCAAAGCGTAGTAGGTTCCTATGGAGAAGAACGGGCCAGAAACTCCATGGACACTCTTTTAAATTAGAATATTGTTACAAAACATTGGTTACATCATTCATGTTGAAAGATGTAGTAAAACGTGCACGTTATAAGCGAACATAATAAAATATAAAATCAAAAATGATTAAATAATTAAAATAAGCCATGGCAGCTAAGAGATGACCAGTCCCCACTGACGGCGCCCGTTCACGAACATGACGCATGGATCAGCATCATTTAGCTCAACCATTTTGAAGGGAACTTAATGATCCAACATTATTGATCTCATGTTGCGCAAGCTCGTAGACATTTTTTTTCTGAGTTAGCAGAAAATAGAAGGGCAGTGTCGTCAGCATAAGAAACAATTTGGCCGTGATCTAGGTTACAAAGATCGTTTATGTATATTAAAAATAGTGTAGGTATACTTCCTTGGGGAACTCCGAAGGACGTGTTTTTTTACTATCGCTGAGAACATTACCAATCCGTACACATTGGGTACAATGTGTGAGACCAGAGTATTATGATGACGTGGATTATTAAAGAGGAAGAATTTTCAGGATACTGTCAGAATTAAATCTTTTAGAGGTGGAAACTTGATATCATTATGGAGTTTGTTATATACTGGCCACCTAGAAGGCACTCCTGTCAGGTTGACGACCTCATAGGTCGTCAACCTTACAGGAGTGCCTTCTATCATTGATCACTCATTATCTATCTCATAAAATTATATATATTTCTACATAATGAAAATGTGAATTTAATAAATTGGCAACGAGGATGTCGACTAACGATATTAAAAAGATTAAGAGGACCCGCGCGTCATTGCGAGGTTTAATCATAATACTTGAAAACTACGTTTTTTACCCAAGAAACTCTACCATTCGAAGAAACAGAGTCAAGACCACAATCGCTTCAAGAAACGTTACAGAAATTACAAGAAATACAACATAAAATAGAATTAGAAACACCAGATGAACAACTAGACCAAGAGATAGAAACCAGGTACGCTTTTGAATGTATTTTTCTTGCTCAATAAAATCGAAGATCCTATAATAAAAGTGTACACCTTTCTTGCTGTATTATCACCCGAATTACATGAGAAGTTACATGATATATGCTCTCCGGAGGATTAAATTAATATGAACTTTATAGAACTTACACAGATTCTAGACGACTACATTTTCCTATTATTATGTGGGTGTTACAACACAGATTTATTACGCACACACAACGTGAAGATGAAACAGCAACATACGCCTCAGAATCAAAGAAAATATCCTTGAGCTGCGAATTCAAGTGCCATAACTGTCAAAATTCTACCTCAGAATGTTTCATAATCCTGCAATTTATTCGTGGATTAAAAGACAGTAAAATAAGAAAAAAAAAACTTCAAGAAAGAGATACACCACCTTTTACTAAACTGGTTGAAATTGCTACATTCATAGAAATAGGAAACTCAGAAAACATGAAAATATCCGCAGACATGCACAAACGTTTGGAACCAGTAAACAAGATTACAAAATCGACAAGTAGAGATAACGAATCACGATCAGCATCCACACGACAGAATATAAAGTTGTCAAAAATGTCACTCAATACAAAAGCCTACAAATACCAATTAAAATGTTCAAATCTGATATGAAATTGAGAACTTACACTGGTGAAATTATCAAGCCTGCAGGAGTAACATACATCAAAGGGACGTAACCAGACTTTCAACGGGAAGCTTTACATAATCAATCGAAACGTTAAATCACGAAATCGAATCGCGAAATCAGGATGGCGACCAACCGATTATCTTTTAAAATTAAAGTTCGCGAGCACATTCGCAAGAAGCTGGCAGTATCATCACAACGGTTTATAAACAATTAGGTGTATTTATTATATTTATATAGTTTTTAATAGGTTGAGGAGCTCGTGGCTAAGTAATAACAGCCGCACCGGTCGATCCATCAGGTTAAGCTACGCTTGCCGGGGTTGGTCTGTGGATGGGTGACCATCTTTACATACCGAGACTCCTCCGTGCCTCGGAAAGCACGTTAAGCCGTTGGTCCCGGCTGTCATTTGTGGATCTTTGACAGTCGTTACGGGTCGTCAGAAGCCCGAAAATCTGACAACCAGTCTTACCAAGGGGTATCGTATTTCCCAGTTACTGGGTTGTGGAGGTCAGATAGGCAGTCGCTCCATGTAAAATACTGGTATTCAGCTGCATCCGGTTAGACTGGAAACCGACCCAAATAATGTTGGGAAAAGGCTAGGCAGATGATGATATAGTTTTTAATAGGTATACAATGTGGATCTGGACTTACGACATTAAATTAAAACGAGCACAGTACTAGTCCATAGAAACATTTTGAAAGGCGAAGATAAGTAGTTAATGGAAAATTGAAAAATTGCATTTTTCAAACAAAATAAATAGCAGAATCGACTGCATAAACTCAAACTCAAACTCAAAGCATTTATTTCAATTAAACCATTTACAGGCTGTTTAGCCGCACAGACAATATTTGATTAAAAACCGCGATCGTAATGTTAAACGTTCAATATTTTGTTAACTTACTCGTCAATAGATGGCGTTGTACGATTTCGATCGATTTGTGAATCGCGGTGTCAAGATTTTCCGCTGATAATATAGGGTCTTAGAATTTAAGAATTATTATTAACAACCACTAAACCACCAAATCACTTGTTATCTACGGTGTAACCATTACATCTGCGAATAAACAAGTATTGAGTAAAAATTGAATACTTTTTTTCAATCTCAACCCCCGGTAACTAACCCCCACTATAGCGAGGGTTATTCATGGTCCTTCGAACCGGACGTGACTAGACTGGCTAGAGCTGTTCCAGTCTAGCTAAACCAGGTGTTTTCTCCTAATTGGACCGAGAAACATCAACCCCATACACCCCTGCTGTGTGATCTTGGATGGTGAGAGAGGAAGAGAGCAATACCGGATCCAGTTGCGGGACGTACGGAGGTAGGAGTACCAATCAGCAGCAAGCAAGCTGCAGACGACTAAGGTCGTAAGGAAGTGAGTGATAGTGCCGAAAATCGTGAGTACTTTGTGATTTCTTATGTGTCAAGCAGAAGTGAACTTTATTGCCTAGAAGATTTAAACTTTAACTTTGGACTAGTAAATTTTGAACTTAGAATAATTTATGTGTGCATGTTTAGACTTAGTTAGATTTAAGCCAAATTGTGTTCAGACGGGGAACCTATGCCCGATTTTTTGTAGATTTTAGTGTCAAACACTTAGAAAAATTTATTTGTTTACATCGACTTGTAAAATTTTCGACAACTTTTTGGACTTGTAATTTTTTTGGAACTTACTATCCAACACTTAGAAAAATTACTTTGTTTACATCGACTTGTAAAATTTTCGATACTTTTTTGGACTTATGATATTATTATTTTTTGTAAATTGTTTGGATTACTTACTAACTTCAAAATGTCTTTGCAATCACATGTTAAAGTACAGAATGATATTCACACTCGGCTGTTAAGAGCTAAAAGTAATTTTAAAAAGTCGCCTAAGGATAGGATTACTAAGCAATATATAGAAACCAGGTTAGAAATGGTTGAAGAGTTGTGGGCGCAATTTAGTTTAACACATACGCAAATTGTGAAGGATTTTGAACCTACGGAATTGATATCTTCACCCTACACTGTAAACGAAGTTTATTTTAATACTGAAGAATTATATTTAGATTTAAAATGCGAGTTAAAAACGACATTAAATAACATTAAGGGTAGTGATGTTTCTTCGGTTACGGAGTCATCATCAAATAAAATTCCCGAAGGTAAAGGCACATACATAAAGTTACCTAGAATCACTATTCCAACATTTTCAGGGAAGTACACGGAATGGCCGACTTTCCGAGATTTGTTTGTATCGGCAATACATAAAAATAGTACTATTGATAATGTGCAAAAGTTACACTATTTAAAAGGTTATTTGTCTGGAGAAGCAGAGCAACTCTTACGGCACATACCAATATCGGAATCAAATTATAACAGATGCTGGACTCAATTAGAGACCAGGTATAACAATAAGAAATATTTGTCTCACTGTATTTTGAAAACATTGCTCAGTCAAAAGAACATAGTTCAAGAGTCAGCTAGTGCTTTAAAGGAATTAATGGATACAACATCTGACTGCCTAAATGCACTTTCTAATTTAGATATTGATGTAACTTCATGGGATATTTTGATAATTCATATCATAACATTGAAACTAGATTCAGACACTAGAAAAGATTGGGAACTAAAGGTAACTAGCAATACTGATTCAGATAAGCTGCCTACATTTGAACAGTTCAAAGAATTTCTAACAAGCCG
Source organism: Xanthia togata (assembly GCA_963853775.1). Lineage (NCBI taxonomy): Eukaryota > Metazoa > Arthropoda > Insecta > Lepidoptera > Noctuidae > Xanthia > Xanthia togata. Next base: position 30,378,054 of record OY970791.1, on the reverse strand, counting down.
GTATAGGGCATTTGAATTCCTAGAAACTAAGTCAAGTAAAAATAATGTTAATGTTAGTAAGGCAAAGGTTTTTCACTCGGCAAACAATGATAATGCGGCCATGGTTTGTCCGCTTTGTAAAAATGAGCATAAATTAAGAAATTGCAAGCAATTTGTTAGCCAGGATGTGGATACTCGGCGTAGGTTTGTGCAAGATCACAACTTATGTTTTAATTGTTTGGGGCACAACCACTCTGCCAGGTTTTGTAAATGTACAGCCTCTTGTCAAGTATGTAAGCGGAGACATCACTCCTTGTTGCACCCTAAAGGTGAGCAGGAGTCTAAGGGAGAGACGAGAAATTTGTGTAGCGATAGTGTTTTGCAGACGAAAGAACATACACACACGGTTGGAGTAGAAGAGGAAAATGAGGTAGTAACTTGTTTTTCGAAAGGTACAACGAATAGCCAAGTCCTATTAGTCACAGCTCTAGTGAGGGCCGTATCGAAAAATGGTGCTATGTATACCATCAGGGCCTTGTTAGACCAAGGCTCACAGGCGTCTTTTGTTACAGAACATACTGTCCAGAGTTTAGGGTTACAGAAAAAACCAGCTAAAGGTTTAATAACTGGTATAAACGCGAATAACAAATTAAGCTTAAATTCGGTTGTCGAGGTTAAAATTCAGTCTAGGGTCGATCCATCGTTTGAACTTGTAGTCAAAGCATACGTTCTCAAATCGATTACGTCATTATTACCTAGTAGGGAAACGGTATATTTAGATTGGGCACAAGTTAACGATATTCAATTAGCGGATCCTAGATATAACACACCGGATAAAGTAGATATGTTGTTAGGAGCAGAAATTTATAGTCAAGTTCTACAAAATGGGTTTAAGAAAGCTCCTGGTGGTAGCACTGTAGCTCAGTGTACCTCATTGGGATGGATTTTATCAGGAACGGTAGCTTCCGCTGCTCAAAGTACATCAAATATTACAGTGATGCATGCTCACCTTGGTGATGATGAAATCCTGAAAAAATTCTGGGAATTAGAAAGGGAACCACAAAATAATAAACCTATACTTACCAAAGAAGAAACAAGATGCGAAGAGATATTTAAAGCTACAACTGTAAGAGACAATGATGGTCGTTACGTAGTTAACTTACCATTCAGAAGTCAAGATCCGAGCTGTAAATATGGCGACGCAAGAAAGGTAGCAATTAACAGATTTTACGCGTTAGAAGCTAAACTTAGTAAAAACACAGATTTAAAAACAAAATATGAGGAAGTTATCAATGAATACTTGCAAATGGGACACATGAGGCCAATAACTAAAGCAGAAGAACAAAATCAATATGCAGTGTACTTGCCTCATCATGCGGTTGTACGGGACGATAAAGACACAACCAAGGTTCGGGTTGTCTTTGATGCTTCCTGCAAGGGAAAAAATGGAATATCGCTTAACGATGACCTAATGATTGGTCCAGGGCTGCAACCAGATCTGCGACATTTATTGATTCGTTGGAGAACTCACCGCATTTGTCTAGTTTCGGACATTATCAAAATGTACCGAATGGTGCGCGTGGCCGACCATCATACAGATTTTCAACGCATCGTGTGGAGAGACAACAAACAATCTGCAATTAAGGCGACTATGTACCAAAAAAAGACAGGAGTCGGCTGCTTAGCAAGCGAACGACCGCTCCACGTCCCCATAAACTGTAATTAACTGTAAATAGGATAGGGCAACATAGAACAACATTATAAATTTATATAATTTTATTCTGTACAATCATAATAACAAGCTCACAGCACACACTACATGACACTTATATAGATCTCTTTCAGACAAACATAAGTAGACTGTAAGTAGCTGACACACCCACAGGCTGAATACACCACCGACCTGTGGACATAATTATGTAACATATGAACTAGGGAAATAAACATCTTTCTATTCTATTCTATGCAATTAAGGATTATAAATTACTCACTGTTACCTTTGGTACCTCTTCAGCGCCCTACTTAGCAGTTCGATCGATGCAGCAAGTAGCGCACGATGAAGGATTCAAGTATCCACTAGCAGCTGAGAGAGTACTTAAGGATTATTACATGGATGATCTTATGACTGGTTGTGATTCGATAGAAGAAGGCATGCAGATTTACAGCCAAATGAATAAGTTATTAGCAAAAGCAGGATTCACCTTACAGAAATGGTCAAGCAACAGCGGTGAATTACTTGAAAGGATCATCGGTGAAAGGCACTCGTACAAGGGACAGGATGGTGTAGAAAGGGAGATCAACATAAAACAGGATGAAATATTTAAAACATTGGGACTTACCTGGAACCGAAGCTGCGACACCTTCCAGTATTCTGTTCAGTTGCCTCTGCTGCAGGAACCTGTAACTAAAAGAAAAATGTTATCAGATATAGCAAGACTTTTTGATCCTTTGGGATGGGTCGCTCCTGTGATCGTATTAGCGAAAATTTTAATTCAAAAATTATGGATTTCTGGTGTTGGCTGGGATGAGGAAATTCCATATGAAATAAAAAAGGAATGGTTTACTTACCGGCAGGAGTTGTCAGGTCTAACGGAATTTTCAATACCTCGATGGTTGAACATGAAATCCGGTAACAGGCAGGTTGACTTGCATGGATTTTGCGACGCGTCAAAATCAGCATACGCTGCAGTAGTTTATGTACGGGTAGTCGATACTGACGGTAACGTTCATGTAACTTTACTCACGGCGAAAACTAATGTTGCACCAATAAAAACAGTGTCAGTGCCTCGATTAGAGTTATGCGGAGCAGTCCTTTTAGCAAAGCTGCTTTCTGAAGTTTCCGAAGTGATGGGAATCGGTAAATCTTATTTGTACTATTGGACCGATTCAGAGATCGTGTTAGCGTGGTTAAATAGTCATCCCAACAAATGGAAGACATTCGTAGCAAATCGCGTTTCTGAAATTTTAACCATCAGTGAACCACAGCAATGGAATCATGTTCAATCCAGAAGCAATCCTGCGGATTGCGCATCACGTGGTTTATATACGTCGGAATTTGTAAATTTTAAGTTGTGGGTAGAAGGCCCTGGGTTTCTAAAGGATAAAAATAATCTATTTTGCAAACGTAAAGCAGTACCATCAACTAATATAGAAGAAATAAAGGTACATGTAGTAACAGACGATAATTTTATTTGGACTAAATATTCATCACTTACACAACTAGTTCGAATGGTAGCATATTTAAGACGTCCTTTGGAGTTGAGAAAACCGAAAGCTGAAAGAAAGAGTCATACATTTACAACGGCAGAAGAATTAAGATTAGCGTTGGAGACATGCATTAGGGTATGTCAAGGTCAAAGGTTCGAAGCAGTAATTCTGGATCTGCGAAAAGAATGCCCTAAAAAAAAGATGTTTAAGTCCTTAAATCTATACCTCGATCCCGTTAAAATCGTGAGGGTGGGCGGTAGATTGGAACGGTCCGATCTTAACATGGATCGTAAAAATCCAATGTTGATTCCAAGTGATACTCCTTTCACCCATCTTCTAATCGCCGACGCGCATCATAGGAATCTCCATGGCGGTCCTCAACTAATGCTTAACTACTTAAGCACGAAGTATTTTATTCAGGGAGCTAAGCGGTTGGTTACTGCATACGTGCGAAAATGTGTAATTTGTTTGCGTTATGCGGCATCTACAAAACCTCAATTAATGGGTCAATTACCACCTGATAGACTAAAAATACCGATCGTTAGACCAATATTTAAGAAAGAGGATAGAGAACTCAGGGAAAATTATAGGCCTATTTCACTGATTCCAATAATTTCAAAAGTTTTTGAAAAATTCCTGCACAAGGAATTAAACGTTTATATAGAAAAAAATATATATAATGTAACGAGCAAAAAGGATTTCGTGAAAATAAAACTATAGGTATGGCAATCTACGACTATATATACACGGTATTGACAAAGATGGACAAAAGAACACCTGTGTGTACTATCTTTTGCGACATGACGCAAGCGTTTGACTACGTAAATCATGACATTCTAATTAAAAAACTTGACGCTTATGGAATAAGAGGTAATGTACTTAATTTAATCAAATCTTATTTAGACAATAGAAAGCAAAAGACAGAATTAACTAGAATCAATATAGCTACTAAAAAAGAAGAGATATATGTTTCAGATGAACGTCACGTTACCTTTGGTGTTCCACAAGGTAGTGTATTGGGACCTCCTCTCTTTACTTTATACATTAATGACTTGCCAAAGTCAACTTCACATCCCATGACTCTATTTGGAGATGATAGTACAGTGACAATTGCTAATAATAATAATAACATGACCCAATATAAACATGACATTCACCACTCTTTGACATCAATAATACAATGGTGAGATTATAATAATTTAAAGATAAATTTAATTAAAACTAAGATCATGCATTTTAGCCAGCGTTTGACGAGAAATAATTTGGACATAAATATTGATAATAAAACTATTGAAAGCGTTAATACAACCAAATTTCTTGGACTAATCATTGACAAAAGACTGGAATGGAAATCACATATAGAGAATCTCTGTAAAAATTAGTAGTTCCGCTTTTGCCTTGCATTCCCTAGCTGCAGTCGTGAATGTAGACACCTTAATTGCGGCCTACCATGGCTTAGCTGCGTCTCACTTAAGATACGGCATAATCTTTTGGGGAAATTCTACCGATTCCAACATCGCATTCAAGGCTCAAAAGAGATGCATTAGGTCAATGTTTAGGCTAAAGACTGATGATACTTGTAAACCGTATTTTATAAGATACAAGATATTAACTTTGCCTTGTCTGTATATCCTCGAAACTGTGATGTTTGTTAAAGCGAATCCCAAATTATTTCCACGCTTACAGGACACTGTCCCACGTAATAGACGGGATATGAGCATAAATCGTGTATATCCTGCTAAAACTGCACTCATGCGCAAAAGTATCATCTGTATGGCTCCAACTATATTTAACAAGCTACCTAAGCGTTGGAAGGAGCTAAATATCAATACGTTCAAACGTCAGTTGATAACGTTTTTATCGCAAAAAGCTTATTATAGTGTGACTGAATTTTTTGCCGAAAAATATGTCTGACATTAATTTTATTATAATTAAGTTCTATTGATTAAATTGAGTAATGGGACAAAAATATTTGTACGCCAATATATTGTAAGGCAAAACATGATTGGACTATAATGTAATTTATTATCATCTTGCATGCTCTTGTATGTATATACCATGTTTATACAAATAAATGAATCTTATCTTATCTTTATATTTAAATAAATGTTTTTCCTCAACTCTCGCTATTGCACCTACCACTGTTTGTCTCTGCATCACCCAAAGGTTGACTTTTAGAAAATGACTGTGGCATTAAGTCCGCTTCTGTACATTTTTGTGCTTGAAGTATAAATAAATAAATAAACGTTGACCCGATTTTTGGTAGAAGCTAGATTAAAGAAATTAATATGAAAATTGCAGATTTAAGAGTTTTACGAAAGTTTAACCAGACCAGAACTAGAAAAAATACCCAACTAAGGGGTGATTATCAAAGTAGACCATTCAGACTGGGGCACACTAATAGTACCGATTGTGAAACCAAACGGGAGCATTCGACTAAGTATAGGTAGGTATAGGTGATTTCAACATTGATACTCATCTTCTCTGATCTTTCATATAATTATAATCCAAAATTACATATAAATGAGCCAATACGCAAGTCATCATGTATTGACCATATTCTCAGCAATATTCCGGATGCTATTGCTACAGTAATGCCACTCCATCTATCCGAACATGACACAGCTCAAATATAGAGTATTTCTTTCAGACTTGAGATACAAGTGAAACTGGCAGCAAACTATATCTATAAAAGAGACTATAACTTGAATAATATTCAGAAGTTTAAGGAATGTTTACAAAATGTGTCCTGGTCAGAAACTTACGCAAAAAATGATGATATAAATGTAGAATTCAGTTCTTTTCACGAACTATTGTGCCTTTTTTACAATGTATGCTTCCCAAAAATAAAATTAAAAGTAAAAACTAATCACAAGAAACAAAACTGGATAAGCAAAGGACTGAAACAAAGTTGTAAAACCAAACGGTCTCTACGCTATCAATATTATAGAAATAAAAATATAGGAAATAAATGTAAATACATGCAATATTCAAAAATCTTACAGAAATGTATCTACACATCAAGAAAGAACGCAAATATTAAGTTTATTAACGAAAATGAAAATAAATGCAAAGCCGTATGGAAAGTAATTAGGAACGAAATCATGAACAATAACTTCAAGGAAAACATAGAAAATATTCAAATTGATAACACAGTAGTCACGGACCCTATAGAAATAGCAACTGCTTTCAATTACCATTACATTAATATGGCGCATACTTCTAGTGCGGATATAAAACCAAGCCCTAAGAAAAGTTCAGCATCTCACTCGATGTTCCTCAAACCTGTTTCTGAAAATGAAGTTAGAACGGAGATAATAGCATTAAAAAACTCAAATTCTGAAGGATACGATGGAATGAATACGAAAATATAAAAGCATGCACTATTGAGCTAAGTGCAATTATAACATATTTAATTAATTTATCGTGTGTTAAACCAATTTTTAAAAAAGGAGAAAAATCTTATGTTAATAATTATCGACCGATAACATTAATACCTATTTAATCAAAGATTTTTGAAAAGTGCGTGTACAAACGATTGATCGAATTCTGTAATAAATTTAACATAATTAAGAAAGAACAGTTCGGCTTCCAAAAACACAAATCCACAACACTAGCCATCTTCACTCTTTAAAAAAATATATTGACGAACATCCAAACCGTCTTACTACAGGTTTGTTCTTCGATTTATCTAAGGCCTTTGACCTAGTGTCTCATGATCTGTTACTTCAGAAATTGGAGGTAATTGGAATTAGAGGCATAGTTCTTTAATGGATATCGACATACCTAAATAACAGACGACAGCGGGTTTAATATCGGCCTACAGGATTCATCAGGTCGAAGACCGGTTATTGCTCTAATGCATTTTTTTTGTGCAAATAATGCTCTATTTTGATCTGTGCTATTACCCCACATTATCAAGCCATAGCGGAGCACCGATTCAACGTATGCATGGTAGGACGTTATTGCTGTTTTAACTTATTTATTCGGCTGGAGACGGTATCAATATGTGCTTTCCAGTTTATTTCTTGATCAAATGCCCAGAAATTTAGTTTGCGTTACTACGTCAATTTTATGTATATTCATTTTAAAATTGTATTTAGCATTATTAGATTAATTAAATTGTATATAAACCGATTTTTTAAGATTTATTGATAAATTATTTCTATTTAGATATTCAATTAGTCTTTCAATAGTGTCATTAATATCAGTCTCATGATCGTCAATCGTATTATTTTTCCTGTCAGTTGTTACAATAATGGAAATGTCATCAGCAAACAAAATACATTTATGGTTGGTTATATTAATTATATAATTTATGTATAAAAGTAATAAAATTGGGCCTAACACACTTCCTTGTGGGATGCCATATGATCTGTTGAACTTAAGTGCAGATGAGTATGGTATCATATCGTTATTTCTATCTACTTTTGTAATGTTAAAAAGCTTGGCCTGTTGCCGCTACCGTCTCTTTATATATATGAAGCATGTATGTTTGTGAGGAAGCATAAGGAATTATTTAGTAATGCAGATGATTTATACCCTCGTAACCGACGAGACCCCCACAGGCTCATACTGGATATCCTACTGAGACTAGCTAAATACAATAAAAGTTGTTAATTTATGTGTGTACGTATATATAATAAGATACCAAGTAATCTCAAAACCTTAAATATGAGATTATTCAAAAATAAATTAAAAATTATTTAAAAATAAATTGAGGAGCTTGTGGCTAAGTAGTAACTGCCGCACGGGTCGATACGTCAGGTTAAGCTACGCTTGCCAGGGTTGGTCTGTGGATGGGTGACCATCTTTACATACCGAGACTCTTCCGTGCCTCGGAAAGCACGTTAAGCCGTTGGTCCCGGTTGTCATTCGTGGATCTTTGACAGTCGTTACGGGTCGTCAGAAGCCCGAAAGTCTGACAACCAGTCTTACCAAGGGGTATCGTATTACCCAGTTACTGGGTTGTGGAGGTCAGATAGGCAGTCGCTCCATGTAAAATACTGGTATTCAGCTGCATCCGGTTAGACTGGAAGCCGACCCCAATATAGTTGGGAAAAGGCTAGGCAGATTGATTGATTCAAAAATAAATTGCATGAATGGTTGTGTAGTCATAGTTTTTATAGTGTCAAAGACTTCTTTGACAATAAATGTTAAATACATAAACTATGCTTGTAAAATTTGTACGCTTATAAAGTTATAACTGTTAAGCAAAACATGTATGCTCTTGTTATTTTGTATTATAACATCTTTTTCTTCTTATCTTTATGTCTGCGCGTGAGAGGCTTGGCGAAACAAATTGCTGGACTAAGCAGGGCCTTATATATGTTCTTCGCGCTGACGGCTCCCGGCAACGAGTTAATTCAGTGGATGACCTACAAAGCATCGAGCTGGTCAGTGAAAAGGCCATGACTCCCATCGCATTGGCATTGTCGTCGTCGCCGCCGTGTCCATCACCGGCACCAAAGAAGGCCCGGCGTGCTGCTGCGAAGAAGTGATTCTGTGCACTTTATGGGTAGTGTCACCGTCCGGGTAGCAGTTTTGCTTATAATTCGTACCCTCTCAATTACACTAATCGCTAATTTTACCATAATTTCTCTACCCTTTTTAATTCCACATGTTATACCGTCTATTTATTTTTTATTATTTATTTTCTTCGCTATCATTTTCCTGTTTTGTTTTTCTGTCAGCTGTCAACTCAATAAGTCACGTCATATGTCAATTGTCAGTTTTCGTTCAGAAACCGGTACAGTGTGCCCAGTGTCTTTTGTTCCTTCTGTTTTCAGCAGAGCATATTTTTGCTTGTTAATTTATTTAATCCTTTTTCATTTCCTATGCATTTATGTAGTATTATTTTTGCTACCCGGACGATGACATTCTTTTTAACTATTGTTTTGTGTTCGCTTTTATTTGTTAGCGCTAAACTGGCGGGTGGATTGAATTGCTCTTTTTATATTTACGTTTAAAATCACTATTTTATTTACGTTTATTATTAATATTATATTTATATAGTGTCGATGTCAGATAGGAATGACGACAGCGACACCGAAAGCTTTTTATCGGCTTGTAGTAATGACAGCTTTGTGAGTTTTCCGTCCCTTGCTGACACGCTTGAATCTCAGTTTTCTGATGTACCTAAAAATTTTAATGTTGTCCATATAAATGCCCAAAGTATTCCGGCACATTACCCTGACATGCTAGCTAACCTAGACTGTAAGAACGTCCATGCTATCCTTGTCTCAGAGTCTTGGCTAAAGCCATGTCTCCCTTCAACTTCCTATTCCTTGCCGGGTTTTCAACTATTTAGAAATGATCGCGCGCGCGGCGGTGGCGGTGGTGTTGCCATATACCTTCGTCAACATATTCCTTTTTCTATTGTCGATATGTCTACACAACCTCCACCGCAGAACGCGGGCGAGCATCTCTTTTTGGAAGTAAACCTGAATCACGTTAAAGTTCTTCTAGGTGTTTATTATAGCCCTTCATCCCGTATAAATTTCTTTTCATCCTTTGAAAAGATCCTTGAAAACATTACACCTTCTTACAGTCATACAATCATCATGGGCGATTTCAATACTTGTTTACTGAAAATCGATTCCCGCTCTTCCTCTCTTCGATCAATAGCTCAGTCATCGAATTTATCAATTCTCCCTTTATGTGCCACTCACCATTTTCCAAACAGTAATCCTTCACTTTTGGACCTTCTCATTGTTTCCTCTCCTCAACATGTCAGTAAGCATGGGCAATGCCCCGCTGACATGTTTTCTTACCATGATCTATTATTCCTCTCCTACAAAATTCGCCCACCTAAGGCAAAACCTAAAATTCTCCTGCAGCGCAACTTTAGTGGCATGAATTCAGATGATCTCCGAAGAGATGCTAACAGCATTGATTGGTCTCCTTTAGTCAGTGTTGAGTCGATTGATGATAAAGTCAACCTGCTGACAGACAACCTTGTGAGGCTGTACGATGTCCACGCTCCCATTCGTGCTGTAAAAATTAAACATCTTCCGGCACCATGGATTGCAGACGATATAAGAGGTATCATGCACAGGAAGGCTGTAACAAAAACTAAATTTAAGTGTCGGCCCTCGCCATCAAACCGGGAGATCCTTGTAGATGCTCGCAATCGCTGCAATAAGGTGTGTAGAGATGCCCAACGCCGCCATATCCACACCTCAGTTGAAAACGGAGATCCAGCTAAAGTCTGGAAATTTCTTAAGTCCTTGGGAGTTGGAAAATCGCGCCAAGAATCGATTCCTAAAAACATAAATATTGATCTACTGAATCAACACTTCTCATCTTCGTCCCACTGCAGCGGGACCATGAAGGCAGCTACAATAAACTATCTTTCTAACCTTCCAACTCCGGACCATCCCCCATTTATTTTTAGTCAATTCTCTGATTGTGATGTTAAGAAGAGCGTTGTTTCAATCACATCTAACGCAGTTGGTAGTGATTGTGTAAGTCGAAAAATGATAGTCCCTGTCCTCGACGAAATCCTACCCATCCTATGCTTTATCCAAAATTACTCTATATCCTATGGTGTTTTTCCATCAATGTGGAAAGAGGCAAAAATCACTTCTTTACCCAAAAAATCGAATCTTATTTCCTTTTCCGAATACCGTCCTATCTCTATCTTGCCTTTCCTCTCCAAAGTCCTAGAACGCCTTGTCCACAATCAGCTTAGTGCTTTTCTTTGTAAGAATAGTCTACTGAATCCTTTCCAATCCGGTTTTCGTCCTGGTCATAGCACCGCTACAGCCTTAGTTAACGTCACTGATGATATACGGTTAGGCATGGAAGGAGGAAATCTGACGGTTCTTTGCTTACTGGATTTTAGTAATGCTTTTAATACTGTCAATTTTGATATCCTGCTTGGCATGCTTCGCTCGCTTAACATATCTCCAACGGCGATAGACTGGTTTCGTAGTTACCTGTATGGCCGCCGGCAACGTGTATGTATAGAAGAGTCTTGTTCTTCTTGGTGTTATACTTCTGCCGGTGTACCTCAGGGAGGCGTTTTATCTCCTTTACTCTTCGCAATATTTATAAACTCTATTTCCAAAAAACTTCTTTCGTCCTACCACCTTTATGCAGATGATTTAAAAATATATAAAAAAGCTGCCCTTTCGGATTTGGCTGATGCAATTAATGGTATAAATAAGGATTTGGATTCAATTTGCGAGTGGAGTGAGGCACATGGGTTACAGGTCAATCCATCGAAGACCCAGGTCATTGTTGTTGGCAGCTCAAGGATGATCCCCAAGATAAACTGGACGCAACTTCCCCAAGTTCAATTTAACGGAACCGCCATTCCAATTAGCGAAAAGGTTAAGAACCTCGGAGTTTGGATCGACAAACATCTTTCTTGGGGTCCTCAGCTACAGGACGTAAGCCGCAAGATTTTTGCATCTGGTAAGTCCCTGAGACGATTGCGGAACTTTCTTCCAACTGCCACTAAGACTGCGCTTGCACAATCCCTTTTACTTCCCATCCTTGACTACGCTGATGTCAGTTACCTCGATCTCACTGAGGCACAACTAGATAAACTTGAGCGACTTCAAAACTTTTGCATAAGATTTATATTTGACCTGCGCAAATATGATCACATTTCTGAATTTCGTACAAAGCTCAAGTGGCTTCCCATACGTCTTCGCCGGAATTCTCATATCTTATTTCAGCTCTACAGTATTCTGTTCAATCCTATAACTCCCTCCTATCTTAAAGAACGATTCAAGTTCCTACATGACACACATAATAGATATCTGAGATCATCGGAAAACTTGAGACTAGAGATGCCGATGCATTCAACCAGCTTTTATGACAAATCTTTTACAGTTCAAGCAGTACGGTTATGGAATGCCTTGCCCGTGTCGATAAGGCGAGCTCAATCCTTGTCCACTTTTAAAACACTGGTAAAAAAACACTTCCTCTCTCCTTAAATGATCATTACATTTAGTTCCTTGCTCTTGTTTCATGTTTATAGATATATATTATAAGTATATCTATGTATATATTTTTATATGAATAAGTTTATGCTCTACGTATGTATGTACATATTTATTGTATATGTAGATGGTACACCGCTGACTACCTGCAGTATTGTCTCTCCTATTACCTTTAATCCATCCAAAGGTTGTCTGTAAAAGATCGCTTTAAGCGATAAGACCGCCCATTGTGTCACCCTATGTAAAATTTCTAAATTTATGTCTGTGACTTTTATGGTGTACAATAAAGAGTATTCTATCTATCTATCTATCTTTTTATACCATGTTTTTAAGCAAATAAATATTATTCTATTCTATTCTATAGACTACAAGGTCACCCTTAACAAAGTCATCAGAGATGTGTTACCCAATTCTTAATAATTGAGGATATATTTACGGAAATGAACGAAGGCAAATACTTCTGTACTTTAGACATTACCCAAGCCTATCTTAATATCTTCGACCGTAGGTTCAATTGAGGTAAGGGACAAAATACCCAAAATAAGTTGAGTACACGGATTTTTCAGAATTTTTCGCTCTTTCGAATGGTGTATATGAAAAAAATTCCCTTAACCTACTGATTTTTTGGATTCAAATATCGAATTAGCCCCATAATAACAATGTATCTGAGAAACTATGCAATACAGCAAGTTGAAATGGTGTAATTACAGCCGCCAATCCACAGAGAGAGAGAGAGGTAAGAGTCTTCCCAATCAACGAATTACCATTACATGGTATATTTTTGAAGAAACCATAATAAAACTGGCCTTACACTAATGCCTTTGTTATCTCAAAAAACAAATATCATCCATACGTTAAATGGATTGCACGAGTTTTGACATAGTTGTCCCTTACCCCAATTTAGGTTCGGTGTCCGTTACACCAATTTCCCTGTTACTTTTATTTACACACACTTCTGACTTCATAACTCAAGATAACACGTGCTTACACTATTACCATCCTTTTCTATCTCATAACGTCTTTCTGTGTGCGAAAGAGAGGATGATACCAATGCGAAAGAAGCGCGTGGACATCAAAACTAGTCGCTATATATTTTATGTGCAAACGTTATATAACTGCATAAGAATAAGAATAATTTATTTAGCAAAACGAATAAATACTCAGGATTATTGTTTTCCTGTAAGTATATAAAGTAAATCTGTGCTTGGTTACACACCGGTAACCTAAAAACAACAACTGACGTTCGAACTACGGATTTAAACGGGGAGTATTGCTTTACTTTTACTTTTAAATAGCACACAATCATCACTTTAACTATGTTACACGACCTCGTAAAGTCTTAATATAAATATTTCGCTGATTCAGCACTGCGTTGGGTCTCAATCGCATTGTTTACGTGCTAGAAAACGAAACTTAGCGAATATTCTGTTATTCTCAATCTGCCCTTTATTACAACAATAAAAACGTTCATGATCATTATTTTTGCATTGTCGCTATATTTTAATATCAAATAATATTGTAACTAAAATTTAGGCAATCTACCCACTTAACACAAGGAAAAGTAAAATCAAAGTAATAAAAGCAAAACTTTACATTCCATTGAATAATATAGCTTTGATATTAGTTCTCCAAGCCAATACAGTAGCATACCATATCTCACCACTAAACAACCCTAACTTTCCCCCTTTTTCCCTTTCATTTCCAAATTTATTTTATCTGTCTGTCTTACTTGTTCTCCCCGTTTCTTTATTCTCATTTTAGTAAAAAATCCTGAAACCATGCCTGTGTTGAACCGAATGAACCGTTGCAAGAGAATGATGAAAGTGAGGAGGAAGTTAAGAAGATAGTCAACTAAAACTTAAGCCTTAAACGGAAGCTAGTAGACCTACATCAGCAATATCTGAATGTTGTTGATGAACGCGATCAACTGAAGGTGGTCACCGATGGTTTCAGCAACTGTAGTAACTTGTATGAGGAGGCTTTAAGCAAAGTTAGGGACCTTGAAGACGAATTAATTCATGCTAATAGTCGTATTATCCAGTTAGAAAAAGACAAAGTATGTACTTAGGTTTAACAAACTAACCAATTATATGATGAATTATTAAATACTAATTGTAACCCTCATTCCATAATAACTGAAGAATCCTTGCTGAAACAGAAGTATACATAGTTATAAAATTTGTCAAAAGAAAATGAAAAAGTATGCAAAAATGAATAGAATTTTTAAAAAATACACACACACAAGAACACACACAAACACACACACTCACACTAAGAATCTGCGTTCTTCAATCTTCTCCTACTTTGTCCTTCTCATACTTCTGACTTTGTTCATTCTTCCTTTCATATTCAGTCCATTCTTATAGGGAATGCGCTTCCTCTTGATATCAGGACGGCGACCAGTCGGTATGCATTTAAGCGGAAACTGCAGAGTTTTTTATCAAAATAAATAGAGTATAGTCATCTCAACACCTCTCCCTTGAATTTGTATAATGTATATATATAATATAGGTATATATTTTATTAAATATGTATGTATGTGTGTGTAATATAATTATTTATAATGATATATTTTAATAAAAAAAATATTTTTCTTTGTTCCTCTTAAACAGAGCACCTGCCATCTAATCTCTTCACTACCCTTGGTTGACTGGTAGAGAATGCCTAAGGCATTAAGTCCGCCTTTGTACTTTTTATAAGTGTGAAAAGTTTAAATAAATAAATAAAAAATGCAATCAAATTAGGAAACAACAGAAAAACATTTCCAAAAATATTCCACGGAGAAAAGAACGTGTTGATCTAATCAATAAATTAAATAATTATCAAATCAAATTAGAAGACAGAAAAAAAATCTATGAAATTTATACACAGCGCTTACAGTTTGACATACAGGTACTTGAGGGCAGACTTAGTTCCCTTTTCATTAAATATGTGGGTTCTCAAAACCAAATCAAAGAACACATTCTTGCTGCTAATGAGTTAGTTATGTGTCAGTGTACTTGTCAGAAGGTTTCAAACCCTGATACTGTCCAGTCTGAGGCAACGGAGGACCCGTCCCAGACTGAGTCTCAAGACTGTATCCTCTACCAAGATGTTTTAGTGCAAGATCTATCAGTGCGAGTTCACCTGTCGTTTGGTCGGGATTGTGCACGGTTTTTGACAAAAAGAATGTGGTAAAATGGAAAAACAAAACCAATTGACCTGGCACTTCTTATGACGTAACTGAAGACTGGAATCAACCAGGCACTTCTTGTGACTATAGAGTGGCTGATCTGATGATGATCTTCGAATCCTGTTAGCACTCCTGATAAGAACAAATCAAACTCGAAAGTAAAAAAAGCGCCCCAAGAGAAAATTTAAGAAAGGATTTAAGAGAGTGCATATTGTTTTCATGTCGGATAATCAATCAAGCAGACCAAGAAACATAAACGAACTACGAACCTTCCTTGGTATGGCCATTATAACAAGTTTATACCGGACCTGGCCTCTTTAACGAGCTCTTTAAATGAGTAACTAAAGAAAGAGAGAGATTTGCACTGGACCTCTAAATGCGAAGAAAACTTTAACAACATAAAGAAGGAGATTTTGAGCGACTAAGTTCTAATTCATTTAGACCCAGGTAAACCGCTGATACTAGCTACTGATGCCTCACCGACAGGCTTAGGGGCTGTTCTGTATCACAAACTACCAGATTGTTCAAAAAGGCCAATTGCATTCGCCGGTCATTCTCAACTAGCGAAAATAAATATAGTCAAATCGAAAAAGAAACTACGGCAATCTACTGGGGCATTAAAAAGTTTTTCCACTACTATTACGGCAGGAAATTCATATTAGTCACTGATCATAAGCCGCTTACCTCGATTTTTCATCCGCACCAGACATTAACCTGCACTAACCACAATGAGATTATTCCATTACGCACATTTTTATCGGGATTTAACTACGACGTGGAATACAGAGCTTTGGTGAAACATTCAAACGCTGACTACCTATAAAGATTCCCAGTTGAAATAGCAAAAGAAACATCAATAGACCAACATTGTGCGTATCAATTGCAACAGATCAACATTACATTTTAGAAATCCGACCAGAAGTGAAACGAGTGTGACGCCAGTGAAACGAGAAATGACAATGACTTAAATACATTACTACAAGCACAACAGACAGGTCACTCATTACGACAATATGGTTATGATGATAATTTATTAACATTCCAGGATAACTGCATATTTAAAGGAACCAGAGTGGTAATACCCAAAAGTATACGTGCTCGTGTTCTTGATGAACTACATGCGGGACATATGAGTATACTTAAAATAAATATAGGTTAAAGCCTAGTCAGATAAATAAAATGCGTCTCTAAAATTACACCAAACTGTATAAAAAAATTATGAAATCTAAAGCAACTTGGCAAATAATTAAACAAAGCGAATTAAATGTACCAAAACCAAATAAAATAAAAATAAATAATGAATCCATCACAGAGCCAAAACATATAGCGGATCGGAACTATTTTATCGACAAAATTCAACCCATTGTAAATGCTGAAACTATAGTAACGCGACATATTTTGAACAAAAGAGATTCTATGTTTATGGCACCTAGTACACCATATGACGTACTTAAAATCATATCAACACTAAAAATACAAATAGTGTAGGCTACGATGGGATTTCCACAAAAATATTTTGATTTTGATTTATTCTGTTACCGGTATGTGAAGACTTGTATTTGGCTATCAGTCACATTTTCAATGTCTTATTCTGGTTTGTTTAGCTGTAAGTTTTCCGAAGGAAATAAATAAATACTCAAAGCTGTAGCTGGCGTCTTAAGTTCTCCTTTATGTTATATAATAAATCTGAGTATATACCCATCTGCACTAAAGACATGTATCGTAAAGTCACTGTGAATAAAGAGTTGATGATGAATTATAGACCGATATCGCTCTTCCCTATATTTTCCAAAATATTTGAAAAGTATATTCATAAACTACTCAATTCTTATTTAGAACACTTCCAGATCCTCTGTAATGAACAAAAAGGTTTCAGAGAAAAAAAAAACTATTAACATGGCCGTGCCGATTAGAACAGAATGAGTCACCAAAAGCTCCTCTACACCACTGGGAATAACCTAGCGGCCCCTGGCAACGATTTCATATAGATTTTGCAGGACCTGCTCTAGAACACCAACTTCTAATAGTCGTATATGTATTCACAAAGTGGGTTGTAGTTTTCCCCACAAAGACCACAACTAGTGCATAGTGTATTGCTAAGATTAGGGAGTTATTTTGCACATTTGGCACACCGTACACACTGGTATCAGACAAGGCACGCCAGTTTGTATCCCAAGAATTTGAAACCTACCTTACCAGCTGTGGAGTAACACATTTGACGTCAGCTCCGTACCACTTAGCAACTAACGGTCAGGCTGAACGTTACGTGCAAACTATTAAGAAAGCACTAACTGCAATGGAGGGGGAGAGGGGCAACCTTATGGATAAGCTCCTTGTGTTTAAAACTCGGCTCAGACGTACACCAAACCAGAATGGACATAGGGAGTATGTCCATTCTGGTTTGGTGTACGTATGGACTGATGTTCAGTCGGGACGTTAGAAAAAAGCTGCACGTGATGTTCAGAGACTCAACTGCCCCGACAGCGTTCAGATCAGAGAACACACCACTTCTCATCAGAGCTTATTCCGTAGGAGATCGAGTGCAGGCCAGAGCCTACTCCGACCAGAGACGAAGATGGTAGTTTAGCACGATAATGCCTCGTCTTGGCAATATGCACTATGAAGTGCAAACTGATGGTGGCGTTATATGGCGCAGACACCTGGAGCAGCTGCTGTCGGCCCTGGGAGTGTGGCAGATAGGAATCGCGGCAGAGGACTGTTATATACTGACCCCCTAGAAGGCACTCCTGTCAGGTTGACGACCTGTGACATTGATCACTCATTATCTATCTTATTAAATTATATATTTGTGTATCTTATTCATGTGTATTTAATAGAGTTGTTTATGTTTAAGGTTTATGTAAAGAGGTGTATTGAATGCTATTTAAAAAAATAAAAATAAAATAAAGTATACAACTTACAATTTACAAATGAAAACGAAGATAGCCACTAAAGTAAAGTACTGTGGTAATACCAACATGACCCAAAAATATATACGAGTACAAAGATATTGTTCCGGACTTCACAAAGAAAGTTAATTAGTAATTAATTGAGTTTTTTTTTTTTTTTTCTTTAATAGGGATTTAAAAGAGAATATACTCTATGTGGAGGTTACTATGTGTAGAGTGGAGGTGGGGTGATGTGTGTTTGTGTGTGTGTGAGGGTGTGTGCTTATGCTCAGTTTCTTCATAAGACAAGGATTTAAGCCAGTCAGTCACTTTTCTCTTCAGTAGACTTTTAGTCATAGGGTAAATATTAAATTTTTTATTTATGTCATTGTAAAGTTTAGAGCTGGTATGGTTAAAGTGGCAACTAACCAACGCTAACCTACAGCACTCAGTCTTATAAACTCTGTCGGAACGCAGCTTGTATGTTGGGGGTTGAGGGTCGTAAGACAGTAGCTGGTGTTTCTTAAAAACTGTTTGAAGGACGAAACGAACAACTGTCTCACTGTGAGGATCTCACAAAGTGAGAACAGTTCAGAAGTCGGAAATCTTATAGGTTTTTTGCTAGTACTTTTAAAACTGCTCTCTGAGCCCTCTCTAGCCGCAACATGATTGTCTTATGGGTTCCTCCCCATGTAATACAGTAACTGAGAACTGATTGAGCGAGGGCAAAGTAAACCATTTTTAGGGATTGGAAATCAGCAGCCACTCGAAGCTTTTTAAATAAATAAATCAATCTCCTGATTCGAACCAAAACAGAGTTAACCTGTTTTTTCCATGACAAGAGACTGTCCAATATAGCCCCAAGATATTGGATGCTGTCAGACCGTTCTATTTGGGCACAGTTACAGGTGTTGGCCACTGTACACACATGGGCCCTGATCTTAAATGACAGTGGTGGTTGACTAATAATACTCGGAGTAAAAGATATGAACTTGGTCTTAGAGAAATTGAGCGTGAGCAGATTCGAGGCTAATTATATCACAACCATTCTCAGGGCCAATTCTGCCCACTTACGAGTCTCAGACCAGTCCTTGGTTATTAGAGAAAATGTTTGCATATGCGGATAACACAGTCATCCACATAATTATGCAATAATGTGTGTTCGGGAGAGATAACTGACACAGCTCATTGACATATATGAGGAAGAGGGTTGGTTCTAGGACACTGCCCTGAGGAACCCCAAAAGTCAAATTTTTCTCATTACTGATGAATGACCCAACTTTTACCACCTGTTTTCGCCCCAAAGTGTAGCTACGAAAGATTTCCAGGCCAATGCCACGAATACTAATTTGTTCCATCTTGTCAATCAATTCAGGGACAGAAACGGTGTTGAAACCCTTCGAAAGATCTAGGAAAATACCAAGAGGCTTCTGCTTATTGTTGAGGTGTTCAACTATAGTATTTGTGAGATTCAGAGTAGCGTCTTCTGTTGATTTTCCCGCTCTGAAACCATATTGATTTCTGGCTAAGATATTGAATTTAGCGAAGAATTTCTTAAGCCTCGAGTTGATAACTTTCTCGACGATTTTAGAGATGGTTGTAAGAACGGATATAGGCCTGTAATTCAAAACAAGATCTTTGTTCTCCCTTGTGAATAGGGTGGACTATGGCTTTTTAAATCATCCTTTTGAAAATATCCGGAAAAATACCAGAAGATAGGGAGAGATTAAAAATGTGGACAAGAAGAGGGATAATTGTATATTTTGTGGCGTTGATAACTGTGGAAGGGATTCCATCACAACCGACAGCACTGTCTTCAAGAGTCAGAATCAAGCTTTCAACTTTGGCGAAATCAAAATCACACATGACCATCGATTCCAACGGGGCTGTCGTGGAAGAGTTCGCTACCTGGGGCGATAAGTGAAAGTCTGAACAGTTATTAAGTGATGAAAAATTTGAAAACTTATATGTGAGGGTACTGACCACATTCGCAAAGTAACGGTTTACCATATTTACAGAGAGAAGAGGGTCTTCGTCATATTTCAATAACTCGGAAGAAAATGTTTTACCCTTGTCCAGACCAGATACTTCCCTAAAATAGATTAAATATACATTACGTTCAATCATTTACATGATCAATTATTTATTATTTATTTTCCTTGTCCAATATTACAAATTACAATTATCACAATGAAGATTTATATTACTGTATTAGGCATTTCATTATTATTATAATAACATTCATATTAAAGGCATGATCATAATTACTACAATGTTAGTTATGTTTATTTATAATAATCACCATGAGTCGTTTACAAATTCTGTAATGCTATAAATATGCATTTTGCGTCAAAAAAAATTTCATTGTTGGTTTAAATTTAGGTATAGTTTGTCTTTCCAACTTTTGGGCAATTTTTTGTAGATAATTGGTGCTTTGCAAAAAACACTCTTGCGCATACGTGCAGTTTTTCATGTATGTACACATAGTTTGCTATCATCACGTCTATTTATTGGAAATTTGTCTGCCATACGAGGAAACAAAATGTGGATTGGTTTTTACGAACATTGCTATTTCTAATATACAATAAAGCGCAGGTAATTGTCAATATATGATATTTAGCGAAATAATTTTTACAACTATCGGTAGTTTTGAGGTTAAACATAGATCTCAAGCAGCACTTTTGTCTTTTAAAGATGATTTGCTGGCGTAATTACTTACTGATTTGAACTAGTAATACAGTTATTGTAATACAGTAATTATTTATTTATTTGAAAGGTACACCAACGACCTATTCACTAGAAACATTGACATGATAAGAAATAACATAAGTAAGCGTTGAGTTATGGTGAATTAGTCACTTACAGGCGTACACACCACTTACATAAAAAAAAGCTTACGAAGCACGTATTATTTTAGCTGTACGTATTTACGTATTATTTTAACTGTAGTTGTGACTCCTAACACTGTATTAAAATTTATTCTAGGATTGTACCAAAAACGTTGAGGACCACTCTGACCTTCGCAGAATATCAAAAGGCGCAGAAAAAGAAATTACAATTTGAATACTATCCTAATTACGGTTACGAGCCGTATTGGGCCGACGGCGAGTGGATGCTGAGTACGAGCACAGTTACGGTTCCCACAACAAAAGAGCCCAGAATATGTGGCGAGGCGTGTAACCATCTTTATCGAAAGTATGTAAACTTCCTATAGATTTTTATTTTTAGGGTTTTGTACCAAAACGGTAAAAAAGGAACTCTTCAGGTGCGACTTCATCTGTCTGTCCTAGCTGAGAATTCGTCTGTCTGTCCTAGCTGAGACTTCATCTGTCAGTCTTAGCTGCGACTTCGTCTATCTTAGCTGTGACTTCATCTGACTGTCCTAGTTGCGACTTCGTCAGTCTGTTCTAGGTGGTCCTAGGAACCACAAAAGTTGACCTATTTGGAATATATATAATAATGTTTGTCCATTTACATAGGGCATGTATTCCATTAAACCTCTAATAATTCCTATTTGGCGTTACTAGAAACATTATTGAATACTCTAATAATACAGGGTGTCTCAAACGTAGTGGTCCATAGGCAAAAGCGGAGGTGGCCACCTATCACAATAAAATATAAAGTTGGGATATTCTCAACAATTCAGTAAGTTTCGAAAATTTAATCATTTTCATGAAATTTTACACGTTCACTTGGATTTTTCGACCCTGAGAACGAAATTTTCGCGATAGTTAGTTCAAATCTGGCTAAAAGATGCTTTGATAGTGTCGGTACAACATTATGTTCCTATTTACGTTCAGGTCACTCTGCAATGTTTCAGATTTTATTTTTACTTGTCTTTTCTAACTTTTTATAAAACTTTAGTGAAACTTTCTAAGCCCAGATTTAAAAAAAAATGTACTACCGAGTACGTGCACATAGCGTCAGTGCGCGCGTGACACGTTGACGAGCGGACGCGTTTTTGTAGTGCGTAATGGCCACTAAATTAGTAAAATGTAAAAACTGTAATATTGTGATAAATGAAGTCCTGGCGTTCGTTCATAACAAAATTCAAGTTATGGATGAGGAAAGTTTAGTTCGAATATGTTCAACTGCGTTTCTGGTGGAAGACATAGAAAGTGCCAAAAACCTGTTATTTGAAGCTTTGACAACAAAACAGCGCAATATAACAAGAAAAAGAAGCGGAAAATCCAGTCGTGACCTGTATGACATAATATCTGTACTAAAGCAAGCTGATCCAGAAGATATTCCGATATTTGTGGCAAAGGAACTGCACCAACTACCACCGGTCACTTTCGATCATGTCGATGTAACGAGATTGTTGAAAGATATTTTGATATTGTAGAAGGACCTGGCTAAGATAAAAGACATGTACGTGACCTCAGAGCAGCTAAATGAAGTCAAAAATGAGGTGAAGAACCTAAAACATGCATCAATTGTGAATAACTTTGATTTAAATGTTAACCGAAACAGAGGAGGTAGTTGTAAAATAGACAGTTTTTGTCTCGACAGTAGACCGGTTGGCCTACCCCACATTGTAGGAAAATCTAACCGAAAAGATAACGGTAGTGCGTCAGCAGCGTATGATGGGGTGATAAGGAAAGATCTTATGTTCGTGACAACATAAGATATTTCCTTATCACCCCATTCAGCAACACATGTGCATGTTTCTTTCACACCTACATCGAAACTACCGGTTCGCAAGGTCAACGATACTGAGATTGCACTACAATTTTATTAGATAGTAATAGATTGAATATGGATCAAAATAAACCACTGATCACTGATGCTTGTCCCATGATAAAAACGTACGTGGATGCCTTAGTAGGCAGTGGTGAATGGAAACAAGAAAAACCCAATCAAGAATGGACACTAGTACAAAGGAAAAAAACTGGCCAACGGTTGGTTGGGGCTAAAGGAAAAGCTGTACCAAATAAAAAAATTTGAGCTGCTGACAATCTTATTCCACTCTTTATTAATTATGTGGACAAAGGGACGAGTGAAAGCGATATTATGGAATATATTGTACAAAAGACTAGCATAGCTATTACTATGAAAAAAAATAAAATGAAGACAGAAATCATATGACGCATATAAGACCTTTGTACCACAAGCAAAGTTATCACTGTTTCTTGATGATGAACTTTGGCCGGAAGGAATACAATTCCAGCGGTTTGTTTATTTTAACAGAAACAAGTTTTAGAACACTGCTGAAAATAAAGATAATAATGAACAGAATGTACTAATCAAACCATCTAATCGTGTATAGCTGTGTAAACACTAATAACGCTCCAGAAATGAGTTCAGTAAACTTAATTAGCTATAACTGTAAAAATGTTGTGAGATCGGTAGACTGTGTGAGAAGGCTATGTGGTACTGCCGACATCATAGCACTGCAGGAGACGTGGCTGTTGCCACATGACCTCACGTACCTCAGCAGTATTGACGACGGTTTTGGATATACGGGTACGTCAGCGGTTGACACCTCTGCGGGTATACTAAGAGGCAGACCCCACGGTGGCGTCGCCTTGTTGTGGAGAAAGACTGTGTTCCCAGGCCAAACGCACACTTTCACACTTCACAACGGTAACTACGTTGTGAAGTGTGACAGTGTGCGTTTGGCCGCGATAAAAATTGAATTATGTAATAATTGCTGGGCAGTCATATTTTCTGTTTATATGCCTACCGATTCAAGAGATAATTTAATTGAGTTTACAGAATGTCTAGGTGAGATTAATGCCATAATTGAAAGTCAAAATGTAGAACCAGTGTATTTGTTAGGTGATTTCAACGCCCATCCTGGTGAGTTGTTTGCATCTGAATTATTAAGTTTTTGTGACGATCAGTCTTGGTCGTGTATTGATATGCAGTTACTACCAGTAGAAACATTTACATTGGTAAGTGATGCTCACGGTAGCCAGCGATGGTTGGATCACTGTGTGGTCACTGAAGCTGCGGGTCACTCAGTAAAAAGTAGCTCAGTTTTGTATGTTACATACTGGTCTGATCATTTACCCATATTATTTAAATGTAATTTCAATCTCTTGAAATCCAAGGTCAGTGCGTCCAGCACCGTTCTCGAAAATAAAATAAAATGGGGGGAGCGTGACCGGGGACATATTGGTATGTATCACGATAGCTGTTATTCTAAGTTAAAGGACATAGACTTTCCTAGTGATTTCACCTAATGTGCGGATCAAAAGTGTAGTGATCCTACACATAGATCAATAATAGGTAAAATGTATGACAATATTGTGTTGGTACTTTCTGAGGCCGCAGAATGTAGCTATAATGTCAAAATGAAACGGCGAGGTAAATATGTTACGGGTTGGAACAGATATGTGCGCGGCGCTCATGAGAGGGCGCGCCTATGTTACCTCATGTGGTTATCCAACAATAAACCGACCTCCGGTGGTACCTACAGTGACATCTGTAATTCTAGACGATCTTTTCAATGCAAGTTGAAATGGTGTCAAAATTATCAGTAACAAATAAAATTAAATATTATTTCTGAACACCATGCAACTAATGATTTTAATAAGTTTTGGAAGTCAACTAATCAGATGCATCTTAGACTGAGTCTACCCGTGAGCGTGGCGGAGGCCCATGATTCTGGTAGTATAACTAATGTGTTTCGTCGCTATTTTAATGTAGAATTTCCTCTGGGGCCGGCCTCACCAACGATGCCCGATGCTGGGGCCCATGACTTGGAGGTAAGCGTTAGATTTACTGCTGCAGAAGTAGCTGCCGTAATAAGGAAAATGGTGAGTGGAAAGTCTCCAGGGCATGATAGTCTCAGCATCGAGCATCTGCGGTACGCTGGATTCCACCTTCCAAGAGTGCTATCATTGTTTTTTAATTTGTGTTTAAGTCATTCATATTTGCCTGAGAAATTGATGCAAACTATAGTAGTTCTTGTTATTAAGAAGAAAACTGGTGACCCTTCAGAAGTTTCTAACTATAGGCCGATTTCTCTGGCAACAATTATAGCGAAGGTACTGGACAGTCTTACTAACCGACACTTAGGGACACACTTGAAACTGAACGATGCACAGTTTGGATTTAGACCTGGTCTCTCAACAGAAAGCTATTTTGTCGCTCAAACAGATGGTCCAGTACTATACAGCTAGGAAAACTCCAGTCTATGCCTGTTTTTTGGACTTATTCAAAGCTTTTGACCTAGTGTCCTACAATAAGCTATGGGTAAAGCTTAAGAATACGAGTGTACCCAGGGAAATAATGTCTGTACTGATGCATTGGTATGATAAGCAGAAAAATCAAGTAAGATGGGCAGACACACTCTCGGATGAGTACAAGATGGATTGCGGGGTGAGGCAAGGGGGGCTTTCCTCCCCTCGTCTTTTTAATTTTTATGTGAATGAGCTTATCGAGAGCTCAGTAGCACTAGGATCGGCTCAAACTCAAACTCAAAGCAGTTATTTCAATTAAACCATTTACAGGCACTTTTGAATTGTCAAGGGGTCGGTCAGTCAAAAATATGAAGCTAGTTGCCCATTCCAAAGCGTAGTAGGTACCTATGGAGAAGAACGGGCAAGAAACTCCACGGACACTCTTTTAAATAAAATAAAAAATTGATACAAAATATTGGTTACATCATTCATTTTAAAATTATGCATGTGAGAACAATGTAATAAGACGTGCACGTAAAAGCGTCCGCAATAAAAAGAAGAAAAAAAGAATCATTCAAAAACTTTAAATAAATTAAAATAAGCCATGGCAGCTAAGAGATGACCAGTCCCAACTGACGGCGCCCGTTCACGAACATGACGCATGGATCAGCACCATTCAGCTCAACCATTTTGAAGGGAGCTAAATGATCCAACACACACGCCACCATCAGCGAGACATTTGAGTGAGCATGACTTACTCACAGCCGCCAGGGCACATTCAAGTCAATGAAATACTACATATAACCCGGTAAATGGTAGCTCTTTAGTACATAGTACTCACACCTGTGCTACGCAATCATATAATACAAAGTAAATTGAGTTTATACTGTATTTTCAAATCAAATCAAATCATTTATTTTTGCAAACATGGGTAATTGGTACATACACTCGAGAGCAATGAATCCGGGTCACTTAAAGAATGTTAAAAATCTCGGAAACTAAAAATGATAGGTTAATGCAATAAATTGTATTTAATAGACAATGTAATACTCCTTAAATGAAAGTGAAATAAATATGAGTCACCATACATTT
Source organism: Xanthia togata (assembly GCA_963853775.1). NCBI lineage: Eukaryota > Metazoa > Arthropoda > Insecta > Lepidoptera > Noctuidae > Xanthia > Xanthia togata. The sequence continues at coordinate 30,351,632 of OY970791.1, read as the reverse complement.
TATTAACACAAAATTACATAAAGAAAAAAACTGCTGATCTCTCCTTAAAACAAAAATAGGAAACATGAAATTTTTGAACTTTATTACGATTTTCTTGAATTTTAATACTTCGTATTGCCCCCTCGTGCTTCCATTACTGCGTTTACGCGGTTTGGCATGCTGTACACCAAGTTCCTTATACGATTTTGGGGAATATTCTCCCATTCCTCTGTGAGAGCAATTTTGAGCTCACGAAGCGTGATTGGGGGAGGGTTTCGTTGTTTTACGCATCTGCCTAGCTCGTCCCAAGCATGCTCGATCGGGTTGATATCCGGGCTGCGCGCTGGCCACTCCATACGAGTAATGTTCATCTCTTGAAGGTAGTCATTCACAATCCTACCTGTATGAGGTCGGGCATCGGGAACGTGATCATTGAGGATTTCTTCCACATATCTTTCGCTAGTTAAAGAGCCGTTTTCTATGATCACCAGCTCTGTGCGACTTTCAGAAGAAATTCCGGCCCACACAAGTACAGACCCACCACCGTAGGCTACTTTTTCTTCGATGCATGCTTGCTTGAATCTTTCCCCTGGTCTTCGATACACTCTGTGTCTTCCATCGTGCTTGTAGAGCATAAATTTTGATTCGTCGGAGAACATAACTTTTGACCAATCTTCAATACTCCAATTTACGTGGCTCTGGGCATATCTTAGTCTTGAAATACGATGCCCACGCTCCAGTTTAGGGCCGTTTGCAGGTCTAAGGGGTTTTAAGTTAGATTCAGCAAGCCGACGTCTTACTGTCCATGCACTTGGGTTACTTCCTCCGAGGCGTCGAAACTGATTTGTGAGTTCAGTTCCTGTAAGAAAGCGATTTCGAAGCATGGTGTTCACCAAGTATCGGTGTTCTCGTGCTGTGGTACACCTGGTTCTGCCCGTTCCTGGTCTGCGTAGGTTAGAACCAGTTTCTTCGTAACGTCGGAGAACTCTTTGTACTGTTGACAGCGACACACCGACAGTCCTGGCTGTATCGCGCTGACTCCGGCCGGTTTCCAGCATTGTAAGTATTCTGGTGCATTCTTCAGGCGTAAGCGACATAATTTCAGCTTGAATAATGAATATAGAGCACTATCAACATGGTTTATGTACCCACAGAAATGACAGATTACAAACAAAAGCAAAACCAAATGCTGTAATTTCGTAGTTCCATCTTCGAAAGTGGCCCTTTTTCAAATTTGATTTTTTTATGATATAACTTTACAATAACTAAGAAGTTTTAATACCTTCATTTAAGGAGTATTACATTGTCTATTAAATACAATTTATTGCATTAACCTAGCATTTTTAGTTTCCGAGATTTTTAGGATTCTTTAAGTGACCCGGATTCATTGCTCTCGAGTGTAGATGTTTTCTTAAAAAAATTGTCCTCCATATTCTACCGTCTCATGGGCATGCAAATAATATTGAGATCCAAAATTAAACAGATTCTATTGATACTGAATGAATATAAATGTCAAATCATTAGAATTACAAAAAAGATACAAAAAAACAGACTAATAACAGTAGTGACATTTTTACAGTAATGTCAAAAAAATACAATAAAGTAGGTATGTCAAAGTGTCAATAAGAATAAAAAATGTCAGAACAGGAATACATGTCAATCATAATAGTACTTCATCAATCAGTGCAGAGATTTATCATTAAGGAATTCATCAATTTTGTAATAGCTTTTCTCAATTAATATTTGGTTTAGTGCCCTTTTAAATTTTATTACATTCATATTTTTTATCACATCAGGTACCGTACTTTATTATAAATACGTGGGGCAATACCAAAAAAACTTTTCTGCATAAGTGCGGTTTTACATTTAACTTGACTTAATTTGTTTACATATTGAGTTCGTATCGGATTTTTTCGAACTGCTGACAGTTTTTCAAATAATTGTGGATTGTTTTTTACAAATAGAGCTGTTTCAAAAATGTATAAAGAAGGAAAAGTTAAAATTTTTAAAGACTGAAAATAGGAAAGACAGCTATCTGTTGTTTTAAGGCCGCACATTGACCTTATACATTGCTTTTGCATTCTAAATACCCGTTCCTTATCGGTAGACTGCCCCCAGAAAATAATGCCATACCGCAAAACCGAGGCAACCAGTCCATGGTACGCCGATAAAAGAGCCTGACGGTTGACTTTTTTAGAAAGTTGATGGAGAGCATACGCGGATTTGCTAAGTTTTTTGCACACAACTTCAACATGAGGTTTCCAGGTGAGTTTGCTGTTAATTACTATTCCTAAAAACTTCGACTGATTCTCTTCCTCAATCTTACAGCCTTGGTAAGCAATACTAACATCTGGGTTTTCGGTGCGTTGATGAAATTGCATTATTTTCGTCTTACTTAGGTTTATTACTAAATTATTATTACTTAACCAATTAATTATGTCATGCAAACAAGTATTTATGTCCTGCTCGTAATTATTATAATTTGTACACTTAATCACAGCTGTACTGTCATCCGCAAAGATAACCATTTTGTTCGATGTTACTTTCGGGAGATCGTTAATGTATATTAAAAAGAGTGGCGGCCCCAATACGCTACCTTGCGGAACACCATACTTTACTTGCCTTGGTTTAGATGTATATATGGTTTCTATTTTACTTTTCGGACAAATTCTAGAGATTTCTGTGTATTGCAGTCTATTACTTAAGTACGATTCTAGTAACTGAAGGATGTTCCCTCTTATACCGTAACTATGTAGCTTGTGTAGCAGAATTTTATGGTCCACATAGTCGAAAGTCTTGGTCATGTCAGTATAAATAGCACAGACTGGATTTCTCCTATCTACAGATGACATGATGTTTGATAGTAGGTCGAAGAGTGCCATATTAACGGTAGTATTCTTACGGAATCCTTTTTGTTCGTGACAAAACAATTGAAAATGTTAATCAGTGTGTATGTCAATCAGTTGTGGAGCAGGACCAGCAATGAGCCAAGCATTTTTATCAGTGATGTAATCCCCCAACTTATAATACGCCTACATAGTGTGCGTTTTATACAAGATTTGAATTTCGTCTCATTAAGTTGAAGTATGTGGAGAGGAATTTTATTATAACATTTTAAACACACAACGGCTGTCACATAGATTGTATTTATATTAAAAATATAAGCTATGCTGATGATATGATGCTGCTGAGTCCTTCGGTATGCGCATTGAGAACACTTTTACATCAATGTGAATCTTATGCGGAGGCCCATGGCCTTAAATACAACTCAGTGAAACCTGAACTCATGGTTTTTAAGTCAGGGACTAAAGGCTATGATAGCCTGAAGTTTTCTTAGTAGGTAACGCTTTAAAAAGAGTTACAAAATTTAAGTATTTAGATCACTGGATCACCGATGACTTGAAGGATAGTACTAACATTGAGAGAGAGGGTCATTGTCTGTACGATGTAATATGTTAGCTTGCAGGTTTGCACGGTGTACAAAAAAAGTAAAAGCAACGTTGTTTAGGGCATACTGTCAGTCCTTTTACACGTGCAGCCTGTGGGTTGACTATTTGCAGAGCATTATGTAATATAAATATCTAATGCATTCAGGATGCTGATGGGGCTGCCACGGTATTGCAGTGCCTCGGGCATATTTGCCGAGGCCCACGTAGACAGCTTCGCTGCACTCATGCGCAAGCGTTGTACCTCTGTCCTAACACTCATGCGTGCTAGTACCAACAGCATCCTGTATGTATTGTCGGACCGGTGGGATTCTCCAATGCTCGAGCGCTGGATAAGACTACACACAGTCAAGTGAACACGCTCACGAGAATGGGAGTATCCAATAGGTCATGTTATTTTATTTTTGTATTTAGTTTTACTAACATTAGTTTGTCATAAGCATTTCTGTGTTACTAACAATTTTATGGATGTCTGTCTGAAATAAATGAATAATAATAATAATAGCTTTATAAAGGACCTTAATAATTGATAGTTAGACTGGGAAAATTTAATGATAGCTTAATGAAAACCTTTAAAAAAATGGGTTTCATAACAAGGTTGAACAATCCGATTTCTTTTTTGCTTTAATTTTACCAAAACATCTCTGAAAAGTGTTGAGAACTTAAATTTAACACTTTTAGACATGACCTTCGGTTTAAATACTTTTGCTGTTGACCTTCACAACTTGTGTTGTCATTTCCAAAAGCAGATCAATCTGATTTTACCCTAAAGACGTCACTGAATGGTACACGAGAGAGGGGATGAGGAAACGGGGAAGGTCAGTACGTAGATGGGAGGATGATCTCAGTTCGACGGCAGGCACCGCGTGAAGGATAGAAGCACAAGATCGTGTACTTTGGAAGGGTCTGGAGGACAAGCAATTGTTGAGCAAGACAAACCAACCGATGTCTGATTTCACATCAAAATTGGTAAAATTAGTTTTAACTTTGTCAATAAAGACTATTTGAATTTGAAAGTATTTTTAAAGCTATTTCCACGTAGTCGGTACTACTTTCTTTTCTTAATCTGGGCTTACAAAGTTTCGCTAAAGTTTAATAAACAGTTAGAAAAGACAAGCAAAACTAATGCTTCAGCATTAGTTTTGCTTGTCTTTTTCTTCAGCATTGCAGATCCACTTCATCTTCCTGGCCTTATCCCATGTTACTTGGGGTCGGCGCAACACGTTTTCTTCTTCCATTCTCCCCTGTCAACCGTCACGCAATCATCTACACCTTTTTCCTTAATACCACTCCTCACACAATCCATCCATCCATCGTTTCTTTGGTCTTCCTCTCCCTCTCCATCCCTCAACATTTATAATCATCACTCTTTTAGTCACATGCGATTCTTATCTCCTCATCACATGCCCATACCAAGTCAGTCGATTTCCTTTCAACTTTTCGGTAAGTGGCGCAACTTTCAGACTCCCTCTAATATACTCATTCCTTATTTTATCTATTCTTGTCACACCACACATCGACCTCAACATTCTCATCTCCACTACATGCAATCTTTTTTCGTCCATCTTCTTCACAGCCCAGCATTCCGATGCATACAACACAACAGGTCTAATCACGGACTTGTATATTTTACTCTTTAACTTGAGGGGCATCCGTGGGTCGCAAGTTGTTCCAGTGACCTGTCGCCATTTCATCCATCCTGAGTTGATCCGGTGCGTTATGTCACGGTCTACCTCACCATCCCCTTGGATAAGCGACCCGAGGTACCGAAAATCGGAACAGATTGGTATGGGCGTTCCGGCAAGAGTTATTTGCGTAGGACTGGAGAGACCGCCGAAATCACAGAATAAGTATTCTGTTTTGGTCCTACTTAATTTCAGGCCAACATTCTCCAGTCTTTGCCACCACACCTCCAATCTGCTCTGGACCTCTAGGCCACTCTCGGCGACCAGTACAATGTCGTCGGCAAACAGCATACACCAGGGAACTTCATCCAGGATGTCCGACGTAAGTGCGTCCATTATCACCAGAAAGAGGTACGGGCTTAGAGCCGACCCTTGGTGCAAGCCAACAACCACATTGAAGCTGCTGGTAGTGCCCGCTGTAGACCGGACTTGGGTACTACATCACCTTTGTTTTTAAAGATGGGCACCAGCAAACTTTTGCACCATTCATCAGGTATGGCTTCTTCCAGCAACAACTTATTGAAGAATAAAGCTAACCACGTCATCCTTCCACCCGTAATAACTTCCAAACTTCAACTGGTATACCGTCAGATCCTAATGATTTACCATTCTTCATTCCATGTACTGCTATTCTCATTTCATCCATACTAACCATTCTCACTAGACCCTCATTCACTGGTTTATTGTCCAGCACATCATTCCAGTCATTCTCTTCATTCGTCTTTCGAAGTACCCCTTCCACCTATCCTTTATTTTCTCATCATCCGACAGAACCATTCCATCTTTTACGCATTTTATCTGGCATACATCCCTCGACTTTCTTTCTCTAGCTCTGGCAAGCCGATAAAGGTCTTTTTGGCCTGCTGGACTATCGAGTGCCTCATAAAGCTTATCCTGGGCTTTTGCTCTCGCTATGGCCACAGCTTTCTTTGCTTTTTTCTTAAGAGCATCATACTCGCTCTTTGTTTCAGCTTTCAAACTAACATTTGAAACAACAACACTCTGCCATTCCTTAAATGTTCTCTTCTTTTCCTTCAACACATTTTGGATTTCTGTCGACCACCACCATGTATCCCTATCTATCGTACCCCTTTAAATTCAAATTCAAAATATTTTATTTCACAAGGGCACTTATGAAACGTCAGAAGCTAGGTGCACGGTTCCAATTGGTTGTTTCCTATGGAGAAGAGCCGGCAAGAAACTCCACGGTTACTCTTTTAAAAGTAAATGGTATTTACAATCTTTTCAAGTTACAGTGTTTATAGGTATGAGAGGACACTGTAGGCCTATCAACAAGTACCAGGTACTTAGCAAGATAGAAAATGATCGACAGATCTACAAGTCGGTTATGCCTACAACGTTCTCACATTCACAAAATTTATAAGAAGAGAATTTATATTTAAAAAAAAAAAAAACCTCTTCAAACCAAATGACATGACTACCAATAAAGCTATAACAAATCTTCCTTCCTTCTGAACTTCCTTTCGTCTCTCCTAAAATACGCTTCGCTACACTCCTAATGCACACCGCCATCTCATTCCAACATTCATTTATACTTCGCTCGTTCATGTCCCCCATCTCACCACTCGCTCTTTAAATTCTTTTGCACAATCATCCTTCTCTAACATGCACCGGGACAGCAAAAGGACTATAAGATTATTCAATTAGTTTGTGTTCTAATAATTTAGATATTTGTTGTTCTATTTCTTTTTTATCATCATAAGTGCACTTATAAGGCCTTTTGCTACAGTATTTATCTATTATTAAATCAATATGTGCTTCATGCAAAAAGTGATCTATATTTACAAATTAATTCATCTATCTCTGACTGTAAAAGTCTAGATGATTAATCAGAATATTATAATTTGACACTTCTATGTGCTCATTAAAGTTTATATTATATTCATTATTTCTCTCCAATACATCCACCGTATTTTTAATATAATAGATATACGATAATATATTTAAGATCATATAACCTATCTACCTGAAAAGCCAGGAATTATTTTTGTATTATTGGTAGCTATTTCCTCTTTATTATCTTTCTTTCTTACATCGTGGATGTTTTGTGAAATGTCTAATCTTTCATTTTGAATCGGTTGGAATTTTTACAATATATAATCTAATCCAATTAAGAAATCGGAATCGAAATTCTTTTCATTTTCCACAAAAACATTAAACTTCTTCTCAATTTCAAATATCTTTATCTTAAATGTTACTGTTCCTATAGATTTTTACACCATTAATCATTTTTAAGTTTGCTGTTGTTATAATATTTATTACTAGCTTTTGCTCACGGCTTCGCTCGCGTGGATGTCGGAAAATGTCCCAAGGCAACGATACTACCACACTATCTATCGTACTTACTGATAGATGTTTACGGCTTAAATAGTTACGTGCAAATTATTGTTCATGTACCTACATTGTTTGCTTAGTTTTATAATATAGGCAAATAATGTACGTACATGGATAGTATACATGAATAATATATAATAATGTAAATACATGTTATTTTTAAGTGATTAAGAAGTCTTTTGGCGAATGTGAGTACCAATACAAACCATTTCTGGTTTAATGGTACAAAACAAACATGAACTTGTATTAAGACTTTATGCAAAAAAAAAAAAAATACATACTACTGGGATTAAAATTACCCTATGTGTTAATTCAAGTTAAAAACTATGTGTGCCAAAACACCACGGGTAACTTTGTATGTAGTCTGGTCCCAACTCTCAACGGTGATGAAACTTATGCCATGTAAAAGCTTTTGGGGAATAATTTAATTTATAGTATGGCAGCAAGGTGAGGTTAGGTTAGATTCCCGGCCGTTGTTGACTCGATGGTCAGCAGCGAGAAGTTCTGGGACGCGGTGATATCCTTCTGCGAAACAATAATTTCTCAGAGGAGGCTGCGGAAAGTGGGCGGGAGATTGCTTCCGCTAACCCGATCCGCAGCAGACGGACCTGGCGTCGGCGAAGGGCGGATAACGCCCTCTTCCAGCCCGCCTAAATGGGTCCAGGGGCGACGGATCTGGGGAAATCCGTCACCCCCTACTTCTTAGGACCCGAGATGGTAGCGCATAGTGTTCCACGCACGCCTCTCTATGATGTAAGGGGGGAGTTTAAGACCTCACTCCCCTCTAACTAGCAGTGGCCCGCAGAGCCGGCACCGGTTTTCACATGGCATAAGTTTCATCACACTGTTGAGAGTTGGGTCCAAAATGACGCAAGGGTATTGATTGCGTTGGAGATATCCAAAGACACCGCAAACATTAACCTGTCCCAGGACACCATTTCCCCCGCAACGCACAGCGAACCCTACCTTTTTTTTTTTTTCTCTGGTTGGAAAATCCTCATGGATGTCCTCCGCCCTGGGGTGGGCGGAGGGGTCTGTCAGACTCGTACTGACTAAAAACCACCCCGGTGTTCCATCTCACACCTAAGCCGGGGGTCGCGGGAACGTAAATACTTCCGCAACCCTCGACTGGTGCCAGCCCGCCACGGCGGGCCTCTCCTCGTATTGAGGGGGGGAGTGAGGTGTTTGACTCCCCCCGCGACGTCTTAGAGGGGCGCGCGTGGAACACTATGCGCCACCACCTCGGGTCCGATGTATGGGGGGCGGCGGACGTCCCCGAGTCCGTCGCCCCTGGAGCCATTTAGGGGGGCTGGAAGAGAGCGTTGTCCGGCCTCCTCCGGCGCTCAGTGCGCCTGCTGCGGGCAGGGTGAGAGGATGTGATCTCCCTCACCCTTTCCGCAGCCTCCTTCTGCGAAAGGCTTTCTCGCAGAAGGAAACCACCGCGTTCCAGGACTCTTCGCTGCCGGCCATGGAATTCATGACGGCTGGCAGCGAAAGGTCACTGCCTACTCCAGAGACGAGGGCACGGCGTGGCTCCTCCCAAGCGGCACACTCTGCCAGCGTATGCCGTGCCGTGTCCTCCCGACAGTCGACGCAGTGGTGACACCGGGCGTCCGGCTCCCTGTTTATGCGACACAGGTACTTCCCGAAGCAACCATGCCCCGAGAGCACCTGCGTCACCCGAAACGACCGGGAGCCGTGCCTCCTCCCGAGCCAAGTGTCGAGCACCGGCCGGACCGCCTCAATGGTGTTGAGGCCGGCGGTAGGGCGTGAGAGCCTGTCCCGCCATTCCGCCACCAGGACCTCGCGAAGCTGCATCAGTTGCTCTCCTCGCTCCGACAGCTCCTCACGCCACAGATTCAATGAAGCGAGTACCTTCGCCTCCAGGTCCCAGGGCGGGGAACAGCGAACCTTATCTAACCTAACCAAAAAGGGTACCTACCTACATACCTACCCACATACCTACCTAAATACCTACCCACATACCTACCTAAATACCTACCCACATACCTAGCCACATAATTATTTTGATTGATTCGTTGAGCTCTTTTTAAGTTCTGAGTTGAGCTACACGATTACTGACAAATGCGTGCACTGACTGGCCAGGTCCACTCAAATCTGTATGGTTCTTTCCTCAAAAGACCATTTCAGACACAAATCTACATGGTCCTCAAATTGAAATGCTCTGACCAAGATTATTTCCGGGTTATTATATACACATTAACATTAATGAATGTTATATATTCATTGACATGAATATTTACTTTAAAGTATTATATTATTTTAATTATTGTGAATGTGAAGACTATGCAGGTTATTCCCTTTTGTTTTGTTTGTCAATTAGTTTTTATCATGGTCTGGCAGTTTGAGTATTATCATTTATCATACCTACCTACATACCTACCTACATACCTACCTACATACCTACCTACATACCTACCTACATACCTACCTACATACCTACCTACATACCTACCTACATACCAACATACCTACCTACATACCTATATACCTACATACATACCTACCCTATCTACCTACATACCTAACTTTTTTTTATTTGATTATTTTCGAGATGAGGTCGGCGTTTCCTATCTGACTACTCTGAGAAGAAAGGCCGAAACAAACTCAGAGGTCACAGTCTCTTTTAAAGTCCAGACATAATCTTGGTCAGGTCATGTGAAGACGATGTAGATTGATGTCTGAAATGGTCTTTTGAGGAAATAACCATTCAGATTGAGAAGACCTGTCCAGTCAAAGCACGCATTAATGATCCTTGATCCTTTTGCAGTTATCGTGCAGCTCAACTCAGAATTTAAGGAGCTCAACGATTCGACGAACAATACCAAAGAAAGGACGTTTGGGTAGGCCACATAAATTAGGGAATCCACATGGATGTCCTCCGCCCTAGGGAACACGGAGGGGTCTGTCAGACTCTTACTGACTAAAACCACCCCGGTGTTCCATCCCACACTTGCACCGGGGATCACGGGATCTAACGCGACTTCCGCGATCCCCGGCTAGTGCCAGCCCGCCTCTGCGGGTCACCTCGAGTTAGGCGGGAGTGAGGTTTTAAACTCCCCCCTTACATCATAGAGAGGCGCGCGTGGAACACTACGCGCCACCATCTCGGGTCCTAAGGAGTACCTACAATATACCTAGGTACATACAGGTATATTACAGGTTAGGGTAGGCTTTTTATGTTCCAAAACACCATATTCGCGCTCGATCAGTCTCTTTTAAAGTCCAGACATAATCTTGGTCAGGTCATGTGAAGACGATGTAGATTGATGTCTGAAATGGTCTTTTGAGGAAATAACCATTCAGATTGAGAAGACCTGTCCAGTCAAAGCACGCATTAATGATCCTTGATCCTTTTGCAGTTATCGTGCAGCTCAACTCAGAATTTAAGGAGCTCAACGATTCGACGAACAATACCAAAGAAAGGACGTTTGGGTAGGCCACATAAATTAGGGGAATCCACATGGATGTCCTCCGCCCTAGGGAACACGGAGGGGTTTGTCAGACTCTTACTGACTAAAACCACCCCGGTGTTCCATCCCACACTTGCACCGGGGATCACGGGATCTAACGCGACTTCCGCGATCCCCGGCTAGTGCCGGCCCGCCTCTGCGGGTCACCTCGAGTTAGGCGGGAGTGAGGTTTTAAACTCCCCCCTTACATCATAGAGAGGCGCGCGTGGAACACTACGCGCCACCATCTCGGGTCCTAAGGAGTACCTACAATATACCTAGGTACATACAGGTATATTACAGGTTAGGGTAGGCTTTTTATGTTCCAAAACACCATATTCGCGCTCGATAAAGACTTAGCTGCCATAGTATAAATTAAATAATATCCCAAAGCTTTCACATGGAATAAGTTTCATCACTGGTGAGAGTTGGGTCCAAAATGACGCATGGTCTTTTCATCGAAATCCGTTCGGTAGTTTTTGCGCCAATCCGGAACATACATCCAGACAAATAGACAAAAATTATAAAAACTATATTTTCGGCATCAGACTCATACCTACTAGGTGTAGGTATGAGTCTGATGCCGAAAATATAGTATATATATATATACCTAGAGTAGGGAACTTCGCGGCGGGCGGGGCGGCGCGTCGAAAAGTTCACGTAGGTACTGCATTTTTATACTAGTGATAACTTCGAAATTTAATGTCCGATTCGAATATACCAGCGCTGCGTCATTTATTGTTAAATGTCGCAGCATCATGCTGAGATAGGAGCCTTTTGGCCTCGCACAGGACTTTCTGCTTAATTTAAATTTTACTTTTTTTTTATTTATTTTTTGTTTTTTTTTTAGCATTTATTTTCAATAAGTGTGTGTTTTATTTGATCTCCTGTGCTTGTCCCAATAAATATTTTTTATTTCTTTCGAATGAATTAAAAAGTATTTTACTGCTACATCCTACCTTTGTAGATATACCTATTTATTTGAATAAGAATTAACTACGATACGAATGTAACCAACTTTTGTCTCTACCGGCGATCTAATTAAATTTTAGAACTTAACTATGATAGTTAGATGTATTCCGTAGGGGACTTTTTTGTAGGTAATAATGAGTAATCTAATCAATAGTTTTTTCAGCGCACGCCAAATAATGAATTTTATAGGCAACATTTTGCTACTTTGGGTTACATTACTGCAGTTTTCTAAAAGATCTCTAATTTTGTTGAAAATAAATTGAAGCCTATGTTCATCAGGGATAATGTCGGCTTCTAATGGTAAAATAATTTTTCAAATCAGTCCAGTAGTTTCGGAGCCTATTCACTACAAACAAAAAAACAATCAAATCTTTCCTCTTTCAGTGTAGATGTAGATTGGGTTATTTTTCAAGGTCAATAATCTCGAAATAATTAAAGATACATTTGATCCTGAATCATAAATTCCCATAATTTATAAGGTATTATTTAATTTAATATTAATGGTGTTATTATTAGTTTTTTTTGATCTACTTCATTTTATTTCATTTCTAATTGATAATTCGGTATGTAAAGTAAAAATTAACCTATGCTGATTCCAAAACCATTTCGAGATTTTAGGTTTCTAAGCCTTATTTTTCTATTTTAAGGTCTTAAAATTTTAAGATCGTATTTATTTTCACAAAAATTCTTAAAATCAAATGACTTTTACTTGACCTCTAAATGACGTCATAAAGTACCCTGTATAGGAAACTTTCAGTGCCTCTTGTAATAAAATTTTGTACGTGTCAAGTGTCAATGTCAACGTGAAGTTTGCATGAAGCTGTTTACTTCGTTGAGCGTACCGTGCCTAGATTTTTTTAATAAGTTACCTAATTCTTTTCACTACATATAACCCTTGCTTTCCATTCGGACTTCGATACATACTGCTACATTGATCATTTGCTTGTTATAAGGAACTGCTTGCCAACCCTTTGAATTTGTTTTAAATTTGGACCTCAGTACACAAACAATTTGTTTTGGCTATTTGTTGTGGTGTTTTTACATGACGGTATGAAGCATTTAGCACAAATAGTCTTTGATCGATTCATAATTAATAAGCTTTACCTTAACAATAAGGTACGGATACTGTAAAAATAAAAATCGCTCTGTTATTAATGACAAATTAATATTAACTGTCAAATTTGTCAGTTTGACTTTACTGAATTTTCAAGTTTAGTTTTAAATAAATGTATTAAACGTGGCAAAGATCATAAGCTATTCAGCCTACTTTATGACGACAGAACGAACAAAACTTAAAAAAAAATAACTACAGCTTGGAAAAACTAAAACTTGAAATTATATATTTCAAATACTCATATCTATAAAATAAAAATATACCTGAAAAATACTTTACATACGGAATTGTTTACACTCTTAATTTGGTCTCTTTTTTCTCCATAATTATTTTTATTCTTGAACCAACATAAAGCTTCAGTATGATATCGGTTTCCTTTATTTTCTTTTTCACAGATTCTGTATGGTAAATGGTCTTTTTTTTCTTTGTTTATTTTCAAACCTACCTTTTTTTAATTCTTTTTATTCACTAAATGTTCTAAATTATTAAATGTATCCTCAGTTTCCTTTAAATTATTCCTATCAATTCTATTCACTATGAAATTTGGGAAACCCGTAGCGATCAGATCAATTACAGTGGTTTTGTCTATATAGATTTATTTATCTCTAATAATAGTTTTTCTTTTAAGTTAAGTTCTGTTAAGTTTTTATATTCTAATAATGAGCCCTGTATATATTTAAATAAAATTGCATACCTGACCGGTGATCAAACTTTGTCCGCATAAATTCAAAAATTATAAATATTGTATATACCTACATGGGCACTTATGAAACGTCAGAAGCTAGGTGCACGGTTCCAATTGGTCGTTTCCTACGGAGAAGAGCTGGCAAGAAACTCCACGGTTACTCTTTTAAAAATAATTGGCTTTTACAATATTTTCAAATAACAGTGTTATTAGGTATGGGAGGACAGTGTAGGTCTTTCAACAAGTACCAAGTACTCAACAAAATAATTATGGTCAACAAATCTACAGTCCACTAAGCCAACAGCGTTTTCACATTCACAAAATAGAAAAGAAGTTATACAGGATTACTGGTAATTCGACGTATATCCGTCAGAGGCTGATAAAGGGGGCCAAATGCAACAAATTGAACCCCCATATGTATGGCCGAAATTCAATAGTATTCGAGATATTTGAATTTTAAGGGTTTTTCGATATTTACCCAAAATTTGACATTTAATTCCAAATAAAAAAAAACTACACATTTGAATGGGTACCATTAAAAATCATGTTGTAGCTAGCACTTCAATTAAGCTATGGACATAGTTAAAACTACTTAATTTAACAAAATAATTAAAATAATGAACGATATAAGAATAACATCTTACCAATATTTTTATTTTACGCTTCAAAAATGTTGCCTCCTCACAAAAATTTCTATGACATTAATCGTAAAAATAACTAGAAAAACTTGCCTATTCTGTAAGCTTTCCAAAAAGGTATAAAAATCAATTTTAAAATACATAATTCGTGGCATGGCATGTGTTTGAACCGGCGCGGGGAGAGAAATAATGTGTGTTTTAGTTTATGATCCTTGCTAAAACAACCGATTTTACTGGCGGAATTCTTCGTGATGGGGCGGGGTGTGAGGGTGGGGGAGCACACGGCGTCTGCTGTGCTCGCGTCGCCTTCCTTAGTAAGTTTCGACTCTACGCCGCGCAAGCACTTGTGTTGTTATCTTGCTATTAACCAATCTCTCATCGCGTTAATTTGTTATCGATCATTATTGTTAATTCTTGTTTCTCTTGTTATTATTTTTGTTATCATTGTTATTTCGGATACCATGGCTTCGTATGCTAATAACGAATACGCAGACATTATGTTTTGTTATGGTTTTGCCGATGGAAACGCGGCTGCGGCTCGGCGAGAATACCAACGCCGCTTTCCCGATCGTCGACTTCCCCACGTTACTGTTTTCGGGAGCACCTATCGACGATTGTCTGAAACTGGCAGTGTTCAGAGAGCACAATTCAACGCTGGCAGACCTCGACGGTATACGGCTGACGAAGAGGACACCATTCTTCAGTGTTTTATTGATGACCCAAACATCTCAACGAACATTGTTGCAAGACAGCTCGGTATGTCCCAGTGGAAAGTGTGGTCGGTAGTACATCTATCAGGTAGACACCCGTACCATTATCAACCTGTCCAAACATTGCACGAGGGAGATCCTGCCAGGCGACTCGAATTTTCTCGGTTTATGTTAAACGCTGACGCTGACCAGGAACATTTCCTAAGAAATATTTTGTGGACTGACGAGTCAAAGTTTGACCGGGATGGTATAACGAATTACCATAACTTACATTTTTGGGCACCTAAAGCAGGCAGGAATCCAAAAAAACTAAAAGAAACTGCGTCGCAAATGAGATTTTCCCTGAACGTATGGATGGGTGTCGTTGATAATTATTTGGTGGGCCCTCATTTCTTGCCCCAAAATTTGAACGGCGAAAATTACGAGGAGTTTTTGAGAAACAACCTAGACGATTTGTTGGCGGATGTTCCCGAAGAAATAAAAAACAACCTCATGTTTCAACATGATGGGTGCCCAGCACATTACCGGATTACTGTCCGACAGTGGCTAGATGAGAGATTTCCAAACCGATGGATTGGGAGGGGAGGGCCAATTCCGTGGCCAGCACGAAGCCCTGATATCACACCACTTGATTTTTACGTCTGGGGTCATATAAAGGAATTAGTTTATGTGACCCCAATAAATTCAGTCGAAGAACTTCGACAGCGAATAATAAACGCGGCGCAACAGATGAGAACAACGTTTTCATCAAGAGTGACGAAAACCGAAGTTAGGAAAAGAATTCGAACTTGCATTCGTAATAGAGGGGCTCATTTTGAACAAGATGTGTAAAATTTTTAATAAAATTTGACGTACATTTTTGAATGCATTTTATTTCATACAAATACAAATTCTCTCCCCACGCCGTTTCAAACACATGCCATGCCACGAATTATGTATTTTAAAATTGACTTTTATACCTTTTTGGAAAGCTTACAGAATAGGCAAGTTTTTTTAGTTATTTTTACGATTAATGTCATAGAAATTTTTGTGAGGAGGCAACATTTTTGAAGCGTAAAATAAAAATATTGGTAAGATATTATTCTTATATCGTTAATTATTTTAATTATTTTGTTAATTTAAGTCGTTTTAACTATGTCCATAGCTTAATTGAAGTGCTAGCTACAACATGATTTTTAATGGTACCCATTCAAATGTGTAGTTTTTTTTATATTTGGAATTAAATGTCAAATTTTGGGTAAATATCGAAAAACCCTTAAAATTCAAATATCTCGAATACTATTGAATTTCGGCTATACATATGGGGGGTTCAATTTGTTGCATTTGGCCCCCTTTATCAGCCCCTGACGGATATACGTCGAATTACCAGTAATCCTGTATAAGTTTCACAAAAGTTTTTCTTAAATATTGACCAATCTGAATTTACTGTATGTTTTATAACCATGGAACTATACCAACAAATAAAATACTTTGACTTTGACTTTGACCTCATTTATTTCTGGTGTCACCGAAATCCATACTCGTCTTTTCTCATGTCTCCTTTGCAGTGTAATGAAAAACTTGAGTTTTTATAACTGTGTCTTACAGGTTGAAATCGTTCCGGGATCAAAAAAGTATGTTTATCGACATTGGTAATCGAAGTCATGCAAATTATATTTGTTTTTGGATCTTCACTCGGTTTCACAACAAATTCGAATTGTAATTTTTTCATCTTGTTTAAGCTGTAGAAATGTTGTTTTGTAATATGTTTCTATATTAATTTAAATAATGAGTCAAAAAAGTAAACTGATCTAAATTGTGTTGCTCTGAACAGAGAATATTTTTATTAATCTCAATATATTTACATTTTGCATCAAAATTAAATTAAATAGGACATATCTAAACATAAACCTTACCTGAAAAGAGAATCAACATTTAAAGCTATTATTTAAAATTATTAAATTACTTTCTATATTTTTACTAGATTGTCATTTTGACATTTCATCTTGATTTTTACAATTATATTGTTTAGTCCATAGAGCTAGGTACTAAACATAGTTTGTATAGCTTATGTCAAAGACTATTCAAATGAAGTAATCCTTCATTTACATTATTTATTCAATTATGATAGAATTCTAAAGTCCACCATGACATCGGTGCTGCTCCCAGGGTGCTCCCAGACGAAGGAACTCCTAAACGGTCAACAGCATAGACAGTGAATTTTATATGAAAATGAAATGAAAATGAAAAAATGAAAAATGTTTATTAGTATTAACAAGTTTACTTACATTACTAGGTAGTGATTGGAGCCTCCTTTTAAGCTAATAAAGCCTGTATTAGGAGACTCCGCTCTTCCATACATTGTTGGTATTAACTATAAACTTGCTTATTTAAAACAATAATAATAAAAAATAAAAAATATAATAAAGGAATCTAATCTATGAAACTATGGATAAAAGTTAGGCTAATAAGTGCTTTCAGAATTCAAATTGTTAGTGATAGTGTAGTTGTGTGTGATAGTGTGATTGTGTGTAATTGTGATTGGGTTGTTGTAATCAGTGTTGTGTTTGAATGTGTGGTATGTGTGTGTTATGTCATTATGTGTGTGGGTGGGTTAGTACCTATATCATGAGCGAATGAGGTTGAGCCTTAGGATACTGTTAGCATATTATGTTTATAACAATAATGCCTCTGTTTCCTCATAATTAAGCGGTTTTATCCATTGAACTATATTTTTTTTACATTCATTTAGTTTTTTATTGTATATGTAAGTTTCCCCATTACATTTGTTATAAAGCTGAGCAGACCTTTTTTTAAATTGGATGCTAGCAAATTTAGTTTTGGTTTGGGGAACATCTGCTACTAAGTCTTTTCTTCTTTTTAAATTTAAGTTAGGGTCATAAGGAAGGGATTTGTGTTTTTTAATTATAGTTCTAATAATGTATAGCTTTCTCACCGATAATAAGTTGCTAATTTGGTAGAGGTGTTGGGTGGAAAATCTCATGTTTTTAAAATACATCATCTTAATTAGAGCACGTTGACCCCGCTCAAGATCAATAAATTTAGTTTTTGCTGCACCACCCCAAATGGGGATGCAGTACGTCAAAACAGATTGCACCAAAGCTATGTAGATTTCATTAAGGAGGTGTCTCGGGTTATTCGTACTAGTAGGTACAACTTTTGGAACAATATGCCTTAGGGTCTTAAAAATCCAGCTTAATTTTCTTATCCTGTTATTGACCTGTTCAAGGTGAGGATACCAAGACAGGTTTTGGTCGATCATAACACCTAGATATTTTGTTTGTGTTACCTTATGTAATGTTGGACATGAACAATTACTTGAGTCATCACAGGTGTGAACTCTCAAATTAAGTTCTGTGCTAGGCTGGGAACGATTAGATATACTAAAGCAGATATAATTGGTTTTAGCTGTGTTAAAAGTCAGCAAGTTATCTTTGAGCCATCTAGCCACTTGGGTCATACCAGCCTCAGCACTCAAAGCAACATCATGCCAGGTCTTCCCAGTGAAAACGACAGCGGTGTCATCAGCATAGGAAAATACTGTAGCATTGCTGATCCTGAGGCTGCAGAGGTCATTGATATACAGGAGAAACAATGTAGGACCCAACACGCTTCCCTGGGGGACACCAACCGTGATATCAGCATCGCGACTAACGAATGTTCCTACCTTGACTCGTTGCTTTCGGTTCGACAAGTAGTCTCTTGCGAATTTAAGCGGTGTTCCTCTTATTCCCGCTGCTTCCAATTTGTTTATCAGGATGGGAATAGAGACGGTGTCAAAAGCCTTTTTTAGGTCCAGAAATACAGTCAGACACTTGGTACCACTATCCAGATTATCAGCTACTAGAGTGCAAAGAGCAGTCACTGCATCCTCTGTTGAAATTCCCTGCCTAAACCCAAATTGTGTGCTGCTTAGAATATTTAATTGTTTAAAGTATCTAATAAGTCTGTCATTAAATATTTTTTCTATTATCTTGGAAATAGCTGGTAAAATAGATATAGGCCTGTAATTATTGACATCATCTCTATCCCCACCCTTGTGAACTGGAATGATGATAGATTGTTTGAGCGGCGCAGGAAAGACTCCCTTCGCAAAACAAAGATTGATCAAGTGAGTCAAAATAGGAACAATTTCGCGGCCTACGTGTTTCAAAAATCTGGTGGATACCTTATCCCAACCTGGTGCGCTGTCAGATTTAAGGTTCATCAGAATCTTACCCACTTCGTGGGGATCCGTACCTAAAAGAACAAATGAGTTTGCTTGAGACGGCGGCGATGGTTTGTCTGCTTTAAGAGTGCTAGGTTTAGGTATTGAGGGTTGAATATTTTGGGCCAAATCTTTGCCAATGTTCACAAAATAATTGTTGATGTAATTCACCGACTCAGTTGGACTCGATTTAAGGGACAGTAGTTCTGTATCTTGACTTTTATTATTATTGGTGTAAGTCACAGATTTAATATTTTTCCATAACAACTTATTGTTTGAGACTGATTTAGCAAGTAGTTCCCTATCAAATTTTCTTTTTAATTTTTTAATTAATTTGTTGCAGTAGTTGCGGTATCGTCGGTAAGTTATTTTAAGAACATCATTAAAAGGATCACTACGGGTTTTCTTTTGCAATTTGTTGCGATTTTTAATGCATCTCAATATGCCAGCGGTTATCCACGGTTTAATGGTACGCTTGCTATTAGGGATTGTTTTGATAACCGTATTATTATTTAAAGACTCGGTAAGTTTATGTATTAACAAATCAGCTAATTGGTCTGGGTCATCACAGAACAGCAGCTCTGCTAATTTATTTTCTTTAAGGTTTTCTAGGGCTTGTTCAAAATCAACTGTAGAGGTAGTTTTGTTAGCAATTTGTTTAGATTTTAATTTCGATAATGACATAAACGTAGTGAAGTGGTCAGTTATAGTTGTATGGAGGATGGCAATAAATGCTGAAACTTTTTTTTTATTAATTTTTATCATAAAGTGGTCTAAACAGCTCAATTCACGTGTTGGCAGAGAATGACCAGAAAGTATGCCGTAAAGTGATAATATATTCAGATAATTTACTCTGTTTTTATATTCTTGAGTCAGTTCATTGTCTTTAGATTTGAGGTTAATGTTAATGTCCCCCGCTATAACAATGTTTTGTTGAGAACATTTTAAAGTATTGAGATGTGTACTAAGAGAGTCCAAAAAACAGTCTGCGTTTGTGTTGGATGGGGAGCGGTACACACCAAGAATAATGTTATTGAGAATGTCCAACTGAAGGCAGGATGCTTGAACCAGGCTTATTTCTTTTACTTTAGGTTTTAGTGTTTTTTTTACATAAACAACCACTCCGTCATTCTGATTTAGTTGGCGTGTTGTTTGGAATGACAAGTAGTTGCTGATTTGGGGAATAGGTTTATGGGATTGTAACCTGCACTCAGTTAGAATAATTATGTCCGTTTCAAATTTGAGAGTTGACAGCAAGAGTTCGAAGTCATTAAAATTGCAGTATATGCTTCGTATATTCTGTGAAATAATGGTCAAATCATTTCTTGTCACATTTATATGATTATGTAACTCATAGCTAGTACATTGGTATGAACGCGCAACTTCAATATTATCTATCTCAGTGAGAGTCTGTAGGGTGTTATCCA
This sequence comes from Xanthia togata, assembly GCA_963853775.1. Taxonomy (NCBI): domain Eukaryota; kingdom Metazoa; phylum Arthropoda; class Insecta; order Lepidoptera; family Noctuidae; genus Xanthia; species Xanthia togata. The sequence goes on along the minus strand of OY970791.1, from coordinate 30,330,941 downwards.
TTAGATGCATTTAAATATTGAATAGTAGTCTCTGCAGAATACGTGATAAATAAGTTATTTATGAGTTGGTTGACACCAATGCAATACACTGGAGGGTGATTGTCAAGCAGTGAAAAATATCGTATTATTCTTATTGCTGTAGAAGGTGCGCAGCAATTAATCAGAAGAATATGTATGACTGGTATCTTATCCTGTATGAGAGAACCTAGAACACCTGTGTTGAGAACAGGACAAAATAAAGAATAAGGTAAATAGTAGTAAATTAATAAGTAGTTTGCATAGAATGTGCAATAAATTAGGTAATTAGCTATACTTGTTACAATTAATTCTATGAGGAAAACGCTAGGGATTCTGCTAGATTCAGGACCTGATAAAGAGTTACCGTTAAAGTAGTTTTGTATTATATTCTTAGGGGGCGTGCAAAAATTAAGGACTGTAGTTATTGACAGCATGTTTTTGTGTTTGTCAAAGTGATAAGTGTTTGTGTTATCATTACAAAATAAAAAGATTGGTAACAAGTAGGAGATTATTATGATTATTGTAGACGGCGTGCGGCTAATTATGTGCTTAGATTTAAGACGTAAGTTAGTGTGAGTGTGTGAATAGTGTGTGACTGATTGAAAATGAACATATGAAAGAATGTTTGATAACAGAACAAAAATTCTAAAATTATCCACATATTTGAATACATTTATCAAAAAACATTGAATACAGTAAAAAGTGGGCAAAGTTGTTGTGATGACTAAATTAAAATAATAGAGTGACGCATCATGAAGAATAAGAACTAAATAATGTTGATTACTACACACCATTAGTCAATCGCTCTGGATAAGCTTATGTACCTGCTCTTCATTTCTAATAAGAATAGTAGGTGAGAGTTCATCCTTTTTCACGTAGACTTTCCCATATGCAGTCCAGCAGAATTTGTATGCTCCTGATTTAATCAAGTCCCGGGCCAGAAAATGAAGGCGAGAACCTTTGGCAGTTAGATGCTCTGATAAAAATATGGGTGTGTCTTCTTGTGTTTGAAATCCTAACAGTTTACAGCTCAATCTAGCCTTGTGTTTTATGTAGTAAGCTCTGCCCATTCTCAATAAATCTGACTTCAGAATGGTTGATCCAGTTTCCACAATTATTGGCTGATTAAGACTTTCACTATTTTTCCCACGAAGTCTGTAGATGTCTTTGATGTCAGATTTGGTGATGGTACAGTCAATATTGCGTGAAAGTCGGATCACCATATCAATGAGGTCATCCTTGGATTCAGCGTGACTTTTAGGAACATTCTTGATAACGAAGTTGGATTTCCTACTTCCGATCTGAACTTCTTCCAGTTTGCTTTCCAATATTGTTATATATTTTTTATCTTCTTTATTCTGATTTTCCAACTGAGCAATTTTTTTGTTAAGCTCCTCGTTTTGGGAGGTAAGATAAGTGATCGAGCTTTCAATTTTGATGTTGGTTTGCTGAATTTCTGTTAAAAAGGAAGACATTTGTTGTAACTCGTTACTTTGTTTATTCAGATAAAGTGACATCATTTCTTTGATTTCCTTTTTAAATTCATCCAGTTGCTCACATAGGGATATATCCTCACGGCTTCTTTTAGTACGCTGGAAAACATAGTTAGGAGGCGTATTCTGCATCAAGTTAATCTCGGTTTCTGACACCGACTTCTCTATCGGCGAGCCCATTGCTAATTGCTACTAGGATAACACACTCAATAAAGATAAACAATGTAGCGTCTATTATGGTTGCTTATACGCAATCTGACAGGAGTGTCTTCGTCGCCAATCAGCACGGGTCATTAGCCGTATGTGGCTACAATTGGATGACAGAGTCGTTAATGAGGGGGCGGAGTCAGCAAAAAATCACCAATTGATTGTCCTTGGGGCGTAGCCTTGTCGCACGCGCAGATTTTATCAACTAATAAAATTCTTACTTGTCCTTGCGGGTGGAGCTTTTGCAGTGAAGCCACTCCACGTACTAGGCGCTCAGTATTTAGCAGATTCACAGTGTCAGTTCACGTTTTATAAGATACTTCTTCTGATTTTATGCACTCCTATTATTTTAGATGAATTAAATTTTTATAAAATGATTTAAAGTTATTTAAAACAAGCAAATACAGAGCGGTGGACACGTTAGCACCTTACGGCGGTCCGGGGGAAGGGGATTATATACACATCTAATTATGATAGCCCGTTCTAAATTATAGCATAACTAGTGTTACATGGATAGTGCGACTTGGTTGATTTCGCGCAATGATTCCCTTAAAGACGTGTTTGGGTTCTTTGGATTTGTCTTTACAAATACCTTTCAAGGGTGATGAACAGATACTTAAAGGAATTCTAAAACTAAAAAGTACTAAATAAAACTCACGTAAACATAGAACTTGAATATGTTCTTAAAAGCTTGAGGCGTGAATGTCCGTCTTACACTTTACGATAAGCCTCAAGCTTTTAAGAAAATTATAAAAATTCTATGTTTACGTAAGTTTTATGTAGTACCTACCTACTTTTAGTTCATTAAAAGCTTGTTTTTAAAAAGGTTTTTACTTAAATGACAATGCCAATTTTGTAATGGAAGGTGACGTTTTTTTTTTCGCAGCAATCTGCCAGTTCTTGTTTTTCTACTACAGAATAGTATAAAAAACGAAACTTTCCTTATTTCATAGGCATATTTCTAAACTCAGTCCGAGATGAGATATAAGAGTTCAAACTCAAACTCAAAGCATTTATTTCAATAAAACCATTTACAGGCACTTATGAATTGTCAAAGAGTCAGTCAGTTAGTCAGAAAGTTGAAGCTAGTTGCCCATTCCAAAACGTAGATCTCTATGGAGAAGAACGGGCAAGAAACTCCAAGGACACTCTTTTAAATGTAGAAATTACAAAATCCTGGGTACATTACTCTTGTTGATTCTATATGTGAGAACAATGTAAAAAAATACATAAAAATCAAAAACGATTAAAAATATAAGATTAAAAATAAGCCCTGGCAGATAACAGAGACCAGTTTCAACTGACGGCGCCCGTTCACGAACATGACGCGTGGATCAGCACCATCCAGCTCAACCATTTTGTAGGGAACCGAATAATCCAACACACTGCGTGCGCGGGAGTGGGAGACTCTTATAATAAAATACTGTTCGTATTTGGGGGCGCGCGAAATGCACGGTAGGGGGTGTACCGACTATTCAATATCCAAAAGCATTTAGCGGCTATCTATTTTGTGTTAACTTAACACTAACCTTGCACCTCGTCCGCGTCACCGACCGGCTTTATATTTAACAGTTTTTTTTATAGGATAAAGCACGTGTGTGGCCGACTGTCCAACGACGTGTATGTACCCACGGACGCCTGCGGGGCTATATTTTCGAATTGGAAATCGTCAATAGGCTGCTCAGGGAAACCTGGCGATAACTTCAATCGAGTGTACAGAACCTTTGACACCTATTGCGAGTTCCTGGCTCTTCAGTGCAAGACCAAATTTTATGATTATGAACGTAAGATTATTTTTTATTTCGTTTCTACTATCTACATAATTATATTGTAATGGCCCAGTTGTTAAGGAGCATTTGGCCATCACAATAGAATCTATTTACTGGGTATGCATGTCTGTATGTCTGTCTCTATGTGCCCTCTTAGAGGTTAAACGAGCAAACGGATTTCAACCAATGCGGTATCGCGCATTAAAGACGCGCGCGACGGCATGAAAATACAGGGCTTGAATGTCAATTTAAGCCCTGTATTTTCATAACATAACAACAAACAACAACATCTTAAAATATATGAGTATATTTTCGAAATAGTCTTATTTCGAAAATATACTCAATTATGTTGCACAAACGATGACACATGATGACTTATTATTGGTTAACATTAACAGTATTATTATTTTATTTTAAGGGTGGGTTTTGATCAACATTGGGAAGTGTAAAACATTAGATGATTACTTCAAGCCGCTGTGGTTGTCAGACGAACCAGTCAGCAGACAGGCTTTCTATCTTAGCAGCCTTTTTCCTCCTGCTACAACAACATATAGCTGGTACGGTTAAGCACCGTAGCGATTTCTGCGCGGTCACCGACGATCCCGTGGAAATGGCAGAAAGTTTTGGGGCAAATAAATAAAATATATTGTCATCGTCACAACACGAAGAAGACAACTTCGTAGGGTATTTTCCCCTAGATTTAGAACATTTTTTCATGTTTAATTTATAAAAAAATATTCAGGGTAAGTTTTCTTTAGGTAAAAAAACATTTTAGGAAAACGTTCGATTGCAAAACTATCGAATGCGTGTATCGGAACGTAACTTGAATGCAGCCCACAATGATGTGCCCTGTGACGGGCGGCGCTCGTCTTGACGGTGAATAGAAAATAATAAGAATTACAAAATGAACGATAGAGTCCGACTGAATTTCGTTTTCCATTTTTGGCAATATTTGGCTGAGGTATCCAATTTTGGCCGAAAAAAATTATATTCTCGGCCGTGGCCGAAAAAAGTAAAGTCAATACTTGAAAATCATTAATTCAGAGAACATCAGTCTACTTATCAACTACTAAACGCACAATAACAAAATAAAATCTGAAAAAAGTCTAAAATAGTATTAAGTACGGACTTACTCTATATTAAGGATACCTAATACGTAACAAACATTGTATTCGATTAGTTTAGTAATAAATGGGACGTCGACCAAATAACTCGTTTCCTTTGTCCGTCTACTGCTTACCCCCCACCTCATGGCAACCCTATCAGTTTCATTATTATATAAACTTAAAAAAACGTTTAATATTGTAGTAATTTTTTTTTTTTTTTTTTTTTTTGAGTTTTTAATAATTATTAATAATCATAATCATTTTTAGTGTTCCGTAGTCAACTAGGAACCCTTATAGTTTCGCCATGTCTGTCTGTCCGTCCGTCCGTCCGTCCGTCCGTCCGTCCTCGCTTAACCTCTGTGACCGTTAGCACTAGAAAGCTGAAATTTGGTACCAATATGTATATCAATCACGCCGGAAAGTGGTAAAATAAAAATTGGAAAAAAATGTTTTATAAGGGTAGCCCCCCTATATCTAAAGTGGGAAGTGATTTTTTTTTAAATTTCAACCCTAACGTGTGATATATTGTTGGAAAGGTATTTAAAAATGAATAGGGGTTTACTAAAATCATTTTTTGATAAATAATAATAATAATATATATATAGGAGAGGTGGTCAGGTCATATCTCACCTCCTCTCATGGATGACTTGAAACTCTTTGCCCCCAACAAATTGCGACTGATGGAGCTACTGAAGGTAACTGAAACATTCAGTAGCGCCATCAGGATGGAATTTGGTGTGGACAAATGTGCAGTCATGCATGTAAATTCGAGGGGAGATTATGGAGTTCGAGGGAACTCAACTCACGGACTCCATACACCTTAGATCCCTCTCCTCAACCGAAAGCTATAAGTATTTGGGTATGTCGGAAGCGTTAGGCATCAACGTTGCTGACATGAAGCAATCGTTGAAGGAGCGCTTCTTTGGTCGCCTGAAGAAGGTTTTAATTAGTCTTCTTTCGGGCGGAAACAAGGGCGCACCTTCAACGGTTGGTTCATACCGGTTTTGATGTACTCTTTCGGGATACTCAAATGGACTCAGACTGAACTCGACGCCCTGGACAGGAGGGTCCGTACACTCCTGACCGCAAACCGGATGCATCACCCACGTTCATCGGTGATGAGACTGTACATCCCGCGGAAATGCGGGGGTCGAGGCTTTTTAAATGCGAAGACCCTCCATAACCGCGAGGTGTGCAGCCTCAGGGAATATTTTTTAAAAGCCGAAGTGGGTATGCACCGTGATGTGGTAGCAGTGGACAAGGGGCTCACCCCGCTTTCCATGGCTAAAGAGAACTGGCGCAAACCTGTTGTACTTACTACAGATGACCGCAAGGAAGTATGGCAAAGCAAGGAGCTTCACGGGCGCTTCTACCGGGCTCTTCACGAGCCTGGTGTAGATTTCCTAGCGTCCGTATCCTGGCTACGTTTTGGTGACCTTTTCGGGGAAACTGAAGGTTTCATCTGTGCAATTATGGACGAAGTTATCTTGACGAATAACTACCGGAGACATATTATGAGGGACGGGACGGTTGACGTGTGTCGGGCATGCCACCGTCCGGGTGAGTCCATCAGACATATTATCTCTGGTTGTTCTCGTCTGGCTAACGGCGAGTACTTGCACAGGCATAACCAAGTGGCCAGGATTATTCACCAGCAACTTGCTTTGAAATATAAACTTGTGGATTCTGAGGTACCGTACTACAAGTATGTGCCCGACCCAGTTCTCGAAAATGACCATGTCACGTTGTACTGGGATCGGTCTATCATTACTGACAGGACTATTGTTGCCAATAAGCCTGATATAGTGGTGATAGACCGATTAGCGCGCCGCGCAATGATAGTTGATGTTACCATTCCACATGACGAGAACCTCGTGAAAGCTGAGAAAGAGAAACAAATAAAATATCTCGACTTAGCACACGAGGTTGTCGACATGTGGAATGTGAGCTCGGCTATCATTGTGCCGATTGTCGTAACGGCCAATGGCCTGATGGCCGAAAGCCTCGACCAACATCGCTCGAGGCTCTCGTTAGGCGGTTGGATCAAGGGCCTGATTCAGAAGTCAGTACTTCTCGATACGGCTCGTATTGTGAGGAGGTTCCTATCTCTGCAGCCCTAACCACCGGTAGCTTGGACCCTGCTCCCGACACCGGCGGAACACTATTTTTTATATTTTTAAATGTTTTTTATACCCTTTAAAAAAAAAAAATTAAAAATGTATTTTATATGTTAGAAAAATAAATAAACGAAAATAATATATTTTTTTTTTTTTTTCAATAATTTCGGAAATAATCGCTCCAAAATTAAAAAACAATGTGTCCCCCCCCCTCTAACTTTTGAACCATAAGTTTAGAAAATATGAAAAAAATCTGAAAAGTAACTTTTATAAGGACTTTCTAGAAAAAATATTTTGAACTTGATGTAAACAACAGTTTTTGTACAAAAATGACAAAAAGTTGTACAAAATAATTTCTGGAGTAAGTTTGTAGTATAATCGTATATGCAAGCAGGAACACTTATTGTGACGGACGGGAAACTACGGAACTCTACACTGAGCGTGGCCCGACACACTCTTGGCCGGTTTTTATTTGTGTAACATAGGTAGTGAATACAGTTCTTAAATTAAAGTTATACATAGGTCGCTATGTTATGCCAAAAAGCATACAAATTTTAATATGGTTGCATGCAAAATAAGAGAGAATAAAAATAACAATATTAATCATGCGAGAGGTAAACAAATTATTTGGTTTGGTAGGTATGTCAAAATTAATAGAATAAATGCCACAATAAGGAGTAATTTCTACAGTCAATTAATAAACAAATACTCATAAATTTACAATTAGTCACAATAGTCAATTAAAAAATTAGTTCCTACAATAAAATAAATAAAATAAAAGTCTACATTAATTTATCATTTAGAATTTCATCAGTCGTATAATAACATTTTTCAATTAATAATTGTTTTTTTTATTTTTTATTGCGTAACAGTCAATTTTTTTATGAAATCAGGTAATTTATTGTACGAAAACACTAATTTCAAAAATATATAATGAAGGTAAGGTAAGTATTTTCAGTGATTTAAAGAAAGGTACACAGCTATCATCAATTGTCAGACCACACATTGATCTTATGCATCTTTTTTAAAGACGATATCTTTATCAGTAGAATTTCCCCAAAAAATAATGCCGTATCGCAAAATTGAGGCTACTAAGCCGTGATATGCAGCTAGTAGCGCATCTATATTTATTTTCCTAGCAATTTGGAAAAGTGCGTATCCTGATTTATTTACTTTCTTACTTAGGTCATCTATGTGGGCCTTCCAGTTCAGTTGGTTATCAAGGAATAAACCTAAGAATTTTGCTACTTTAACTTCTTCAATGTCACAGTTACTATGTCTGATATTTACTTTTGGTACTGGAGTTCTTTGGTGAAAGTGCATTATTTTGGTTTTCTTTAACTTTATAACTAAATTATTTTTATTAAGCCAATTAATTATTTCCGATAATGTATTATTTATGTCATCTTGATAAATATTGCTATCAACAAATTTCACTATGGCAGTACTGTCGTCTATTATGATGTAATAATTTAACAACAATGCATTGTAATATTGCAATGGGTAAATTCCTGAAATAAAAGATAATAATAATAATGCCCACATCAATTTGCAACTAATGGAACTACTGAATTTAACTGAAACTTTCAGTAACGCCATCAAGATGGAATTTGGTGTGGAAAATTTACGGTCATGCATGTACATAAAGCGTGGGGGGATTGTGGGAACCGTGGGAACCCAACTCTCGGATTCCATACATCTAAGATCCCTCTCCTCAATCGAAACCTACAAGTATTTGGGTATGTCGAAAGCGTTAAGTATCAACGCTACTGACATGAACCAATCACTGATGGAGCGTCTCTTTGGTCGCCTGAATGAAGTATTAAATAGTCTTTTATCAGACGCAAACAAGGTGCGCCTTCAACGGTTGTGTCATGCCAGTTTTGATGTACTCTTTCGGCATACTTAAATGGACTCAGACGATACTCGACGCCCTGGATAGGAGGGTCCGCACACTGCTGACCGCAAATCGGATGCATCACCCACGTGCATCGGTGATGAGACTGTATATCCCGTGTGGAAGTGCGGAGGCCGAGGCTTGTTAAATGCTAAGACAAAACAATAAAAAAAACCCTGCACAACCGTAAGGTTGCACCTTACGGTTGTGCAGGGTCTTAGCATTGTTTTCCGAGATGTTTTCTCAGTGGACAAGGGCCTTACCCCGCTATCCTTGGCTAACGGGAAGTAGCGCAAACCATTAGTATTAGATACTAATGACCGCAGGGAGGTATGGCAGAGGAAAGAGCTTCACCCTTACATTGGCCCGATGTAGACCTGTTAGCAGCTGTATCCTGGTTGCTATTCGGTGATCTCTTGGGGAAACCGAAGGTTTTGTTTTGAAAAGTAGACATGTTGATCGGACATGATGTTGGATCGTTGTTATCTTTGCTCCTCAGTTTTTAAATAATTTTAGTGGTAAAAAGTGGATGTTGTAGTAATAATATCACACCTTTATTGCAATACCGTCAGTAAACAAAATTTTTCAAAAACCTGTTTTTAACGCCATGTAATGGTCGCGGGTGTAATTAAAATTTTGATTCGATTCTCACGTGTTAATTCCTGAGCAGAGCGCTAGAGGGCAGTAGTAACCAAACGACACAATACGAAACCGTCCCCTCCCCGTAATCCTTAACTGACAGTAAACAAGAAACGACGTGTCTGTTTTTAAAACTGCTAATATTTTGAGTGCAAATTCGTCATTTTAAGTATAGTGTCAGCTTTCTACTTGTTGTGCCGGTAAGTTCACTTATGTTTGTATTGATAAATCGACATATTTTGTTTAGTGTCAATTTTAGGTTAGGACTATTTTAATGTTTGTTGTATGTTTTGATTCAAAAAGTGTCACTATGTGATTAGTGACACTTTGGCGATTTAATAAATGACTTTGTGGGAAAATTGTTAAGTGCATGAATGTAACTTTGGGTTTAGTGACAGCTTATTTTGGTTTATAAAATGTTTAGATATCTTTGCCGCCATATTGCATGTTTTATGTTAGTGTCAGTTTTGCCGCAAAAAACAGATAGATTACATAAAAAGGGTCGTTACCGCTAAATTATTATTCCTTCATAAATAATACAAAAAAAAGAAATCTTAAAAGTCTGTCCTTCATTCTATTTCACATTTAATTACAATGCCAATAATAAATGGACGAAGAGGCAAAATTTTAAATCTGGCACTTAATAATAAAGAAAATGAAGTCACAAAATATGAAAATCCAGAAAAAAATACCACATTCAGGAGTAACTTTTCGCCTAATCTGATACAATTGCAAGTTAATATGGAAAACCAAGCAGGGCCATCTAGAGAATACAGGAGATCTTCTAGTTCTAGCTCAAGTTCTGACTTAAGCTCATCTAGCTCCAGTTTAAGTTCTTCATCGTCTAATGTGAATGCGCCTTATGTAGAACAGGATACTCAGCAAAGTCTAGTGGTTTCTTCTCAAGATGAATACAATTTAACTAGTATACCGTTGGTAAGGCAGAGATCATTATCTTCCGAATCAATTATTTCAAATTCAATTACTGAGTCGCACTTAGTGACTCGGATCGGAAACGTTGTATTAACAAAAAAACATCTCCATGTGCAAGAAAATACACATTTTGGAAGATCCCGGTCCTCTTCACTGTCAGACGACAATGATCCTGATTATCAGCCACAAGTGGGCAGAACCGTTGAGGAGAGTTCTGACAGCGATTTGGTTACTTCTAATCGAGAAACTAATAATGTTAGCCCACAAAAGAAACGACGGAAGGGAAACATAAATTCGAAAAAAATTAAAGCTTAGAAGCTACGGAACTCAGGTGCTGAATACGTTTCGCTTTCTAAAAGTAGTCGAATCGTCCCAGCAAGACAGATGAAACCTCCTTATGGCACAAAATGTCGTCTGCAATGTTTTACACAAATAAATGAAGAAGAGCGCAAAAGTCTATTCAACACTTATTGGAATTTGGCGTCATTGGCATTTGGCGACAACTAGACAACGTGATTTAATTGCAAGCAGTATGACAGTAGTCCAACCTCGCTATCAATACAAGAAGCTTAACAACAGTCGGAATTCTAAACATGTATTTTATTTTCAAATTAATGATAAAAAGTTAAGAGTTTGCAAGATCTTTTTTAAGAATACTCTTGGTATAAATGATCGACCAATACGAATGGTTATAGATAAAATTACAAACCATGGGGTCGTTGAAGGAGAAAAACGCGGAAAACATGGAAAGCAGAGAAAAGTCGCAGATAGAGTTATTCAGGACATTAAAAATCATATAGAATCAATACCACGCATAGAGAGTTATTACTTAAGAAAGCAGACTAGTAGAGAATATATCGACGGAGGAAAAAATCTAGCAGATTTATACAGAGACTATAAGAAAAAATGTGCAGAAGAAGGAGTGGAAGCAGCTGAAGAACATACTTATAGAAAAGTTTTTACCAAATATTTTAATATTAGCTTCTTTATTCCCAAAAACTACATGTGTGAGTTATGCACTATTTACAGGAATCTAGATTCATTTGAAAGAGAAACAACGGAAAGAAAATATATATAGAACATAATGAAGAAAAAAGACTGAGTAGATTAGAGAAAGAAGAGGATAAGAGAAAAATAAACAATAATTTTGTGGTGGCTTGCTACGACTTAGCTTACATGTGAGCTGGTTTGCCACTTCCCATGTGCAAAACATCGGCATTTTATTATAAATCCAAATTGAATGTGTGCAATTTCACTAGCTCTCGAGAGATTATTGTGAATGCTATGTTTGGAGTGAAATCGAGGGGTTACGGGGAGCTAATGAAATAGGGTCTTGTGTCTTGTCGTATTTAAAGGACAAATCGGAATCTCTACATAATGACAACTTGGAAATAGTGTTTTACTCGGACAACTGTTGTGGACAGCAGAAAAACCAATACATGTTTTCGATGTATATGTACGCTATTACCAACTACAAAATAAACAGCATTACTCATAATTTTTTGATAACAGGACACAAACAGAACGAGAATGACAACGTTCATTCAGTTATTGAAAAACAAGTAAATAAATTCTTGAAGTCATCTCCAATCTATGTCCCTGAACAGTACATGATCCTAATACAGACTGCTAGAAAAAAGGGAACCCCTTACAAAGTCAAGGGCATGACACATTACGATTTTTTTTATTTAAAAGATTTAGCCCAGGAGTGTGGCATCAGGTTTAACAAAAATTCAGATGGCGAAACAGTAAGATTATCAGACATCTAAATAATTAAGTTCCAAAAAGGAATCAACAACGATGTTAACGTCTATTATAAAAATTCCTATACTCAACATGAATTTAAACAACTATGCCCAGAACGGCCACCACGCCAGCGCAGTAACAGAAGCAGGCTTAATTTTGAACTTTAAAATCTTTATAACTCCAGACTTGAATTAACTCCTCGAAAGAAAAGTAATTTAAAATCACTTGTTGATAATAATTTAATTCCACGATATCATGCGGTAACTTTTTATAATACAATTGTTTAAATGATACCTTTTATAACGAAGTTAATCAACTTCGTAATTTTAATTTAATTAAGACTGATTTTCGTCTAAGTAATTACGTGATCTCAATATTACATAAGAAATAATTATTTTTATAATTTGTTTTGACTGATTGTTATAGATTTTGGTTGAATATTTTATGCCTGCTAAACTCGAAGCACAGTTTGTTTTGATAGTTTTTTTTGCTCTGTTCTCTTAAATATGTTTCATTTTTCTTTTTTGTTTTGGTTTGTGTCAATAATACATTGACAATATAGTGATTTAAAAAAAAATGCTTGTTTTATTTTACATACAATTCCAATAAATAAATAAATAATAGCTAAATTCGTAATGTTAATATATACTGAATCTGAATCTGAATTTTCATTGGTTTATATTTACAAAATGACACTATATGAATGTAGATTAATTAACTAAATAATGAAGTAATTAATAACTAATTACTGACTAAAACTAAAAATACCATAGAATATATAATTTGTTAAGCATAATAACGACTGTTCATTAAAAAAAATATATTTATGAAACGTAAGTAACAATTTCACTTAAAAATCTTTAAACAGCTCTCCTATAAAATTTGCATTTTTAGCATAGTGACAGTATTGGATTAAGTTTATGTTATGTGTTAACTTAAAGCCGGTGAAGGTATATACTTATGTAATTTTTATGAAAATCGGCTTGAGTTATACAAAGTTATAGTGAAAATAAAACTGTGAAAAAAACTCTAAAGGACCATGGGCACTTTTGTATGAACACTGGGCCCACTTTTAAAAAGTTGTGCAATAGTGATGAAACCTATGTCATATGAAAGCTCTTGGCGTGTACTTTATTGCATTCTATGGCAGCTAAGTTCAAATCCAGCGCGAAATTGGCGTTTTAGTACGTTTTGTAAATTAAAAATAATAGGTAGCTCATTAATTTAAGAATCATAAATATCGACTTGGTCTTGTGCAATCTTTTAAGGTGTGATTGTGAAGTGGGTGTTCTTTACAAATATAAAACGAGTTATTTTTGTTCGATCTTATTTTAACATTAATCTTAACATAATAGACAGATTTTAAAATGCATCTGTAGCGGTTACACCGCCACATACTAACTACGCATCAAAGACATGACGTCACACAAATCCTGCATCGCGCAATTAGAGTTTACCGCGCGAACGACATAGATAAGACTATCCGAAATCAACGGTGAGTCGGCCCGCCAGACACAACACCCGTCTGGTTGGAGGATCCTCCCTTTTCTATGGTGGATGAGTGAACTTTACACCCTGTTCCTCATGCCCCTAAACATCTATAATTATATCATCTAAATGTAATGCTGGTCGATGAAAACCATCCCCATGTCTACCTAGTCCCAAATACCATATTATGGATATTACATGGGCACAACTTCCGATAGTGCGTCTACCCGAGAGACATGTACAATAGTATTGTATAATGGCGTCTTTGCCTACTTGGTCACGGTAAATTAAGACGTAGGTATAATATATGCTCGATCTAACGTGTCGTGACTGCACTCGTCCCCTAAGAAGCCATACATAATTTTGCTGAATATTGCATTGCTGTAAGTCATTTAAATTGTTTTCACAGTATATTTCTATCGTGTACACACCACCATCCCGTAAATGTTCACTAGCGTATGACCTAAGTTTCATTTGATAAGAGCCCAAGGAAATCATGAATATATCATCTTCCGTAAGCTGGGAAAAATCTTCTAAATGAGGCAGATTAGCTTCCATCCTTATGAAAGCTACCCTTTGTCTGTTTAGGTTTTTCAGTATAACATAGTTAAACAAAAGATTTGGCATTTGATTTTCTCATTTATAATATTCCAAATATCATGACTAAGCCGGTGGTCTATGGCTACTTTATAAAAAGCATTTATAAGAGAAGCCGCAATTTTAAAATCAACGAACATATGTGGCAATGCTCTGTTAAAATAATCTTGGCGTAATAGTTTAAACCTAGTTTTAAACTTGCCATTCACCGCTCTCACCACCTTTTTTTTTTTTTTTTTTTTTGGGTGGGAAATCATCAAATGACGTCTCCCGCTCTGGGTGGAGCGCGAGGGCGTGTCAGACTTTTACTGACTAAAACCCACCCGTGTTCCTTCTCTTGCCTGTGCAATGCCAGGGGGCCACGGTATCCCTTTCGGACTTTCCCGCAACCCCGGCAGGCAATGGTCTCATCGGACCCCTTCACTCGCTGACACTCTTTGAGGCGCGCGTGGAACACGACGCGCCGTCGACCCGGGCCTGGTCCTTACCGGACGGCGAGCTACCCATTGCTCACCGTCCGCAAGCCCGCGCCTACGGTGGCCGGGAATCGGCAATCGATTCCCGACGCCCAGGGCGTCTCCTCCTGCGGCGGCTAGGGGCGTGAGGGCGCGAAATTTGCCTCTCCCTCACGCGTTCCGCCTCCTCCTTCGCGAGCATTACTGCTTCGCAGAAGGAGGTGACGGCCTCCCATGCCCTCTCGCTCCGTACCATGGCCTGGACCAGGGCCGGACGCGAGAGATGGCGCCACCGATCGCCTCCACGAGGACACGGCGGTGCTCTGCCCAAGCCGGGCATACCTCCACCGTATGCTCCACCGTGTCCTCCGGGCGATCCACGCAGTGATGACACCCGGGCGTTTCCTCCCGCCTTATCCGAAACAGGTACCTCCCGAAACAGCCGTGTCCGGTGAGGACCTGCGTCAGGCGGAAGGTGAGGACGCCGTGGCGCCTCTCCAGCCACTCCTCAAAAAGGGGACTTATCGCCGCAATAGTGGCGTGCCCAGCACTGGGTTGCGACAATCGCACTCTCCATGACGCCATGAGATCCCGTCGGAGCTCTGTCCGCTGTGCCGCGATTTCTCGCGGCATCGGAGTCAAGCCCCGGCGTTTCGCCTCCTCGCGCCACTCCCAGATATGCGCGAGGACTTTTGCCTCCAGATCCCATGGCGGCAATCCGGCAAGGAGGCTCGCCGCCTCACCGGAGACCGTGCGGTATCCCCGGACCAGCCGGGTGGCCATGACCCTCTGGGACGCGTTCAACCTGCGGGCAGGCCACCGCCTCAACGAACGCGCCCACACCGGTGCACCGTACAGGGCCATGGACCGCACGATCCCCGCGTATAGCCTCCGGCAGGAGGCGTTTGGACCCCCTAGATTGGGCAGGAGCCGCTTCAAGGCAGCCCCGGCCCGCTCCAGTCTGGGAGCCAAACGTCGGAAATGCTCCACGAAGTTCCACCGACTGTCGAGGACGAGTCCCAGGTATTTCATCGTCGACTCGACGCCGATGTGAACCCCTCCTACCGTTATTTGGGAACCCGTCGGTGGCGCGTTCCGAGGACCATGAAAACACATGGCCTCGGACTTGTGCAAGGCCACCTCGAGTCCCAACTGCCGGATTCTGGCCACGATTGTCGCAACCCCGTGTGTCGCTAGTTCGGCCGCCGCCTGGTGCGACCTCCCCTGCGCCAGGACCAACGTGTAGTCAGCGTAACAAACGACGCTGACGCCATTAGGGAGGTCTGCGCGCAGCACCCAGTCGTATCCGATGTCCCACAGATGCGGCCCCAGGACCGATCCCTGTGGGACACCGCACGACATCTCTCGCCGGTTCCACTCTCCCTGGTGACCGGGGTAGATAATGGCCCTGTCCGCCAAATAGGCCTCGACCACACGACAGAGGTAGGACGGCATCCGGTGATACCGGAGTGCCTCCCTGATGCAACTCCAGGGCAGGGTATTGAAGGCGTTGGCGATGTCTAGAGACACCGCCAAGACGACCCCACCCCGAGCCACCGCATCCCCCGTCGTGAGGGCTCGCACGCGCATGATGGCGCCCACCGTGGAGCGCCCCCTGCGGAAACCAAACTGGCTCTCCGCCAAATCCGGCCCCACCCGCACCAGCCGCCCGACAAGGCGGTCTGCAATTACTCTTTCAAAGAGCTTGCCCACCTCGTCAAGCAGCACGATGGGCCGGTAAGCGGACGGAGAGTCCGCAGGGCGCCCCGGCTTCTTGATTAGGACCAGTTTCCCCGTCTTCCAACGAAGTGGAAACTGGCCCCTCTCCATACATGCGCTTAAGAGCCCCCTTAGTCGAGGCCCGAGAGCCTCTGAGGCCAGGACCCAGGCTTTCCCAGGTAAGCCGTCGGGTCCTGGGGCGGTATTTCTGGCATTCAGCCTACGTACCGCCACCTTCATCTCTACCTCGGTCACTTCCGGAACATCGTCGTCGTCGTCGGCGGTGTGGTCCGCATCAGGCACCGCAGTAGGCGGAGCCATGGGCGGGGAGGCGTGTTCCCCTCTCGAAGGGAACAGTGCGCTCACCACGTCCCCCACAAGCTGTGGCCGGAGACTCTGCGTCAGCGGGGGAGCCCATGGGCGGAGTTTCTCCCGCACCATCTTGTATGGGCGTCCCCACGGGTCTCTGTTCAGAGTCTCCAGCGACTCCTCGCGGGCCAGTGCCCTGGCCCGCAGGATCTCCGCTTGGAGGGCGGTCTTCGCCGCTCTGTACCTCTCGTACAGCTCCGCCTGAATGGCCTCCGTATCCGGAGGTCGAATACGGAGCCTGCGGTGCCTAGTGTACCGGCGTCGCGCAGTAACGCACGCATTGCGTAGTGTCATCAGCTGACGCGACCACCAGTACACCTGGCGCGAAGCACGTCCGGGCTGGACCCGGGGCATTGCCACGTCGCATATCTCGGACATGGCCTCCCGGAACCACTCCGCCTCGTCATTGATGTCGGCAGGCCTGTCCGGTGATGAAACCCAGGCCTGCACGATCGAGGCTTCCAGGAGGAGCTCCCGGTCCAGCTGCTTCAGCGCCCACCGCGGACCACTCGGGGCCTGTCGGACCGGCGCGCTCGAGGTCTGGGCGGAGACGTCAAACCGGATGTACCGATGATCGGAATACGTCTCCACCCCCTCCATGACGCGCCAGTCAATGACACGCGGCGACAGAGCGGGGCTAGCGAACGAGATGTCCACCACTGATTCACCCCGCATCCGCACACACGTGGGGACAGAACCCCGATTGAGGACGACCAGGCCTGTCTCCAGCGCCCAGTCTTCCACCATCCTGCCCCGTGTGTCCGTATACCGGGAACCCCAAGCCACATTCTTGGCATTGAAGTCCCCGAGGACGAGCACGGGGAGGGAACAGAATCCGACGACGACGACTCTCAACTCCGCAAGGGAGTTGTGGAACTCGGCGAGAGTTCGGTTCGGGGAGAAGTATGCGCCTACCACGACAATCTCCCCGAACCGTGCTGCAACGCAACCCCGTCCTCTCTTAACAGCCTCGAGGGACGGGGTACCGGCGGCGGCCGACGAAATTAGGGCCACTGAGCCGCTCAGGTCCTCCACCCAGTCATCCCTGGGTGGGACAAAGTACGGCTCAGCGACCACGGCGACGTTAATCGCCCACTGCGCCATGCTCTGGAGCAACAGATGCTGAGCAGCGGCGCAGTGATTGATGTTCGCATGGAGGAGGCGAAATGGGGCCATTATTGGCACTCCATGTCAGCCCCTTCCTTAGCCCCCTGTGAGGGCCCTGCCGCGGCGGCTGCGGCGGCGACGACGACGGCTGTTGAGGCGGCAACGCTCTCACCACCTAACGACATATTGTTACTAATCTTGCTTTGTTAGCTTGTTCGGTCGTCAATTGACTTTCGTTTCTATCTTTGAAGGAATATGTGGTTCATATCCTAATGATTGCAGATCTACTACACTATCTCTGAAACCCCTATCTAAAATGAATACATCGTTGTGATGAAACATCCAATGAAAAGAATTATCTTCATTAGCACATAAGCTTCCCATAATCGACGCATCACTTGTAGTTGCAGCGTATGGACCAAGAACATGTATTATATAACCGTCACTGCATACCATTAAGAATAGTTTCAATAGATTTTGAAACTTTTGATGGCTATAGGTCATACGTTGAAAGAGAAAGTTACTACTTTTCTCTATATAAACATATGTTCCATCACATATTTAGTGTTTTCTTCGTTACCATATATCATTTTTGGTATAAACAAGTTCTTTGAAAGCACGCTTTGCCTGGAAATAATTATTATCCATACCTAAATGAATGTTTTAAAAAATCGCTCACTAAATGGTTTCTAGCTAATGCCAATTTTCTCTCCAAGGTCCAGCGTGACATATTAAACAGAGTTGCTAACCTTTCATTCCAATCACGGTGCCCGAACGATGAACAGTTTGTGTCAGCGAAGGAGTTTCTTCCAATACTGTGTTGAATTGGGTGATGGTGAGTCCAGTCCAAAAAAAGATATCATTGTCACCTAATGATTCCAATAATTCGAAATCGAATCTCGATCTTTGGTTAACAGAAGATATTAGAATATTAGATATGTCTGTGAAATGTGCAACATTGAACTCATGCGAAACATTACAATTCTCACGTAATGAATGCCATTCGTTACTTTCCAGGTGATCGGTACATACTCTAGCATTTTCTGGGATGTACAAATAAAATCAAATCATTTCAAATCACTTTTATTTGTTAACACAGGTAAAGAAATACAGATCTTGAGTTTGGTGAACAGGACGCTATGTTATGCCAGGAGGCGTACAAATATGGTGTGCATCTATCTAAATATTTTTTTTTTTTTTTTTTTAAGATTTTTGAAAATCATGCATAATTAAAATTTCAAAATAAATCATAACAATTATATAATATTATTTAAAAATTGAACGATGTCAAATTTATATGAGGAATTATTTAGTTAACAATGTCAACAAAAAAAAAACCAAGTCGAATAATTGAAAATGTCAAAAATTATTAAATTTCAACCTCAAATTAATTTATCATTTAAGTTTTTTTATATATCATAGAAACAAACCATTATATTGAGCCATCATCAAAAAATTCATCCAGTGTGTAGTAACATTTGTCACTAAGCAAGCTATTAAGTGCCTTTTTTGAATTTTATTAATGGCATATTTTTAATAGCATCCGATATTATATTATAAATTTTTGGAGCGTTTCCGAAAAGGTTTTTACGCATTAAGGCTGTTTTACATTTAACATTACATAGTTTGTTACAATATTGAGTACGCAATGGATTTCTTCTGACTGCCGATAAGCTAACAAATAAATGCGGGTTTTTTTTTACAAACAATGCAGTTTCCATTATATACATTGCTGGCAGTGTCAATATCTTTACTTTTTTGTACGTATAAATACGGAATACAGCTATTCGTAGTTTTTAGACCACACATAGACCTCACGCAGCGTTTCTGCATCCTAAATACAACCTCCCTATTAGCTGACTGCCCCCAGAAAATAATACCGTACCGTAAAACAGAAGCTGCAAGTCCATGGTATGCTGTTAACAATGTCTCAATATTAACCTTTTTTGAAAGTTGGAATAGTGCATACGCAGATTTACTTAATCTTTTACATATTATGTCAGTATGAATGTTCCAAGTCAATTTATTATCAATAGTCATTCCTAGGAATTTAGCACTATCAACTTCCTGAATTTTATGGTCTTTGTAATTGATATTAATGTTAATATTTTTACGACGCTGATGGTATTGCATGATGTTGTTCTTGCTTAGGTTAATTTTCAAATTATTATCATCAAGCCAGTTAATCATTTTAGTTAAAGATTCATTAATATCATTTTCATAATTATTTATGTCATTGCATTTTATTATAGCTGTGCTGTCGTCTGCAAAAAGAACCATCCTATGCTGAATTATTTTTGGAAGATCATTGATGTAAATCAGAAATAGAGGTGGTGCCAATACGCCACCTTGGGGTACGCCATATTTTATGGGTCTTTTTTTTGAGTAGTATATAGTTTCTAATTTGGTTTTGGGACATAATCGAGAGACTTCGGTGCATTGAACTCTATCAGTCAAATATGATTCTATCAATTTTAGGATATTTCCCCTTACGCCGTAGCCATACAGCTTTTGTAGCAATATCCCATGGTCAACATAGTCGAAAGCTTTCGTCATATCAGTAAAAATGGTACAAATTGGATTATTTTTATCAACTGATGTCATAATACTATTAATTAAATCAAACAGTGCCAAGTTAATATTTATGTTTTTGCGAAAACCTTTCTGTTCATTGCAGAATAAGTTATATTTTTCAAAATATGTGTACATGGAATTGTATATAACGTTCTCAAAAATTTTGGACTAGACGGAAATTTTTGCAATGGGTCTATAGTTTTTCATATTCGTTTTGTCACCTTTTTTATGTAAAGGTTTAATAATAACTTTTTTAATCTGTTTGGAAATATGCCATCAGCAATACAAAGGTTAATAATGTGAGCTAATGGCTGTGCCATATTTTCCTTTACGTACTTTAGGACTTTAGTACAAACGCCATCCCAACCAACAGTATTAGTATTTTTTAGATTAGTGATAATTTTTATAATGTCAGTTTTCAAAACCGATGACATAAATAAAGATTGTGATGCAAGATTATCAAAAACATGACCATTAATCTTATCAGAATTTATATTATTTTCAATTGTGTCAATTAAGTAATTATTAAATTCGTTAGAAATGTCATTAGGGCGTGTAAAAGTCAAACTGTCTCTGTTTATAGTCATAATTTGTTCCTGTGGTAAGCACGTTTTAGATTTATTAATAACTTGCCAAGCTGCTTTAGATTTAGTCTGAGAAGAGCTTATAAAATAATTGTTTTGGGCTTTCTGAGTCAATTTTATAATTTTTTTATAGAGAGTGGAGTATTTCTTTAGATTATTCTTATTTGTTGAGCTAGGGTCAAATCGATATTTCCAAAGTAAATGTCTTTGTTTCTGGCTGCATATCTTGATCCCTCGAGATATCCACTTAGTTTTTCTATTTAATTTGATAGTTACTATCTTTTCTGGAAAGCATAATAACATGTACGTCAGGAAAAACGACGTAATTTAATTTTTGAATTGTTTTTATCTTTTTATTACGGACGCTTTTTACGTTCACGTCTTTTTACATTGTTCTCACATGTATAATTTCAACATGAATGATGTAAACAATATTTTGTAAGAATATTTTTTTTAAAGTGTCCGTGGAGTTTCTTGCCCGTTCTTCTCCATAGGAACCTACGCTTTGGAATGGGCAACTAGCTTCATATTTCTGACTGACTGACACCTTGACAATTCAAAAGTGCCTGTAAATGGTTTAATTGAAATAAATGCTTTGAATTTCTTTTTTTAGTTTTTATTTTTACACAATAATTACATTTATATATCACATGCAGCAAGCATGCAGTATGCAAACGAACATGCAGCAGGCATGCTTTCTGTCTCGGCTCCGGCGCTGCGGGCTCCGGTGGTCCCACGCGAGCTTATCGTCGCAGATGGTTTTAACGTTCACCGTTTAACGGTAGCCGGTCAGCCTCAGCCACGGCGGTGAGCGTTGAAGCCACCTGCTCCTCAGCTCGTGGGTCGCCTCGCCCCTCCGCGGCTAAGCGGGCTTAAATTACACTCTAGGGGTAGGGCAGACCCTCACCGGACACGGCTGTTTCGGGAGGTACCTGTTTCGGATAAGGCGGGAGGAAACGCCCGGGTGTCATCACTGCGTGGATCGCCCGGAGGACACGGTGGAGCATACGGTGGAGGTATGCCCGGCTTGGGCAGAGCACCGCCGTGTCCTCGTGGAGGCGATCGGTGGCAGGGATCTCTCGCGTCCGGCCCTGGTCCAGGCCATGGTACGGAGCGAGAGGGCATGGGAGGCCGTCACCTCCTTCTGCGAAGCAGTAATGCTCGCAAAGGAGGAGGCGGAACGCGTGAGGGAGAGGCAAATTTCGCGCCCTCACGCCCCTAGCCGCCGCAGGAGGAGACGCCCTGGGCGTCGGGAATCGATTGCCGATTCCCGGCCACCGTAGGCGCGGGCTTGCGGACGGTGAGCAATGGGTAGCTCGCCGTCCGGTAAGGACCAGGCCCGGGTCGACGGCGCGTTGTGTTCCACGCGCGCCTCAAAGAGATGTCAGCAAGTGAAGGGGTCCGATGAGACCATTGCCTGCCGGGGTTGTGGGATTAGTCCGAAAGGGATACCGTGGCCCCCTGGCATTGCACAGGCAACAGAAGGAACACGGGTGGGTTTTAGTCAGTAAGAGTCTGACACGCCCTCCCGCTCCACCCAGAGCGGGAGACGTCATTTGATGATTTCCCACCCAAAAAAAAAAAAAAAAAAAAAAAGGGGTAGGGCAGACAAGACTACGTGGAGTCGGCTTTGCAGCGATTCGTTTCTGTCACTAACTTTTGTAGTAGAACATATTGAATTTTTAAAACAATATTTTAATTTAATTTAATATTTTAAATGCTATATGGCAATATGACTAGTAAAATTATTCCAAATAAAATTGTGCCATCTTAAAAGTATGCCATTTTATATTCGGACATATAAACATTCGGCCTTAACAGTAATTAACATTTTAAATAATTTTTATACCTTTAAAATATTCGTTTAAAGAAGATTATGCTAAGTGTGATATGCCAAATAAATTTCGGAGCATCAAGATTCTGCCAGTTATAGATTATATAAATTTTTGTCCATGTATACATCTTTTTGCGATTGATTGCACCTATTTATACGTAGATAGGTATATAAAACATTTTGATTGACAGCTACGGTAAATGAAAAGTATTTATTTTCCTTGTCGGCCGACGAATCGTTGTCGAGGATTTTCTTACAAACGTGGAGTAATCGTCGGTCATATATTAGGGCTTTATCTACAGGGCCCGGCCTCGTGATCGAGGGCCCCGAGCCCGGGCCCAGCTGGACCCTGCGCAATTCTCTTGGCAATACCCGACTGAGAACGCTTTTACGTATTAAAAAAAACGAGTTGCACTCCGGGAGTGCCGGCAGAAGTGAAAACTTGAATATTAACGTACGAGCATTTTTGATATTTTAGAATGGCTAGGGAATAATTTTGCACCGGTCTACTCTCCCACCGTGTTACGAATTTTCGGTCAGGTCACGTGTCCTGACGCAAGTTTAAATTTTTTTACCCATCACAAAAAAAGTGCACAACGCCGATAAAGAAGTTTTCACTTCATAAATATTTTTGTTAAATAATTTGTAATAGTCACTATCAATTAATGTTGAATTCAGCGTCAATTTCTAAGGGCGCTGCAAATGTGGCGGTGTTAATTTTCATCAGTCTTTTTGCAATCTTCATTGAATATAAAAAAATACCAAAAAATCTAAAATAGAGGAGACAGCCTGTGTTCACTTCTTTCTTTTACGAAGAATAGAATAGACATATCTCGCAAGCAAAGTGTTTCATTTCTTAATTTTTACATTGTGCTGCAAAGATGTTTCTACAATCTGCCGTTTTGTCTGAATTAAATAAAAGTGTTCAAATTATGAAGCCCTCAGGGAACCCTTAGGGAACTCTCATTCAGCGGTATAGTGATCTACGGCCATCGCCATGTTGGTTTAAAAATGGCTTGTTGCAAGTTTGATGTACGAGTATAAGAAAAACAGAAAGACTATATAAATACAAAGCATACAAGTTGGTAGAGCGACGAATGTTGTGAATCCTTCACAGCTTAGCTCCCACTTAACATGTCCATGTCCATTGTTCACGTACAAAATGACAGACGTCAACGTTTCATCACGTTTATGATGCTCATTACCCAGGATGAACAAAATCAACGAGGTACCAGCCGTGGTTGATTGAGTGGACAGACCTACCCTCTCGTGTGTTTATTTTTATCCCGTCAGAATATT
Source organism: Xanthia togata (assembly GCA_963853775.1). Taxonomy (NCBI): domain Eukaryota; kingdom Metazoa; phylum Arthropoda; class Insecta; order Lepidoptera; family Noctuidae; genus Xanthia; species Xanthia togata. The sequence continues at coordinate 30,306,990 of OY970791.1, read as the reverse complement.
TTGTGTTCATTTCAGCGTGTCTCAAATATTTATATTGTTCAGTTGCCTACGTTATTTTTGGAGGAGTGAACGAAATGTTTTAGTAAGTATTTAGTACCCAGGCCTATATTATGAATAAATGTATGACAATCATGTTTAGAGGAATAATTTATCGTGAAATCGAATTCAATAGCTGATGGAAATCAAGATCGATGGGCTTAAAAGCAGTCTTATCTTATTGCATGGCCAAATTAAACCATAGACTTGTTTAGCAAAATGGTTTATAATCAGTATAAAGTAGTCAAGAATTTCTAAAGTTTCTTAAAAGTTATGTTTTACAAAAACGGTTGTTAAGTAATTTAATTTTTGTAGCAGGCTCTATCCTTTTGTGTTTTGGCAAGCCTTGGGAACCGCTGCGTGGCTAATAAACTCTATCAAATAATTGCCTTCGTAACTGTATTGTGAGTTTTTTCAACATGTTGTCTGCACTGTTCTTTTAAATATTCTCTCGTACGTACGTTCATTACGCTGTGGTAAAAAAAGAGGTGTTTACTAACAGAATTTACGGGATACTTTTTGTTCACTGGTTTCTTTTATATTTTTATTTTGTTACGGTTAAAAGATTGAGTAAGCATTTGCGTTTATTATTACATAATACCATAGTTAATTTTCTGCCCCGCAATCCATCACCATCACTAGTTAGTTTCAAATCTCTTCGATATGCTGGCATCTCTGTTGACATTGACACCTCTGAGCAGCCAGCCTTGGCCCGGCCTCAGCGGCTGCTGGCCGAGCGGCTCGTCCTCGGCAGCGGCCGCCTGCAGCAGCAACATGCGGCGAGGTCTACTCGACGTGTTGGCGGGACTGCCATGGACCAGCAGGTACGAGAACACGACCACGTCTCCACGAGCTGCGATCACCGGGCTGGCTTTTTCTAAGGAGAATTTTGTCTGGAATACAAAGAATGTCTTTAAAACCTACTCTATCAGAATTTTACCACTCGGTTCCGAGAGAAAAAATCTTGATAATGTGAGTTGAAATTGCCTAAGAACCAGGGAATTGGTACCGTAAGAATAATTATCCTGGACAGTATTGTCCAGGATAATTATTCTTACGGTACCAATTCCCTGGTTCTTAGGCCTGGTTCTTAAGTTACATTGAACATATTGCTTGCGCATGTATTTATTTTAGATTGAAAGATACGAAAGATACTGGATTATTTGAAAAATCGTATCTTTAAATCTAAAATAAATACATTCGCAAGCAATATGTTCAATGTAACTTTTCAATTAATTTTATTATGTATTTACTTTCTTAGTTTAATTTGGACATCACTGGCATCAGTGAAGGAAAACATCGTGACTTATAATTAATATCGCTTATGTGCCCTGAGCTAGGGGATCAACGCTCAAGCCTTCACTATATGAGAAGAGGCCTTTGCCCAGCAGTGGGACATTCTAGGCGTGGTATTATCATTATTATTTGTGCAAGCTATCATTACTTATAGCTCGCAATTCCTTATTCTCTACGGCAACTCTTCAATAAACATTTGTAATAATAACTGATTATACATTAATTGATGGGGGCTTGTAGCAAAATAATAACAGCCGCACGGGTCGATCGATCAGGTTAAGCTACGCTTGCCGGAGTTGGTCCGTGAATGGGTGCCCTTCTTTACAAACCAAGACCCCTTTGTGCCTCGGAAAGTATGTTAAGCCGTTGGTCCCGGCTGTCATTCATGGATCATTGACAGTCGTTACGGGTCGTCAGAAGCCTGAGTCTGACAATAAGTCTTACTAAGGGGTATCGTATTACCCAGTACTGGGTTGTGGAGGTCAGATAGGCAGTCGAGCCATGATATTCAGCTGCATTCGATTAGACTGGAAGTCGATCACATAGTTGGGAAAATGCTAGGCAGGTGAGTACATTACTTGATTGACATAATGGAAGTTAGACTCCTTGGCTCCGACGTCTTCTTGTGGGCCTAGCTTGTGAGATCCAGGGTAAACGAAGAGGCCGCCGTTGTCAGGTCCAGCGGCATCCAGATGCAGAAAGGCTGCTATCATGGAGTCGTTCTTATACGGGAAGTAGTGGTAGTCCTGCGCAGAAGAATAGTCAACAATTTCATGTATGTTTTTTAGATAAATGTCTTAAGTACCTCCAGAATATAGAATAGTAATAATTAATAATAGTATTAAGTAATTTTTGATTCATGAACGTTGTTTAAAACAAGCGCTTAGTTGTGTTTATTTTTATGTGAGTATTCCAACTATTTAACACTCAGCTCTCCTACATAATTTCGTCTTTCTTACGGGTCTAATATGTTATTTATTTGGGATCTGTACAGTAAAGGCCGGTTTCAGTCCTCTCCCTCCTCCCCACCGCCTTAAGCCTACACTGCCAGGGCTCTGCACGTCGCCTGTTTCTGCGCTATCGCTGACTGCGAGCCGCGCCAAGCGACCAGTGGTGTCGCGGTTGATCCTACAGGCGTAATCAAGTTTTCTACGTCAACAAGCACCTTCCAACGTCTAGTTGACGTAGAAAACTTACACCTCGTCGTGGGACTTGTTTTATTTTTTCAAAAATTTGTGGCTGACTACTTCCCTGAGTAGCTATTGAATTAAATATTCAATTCAACTCTCAATTATAATAAAAAAAATGACTTCGTTTTCTATTCAAGGGTACAGATAGTGCAATCCACGACGACGCGCCCCACTCCGCGATTACTGAACTGTAAGCTGTACTTTACTACGGAGCGTAACGGAGTGGGGCGCGTCGCCGTCGTCGTGGATTGCACACTCTATAGCTGACAACTGACCACAGACTACATAGAGATACTACCGTATCGACTGACTCAAACAATCACCAATCTTTTTTTCACCATTCTAATGACATCAATTTTGAATTTCTGTCAACCGTGCTAGCCTTTTACGAGTATAAATAAAACGTGTTCGGCCTTTTTTCGTGTAAAGAGACCTAAACGGCAGCGTAATGCTGCATTAGGCAATAAGGTCGAAAAGTGATCAGGCGTCAGTGTCCGCGATGGTACCTATTCTGTGGGAATTTCGAAAAATTGATGCTGATTGATGATGATCTAACCTGGTGCATAGGATAAGCGGCTCCTTTTTCAGGCGGCTTCAAGTGAGCCTTGGTGTGATGCAGCACAATGTTACTAGATCCCATGATGTCTTCCAGCGCATCCAGAAGCCTGCGGCTGAAGAGAAACGAGCTGAACACCGCGTGGTGGTACTGCAGGTTGTGGATTCCTTTCACCTACGCAGAATCAAAATAAAACTAAACATATAGGTTGAAAGAGCTGAATTTAAACTCAAACTCAAAGTTAAAGCATTTATTAATAAACCAATTCAAATAAATCAATTAGAGACACTGTTGAAATATCAAGGGGTCGGCCCGGGTCGACGGCGCGTTGTGTTCCACGCGCACCTCAAAGAGATGTCAGCACAATTGAAGTGGATGCCTGCCGGGGTTTCGGGAAAGTCCGAAAGGGATACCGTGGCCCCTGGCAACGTACAGGCAACTGAAAAGAGTCTGACATGCCCTCCCGCTCAACCCTGAGAGGGAGAAGTTTTTTGATAATTCCCCACAAAAAAAAAAGGTTAGTCAGTCAGAAAGATGAAGAGGCATGAGGAACAGGGTATGTAATCGGGAACAGGGTCATGTAAAGTTTACTCATCCACCATAGTAAAGTGAGGATCCTCCGACCAGACGGGTGTTGTGTCTGGCGGGCCGACTGCCCGACTGTTGATGTCGGATAGTCTTATCTATGTCGTTCGCGCGGTAAGCTCTAATTGCGCGATGCAGGATTTGTGTGACGTCAAGTCTTTAAGATAAGATATATATTTATTTGCGCAGACATGTGTACACATACAAGAATTAAAAAAAAACGTGCATGCAGAATAACATAGAAAAAAAAATACAGGTTCAGACATGTTTGCCATAAGTAATTGAAGTGTAGTTTGTATGTGGCGGTGTAACCGCTACGCCCATTCCAACGTGTATTTATAAATTTGAAAGAAATTGTGCACAACGTGTCGTGAATAGAATACCGTCTTGTATGTACTACCGAGATAATAAGTTCAAAAATAAAACCCGACTACTAAAAAATCACGTTCTAAAAAGTATGAAACACGAATATTTCAGACCGAAATCAAGGCATATGTGGTACAAGCAAATAGTCAAGGTGCAGCCGTGGTCAATTGCCTGTACACCTACAAAATTATAATGGCATGTTTTAGTTTTTGAACTTCCTTTTTATTTCAATTCCTTTGGGGTTATAATTTCGTGATAAAGTAATTGCACAGCCGCTTTATTTTTTTTTGTATATTTTATATCGTATAATAGGTATTAATTTTACAGCCACGCCGTACGTAGGACAGTCTAACTTATGCTTGTTTTTAACCATTTAAACATATTCTTAGACAATATGATACGAGTATATATACATATTTGTAATGTGCCCTTTCATTTGATATCCAACATGGCATAGTTCCACCATACCTCAAGTATTAAAGTCATCAACAAAAAAAAAAAGGTCGCCATATTCAATTTAATGTGAGTTCACATAGTTAATTTAGTATAAGAAGTTATCCGGTGAATATACTTTTATGGTTTATCCATGTGCCAAATTGCATATAATAAACAAACAAACTCACTTTAGCATTTATAATATTATTAGCTTTTCCCGCGGCTTCGCCCGAGTGGATGGAAGAATCTCACGGGAACGCTCTACCGGAATAAAAAGTGTCCTATGTCCTAACCCTAATCCAAATCCTTTAGTCGTTAAGGCATGTAAAACGAACAGATAGAGTTACTTTCGCATTTTTAATTTTTATTTCTTCGCATTTTCCTTTGCGGGCGATGCCGGGAGCAATATCTAGTTATAAAATATCTTTGTACCAAATTTAATCCAAATCCTAATGATAAATCCTAGTGGGATAATACTAAAGATTGAAATACCATCCTGAATTCATGCAAGCCTAGTACTTTTTGTGCCAAGTTTCAAGTTTAATAACTGGAATAAGATTTTTCATACAAAAAAAAAACCCCTCTAAAGGACATGTTTCTAAAAACTCTTTCTTAGTGCTCCTCTACATTATAAAAGGAAGCCTTGTGCAACAAAAAAAAAAACATAGTATACTTGTGAAATAACAAAAAGGATTTAGGAAAGATCATTCAATAAATACGACAATATATGAGTTTCTTTATGTTATCATAGCTAACATGAAATGATAGAGTCCTAATATCAGCAATATACATGGCAAATATCATGGTAGACCAAGGCAATAAACTTGGTCAACCATGATATACTTCTGAGCAAGTTAAATGCGTATGGGATAAGGGGAAATATTTTATCATTCATAAATTTTTATTTAAAAAATAGTGCATAACAAACATAAATACGTCGAATTTGTAAATTAAATAAAACCGTTATTTAAAAATTTATATCTATAGAACGAAACATATCTTATGGAGGGCCCCAAGGCACTGTGCTTTTATTATTTCTTATATTTAAATGACTTTCCCCAGAATATACCCTATCCTATGACAGTGTTTGTCAACGACAGTAATATCATTGTTAAAGACAAAAATAATAAATACATTGAAGCTGACATAATCAATGCATTACAACAAGCCGTTAACTTGCTAGAACATAAAAACTTCATTATAAATTTGAAGAAAACAAAAATTATGAATTTTCGTCAAAGAGTAGCTAATTCGGAACTAAATGTAAGCTTTAATAAAGAAAAAAATGAAGAAGTTGCAAATACAAAATTTTTAGGCTTAACAATCAACTTAATTAGAAGCAACATGCTTCAATATTAATAAAAAATATAGTAAGTTTGCTTTTGCTTTCTATAAACTAAAGAAAGTAGCCAGTCAAGCAGCGGCAGTCACTGCATACTATAGATATGTCCATTCTATACTATGCTATAGAGTCATGTTTTGAGGTAACTCCTGCAATAAGGACATGGTGTTCAAATCGCAAAAAAGATGGTTAGTACTATTACCGGTATAAAAAAATAACGGATAGCTGCAAATCTTATTTTGTATTGTTAAACATAATGACTTTACTTTCCTTGTACTTACTTGAGACTGCTTTATTTGTTAAAAAGAACATGCATCTATTCAGAAAAGCGATGTTCAGATGAACATAGCTATAAAATGATTAGACAAGTATACGAGTATAGATATCAATTATGCGTTCGACCATCAAATACCACCTGGATGCACAAAAGCATACGTTGCATATCCCGTACCACTGAGACATACTCAGCAGTAGCGCTTGCGACCACTAGACTGACGTGGCAGTCAAAATATAATTATATAATAAATAAATAATATTTATTAAATTCCCGTTCGTCCGCCAGTAGAACGACGGCAGTGAAACGAAGGGAATATACGCATTCCAAAGCGTAGTAGGTGCCTGGGAGAAGTACGGGCAAGAACCTCCACGGACACACTTTTAAATCAAAATATGGTTACAAAATATTGGTTACATCATTCATGTTAAAATTATATATGTGAGAACGATGCAGAAGGTTAAGACATGATGATGATGATCTCCCTACTGACAGCGCCCGTTCACGAACCTGACGCATGGATTAGCATCATTCAGCTCAACCAGTTTGAAGGGAGCTAAATTATCAAACACACGCGCCACCATTACGCGATGATATATTGATAATGCTTATCCAATGTGGGTAAACTATTGAATCACTCTATGATATTGTTATGTACAAATGTATGAACTCGGACAAAGCCACAGGAACAAGAAGTATGTATGAATCGTAGCAGTATTCTTTGATTTCGGCCTACACAGTCACACGGTAGGAGTAAAGGCGTGAGTTTATGGTATGTTCACGTCATATAACTGGCTAAACGATCTATCTTATAAGGAGATCTGTTTTGTAAGTTATGAGAATAATTTGCTCAATGCTCACCGTTTGCGTGGCGTCACTCTTCCGGTCGTCCGCATCACTCCCTACCCATGAACTTTCCATCTTGTCCTGGTTCTTCCTCGCGAACAACTTGTCATATTCTTCACTGATGGCACTCAAATCTTCTTCCGAAAGCACGTTTTTTAGAACTATGAATCCATTTTCTTTGTAAAATGTTTTTTCTTCTGTAGTTAGTCGGCCCATGATTACTAACCGATGAATGTATTCGAATAAAATAATTGTATCAATTTGTTCAGAAAATATGTTTTTGTTATGATAAGCGACGATAGTAATTCTTAGGTTATCTGTATCATAACATTTTGACGACATCTCAGTAAAAATGATGTGGTCTATAGATTAAAACATTGTCAGTTTTTTAAATTTATAACAAAACAAAGTAAATTCAGTAAGACCCAAACCTACCTACCCCAAAAACCCGTAAAGAGGGGAGTATATTTTAGAGTATTAAAATAAATTTACAATTACGTATAAAAGCGAGGCCGTTGAATTTGAATTGAATCACTAGTAAAATTACAAAGTTATGAACACATTATTATAAACTCAGGGAAATGCCAGGATTCTAGGGAGGCATGCAACGCAGACACCTAGGGTGCAACGCCCGTAGCATATTACAGAAGAGCAGGAAGTGCAAATATACAGCTGATGTGAGGGGAGTGCTGATGTGCCGGGGAGTGGGGGATGCCACACAACAAAAGGAAACAGAAGGACTTAAAACTAGAATTTTTGAGCAAATAGAGAGACAAGTCGATTGTTAATGACCACAATTAAAACTTGGCCAAGTAGAGTGCAAGAGATGGTAATAGAATAGAATAAAGTTAAAACGCCCGCCGGAGCTTAGGGTTGGTAAGACTTGAGACACTTTTGTGTCATCGACACATGGAAGAAGAAGACATTGAGATTAATTAATAAGATAAATGAACCATCGCCAAGCAGTATTTATTTATATATACTTTATTGTACACCGCAAAAACACATAACAAAAAAAAGAAATTAACACTAAAAAATACCTAGTCTTGCCATAAATATTGTCACGAAGAAAAAACATTTTTTTTATTGCAAATAATATTTATTACTTTTACAGTGTGTTACTTTAATATATAAATATAAAACAATTTAAAATATTCGAAGTGGTTTCCATTGGCTGCAATGCAGTCCTTAAACGTTGAGGCCAGTTATCAATAGAAGCACGCACTCTTTCCATGGGAAAATTCTTCACTGTCAATCGTATGGATTGTTTTAGGGACTCCAAATTATCATGGCATTTAGACCAAGCCGTACTCTCTAAAACTGACCATAAATCATAATCCAGTGGATTAAGATCGGGACTAGAAGACGGCCAGTCTTCAGCTCTGATGAAGTCCGAAACGTTCACTTCCAACCAAGACTGCGTGGACCGAGTTTTATGACCCGGAGCCGAGTCTTGTTGGAAGGACCATACTTGGTTATTGAATATGGTGTTGTTAAGTAGCTTAACTACCTTCTCAAGAATGGTATCTTGATACACTTGTGCCGATGTTTTAATACCTTTTTCACAAAAAAAAAAAAAATGTATTCTGTAAGTATAAATATTCATTGATGCGAAGCCTTAAGGCAGAGGTAGATTGGAATTGCTATCACTTTTCAAACGCTGTGTGCAGTAGACCTTCTGTCCTCTATGTATAATGTGTGGGATGAGAGATGCGTCACCCTCCCGTTCGTTTGATGGATGTGTGCTACGCTTTACATGGCTGGATTCGCTTGACATTGAAACTCGTCGGTTGCTTGAGTAACAACTTGCTCAACTGTTGGTTTAAAACACTTCCTCTCTCCTTAAACCTCATCATTGCATATACCTAGTTCCTTGTCCATGATTCATATTTATAATTTTATATAAGTATATCTATGTATATTTAAGTATAAGAATAAGTTTATGCTTTATGTATGTATGTATTTATTGTAGGTATATGTAAATGGTACACAATTGACTACCTGGGGCCCAAGTCTGCTGTGCAGCTGGGGAGTTTGTTGCGCCACTTCTTCTTCCCAGCTAAAGCACTAGGAAGTGCTGAAGGGCGAGCGTTTTTGGGGGACTATCTTATGTAATTTTGACGTTCGAAAAGTGCTGATTTCTCAGCCTATTTTGAATAAATGACTTTTGAATTTGAATTTGCTATTTTTATAAATTCGTCATTCCAACACGATCCCATTGTCATTTTGCTAAAAGTTCGTAATGTGCTAAATTCATAATGGCTGATCATTGGTTGATCATTGTATTCCACAAACACGATAATCGTAACGAATTAAAAGAAATGACTACACAGTGACGTTCTCATGGTAGGTCAACATTTTAGCAGATTAACGCCTAAGTAGTTCATTTTTCATTATGTACGAGATTACCAATAGATGTCATTTCTTTCAATGGAGTGTCAGGGGCTGACCATTGGGGTGCTTGGACAGGAAACCTCCCCGTGTGCCTGTGGGCTGGAATTCCCTTCGGATGCGTCCGGGGGGAAGGCCAGTCTTCAGGACGGTGCACCCTGGGATGCGGGCAATGTCTCCCCATTAGGTACTATGTGCCTAAGGGGTCCGTTGTCCGTATGCCAATATCCTGTTGGAGGAACGCTCTAACGTGTGCTCGGAGAGAGCACACGTTGAGCAGCGTTCGAGTACGGGCCCGGCGTGCACTAACACTGCTGTCGGGCAGGCAGGAGGAAGCCTTCTGCCACCGTTGGTCTCGTAGCCCCGAAGAGTGTCAAGGTCATGTCTCTGGCACTTGACGGGGGTCGAGGGTCTTGGCTTAACCGCCCGGACCGCGAGGAAGAAATCCTCTATAAAAAATTACCCCAAACCTCCAAGCGGCGGCGCACCGTGAGGGAGGTTGTAAGCTTGATTAATGGGTAGCTATTTGATAATTAATCGCTAGTGCGAACCACTATTTTTGAGACGATAGAATGATATATACTCGTGGGAACTAATATGAAAAATATAAAACATAAAAACCAACCAAAAGAGAGGAGTGATGCGGAGTCGGAATCCGACGCTGCGTCTGGCGTAATGAGCTCTGGTCAGAGCTCGGAGCGCGAAGTGGTGGTGGGCGCGACCGTGAGGAACCAAAAGTTCCTCCGGAAGCGCTCCAAACCGGAGGATGGCCAGGGGTCGTCCGCCGACGAGGGGGTCTCAGGCCAAGGCAGGAGGAAGATCCACTCCAGTCGGCGGGGTGCGGCCCGGGGAAAAGGTGTGGGTAGAGGACTCACCACTAAGGAGGCAGGCGAGCCGAGTCCGGCCAGCCCAGATGAGGTGGAGAGGCCCTCTACGGAGGAAGAATACCCTGTAGGGGTCAGCACTGGGGCGGCCCCTACAGAGTCGGCAGGTGGTGAGCCGCATGCCGCTGGCGGCTCCAATTCGGAGCGAGCGGCCAGGTTTGCGGAGGCCGTGGCAGCCGCAATGAAGGTATTGGTCTTGAAGAGGACTCAGTCCTCTAAAGACAAGGCCATGCCCGCGGCCATGGCCTCTATTTTGGCGGCAGCGGAGGCCTATCACTTCAGGCCCCCGTCGGACGGCATGTCCGAGATGCGGGCGGAGGTCGCCCGCTTGACAGCCGCCATGGAGCTTCTCCGAAAGGAGAATGAGGAGCTCCGAGCGGACCTGGCCAGGCTCCGAGGTGCCGGCTCCCGTGAGGTGCCGCAGGGGAGGGAGCAGCAAGGGCAGGGACGGCCCGTGCCTGCGGTGGACCGGGTTCTGACCCTAGTGAGGCAGGAGATGGCTTCTATGCAGTCTCGATTTTCCGCGCTAGAAGCCATCGTCCTGCGCCCTCCTCTAGCGGCGGCCTCTGGCCAGCGGAAGCAGGCCACATATGCTGGCACCGTAGCTGCCCCAGCGAAGGCACCTGCCCAGGCGGCGAAAGCACCGGCCCAGGCGGCAAAGGCCCCGGCCCAGGCGGCGAAGGCCCCGGCCCAGGCGGCGAAACAGCCGCCCCCGCCTCCTCCTAACTCTACTCCGGCTGGCGCCGAATGGCAAGTCGCCGGGGAAAAGGAAAAGGCGGGTAAGGCAAAAAGGGCGGCCAAAAAAAAAGAGAGGAGGCAGCGGCGCAAGGAGCGAAGCGTCGCGGCTAGGCTCCGCGCCCCGAAGTCCGCAGCTGTAGTGATTACACTACAGCCAGAGGCGGAGAAGAAGGGCGTGTCCTACCGTGACGTGCTCGCCAAGGTGGGGGCGGCGGTGGACCTAAAGGAGATTGGTGCCGCTGATGGCATCCGGGTGAGGGTCACCGCCACTGGGGCCCGGATGCTGGAGGTCCCCGGTGCGGCAAGCGGCCCGGCCGCTGACGCTCTGGCCGAAAGGCTTAGGGCGTCCCTAAATGCGGACGAGGCCCGAGTGTCCAGGCCCACCAAATGCGCAGACATGCGTATTCTGGGCCTGGACGACTCAGTGACGGAGGGACAGGTGGTGGCCACTGTTGTTAGGGCTGGGGGGTGCTCTGCCGAGCAGGTTAGGGCAGGCGCCCTCCGACCTGACTTCACGGGATTGCGAGCCATAACGGTGAGCTGCCCCGTGTCGGCGGCCAAGAAGATAGCCGGGGAGGGCCAAAGATTATTGGTGGGCTGGGTTTCCGCGCAGGTCAAACTGCTGGAACCCAGACCTCTGAGGTGCTTCCGCTGTCATGTGGGCAACCACGTGGGAGCTAAATGCACCTCGGAGGTGGACCGCAGCAGTCACTGCTACCGCTGTGGTCAGCCCGGTCACAAGGCCGGCTCGTGCAAAGCCACGCCGCATTGCGTCGTCTGTGCAGCGGCAGGTAAGCCAGCCGGCCACCGGATTGGGAGCAAGGCCTGCGCTCCACCCACCAAGGCTAGAGGCAAGCCATCTGCCACCGCCGTCACAGCCGCAACCGCCGCCACCGCCGCCGTTGCCGCCTCCACAACCGTCGCCGTCGCCGCAGCTGTCGCGGCAGGGCCCTCACAGGGGGCTAAGGAGGGGGCTGACATGGAGTGCCAATAATGGCCCCATTTCGCCTCCTCCAGGCGAACATCAACCACTGCGTCGCAGCTCAGCATTTGTTGCTCCAGAGCATGGCGCAGTGGTCGATTAACATCGCCGTGGTCGCTGAGCCGTACTTTGTCCCGCCCAGGGATGACTGGGTGGAGGACCTGAGCGGCTCAGTGGCCCTAATTTCGTCGGCCGCCGCCGGTACCCCGTCCCTCGAGGCTGTTAAGAGAGGACGGGGTTGCGTTGCAGCACGGTTCGGGGAGATTGTCGTGGTAGGGGCATACTTCTCCCCGAACCGAACTCTCGCCGAGTTCCACAACTCCCTTGCGGAGTTGAGAGTCGTCGTCGTCGGGTTCCGTTCCCTCCCCGTGCTCGTCCTCGGGGACTTCAATGCCAAGAATGTGGCTTGGGGTTCCCGGTATACGGACACACGGGGCAGGATGGTGGAGGACTGGGCGCTGGAGACAGGCCTGGTCGTCCTTAACCGGGGTTCTGTCCCCACGTGTGTGCGGATGCGGGGTGCATCAGTGGTGGACATCTCGTTCGCCAGCCCCGCTCTGTTGCCACGAGTCATTGACTGGCGCGTCATGGAGGGGGTGGAGACGTATTCCGATCACCGGTACATCCGGTTTGACGTCTCCGCCCAGACCTCGAGCGCGCCGGTCCGACAGGCCCCGAGTGGTCCGCGGTGGGCGCTGAAGCAGCTGGACCGGGAGCTCCTCCTGGAAGCCTCAATCGTGCAGGCCTGGGTGTCATCACCGGACAGGCCTGCCGACATCAATGACGAGGCGGAGTGGTTCCGGGAGGCCATGTCCGAGATATGTGACGTGGCAATGCCCCGGGTCCAGCCCGGACGTGCTTCGCGCCAGGTGTACTGGTGGTCGCGACAGCTGACGACACTGCGAAATGCATGCGTTGCTGCGCGCCGTCGGTACACCAGGCACCGCCGGCTCCGTATTCGACCTCCGGATACGGAAGCCATTCAGGCGGAGCTGTACGAGGGGTACAGAGCGGCGAAGACCGCCCTCCAAGCGGAAATCCTGCGGGCCAGGGCAGTGGCCCGCGAGGAGTCGCTGGAGACTCTGAACAGAGACCCGTGGGGACGCCCATACAAAATGGTGCGGGAGAAACTCCGCCCATGGGCTCCCCCGCTTACGCAGAGTCTCCGGCCGCAGCTTGTGGGGGATGTGGTGAGCGCTCTGTTCCCTTCACGAGGGGAACATGCCTCCCCGCCCATGGCTCCGCCTACTGCGGTGCCCAATGCGGACCACACCGCCGACGACGACGACGATGCTCCGGAGGTGACCGAGGTAGAGATGAGGGTGGCGGTACGTAGGCTGAATGCCAGAAATACCGCCCCAGGACCCGACGGCTTACCTGGGAAAGCCTGGGTCCTGGCCTCAGAGGCTCTCGGGCCTCGACTAAGGGGGCTCCTAAGCGCATGCATGGAGAGGGGCCAGTTCCCACTTCGTTGGAAGACGGGGAAACTGGTCCTCATCAAGAAGCCGGGGCGCCCTGCGGACTCTCCGTCCGCTTACCGGCCCATTGTGCTGCTCGACGAGGTGGGCAAGCTCTTTGAAAGAGTAATTGCAGACCGCCTTGTCGGGCGGCTGGTGCGGGTGGGGCCGGATTTGGCGGAGAGCCAGTTTGGTTTCCGCAGGGGGCGCTCCACGGTGGGTGCCATCATGCGCGTGCGAGCCCTCACGACGGGGGATGCGGTGGCTCGGGGTGGGGTCGTCTTGGCGGTGTCTCTAGACATCGCCAACGCCTTCAATACCCTGCCCTGGAGTTGCATAAGGGAGGCACTCCGGTATCATCGGATGCCGACCTACCTCTGTCGTGTGGTCGAGGCCTATTTGACGGACAGGGCCATCATCTACCCCGGTCACCAGGGAGAGTGGAACCGGCGAGAGATGTCGTGCGGTGTCCCACAGGGATCGGTCCTGGGGCCGCATCTGTGGGACATCGGATACGACTGGGTGCTGCGCGCAGACCTCCCCAATGGCGTCAGCGTCGTTTGTTACGCTGACGACACGTTGGTCCTGGCGCAGGGGAGGTCGCACCAGGCGGCGGCCGAACTAGCGACACACGGGGTTGCGACAATCGTGGCCAGAATCCGGCAGTTGGGACTCGAGGTGGCCTTGCACAAGTCCGAGGCCATGTGTTTTCATGGTCCTCGGAACGCGCCACCGTCGGGTTCCCAAATAACGGTAGGAGGGGTTCACATCGGCGTCGAGTCGACGATGAAGTACCTGGGACTCGTCCTCGACAGTCGGTGGAACTTCGTGGAGCATTTCCGACGTTTGGCTCCCAGACTGGAGCGGGCCGGGGCTGCATTGAAGCGGCTCCTGCCCAATCTAGGGGGTCCAAATGCCTCCTGCCGGAGGCTATACGCGGGGATCGTGCGGTCCATGGCCCTGTACGGGGCACCGGTGTGGGCGCGTTCGTTGAGGCGGCGGCCTGCCCGCAGGTTGAACGCGTCCCAGAGGGTCATGGCCACCCGGCTGGTCCGGGGATACCGCACGGTCTCCGGTGAGGCGGCAAGCCTCCTTGCTGGATTGCCGCCATGGGATCTGGAGGCAAAAGTCCTCGCGCATATTTGGGAGTGGCGCGAGGAGGCGAAACGCCGGGGCTTGACTCCGATGCCGCGAGAAATCGCGGCACAGCGGACAGAGCTCCGACGGGATCTCATGGCGGCATGGAGAGTGCGATTGTCGCAACCCAGTGCTGGGCACGCCACTATTGTGGCGATAAGTCCCCTCTTTGAGGAGTGGCTGGAGAGGCGCCACGGCGTCCTCACCTTCCGCCTGACGCAGGTCCTCACCGGACATGGCTGTTTCGGGAGGTACCTGTTTCGGATAAGGCGGGAGGAAACGCCCGGGTGTCATCACTGCGTGGATCGCCCGGAGGACACGGTGGAGCATACGGTGGAGGTATGCCCGGCTTGGGCAGAGCACCGCCGTGTCCTCGTGGAGGCGATCGGTGGCGGGGATCTCTCGCGTCCGGCCCTGGTCCAGGCCATGGTACGACGGAGCGAGAGGGCATGGGAGGCCGTCACCTCCTTCTGCGAAGCAGTAATGCTCGCAAAGGAGGAGGCGGAACGCGTGAGGGAGAGGCAAATTTCGCGCCCTCACGCCCCTAGCCGCCGCAGGAGGAGACGCCCTGGGCGTCGGGAATCGATTGCCGATTCCCGGCCACCGTAGGCGCGGGCTTGCGGATGGTGAGCAATGGGTAGCTCGCCGTCCGGTAAGGACCAGGCCCGGGTCGACGGCGCGTTGTGTTCCACGCGCGCCTCAAAGAGATGTCAGCAAGTGAAGGGGTCCGATGAGACCATTGCCTGCCGGGGTTGCGGGATTAGTCCGAAAGGGATACCGTGGCCCCCTGGCATTGCACAGGCAACAGAAGGAACACGGGTGGGTTTTAGTCAGTAAGAGTCTGACACGCCCTCCCGCTCCACCCAGAGCGGGAGACGTCATTTGATGATTTCCCACCCAAAAAAAAAAAAAAAAAAAAAAAGGGGCTGACCATTGGAAAGTCCTAATGACGCCCATATGTTAGTAAATTACCAAACATGTCAAAATCAACAATTATGAAATCAATGATAGACCATTCTGACACTATTGTAATAGCAGACTTGAGTATTGTCACTCAGGAGTGACAATACTCAAGTCTGCTATTACAACGACGACGGTCTGTTGTTACCTTTAATCAATCCAAAGTTTGTCTGTAAAAGATCGCTTTAAGCGATAAGACCGCCCATTGTTTCACCCTATGTAAAATTTATTTTTAATTTTTATGGTGTACAATTAAGAGTATTCTATCTATCTATCTATCTAACACGTATTTTCACTCTTGAAAATGGACTCCCGGATTTTTTTTTTTACTCGAGTAACGAGTTAAATAATATCGAGCCGCCATACATACGACGCAATGCGGCGTGGCGTCGCACGAGCCGGCCTTGTGAACGGGCTGACCACAGCGGTAGCAATGACTGCTGCGGTCCACCTCCGAGGTGCATTAAGCTCCCACGTGGTTGCCCACATGGCAGCGGAAGCACCTCAGGGGTCTGGGTTCCAGCAGTTTGACCTACGTGGAAACCTAGCCCACCAATAAATAGCCTTTGGCCCTCGCCGGCTATTTTCTTAGCCGCCGACAAAGGGCAGCTTACCGTAACAGCTCGCATCCTCGTGAAGTCAGGACTGATGGTGCCTGCCCTCACCTGCTCGGCAGAGTACCCCCCAGTCCTAGCGCCAGAACGTCAGTGGCCGGACCGCTGGCCGTACCAGGGACCTCCAGCATCCGGGCCCCAGTCGGAGTGACCCTTACCGAATGCCATCAGCGGCGCCGATCTCCTTGAGGTCCACCGCCACTTCCACCTTGGTGAGCACGTCGCGGTAGGACACGCCCTTCTTCTCCCCCTTTGGCTCTAGTGTAATCACTACAGCTGCGGACTTCGGGGCGTGGAGCCTAGCCAAAACGCTTCACTCCTTGCGCCGCTGCCGCCTCGCCTTTCTTTTGGCCGCCCTGGCCGCCTTGGAATTTTATTGTATAATATTGCAGCTATTTGATAAATAATTTTGCGGAAAAGAGCTGTTCGACTGCGAATGTTGGATTCCCTTTTTCTCAAACGTGAGTTTGCGGGGGCCTTATTTCAAAAAGCCGCGGGTTTGTTTTAACGAATACTGCCATTTCGTAAATGTACATTGACGGAAGTGTTTTGAGCTTTAATGATTTAAAATATGGCTTACAACTGTTCCTTGAGCGCAAGTTACATATTGCGCGTACACATTTCTTCTGTGCAATGAACACACCATTTTTGTCGGTGGAGTTTCTCCAGATAATTACTCCGTACCTCAGAACAGATTCTACATAGGTAGCTACGATAGGCAGTAAGTACCGCATTACGATTAGCAAATTTGGCTAGCTTATAAAGAGCAAAAGAGAAAGTATTCATTTTTTCACATATTTCTTCAACCTGTAATTTCCACGTGAGTTTGCTGTCTATCACCAATCCTAAGAATTTTGTGCTGGAGATTGTGGTAACTGACATGCCTTTATAATTAGTATTTAATGGATGTTGTCGTTGTTGTCGTTGATTAAAATGCATAATAATAGGGGTTAAAGAATGAAATTGCCGTTTTATTGTAAAAGGTACTTCGAATTGACATAGAACCTTCACGGTTTGAGATTTTTGAGTGAAAAACTTTTTCACATGATACCTATGAAGTTCTTCTTTAAAAAAATGTGCAACATTCGATTATTGACTTTCAGTTGTTTTTTTTATTCAGCTTGGACAAGAAAGATGGATATTTTGAATACGAGTTCCGACGCGGAACTAACGCGGCAGAAACAGCTCGCAATATCAATGTTGCGTAGAGAGGGGACTGCCAATGAACGCACCGTGCGACTTTGGTTTAAACGCTTTCGTTATGGAAACTTTGATTTGAAGAACGAACCACGTGGAAGACCGCCCACACAGGTGAATAACAATGAATTGAAAGAGCCGGAAGCTGATCCGAGCCAAACTACCCAGGAATTAGCGGCATGGGTTAACGTTACCTTACCAACAAAATTTACTCATTTGCGTCAAATCAATAAAATAAAAAAGAAGGGCAAAAATAGTTATTTGTGCAACAAGAGAGCAAAGTTGTTTTTTGCTGCGAGTGTTGATTTTGAATCCCGAGTAAGCGAAGGATTCTATAATTGAATCACGAGCGTAGCGAGTGATTCTAGGTTAGAATCCTGAGCGCTGCGAGGGATTCAAAGACACGAGATGCAAATAACTTTGCTCTCGTGTAACACATACAACTTTTCACCTCAGCAGCGAGAACATACAACATGTAAAAAAAACATTTCCGATCCGTGAGGGTGTTGTTAGGTATCGTACTGTAAGCATATTTATGTGGAGATTTTTCAGGAAAAAAGAAATCCGAATCCCCAGTTTTTTTTCAATGGCAAATACCAATTTTTTTTTAGAAAAAAAAAAAAGTGTGGTCGGGGGACCCCTGTCAGGCACGAAGTTCAAAATTGTTACAGCCACCATCTTGGATTTACATTTTGACCTCATTATCGACTTAAGCACCCTCAAAAACTATGAAAACGATACCCATGACGAAAAGTTTGAATATTTTCGCAGCCACCATCTTGAATTTATATTTTGATCTGACTATCGGCTTTAGCTCCCTCGAAAACTATGAAAACGACACCCATGACGAAAAATGAAAAAAAAATTCGCAGCCGCCATCTTGGATTTTTAATTGGACTTCACTATAGGCTTTAGCAACCTTGAAAACCATAGAAACGACACCCATGAAGAATTTTTTTTAAATTTTCGCAACCGCCATCTTGGATTATTATTTTGACTTCACCATCGGCTTTAGCAACCTTGAAAACTATAGAAACGATACCCATGACGAAAAATGTGAAAATTTTCGCAGCCGCCATCTTGGATTTTTATTTTGACTTCACCATCGGATTTAGCAACCTTGAAAATCATAGAAACGATACCCATGACGGAAAATGTGAAAATTTTCGCAACCGCCATCTTGGATTTTCATTTTGACCAAATTCACACTTTCTATCTTTCTCTTTGAATTAGAAGAAGACAGTCGCAGCACCTTTTCGCGTGACGATCTCTGCCAGTGCACTCTTACCGCAAGCCGCTAGAACTTCGTTCTAAAAAAAATTGTAAAACAGATCTGATTTTAAATAAAACCTTAACAGATGATTTGCAATTTAAAGGTTTTATATGTATCCGAACGTTTTATTGTTTGTTTCTTTTTTGGGCCTACTAGTTATGGAATTTTGAAATCGAACTTCGAATCGACTTGTTTTTATCTCTCGCTTTTTTCGTATCGAAGTGAAAGTGACAATAGTTATTTGTTATACAAGAGTGCAAAGTTGCTTTTTAACCGCGTGTTCAATTTTGATGACCGAGCAAGCGAAGGATTCTAAAATTGAATCACGAGCGCAGCGAGTGATTCAAAATTAGAATCCTGAGCGTTAGCGAGGGAATCAAAAGAGCACGAGGTGAAAAATCTTTGCACTCGAGTGCAACACGTAACTTTTCATTCCACCTCAGCGAGGAAATGACTAAATGCAAAAAAAAAAAACGTTTACAATCACAAGATAGGTACACTTTTATTTCAGTTTAGGTATTAATTACTACATTATGACAGGTAAGTATTACAGAATAATCTTTAAATTATAACAAAATAATACTAAGGTATAATTAAGAAAATTTTAAAGTAACGTTGCTACAGTTATTTAAATTGAGTGTAATATTTTTGTTTGAAAAAATAAGAAAGCTTTTTTACACCAAGAAGGTTCCGAGTCTGAGTTTTTAACAAATTAAAAAAAAGTTGTATGATATATTCGGCACCATAGAGGTAGCAGTAAATAGGTTTAATGTTTTTTTTAATTCACAAACTTAGTGCACACGATGTTCTAAATTCAATTTACTTTATCCTCTAGAGAATAAAAACGGCTTTTCCACTCAGATACTGAAGATTAAAAATACTCTTTCCGAGATGGTGGGATGAAAAACTAATTGAAGTTCAAATCTTTAGAATTTGTGAGTAGACTGTACAGTCCTCGGCATTTAAAAAAAAAAATTAAAAAATTACTTTGTCTCACGCTCGCAGCAAAATTGAATTTTGCACACTGTTTTTTGACAGCAAAACCTGCTTGTTTGAGGTGCTGAGGTGAAAACACATTTTGTTATCTTGGCTTTGAAAGGTTATTTTTCGTCAACCAATCCGTAAGGCACTGATGATACCCCCAAAGTTCAGAATGGTGCACCTAACTGAACTGGTAGCCCGGAAGATTTTACACCATCAACATCTACTCATTGCGACCTATTAATTAAATACGAATTTAAAACGTTGACAGCATCGTTTAGCACACCGTAATGACGCAGTTTACGTTGACGCAAAAGCGTGTCATGGTGCACGCAATCAAAGGCTTTGAAGAGGTCCCAGAAAACTCCAATAGCATTTTAAGAGCTCTCCCATGCGTTAAATATTGTGTTTCAGCAGAGCAACACCCGCATTTGTAGTCGAACGACCCTAGTAAAGCCATATTGTTAATTATGAAGGAGGCTATTTAAATTAAAATGTCTTAGCAACTGCTTAAGTATTAACTTTTCAAATATTTTGCTGAATGCTGGTAAAATAGAAATAGGCCTGAAATTGCCAATGTCATTTTTATTTCCTGATTTAAATAATGGTATGACTTTAGTGCAGGCTTTAAATGGGTATCTAACAGCTCAGAGCTACTTCATGATATTCCTCAGCAGGCCCTAAGCTCATATCGCAAAGATTTAGATCAGGACAAGTCAATAGTCAAAATATTAGGCATAAATCTTATAACGCCGGTAGTGATGCATTCCTGTTGAATGGTAGAGATGTAGTTCCCACTAAAGTACCAACAAAAAGGCAAGTTCTAAGTTCAAATAGCAGATTATTTGATCCAATGGGGTTTGTTGGGCCTGTCATTATGAGGGCCAAACTTTTTATGCAGGAGCTGTGGCAACATAATTTAGACTGGGACACCCCATTACCGCTTGAGCTAGAAACTTTCTGGAATAGTTTTTATGCAAATCTTGTGTGTATGCCAGAAATAGTTATTCCACGCTATGTACAAACCAAAGATGAGAGTGAGCTTGAAATTATTGGCTACTGCGATGCATCTGCAAAGGAATATGGCTGTTGTGTTGACATAAAAGTTAAAAATGGTGATGAATGCAGTTCTCATTTACTCTGCTCCAGATCTAGACTTAATGGTATTAATTCTAAGTTAACTATACGTAAATTGGAGCTCAATGGAGCATTATTATTAGCAAAACTTGCATCACATATTGCTAAGTTGTTAAAAATTCAAAATGTTCATTTATTTTGTGATTCTAAAATTGTTCCCGGATGGTTGGATTTATCACCTGTAAAGGTGCTTACATAGGAAACCGCCAAAGAGAGATAAAAAATTACACAAAATTCGATTTGGCATTTTACACCAGGAATTTTAAACCCAGCTGATATTTTATCCAGAGGTTCTGAGCCAGTAGATATTTTTGATAATTCACTATGGAGGCATGGTCCTAATTATTTACTTGACTGTAATAATTACAATCTTTATTTGGCTACTGTCGAAAAGCCATTTTTTCATCCTCTCACTATTGCTGATGAAAATACATCATGTACAATGTCCATAAAAAATCAAATAGTTGAGACATTTATTGAAAAATATTCTAACTTATACAAAACAGTGCGTGTTATGGCATACGTCTTACGTTTTATTGATTAATGTAAAAAGTGTCATAAAGTGATATCTGGGGATATATCTGTAGGGGAGATCAGAAAGGCTTTGAGAAGTATACAAAGGGTCGTTCAGAGACACTATTTTGCTGAAGAATTAAAATGCATTGCTGAAGAATCATCCATCAAAACCTCTTTGAAGTCCCCGGTAAATGGCTATCAGAGATAATTCGTCAATGACTCTAATAACCCCAGGCCAGCTTATAACGACTTAGTTATCACTGATGTGTGGCCTACTATCCGAGCACTAGCCCATGAGGCTACTTGTACATACTCGCAGACACGTGTCTATGTGTATAGCTATGTTTTTGCTCGTTGTATGAAGCCGACCTTTTGTACCTATCAATTTAGTGCGAGATCTACGCGCACCTGTCATGGACGACGTAGCACGCCCTGTGTGCATAACTATGACGTGTTGTTGTGTCTATTTTGTGTGCTACATAGTGTTGGAACTCGGTATACTAATATAATAAGAGCTTAGGAAGAAGAACCAATTCGTTGTGCAGGGCCCGTACCATAATCATTGGCAGTTAAAGTGGCAAGTCAAGGTGATAGTAGTTTGTACTTTGTTCTGCATCGCAAATTATCCAAAATCGCTAGAAACCCTTTATAAGGGATTTACCACACACTTTGTGGTAAATCTCTAGTTCATGGTAAGTCAAATGTCATTCAAATCAAATCAAAACATTAATGATTGGTTTGAAAATATGGGTAATTATAGTATTAAATATATATATATATATACATATATATTATTCAAGTTAAGTAAAATTATGATTTAGATTAATTACAATCGAGGAATATTTAATTCTACCTGTTATGTAGACCTGCTTGATCTAGGTTTATGAAAACCTGTGTTTTGGGCCTTCAATTTACATCAAACATTTAAAAAGAAGACATCAATAAGTTTAGAGTAGAGTAACTATTTGGGTATATTATATTAAAACTAGATTATGTAAGACACCGGCAAGCGCAGCGTAGGACGTCCACCCACAAGGTGGACAGACGACCTAATAAAGGTCGCAGGAAGCTGCTGGATGCAGGTCGCTTCCAAACGGCCAAATTGGAAATCATTGGGGGAGGCCTATGTTCAGCAGTGGACGTCCCATGGCTGAAATGATGATGATGATGATGTAAGACATATCTAAATAAGCCATGAGGTCCTGCAGGGCTAACATTACAAGCGCGAGAAAGCTCTTTATCTCATTTTGTCGAAATTTGTCTACGATTCTGACGTCATTCTAATCCCTAACATGACCGTAAACGACGAGATATCTCGAAAAAGGCACTTTGACACTTCTATATCTCGCGGCGAGAAACCTATGTTGCAAGTTATTAAAAACAAATTATTTTTATGATAGCAACATCGGCTTGAGATTCCGTTTCATTATTCAATGGTGCTGATTCTCTTGTCACAAATGCCCCTAAACTAGACTAAAAATCACCAAAATTTAGATTATTCCTGTCAACCGACGATTTTCCATTCTGAAATAGACTAAAGTGACACAAATTAACTATGTTAGTTTGACGGCACTGAGCTATTAATTATGTGAAAATGGCAATTTTGCTATTCTTCACCTAAAATTTTGTTTGTCTAAGTATTTAATCGCTATTAAATAATGAACTAAAATTCACAACCAACACCTCGAAGGTGCAAAAACAATACTGTATTTTTTTCTTTTCTCTTGCTTATATCTCGAAAATGGTGTGTCCTATCGCAAAAAAAATGAAAATTTCGAACCCCTTTATGAAACCCATAAACCCCTAACACTCAACATTTAGGTAATATTTTTTCATATTTTCCATACAAAAAACGAAAAATTCCATATAAAACACGTCGTTCCAATATAAATAGTTGTTTAAAACTAAGTATTTTCATTATTAATATGTTGTAAAATAAAATGATGACTAAAATAAGTACAATTATGAAACTGCCATGTTATTTTGGGGTTTTTTTTGTGCCATAATTTTGTCTACTCTTCTCGTCGTCAAAATCGACGACGAGTAAATACGACTAAATGATAGAAAAATCGGAGATTATCTCGTGTTGAATTGTCAAAAATCGAGATAACTAAGGTGCCATGTTAGGGTTTGTCGAGTAAACATCAATTTTGACAGAAGGAGTCGACTATTTTGTATGGAAGAGCTGTCAGAAAACGAGAAAGTGACCGAAATAGACAAAAATTACTCACGCGAGAGCGAGTAATTGTCGCGTGTGTCATGTTAGGCCTGCTGGGTTCGATTCCCAAGTCGGGCAAAGTATTATTGGGTTTTTCCAACAGGAATTTCTCAGTAGTAGCCCAGAGTCTGGAAAAGTGCCCGATTAATGGCAATAGGCTCGCCCACTATTACATGGACTTTAAAAACATAACTGGCGAAATGTGGGTGTACTACAGGTACACCTCTGCCCAACCCTTCGGGGAAACAAGGCGTGATGTTATGTTATGTTATAAATTTGAACAAATTAACGAATAATATTAAAGTAGATAAAGTGAGGTAAAGGAAGAGACTTTTATTAGACTAGGTAGATAGAAATTTTATTTTAAAATTTCTAGTAGTTTTTCCGTGACTGCATAATTGAGTTTCGCTAAATATTCCTGTACTAGTAGGTAACACCTATTATAACTTAAGTTATAAATATTTAGCACTCTGTTAAACTGGTTATATAAGTAGGGCCCTAAAAATAAATAAACTCGATTAGCAAAAGCATGTTTAGTCTGAGAGATAGCACAAACCAAATCTTTTCTTCTCCTATCTGAAGGTACCTACTGGGTTAAAATAAAGTTCAGTGTAATGGAATAAAACTACATTACTGCGTACTGCGTACTGTTAGCACCTTACATGCCATATCAAGCTGGTGTGTAGTCTAAATGTAAATCTAAATGGACGGAAAAGTAGCAACCTTTACAACTGCTCCTGCTCTTTCGGCTCGTTCTAGGTGCAGTAGGTACATAGATGTTTTATTATAATAGACCTCCATGTTTCACCGTCACATGGGCATGCAATCATAATATTATTATTGAAATTACACAAAGCTAATATAATTTTAAGTAACAGTTAGGATAATAAAATAATACAAAATACAAATTTATGCCAAATCGTTTGGATCACTAAAAACGTTGTAATATTACAAAAATGTAAACAAGGTTACAGTAATTTAAAAAATTCAAATATCACCAAGGTCACAATAATAAAAGAAAAATTTATCAAATGTCACCTTATGAATAACAAAAAAAAAAACAAAAACCAAAAAAAAAACATTTTTCAAGTGGAATTAGCTCTGCCGTTGCATTAATCACTTGATTATAAAATAAATAATAAATACTTAATAACTATCTAGTAAGCTAAGAGGATAGTTATTATGTGTTCCGTTTGACGTCCGAAGTCCATTATGAGAGAGTGCACGCTTCGTTCCTTGAACAGCTGCTAGATGTCCTTCCTTTTCCGCCTAGTAATCGCGCCACTAGCGCCCTCAACGTCATATCTGTGAATTACTTTCAAAAACCGCATACAAGCCGCCATGATGGAGTGTTGTGTCATTGTTGCGTCGTTTTCCGAACTGTGCGCAGCTTTGTTAGATTGTCAGTTAAATATCGTTTAAAGCGATATTTTTAATTTTTTATTTTTAGAACTTTTGAGATTAAAGTAGAAAGTTCATTAGATTAGTAGTTTTATAACTTAAATTAATTTTCCGTCTCGTGAACTGTGTTTATTTAAAATGGACGACGAAACTATCGCGCCAAATGATACTTCACGGAAAAGGACTCGGAGTTCGAGTTCTTCATCGTCATCGAAAAGAGGTGATACGGTGTCATCGGAGAGCGATGTAGGTCATCCAGCGCCACGAAAACGCCCCCGTCAGGTACGCGAGCGTTCCCTCTCGCAAGATTCTGAAATGGATCGCAGGTTTGATCTACTATCCCAGCAGTTGGTGAGTCATGTTAATAATGTTTTAACAAGTTATATGATCGCAAATAATGCTCCATTAGCACAAAGCCTACCCGCCACGCAAAATTATATTGGCACCGCGTTACCTTCAACATCGACTGTTCCTACCCTCAATTTACAAGAAAATTTCTTACGTCCGCCGCAGCTTACCCCTTGCTTAGAAAATATTGCAAACCTAGACGTTTCCGTTAAGGAACCTAGTGTACCTAAAGCAAATCCAGAACGTGTAACGAAAATAGCAGAAATGCAGAGGTTCGACTCCCCGGATTGGAATGCTGTACGTTACACAGAAGTACAGAAAAAATATGTAGCTTTTCCTAGTTTTGTCGAATTGAAAGTGAACGAAGAATTGCGGCGTTTTGAAGATCCATTTTCACCATTGAGATGGTTTCAAATGGAACGCAGTTTTGCGGCGTTATCTAATGCTTTCCTAACTCAAAATGAGCATGTGAACGCGGCATTACAAACACTAATTGATTGGTCTGCTAATTCGAACGTCCAATTATCTTCAACTAATCTCTATGACAAACTAAAAGAGTTGTTTGGTGCTGAGTCATCTTATAAAACGGTATCTCATGATATTCTCCAAATTATTTGCGGTAAACGAGCTGAAGTCATAGAGACGCGGCGCCGATCGTTATTGAAAAATGTTAAAAGCAAATACATACGCGACGACATAGAAAAAATTCCACCCTCAATCGAATATATATTTAATCCTCAAAATTTATCGCACTACGTACAAAAAATTGGGGGTATAGAAAAATTAGAAAAACAGAATAATAGTTTAGGAACTAGTCGTCCGATAACTTTAGAGCCTTCGACGTCTTTTCAAAATAATACTTTTCGTTCCCGACAATACAAACCGAAACGAAACGACAAAAAAGACAACAAACGAAATTACGATTTCTCTTCAAAAAAGAAGGGGGGGCGAAAAGATAAGAACGGGAGGCGAGCAGGACATAAACATAAATGACTATTTAATACCGAGATTTTGGGGCGGCTGTCTTCAGCATTATATAGAAATATGGAATCGTTTCGACCCTCCAAAGACTATTTTAAAAATGATATTGGGAGCTCGCATCCCCTTCAATCAGGCACCGCCCTTAATTCTACCTACTTCGGACAACCTGTCAAAATTTCAAACCCCTGTTTCGGAAAAAATGACACTAGAAATTCGCAAGATGATTCAAGAACGAGTATTAGAACCTGCTCCTTCGACCCCATCGTTCATTTGCCCCCTTTTCATGGTCACAAAAAGCAATGGCAAAACTCGAGTGATATTCAACTTAAAAGCATTAAATTTATACATGGCGCCAAAGCATTTCCATCTTTTCCACCATCAACAAATGCCTTCGTTTCTGCAACAAGGCGACTGGATGGTCAAGTTAGACCTCAGCCAAGCCTATTATCACCTCGCAATACGCACAGAACACAGGCGCTTTCTGCGCATCAGCTACGGTGGTCAACTTCTGCAGATGACATGTCTACCATTCGGCCTGGCTGCGGCTCCCAGAATTTTTGCTACTATAACAAACTGGACTGCAGAATACCTTCGCACAAAAGGTCTGCGCCTCGTCGTGTATTTAGACGATTATTTATTAGTCCACCAGAACAAGGAAGTACTCAGCACGCATCTAAACATAGCTGTACGCTTCCTCTCCAGTCTGGGTTGGTGTGTAAATCACGAGAAATCGATCACCAGGCCAACGAGGTCGATCGAATATCTCGGCATCGTTTGGGACACCCAAACAAACCGCAAGTCGCTACCACCAGAGAAGGTAAGAAAAATTCGACAGATCCTCTCGACCAGACTCGCAGCGGGCAGTTGGACCCTCAAGCAGGCGCAACGCCTCTTAGGGTTTCTCAACTTTGCATCTTTCATCACCCACCGGGGAAGGATGCACTGCCGTGCGCTGCAATGTCACATCAAAGTACTGCGTCAAAATCCTCTCGGAGCAGTACAGTTGACACAAGACTCTCGCCAAGAACTCGAGTGGTGGATGGAGAATGTAGGTCAAAAGACAGCAATCCACACAGATGTGCTACCCACAAACTTTGTCATCACGGACGCTTCCGACATTCTGTGGGGCGCCCTGGTCAACAACAACAAGGTACAAGGTGCATGGCAACCCGACCAGAAAAAATGGCATTGCAATCTCAAAGAAATGTATGCTGTGATAGCTGTTTTGTCAAAGGAATCCAGAGCTCTCCGGGACTCCAGGATCATTCTACAGACCGACAACAAGACAGTGGTTTCGTACATTCAGAAGGAAGGCGGCACGAAATCACACCGATTGATGGAATTGACGCGGGAATTGTTGACTCTGATAGACGATCTCAATGTTGTACTGATCCCTCACCACCTACCAGGGGTATACAACACGGAAGCCGACCACTTGTCGCAAAATCGCGCCGGCAGCGAGTGGCACCTGCAGGTGGCAGCAACTTCAAAGATATTTCAGACTTGGGGAAAACCAGACATAGACTTGTTCGCGTCACAAACCGCGCACGTCGTGTTAAATTACGTTTCTCTAGATTCCTCAGACTCCAACGCCTGTTATCACGACGCGTTCAGCAGATACTGGCGATACGTCCTGGCATGGGTGTTCCCACCGCCGGCGTTGCTTCCACGAGTTCTTCACCACCTCAACTCGGCATCAGGTCGGTACATAATAGTAGCACCCAAGTGGAAGAAACCCTTTTGGCGACCAGACCTGAGGAATCGATCCTTGGCACGGCCGCTGAAGATCAGAGACCTGAAGAAGACCTTGGTGGACACAGTGACCGGCCTACCACCATCTCATGTCAAAGATCTGCAGTTGGAAGCCTGGCTCATTTCGGCTGGGACACCATGACAAGCGATTGGTCTCCACAAGAGAAAGATCTTCTTTTATCTTGCTGGCGACCTTCAACAATTAAAACTTACACACCTATTTGGGGTAAGTGGTCTTTGTGGTGTAGTCAAAATAATGTAAATTTCCGTACACCAAATCCGACAGATGTTGCGAAATATCTAGCATATCTATATCTAAATCAAAAGTTAGCCTACAGAACTATTCTTGTGCACAAGTCCGTTATCGCATCTATTTGTGAAACTGCTTCAAATATTAGAATTTCTTCTAGTCACATTGTTAAGCACATTTTGAAAGCAATTTCAATTGCAAAGCCGTTGCCACCTAAGGTGCCCACATGGGACGCCAGGGAATTAATTACATATTTAAAAGATAAAACTCCTTGCATCAGTAGTTTGTTTGAGGTGTCTAAGCGAACGGCGACTATTTTATTATTATGTTCGGGTCGTCGTGTACACGACCTATCCCTTTTGCATATTGACTGTGATCATTTTGTAGATAATGGGGATTCCATTACTTTACACCCAGTATTCGGGTCAAAGACAGATAGTGCGACTTTCCAGCAATCCAGTTGGGTTTTGTTGGCATCCCAAGATCAAAATACAAATCCATTATATTGGCTCCGCACATTAAAAAACTTATCAGAGGAAAGACGGGGTTCATTAAAAAATTTGTTCATAACTACTAGAGATCCCGTTAGAGCAGCCACACCGACTATAATCGGTGGTTGGGTAAAACGTGCTCTATCTGATGCTGGAATACAAGCCTCTCCAGGTAGCTTTAGATCGGCTGTCTCATCATTAAATTGGCTAGAAAATTATCCTATAAATGACATATTATCTAAGGCAAACTGGAGGCATGAATCAACTTTCAGAAAATTTTACCGTAAAGAAATCAGATCTAATAACGAAATGTCCTCGGCGCATTCGTTATCAAGATTATTCCAAGTCCCCAATTGATTCTAAGTCAACCGATATGTCAAATCAAATTGATTTAGGTTAAAATTACTCATGAAGATATTGTACGATTGCTTACTTAGGTACTTACGTTTTCTATTAATGTAATTATACTGCCAGTGCTGAAATGGCTAGATTTTTGTTCATATTTAAAACCTGTGTATATTAATGTACCTAAGATATAAGATGGTGATTAAAAAATAATATTGGTTTATAATTCACATTGTTGCTTTCATTCATACAATCCACCAGGAGATAACAAACATATCTCTCATAATGGACTTCGGACGTCAAACGGAACACATAATATAAAAATTTTACCTTCAAATAAAATTTGTATTATGTTTCCTAAGACGTCCGAAGTCCAGGTAAGGTCTTCCTGGTGCATACCTACCTACCTTCGCATCATTATGAGCCCAACAATGACACAACACTCCATCATGGCGGCTTGTATGCGGTTTTTGAAAGTAATTCACAGATATGACGTTGAGGGCGCTAGTGGCGCGATTACTAGGCGGAAAAGGAAGGACATCTAGCAGCTGTTCAAGGAACGAAGCGTGCACTCTCTCATAATGGACTTCGGACGTCTTAGGAAACATAATACAAATTTTATTTGAAGGTAAAATTTTTATATTATTTCAAAAGTGACGTTGTAAATAATCTTGCCTCTGATTGATCTAGCTAGAGAGAGATATTTATGTTTACGTCCCCAAGTCAAGAGTTCAATGAAATTTCCGCATCATAAATCTGTCCATAAATTCCAACGCTGTACAACTTCCGAGACAATGCACAACAAAACAAGTACATTCCATTCGCTCGTAACACATTCAGTGTCTGCAGTAACACCGTGTTAGTGGCTTACTACACAAACTTGCACCGTACGTCTATCGGCCCCTTCATTCACGATCACTCTGAGATATCGCGCGTGCGAGCCGGCCGCACTGCGCTTGGCACACAAATGTCATTATATCTTCCGAACTGCCGAACAGAATCCAAAAATTCAAAATTGTTTCACCCTAAAAACAAACGAATTTGGACCCTCTGACATTAACAATAAGGTTTATTCTATTTAAATGAGCTTAACAGACAAGCGACGCGACGGCTTGATGAACAAATACAATAATAATACAGACACGCAAATTTGATCTTTAAAACGTTAGCGTTAGGTTATATGTTATAACTACTTGTTATAATATAATTAGTGTAATAACTTATTTTAATAACTATCTTCAAGTAATTCTGGTCTCGTGGTCTGAATATAAGACTGGGAAAAACAAGTTGCGAGATCAAATCCGGCGACAAAATAATTGTTTTGCTTTTAATTTAGAATTTATTACAAAA
Organism: Xanthia togata; assembly: GCA_963853775.1. NCBI lineage: Eukaryota > Metazoa > Arthropoda > Insecta > Lepidoptera > Noctuidae > Xanthia > Xanthia togata. Next base: position 30,276,661 of record OY970791.1, on the reverse strand, counting down.
CCATTTCTTGTTTATTGTAAAGAACTATAGACGGATAACCTTCAAATATAAACTTTCTAAAATGGTAATATTTTCGCATAATTTGTAATAAGTGGGTAGTTGAAAAATAAATATTCGTATTCAATAAAACCTAAGGGTATGCAGTGACTACCCGCAAACATATTTTACCTTGTCTTACTATATTGCAAAAACAACGTCTCTTTAGAATTTTTTATTTTCTGTTTTATGTAGTTTTTTTATTATCATGTGTGTTATTATTTATTAAAAAAGGAACTGATAATAGGTGGACTGTGTTTTTGAACCGACATGTTGTTCGTCGCCAATCCAGCATCAAACCGCTAAGCCACAAGCACTTGTTAGAAACGTGCGAAATTAAAGATTGGGTTGTAATTATGTAGTGTGACTTAAAAGCTTTTAAACTTTAATTTCAACGAGATAATGATTAAAATAGCATAACAAAATGATACATAATGCCGGTGGCTCCGACAATGTTGGGTGGGTTTACCTTAACGTTACGTGTTAAAGATCAAATTTGCGTGTCTGTATTATTATTTTATTTGTTCATCGACTAACTAGTCTGATATGCTCATATAAATTGAATAAACCTTAATGTTACAAGCACAGGGTCCACATTCGTTTGTTTTTAGGGTGGGTCAGATAATGTTGACAACAGACTGTACTATAACGTCCAACTGTAGGTACTTACATTTACAATATTGAAGTACTTATATAAATTATGTTCTTTCAATGTGTTCAACAACATTTTAGGTGTGGTTATTTATGGGCATTGTGCATTGCCAGTTGAGCAGCCTTTCGTACATGCTACTTAATGTCCCACAGCCGGATGGAGACTGTAAACAGAAACAAAAAACTACAGGTCGAGAGTGCAGCTTGCCAACATGTCGACCTATATATTTCCAATACGTTGATATCTATAGTTTTATTTGCACTACTAAAGGCATTTTTGGTTATGTTAGAAGATCGACTTCTTTGTCAAATAAAATAAACGTTTTTCTAGGAAAGACGTTTTTTTAGGGTTACGTGTCCAAAGTTTAGGTAAGGGTTTTGGTTTATATCAGAAAATTTATTAATAATTATAAATACTTAAAGAACTCGAAAAATTATTTTAGCGCTTGAAGAAGATTTGACCTTAGTTTTCATAGACCACATGAAATGGTACGGATCTTATAACAGTTTAGAAGGATCTATATAGAAAAGTGCCCATAGTCCTTTTAGTTAAGATTTAAGGATCGACACCATTAGGTTAATTATTCAAAAAAACATTTTATACTACGATTTTAAGTCACAGGATGTTTAAGAAAATATCCTCATTTATTTTACGTTTTCTTGTGCCGTACAATTAGGAGATATTTAGTTATTTATTTCATACTTTAAGCATATAAATGTACATAGGCGGAATTAATGCCATAAGCGTTCATGTAATATGATGCATGCAACCTACTCTCCGTATGTTTGACGTAAAGCAAGTATTATGCAATTTCCGAGGGAAGCTTACTAATTCCCGTGTCGTCGTGAAAAGGACATTGGTGCTATAACTCTGCCTACCCTACTATACGAATGTTGGTGTCTGAACATCCGTCTATTGATGTCTAGCGATAGGTTGTACGTCTATGTGGAGGTGAGAGGAAATCTGAGTTTCTATCTCATTTCGTTAGTCTGCAATTGTTTGTTATTATAGTAGATATCGTCGCTGTATGTATAATTGGAAAAATAGAATCCTTGCGAAAATGTTTGCAAAAATCTTGTTAATAGCTTGTATAATTACGAAAATCATTCTTAGTTTCCAATAATTTCTGACAATTATCGTGCGACATATAGTCAAAGTCAAGTCATTTATTTCAAATAGGTCTTAGGGCACTTTTGAACGTCAAACTACAATAATATTTTTGTATAGGTACGTTAATTATATAATTATAATTACCTATGAGAAGACGATGCACTTAGAATAAAATTACTATAACACAATAGGTAAAAAGAATTAAAAATGAAGTAGATTTCCCTAAAATTTTACAATTAATAAGTCAGTGTGTGATCACAGAATGTAAAATAAATCTCATACAATAAAAAAAATAAAAAATTATACAATTATGTAATTTAGCAACCAGTTTGATTTTTCTAGATTCTAGATTATCCTATGGCTGGAAGTTCCTAATGCTGTGTAAGTAGCTAAATAAAATAGACCAAACGTGCGGTTTCTACGTTTGTTCTGTCTTACCTCTCTTATTAGGTAAGAGAGGTAAGACAGAACAGACGTTAAAATCTCAGTACAATCTTTGTGCTGTCAAACTAAAATATAGTTATGTTGTGCCACTTTAGTCTATTTCAGAATGGGAAATCATCGTTTGACAGGAGTAAACTATATTTTGGTCATTTTTTCGTCTAAACTAGACTAAAAATCACCAAAAAATGGCTTGTTTTGCTCTATTAAAATTGATAGCCAGAAGTCTTAATGATTTGTCTTAAAACTAAATAACAGTCGGTGTATCTATCTGCCCGCCGCGGTTGGCGGCCTGTTGTGCTTTGTGAGTGCACGGACGGTGCACTATTTATCTCATCGCTAAAAACAGGTTTTGCTTGGACATTTATTTATTTGCCAAACATGTAAACAGACACGATTTTTAGGAAAAACAACTGTAATGCCTACATATAAGGGTTCAGTTTGCGCTACAATTTCATATTTTTTTTATGACTTTTTCAACAGTACTAGTCATTATAAAATCAATTTTATTATTTAATTTTATTTATTTTAAAGTTGATGTTTTTAAGTAGAAATAACATCAATTGGAAACAATTATTTAAATAAACCATAATATATAGTTTATTTAGATGTATAAAATATGTTTTAGGTATGTTGAAGCTGTCGGTACTCCCCGTCACTTGTCCAAAAGGGTTCATTAGAAAACTGTGTCCAAATAAATATTATTCTTTCTTTCTTTCTTTCTTATAAAATACTAATTACCTCTATTTTCCTAGACATGTCCAAGGCTTTCGATTTCGTCAGCCAAAAATTGCTTCTTCTCAAATTGGATCGATACGGGATAAGAGGAAATGCGTTGAAATGGCTCCAAAGCTACCTCACGCATCGACAACAATGTGTTGAGATCTCGAGACAAACGGGGCACCAAAAAATCTTCTGCAGATCTCACTATCGGGAAAATCTAAAAATCGGGAAAATCGGGAAATTATGATGTTCCCCAAGGGACCATACTGGGATCATTTTTGTTTCTGCTAATGATTTAGCTAGCGTAACATCCCATAACTGCATACTATATGCTGACGATACGACCCTCAGCATTCTAAATGACAATTATGACGTAAGTGAGTACCAGACCGAAATTAATGAGATACTAAATAAAATTGTAACATGGCTCAATAAAATAATCTCCACATTAATAATAGCAAAACCAAAATGATCCAGTTCCAAACCTACAACTGTAAGCGTCTACAGATAAAAATACAGCATAATAATGACACAATTGAAGAGGTTGAGAGTACAAAGTTTCTAGGAATAACTATAGACAAATACTGTATATATAAAGCTAATATTGACGAACTCTGCACAAACGTAGATAGATTCGTATTCGTTTTATACAGATTAACACGTGCAGCTAGTGTTGTTGCGGCACTATGTGCATATGCTATGTTGCATCAATTTTGCGTTATGGCATTATAATATGGGGTAATTCTGTAGAACTTAACACAGTATTTCGAGCTCAAAAGAAATGTATTCGCTCTTAATGTGGAGCGCACTCACTAGACAGTTGTATCCCATTATTAAAAAAAAAAAAAAAAACACTCCCAGCATTATACAGGGTGATTGGAAGATGGGTGGATGGGTGGGTGAAGCCATGGTTGTCTTAGACGAAGTCTTACCAATTTTTTTTTTAAAATAAGGTTGGCCATAATTATGCAGTTTACATAAAATTTTGGGAATTTCCGAAAAAAAAATCAAATAATAGGTTAAAAAAATTGGTAAGACCTCGTCGGAGACAACTATGATGGTCTGTACTATCTTCGCCTTAAAGCTTTGCACCCCTCTTCCAATCACCCTGTATATTATATTTATTTTTGCCATTCGTTTTTTTGTGTACAAAAATAAGCATGAATTTTATTTGTTCTGCATAATTATGTAATATACAGACCTAGCCACAAAGTTCACGACGTTCTTAAGTAAATGCTACTACTTGGCTAATTAAATAAAACTAATGATTTTATGAATGATAACTTGACATTAATTTTAGGAAATAATTATATATCCCCATGCCATTACATAAAAAGCCGCATAAAATAGAATGTAGGCCTTATACAGCTAGTCATTGCAATAAATTTAAAAATAATATAGTTCATAGAATAACACCATCTATAGTAGAACACGAGAATCCTGATGAAATGTATGGAGCCCTTTTTGATGTTGTGCAAAAAGAGTACCAATCTACTTTCAAGACTAAAACTATTAACATTAATGGCACCTCCGTTGGCTTTAACCAATGGGCCACTCCGGGTATTTATAAAAGTAGAGCGAGATTATTATTAAGTAATATAATAGACATCGTAGCCCCCTATCTAGCTGTTACTTAGCTAGCTGTTACCTGATCTCATGAAGAGTAGTAAAGTCATACCATTATTTAAATCAGGTAATAAAAATGACGTTGGCAATTTCAGGCCTATTTCTATTTTACCAGCATTCAGCAAAATATTTGAAAAGTTAATACTCAAGCAGTTGCTAAGACATTTTAATTTAAATAGCCTCCTTCATAATGAACAATATGGCTTTACAAAGGGTCGTTCGACTACAGTTGCGGGTGTTGCTCTGCTGAAACACATATTTAACGCATGGAAGAACTCTCAAAATGCTATTGGAGTTTTCTGTGATCTCTCCAAAGCCTTTGATTGCGTGCACCATGACACGCTTTTGCGTAAACTGCGTCATTACGGTGTGCTAAACGAAGCTCTAAACGTTTTAATTTCGTATTTAAATAATTGGTCGCAATGTGTAGATATTAATGGTGTAAAATCTTCCAGGCTACCAGTTCAGTTAGGTGTACCTCAAGGGTCAATACTGGGTCCATTCTTGTTTTTAGTGTATATCAATGACTTACCATTCTATTTAAAGGATATCTGTGAAGTTGTACTGTTTGCAGATGATACGACTTCTCTTATTTTTAAAGTAGACAGGAATAGACAAGATTTTGACGATGTAAACAGTGCACTGTCAATGGTTACGGATTGGTTTACGACAAATAACCGAGTTCTCAATGCCAAGAAAACGAAATGTGTAAAGTTTGCCCTCCCAAATGTTAGAAATCTAGGACCCAACATCGTCTTAGATAAAGAGGTGCTTGAAACTATAAACTCGGCAGTTTTTCTGGTATGCCCAGAAAAACTGCCAAGTTTATAGTAGATGCTAAACTTCAGTGGGGCCAATATATATCGAGCCTAGCGGGAAGGCTCAGTTCAGCCGCCTACGCTGTCAGAAAAGTAAGACAATACACTGACGTTGATACAGCTCGGTTAGTCTATTTTAGTTATTTTCATAGCGTTATGTCCTACGGTATTCTGCTTTGGGACAAAGCTGCAGGTATTCAAAATATATTTGTCCTCCAAAAACAAGCTATTTGAGCAATTTACCAGCTAGGTGCCAGAGTTTCTCTGAGAGATTTTTTTAAAGATATTGGTATCCTCACAGTGGCATCACAATAAATCTTCGCCAACATCTTATATATTAGGCAGAATATACACTTATACACTAAAAACAGTGATATTTACAATGTTAACACACAGTAAGGATAAACTACGTGCTCCCTTTCACCGGCTTCATAAGGTTCATAACTCATTTGTTGGGCTTGGTATAACCTTTTATAACAAGCTACCCTCTTGTTTGCTAGATTTGCCTTTTAATGCGTTTAAAACTAAAGTAAAGTCCAACCTTTGTTCAAACGAGTATGCGTTTGAACAAATTCTATCAACGACTACTTAAATGATAAGAATAGTTGGTCGCTGTGATTAACTCAAGATAATGTTTAAATGTTCTTTCTCCAGAATTAGTTTACCTACTGACAGGTTTTATGAGTTTATATAAAAGTTTATAATTTTACTTTTTATGTACATTTATTTTATTTTTATTTACTGTTGACATAATCTACTCATTACAATGTTTTTTTTAATGAGTTGTATTACAATAAGTGGTTAGCTAGCGACCTCGACAATTATTTATTTTACCTCGATGGTCCTAGTTTATCAATTATAACTTCTAGTTACAGCTCTATGTAAGCGGGCACGCTCTTTATGCCTGGAGGCTTTATTTTCTTTTTTTAGATATTGTTTACGTTTAGTTATTTTTATTTCTGCTTGAGTATAGTTCTCGATGTTTTTGGTTGGTATATTGGCGTGTGCTAGCTGTCACATGGCTATTAATTTATAATTTAAATTGTATTTTGCGTAATGTAAATTATCTTATAAAATTATTGTATAGAATAATTATTTTTTTCCTAACTGAACAGACAGCTGTGCTGCTGGGGAGTTTGTCACGCCACTTCTTCTTCCCAGCAAAAGCACTAGGAAGTGGTGAAGGGTGGGCGTTTTGGGGGACTGTCTTATGTAATTTTGACGTTCGAAAAGTGCTGATTCTCAGCCTAGTTTGAATAAATGACTTTTGAATTTTGAATAATATTATTCTCTTCTCTATCTTTTTGACTTAGTTAAATATTTTTGACATACATATACTTGACTAATTTGCGATTTGAAAGTTATCCTCATGTATTTAATTCAATGTGTGATCTTTTTCTAACCCTGACAATGTATTTTACGCCGGAAACAGCAGAATATTATGTACTTAAACAACTACGTACCATCTCTGTAACTATATTCTCACAAATAAATGAACTATATATATAAAAAAAGCGGTCAAGTGCGAGTCGGACTTGCCCATGAAGGGTTCCGTAGCAGCAAGTAACATACTATAAAAGTTCTTGTAGTTCGTTGTAACTTTGATCGATGTTTTAATAACAGTGTTTTTTTATATAAGTTATATTGCGGTTTACGATTTATGACGTATTAAAAAAAAACTACTTACTAGATCTCGTTTAAACTAATATTCGGTGGAAGTTTACATGGTAATGTACATCATATATTTTTTTTAGTTTCATCGTTCTCTTATTTTAGAAGTTACAGGAGGGACACACACATTTTACCACTTTGGAAGTGTCTCTCGCGCAAACTTATTCAGTTTAGAAAAAAACTATATTAGAAACCTCAATATCGTTTTTGAAGACCTATCCATAGATAACCCTCAAGTATGGTTTTGATGAAAAAAAAAAAATAGTTTCAGTTCTAAGGCGAATCCCCAAAATGTATTGTTTTTTTTTCTATTTTTGTGTGAAAATCTTAATGCGGTTCACAAAATACATCTACTTATCAAGTTTCAACAGTATAGTTTCGGAAAAAAGTGGCTGTGACATACGGACGGACAGACAAAGAGACATGAAGAATCCATAAGGGTTCCATTTTTTGCCATTTGGCTACGGAACCCCAAAATAAACTTGGGATTGAGCAGCTCGTTCTGCTAAGCCTTGTGATAAAACCAAATTTGACATTTTAATTATTAAGTAAAATCATTAAAATATACCTACCATACACATTCAAATTCAAATTCAAATATTTTATTTCAGATAATCATCCATATATGTGTTAGTAGTGGTAGAACTTAGCCTAATGTTAGTATTAAAATTAAATTTATAACAATACACACAGTTCAATGGCTCATTAGTTGATTACTAATGAACCATTGAACTGTTCGTTATGTACACCAGTTTATTTGGTTAAGTGTGTCTGTACACTTACCCACCTTCGTAAGAGGGGAGAGTCCTACCGGTCTGTAAACACATTCAGGATGCCATTGGAGGAGGAGCGCAAGCGCGCCATCATGGAAGCGCATCGCTTCCGTATGATCGCGGCGAACCCATCGACGCACGCTTCCGCGAACATCCCTGACGCGCTATATCGCCACGGCAACCCCAAAAGCACCCTGAATGCGTTATTGTACTGCACGCGCAGGTCGCTGTATGCCCGCTGGGTATACTTGGTCCACAGGGTGCACGTGTAAAACGACTGGCAGAAGGCCTTAAAAAGCGTTATCTTGACTGAATCAGTACAACGCGCAAACCTGCGGGCCAGCATGTTGCAACGGACAGCCAGCGACCTGCGCTCCCTATCTATGTCAACATTGTCTTTTAAGTCATCAGTGACCCAGTGGCCCAAATACTTGAACTTCGAAACCCGACCTAAAGGAGACCCAGAGAGTGAGAGTCCTGGCAACTGTTCGTAGGTTGAAGTACCTGATTTAAAAACCAACCATTCACTCTTATCGGTATTCAAACTCAAACTCAAAGCATTTATTTCAATTAAACCATTTACAGGCACTTTTGAACTGTCAAGGAGTCAGTCAGTCAGAAATATGAAGCTAGTTGCCCATTCCAAAGCGTAGGTTCCTATGGAGAAGAACGGGCAAGAAACTCCACGGACACTCTTTTAAAAAAAATATATTCTTACAAAATATTGTTTACATCATTCATGTTGAAATTATACATGTGAGAACAATGTAGAAAGACGTGTACGTAAAAAGCGTCCGTAATAAAAAATAAAAATAAAAAAACAATTCAAAAATTAAAATAAGCCGTGGCAGATAAGAGATGACCAGTCCCTACTGATGGCGCCCGTTCACGAACATGACGCATGGATCAGCACCGTTTAGCTCAACCATTTTGAAGGGAACTCTACGATCCAACACACACGCCACCACCAGCGAGACATTTGAGTGAGCATGACATACTCTTAGCCGCCAGGGCATATCGAGTCAATGAAAGACGTACCCAGTAAATGGTAGCTTTATAGAAGGTACATGGTCACAGTGCTCACACATGTGCTGTGCAATTATACAATAAAAAAAAGAGATTGAAGTTATACAATTCAAAGATAGTTTTTGCAATCTTCAGCAATTCCAACAATATTTTTGAATGCTAATCAATTAGTTTATGCGCCCTTGTGGAGCTGGACCAGCGTTAAGCCAAGCATTTTTGTCAGCGATAATATGCTTGGCAGCATAGTGTGCGTTTTATACAAGATTTAAATTTCGTTTCATTTAGTTGTAGTATATGGGAAGGTATTTTATTGTAACATTTTAAACAGTACCCCATGAAAGATGAGTCTACTTTAGCCAGTCTGAAACCCGGTTGAACTAATTGGTCCCTATTTCTAGTACAATAATTGTGTCTTTCACCTCTTTTACTGAAAAGATTAAGATTTTTCCTGACATACATGATGTTTTCATAAATATATTGACAAGGTACCGTCATGATGTTAATATTTTTAAACAGTTCCCTTAGAGAATCGCGCCTACGGAGGCAATATATTGCTCTAATGGCTCTTTTCTGCAGAATAAAAATAGAGTCGATATCTGCAGCCCGTCCCCAAAGTAAAATACCGTAAGACATGATACTATGAAAATAACTGAAATAGACTAGCCTCGCGGTATCTACATCAGTAAATTGACGGATTTTTCTGACAGCATATGCTGCTGAACTTAGCCGTCCTGCAAGAGATGTTAAATGAGGACCCCATTGCAGCCTTGAATCGAGCGTGATCCCCAGGAAAACAGTTTTATCTACAAATTCTTTGTTTACAAATTGTATTTGAGCCCATGAGCCACTGCATAACTTTCACAAATTTTAAGTAGCCTTCTCATTGCTCCTATAGATGGACTCAGCAGCACCATATCATCAGCGTAGCTGATATTGTTCACACAAACACCGTCCACGTGGCAGCCGATTTTAGTGCTGCTGAGCCCACCTATCAGCTTGTTAATGTATAGGTTAAAAAGACGGGGGGAGCTCAGACCCCCCTGCCTCACTCCACAATCCAGCCCATACATATCAGAATATGAGCCTGCCCACTTAACTGTGTTCTTTTGACTACTGTACCAATATCTAAACAGGGATATCACATCAGCTGGGACAGTAGTGGCGTGAGTGAGCTTATGCCAGAGCAGGTCATAATTGACCAGGTCGAACGCCCTCGATAAATCCAGGAAACATGCCATTACAGGGGTCTTTCTGTCTGTATAATATTGGACAGTCTGCTTAAGGCATAAAATTGCACTATCCGTTGACAAGTTCGGTCTAAAACCAAACTGTCCATCCTCTAGAACGATATGCTTAGCTAGAATTTTATCAAGCAGACTATCCAATACCTTGGCACAGACAGTGGCAAGCGATATCGGCCTATAGTTGGAGATATCGGAGGCGTTACCAGTCTTATTCTTTATTACTGGCACAACGATCGTATTACTAAGTTCCACAGGTAAGTAACTATGACTTAGACAAAGGTTAAAAATCAAAGCGAGCACTCGCGGCAAGTGTAACCCGGCGTATTTAAGATGTTCGACGCTGAGGCCGTCGTGACCGGGGGACTTACCCCTCGCCATATTCTGTATACATCTCGCGACTTCTTTAGCGGAGAACCTGACAGGGGGAGCCCCGGTCACGGCCGCCTCCGCGCCGCTACTTGACGGTTCGCTATAGCCACACAAACGCGAGTTTACATTAAAATGTTTTTGAAAAGCATTGGCTATTTCAGTAGGATCGCTCACGCCCCCGACGCTCACCGGAACCCCCGACCTATGATTTAATTTGTTCGTTAATTTCCAAAATTTATTAAATTGTTTACTTTTATGACAAGATGCTAGCATATCCATTTTAATTTTGTCTTGATTGTTTTGACAATATTTTAACTTATTTTTAAAGACATTTCGCGATGTACACATATTTTCATAGATAAATCCAGAAGTAGGTTTGTTGTATAACAGCCACATTTGATAACACAGTCGGGCATCACGGTGAGCCTCGCGAACGTGTTTGTTCCACCCAACTACATAATTTCCTTTATGGCGCTTTTCAACAGAACCCGCATGAGAGAGTTCGGCTCCTTTTTTCAGAATACAAATTAATTCATTATACAATCTATCTATACTATAACCAACCGATGCTCAGGTTTGTGACACATAATATCAGCACATTCACAAAATTCGGAAGATGGAAAATCTAATTCTTTTAAGTTGTTATTACAGTAAACAAAATACTTATTTATCAGTTCTGAATCCCTCTCACCCCACACAACCTTGTTACAAGAAATGTTGGATCCAATAATTTTAGGTTTAATTAAATTAATGTTACACTCTATTAATAATGGAATATGGTCCGACACGTAAACGCCGTACAAAATTGACGCCTTATACACCAAATGTCTGGCGGCCTCAGTGACAACACAGTGATCTAGCCATCGGAGGGAACCATTGGCTGAGCTAGTAAAGGTATGCGAGTCTTGCGGCAAAAGTTCTGTATCAATGCAAGACCATGATTGATCAATACAGGTTAAAAGTAACTCACGTGAGAATCGTGTCCCTGGGTGCGCGTTAAAGTCTCCCAACACAAAAACCGACTCCACTTCACTGCTCTCAATCACTGAGATAATCTCACTTAGACAACTCATAAACTCAGTACGATTTTCGGCACAGTCAGTGGGCATGTACACACTAAATATTAGCAAAGACCGCTCGCCCTGCGCTATTTTAATACACACGATACGATCACTAGCACAATTTATTACCGATACCGACGCAAATAACGACTTCCTCCACAACAGCGCCACTCCACCATACGGTCTACCAACCAGAACACCGGCAGAGGTGTCCACGGCTGATTTCCCAGAGTACGCGAAGTCTCCATCAATAGACGCTAGGAAGGTGCACGTCGTGGGGCAGCAGCCAGGTCTCCTGTAACGCTATCACGTCGGCTCGTGCACATAGTTGACGAACGCAATCAGCTGATCGAATAATATTTTTACAGTTGAATGAACATAGTTTAACATTTGCCATACAACCCATTATAAGTTAGTTATATTTTCAACACTATGCTGCTTATTTACTTTTGTTGTATTTTTCTTAAAGTAAATAAACTGTCTAAACCGTATACCCTCAGGCCATATTTTGTCATCTAAAAATTTATTTAATTTGTATTTTGAGACAAATAATTTAAAGGCATTATACGGTCTTTCTGATTTCATATTGATTTTCTGAAGCTGCACTATTTCTTGCGTCTTATTTTGTATGTAATCACAAATATCTTTTTCAGTAGTCTCTTTGTCAACATTGGTAATAAAAAGCGGAATGTTTGAATCAGCGGCCCTAAATTTAAAGTTCGCATTAGGGCTTGCGGTTCCTGTTTTTCCCTCGAACCGATTTTTTGACTTTTTATTTTGAACCAGCGTCCAACCATCTTCAGCACGATTTTTAGGTCATTCACCTTGCATTAATACTTCGACCATAGTTTTATTACTCTGCGTAGATTGTAGTAGTTTAGTATCCTTGTCATCTGTGTTTTCTAAGAATGTCGAGTTAATAAGCGTGGTAGCAGATTCAACGGCCACCAGTAGCACCTGTGCATGTGAGTGAACGAGAGAGCGATACTTCGGCCCGTCATCGTCACTTGTTAGCTGCGTTAGCGAATGTGAGTCAGAATCGATCAGCTGTGAATGTTGTGAAGGTAGGCGCCGGCGACAATCCAAACGGTCCGCTGTTTATGTTATACCCTCCACCTCTAATTTTATTTACATTAGAGTTAAATATCGGATTTTGGAACTGGTTAGCAGATGATTGTATGATATTCTTCTCCTTCAGGGCCACTTCTAGGTCGTTCTTAGTGACAAAATTATCTTTAATATCATTTAATTCAGCTCGTAAAATTACCAGGTCCTTTAGTATTTTCGTGACGTCTACATGGTCGAAACACACTGGGGGCAGTTTATGTAGCTCGTAGGCGACAAAAACCGGCAATTGATCTGGGTCTATAGTTTTGAAAACCGCTATCATGTCTTCTTAATCCATTTGTTTTTTGTCTTTTCGCCTCGACTTCAATCGTTTACCAATCTTTGTCGTGCTGCATAACAATTTCTTTGCCTCGTCGATTTCCTCCTCAGAAAACGCAGACACACATATTCTTATGAGACTTTCGTTGTCCATAACGTCATGTTTATTACGAATAAACGCAAGGACTTCCGAAATCACCACATTACAGTTTGCACACTTAATCGTATCAACGGACATTGTCGGGCACTACACATCCGCGACCACTCGCATAGAACTCGCGCGCGAGACTGTAACATTGTTGAAAATTAAATACAAAATTACATGATTACTTTGTAAAGTATTATATTATTGAAATTATTGTGAATGTGAGGACTATGTGGACATTTTTTTTTTCTCTTCGTTATTTTTGTCTTTCTCAGTTTGAGTAGTTTATGCGGCCTACCCAAATGTCTCTTCTTTGGTATTGTTCGTTGAGTTGAGCTCCACGATTACTGACAAATGCTTGCACTGAGTGGACAGGTCTACTCAAATCTATGTGGTTCTTTCCTCAAAAGACCATTTCAGACATTAATCTTCATGACTTGACCAAGATTATGTCTGGACTTTAAAAGAGACCTCTGAGTTTGTTTTGTTGGAATTTCTTCTCAGAGTAGTCATATAGGAAACGCTGAACTAGGAGTAATCTAGCAATTTTTTTTAATTTTTTTAATTTGACTTTTAAACGTAAAATTGTTTACTCTGTAAATAGAGTATTTCAATTTGCAAAACCCTATTTACAGAATAAACAATTTCATTTCATTTCATTTCCTCATTTTACACCTGTGATCAGTGGATGCATTTTACGCAGATGTCGAACGCCCTTCGCGTGCAGTACAATAATGCTATCAGGGTGTTTATGGGGCTGCCTCGCTTCTGGAAAGATAGAAAGAAAGAAAAAATGTATGTTCTGCATAAACAAAACGCACATTATAAAAGTAGCCAAAATCCTCGTATTCAACCAACAAATAAACGTTTGGAAATGTTGTACATCGGTTGGTGGCAAGGCCTCGGACCAAAGACAACAACCAACAAATAAACGTTTGGAAATGTTGTTCATCGGTTGATGTCAAGGCCTCGGAGCAAAGACAATGTTGCTTAATTACTGTTGCAACATTACGTACTCTGTGGTTGCGAAATTGGCAAATGACTACAAAAACATAACAAAAACAAAATGCCGATTGCGAGTTAACTACATTTGTAATAAATAATAAGAAAAATTAAGCTGTGCGTCGCATATGTGCAAGAACAGGTCATTGCTCAGCAAAATGCTGTGACTTCGGGCCAACCTAACGTCAACAGCGCTGGTTTTCAGCAAGTACTTATGGCATGACCTATTGACGTCCCCCTGTGTGATGTAATATATCGGGTAAGTATTATTTTCCACTGAAATATGTGTGATTCCACCGAACGAAGTATGGTAATAAACAAAAAATATGTATATTGCTGTAATTGCGCGTAACATAAATTTAAGAAACAATAGATATTTGTGCAACAAGAGAGCAAAGTCGTTTTTTGCTGCGAGTGTTGATTTTGAATCCCGAGTAAGCGAAGGATTCTATAATTGAATCACGAGCGTAGCGAGTGATTCTAGGTTAGAATCCTGAGCGCTGCGAGGGATTCAAAGACACGAGATGCAAATAACTTTGCTGTCCAATCCGTGAGGGTGTTGTTAGGTATCGTACTGTTAGCATATTTATGTGGAAATTTTCAGGAAAAAAGAAAAAATAATCCCTACATTTTTTTTCAATGGTGAATTTTACCGAATTTTATATTTGGTGCGGGCGTCGGCCGTCGTTTAGCGGGTGTCTAAAATTTACATCTTTTTATGGATTTGGGGTAATTTTGGAACTAAAAATGTAAATACAAATAACTTTTTTACTATCAATAATAATCAAAAAAATACTATTTTGTAATGTTACTACAGTACCCTACGCCCATTTTCCCCAGATTTTCGGATCGGACAAGGTTTTTTTTTAAATAAGCTTCATCACCTCGTATTTTGCAGCCACCTTCTTGGATTTATATTTTGACCTCACTATCGACTTTAGCACCCTCGAAAACTATTAAAACGACACCCATGACGAAAAATGAGAAAATTTTCGCAGCCGCCATCTTGGATTTTTATTTTGACTTCACTATCGGCTTAAGCAACCTTGAAAACCATAGAAACGATACCCATGAAGAAAAAATTGAAAATTTTCGCAGCGGCCATCTTGGATTTACATTTTGACTTCACTATCGGCTTTAACAACCTTGAAAACCATAGAAACGATACCCATGAAGAAAAATTTGAAAATTTTCGCAGCGGCCATCTTGGATTTACATTTTGACTTCACTATCGGCTTTAACAACCTTGAAAACCATAGAAACGATACACATGAAGAAAAATTTGAAAATTTTCGCAGCCGCCATCTTGGATTTACATTTTGACCTCAGGGTCGGCTTTGGCACCCTTGAAAACTATGAAAACGACACCCATTATGAAACATGTGAAAATTTTCACAACCGCCATCTTGGATTTTCATTTCGACCAAATTCACACTTACTATCTCTCTCTTTCTCTTTGAATTAGAAGAAGACAGTCGCAAGCGCCTTTTCGCGTGACGATATCTGCCACTGCACTCTTACCGCAAGCCTCTTAAGAACTTCGTTCCAAAAATTTAATAAAGCAGAATTTAAATAAAACCTTAACAGATGATTTGTAATTTTAATGTTCTACGTATAACCGAACGTTTTATTCTTTGTTTCTTTTTTGGGCCTAGTAGGTAGATATGAAATTTTGAAATCGAACTTCGAATCGATTTGTTTCTATCTCTCGCTTTTTTCGTATCGAAGTGAAAGTGACAAAACTAATTGAAGTTCAAATCTTTAGAATTTTGTGAGTAGACCCAACACTGTGATCGGCATAAAAAAAAAGTTATTTTGTCTCACGCTCGCAGCAAAATTGCATTTTGCTCAGTCTTTAGACAGCAAAACCTGCTTGTTTGAGGTGCTGAGGTGAAATAATAATAATAGATAACCTAAGAAAATAATACAATGAGAATATAAAATAACTGAGAATAACTATTATGAGAATACTAAATTAGTAATTAAACGTTGTGTACAGTGCAGTGTGGTGTGTTTCTTCTGTAGTGCATCAGGGATGTTTGCGGAATTGCGGGTTGATTGCTTTTATGCCTTAATGCGTAAAAGATGTGCGTCCTTGGTACGCAGGGTGCGAGCCAGTTCCAACAGCATCCTGGAAGTTATTGCTGACAGGCTGGACTGCTGTATTGTGAGTCGTTGCTCCAGTGTCTCAGCTGGAATGCTAAAGCAGTGATTATTTTGATGTGTGTGTTTGTATAATTGTTGTTGTAATAATGTATCACTAACATAGTTGTAAGTTTATTAAGTCTCATGGTTACTCTCAATAAATAATGTATTATTATTATAACCGAACTGGAAATATATTAATATACGAAATAAGGAAACTTATTATTAAAATTGGTGGAGTTGAAAAACAAGAAAGTCATACCTATATAATTTGATGAAACATGAAAACACATTGAATAAGCAACCGGACAGTAATCAAAAATATGGAATGGTAATGTATCAATCAATCTGCCTAGCCTTTTCCCAACTATATTGGGGTCGGCTTCCAGTCTAACCGGATGCAGCTGAATACCAGTATTTTACATGGAGCGACTGCCTATCTGACCTCCACAACCCAGTAACTGGGTAATACGATACCCCTTGGTAAGACTGGTTGTCAGATTTTCGGGTTTCTGACGACCCGTAACGACTGTCAAAGATCCACGAATGACAGCCGGGACCAACGGCTTAACGTGCTTTCCGAGGCACGGAGGAGTCTCGTTATGTAAAGATGGTCACCCATCCACAGACCAACCCCGGCAAGCATAGCTTAACCTGATGGATCGACCCGTGCGGCAGTTAGTACTTAGCCACGAGCTCCTCGGAATGGAATGGTAATGTATAAAGAATCTAAAATGTAGTTAGAAAGAATATTCGTAACATGAAACGATCATTCAATAATATTTTTGTGAAATAACAATGATTTATATTTCTAAATCAATATTTTTTTCGAAGAGAAACCCTGTTCACAATAAATTGTTCCTCATTGTAGCAGGCGTCACTCCTGTGGCGGTAGATCTCATTATTGTACCTATGTACACCTCTCAGTGTCGATACGATCCGGGATTAGCGCCCGTTGCAAATGAGCCGCCCGCGCCTGTCCAAAATGATTCGTTTTTGGAGCCTTCTCACTTAGCCTTTGGCTTTGTTTATTTTAAGGCGTCTGCAGACAGGCGCGACGCGACGTATAACAACTATCGGTATCGCATCGCGCGGCCAGTCGCGCCAGTTTGCACGAGCCTTTATATTTTTGGAATAGGTACGTACAGAATAGGCCAAACGGCAGTTATAACACTTTGATCTTGAGCTGGTCTCGCGTAGAACTTAGTTTCAATAGAATAAGCATAACCAGGCCTCCTGTTTCTATGCCCAGTGCGGGTTGGTGGATATCACATATGAGCATGCATGAGCACTGCTCACGTACCGTAAACTGGGGTTACTTTGATCAATATTGAACTTTGAAGGTTCATAAATCTTTTAAATTTTTGGGTGTAAAAAAATACTAAAAAAATCTAGTAATCAGTTTTTTTATTACTCTCGATTCCTGTAATAATATGTGAAAAAAATTGGCTTGATTTTGAGAAAAAAAAATTAAACTGCCTGATCAAAGTTATACGTAGGATGCCTACTTTGATACCCCTTATTTTATTGCGTAATTAAAAAGTAATTATTGCGTAATTGCAAAGTAATTGCGCAATAAAATAAACCCAATTATAATGCCAATACAATTTAAAAAATAAAAATCTATCAACGAGAAAACAATATTTAATATTGTTGCATGGGGTAACTTTGATCTAACAAATTGATTTGATTGTTTGAATGACAATATAATTATTTACCTTTTTCAATTAAAATGATTGGTGGATTCCCTGCGTGTCCTCAGGAAAGTATTAAACAGTGGTTCAGTGTTCATAACTTAGAAAAAAAACTACCTAATTGCGTTTCGTTTTACGTAATTCACGATTTTATATGAAATGGAAGTTTCTATCAAAGTCACCCCGCGAATCATAGTAACCCCGATTTACCGGTACCTACTTAAGTGGAACTACTTAGGTGAATTAAAGGATGAGTTTTTAATCAGAAAGTGATCTTTTTACGGGCCGGTCAATGAATTACAAACTGACATAATGAAAAATAACGTTTTTGTTTGGTAGGTAGGTATGTCTGAAACGAACACAGCAGAATCTTAGAACTTTTTTTATATAGCTTGTTCATATTCATTATCGACTTCCTGTACAAGGTTCTGGACGTCCATTAATAATAACTCAAATCAATTTAATTCAAAATATTTTATTTCACATAAACCTACATGGTCACTTATGAAACGTCAGAAGCTAGGTGCTGTGGCTAGGTGCACGGTTCCAATTGGTTGTTTCCTATGGAGAAGAGCCGGCAATAAACTCCACTCTTTTAACAATAATGAATTTTAGAAGTCATTAGCATAATTCATTTTCTCAATATAAAACTTTGCCTATACCTACCGTAAAGAAACATCCAAACATAATCCTATCCTTCAAAGGAATTCGTTGAAATATACGGAATTATCATACAAATCATATTAAGGGCAAATTTGCTGCTATCTAACACCAAAAGGTAATACAGTCTTAGAGCAGTCATATATCATGTTTACCGAACAGTCGACGTTCTGTGAGATGTATGCACACGCCGATATACGGAACCATGAATATCGCTGGCCCCGCATTATCCATTGACAAATGTCCCGCCATAACTGAAATTTATGCAAAGGACCCGTCGATGGCTAGGAAAATGTTTATTTGCACCGCTTTTATCAAACACTTGGACATAACAAATAGCTTTCTCGTGTTTGTGTGTATACAGGCTTTGTCTTTTAAAAGTGTTATGTTTTGATGATGTGCATAATACTCGTACTGCGGCTGATATATTGTTAAGAAAGTGTTTCCCTCTTATTTATGTTGAGTTTCCTTGTTATTGTTAGTAAAAGCTGTGAGTGAACTGATACCTAACGCGGTATTTTATATTTTTGTTAGATGAGGGGTGAGTGAAATATGTTTGGCTTTATGAGTTAATGGCGTCTCGTGTAGGAGTCAATTTAAGGATGATGTTATTTTGGTCCTTTTGCCCGACGGGTTTCTTGACGAGTTATTATTGTACTAAAATATTTTTATTTCCACTTGACATCTTAAATATACAATTCGACACTAAATTAAAAACTAACTAAACAAATAAGAAAAAATAAATAAAATTAGAGCTCATTGGGCATCAAAAAATTCGTCCGCATCGCTGTCAGCGGGAAAAGTGCCAGCATTGCCACGTTGGATGGCAATACTGATTCTTTGTCCTAAGGATTGACCAGCCCTCTGGTCATGTGAAGAGTCGACCAACCGCTTGGCGATTGCCCGGAATATTCGATGAGCACTCGGACCACACGGCCCTAGTGTTTCAACCCCAAACGGCTCAAAAATATAGCTGCCAATAAGGTTGTTATATTTGCACCCTTTGAGGTTTTCTGCACCTAGCAGCCGCCCTGGCACAGCCCGCCGTACGAGGAAGATGGGATGGCGCAAGGGTGTCGACACAGGCTGCATCCCAGACCAAAGGCCTACCCAACTTCCAAGGCATTATGGTAATTCCGTCTGGCCTCTTCCCATCGTCGCGTGCCGAGCCATTGGGTCCTTTCTAAGACAACTGGCACCCCATCAGTGACAAAAGCTCGACGGATAATGTCATTAATACTTGCGTGCCGTGTCAACCGGCCAGCGCTCTTGCTGCAAGAAAGGCCATGGTGTGCGAGGCTGTCGACTGCTTCACCGCATTGACAGCGATGTGGAGCCCCGCAAGGAGCGCCTAGACGCAGACTTGTAGCGAGCTAGAAAGTGGTATCACCCAGCATAGTGCCTATTTTGTTTATTGTACTTAGTCGAATAGACAATGAACTTTGAAAAATAAATCACAAAATATATCCTGTTCCTTGAATGTCGTGATGGCCAAGTGGATAAGGACTCGCCTCCCAAGCTCAAGGTTGTGGGTTCTTTAAATCCTGTTGTGGTAATATATAGAACTAAAATTGAAGAAACGAAACAGTTATATACTTAATATACCTGGGCCCTTATCTTTTCTAGTTCAGTCAGTCACGTTCAGCGAAGCATACTAGTTGCGTCGACTGTCGGTGTCCTGCTCGTGCCGCGTCAATGCTTAATTGCAAACTCCGTTAGCGTACTGCGCGCCTAGTACTGTATATTTTCGAAATAAATTTGATTTTTTTTTGTGTGTTTAACTATGTAGAATGCTTCGCTGCGTACGCGGTGTCATATGGCACACAGCGGCACCTCACCACTACATGCGGCGGGTAATTATTTCTCTGTAGCTTAAGGTGTAATATTATCGTAGTAACATAAAAATAAAAAATAAAATAAAAATCTGTATTTCTCCATAAATGCATTTACATTATTTTGATCTAAAACTGGCTTGATTTAGTGCTCCATAGTGAAAAACCCTGACTTCTAAACTAGGTTTATGTACCTATATCTTAGAAGCCAGTGTCCCTTCAAAATGATGCGGATATAAAAATAATTGGACACACATAATACTTAATAATCCATTAGGGCACATAATTCTACTGACGTATAATAAAAATACCACCAAAAGCTAGAATTAAATACAATGTCTTCCACGTACCCCACCGAAAAGTAATTCTAAGCTTATCTCTCCCACTCAATTTGGATCCGATCCTGCGCTCTATACATCTGAAAGTCAGCAGCAAATAGATTTGAACATCACAAAGCGAACCAAACGCCGGTTTAATGATCCTTCAAGCACAGCAGATATCTCACTGTCCGACTTATTGACCAAAATGGACGAAATAAAAAAGCACCAAGACGCAAAATTTACCACCTTGGGACAATCTCTGAAGGAGCTAAAAAACCAAAACACTGAAATAAATAAATCAATGATGTTGCTGTCTGAGAAATACGATGTCGTTCTTAGTGACATGAAAACTCTTCAACAGGAAAACTGTTCATTAAAAAACCTTAAAAAGACTTTAAATGCAGAAATTTAAAATTTAAAAAAAAACAAGCAAATAATATGTGAAACCTATAATAAGCTTGTCATTGTGAGGAGAGTGATAAAGACTTATATAAATAAAGAACTTATATATTTGGTCCTCAACCACGCTACTACATGGGATAATATGTATTCAATATCGCTCGACGATACCGAATGTAATTAGGAAGTGAGCGAATTTGCTGACAAACTGAACAAGCAAGTTTAGCAGATAGCGAACAGTTCGGATTTGAAATCGGATGTCGATACCTGTGTACCTGTGTTCCGGTACCGGGATATCGGGATATCAATTTGTCGGAATTTTGGTGACGATTTTTTGTTGTTGGCAATCTAAGTTTGAAAATTTTATGTAAAGATTTTCAGAATTGTAGAAAGATGGAGGACAGTACCTACTCTAGAAATAAATACCTACACAATTAGTAGAAAGAAGTGGATGTTATTTGTTTGCGTCAATCCATGCTACGTGGAGACTCACTAATCTTAATTTAAAAAAAATGAAAATCTAAGACTCGTAATGACATAGTTGAACTATCGTTGGAGCATAGATTGTGTTGAGCTAGATAAGCATTTTATAGTGGGCGTATATAGACTTCCAAATTATCAAGACTAATCTATATTTCACTCAGTAATGGAAGATGTTTAGGAAAAACTTGCAAATATTAATATTTTAGAAAACAATTCAAATAGCAGTAGATTACTAAGTCTCTTCAAAACATTTAATTTGTCAAATGTGTTTTTAAAACCAACGCAAATAACTTCAAATACTGTTAAATGTATTGATAATGTCTTTTGTTGCTGCAACTATTTAGATAAAGCCATTGTTAATTGTCTCCCTGCTGATCACAGCGGTCAACCCGTTATTTTTGAGTCCAACACGCCAATACAAAAATTGCAGATTCAAATTAGACTAATAACATCGGGTAATTTAAATAAGTTTAATAGCTTCTTAATTAGCAAGTTCTGGGCCTAAATATGTCCAATGTCAATTATTTGTATGAACAATTATTTTCATTACAGAACTCTGTTTGTACAGAGTTCAGTAACTCTTTTAAGAAAAAAACTAAAACTATTTGCTCAAGTTTTTATTCAGTGACTGGGCAACCAAAGGCATCAGGAAAAGTAGGGAAAGATTATTTGAACTGTATGGCCTTAAGCCGTATATTAACACGGAAACTTTTAACTCTCTGACCACAGTGAGGAATTGATGCATGATCATGCAACAACAACAACCTCCATAGACACAAATTTCTAAGGAAACTGTTTAAGAAAATTAACATCATGATGGTACCTTGACAGTATAAGGCCAAGTGCGAGTCGGCCTCGCGCACGAAGGGTTCCGTACCATTATCTATAAAAACAGCAAAAAAATCATGTCTGTTGTATGGTAGCCCCCCTTAAATATTTATTTTATTCTGTTTTTAGTATTTGTTGTTATAGCGGCAACAGAAATACATCATCTAATTATAATGACGTGGCCAGAGCAGTCCGTCCGTTACCGAATTGGTAATCACCGGGACCAGACGGACTGCACAACTTATGGTTGAAATGGCTGATTAGTTCACACACTCTCCTGGCATCTCAAATCCAGTCATCCCTAGAGTCTGGGTCGCTACCGCAGTTTCTTACAACAGGCGTTACCCACCTGCTCCATAAGTCAGGTAGTCCCGCGGAACCCAAGAATTATAGACCAATCACATGTATGTCAACGGTATATAAACTTCTTAAATCCATTTTGAGAGCGAAAATTAACACACACATTGACAATAATGTCTGCCCCTCAAATTGGATGTAGGAGCGGGTCCCGCGGTACTAAGGAGCTACTCCTCATCAATATGGCCATAAGCCAATAGGATCGTCGATCCCGCAAGGATCCGTCGACATGCTAGATAGACTATAAGAAGGCCTACGACTCGGTGCCACATACATGGCTCATGAGGGTGCTGGAGTTGTAAAAGACAGATGCAACTCTGCGCTCCTTGCTGAAATGCTCCGTGTATGGGGCAATGGAGGACGGTCCTTCGCTATCCAGGAAGTCGACAGATCCAGGGGAATGATGAACCTGCATGGATTAAACGGGGAATATTCCAGGGCGATAGTTTGAGTCCACTTTGGTTCTGCTTAACCCTGAATCCTCTAAGCATACTGCTGGAGGATTCAGGACTGGGCTATCGATTGAGGAGAGGTGGTCAGGTCATATCCCACCTCCTTTATATGGATGACTTGAAACTCCTGGCCCCCAACAAATTGCGACTGATAGAGCTGCTGAAGGTAACTGAAACATTCAGTAGTGCCATCATGAAATGTGCAGGCATGCATGTAAAGCGAGGGGAGATTATGGAGTCCGAGGGAACTCAACTCACGGACTCCATACACCTTAGATCCCTCTCCTCAACCGAAAGCTATAAGTATTTGGATATGTCGGAAGCATTAGGCATCAACGTTGGTGACATGAAGCAATCGTTGAAGGAGCGCTTCTTTGGTCGCCTGAAGAAGGTATTAATTAGTCTTCTTTCGGGCGGAAACAAGGGCGCACCTTGTTTCCGCCCGAAAGAAGACTAACCTTCAACGGTTGGGTCATGCCGGTTTTGATGTAGTCTTTCAGCATACTCAAATGGACTCGGACCGAACTCAACGCTCTGGACAGGAGAGTCCGTACACTCCTGACCGCAAACCGGATGCATAATCGGTGATGAGACTGTACATCCCGCAGAAATGCGGGGGTTTAAATGCGAAGACCCTCCATAACCGCGACGTGTGCAGCCTCAGGGAATATTTTTTAAAAGCCAAAGTGGGTATGCACCGTGATGTGGTCGCAGTGGATAAGGGGCTCAACCCGCTCTCTATGGCTAAAGAGAACTGGCGCAAACTAAGTACCACCGTACTTACTACAGATGACCGCAAGGAAGTATTGCAAAGCAAGGAGCTTCACGGGCGCTTCTATCGGGCTCTTCATGAGCCCGGTGTAGTTTCCTAGCGTCCGTATCCTGGCTACGTTTTGATGACCTTTTCGGGGAAACTGAAGGTTTTGTCTGTGCAATTATGGACGAAGTTATCTTGACGAATAAACACCGGAGACATATTATGAGGGACGTGATTAACGTGTGTCGGGTATGTCACCGTCCGGGTGAGTCCATCAGACATATTATCTCTGGTTGTTCTCGTCTGGCTTACGGCGAGTACTTGCACAGGCATAACCAAGTACATAGCCAGGATTTTTCACCAGCAACTTGCTTTGAAATATAAACTTGTGGATTCTGAGGTACCGTACTACAAGTATGTGCCCGACCCAGTTCTCGAAAATGACCATATCACGTTGTACTGGGATCGGTCTATGATTGCTGACAGGACTATTGTTGCCAATAAGCCTGATAATTATAGTGGTGATAGACCGATTAGCGCGCTGCGCAATGATAGTTGATGTTACCATTCCACATGACGAGAACCTCGTGAAAGCTGAAAAAGAGAAACAATTAAAATATCTCGACTTAGCACAAGAGGTTGTCGACATGTGAAATGTGTGCTTGGCTATCATTGTGCCGATTATCGTAACGGCCAATGGCCTGATGGCGGAAAGCCTCAACCAACATCTCTCGAAGCTCCCGTTAGGCAGTTGGATCAAGGGCCTGATTCAGAAGGCAGTACTCTTCGATGCGGCTCGTATTGTGAGGAGTTTTCTATCTCTCCAGCCCTAACCATCAGTAGCTTGGACCCTGCTCCCGACACCGGCGGAATACTATTTTTTATATTTTTAAATGTTTTATACCTTCTACTGTGTTGGCCATTTTGCAAAAAAACTCAATCGTGCGGGGGGTCCCGGGGACCCAGGTGATTCAAACGACGATATCTCTAAAATTACAATAGGTAGCTCTCTTCAAGTTATGTTTTTGGAATCGTTACAGATTAAGTATGGATTAATCCAGTTTTGTTTTCTAATAAGATATCAATTCTAGTTAGAAATTAGTTAGGGAGTCTTTCCCAGTTTTTTGTACAAATGTCGTTCTAATTACAAAATAGAACCATTATTTCAAAAAGTATTTGTTTTATCTTCTTAAATATACATCATTTCACATTAATAAATAAAAAGAACACACCTCCCCATAATTTTGATAATCAGGAAAAACTTTCGGATTATAACAAAAATTTAGAACTGCGTTATTCTATTAAAAAACTGGGCTTTAGACTTCAATATTTCTCATGCTGTATTAAACTCTTTACTTGAAATTTTAAATTAGAGAATAAACAATGTTTGCCTAAAGACGCACGAACATTACTAGATACCAATAGAAAAAACCTACACAGCAGTATTTCAGCCCCAGGACACTAGTAAAAAGTTGCGAGTGTTTCCAGTGAAGCGGAGTGGAGATTTCGAGTATTGTGATTGGTCAAATCGTGTACCGCTAAGCTCCGCTCCACCTCAGTGGAAACGCAGCCTTAGGGACAAGCTACATCTGTCAGCACGGAAAAACATTTTTTCCGTCGCTCTATCTTGCTCTGTTGTTCAGGTGTAAGCATTCCGATTGCTTATGCATGCGCACGGTATTCTTGCTTTAGCTAATAACGGTTCCGAACGACAGAAAAGGACAGGACTACGGAAATGCTGTTTTTCTGTGCTGACAAGTGTAGCTTGTCCCTTCCTCTGTATCCAGTAAACATTTAAAAAAGTAGATAAAAATATTTAACAAAACAATGGCAATCAAATTAAAGACGACGTGACCATAACACAATCATTGCTTAAACTAGTAATAATTTCAAAAAGATTTCAGGCTTTTTAGACCGTGGTTAAAGAAACTATAAAGAAGTACTCGTAAGCCCTATGGTCAAAAACTAAAAAAAAGTACCTAAATACTAGAAAGATGTGATGAGACTTTACGACATACATATTTTCAAGAATTTAAATTAATTAATTATTCCGCTGCACAGCATGAGCAGCAGAATCAGGTGGCTGCATAGCAGCAGAATCAAGTGACTGACGTGCCTCCACATCCACCGCCATATTCGGCATAGTCTTGTTTAAATCGTCGGCAACCTGTTATGTAATTAAGTCAAATAAAAACAATGTTTAAACTGATGTTTAACTTTTTTCTTTTCTTTTTGGGTGGGAAATCATCAAATGACGCCTCCTGGTCTGGGTGGAGCGGGAGGGCGTGGCAGACTCTTACTGACTAAAACCCACCCGTGTTCCTTCTGTTGCCTGTGCAATGCCAGGGGGCCACGGTATATCTTTCGGACTTTCCCGCAAAACTGATGTTTAACCTAGCACGTAGAACAGACGCTTAAAATATTCCTTTAACTTACTTATCTATAATTATCAATCGATTTTCATCTGGGCATTGCGGAACCCTAATGGGTAACAATGGCGAATCTTTTTCGGTTTTGAGATAACCCAATATAGAACCAATATACTTATATTGGTACTATGTCACACTTGGAAATGCTAAAAATACTTATTTTAGTACTATTCCATACTTGGAAATGCTCACCAAGAAAATGGCAGCTGCCTTCATAATATTAATTCAAATTCAAAATATTTTTATTTCACATAAACCTCCAAGGGCACTTATGAAACGCAGAAGCTAGGTGCACGGTTCCAATTGGTCGTTTCCTATGGAGAAGAGCCGACAAGAAACTCCACGGTTACTCTTTTAAAAGTAAATGGTATTTACAATCTTTTCAAGTTACAGTGTTTATAGGTATGAGAGGACACTGTAGGCCTATCAATTAATACTAAAATGTAAATAAGCAAATTTCAAGAGGCGCTTTAATAATTTGATAGATTTCACAGAAAATTCACATTCCCCTACGAATAAGCTTTAGGACTAACAATTTGACAACAATAAGATTTTGTTTTTCTACTAAGGTTGACATGACTAAATTCTGATATAAATAAATACTTATCCTCAAGATGTTAAAAATATTTTTTTACAGAGCACAACAAGCGATACACTCACTTCGACTGTTTACATAGAAGCATTTCTAGGCGCGTATTAATCTCATTTTTGACTATAACTTACATATATTGAGATTTACAGGAGTAATTGCATTGACGTAACTCAATTACAGGAGCAATATAGGCGTGTATAGCATTTCAGCGATCTAATATAACTCGTCTTGCCATAAATATTGTCACGAAGAAACATTTTTTTTTAATTGCAAATAATATTTATTACTTATAAAGTGTGTTAGTTTAATACATAAATATAAAACAATTTAAAATATAAAAAGCTTATTTGAAGTGGTCTGCATTGGCTGCAATAGAGTCCTTTAAACGTTGAGGCCAGTTATCAAGCACGAACTCTTTCTATGGGAAAATTCTTCACTGCAAATCGTATGGATTGTTTTAGGGACTCCAAATAATAATGGCGTTTAGAGCAAGCCGTACTCTCTAAAACTGACCATAAATCATAATCCAGCGGATTAAGATCGGGACTAGACGACGGCCAGTCTTCAGCTCTGATGAAGTCCGAAACGTTCACTTCCAACCAAGACTGCGTGGACCGAGCTTTATGACCCGGCGCCGAGTCTTGTTGGAAGGACCATACTTGGTTATTGAATTTGGTGTTGATAAGGGGCTTAACTATCTTCTCAAGAATGGTATCTTGATAAAGTTGTGCTGATGTTTTGATACCTTTTTCACAAAAATATGGCTCTGTCACTCCTTCATAGCTAACACCCCACCAATCCATCACTGAAGTCGGATAATACCCACGTTGCACTCTGTCGACTAATTGGGAAGCTTCCTTAGAACTTTGAGCATAAATACGGTAATTTTTTTTGTTAAAATGTTGCTCAATTGTAAACATTTTCTCATCCGTAAACAAAAAAAATCTGTGACCTCCCTTTGCGTACCGCTTCAGTAGTTGTTTCGATTTTACCACCCTATTCTTTTTTAAATTATCAGTTAAAAAATGACCAGTGCATCTCTTATAGGCTGCAAGTCCTTTTTTTTTTTTTTTTGGGTGGGAAATCATCAAATGACGTCTCCCGCTCTGGGTGGAGCGGGAGGGCGTGTCAGACTCTTACTGACTAAAACCCACCCGTGTTCCTTCTCTTGCCTGTGCAATGCCAGGGGGCCACGGTATCCCTTTCGGACTTTCCCGCAACCCTGGCAGGCAATGGTCTCATCGGACCCCTTCACTCGCTGACACTCTTTGAGGCGCGCGTGGAACACAACGCGCCGTCGACCCGGGCTTGGTCCTTACCGGACGGCGAGCTACCCATTGCTCACCGTCCGCAAGCCCGCGCCTACGGTGGCCGGGAATCCGCAATCGATTCCCGACGCCCGGGGCGTCTCCTCCTGCGGCGGCTAGGGGCGTGAGGGCGCGAAATTTGCCTCTCCCTCACGCGCTCCGCCTCCTCCTTCGCGAGCATTACTGCTTCGCAGAAGGAGGTGACGGCCTCCCATGCCCTCTCGCTCCGTACCATGGCCTGGACCAGGGCCGGACGTGAGAGATCCCCGCTACCCATCGCCTCCACGAGGACACGGCGGTGCTCTGCCCAAGCCGGGCATACCTCCACCGTATGCTCCACCGTGTCCTCCGGGCGATCCACGCAGTGATGACACCCGGGCGTTTCCTCCCGCCTTATCCGAAACAGGTACCTCCCGAAACAGCCGTGTCCGGTGAGGACCTGCGTCAGGCGGAAGGTGAGGACGCCGTGGCGCCTCTCCAGCCACTCCTCAAAGAGGGGACTTATCGCCGCAATAGTGGCGTGCCCAGCACTGGGTTGCGACAATCGCACTCTCCATGCCGCCATGAGATCCCGTCGGAGCTCTGTCCGCTGTGCCGCGATTTCTCGCGGCATCGGAGTCAAGCCCCGGCGTTTCGCCTCCTCGCGCCACTCCCAAATATGCGCGAGGACTTTTGCCTCCAGATCCCATGGCGGCAATCCGGCAAGAAGGCTCGCCGCCTCATCGGAGACCGTGCGGTATCCCCGGACCAGCCGGGTGGCCATGACCCTCTGGGACGCGTTCAACCTGCGGGCAGGCCGCCGCCTCAACGAACGCGCCCACACCGGTGCCCCGTACAGGGCCATGGACCGCACGATCCCCGCGTATAGCCTCCGGCAGGAGGCGTTTGGACCCCCTAGATTGGGCAGGAGCCGCTTCAAGGCAGCCCCGGCCCGGTCCAGTCTGGGAGCCAAACGTCGGAAATGCTCCACGAAGTTCCACCGACTGTCGAGGACGAGTCCCAGGTACTTCATCGTCGACTCGACGCCGATGTGAACCCCTCAGGCTGCAAGTCCTAAGTCATCTTTTAAAATACGCGACATGGATCTGGGTGCTATCTTCAGCTCCCGAGATAAAATCTTTTGCTTTCGGACAGGATTTCTTCGAATTATTTCGTACGAACACTACGTGGACGGCCAGATCTTTTTCGGTCACAAACAGAGGAGGTCTCATTGTACCTATTAATAGCCCGGTACACAAACATTTGACTGATACCAAGCGTAAGGAGAGTTTTAAAAATTGCATTTAGCTCCATACAAACTTTGTGTAATGCAATCACAGCAATTCGGTTCTCTTTATCACCCCACTCCATTTTAATATCGAAAAATATTGTACAATGTATTGACGTCAAAATTAGAAAACTCAATAAACAATCGTATAAAAATGACAGATTCCAAATCGAAATGTAATATCTTTCTTATTTTTAATTGTAACAGTATTTATGGCCAGACTAAGTAAATACGTTATATGTAAAAGTAGACTTATAAAGAGGGCCCTTTTCGAGACTTATATGCGGATATAAGTCTCATATAGTCCTCGATAAATGATGGTTCTAGGATAGATTAAAAACCACTTTTTGCTAGTTGGGTGACTTTCGTCGGCCACGGGGCTCATTGTTGAGATAAAAATGTCCAGAACGGAAGCGATCAAACAAAGAACGCACCATGCGTAGACTTGCGGTACCTTATCCAATGTAAATAATTCTAAGTCCCGTCAAGATAACTTCCATTGGTTTCAGTTTCAATGTAACAAAACTCAGTTACAAATTCGTTAAGGATAAATTCTTGTTGATTCAAACTGGTTGAAACCGAAGCCTGCATTTTAAACAGTTGTGGTCGCTCTGTTGATCGCAGAGCTTGGACGGGATTAAGATTCCCCTTCGTAAATGTTTGATCGGAACATTTGAATTTTTTTGAGCTTTGTATTGAATCTGCGAAGTCAAAGTCAAATAATTTATTTCAAATAGGGACTTTTGAACGTCGAAATTTACAACAAAAAAACTGTATTGATTCTCACCCCTTCCAAAAGGTAGTTTTCGCATGGAGAAGAATGGGCAAGAAACTCCACCGATACTCTTTTAAAATGTTTTACAATATTTTGTATAGGTAGTACATCTATATACAGAGTTGATACGACAGAGGGGTTTTCCTTTAAACTGCCTATACTAGGTACCACTTTCAAGCTCTGTACCAAGTACAAAGTATAATAATGATTAGGTTTAATGACTTTTCACATTGTTGACAAAAAAATATTTAGAACTTTTCAAACAGATTGCTGAGAACTGGCAGAATTGACACAGGCTAATAATTGTTGGGTTCTCTACTATTACCGGATTTGAACAATTAAACTACTTTAGTGTGTTTCATGAGATCCGGAAAGACTCCTTGGTCTATACTGGTGTTGGTGTTAAATATAAAAGCTAAATAGGGCGCAATGGTTTCAATAACAGACCTACAGACTTTTACAGACATTCCCTAGAAATCTTCTGTTGATTTAATTTTTTGATCATTAAAAGCTTTTATAACAGCCTGGCAGTTTGGAAGCTGAAACTTAAACTCCAAAGGCCATGCCTTCACATTCTGTCAGGCCAAAAGTGGAAGCGAGCTTCACCCGGAATCCTCAACCACAGAGGAACTGGCAATCTTATCTGTAACACAATCATGCTGTTAACATTGTTGTTATGGCGACGGACTTAGATACGATGGTAGCTAGCTAAGTGAACTTAGAACAAACCTTACCACCAAACAAACCGAGCAGAAAATTTTGCACCCACTGGGAATCGAACCCAGGACCTCTGGGTCTGAGACAGGTGGTCTAACAACTAGACGACAGAGGTTGAATTATGATTTGATGACTATTAAATTCTTTGTAGTCTTATTGTAATAGAACATCTTATTTTGGTCTGTTATTGGGTACTTATGATGATCATTACACCATTTCTCAATTTAACTATAAGTCCCAATGATCTTGGGAAAATACTCATAATCGTAAGAGCAAGGCCTTAAACTGAGCCTGTACATCAACATCAACTCAGCCTATCACAGTCCACTGCTGGAAACCGGCTGCGCCACAACACCCTATCCTCCGCCTTTCCACATCTAGTCGGCCCCAGCAGTCTGTGCTTCTATACATACACTTTTAGTGCCTGTCTGTGTGACCGTGTTGTTTTTATACACTAGGCAACCGATTTTGATGCGGTTTTCACCATCATTTAGAGATATTTTGTTCTGAAAGGTTTAAGGTACCATTCCGTACCCGACCGCAGGAGGCAACTGCAGGCGACGTGTCGCTGCGACACGACTGGTTTCTATGAATTTCTATGAAATTTCTTTCGTAGCTAGCGACACGTGCAGCCCGACCGCAGACCAGTAGTGCCACCAAGGCTAGAGCGATAACACGTTTTTCTATCTTCTGTCTACACGTCGCGTGCAGTTTGCTGCCTGCGGTCAGGTACGGAATGGTATCTTTATGTGTATTAAACATGAATAATAAAATTACATGAAATCAAATTACATGTTGAAGAATTTTCGTTGCCTTGTCAAATCTTAAGAACCGTGTGAAGGAGGGGCGGCTCGCTAGTGTATTTTTAGCGGTTACACCGCCACATACGAACTACTCATCAAAGACATGACGTCACACAAATCCTGCATCGCGCAATATATAAGACTATCCGACATCAACAGTAGGGCAGTCGGCCCGCCAGACACAACACCCGTCTGGTCGGAGGATCCTCCCTTTTCTATGGTGGATGAGTGAACTTTACACTCTGTTCGTCAAACCCAAATTGGTGACCCCGAGTATGAAAGTCAACGCAGCCTTCGTGCAACTACTTCAGCGTGACGTCATCATCATCATCACTCCCACAAGCTTTCGTAAGGCAAGTCACACAGCCAGCCAGCACCCACGGCTTCAACGGGTATCCTGACCACCAGCATGCAGCGAAAGCGCATTCCTGGTCATACCCCTCAGCTTCATCAGCATCCTTGGCACAGCACCTGCACTTTCGGCCGGTCTCACAAGCAGAGCTCTTTCTACCCTGTCCTGGTCGACGCTAGCAGTCAGCCACAACCCGGCGCTATACCACATCCGACTCACTGGATCGTGACGTAGTGCCACCCCGACTCACTGGGGAATCACCGCAGACAGTTCCGACTCACCGCGAACTATGCGGCACCGGTTCCGAATCACTGGAACCTCCACTGGTACTTTGAAGCATCGCAAGATACAAAACTCAGCCCACTATCGACCTCCGGTCTCCGGAGGGGAGTGATGTAGCGTTTACACCGCCACATACGAACTACGCATCAAACACATTACGTCACACAAATCCTGCATCTCGCAATATATAAGACTATCCGACATCAACAGTCGGGTAGTCGGCCCGCCAGACACAACACCCATCTGGTCGGAGGATCCTCCCTTTTCTATCGTGGATGAGTGAACTTTACACCATGTTCGTCCTTCCTGTCTAGATAACTAGACCCGAATAATACCACCACAATAAATAGCCAAACAGGTTTTAGAGATACTTCAAATAGCTCCAAAATTTCAGTAACTAGTACGTTTGAAAGTTTTAATAAAATATTCGCATCAATTTCGGTTAACGTTCCCTACTTGATTAAATTTGCAACCGCAACGCAATGTATTCATGTATTTTGATTTAACAAAGGCTTGTTTTAATGTACTACGCGCGTTTTAGATGCGTGGCGTTTGTGTGGGCTAAGAGCACTTATAAGTATGTGACAGATGAGAAATAATTAAAAAGGTGCATACTGGCCCTGAAGAGCCATATCGAGGAGTACTGCCTTCTGAATCAGGCTCTTGATCCAACCGGCTAATGAGAGCCTCAAGAGATGTTGGTCGAGTCATTCGGCCATCAGGCCATTGGCCGTTATGATAATCGGCACAATGATAGCCGAGCTCACATTCCACATGTTGACAACCTTGTGTGCTAAGTCGAGATATTTTATTTATTTCTCTTTCTCAGCTTTCACAAGGTTCTTGTCATATGGAATGGTAACATCAACTATCATTGCGCAGCGCGCTAATTGGTCTATCACCACTATATCAGGCTTATTGGCAACAATAGTCCTGTCAGCAATCATAGACCGATCCCAGTACAACGTGACATGGTTATTTTCGAGAACTGGGTCGGGCACATACTCGTACTTGTAGTACGGTACCTCAGAATCCACAAGTTTATATTTCAAAGCAAGTTGCTGGTGAATAGTCCTGGCCACTTGGTAATGCCTGTGCAAGTACTCGCCGTTAGCCAGACGAGAACAACCAGAGATAATATGTCTGATGGACTCACCCGGACGATGACATGCCCGACACACGTTAATCATCCCGCTCTTCATAATATTACTCCGGTAGTTATTTGTTCATAATTGCACAGACGAAACCTTCAGTTTCCCCGAAAAAGTCACCACAATGTAGCCAGGATACGGTCGCTAGGAAATCTACACCGGGCTGGACGGTTTTCGCATTTAAAAATTCCGTGTAAAATGATCGTAGCTGATGCATCCGATTTTCAGTCAGCAGTGTACGAACCCTCCTATCCGGTGCGTCGAGTTCGGTCTGAGTTCATTTGAGTATGCCAAAAGAGTGCATCAAAACCGGCATGACCCAACCAATGAAGGTACGCACCTTGCTTCCGCCTGAAAGAAAACTAATTAATACCTTCTTCAGACGACTAAAGTAGCGCTCCATCAACGATTGCTTGACGTCACCGTCGTGGGTAACGCCTGTTGTTAGAAACTGTGGTATTAACCCCGACTCTATCCTTAGAGTCGGGGTTGCTGACAACGCCAGACAAGTGTATGAACTAATTAGTCATTTTAGCCAAAAGTTGTGCAGTCCCGGTCCCGGTAATTTCCAATTCGGTAACGGACGGACTCTGGCTACATCTAATGGCGTGATTTCAACTTCTTGCATTTCTGGTACGGTTTCAGATACTCGCTCGACATCCTGCATCCAGTCAGCCTCAGCGTGACGGACGGGCAACAACCATATGCTGCGCCAGAATGCACTTGTGGTAGCATTATCCAGGTGGCACACGTCTGTCACATATGGTTGAGGTCACTCCCAAACTCTATATACCCACCTCTCATCGCTCTGGAACATGCAATTCTGCGTGTATCGATCAAACTATATAAAACTTTCTGCTTCAGGAAGTCAATGCGCTCTGTGTCACGGGAAATGTATTCTCGAGGGCTGATTCCAGTCCCCGAGAATGCCCGCCTGGCCCGTGTCTGGCCCTCCCTGAAACAGTGTAGTTTGCCAATGTGTACCCTGGACCCATCGATACGTCGCTTGATCTTGATCTTGATCTGTCACAGTTTGGAAACTTGACGTTAGCGTTAAATGACATGCTGCAACAGCCACGCAGAACAGGATCGAGTGTGTATCAATGAGATCCTCACTGCTCTCGAAAAAAATCCTAAGCTGCGAGTTCAAGGTGTACCTTGGACTCCCAGCTTAGGACTTTTTGGGCATGGTACTTACCGGTGTGCCGACGATACAGCGTGGTAATCGGGGTCTAGACCCCTCCAGTTCGCTATTATTATTATTAAACCTATTGCAATAATTGTGACGCAAAGCTGAGTCGTAATGGTCTTAAATGGCTTTTGTATTCGGCATTCCGCGTGATCTATTTTCGTCTCATCGCTGAATGAAATAAAAGGCGCTTATATATATATGTAGGATCAGGAGTGCCGAGAGGTATATCGTCAGGGTTTGGAGTTCCCATTTTATTGGGATAAACAAGGCTGTATAAACAATTACAACGTTTATAATACAGTAGGTAGTTAGGTACTTAGGTACACAAGTAAACCGACAGTTTTGTCGGGAGCAGGGGGGCTCTTTAATGAGTCGAATCCGAAGATCGACTGACCCGCTTACCGAGTACACGCTCTTTTATAAGGCAATGCCCCCACCTTGCAATCCCTCCACGACAACTCTGTCCGATGGCGCACGGAAGTACGTCACGTGTTTACTTGATACAAAACACTAAAATGTGCTAAATCTTATAAGACTTACATTATTAATTAACAAATTAATACAAGAATAATTGTCGTAAATAAACAATAGTGATTTCACAAAGTATAACATTCTAAAATTAAAGTTACATGTCATCAATTGTTTCGAACAAAACCATTGGTCACAATTATCGAAATAAGTTGCCAAAAATCAATTAATGCGTACACTGAGTACTTAATAAATTATGTTCCGATTTATTGGACAATAATTGATAGTAAAAATCACTTAAATTAATAACAAGAAAAACAAATCACAACAAACTGTTGACTACCCACAATTGTAATTGACAACCAACTCCGACACGGCCAGAACTGACGTTCTACACGACCTCGTGTGATCCTGAAAACAAAACTCTTGGTGAATATCGATCGGCCTTTCTGACAAACAAAAGTCTTAACAAAAGATATGTTGAAAAGAAAAATCCTGAATTAGTCAAATAAAGTTATTATTAATAGCAGTTGCATCGCAACCATTCAAAATGACCATACTGTTGCAGACAATACATAGCTCAACTAAAGTAGAGACATAGTCTCCCAGCCGAAATCACACCATGGGATTCGACAAGTAATTTGGAGTCGAATAGACAACCCGCATAGGCGTCAACATAGACAACCCGCATAGGCGTCAAGTTCAACGTCCAAATCCAGGAGTCAACATAGACATCCGAATAAGCGTCAAGATAAACAAGAGTCAACATAGACATCTTGTCAGTCCAGGGGGCCTATTACGAACTTTTAAAAAACCAGGCAAGTTCCAGGCAATTCATTTCACTGGCTGGATATATTTCGTATTATGACATCGGTAATTCTGACCGACTTCACGCTGGCTAGTTTGTCCGTGGCTGGCTTGAAATTCTCTGTCGTAACGTTCAGAAACACAAATAAATATTTATCGGTAAGTTACGGTTTTATTTAGATCACGTATTTTATGATAAAAATAATAAATATATCTTAATATAGTTACTAAAAGTAGGTGAAAATATGAAGGCAATGTTTATTGTGCTATACAATTCATTTTTATTTATTTTTTCCGTGTTTGTAAATTGTAACGCGAGATTCTTTTAACAATAACTTTTCCGAACGTATTCCACTTGATGTTAAACGGGGAATTTGACAACTTCATTCTTGGAAAATGTTTATTGTTGCAATTAATAAAATAATACTATCGTATTGTTTGTATAATACTCTCTATAAAAAGTACCACGAAAGTTATGCTGATAGTTTTCTTAGATTACCGCGGTGTAGTGCCCAACGATTTTTTTCCAGAGGGATAAACAGTGATTATAGAGTATTATTTAGGCATTATGAGGCGTTTTCGAGAGAATATCCGCTGAAAACGGCCCAGATTTGTGCAACGACAATTCATAGATTTTGCACCATGATGATGCACCATCACACAAAGCCATCATTGTGCAAGAGTTCTTAGCCAAAAATTCAGCAAATGTCATCGACTTAGCGCCGTATTCACATGGTATGGCTCCGTCTGACTTTTTCCTGTTCCCGAGGCTAAAATTACCTCTTCGAGGAAGACGTTTCGAGTCGATTGAAGCTATAAAAGAAAATTCGCTGAAGGAGTTTTAGACCATATCTCAATCAGCTTACCAAAAATGTATGGAGGACTGGGTCAAGCGCTGGCGTAGCTGTATTGCAAGCGAAAGGGCCTACTTTGGAGCCGACAAAATAAATTTTGACAAATAAATTACTTAATGGTTTTATTGAACAATTCCCAGTACTTTTTACACAGAATGTATTATGTCCCTTCGCAAGTAAGTACCTACTCGTTTCAGAGTATAAACAAAAATATGGATAATGAATGGATATGGTGGTGTGGTGTTTTTACTAAATATCCAGTTTTCAACATGTTATATTTACCTATAACCGTAGCCGCGAGGCACACATTCCTGCTGGTATCATGCAACGCAGTTTTACACTTTTTATTTTGTATTCTTTCCTTTTATCTTATTTTTTTTTCTCTTTCTACTTGTGTGCCTTTTAGTCTGTGCCAAATAAATGTATTTTCTTTCTTTCTTTCTATCATGGTAATATTTTGTAATTATCATGGTGCACCATTTATTAAGCTGTTATAGAAATTATTATAGTTCAATGGATGAGAGTTATCGCCCTCGGCGGAGCCTAACTTATGTTTAGTTTGAAACATTGTAGGAGTTTTTCAATTACTGTGACTACACAAACACGGAGTCTTTACTCACTTACATCGCCTAAATGAAAAAACGCACACTTACAAACATATTCACACATACTGACATACATCCACACACATTCACTCTATATTCATTCACACATACAAACCCACAACAAGCACATAACTCATCACACCACTACACATCCCCTCCACATTTTACTCGTACACGCACCACTATTACTGCTGTCAAGTTGATAAGGTAGATCGACACTGTCCACTGTTGTATAAAAATGAATTTGTAAGCTAGACACTGTCTCTTAAAATACAGGTTAGCCTAGTTTAAGAGGCAGGGTTACATATAATGTACAGAAATTTTTGCAACACACTGATTAATGCCTAGAATAAGTCTACCCACTAGTTATATCTACTTGTGTACATTTCTGTAACTATTTTGTTAAATAAACTTTTACTTTACTTTAATTTTACCGTTATTTTGGTATTTTGATCAGAAGTGCCACTTTCCGGAGTTTCCAGAAACTCGAGCGGTACATATTCGTCACACGTGATATTTTCTCTGAATAATTTCGCCAAAAATATCCAAAACCATTCAATAAAAACTCCTATGAAGTAGCGGAAATTGACTGGATTGTGAGGTTACTTAATATCAGTTTTAATATGTCAAGAAATGTCAAACGAACGTTCATAATACGGTATTTCCAGCCAATAGTCGGGCAGAAGCCGGCCAGGGTGTCACGTGACCACTGACTGGCTTGTTTGACGAGTTCATAATACGAAATTGCAAGGCAGTTCTGTTTACGCCGTAAACTGCCTGGAAATAAGAGTTCATAATAGGGCCCCAGCTATACTTTGTCAGCAACAGATGAATCATCATCAGTGTCAATATTAATATCATCACTAACAGTGACTGGACATTCAGGCATTTTTCGTACACGATCATGGGCATATTTGTAAATTCTATTGGTACTCAAAGATTTTAACAAATATCTATCACCATCCAATAGTTCTAAAATTCTACAGGGACCTTTAAATTTAGGATCTAGTTTTGTTTGGTTTCGTTCCTCATTAGCAATAAGTACAAAGTCTCCAACATGAAACTTTTTCAAAATAGCTTTAGTCTTATCATATCTGGCTTTATCGTATTCGGCACTTTTAGTTATACCCAGGGCTGCTTGTTCTCTTACACGGGATAGATTTACTTCTATCTCTTCACTGTCATTAGTCATCAAACTTAGAGGTCTAGCAACTCGTCCAATCAATAAATCTAAAGGACTTGATTTAGTAACCCGATTAATTGTACAATTAAGAGCAATTTGAACGTCTTCAATGGCATCTTGCCATGATCGCTCACTGGTTTCAACGGCGGTAAGCATACTTTTTAATGTTCTCATTATGCGTTTAACCTGCCCATTAGCCCTACATGTACCGGTAGCTATTAAATGCAAAGCAATATTATGTTAGAATTTCCTATTCCCATAATATTGACCACACAAGAAATACGTTTGCCAGACAACTTTTCAGCAAATGTTTCAGTAATAAGGGAACATTCAGCCCCGGAGTCATAACAAAATGGAAGCGACTCACCAGATTGCTGTAAAACACCAGTGATCGGTCGTACATCACAAGCTTCAACTCGTTTCACGGATGGTTGGCTGCTCGAAGGTCGACTCCCGGCTTAATCTTCACTTGATCCTCCCGGCCGCCTTCCGGTCGCCTTTGGGCAGCGAGGAGCGACATGTCCCGACTCCCCACAGCGGTAACAAACAATCTTCTTTGGTGTCGCCTTAAGTGACGAGCTGGCTGGTTCAGGATAATTAGATATCTCGGCCTTCTTGCGTTCTTCAAAAGTGACATACTCGTACTATTGAACCTGGTTTAAACCTCTTAGTTTGAGAAGAATCGTTCTGGTCAGAGGAAATCTGGGACTTGGACTGGGACTAAGATGGGACAAGACACTCAGTTCTTGTTGAAGTTTATGCCTAGTATGTACTTCGGTAGTAAATGCTAGTCGATGAGCACGGGAATCAAATTTGGAGACATGGGCCAGTACAGTAGAAACAGCAATTTGTTCGACACTCAGGCTATTCCATTTAGATGTCAGTGAAGTGACCTGTCGACTGGCATATGCGGCTAAAGATTCTCCTTCTTTTGGTTGATTATTATGAAGGTTAATGAGGGTAGCCGCAACAGTTTCCGAAACGTCATAACGAGAGAGGAAGATACTCTTAAAGTCTGTCCAGGTCATGCCTGCATACGATACTTGGGAAAGCCATACGTCAGCACTGCCCTTTAAGGCCTTAGTGAGAGCAATAATAAGATTGCTACCTTGAAGAGGCTTTTCCGATTGGCAAATATCAACGGTTGTACTCCAAGATTGAGCATTGGAATCAGGTAGGTCTGGGTCAAAATCAGGCAAGCGTATTACAGTAGACGGAGTGGAGTACGTCTTAATCGCTTCAATTAACTGAGCCATATTATGGTTCTGAAGCTCTAACATTACTCGCCATGGATCACCACCAACACCTAGCGATTCCTGGGCTAAACCTAATCCCACTTCTGATGTAGGATCAGGAGTGCCGAGAGGTATATCGTCAGGGTTTGGAGTTCCCATTTTATTGGGATAAACAAGGCTGTATAAACAATTACAACGTTTATAATACAGTAGGTAGTTAGGTACTTAGGTACACAAGTAAACCGACAGTTTTGTCGGGAGCAGGGGGGCTCTTTAATGAGTCGAATCCGAAGATCGACTGACCCGCTTACCGAGTACACGCTCTTTTATAAGGCAATGCCCCCACCTTGCAATCCCTCCACGACAACTCTGTCCGATGGCGCACGGAAGTACGTCACGTGTTTACTTGATACAAAACACTAAAATGTGCTAAATCTTATAAGACTTACATTATTAATTAACAAAATAATACAAGAATAATTGTCGTAAATAAACAATAGTGATTTCACAAAGTATAACATTCTAAAATTAAAGTTACATGTCATCAATTGTTTCGAACAAAACCATTGGTCACAATTATCGAAATAAGTTGCCAAAAATCAATTAATGCGTACACTGAGTACTTAATAAATTATGTTCCGATTTATTGGACAATAATTGATAGTAAAAATCACTTAAATTAATAACAAGAAAAACAAATCACAACAAACTGTTGACTACCCACAATTGTAATTGACAACCAACTCCGACATATAATAAAAACAGAAAAAGCTTCTAAAGATACTTTTCAAATCTCATTTTACTAGAAGGCCAAGGTCTCGGTGTTTACACAAAAACTCTAAGGATTCCAACATCTAATTAGCTGGGAAGGTACGATGTAAGAACATGGTGCAGCTTTATTTATTTACTAAAAATTATGGCTCCTATCCACGGCGTTGCATCGCATCGCCCGCCCGTGCTGATCCAAAAGTGTAAACAAACCCTGTTCACGTTAAATTCTTTCACAATCACACGCTAAACTTTATCGAGAGAAACTTAACGGTTGTGAAATAAATAAATAATTTAATTCTCTTTAGCGGTTAAAGGGAATTAAAAGCACATTCATTTGTAACTACGTTTCAATTTTATATCTCACCACTATTTTCAAAAATAATAATTTAAGTTTTAAGTTTAAATATTTAAGTACAGGTTTATAGTAAATAATAGTTTCTGCTTACCCCTATGGGAGAAGGCGTGAGTTTGTGTATGCACAGTTGGAGCTCGGTAATCCGGCACACTTTTTTTCGACGATTATCGGAAATGTCAGATTACTGAGTTTCTATAAGAAATTTCAACTAGCTAGTAAGAAATAATTTTAACACAGATTTGCAAAGCATAAAATCCTTATTAGCTTACGTATTGCCTACTCGTAGAATCGAACCGGACTGCAGAACGACAGCGATCAATGCGTGCACTCTGTGAGTGTGGAGTCTAGACTTTTGTATTAAACCTGCCGGATTACAGAGTAGGCGACGGATATCTATGGTAGGAGAGCTAAGTTAGAAAATACCGGACTACTGGACGTGACGGATTAGTGAGAGCCGGATTACTGAGTGCCTACTGGGGCCGTATTATG
Source organism: Xanthia togata (assembly GCA_963853775.1). Taxonomy (NCBI): domain Eukaryota; kingdom Metazoa; phylum Arthropoda; class Insecta; order Lepidoptera; family Noctuidae; genus Xanthia; species Xanthia togata. The sequence goes on along the minus strand of OY970791.1, from coordinate 30,235,017 downwards.
ACGTATTAATGCCACCATTATTCCAGAGTAAGTGAGAGTCGGAGCTACGAGTATATAAGGCCGCTAGCACCATCCTTTTTTCGCAGTGGAATAATGATGGCATTAATACTTCATAATAAGGCCCCTGTACGTTTTTCCAACAACTCTCTGATTACTGTTTGAATCACATTGTTCAATTATTATTATTTCTATTGTCAAATTAAAAATACCTTTACGGTGATTTAAAATTAGAATTTGTTTACATTTCCATCAGATAGGTACTTTTAGAACAGACTCTTAGATTTTTTTTTACGATTCCGATCACTATTGTGTTTTCTTCGAAGTTTATATTCCTATCCAGGCACTTAAATTTTCACAGCCGTGTATATCCGTCAAAATAATGTTCGCGTTTGCAATAAAATACACATAAGCAACAATCTTCAAAGCGATCTTTGTGAAAATCTTCATCAAAAATTATCTATTCATGCCGTAAAATTACCTAGGTTGATAATCACCTGTCCTAGGCAGTTATGAAGTTACATATTTAATCCGATGTCTAAGTAACGGGAGCCACAAAGGCTGGAGTCTAGACTTTGTTAGGATATGTAGGCGTTACAACGAAGTGAATAAATAATGGATGTATACAGCGGGTTTCACATTATAAACTCCTAGTTGGGGAGCAGCCGATGTACAGAGCACATTATTGGACCTGAAAATTCAAGAACCATATGGCATGTCCTTGACCAGTCAGACAGTCTAAACAACGCGAAATGATATTTAATTTGTTAATTCGTTAAAAATAGCACTTTTCCACGTCATTTTTTTTAAAATTACAAACGAGGTCGTACTTGATGACTCTTGCTTGGTGTCGCTTCCTTACTACTTATTCGCTGATTGCTTTAAATGGAAGACTAGAATTTCAAAATGTACAAAATAAGATGATAAAATGCAAAACAAATAATAATTACCTATTTTATTCAATATTGTACGTCGAACAGATCACCAAAAACTTTCATTCGTGAGCTCTCAAACTACGAGTATCAGGGAGAGCGCTTAAGTGAGTCTTCACAATTCGCTCGTTAATCATCGCACCGCGTCGTACCGCACCGTACCGCACCGCGTCGTACCGCACCGTACCGCAACGCGTCACACGTTTATTACTCGCGGGAAAAACTATGGCGCTTTTCATTATAAGCTTAAATTATAACTTTTTATGAAAAATGTTGATTAATAAAGGCGGGTAAACATCGTAAATTTAATGATTATGCCGTTGATATTTAATTCGAGGAGAAAATTAACTGAAGTTAGAACTATTTCTTAGTAATAGGTCTAGTATTAAGAGATAATCATAGGCTTCTACGGTGTCCCTTTTGCCATTATAATTGGCATCTAAAATATAAATTGAAGACCAAGTAGACGTCCTAAATACATTTGAATAGTAAATAGTTGTAGTTATTGTTTGTAGTTACTCTGCAATCGGTATTTTGTTTTTGTTTTTTTTTTTTGTCGTTTGATAATGTCACAACCACAGAGTACGTAACGTCGCAACAGTAATTACGCAATATTATCTTTGGTCGGAGGCCTTGACATCAACCGATGAACAACATTTCCAAGCGGAGAAACACAAATTGGATTGATTGGATTTGTTGGAGGAATACGAGGCTTTTGGCTACTTTTGTATTTTGTGTTTTTTCTTTAATTGTGCGTTTTGTTTGTGCAGATATTTCTTTCTTTCTTTATTTTTTCTTCTAAATAGTTTATAGGTATTACATTGCATGGCGATTTATACTTTACCTACTAGCTTCTTGAAATGTTAACACTAGAAGTAAGGATAAACTACGTGCTCCCTTTCACCGGCTTCATAAGGTTCAAACTCATTTGTTGCGCTTGGTATAACCTTTTATAACAAGCTACCCTCTTCTTTGCTACATAGAGTTGCCTTTTAATGCGTTTAAAACTAAAGTAAAGTCCAACCTTTGTTCAAAGGCATACTATTCTATCAACGGCTACTTAAATGATAAGAATAGATGGTCGCTGTGATTAACTCAAGACAATGTTTAAATGTTTTTTCTCCAGAATTAGTTTACCTACTGACAGGTTATATGAGTTTATAATATAATTGTTTATAATTTTACTTTTTATGTCAATTTATTTTAATTTTATTTTTATTTAATGTTGACATAATCTACTCATTACTCATCATAATCTACTCTTACTCATTATTTATTTTACCTCGATGGTCCTAGTTTATCAATTATAACTTCTAGTTACAGCTTTATGTAAGCGGGCACGCCCTTTATGCCTGGAGGCTAGTTATTTTCTTTTTTAGATATTGTTTACGTTATTTTTATTTCTGCTTGAGTATAGTTCTCGATGTTTTTGGTTGGTATATTGGCGTGTGCTAGCTGTCATATGGCTATTAATTTATAATTTAAATTGTGTTTTGCGTAATGTAAATTATCTTGTATACTATTGTATAGAATCATTTTTTTTTTTCTAATTGAACAGACAGCTGTGCTGCTGGGGAGTTTATTGTGCCACTTCTTTTTCTTCTGTAACTCAAGTTAACCCCCCAAGGGTCCCAAGTCTGCAAGAACTGCCAGCCATCTTTAAACAATTTAGCTAAGTGGCATAGACTAGCCTTTTAACACGCATCATCTTAGCTGTGTACTTAGTCAATGCAAACAAGAATTGTTTAGGGAGAACACTGAATAGAAATTGTTCAGAAGGCCATTTTACTGTAAGGTTAAATATTAATTACAAACCACGATTTATTTCTACTAGCACTGCTCATTCAAACGGGACCCGTCATTGACTAATCATCAAAAAAAAACGATACGTTATGACGGAAGCACGTTCACATTACATACGGAAACGAGTTTTTCCGAGCTTCGTCAAAATATCCGAATAGATGTTCACACTTGATTCCTGATTCAGAGTTCAATCTTGGACGAGCACTTCAGCGGATCCGTCACAAAAAATCACGATTCATGTTTTTTGGCGAACGTGATTTTCTAAAAGACGACACGTGATTAAAGACATGTACGTAATTTTTCATGATTCGTGATGCGTGTGAACACGGGCAATTAAAAAGAACGACGCAATCAAAAAAAAAAAAAAAAAAACGAATCCTGAAAAAAGACGATTCGTCAAAAAAACTACGAATCGTCCTCGTGGGGACAAGCCCTTACACGCTTTGGGGTAAGAGCTCATTCTATGTATTTGTTTGTAATCATTTTTTTAAAAAACTTCTGGCCTCATTTTGATTCGGATTTGCATTACAGATCCATCCATGTCATTATCGATCTTACTTACCAAACGTTCAGAATATGAAGAGTTCTTCATTTTAATGGACCACTAAAGGAAAAGACCACTAGAGATGCAGCTCAATACGTAGTATGATGAGTCATCCAACGACTATTTCTGACCATGAGGTCCTGGGTTCGATTTCCGGGTCGGACAAAGTGTAATTAGGTTTTTTCCATTTGGAATTTCTCAGCATCGTAATAACAACCTTAAGAATAACAATTTATACGTATAAGGAAAGAGAAAAAATTAAATACAAAAACAAAAAATATCACGTTATGACAATATCACGTTATGACAATAGGCTCGCCCCCTATTACATGGGACTCAAACATTACGGGCGGAATTTGGGTGTACTATAGATACACCTCTGCCTAACCCTTCGGGGAATACGCGCGTGATGTGCGTTATGTTATGAGTCATCATCATTTCTCTCACCTTTCTCCAACTATGTTGGGGTCGGCTTCTAGTCTAACTGTATGCAGATCAATATCAGTATTATACATGGAGCGACTGCCTATCTGGCCTCCACAACCCAGTTACTGGGTAATACGCTACCCCTCAAATAGTCAAAGAAGAACTTCTGCAACTGTCTTACTTCAGAAGATCAAGTTAAAGGTAAATATGAAGGTGTGAGCTAAGCTCGCGGCCCGACGTCGCGTCACGTCGTATTCACACGGCGCTGTGGACCCTGACGTGGAGACGCCACACAGTCAGAGGTGGAAGAACTTGAACTGATGTTCCTTGGAAAATGAAGAAGAAAAATACTGGCTTAGCAACAACGAAGACATAGAATAGAAGAGGAAGAGCAAAACCTATACTAGAAATTTCTCGTTTGGTGGTTATCTTTATAGACAGAAACTGCCAAATCTATAGATAACAGCTTTGTTTGTGTTTCAAGCAAGTCAATTGTTACATAAGGGAACGTATCCACTTCTTTACAAGCTATGTACACGTTTTCTCGTGTTTTGTCTGATGTATGAATTAAACCAATAGTTGGGTCTAAAAGGAATATTCAATTAAATACATCAAGCAACAATATAACTGTTAACTGCAACGCAGTGTTTATTCAAGCAGGACTAAACCCCTAGTAAATAATCCCCCAATGCTGTAGGTATGTGAATCTGTTGTTAGGGATTGCCCTAAAAGCGGGTTTACCTACAGCACTACTTTAACGCCACAAACCATTAGAAGAGCCCGCACTAATCGGTCCAGCCGTTTCGGAGATAAATGGCCCAACCGATAGACATTACTTACATTTCCAACGCCCTATTACTTCTATCTTGGATAAAAGTCTTGGTCTATGTAAAATTGGTATCTATCAATCTGGAGGATTATTTTGTTTTGACCTAAAAACGGGTCCTTATGTAGCATATGCTAAAAGTGGCCTGTATGCCTGATAAGGTATATTTTATTTTTAGCCTATTTCCTCAAGTTCACTGGATGTGAGAAGCACAGAATCGGTAGATGTGGCGACTCTTAGGGGAGTCCTAAGGCCAGCAGGTTGACTGGACGTCTTTCGGCTGAAATGATGGTGATTATGTCCTCGATATGATTAGATAAGCCTTATATTGGAAATGTTCTATTTCCGCTGTTCTAATGGTCCTACAGTTAATCTGGTGTCGTACTTAAGCGGCGCTCAAGGAGATTAATATCGCAAAGGATTTGAGGTAAGTGCGAGCTGGCGGTGACGTCACGGTTACTCACGCCTGGCACTTTAGCGGCACGGCAGGTGTGGCCTAATTGTTGTGGGTGTCTAGCTCTAGTGCTTTGGTTGACGATGAATGATGTGTGCGTGCATGTGAAGGTATTGATTAGGCTTGTAGTGTATTATTTACTGGTGTATGATTAAGTGCAAATGGAAAATATATTACACATATTTATTCTTTACAAGCTGTGTGCCCGATGAGATAACCCATCGGCTAAAATGACTGATTAAAACTTCCAGCTTCTGTTTAATTCCTATAAGGGATGAATTTTCGAAAGTCCTTCCGGAGTTCCTAAATATTGTTATATAAGAAACTCTTGAGCAAAATTCCATCTTGATCTAGCGGTGTAGGCTGTGCGTTTTCTTTATAGTGATATATCTATCAGCGAATGAATTTAAGATTTTTATTTCTGAGACAATCCAATAAAAATAAATTCGACCTGTTCTCATAATGGTGCGGTCTAAAATAGATTAACATATTCAGTACCTATTTTAAGTTTTTAAAAATCCAGCTGGCTCGAATTATATCAGTCTTTCTTTTTATTTTTGTCAACATGTTTTTAGAAAACTTTGAATGGAATTGAGAAGTTTTTTCAAATGCTAAACCTGTAGGTAGTAATTAATCTCTTACTAGACAGCCTTACCCGTAAGTAATCAAAAACTATGGCTTAAGATGTAAACCAACCAATCCATGTCTCTGTATGAAGGTACCTATACTCACAATAACAATAGTAACAAAATGACCTTATTTATTTATGTACACACAAAACACTCAAACTCAAACTCAAAGCATTTATTTCAATTAAACCATTTACAGGCACTTTTGAATTGTCAAGGAGTCAGTCAGTCAGAAATATGAAGAGAGTTGCCCATTCCAAAGCGTAGGTTCCTATGGAGAAGAACGGGCAAGAAACTCCACGGACACTCTTTAAAAAAAAAATTATATTCTGTTAGAGGTTGCAAACCTATAAGTTTAATATAAACTACATCTTGTCTACTGCTTTGATGTGTCCTAGCAACCGAAGTAACATTGTTCTAAAAATTATATATTTTTCTGTTGCACTACAAATAAGTATTTTCTTCCTGCAACCTTATCCCATTCTCTAATATGGTAGCAGAGCGTGAGGAAACAGAACGCGTATGATAATTATAATTAATTACATTATCAAGTAAGAAATCGCGAAAATGAGTAACCAATCCATCGCAATTGAAAAACTCTCCGGAGTAAATAATTACACCAACTGGAAATTTCAAATGAAGATGTTGCTTATTCATGAAGACTTGTTTGAATGTGTCAACGAGGTCGATAAGAAAAATAAACCAGAATGCGAAGACAAGAAGAAACAGGAAAAAGCGCTAGCACGAATCTGCCTCAGTGTTCAGCCATCTGTTTACTCCGTTGTCAGGAATTGCAATACTGCGTTTCAGGCCTGGAAGAATATACAGAATTCGTTCGAGGACAAAGGTCTGTGTAGAAGATTAGGTCTCCGCAGAATGCTATTTAGCTTAAAATTAGAGCAGTTTGACAGTATGGAGGCGTATATTACAAAAATTCTAGATACAGCCCAACAACTGCAAGACATAAATGCTTCTCTGGAAGACGAGTTCGTTGCTATAATAATGCTCAGTGGGCTCCCCAAGCAGTTTGACCCACTCATTATGACGTTAGAGCATAGTAGCCTTTCTCTCTCAAGTGAACTGGTGAAAACTAAACTACTCCAGGAGGCACAGAGACGAGGTGATGCAGAAGGTACGGAACAGAATGCCCTAACGACTTCGATTTCGATCTCGAAGCGTCCCAAGTGCTTTCGATGCAAAAAATTAGGCCATTACGCTAGAGATTGCAGACAGAAAGCTCCGCATAAGGATAAGCCATCTAGTGCCAGTTGTCAAGAGGAGGAGAAGGTTCAGAAAACTCCTGGCAGGGCGACTATGTTGTCGGCTCTGACGGTAAAGCTGGATCGAGACGTGTGGTACATCGACAGTGGTGCAACTTGCCACATGACCAATAATAGAAACATTTTGCATGATTTTGTGTGTGATACGCCAAAAGAAATAAGCGTTGCGAACGGTGAAAAACTTTTTACGTCGGGTCGTGGTAATGTGAAACTCTTTTTACAAAACCAATGGATAACTGTCAGTAATGTAGTTTTTATACCGAACTTGTCATGTAATCTGTTATCTGTCAGTATTTTGACACAAAAATGTTTTGAAGTAAAATTTATATCGATTTTTTGTAAAATTTACCAAAACGGAAAGGTAGTAGCTGTAGCAAAACGGGATGCATGCGGTCTTTATAAATTAGAAACCGGTGATGCGTCTATAAATTCCGTTTCGCGCGAACACAGTATGCCAGTAAGCGTCTCCTTGAGTACCCAGGCAGATGTTCAATCTCAGGGTTTATGGCATCGTCGGCTTGGACATCTGAATAGTCGCAGCATGAACCTACTCAAGAGTGGTATGGCGGCTGGTATCGATTATGATGTATCTACATACGAGCAATGTATCGCTTGTATTGAAGGTAAGGTTACTAATTTACCTTTCCCTAAGAAATCTTTTTCACGTGCATGTGAGGTGTTAGGACTGGTTCACACGGACGTGTGCGGCCCTATGCCAGTGAAATCTATAAGCGGTGCGAGATATTTGCTAATATTTATTGACGATTTTTCTAGGAAGACATTTTGTTATTCAATAGAATCGAAAGACAAAGTTTTTGAGTATTTTTTGATTTTTAAAGCTCTTGTAGAGAACGAGACTAATAAAAAGATTAAAATCCTGAGAAGCGATAATGGTGGCGAGTACATCAATACGAGATTTAAGCAGTATTTGAGTAAGTGTGGAATCCGGCATCATACTACTGTTCCTCACTGTCCACAGCAAAATGCAGTTGCCGAACGCGCGAACCGAACGATTATGGAGGCGGTGCGCTGTATGCTTCTGGAAGCAGGTTTGGATCAACGTTTTTGGGCTGAGGCTGCGAACACTGCGGTGTACATTAAAAATCGCTCACCTACAAAGGCAGTTAGAGGTGCAACTCCAGAAGAAATTTACACTGGACACAAGGTAAATTTAGATAACTTACGTGTGTTTGGTTGTTTAGCATATGCTGTACAAAATAATCGTAATAAACTGGATCGCAAATCTAAACCTTACATATTCGCGGGATATTGTGAGAACACAAAAGGATACAGGCTCTTGGATGTTGAGAGCTATAAGCTAACAATAGCGAGAAATGTTAAGTTCATTGAGAATCAATTCCTCAAGCATCTGAACTTCACTAAAGTAGAATCAGATGTGGTAATAGAACTTAAGACTCCTTGTGTAACCGAGAATAGAACAGAGTCAGAACAAACTCCTGTGACTACTGATGATGCTAATGATAGCGAGGCTTCGACCAGTAGCTTGGTCACAGATCATCACTCAGATGCTACTTATGTTCCAGATGTTTCATTTGAGACAGATGACTCGAGAGCAGCATACGTGGAAGCTGATGAGAACTCCTTCCTGTGTGGTTTTTTGACGGGGGAAGCGTGTAGCAGTGATGATCCAAGAACAGTTGAAGAAGCGTTGAATAGTCCTGAAGCCAAGCAGTGGCGAGCTGCTATGAAAGACGAGTATCAGTCCTTTTTGGACAATAAGTGCTTTACCTTAACCGATTTGCCGAAAGGTGCAAAGCCAATAAAGACCAAATGGATATTTAAGAAGAAAAGAGGGCTTAATGGTGAACTATTACAATACAAAGCACGTCTAGTGGCAAAAGGATTTACACAAAAGTATGGAGTGGATTATTTTGAAACTTTTTCACCTGTAGTGAGATACGAAACCATACGAATGTATAGGTAATAACATTGAAATAACTATTTTCAATGATAATCAGTCGGCCTTGAAATTGACTGAAAGTAGTATGTTTCATGGTAGGTCAAAACATATAGACATACGTCATCATTTCGTCCGGGAGGCGGTTAGCAATGGTGCAGTAAAAATAAATTACATGCCAACGTCCAAAATGACGGCGGATGTCTTAACTAAACCTTTGTCGGTAGAGAAACATAAGTATTTTGTAAACGAGTTAGGTCTAGCTACGGATGTATGTCTACAAGATAAGTTTAAAGGGCGGTGTTAGAGGTTGCAAACCTATAAGTTTAATATAAACTACATCTTGTCTACTGCTTTGATGTGTCCTAGCAACCGAAGTAACATTGTTCTAAAAATTATATATTTTTCTGTTGCACTACAAATAAGTATTTTCTTCCTGCAACCTTATCCCATTCTCTAATATATTCTTACAAAATATTGTTTACATCATTCATGTTGAAATTATACATGTGAGAACAATGCAGAAAGACGTGTACGTAAAAAGCGTCCGTAATAAAAAATCAAAAATAAAACAATTCAAAAATTAAAATAAGCCGTGGCAGATAAGAGATGACCAGTCCCTACTGATGGCGCCCGTTCACGAACATGACGCATGGATCAGCACCGTTTAGCTCAACCATTTTGAAGGGAACTCAACGATCCAACACACACGCCACCACCAGCGAGACATTTGAGTGAGCATGACATACTCTTAGCCGCCAGGGCATATCAAGTCAATGAAAGACGTACCCAGTAAATGGTAGCTTTATAGAAGGTACATGGTCACAGTGCTCACACATGTGCTATGCAATTATACAATTAAAAAAAAGAGATTGAAGTTATACAATTCAAAGATAGTTTTTGCAATTTTCAGCAATTCCAACAATATTTTTGAATGCTAATCAATTAGTTTATGCGCCCTTGTGGAGCTGCACCAGCGTTAAGCCAAGCATTTTTGTCAGCGATATAATCCCCAAGCTTTTAATATGCCTGGCAGCATAGTGTGCGTTTTATACAAGATTTAAATTTCGTTTCATTTAGTTGTAGTATATGGGAAGGTATTTTATTGTAACATTTTAAACAGTACCCCATGAAAGATAAGTCTATTTTAGCCAGTCTGAAACCCGGTTGAACTAATTGGTCCCTATTTCTAGTACTATAATTGTGTCTTTCACCTCTTTAACTGAAAAGATTAAGATTTTTCCTGACGTACATGATGTTTTCATAAATATATTGACAAGGTACCGTCATGATGTTAATATTTTTAAACAGTTCCCTTAGAGAATCGCGCCTACGGAGGCAATATATTGCTCTAATGGCTCTTTTCTGCAGAATAAAAATAGAGTCGATATCTGCAGCCCGTCCCCATAGTAAAATACCGTAGGACATGATACTATGAAAGTAACTGAAATAGACTAGCCTTGCGGTATCTACATATATCAGTAAATTGACGGATTTTTCTTACAGCATATGCTGCTGAACTTAGGCGTCCTGCGAGAGATGTTAAATGAGGACCCCATTGCAGCCTTGAATCGAGCGTGATCCCCAAGAAAACAGTTTTATCTACAAATTCTAGCTTCTCCTTATTCAATACTATATCACAATCACTACTTTTAACATTCGGTAAAGCAAATCTTATGCATTTCGTTTTTTTCCCATTTAATACTAGATTATTAGCAGTAAACCAATTTTGGACCTGCAGTAGGGCGTTATTTACATCGTCAAGATTTGGTGCACGTCTATTTATCTTAAAAATTAGGGAAGTATCGTCAGCAAATAACACCATTTGTGGTTGGTTTTTTAATAAATGGGGTAGATCATTAATATATACTAAAAAGAGGAAAGGACCCAATATCGAGCCTTGAGGAACACCCATTTTTACTTTTAGACCGAGTGAATTTACACCATTAATTTGAACTTGCTGTTGTCTATCATTTAAATAAGATTTTACTAAACAGAGCGCAAGTTTACCTAGTCCGTAATGCTCAAGTTTCAAGAGTAAGGTTTCATGATTTACGCAGTCAAATGCCTTGGAGAGGTCACAAAAGATTCCTATGGCATCTTGAGCCTCCTCCCACGCTGTAAATATTTATTTATTTATTTATTTAAGGTCTTTGGAAGACTTACAGCTAAATACAATGGTGATATATAACAGTATGATAATTAAATAAAATATGAAATATGTGTTTTAATAAGGTGACACCGGCGTCAGTTGTACAACGACCTTTGGTGAAACCATATTGCTGATCGTGTAAGATTTGGTTGGTGTTAAAATGACACACACCTACACAGGACACAATATTAAAATAAAAGAGCACAAAGGTACTGCTTATTTCTTAAGAAATTTCTTCCAGCAGACCTGCGAGAGGAAAGTAGGATTAGATATGTAGACACAGTGTGTAGAAAAGTCGAAACAAGAAAATTTAAATTAAAACTTAAAAAAAAAAAACTATTCTATATAAAATAAACATACATAAAAATACATACACACATATATATATATATATAAAAAAACTAGTATAGTAAATATTTACCTATAATATACATTCATATATATGTAGAATATTACTATATAGAAGAAAGGTAATGGAAGAGAAATAAAGTTTTAGAATCTCGAATGTTAGACCTTCATTCACAGTCTCACATTACTCTACATTACTTACTATAAAGCAAGCCCCACACAAACTTCCCTGCACATAAAACTAGCCGTAACGCAAGTTAGTCTAGTGGGATGTGAAAACGTGTGGCGTGACGTCACAACTCACAACTTGGTCAGCACCACGAGATGCCGACGCACCATAAAGTTGGGGCTATGAATATGTGCATGAAAGCGGTTTCAGCACACTTTTGACACTATTTTCGTCATGTCAATTTCTAGATATTTTATGATGAAATATGAGTTTAGTATAGTTATTATTATAGGGCAGACCATTTTCAGGTGAAACTACGTAACAGCTTAGCAAATAATTTTAGTTCGTAAAACTTTAGTTGTGAAATGTGAACATAATTTGTATTTTAGTGGCACATAATATTATGTACATATAATTATTTTAAAATAAATAAATGTTAGGTTTCAATTTATTATTGCACACAACCTTGCTGTACATCGCACTCGTCTCCACAGAGTAGGCAACTCGTTCATGGGTCAATATATACGCTTTTACATCAAACTTCCCACCGACATTCGAAAGTTACTCATTAAACGTTTTAAAAGCTGTACTAAAACCAAACTTTGTAAAAACTAAGCCTTGTGATAAAATCATAAATATTAACATTTTACCTAATTATTCAGTAAAATCATCAAAATATACCAGTATTACGAGTATATAAACATTGACATTGTTGAATATATTATACAAAATAACATGATTACTTTGTAAAGTATTATATTATTTTAATTTTTGTGAATGTGAGGACTATGTGGATATTTTTATTATATATTTTTTTATTTTTTTTCTTTCTCAGCTAGTTTTAATGATGGTCTGGCAGTTTGAGTAGTTTTGTGCGGCCTATCCAAATGTCCTTTCTTTGGTATTGTTCGTCGAGTTGAGCTCCTTAAGTTTTGAGTTGAGTTCCACGATTACTGACAAATGTTTGCACTGACAGCACAGGTCCACTCAAATCTGTGTGGTTCTTTTCTCAAAAGACCATTTCAGACTAATCTACATGATCCTCATATAGCCTGACCAAGATTACGTCTGGACTTTAAAAGAGACTGTGACCTCTGAGTTTGTATCGGCCTTTCTTCTCAGAGTAGTCAGATAGGAAACGCCGAACTCATCTAGCTACTTTTAATTTTTTTTTAGATGACGTGTATAAGTGATTCCAATATCCTATTTACAGAATAAACAATTTCATTTCATTTAATGCATAATTGTTGTAATTTTTACCAATATTAAAGCAGTTATTTTTTAAAGCAGTTTTTTATTTATTAGTATTTAATATATTTTACAACATAGTGCAAAACACTTTGATTGTACTGGCAACACCGAAACATTAGAAATGTAAAATGATGTGAAAACGTGCACTTGTTGTTCCGTTGGTCATAATTGGGACATATAGAGTGGCTGTGAGTTGAAATATATATCGGCACAGCAAACAAAGGCTATCCTTTACAACAAAAACTTTACAAAAGAAAGTCATCGTATTAGTGGTTCAGCGGCTTCAATATCGTCAGGATTGTGCCGGAATATAGCGTTCCTCGTGGACGTGGCAGCGGCTTCCCTGACATCTTCCTTTGTCATCAGAAGACAGCTGCCATGAAACCATCTGCTAGAGGGACAGTCACCAACCACTGTCACTCTTATTTGACCTTTTCGGTGATTCCAGTAACAGAAAATAAAAATTATTACTAAACGTAGCCAAACGCTCCTGAACTAATCAATTAAATTACATAACACTATGCCTGTAATCTCCGAAGGGTAAGACAGAGGTGTACTGACGGAAAACCCACATTTCGCCAGTTATTTATATAAAACCAGATGCCGCTGTCACATAGATTGGCATAGAATTGTTGGAGATCTACTGTAAATTAAGGTTACCTATTACTTTTATTTTTAAATATTAGAATACAAAAAAATTGTTATATTATGTGGAGATTAGGAGATCTGATGGATTGGTGTAGCTATAGAATATTGAATGTGATGTTGACAAAGAAATACATACATACATACATAAACTCACGCCTTCCCATGGGGGTAGGCAGAAACTACAGAATGCCACCTGCTACGATCCTTACATACTCCTTTTGCCTCGTTTACGTTCATACATCTGGCCATACACGCACGCCGGTTGCGAGTACAGTACTACGCACCTGTCCTTTCTGAAGAACATCACCAATAAGGTCAGTATATGTCCTCCTAGGGCGTCCCCTCGCGGCGTTTTCATTTACAACTGCCTTGTAAATACATTTTGTTAGTTACCTTTCATTGATCCTCTCAACATGACCAAACCATCTCAGCATACCTTTTTCAATTTGTGTCACTATATCTTCTTTTAACTCACACCGTTGTCTTATCACATCATTTCTCAGCCTATCATTCATAGTTAGACCACACATGCTTCGCAAGGAACGCATTTCCACAGCATTTATCCTACTTTCATGCTTCTTTTGCCACACCCAGCATTCACTTCCATACATAAGCGTGGGCACCAGCACACTATTGTGAACAGCCAGTCGAGCCTTTTCGGACATCAACTGGTTGGTCACAGCCACATGTATAGCACCATTCACTTTATTTCCCGCATTTAATCTCCTTTCCACATCTTCATCAATCTTCCCATCCCCTTGTAAACAGACTCCCCAAGTATACAAACTTACTTACTTGCTCCACATTCTTATCATTTATTTTCATATCACACACCGATACATCAATATCATCATACAACTTTGAAGTTAAATATTCGGAATTAAATTTGTTGTTTTAACAAAAGAAGGGGCTTTTCAGGTGTAGGCATCTAGGTAATTGTATAGTTGACCTGGTAATTGCTTTAGCATCCTAAGGTTGAATGACACTTGCACGTCATAAAACGACAAGGTTTATTTGTTTTTGAGACAGTTAAATAGTTTCAATTTCGTGGGAATAGTTGTCAAAAGTGATGAAGCACGTACGAGATTGACTTATGCTCATCATTATCAACCACTTTTACTACGGGCAGCTAAAAAAAAGAGCTACTCTATACATTTTGTCGATTTATGAACACAAATGAATCGAGCTGCTGATTTTTATTTTGCGATTTCACGATTCGTCCCACAGTAAAAGTAGGGTAAAGTAAAACTAAGCTGAACTAAGTAGCTACGTAACTATATACCACCGTGTTGAAGTTTACTGAAGTTGCTAGTTGTGCAACTGGTTCATAATTCTCATTACAGGAGAGTCTTATATCACCCGCGACACTTGAACCCTTCATTTTATTAATTATTGTGTAAACTTTGCTTCGAGCATCAGGCACCCGTTTCTAATGAAAATATAAACTTTGGCTTGCGATACAATGATAGTTAGTACTGATTGTAACATCGCTAATGGGAGCTTGAACTGGTTTTGAGAAACAAAGGAATAAGCACGTAAAGCAGCTAAGTAAATAACAAGGATATTTTTCTTTGCAATCATTATTATTACTAAACGTAGCCAAACGCTCCTGAACTAATAAATTGAATTACATAACACCATGTCTGTAATCTCCGAAGGGTAAGACAGTGGTGTACTGACAGAAAACCCACATTTCGCCAATTATTTTTAAGTCCCATGTAATAGAGTGCAAGCCTTTTGCCATCAACCGGGCACAAATCCAAAGTCCAGGCTGCTACTGAGAAATTCTTGATGTAAAACCCAATGACACTTTCCCCGACCAGGGAATCAAAGGCAGTCAGTAAATTAAATTAATAGGTATTATATGTAAGTCGAGACCTTTGTTATAAAGTTTCGCAGTTCGGATCCTACCAAAAAGACCTTATTTCGCTAAAATTGCTTAGTCTTTTAATCTCATTCAATGACAACAGCCTCGCTTGTCTCAGTCCCACTTAAAGTCGGAACAAGAAGCTACATAAATTCCCAGTTCCCGCATTTCGCTGTTACGCATTCATGGGTATAAGCGAATTCCGTTATCGAGTATAAATCAAAATCCGAATACTTCCGAGTGGTCCTATAACCATTGTCCATTTACAGTTCACAAACTAATCGTAGTTCAAAAATCGACCTTATTTGGGACGTGGTAGAGGTAGCGGGTAGCTTTGCAGTGGTGTCAAATGTGTTGTTAAGATATAAACAATTTCTTCAAAGGAAACAAATTGTTCACAATTCAATTACTGTAATGGGCGCAGGATCGCGGTGGCCGACTGTACGATAGAACAATGATTAACGATATTGTTTGATATAAATACAATTTATTTTTGAGCAATTCAGTGCTCTCTCGAGAATTTGAGTTTGAGTTGTTGGCTGTTTTATTTATTGCATTTCAAATGCATCTGCCTGGAAGATACAGGCACGGGAGCGATGGCGTTTGGCAGTACCAAAGTGAGGCCTATGGCCAGTACCGTGTGGGTTAAGACGGGCTGAAGATGATGGAAATGTGCATGAAATAATGCTCTTAAATTAATAAAAAAAAAAAAACAACCATGATAAGTTCCATAGAATAGAATGTAATAGCAAAACCTGACTGTGTTATTATACGAAGAAAAATGATCTTTTGCGCTATACGATCAGTGATCATTTGTCTCAGTATAATCATTAATGAGATTCTCTCCAGTCTATATTACATTAAATGAATGGAGAACATTTTCTTTTCAGGGAAACATTATACGTAAAAAAAACTTTGACAATCACCACGAAGTAAATTATTATCACCCAAATTATACACGAAAACGAAAGACGTGATTAGTGCCATAATTAGAACATTTTGCTACCCACTGGTTTTTTTACACAATGGAATTGTATGGTCTCATCAACCGTACATTTACTTTGCGAACCCAGCAACCTACTTGGATGTCATGCGTCACAAATATTGCGCTATAATTGTAACTTTTCACGCAAGGCAGATCGAGTCAGACAACAACTGTGGAACTAACCACTTATCAAGAGAAATAATTGCTACCACTATAACTTGTACCTTCTACATTTTAATATAACTTTAAACACAACTTGTGATTCTTTCTGTGTACTCCACAATTTAACCAACATCAACTAAGTGATAGTGTACGGTGCCTACAACCATTGGCTCCAGGCATAGATTATTTAAACTGCGTACTTAGGTACTTACACATAGTCTACTATTTTCATTATAATTTATTTATTGGCATAAATAATTAATTGCTTTTATAGTTCTTCATTTTCTGCGTAGCACTCTTTTCAGAACGGCCGTGGTCTTCATGTAGTTTTTTGTCTAGGGTCTGATGTGATTCGCCTCACGACTTCTCGTCATTTACTCAAATTTAAAAAAAAATTGAGTCCACTGTGGATTTAATTTGGATAGTCCACTGTGGAAAAGGGATAGTCCACTGTGGATTTAATTTGATCAGTCATCTCATGGGTGAGCGTCCGCGTGGTCTAGTGCCCTCCACCCTACCCTGTACGATAAGGCACTCTATAGAGTCACCCTCATGCCTCGAGACATGTCCGACGTATTTGAAGATGCGCTTTTAGAGTTACCTACTGTTATGAAGGGGTCCGATGAGACCATTGCCTGCCGGGGTTGCGGGAAAGTCCGAAAGGGATACCGTGGCCCCCTGGCATTGCATTGGTTTTAGTCAGTAAGAGTCTGACACGCCCTCCCGCTCCACCCAGAGCGGGAGACGTCATTTGATGATTTCCCACCCAAAAAAAAAAAAAAAAAAAAAAGAGTTACCTACTGTGAATTTACTGTTACAAATAAATACAAATAGTAATACTAAAGAGAAAATTTTAATTGATCAATTTTAACTTCAAAATAATTGATATCAACTGATCCGACTATAATCTCTCTCAAGTATTTTAATTCCTCAGTACATTTATCTAATCCGCATCAAATAACAATTTTAACGAACTTTTAGTTCGGAATACTTCTAATAAAAAGTCCAATTAAATGGGAATCAATTAAAAAGAGCATGTAGTGTTGAGTTAAAAATTCATTAATTCCCGCGGGAATAGAAAAACGCTTACAATTGCAGCCGCTGCACTGCAGTGGATAACGTTGCAGCCTGGCGGATATAAGGAGCTCTTTTAAATATACTGCTTATGCTGATATAGACTGGTGACTATATGCAACTGGGAATTAGATTTTTTTTCAGTGTTTTGTTTCTTTTATTGCATATACGAGTACACTCATCATCTTCTTGCCCTTGTCCCATGTAACTTGAGGTCGTCGCTACACGTTTTTTTCTTCTATTCTCAGCTGTTAGCCGTCACTATATCGTTCCCTCTCTTCTCTTTCATATTTATCATTCCTCACACAATCCATACAAAAACGTTTATATTCATCACTCTTTTAGTAGCGAAATAATTTCCCACCTATCATAGCAACATAGCAAAAATGAGACCATTTCTGAAGTGCAATGTTCGATCCTAATAGCAAAAATACCACAGCAAAATTTTACTTAAAAAATCCTGGAGTATGTGATCACAGCTTCCCTGCTGTGTAGCATCTTCATTAAACTCCCTGTTTACGTCATTTGTTATATGTTTCACTGAACAACAAGATCCTGACATGGAATAAACGTTTTAAGAAATAGGAAAATTGTGGCGGTTTTCTATCGTTCCGTTAGTTTAGATACGAACGGAAAACTACATCGTTGGTCGCAGAATATATTTATAGAATGAAATTAAACGGTTTTTTGTATTGTATTGTAAATTGAAAGAAGCCCTGGCACTATCACCGTGTTTGAAAATCCTTTTTCCATAAATCTTGCTTAGTTTTCAGTCCAAGATAATAATTTAACCCCTACGGCAAATCCAAATCGAATTTGTCCAGCCAATGAAGTAGCCTACATCAGTTTTTTTAAGAAAATACATTTTAAATACAATAATTAATAGTGTTTGTTATTTTGTAAATAAAAAGTTATTATTATAAAAAATATTTTTTCCGGAAGTAAAAAAAAAAAAAAAGTTGTAAAATTGTTAAAAATATTAAAATTATATACTAACTTAACTAAAACTATTGAAAAATTTAAATATATTATTATTAGGTTTATTATAATGACAAAATTCAGAAACTTATAAAATATAAACCATAAACGATAAACCATAAACGATCAGGTCAATAAGGTCCCTAAAAATATTATTTTAATATGACATTTTCTACGAAAGTCTCTATTGCCTTGATTTGTGATCCCTAAGCGTAGCAGTGATTTAATATTTCACTCGCAGTCATAACACAATTACTGAACATCATTATCATACCAATTACATTCTACAAAAAACACTTACTCACGTGTTTTCTTAGTAAATTATTCGATTTTAATCAGAAATAAGCATATGATAAGCGTTAAGTTTAGTGATAAGATTATTTTCGTATTAAATTAGGGGTTGTGCCATTGCAAAAATAATTGCTAACGTGAACTCGTTACTGTTAGAATCAAAACTTGGCATTAAAATTACGCACAATCATGTATAAAAAGTATTGAGATTAGATTCTTCTCTAAATATTTTACAATTTGAGCAATATTTCTTAATTTCAGCCAAAATCTTGTGACCCGTTCAAATTGTTCACGCAACATCAGCTAGTAATAATTGAATATCAATGTACCTTAAATAGTAGCGACCCTTAACGGACTAAGATGCTATCAACCAAAATGGTTTCAAATCGCCCTCTTGCCAGTTAGTACAATTTGCGATAAAAGCAAAACTTGTCCGTGTAACCGAATCCCATAACATCAATGGAGTTTCTAATGTCAAACGGTAAAGTTTCCAATTACCATTAAAGTAAAATGATTAGGATACCGTTAGACGGGCGGGCGGCCGCCGGACGGTCAGTCCGAGGAGTGTACCCGCGACCTAACGTGCGATAAAATTTTTGCACTGTGAAACCAGCATTAGCTTCGCGACTGGATTCTTTTGGAAGGTTTTACTATGTATTTACACTTTTGAAGATAGTTTGTTTTTATTAAATCTAACTGCGGTTTCGTTTGTTTTAAGTTTTGTTTCTGAATCCCTTTGTGAAAAGCATGTTCCATTATGTGAAAGATTGGTCGTATTTTTTTGTTTGTTTAATCCAGAACATTTATTTTTACACAATCCATATACCGATACGTATAATATTTACAATTGATTAAAACTCCTGCTCACATAACCGTGAAAAATATTAAAAAAAAGGTTCTATAAAATAATTTATAATTTATATATAACGAAAAAGCTACAATATAATATCATTTGCAATGTAAAGCACTACACAATAAAATGTAAAATATTTCCAATGTTTACAATTTGTTTCAATTTATGCAATGCGGGTATAGTGGTTATCCAGTACTGAATAAAACGGCAATCTCTTTGGATATTATATAACTACAAATGTATGTGTATATGTGGTTACTGTCAGAAGTTCAGAACCTCGACTATTTCGATGAATAATTTTAAAACCTGATTAGAGCCTGACAAATTTTTGCCTGAAAAATAAAGAGACAAAGAAAGAAAAATAGTTAAAGTTTTTACAGCCTTTAGAACAAAGGAAATCCTGAGAAATTCTAACTACTTTAATGATTCTATGCAGAAACTTTTGTATGAGAACCTTCCACCATCGAGAAGTTGGCAGCAGCCATTACAGCTAAAATCTTTGCAAAATTATTTAGTTTTTAGAACTACTCAAAGTGTGTAGGTACTAAAATAGAGTTCCTAACAATTCACACATCCACCTATATGCATTTTCCGGAAAATGCACAAATATATGTATAACAACGCAGAACTAAGTCCAAATCCTCTCAATTTAATTTTCTCTACGCTCCAAACTAAATTGAAATTATAAACCTGACATCACACAGGTTGTGCCTTCATTTCCCATTTACCAAAACGTTACACACGTAGAGAAAATACCTACTATCTAGTTTATTTTAATATGAAAGGTAGAAAAATACATTTAAAATGTCGACTGGTCCGCCGATGTATGTAAATCCCTTGAGTTCGGAATGTCGTTTAAGTGAAACAATATGGGTAAGGGCGTGTACACACTGGGCTGGTTTCTGTTTTTTCGTGGTCGTTATGGTAATGGTAATGCCCGTCGTTTGCTCGCGATGGACTGCGAATGGGAGGGGACATTAACTTTTGTAGGATAGAGGTATGTGTGGATAGATCGTACATGTTTAGTGTTGGCCGTGTACCTACACCATGCTATAGTGACGTCACGCATTCTTTTACTTCAAACTAAGATATAGAGCCAGCACAGTTTTTTTTTTTAAATCAAGTTAAAAGTAGTATTTACTCAACTTATCAGGACAAAATTCTCTTTTCTTTATATCCAAATTCAAAATATTCTTCATCGATAAAAGTTTAAATTATCATCTTTGTTCGAATTCTTTCCAAACTAATTGTCAATTTGCAAAGTTTAAAGTTAAAGTTAGCAGATTTCGCGTGATCCCTCCGGTCTGCGCAGACCTAAGGCTGACTGGGACTTAGTTAGATTTCTTTATTACGCAGACAGGCTGATTTATTTGTACTTTATTGACTCTTTATTTGGTTTTGCTGAAACTAAATAGCAAGTTTCTTGTGGGGACGGCTGTAGAATAATAATTGCAAGGGTTCGACCGCGGCTTGGGTTTGTAAGTTGTTGAATTCAGTGCTAGAACAAAAAGAAAATTAGAGCAGTAAATAGGTATATCGCTGAGATTAGGAAAGAAATGTGGCTTTCAATTTTACTGAAAGTGATTCTGTTTTGTGATTTGAAAGAATATACTCAGTTTATACTTAATGTTAATGATTGCAGTTGATATCTCAACAGGATTAGATGTCACAATTAGAAACACTCACTTTAGTAAGTGGTCTATTGCGAACATTTCAAACCGAGCGTTCACGTGGTTCTGAGAATTCGTTTGCGAACTTAATAATGTGAATTGTTAAATTTCACGCAGTGTGTTTACCCGTGAATTTTGAATGTTTATCATGTTGCTGTATCATTACCATCCTCAGTCAATGACAGCCACTGAGTTCTCTCTATTCCGTTATACAACATCAATTATCTAATGTGTTAATTAAATTATTTTCGCAAGTAGGTATAACTCAGGACTGTCAGAAAATACAAGTTTTTTACCGTTGTGATTTTATACTAATGAGGGTTGTAAATTTCAGCTATTTATAAACTTTTACGAGGCTTATTTAATGGCTTGGCAGGAGGTTAAACCCAATTTATTTTAAATTGGCTGTTTTATGTAGTAAAATAAACAAAGCCATGAAGGGAAGTCCGATAGGAAAATTGGTCATTTCAGAAATACAAAGGTAGTTAAAATTAGTGCCAGCATACATACATTAGTGCCACTATGCCTAAATCTGGCTATGTTAAAAGGTACTCGTATTACAGGCAAATTAGACATTTTTAACGTCAGACAATTTATTTTAACGTCAGCACAATTCTGGTCGCTCACAACGGACCTGATTAGAATGCTACAAGTCACCCAAAGGGCAATGGAGAGGCCTATGCTTGAAGGTTCCCTACGTGATCAAATCAGAAATGAAAATATCTACAGGAGAACCAAGCGAACCGACATAGCCCGAAGAATTAGTAAGGATCTAGGAAGTATTGTATTTATTTTATTTTTGATTTCTGATTTTGTTATTTCACTATACGAGTATGCGGCACCGGTGGACGTCATCACGTCAACTGCTCTCGTCGCTGAAAACCAGCGCTGGGGCTCTGTCTCGCATAGGGTCGCAGCATTATGCTGAGCGGTGGCCGTTTTGCGTGGATGTTTCGTATATTTTCCCCAAATTGTTATTTTCGTGTTTTGTTCTTTCTTAGGGTCATGCTTACCGCAAATAAACGTATTTTCTTTATTTAATTGCCAAACTTAAGTGGCAGTCGGCAGGGCGCACACTCGCTGAACAGATGGGGCAAAAGGTTCTGGAGTGGCGACCGCGTACCGGAAGACGTAGCGTTGGAAGGCCTTCCACAGGATGGATCGATGACCTTGTGAGGGCCGCAGGAATCCTCTGGATGCGGGAAGCACAGAACGATGGTCGAAGTGGCGGTGCTTGGGGGCGACCTATGTCCAGCAGTGGACGTCTTTCGACTGTACTGATGATGATGGTGATGAACACAATACTTAAGAAACCATTTTGGTGGGATAGAAACCAAGATAGTCACTTTCCATTGAACCTACTTTTTATACCAACATACAAATTCAAATTATTTATTGCGAACTATCTAGTGTTATCAATAGGTAGGTTCTTAGAACTTAGTTGCCTGTTAAGGTATTGCAATTTAAATGGTTTTTTAATTTCAAAAACAACAAAACGGAATATACACACTCATTATTACAATTATACAGCTTACAATATGCCATATTAAGTTATCATTATTCGTAAATTTTATATTATATCATACTATTCTTATAATTTATATCTCATTATATTATGTATCACAATCATTTCTGTACCACATATTTATTTTTCATCAAGAAATTCCTTTACAGAGTAGTATGCCTTCTTAATCAGGTAGTCTTTTAGCTCCCTTTTAAAAATACCAATTAAATGAATGCTTTTAATGTCCATGGGTAACTTATTATATTTTTTTCTGCCCATACAAAAAATACTATTACTACGAGTATGTACTGCAGTGTGGGATGTTTTATTGCTTAATGTATTTTTAAGTCTACTACTTTTTAGTGTGTCTTAGCTACTAATATCTGATTTAACTAAATTTGAGGCCTCGTAGATATAAAGAGAAGGGAGGGTTAATATCCTGAGGTTTATGAAATGAGGTTTACATGAATCTGTTTGGTGTATCCCACATATTGATCTAATACACTTTTTTTGTGCCTTGAACGCAATTTCTTTATCAGTGGAGTATCCCCAGTATAGTATACCATAAGATAGAGTGGACCCCACATAGGCATGATAAGAACGTACGTGTACTGTATGTTTTTTGAGTATGTAGAGGGCATAAGAGAGTTGATGCAATTTGCTACATACACCATTTACATGTGTTTTCCATGACATATTCGAATCTTTATATATACCCAGAAATTTTGTACTTGTAACCTCAGATACATACAACTCATTAACAAAAATAAACATATCGATCTAAGTTTTCAATAAAATGCAAAATTAGTATACCTACGTGATTTCACAATCCCTCCAACATTCTTATTCTCCACGAATCTACAACAGTACAGTATATATTGAGCGACTATGTAATAAATAAGGCTGTATTTCATGAGAAGATATTGTCCGTACGATACAAGCGCTAGGCTGAGAAATATCGACTGTATTGTGGTTACGAATCACGTCCCTCGAAAAATGTTCCGATGACCAACGTTCGACAAAAAGAATTACTGGACATATTAACGTACCGGAATAGATACGTTAGTCATATTTTCAGTTGGTAGGAAACAATATTTTCTAGGGCAAATGTATGTATCGTAAAGGGGCTACGGGACTAACGCCCGTTTTCATCTTCACTAAGTGACACTTAAATTAATCCGTAAATAAAAGTGCACTGTTGGATTTTCAGCTCTCAGCGCTGAGCCTAGCGTTGAAAATCCAATAGTGCACTTTCAGGAATTCATTTAAGTAATCGGTGAAAACGGGTATTAGACATTCTCTTTTCTGCTATTAATAACAAACGACGATCACCACACCGTCTGCCATTGCGGTGGATTTATCTATATTTATAAACATCTCAAACATACATGTATACTCGTACATATTGTAAATTAAAGTGGCTTGCCTTGTCTGCCCAGAAGAGCTCGTGGCTAAGTAATAACAGCCACGTGGGTCGATCCATCAGGTTAAGCTACGCTTGCCGGGCATGGTCCGTGGGTGGGTGATCTTTAAATACTGAGGCTCGTCCATGCCTCGGAAAGCACGTTAAGCCGTTGGTCTCGGCTGTCATTCATGGATATTTGCCAGTCGTTACGAGTTGTCAGAAGCCTGAAAGTCTGACAACCAGTCTTACCAAATCGTATTACCCGTGTTACTGGGTTATAGAGGTCAGATAGGCAGTCGCTCTATGTAAAATACTGGTATTCAGCTTTATCCAGTTAGACTGGAAGCCAACCCAAACATAGTTGGGAAAAAGCTAGGCAGATTGATTTTTGCCTCGTCAGTCTGTGTGACCACATTCTTCTAAACTATGCAACGGACTCTGATGGGGTGTTCACCATCATTATTTCGGCAGGTTTAAGTGCATAATATTAAACGTCTTTAAAACAAAGAGACCTCGATATTTATCGAGTCGTAAAAATCGAATAAACCAGGGGTGGCTCGCTAATATAAATATCAACCTTAATACATTTTTATTTTGGTGTTATTGCATTATGACACTCTGAAAGGTATTGATGCGAGAGAATACCGACATGTTAACTGTTTGGACCAAACAGTTGTTCATTCGACATTCGTCGCTTGCCCCACACGCTCAATATTCCTTTTCCCCGCTGCATGTCAGGCGCCGCAAAACATTCCACAAGCGCTTTCAATTTACTTCAACTACAAGTACAATTTCGACACTTCTACAATGCCATTCCTGGGTGTATCAGCACAAAGCAGACCCCCTTTTGCCCTCCCCTTTATCCCCTTTCTTGACCCTCGGGTCTTAGAACAAAGCGATTAGAATTAACTATTCGGATCCGAAGTTGGATATTTACAGATCTGTGTGATAGAATGGAATGGCCTTAGTTCGTGGTGCGCTCTGTACTCTATTTGTATCTCTGTCTATATTTGCGTCAAACTCAAACTCAAATCATTTATTCCAAATAAACCAATTACAGGTACTTTTGAATTGTCAAGGGGTCGGTCAGTCAGAAAGATGAAGCGTGTTTGTTGAGAGAGTTTAGTTTTTTTATAGTAGTTTATTCAGCACTCAGACCACGCACACATAGTAAAAAAACACAAGAAAAACTACAAAAATAAAAATAAATCTATCTTGAAAAATCTATGATATAAACATGGACATAGTAGAATATAACATACATAATTACATGATTACTTTTTAATATTATATTTTTTTATTTTTTGTGAATGTGAGGAGTACGTGGATATTTTTATGTATTTTTTCTTTCTCAGTTAGTTTTAATGATGTTCTGGTAGTTTGAGTAATTTATGCGGCCTACCCAAATGGCCTTTCATTGTTATTGTTCGTCGAGTTGAGCTCCTTAAGTTCTGAGTTGAGCTAAACGGTTACTGACAAATGCTTGCACTGACAGGACAGGTCCACTCAAATCTGTGTGGTTCTTTTCTCAAAAGACCATTTCAGATTAATCTACATAGTCCTCATATGGCCTGACCAAGACTATGTCTGGACTTTTAAAGAGACTGTGACCTCTGAGTTTGTTTCGGCTTCTCAGAGTAGTCAGATAGGAAACGCCGAACTCATCTAGCAAATTTTTAATAAAAAAATAAATAAGATGACGTGTAAAAGTTATTCCAATATCCTATTTACATAATAAACAATTTCATTTCATTCATTAACTTCTTCGCATCCATTTGGGACAATACCACCCAAACACCCAGCTCCAAACCGCGAGAAACATCAGTGATTAACCCCACTGAAAATACCATGTTTCTTAGCCCAGTCGATGGTTAAGAAGTGAACAAGATCTTAAAAAACATAAAAAATAATGTGTGCTGACGAACTTACCTTACCATTTTTTTAATAATCAATCAATCGTTCGAAGAAAGCATATTCTCCAATCTAAAGAAAGCTCTAATAAAATCTCTTCATAAAAATAATGATGAAACATACCCAAATAATTATAGACTAACTTCCCTTTTGCACACAGCATCTAAAGTGTTAGAAAAAAGGCAATGTGCGAATGCGTATATTCCTTTTGTGAAAAATATAAGATATTCGATGACTGACAAAAATAATTTCGCAAAAATATATCTACAACGCTAGCAGTTTACAAGTACATCGAAGAAGCTTTAAATATTTTAAATAAAAAACAATAATAGGAATATTACTTGATATGACTAAGGCCTGCGATGAAGTGCAATTTAAAATACTATTTAATAAGCTCTAAGGAATAGGAGTACGCGGGAAAGCCTATGACTGGTTCGCATCATATCTGAAGGGTAAAGAGCAACTGGTTGAGATTGAACATTACAATAAAAAACCGGCCAAGTGCGAGTCGGACTCGCCCATGAAGGGTTCCGTAGCAGCAAGTAACATAATATAAAAGTTCTTGTAGTTCGTTGTAATCGATGATCGATCGATGTTTTAATAATAGTTTACGATTTATGACGTATTAAAAAAAAAACTACTTACTAGATCTCGTTCAAACCAATTTTCGGTGAAAGTTTACCTGGTAATGTACATCATATATTTTTTTTAGTTTTATCATTCTCTTATTTTAGAAGTTACAAGGGCCCCCCCCTTGTAACTTCTAAAATAAGAGAATGATAAAACTAAAAAAAATATATGATGTACATTAACACACATTTTACCACTTTGGAAGTGTGTGTCGCGCAAACTATTCAGTTTAGAAAAAAAATATATTAGAAACCTCAATATCATTTTTGAAGACCTATCTATAGATACCACACACGTATGGGTTTGATGGAAAAAAAAATTGTTTCAAAAGTTTCAGTTCTAAGTATGGGGACCCAAAATTTATTGTTCTTTTTCTATTTTTGTGTGAAAATATTAATGCGGTTCACAGAATACATCTACTTACCGAGTTTCAACAATATAGTTCTTATAGTTTCGGAAAAAAGTGGCTGTGACATACGGACGGACAGACAGATAGACAGACAGACATGACGAATCCATAAGGGTTCCATTTTTGCCATTTGGCTACGGAACCCTAAAAACAAAAGAAACACCACTCATAAGATCCGATGTCAGATAAATACATGCTTTAATTCCCAGGGGAAGTGTATAGTAGTTATTCCACATAATTATATATAAATAACCTCCCCAAAATCAAAGATGGGTCATGTGTACTATTCGCGGATGTTATCTCGCTCCTCACCTCATGCCAAACAAATGCTAATTTAAATTAAAAACTTACCACCATTCTTAATAAAACAAGAAATTGGATGAGTGAGCATAATCTCGAAATTAACTTCACCAAGACTAAATCAATAAAATTTCATCCTCGACAGAAAATCCGAATAAATATAAACTGATAGCGATTTCACTCTCCTAAGTTTGACGATAGACATACATATAAACTGGAAGGATACTTATTAGAAAAAAAAAATTGTTATTTCTAAATTTTCATACGCACTACGCGAAATTGAAAAAAAATTACCAACCTACAAACCGCACTAGTCACATACTACGATATGCCCATGCTTGGTTCAGCTATGGGGAAATAGCACAAACGCAAACAAGGGAGGGATCCCTATTCACACTACAAAAAAGACTGATACGAATAATTATAAACTAAGAATAAACAGATAGTTGCAAGTCTTACTTCCAGAAACATAAAATCCCCACCTGAATTAGTACATATTTAACATATTTTGGAATTATGCAAATTAGTACGCCAATCCGAACCCAGAATCTTACAACACACGGGAAGACATACAAACAAAATATTCGTTGCGCCATAAATACAGAAAGATATTTGTCTCCTTCCCGCCTTAAACTGCACTCTTCTAGTTCATATGCTATGTCAATAAAAAAATACAATAAATTACAGGAAAACATAAAACAAAGAAACAAAACCAATATATTTTTAAATAAATTAAAACAATTACTAGTTAATAAAAGTTATTACACAATAGACGAATATCTGACGCATAAATTTTATGACAAAAAGATATAACTAATTACCAGATAAGCAAAACAATAAGTGAGTTAAAATTATATTATTATGACGATTATAAGTATCAATTTAAATATATAACTATATTAAATGCACTAATACAAAATATTCAAGCTAATAATTTAATAATCAATAATAATATATAATTTACAAATAAACAAATAGATTTACCTTCACATATTGTATTCAGAGAATAGATAGATAGATAGATAGATACATCGTTTATTTAGTGCACACAAAAAACAGCACAGCATACAAAACGACGAAATAATTACTATACTGCAAGGTGCCAATATACAAACAAATATAAAAGGAAGAAAACAAGACATTGTGATGACACTATTGGCTATGACACACTTTAACGAACATAAAAAAGGTGCGGTGTGCGCTTCAAGGTTGCACCAAATGGGAGTCCAGCTCAGCATGTGCCAGGCAAATATACCTGACGCTGATATACTGCTGAATCCCTGCAGTGACATACGGACGTCGAGTAGACGAGATAAATATGCGAGTTATTGGTATTGTGGAAAAGTGGAATGTGCGGAGTGAAATGTAAGTATACCCGCAATTTAAATATTGTATTCTACAGTAAAGTTTAGCATTTGGTGTTCGATGATTATTGTGTATTTGATTACTTGATTATTTAAATAGATAACTGTATAATGTAAAATGATTAATCTTATTATGATAATAGTGGCTTAAGTGTGAATAAAATAATCGAATTGAATGGATTAAAATGTGTTTGCAATAAATAAATAATTATAGGTAATGCATATGTATTATAACCATTATCTAACAATAGATCCACAAATCATTAAATTATTACTATTCCCTTTGTTCACAGATATTGTGTGTGTGTGATTGTGTGTGAATAAATAAATGAGTAATAAAATAAATAAATATAACAACTAATACTGCTGCAAAAATATTAAAAAATTACAGATAGGATATAATTTAAATATTTAGTAATAAGCTCCTACTTATTTAAAATTTAGCCGTGGCGGACAGGGTCCATAATTGTTTCAATTTATTTATTCGTACCACCTGTGTGTACATTAAGGATTGCAATAAAGATAAATTGAAATTAAATTGAAATTGATAATTGAGTACCTATTTATTAAACATTTTAATGAAAAAACATTTTATTTGCTTTTGGTTTACCCAAAATGAGATTATATTAGAGAAATTAACAGTTAAATTTCCAAGAACTCGAAAAATGTGAAGTTAAATTCTGCTAAATTTTAAATAAAATATCAATGTTCATACTCGTTAGTAAAATATCAATTTTTCTTCATTACTAACGACCCAGTTACTTCCAATTAGGTTTAATGAACTCTTATTATTTGCTACGATGTAACAGTTTTATAGCTATATTATTTATAATTAATATTTTATTAAAAACTTGAATGTTTCCGAGAGTTGCGATAAAACGGATCTAATTAATGTGTCACATACATGGTCATAATATCATGTCAGTGTCTTATGTTATTATATAAATATGTTATTACATATTTTCGAAACTGTTTTGACAAATGTCTTCTTTACCTAATAAACATATTATTAATTTAAAATAAACTCTGTCTGTTACCTTTTCACGCCTAAACCATTGAACCGATCGTTATGATATTGATAAATATGTAGCCTGGGACCTGGAGAAGGACATAGGCTACTCTTCATCCTGGATATTTGTATGAAAAATTATGAAATACAAAATATACCTGACGAAGTTGCGGGTAAGACGCAATTCAGAACCTTAAAGTTCAGGTTTCCCACAAAGGTTTATTCACCAAATCGATGGCTTTTCAGGTTCTAAGTGTAATAAAAAATACGAAATACCAGCATTGAACATCAAAGGCAATTCACCCGCACCTCTAATCAAGTCGCCAGGCGTTAACATTGTACGGTGAACTAGCGAGCGACGCTTGACGGCTAATCGTCGATACAGCGCTGCAAGCGGCTAACTGGTGAGCGCAAACTATTCAATATTGTCTACGTATTGTTGCGCTGTTTGGTTATCAACAGTACCTGGGGCGGCAATCTCGACATAGATAGCGATCGCTATACGACCGAATTCGGTCGCAAAGTCCTAATAGCGTCCCTAGACGTGCGTGATGACAAGCACGAAAAATTCCGTACTTTTGAAGCACGTCGCGCGCGTCTAGGGACGCCAGTACGTCTTTGCGATCGAATTCAGTCGTATAGTGTCAGTCTGTCAGTGAGTGTAGTGGACCGCGCGTAAGCTGTTGTCAGCGCCTTAGTAAAAATATATTTCATATGTCTAATATACATATTAAATTCAAGGGAGGTTTCTGTAAAAAAAACCCTTTTGTTTGATGTAGTTACTTACAATTTTCAACAGCTGTTAATCGAATTGAAACCTCACACTCCACAGATGTTTACAACTCTGATCAAAGAGCATTCAAAAGAACCTGAACATTAATTTCTCATTCCAATCACGCACGTTTAAACAAAAAACAAATTTAAGTTTTCCGAAGCATTGGAAACTAGCTCAGAAAATATTTGACGAATGAAATTGACGGAAACTTTTCCAATATTGCAACTGAGCGGTACCTTTGTACAGCACGCGGAAGAAATCAGTGTGCGGGCTACTTGAAACTTTCTCATTTTATCTACTAGTGATAAGTGAAACGAAATAAAATTGTTTATTCTGTAAATTGGATATCGGAATTACTTTTACAAATCATTTTTTTTTTGTAGGTATACTAGTGTAGCGGTTACACCGCCAAATACGAACTACGCATCAAAGACATGACGTCACACAAATCCTGCATCGCGCAATTAGAGTTTACCGCGCGAACCACATATATACTATCCGACATCAACAGTACCCTACCCTACCCTACCAACCCCTGTTCTACCTGTTTGACTACCCTAGATAAGAAGATGCGAAACAAACTGAGGGGTCAGTTGTCACGTCTTTTTCATAACTTTACTTATCAGAGTGTATAAAAGGTTTTGCTCACACAAATATCAATTACCCGTGTAAAAGTTATTAGTTCATGTTCATTGATTGCCTACACACCTAAATATTTTGCCGACTGTACCTACTCACAAACGTGGCAGACTGAAACTAAGGCACTAGATCTTTCAATTATATAGCCTTTGAAATTCAACGAATGTGTAGAAAACCGAATTTTCAGCCATGTTGTAAACGTCTTTGATCAATTTAGAAATTGGATTTAGATTGATTGAAATAACAACTTTGATTGACAGCAGATTGTTAATAACATTTTGACGTTGTCAATGACTAAGTTTGCCGATGTATCTTAATAATTTTTCACTGTCAAATTAACTGATTACTTTCAGTGTTGACAAATACAAGCGGCAGAAGCCCATTGGTGGCTTGGACTAGTAAGCTGGAGGTCGTGAGTTTGATCCTCATTTGATGGACTATTGATGTAAATAGCTTGGTTTGGGGGGATCAATAACAGGAATTCTAGTTAAGTCAAAAATTATGTTTTTTAAGATGGACGATGAAAAACAGCTTAATTATATAACATACTTAATAAGTTTTAATTCAAAGGTACAGTAACTCAATTTCCCCCATATTACGCAAAGGCTGTTCAAAAGCATTCACTCGGCCAACCTCCACCCTCCCTTACAGCCACAATCTTTATTAAACACATACTTAACAAGTTTACGAATAAAATGACGTCAGAGCCAGTCTAAAGCCTCGTTCACACGTTGAGTGGCGTGTAAGGGCGTGAGCGCACTGGCGTAACTATGTGCTCTAATTATGTAAGACACCGGTGAAAGGCTTATGTCCTTGCGTTTGAATTAGTGTGTGCGGACCTCATTGTGGTTAAGTGGAGTGTGTTTTTGTGGTTATTTGAATGTGTAGCTTGTTATTCTGTGTGAATTGTTTCACGTTTGTCCACATCACTATAGCCACCACACTACACTATATACACTGTATTTTAGCTACAGTGAGGTGGAAAAACGTGAGTCAATTCTTGGACAGTTAAAATGATGGTAACAAGAATAAAACAACAAAGTATATAGATGTTTATTGTCATTGACTATGAATGAACCGTAACACATTTTGGTACTTATGTTTCCTAGTGAACTGCTAAATTAATTGATTGTGCTATAAAAAATCTTATGGTCATGTCGGTCTGTCATCTACATCATAACATGCGAACTACGCATTACACTGACATCACGCAAAATCCTGCATCGCGCAAGCATAGTTTAACGTGCCACTAGCATATATACAACGTCCCGACATCAATCGTCGGGCAGTTGACCATCAGACACAACACCCGTCTAGTCGGAGGATCCTACATCTATATCTATAATTTTTATGATGTACATAATAAAGTATATTTTATCTATCTATTTATCCCTCCTTTTTCTGTAGAAGATGAGTGAACTTTACGTCCTATTTTTCATACCTCTATAATCTCTATTATAGAGGTATGAAAAATAGGACGTAGGGAATAAAAACTAATTCATTAAAAACAGCCTTCAAATAAATAAACCATGAATGTCAAAACAACACCTTAAGGCCTTCTCTTCACTGCCAGCAATGTCTGACAAAATAGCCCAACAAGACTTTCCTCAACACGTGTAACAATAGGTTAATTTGGTACGTCACAGAAAATAATATAATCACTAGATGATAGAGAGTAGATCCTGCTTAAATTCCACAAATACTTCCGACAGCAAAAATAATAGCATTTTTCAATACCTCAATATTTGTGTGCATAGTAATAGGACAAAAGGCAGCATGGTCAATATGGACCATTGTGTGAGAGTCGTACAGCCATTGTGTGAGGACTGGCTCCCAATGGGATCAAACAAAGGTTGTTAATTAATATTAGAACACGATTGGATTGCAAATAGTGGCGAGTAGCGCCGATTTTAATGTTGTTATAGGACAAATAGGGAACTTTATGTAAATGGTTTCTACATAATAGTGTGGTGAAAAGTTCATGCTAATCATATAATTAGCGTTTTTTTTTTTGTATAAATAAAGTATTTATTTAAATATTATAGTATTTCGGCTCGCCTGTTACATGGGACTTAAACATAACTGGTGTACTATAATAGGTAAACCTTTGCATTACCCTGAGGGGAAATAGGCATGATGTTGTTTTATTAAAAAAAGTATTTAGTAAAAAAAAAACAACGGGTTGCACTCAGGGAGTGCCGGCAGAAGTGAAAAGAGATGGTAATACTTCCTCTCCTACGCCGCACCGGCGGTCTACTCTGCCTCCATCTTACGAATTTTCGATCAGGTCACGTGTCCTGACGTGAGTTTAACATTTTTTACCCATCACAAAAAAGTGCACAACGCAGCTAAAGAAGTTTTCACTTCAAAAACCTCTAACTGGCTACGTGTGAGTGTTATTGAACATGAACTCCTTTCTATGTACTAATAGGGCCCATTCCTACTCTTATCTTCTTTTACTTTATAATCCTCATTGGCTTACCAAAACTGCTATTAAGTCCCCACTGCCTGTGACGTAGTTCAATCTCACTAATTGCTTCACTCAAGACGAAAGCTAGTTCACATAGCTAGTTTATTTTAAATACCTATATACTTTGTATATAACACACTGTACATAACATAAACTAACATAACAAGACTGAACTCACTGTGTGTAAAGTAAAGCTTTTAACCCGTTTTCTGGAAATGCATTAATTACATCGTAGCATTTTCGTAGAGCCCGCTACGCCGCTACGCCTGTCGTAGACAACGTCTACGAAAGAGAATTGTTTTACAAAATTATGTTTAATTTTGCGAATTACTCTAGTGTTAATTCGTTTAAAAACTAGCTTTTGGGTGGTTAGCTTACCCACTTTATGGACTGGTTCATTTTGTTGGTTCTTACCAGCTAACTGTTTATGACGTAGTTTATTCACAAAGAGAATTGAATTTAAACCTACCAAATGTAGTTTTACGCTCGGCCCGTACCGCAAGCAAAAGCGTACTCAATTGGTTTCTTTTATTTCTCATCCAAGGAGGAAGCAGTATATAAAAATAAAAGAGAAGCATAAAAAACGCATTCAAAATATTTTTATTTAACTCCGGCCGCATAGAGAAACGAGCGCACATAAATAAGTTTAACCTCATATTTCAATGAGGACGTAGTTTTTCCGCATTTGTTATAACGCGTCGGCGTGTGGGATATTTTATAATGACGCTGAGGGGTGAGCCGGGGGGAAAGAGGGGGAGGGTGTCGAGTGTCTGGCTAATGACGCTGCCTGGCTGCATCTAATGATCGTTTGTCAAAGCTACACTACCTTTAGTAGCAAGCGGAGATGAGCGGAGATGTGCTATGTCTTTGTGTTGCCTCTTAAGTGGGCTGTGGTTATAGCGTTAATTAGTTTTGGGTTAGAAGACGGGTGAAAAATTGTATACGAATAATGCAATTAGAAGGTATCTTGTTAGTTTATTTCTAATTTAATTATTGTGATGTGCTTCCGTCAAATAACAGTAGGTAAAAATATTTTGAAAAGCCAAACGTTTAAATGTTTTTTTTAGTACATTTTTTTTTTGTAGCCTTCATTTATTTCATCTATTATCTTGATTATAATATACATCTAACACTAAAATAAATAAATTATGTACATGTATACAGAGGAAAAAAAAAGTGCTATAGTACTACATTGAATGCGACTAAATGAATATTAAGTTGTTTTCAAGAATTTAAATTGTATACAGGATACACAATGGGGGAATATAAATAAGGAAATTATTATTATTAATTAGTAATCGTAATTACCAGTTTCTTTGTTCATTTTCAGGGCAATTAGCCTCACTACAATTTTTGCTAATTGGTCAATTTTTACACATCGGTCATTGGCGTGTTTTATTATCTTCGAGCTCATGCCAGCATGAAAGACGATGACCACAGAATATTGTTGATATCATTCATGTTAAGCTGATATGGTTTAACACCTTTAAAAACCTATGAGAATCTAGTCTATAATCCATACGAATTTATTCTTTCATACTTTTATTACTTATCTATAGGTTGTTGTCTATAGGTATGTATACTTATTAAAAATTCAAGTCGCTTTTCGCGTTTGTCTCTGTGACCCCGTGGCTATTCTAATTTTGATACGATTTTCACAATTTGTTTGGGAAATTATACCGGAAGGTTTATGCGTTTTATAGATTAATCTTATAAATGTGAAAGTAATTCTTAGTAAAAAAGTCTGTCAGTCTGTTTGTTACTGATTTGGAGGAAATTTGGCATACAGATAGAACATGGCCTAAGTTAGGACATAGGATACTTTTGTCACCACGTTCACGTGGCATAATATTTGACAGTCACGCGGGCGAAGCTGCGAGCAAAAGTTAGTGTTCAATAAATGACGTCATGACATCCTGACACCAATATCAAGAAGCAGGAGAAAGGCGTAAGTTTATGTTTGTTTGTATGTGTGCCAATTTATTGGAAATTATTGTCTTTTATCTACTATCTTTATTTAGGTACTATCCAGCGGGGAGCCAGACAGGTCACTCCAGACATCTCTCAATTAGTACCAAACAATTAGTATAGCGCAAACAAATTTATATTCTATGATCCTAATGAATGTCCTAAAACTTTGACCTGTATTTACAATAGAATGTTCTAGATTCTAGATTCTGTTAATTTCATTTACAAGTCCACTGTGAGTTAGATCTTAGCTGTCTTAATTAAGTATTACTGTTTTCTAAGAAATTTATGAGTGAGCTATTTTAGAATATATTTAATTAGATTAGCCGCCTAACTTTGAACTATATTTAAGTGCATGAAAATGTTTGCTATTGGTCCCGATATGAACTTTATTTTATACACAGCGTCATTATCTGCGGACCCCCGCCCAAGTTTTAAAATATTATACTGCTATAACTTTCGACTAATAGAACGAATACTTTCAAAAAGGGCATGGCTTGACGTGGATTCGCACCAACGCATCGTCCAACGTGTCGCCAGTCAGTTTTGACCAACAAGCCAGCGACCTTGTTGCGATTGCGATGAATTTTTAATATCCTATAGTCCATTATACTTTATTATTCAGTCTCTATTTAATTTGATGGTTGTTATAATTTTTGGGTACGCATTCATTTTTGGAAATGTATAGAGTACCGTGATTTACGGCATAATAATGGCGCTGCCTCGGCCCGGCTAAAGTGCCGTAAGCATTAGTGACAATGCAATGCTTACGATACTTTAGCCGGGCCACTGTGATGTCACTGTCACTTGTTATTTTGTTTGATTAGTGAGGTTAATTCGCCGCTAGTTCCGATAGGGATAGAGTACCGCTAGCGGCACTCTATCCCTACCTCTACACAGACTTCCTTTTATTAACTGTGGTAAGTTGAAATTAAAAAAATAGTCAAGTTAACGACAACGATTTACATCAAGTTATTTTATAAAAGGTTTGACCTGTCGGTACTGCGGCTATATAGCTTCACAAAATTTAAGCATACTAAACTATATTGACGTAGGTTGTAAGGATAGTTTTTATTACTCACCAACTTACCCAGCCGTAATACATGCATGAGACTATAAGGGGATTTTTTCGGATGAGGTTTTGATTAAAGTAAAGTCTTTCACATGGTTATTTCAACTAATTTAATCACCAACACAAATACAGCCAGTCACTTATGATCTTCCCGATGTATAAAAATAAATGTGTAGAACATACATTTAGAGGGATACATTTGCCCAACAATCATGAGGTATGCTACCACATCCAGTACCGTTAGCCTTGGCGGTTGTATTTGGGTAGCATCAATACCACGTGGTCATCTTGTGTTCTGATCCCATTGCTTCTGTCCTTGTTAAGATGTGATCAACTGAGATCATCATCCAAATTCAAGTAGTTTACATTGCGCTGATGTAGAAGAGATGACCATCAAAGATACACAACGTCAGACGATTTAAATCAATATTCACAGCGTCCTTAGCTCCACATCATAGTGAAAACTTTAATTTTCATACTGGATGCTCCTCTTGTCCAAGACATCAAGTCTTATTTATATTAATTAGCCAATCTATAAAAATAGATTGAGCTGACTCCAAGTCGCTAAATAAAAGAAGCCATATTGTTTTCAACCGTTTTTTTTTTGGGTTGTAAAATATAATAGCTTCTCTCGCTCTGATGGCCATGACCCTTTGGGACGCGTTTAACCGGTGGACTGGTCGCCGCCTCAGCAAACGCGCCTACACTGCTGGTGCCCCGTAAAGGGCCATAGACCGCAGATGCGGCCCCAGGACTGATAACTGTGGGACGCCAAACCTCATTTCTCACCGGTTCCATTCTCTCTGGTGACCGGGGTTGATGACGGCCCTGTCCGTCAAATAGGCCTCGACCACACGACAGAAGTTAGCGGTCGGCATCCGGTGATACCGGACTGCCTCCCTGATACAACTCCAGGGAACCGAAAAAACCTTAAGCGTTCATTTAGTCTTTCTCAGTTGGCACCGCTGCTCATCAACAACTTGAATCAAGTTTCCTAATTTAAATATAGAATTTTGTAAATTATTTAGAGACAGAACTGTATGTTTATTTTATTCATTACTTACACACACTCCAAGAAATATAAATATTGTTTAATCGATTAAACCCTAGCACCATCTAGTTGATTTGTGGTAAACTTGTACCATGATTCTTAATATTTACTACAAGAGTACACTACTGACCTTATAATGATGAAATATGTTTTTTTAATCGTTTCAAGGTAAACTCACTTCCAATCATAAACTAGGAACGCTATATTTGACTATAAAACTTAGTTGGAGGAATAAATATTATGCAAAAGCAAACAAAATTACAACAATCTTAATTTATTTAAGTATTTATTTATTGTAGTGTACTCGTACGCAGTACCTACATGCATAACATTCTAGCTAATATTACAAATTCGGAAGTGAGTTTGTTTGTCACGCTTTCACGCTAAAACGGCTGAACGGATTTGGATGTTGGCACGCCTGGTGCCTGGTTTAGGACATTGTATGATTTTTATTGAGGCAGTACGTTCCTGTGGCATAATTTTAGATAGTTTAATAAAATATAAATGTAAATTAAAAAAAACCGGCCAAGTGCATGTCACATACAATGAAGGGTTCCTAAGGTAGTAGTTGGAATTAAATTTATCCCAAGAACAAACGTAACATTGTAGTTGAAAAACATGTTCTCCCATACATTTCTATTGCAAATGTAAGTTTGTACGCACAATATTGAGAGATCTAACATGTGATTTTAAGATCATAGACTTCTTATAGGTTTTCCTGTAATCCATGAGAAAAGAACCATTCTCTTTATTAAAAAATAAAAATTAAGACTCAGTAGTGTCAGTGTCACACGGTACAGTTTGAAATTTTCTTTTTTTAATTTTCTAATTTTCCCCTGAAAAGTCACCCCCATATTCAAAATTCATTTATTTACTTTACACGTCTGTGTTTGGGTTACAGACATTCATATGTGTACCAAATTTCAACTAAATTGGTTCAGTAGGCTCGGAGCAAATTGGCTGTGACAGACGGACAGATAGCCAGCCAGACAGTGATGCTATAACGGTTCCGTTTTTCATTCGGACGTGCGGAACACTGAAAATAGTAAAGTAAGAGTTATTCATTCTCAAGTTGTGGAGGTTAAATGAGTCCCTATGACTACATACGGGACTCATTTAACTTCACAACAAATGCTGAAGTTCGATTTAAGTTAGCCAAGTGTTAAGACCCGTCGCTTCCCAATTACTGCACTGTTTCCAGAGCAAACCAAATAAACAGGGAATATAGTGAAAGAGATTTATTATTCTCTGTTTCGTTCAGTTTTAAATGTAATATCGCGAGTTTTGAAAGTTGAAACCGACTGTTTGGGTTTAGATTTTAGCAAAGATATTATTTGATATTTTGAACACAGTATCATTTAATTGTTACCGAAATAAATCTCAGTTTTCATATCTTTTATAGATGCCGTGTTGCACATGTTGTTGATTCACAAATATTTACTTTTTTTTCCCTGTTCTTAGTGAGTTTTTACCACTAGCTTTTTCATTTTTAGCCTATTTTTTGCGGCCAGTCTAGCAACTCCTGAAAATAATTATGATCAGCTTCGCAATCCCTTAATAATGTTAATAATGTTACTTTTGTAAAGCACGAGGTACTAACCTAAATTCTTAATTTATGTAGAATATGATGAAAAAAGAAACAGGTTCCACTCCGGGAGTGCCGGCAGAAGTTGAATATTAACGTTGTGCATTTTTGATATTTTGGAATGGTTAGGGAATAATTTTGCACCGGTCTACTCTCCCTCCGTCTTACGAATTTTCAATCAGGTCACGTGTCGTGACGCGAGTTTAACATTTTTACCCATCACAAAAAAGTGCACAACGCCGAAAGAAGTTTTCACTTCAATGTTTATAACTTTTTGTTTAAAAAAAGTTATAAACATTAAAATAAATAATTGAAATGTCTGTATGAATACCTAAACTCTCTTTGACGATATTTTAAATAATTATATCAAAAGTTTAGCCTTTTATGTATGTATTGGTATACATACAATTAAGTACATTTTGTATACCAATACCACGAATTGTAAATACATCTGATTACACTTGTTGGTCTACAAACCAGAGGTAATCAAGTTGGTTTTCTGATGAAATAAAAACATAAAAATTGAATATTAATTATGGCTTCAACTCTTGCAGTTATTAGAACTTCTGTGGATGAGAGTAGCTGTAATCAAAGGTACGACTTTGCACAGAATAATTATCTACATTTATATAAGTGTAAAGTTAATGTTTTCTTATTTGTAATTTATTTAGGTATACAATACAAAGTATTCTATGTCTATTTACTATACCTACCTCTCACTTTCAGCCTTTCAAAATAAGGTCTGCTTTGAGTAAGTATGAATTATTACGAATTGACGCAATGAATTTGATCTCAAAGCAATACAAAAATACATTCTCTCGCACTATTATAGTTTCTAATTCGAAACTCGAGTGCAGTCAAGCAACAAATCTCCCAAGATAGCATGTGTCACAAGTATTATAGGAAAATGACAGCATAAAATACCGTGTAAACAAATAGACGCTCGTTCGACACATGTCGCGTCTATATCCCGTAGAAAGTAGTGTAGCACCTCACATATTCATAGTGCGTGGCAGCCCTAGCGAAACAATATCAACACTGCAACATCGGCGTTAGAAATTGAACCATAAGTCGTAAAGATTGAGTTGGGTTTGGCAATGTGGGTTGTGTTGTCGATATTGAATACCAAAGGTGAACCCACCAATATTTCGTTATTTATCAGAACGTATTTGCGGCACTGAGGCATGTCCCTCGCATGGAAAATAATACAATATATAGGATACATGAATATAGACGAGATAATATTGGATAGTTCTCGCCTTCGCTTGTGCTTGGTAAACTAGAAATGTCCATCTTTTAAGTTATATTGCAATGAGGAAACTATCTAGATGTTAAGTCTCAGATAAATTAGAGAAAGGGTCTTTTAACTATAATTTGTTTTTATATGCCGTTGTAAATGAACTGATTAATCGGTATCCTGATTTACACCCGGTTTCTGAATTGAGAATTAGAACAAGAAAAACTCAACTTTTGCATTCAATGTAGTCCGCGAAATTAAGCTTAAGGCCTTTTGTCCACCATTTCGCCTTAAGGCCCTTTATCCACCGCTCCGTGAACGGGACGTCAACGAGAACGAGGTGACGACGCCGGAAGTAGCGAAAAAACATTTACTATAGCTGCATAATCTCGGTTCTCGTTGACGTCCCGTTCACGGTGCGGTGGACAAACAGTGTAAGTAGGTATAGTGAGTGAAACAAAAAAGAATCAGTTCATACAATCAGTTTTAATGTCACTACGTTTAAAACCTACTAAAACAACTGTGACCTCTACTACTCATGAGTAACTCCGTGTCCATTCCTAAAAATGCCTTCGTGAGAATATTAATCAAGACATCCAAACAAACACTTCATTAACAGCACAAACACCCAACATAGTTCGGTACATTATGCGCGTTAGTCATAAGTAAATCACGAGCTAAACGGATGGCGACCAACTTTGTTCGAAGGAGGCTTACGTGGAACCGTGGAGGTTATAACTTGTAGTGGACAGGCCCGAGGGACGGGGATGAAATATTACCTCTCTTTGTTACACAATCGCCTCTTACACTCAATAATTTTGGGAGGATCGATGGGAACTCGCTCTGAGATTTGGGAATCAGCGAATGTACGAATAGTTTCCTTTGTCTATTAGTATGGCTGTGATTGCGGATTTGGAGTTATTGAGGCCGGTTTCTGAACAAATATATTATGCTATTCTTCTACTTGTTAAAATAATGTGGGATATTGGGAATTATTAAGGAAGAGAGCAAACGCATATTGGCTAATGAGCCTTTAACTAGCAATGGGATATGCCATAAAATAATAAAAAAATTGAACTGCCTCGTTGGTCTGGTCAGGTCTTGGGTTCGATTCCTACAGGTCGGGAAAAGTGTTATTGGGTTTTCCCATCAGGAATTTCTCAGTAGCAGCTCGGAGTCTGGATGTTGTTGTCGGGTTGATGTCAACAGGTTTGCCCCCTATTACATACTGGCAAAATGTAGGTGTACTATAAGTACACCTCTATCAACCCTTTGAGGAATGCAGGATGTTATGTAATAAAAAATCACCTTGCAGTTAAATAATCCCTATATTTAGCTGTGGGTATTTGGGGACTGACCCATGCTCCTTATGACACCTTCAATCATTTCCTGAGGCAAAATTAATCACGTGCCCATTTATTCAACCAGTGCCAATTTCTTCAACATTTCTAGGGGCTGGATTTCTTGCTCGGACCCTTCGTCCAATCATGTCCCAGACAGAATTCATCTCTGGTGATCGTACTGGCCAGTCCATCTGGGTTATACCGATCTCATTAAAGTAGTCACACACTATGTGCGCAGTGTGGGGCCGTGCGTTATCGTGCATAAACACACAATCTGATCCTATGAATGGGGCAAAAGGCACAACATGGGGCTCTAGGATATCAGTTATGTACCTGTGTGCAGTCAGAGAACTTAAACTCAACTCAAACTCAAATCATTTATTTCAAATAAATCAATTACAGGTACCTTTGAATTGTAATTGAATTGAATTGTACTATGGAGAAGAACGGGCAAGAAACTCCACTCTTTTAAATAAAAAAATTGATACAAAATATTGGTTACATCATTCATTTTGAAATTATACAGTAAGAACAAAGTAGAAAGACGTGCACGTTAAAAGCGTCCCTAATAAAAATATAAAAACGAAAAATTAAAATAAGCCACGGCAGCTAAGAGATGACCAGTCCCACTGACGGCGCCCGTTCACGAACATGACGCATGGATCAGCATCATTTAGCTCAACCATTTTGAAGGGAACTTAATGATCCAACACACACACCACCACCAGCGAGACATTTGAGTGAGTATGAAATACTCCCAGCCGCCAAGGCATGAAAGACGTACTCAGTAAATGGTAGATTTAAAATAGGTAAACAGTGCTCACTTATATGCAACCGCCATCAATAATGACCAGAACGGTGCCTGCCGTCAAACTTATACCACCCCACACCATAACAGGCTATGTAATTTTTGGTATAATAACAGATGTCTAATTTCATTTGACATAACTTTCATATGATATAATTTTCATATGCTATAAAAACATTGAACCTAATTTCATATGATCTTATGCTATATTTGATATAATTTTCATTTACTCTAATTTAATTTAGTATAACGTTCATTTCATATAATTTTCAAATTGTATAATGCTCTTTTTATATAATATTCATTTGACCTAACTTTCATATTAACTATTTTTCTAAGGTAACGCATCGTTCTTGAGAAAAGCAAATTATATTGTAACCTAACCTCAAAACAATAAAGTTGCTTCTGCATCGTCTCCGGCGCTGCGGGAAGT
This sequence comes from Xanthia togata, assembly GCA_963853775.1. Lineage (NCBI taxonomy): Eukaryota > Metazoa > Arthropoda > Insecta > Lepidoptera > Noctuidae > Xanthia > Xanthia togata. Next base: position 30,191,847 of record OY970791.1, on the reverse strand, counting down.
GTCTCTAACGTAAGTAACTCCCTTCGCCCTTACGTAACAAAGGATAGGCACCCATACTCACCTCTCCCTCCGCGCCTCCGGTTTTTATATACACTCTAGGGGTAAGAGCCAAAAGACTACGTAAAGTCGGAGTGGCCCGATTCGGTTTTGGAGCAGATTCAACCTATTAACAAATTATATTAAACGTTACTTATAGATTTTGAATATTATAGCAACTGAATATTATATTAATTGAATATTATTTCAAAAGTGCATTATATAAACTGTTCATTATACCATATGAAATCAGGTAAAATGAAATTATATCAATAATTCATTATATCATTTGATCGTTATATTTAAAGAAAAAAAAAATGAAATTAGGTCTTATGATCATTAGAACTTTTGTTATTATATCAAACGTTACACCCCCCCATAATAGACCCTCCACCGTAAGACGTTGTTTCGGTAAAAAAAGCTTGATGGTAACGTTCTCCTTGATATCTCCACATCTTCTCCCTTCCGTCGATGAAATTTACACAAAAACGGCTTTTGTCAGAGAATAAAACTCGACACCACCCATAGGATCAATTTTGATGCTGACGAGCGAACGCTACTCTTGCTACACCTCAAGTTTAGGCGCTTTTGCTGGCACGTATGACTTCAAACCAACTTAATTTAACCTCACTGTTCGTTCCCAAACACGTACGTTACGCACTTGTTCCAATAGATTTCGGGTCTGAAAAGCCGTTTGACGACGATTTCTCAGTTTGCGCCCTTATAAAGCGGTCGTCTACGGCACGGGTTGCTCGATTTCTGCCTTGGCCTCGCCTGCGCACGTAATATCCTGTCTGTCTGAATCGTTGCACATTACGGTGGATCACGGATGACTTACTGAACGCTAGGTGTGATCTTCCTCAATCATTGTTACAGCCCTGGCGACTTCAGTTGCTGGCAAATCACTCATTCTGTATGCAAGACAATGTTAACTCTCCAAACAAAACAAACAAAATGAGCTAGGGCCACCATTGACTGCTTAAACCAACTTTCTTATCAAAAATAATTAGCTATGCGTAAATTGTAAACAAACGCATATGAGGGTACCTATACTTTATGTTAGAAGGTTTAAAACTGTCAAAAATCCCCTTAATTTTGTATGGAAAAAGGGTAATCATTCAAATAAGAGAAACACTCGTCGAAATATCCACATGTACATGCACAAAAAAAAAGTGCCTTTTTTTAAAAAAAGGCACTTTTTCTTTGTGCGCCTCTAATGTTTTCCGGTGTGGAGCAAAGCATGTGAGTGAAGTTAGTCAGAAAATCTTTGTCATTTCGGTAATATACTTATGTGATTTTCACAAATAGTAGATAGTTTAAACATTCATGCAATTATAAAACATTAGGTACCAATACCAATCCCCGCTTCAAAATGTAGGCATGTCGCAAGTTCTAAAAGCAATTTGCTCATACGTACACATTGTTTCGTGTTTCAATTCATACGTTTCAACATTGGGCAAACTAGCCTTTTCAAACAACATTCACTATTGATGGAACTCTGGAACTAATCAGCATCTTTCACCACTAACTCAACTGTGGTTTTCACTTTTCTTTTTTGGGAATAGTGACAAATTGTTTAATTTAAACTCTAAAAAAATATTTGTTATACTACTAATATTAGTGCTCATTCCTATTTTACACGCTCTCTGACATTTTCAGTTTCAGCACCTTATTGATAACGCAAGGCCATATTATTTCGGGGTAATTCAAACTCAAACTCAAACTCAAAGCATTTATTTCAATTAAACCATTTACAGGCACTTTTGAATTGTCAAGGAGTCAGTCAGTCAGAAATATGAAGCTAGTTGCCCATTCCAAAGCGTAGGTTCCTATGGAGAAGAACGGGCAAGAAACTCCACGGACACTCTTTTAAAAAAAAATATATTCTTACAAAATATTGTTTACATCATTCATGTTGAAATTATACATGTGAGAACAATGTAGAAAGACGTGTACGAAAAAAGCGTCCGTAATAAAAAATAAAAATAAAAAAAACAATTCAAAAATTAAAATAGCCGTGGCAGATAAGAGATGACCAGTCCCTACTGATGGCGCCCGTTCACGAACATGACGCATGGATCAGCACCGTTTAGCTCAACCATTTTGAAGGGAACTCGACGATCCAACACACACGCCACCACCAGCGAGACATTTGAGTGAGCATGACATACTCTTAGCCGCCAGGGCATATCGAGTCAATGAAAGACGTACCCAGTAAATGGTAGCTTTATAGAAGGTACATGGTCACAGTGCTCACACATGTGCTATGCAATTATACAATTAAAAAAAAAGAGAGATTGAAGTTATACAATTCAAAGATAGTTTTTGCAATCTTCAGCAATTCCAACAATATTTTTGAATGCTAATCAATTAGTTTATGCGCCCTTGTGGAGCTGGACCAGCGTTAAGCCAAGCATTTTTGTCAGCGATATAATCCCCAAGCTTATAATATGCTTGGCAGCATAGTGTGCGTTTTATACAAGATTTAAATTTCGTTTCATTTAGTTGTAGTATATGGGAAGGTATTTTATTGTAACATTTTAAACAGTACCCCATGAAAGATGAGTCTACTTTAGCCAGTCTGAAACCCGGTTGAACTAATTGGTCCCTATTTCTAGTACAATAATTGTGTCTTTCACCTCTTTTACTGAAAAGATTAAGATTTTTCCTGACGTACATGATGTTTTCATAAATATATTGACAAGGTACCGTCATGATGTTAATATTTTTAAACAGTTCCCTTAGAGAATCGCGCCTACGGAGGCAATATATTGCTCTAATGGCTCTTTTCTGCACAATAAAAATAGAGTCGATATCTGCAGCCCGTCCCCAAAGTAAAATACCGTAAGACATGATACTATGAAAATAACTGAAATAGACTAGCCTCGCGGTATCTACATCAGTAAATTGACGGATTTTTCTGACAGCATATGCTGCTGAACTTAGCCGTCCTGCAAGAGATGTTAAATGAGGACCCCATTGCAGCCTTGAATCGAGCGTGATCCCCAGGAAAACAGTTTTATCTACAAATTCTAGCTTCTCCTTATTCAATACTATATCACAATCACTACTTTTAACATTCGGTAAAGCAAATCTTATGCATTTAGTTTTTTTCCCATTTAATACTAAATTATTAGCAGTAAACCAATTTTGGGCGTTATTTACATCGTCAAGATTTGATGCACGTCTATTTATCTTAAAAATTAGGGAAGTATCGTCAGCAGATAACACCATTTGTGGTTGGTTTTTTAATAAATGGGGTAGATCATTAATATATACTAAAAAGAGGAAAGGACCCAATATCGAGCCTTGAGGAACACCCATTTTTACTTTTAGACCGAGTGAATTTACACCATTAATTTGAACTTGCTGTTGTCTATCATTTAAATAAGATTTTACTAAACAGAGCGCAAGTTTACCTAGTCCGTAATGCTCAAGTTTCAAGAGTAAGGTTTCATGATTTACGCAGTCAAATGCCTTGGAGAGGTCACACAAGATTCCTATGGCATCTTGAGCCTCCTCCCACGCTGTAAATATGTGTTTTAATAAGGTGACACCGGCGTCAGTTGTACAACGACCTTTGGTGAAACCATATTGCTGATCGTGTAAGATTTGGTTGGTGTTAAAATGATTAAGCATTTGGTTTAGCATTACCTTTTCGAACACTTTGCTGAATACCGGCAGCACGGATACTGGTCTATAATTGTTGGTGTCTTTACTGTCCCCAGATTTAAAAAGTGGTATAACCTTACTGTATTTCATTAAATCCGGGAAGACTCCTTGATCCACACACAAATTAAATATTAAAGCTAAGTATGGTGCAATAGTCTCGATTATGGATGTACAAACTTTGATAGATAGTCCCCATAGATCCTCGGTCAGTTTGATTTTAATTTGCCGAAAGGCTTTAATAACTATCATAGGGTTTATATGTTTAAATTGAAATTCAACCGGACAGCCTGGGACATTCGCTCTTAATAAATCAATTGAGACATCGGGTGAAGAATTTAAAGCTTCCGTCGTTTTAGATGGTATATTAGTAAAGAAATGTACAAATTCTTGAGCTACTTCTAAGTTAGAGCTTATTGCACCACGTGAAGTCTCCAATGTGTAATCAGTGTTTCGTTTTTTTTCCCTACTAGTTTCATTATTTATAACTTTCCAAACTGTTTTTATTTAATTTTCTGCTGATTTAATCTTATTGCTAATGTACAGGGCTTTAGCTATCTTGCAGGTATTTCTAAAAATTTTGGAATATGTAGCAACATACTTGTTGAAAGTTTCAGTGTTAATGTAAGGCTTAAGGCCATACAGCTCGAAAAGCCTTTCCCTACTTATCCTTATACCTCTAGTTGCCCAGTCACTAAATATAAAAATAGGGCTAATATTTTTTGTTTTCTTTTCAAAAGTTTTATTGAATTCAGTGTGCACTACTGAAAAGAAATCCTGATACAATTTATTTGCATCATCCATATTATGGCCTAGAACATTTAACTCCTTATTTAGGATACTATTGAATCTATTTAATTTGCCATTTGTTATTGGTATAAATTGTATTTGCACTTTTTGCAAAGCTGTTTTAAACTTAAAAGTTACCGTTTGACCACTATGATCAGACGGCAAATAATTTACTATGGCTTTAGCTAAATAATCACAATCGCAGAAGACATTATCAATACAAGTAGCGGAAGTTGAAGTTACTCTAGTCGGTTCTGTAAAAATGTTAGATAAATTGAATGATTTAAAAAGACTTAATAATCGATTGCTATTTAAAGTATTTTCCAGAATATTAATATTAAAATCACCACAAATAATTGCGGTTTTGTTACTGGATGCAAGTTTCGCTAGGACATCTTCCATTATTGACTCAAATAAAGAAAAGTTCTGATTATTAGGGGGTCTGTACACGCACACTACAACATGCTTATCCAGCTCAACACAGGACAGTTCGATGCAATGTTCAACTGATAAACCAACTATGTCATTACGTGCCTTAGTTTTTAAACAATTTTTAATCAAGATTAGAGAACCTCCACGTAGCATAGATTTACGGTTAAAACAACTGCCTATACTATAGTTCTTATAATTAATTAGCATTTGGTAATCCTTTAACCAATGTTCAGTGAAACAAACAATGTCAAACTTTGTTTTTTCTAAAAACATTTCAATTTCTAATAACTTGGAAGAAATACCTTGAATATTTTGATGAAATAATTTCAAGGCATTCTGCTGATCTCTTTTTTGGTAAATATTTATTTTAGAGCCAGAAGATACCTTGTTGTTGTTAGTTATAAGAATATTCTTACTTGTACCTCCTGTTGTCTTACAAACTAGTTTAAATGACTATCCGGAGTTGACCCCATGACCTCAGTGTCATCACCAGGCAGTGAGCTCATAGTGAGTGAGGGACATGGAACCTCCTTCGTACAGTCTGTATAAATATTTATAGCATTTGAGCTACATTTATTCAGGCTTACCACCTTATAATTAGTACTATTACTAACCGTTGTGGTGTTAATAACACAAGACTTCGACATACTACCTATGTCTGAGTTTATATAAAAAGCTAATAGCCTTGCTATTATGTGTCTAAAACTAACAGGCAAATACACAGTATTCCTAGTCGATTTCAAAGTTTCCACAAAAATGTTGGTGTCAAGAAATATAAGCTTGTCACTATAATGACTAACTAAGAAGTGCATATGCTTGTTAAGCATATGAATATAATTGTTTTGTCTATTTGTCAATCTTTCAAAATATGGGAAAGCACACAAAATTATTTTACTGCAATTTAACTTTAACAACTCAGTTACACAGTCAGTGATTTCTTCTTTTTTTACCTTAGAACTATTACCTACAAATACAGTAATGTTGGTTTTAGGATTATATACATTTCCTGTTACTGATGCCATTATTTGTTTGTAGGTTGACCTTGGCATACAATAATTTAGAGTAGAATAACACAGGTTGTTACTAATTAATTTACCTATACCTCTTCCTATACTATCTGAGAACATAACTGAAGGATAACAATCATGACTACTGAAAGTTGGACAACTACCAATGTCAGATTGTACCACTTGATCTTGTACTAAAACATCTTGGTGGAGGATACAGTCTTGAGACTCAGTCTGGGACGGGTCCTCCGTTGCCTCAGACTGGACAGCAACAGGGTTTGAAACCTTCTGACAAGTACAATTAATTACCGAGTGCGATTTTTGGTGCAATTTAATTTAATTTTCAAAATAAAATGTGAAATTAAATTCTTGACTATTTTCCCGTCCGTACAACGAATACAAGTTTTGAAATATTTATGTATGGTTAACTTCGTAATTGTTGCACGTCATATAACGACAAGATCTATTTGTTTATGTGATAGATCGATGCTTAAAACTTTATTTATATTTATTGATCTTAAATTCAAGCACTTTACCCATATTTTTTTAGTATTACTTACAACTATGTTAATATAATTAATTAAAACAACTAGAAACAATAACAATAAAACAAGACAACTTAAAGATCTTGTTTTTTCATTTTCACTATTGTATAGGGTGACACTTAACATATTTTCCTGTGTATAGCTAGTGCCGGTACTCAGAGTCATTACTTGGGACTTGTTAATTGATTATCCACGTTGATCGACAGATATAAATTTCGACCCTGTCAGTCAAAATAGGACAGTTTAAAAAGACTTCGTTTTTGTTGGTTGTTGAATCGGATTTTGGGTGACGTCTCTGAGTGTGGAAATTGTGACTTCATTCTTGTATTGGGTTCCGACCTTTATAAATAAATGTAAATGGTAATAGTAAATAAATAAATATAACTATTAAGGCATCTTCTGGAAACACCTGGCAACAATATATGCACACCGCACAGGTGCCCATCAGGTGGCCTTCAGTCTTCATAGCATCAATGCTCAGGATTCTGTTGTTACTGTCTCGTATCCGACGCAGTGTGACGCGGATCTTTTACACATGATCGCAAAGAAGTCATTTGTACGCACTGCGATGAACATCCCTGACGCGACTACAGAAACCGGGAATTGTTGCCAAAAGCGATAAAGTGATTACGAGGTCGACTATACCTACCTACTTCATAACCATCTGTGTGACCGCGTTGTTCTACTAAACTACGCAACGCATTTTGATGCGGTTTTCACCATCATTTATAGCATTTATTCCGAAAGGCTTAAGTGTATAATACTTACATTGATATTAACCCTAGCTTACTGACCTTAATTTTGACTAACGTTATCACTAACCATTCGTAAATTATACGACGGATTAAAACATTAATATTTATTTAATTAACTTCATATAAGACACAAAAAGATCTTAATTAGCAGTCTTAGTATTATTTTTATCCAATAACATCAATCTGTTTTAGAAAAACCTACATTGAACAAAGATTGCTCATAGACACAATATGCTCCCTGCAAATCGCTTTTTTCAGCCCTTACAGAAGTTCGTGGTTATACGATGTTTTTTTTACAGCTGCAAGTTTTGCGAGTTCTGGAAACGATTTGACTAGGACCTTCGTGATCTAGTCTACAATTTTCAGGATCTCCGCGATGATTTACTTCAAATTTCGTTGCAAAATTATTCTGAAATTTTACGACTATCATACGATATACCCGTTCTAAAAAACGTGCATCCATAATGAGTCATTGCGGGTCACTAATGATGTGAATCAGGAAGGTATTAGAAGCGGCAATGGTGGCGGAAGTCGGATCTAATCAAAACATTAAATGTGCAACGTACGCGTCGTCTATTTTACGAATGGTTAGTGATCCAGTGTTAAACTTACTTATAAAATAGAAATCATATTTTCTTTTCAAGTCGTAAAAACCGTGCGAAGCCGGAGAGGGTCGCTAGTTAATCTATAAAGTCGTTATAATTTAAGTCGCACTTCAGACTCTTGATTGCAAAAGTCAACACTACCAAACTTAATATTTATTCAACAGGAAAATTTTATTACAGTTATTGACTTTTCTCCTTGTAAAAGCGAGTTTTAGTTTTCAGTATTAAATGAAACTACTATTTATGAAGCTATCTCTCTCCAGGGCGACACAATACTAAACAAACAACTACCCACTGTTTGAAATTAATCCCTTTGTTATCAGCTAGTATTCATTAAGAAGAGATACAATAACGATTACTGTAAGGTGGCTAATAATGTCTTACATCAGTTCTAAGTAAGAGGAGAAACTTAGACACAACAGTTCTTTTGAAGATATTTACCTATGTAAGTAATGTGATAGTTTCTTATTAGAGCGGCAATAGTGCGTGATAGTGCCGAGAAGCTAGTTCAAACCTTCACACATTCTATTGGCATGAAAACACGTTTAGCATTAATAAGTAACTTAACTTTCTTGAAGCAGAAAAAGAAGAGTTCATTTATTTAAAAAAAAACCGGCCAAGTGCGAGTCAAACTTGTGCACGACGGGTTCCATACCATTCTCATCTATAAAAACGACAAAAAAAATATGTCTGTTGTATTAAAACAGTTCTGTGTGTCTGTTTTTAGTATTTGTTGTTATAACGGCAACAGAAATACATCATCTGTGAAAATGTCAATTGTCTAACCATCACGGTTCATGAGATACAGCCTGGTGACAGACGGACGGACGGTCGGACGGACAGCGAAGTCTTAGTAATAGGGTCTTGTTTTTACCCTTTGGGTACGGAACCCAAAAAAAACTAGCTGCGCCCCGCGGTTTCACTCGCATAAGTCTTGATCCCGTGGGAATATCGGGATGAAAAGTATCCTATGTCCTAACCCAAGTCATGGTCTACCCATGTGCAAAATTTAATCCAAACTCGTTCAGCCGTTTTAGCATGAAAGCGTAACAAACAAACAGACTCACTTTCGCATTTACAATATTAAAGTTAGTATAAACAGGTAGGTATAGGCACCGTACTAGAAATTATTAGGTAGGTATACTAGCGGTGGCATCATTCTCTTCATTAGAACATTTAATATAAATTCGTGAAACAATATAAACCTTATTCTATTTTCACTTCACCAAAACCATTTCACACAACGAAATTAAAGATATAAACCCGGTGGGACCACAAAACGGTTAAGTGTTTCCCGAGATTATCGCACACAAGTACACAGTACACCTATCTACACACTCTAAATAAACAAGTATGTAAAAGTACACACTCTACAAACACAAGTATGTATTAGTACACACTCGGGCACGAACACAAGCCGTTACATGCTAAACGTTGTAACACAACGCTATTGACCGCTGTAATTTCGCATAAATAAACCAAACATCGCTGTTGCTCATGCGAATAAAAATATTAATACATGTTTCGGTTTGGTATCCATTCAGAGATATGAGTATGCTGTACTATTACTTCTCTTAATAGCTCTCTTTTGTTGTCTCACACTTTATTCCACTTGTCTGTGAAATTACTTACTTGAAGTTGCTTTTTATTGTTATTAGTAGAATAGGGTAGATAACTAAAAAAATTTTTTTGTCCGTCATGTAGACTATGAAAAAATAACGTACACGTATTTTTTCTTTTTTTACGTTATCAAAAGATTACGACGATACATTGAGTTATAATGTGCCATGAAGTCACTTGTATGTAGATTTTATACATACTTGTGACGTATCAACCCCCACTCCCCAACTTTAATGCGTTGTATCTAAGTATTTTTTTATTAATATGATAAAGCAAAAAATACGTGTCTAATATTTTTTTATTATCTGATTGACGGACTAAATAGAATTTCTTTTTTTTTGACCCAGGCATCATCCCTATTTGCATTGGTGAAAGGACAGGCTTTTTTTTTTTTTTTAGTATGAGCTAATGAATGTTACATCAATAATTGCCACAACTATATCAGAGTCTCAGCGACTACCAAACAAAGGTTTCCCTATTAGGTAAGCTGCTGCAGTTAATACTCGTAGAATGATGTGAACTAGATCAAAAAACCAATAGCAGTAAAACCAAACTACGATTTTGGTGATCAATCGCTTATGGAACTGTCTCTATTTCTCAAAATTCTGACATAAATATTTTTTTCATATATCTTCTTATATCTCCAGCTCCAACTACAAAGCTAGCTTTCTCCCTCGTTCCTCGCTAGCATAATGTAATGTTTACGAACTGCGCGCATGGGGCCCCGTGCTAGGTACCGCGTCGCATATGTGGCTATCATTCCACCAATATCAAATGGGCCCCATAAAAAGATTCCCGTCGTAACCCGTTCGTGAAGGGCCTCGGCCACTTTACAACTGATTTACGTAATGGTGGCTGTTGAATGAATAAAGATATCGCGATGTTTGATTTATTTTATTGGAGCTATTTTTTATAGTTTTCTTATACTTGTATCTCTCATAAGGATTTATTTACAGGCAAAATTGAGCTTCGTTCTGCCAAAACGAACCAATTAGGTACCTAAAATGTCTCCTATTTTTAGAAGTAAGATTTTGAATAGTTAATTTAAAATCTATTCTAAGTTTTAGATGTAGTATATTGGACAGATTTTGCTGGATAGCAATATTTTTTATGCTCGTCAGACGTAAAACACTTTATTACCACTCTAATTTAGCGCCATATTTCGCCAAAAAACCTATAACTGCCACTTTGAGAATATTTTGACGTTAGACAAATGGCATTTGGGAAAATGAAATAATGAGAGATTGTGGGTTGGCTTATTTTGGCAAAACTAAGTTCAATGTCAACAGTCAAAAGCACCCAGACCAAATATTATTATTTTGTATCTTTAGTACAGCGAAAGGAACTCAAATCGGCTGACCAAAGAGTCTCCGACCCAAAGGCATAAAGAATGTAGCTGCGGTTGCTCTGGTTACGGATGGCGGAAGATAGAATGTTGTGGTGAAACTTGGTAGAGGATTACCTAGGTCTAGTATCAGGATATGGCAGACTAACGTAATTGCTGAAGGTGAAATGTTATAACTTGGAAATTCAACATTTTCTACTTGTGTTCGCTCATTGCTGATCATTGGTCAATTTTTTTATAAATCTATAACTATAAAACAGTAACAAACTCAAAACTGTACATTGAATATTTTTGAAAAAAGTAATAGTTGCGAGGTCAGAGAACGATTCATGTACAGTTTTTAGATTTTTTGACTGTTTGTCTGGGTGTACAGGCTATGTACCAGATTAGCACAAACACGACTGAACGGATTTTGATTAAAATTGGCACACAGATAGTTTATAACACTTAACACATAGGGCACTTTTAATCCCGGTAGTACGTTCCCGTGGGATATTTTCCGACATCCACGCGAGCGAAGCCGCGGGCATAAGCTACTCTATAACTAACCTACGACTATATTGCATACCTACTTAATACTTCTAACAAAAAATACAATACAAGGATCCGATATCCGGCCTTTATTTACATTGCTCTAATTTGGCACTAAAGTAGGCAGTACAAGTACACTTGATGATTTCCTTACCGCTTCTTAAAGAAAGTTATAATAAATACAGAAAAAAAAAATATCCGTCGTGTAGCCACAGAAACCGGGGCGAATACAGTTTCCAAGTGAGTCGGAAAGTTTTGGCTCATTATATAGCCATTCCGTTTCTGTGAGAAAAACGAAAAAATTATACAAATCGTTGTAGTTTTCGATATTTTGTAGAACAAAGAAACTGTAATACTTGTCAGTATAACTTTCAGACTTTGTAAACAAAATATTACAAGTGGTTTTAAAAAAAATGTTAGTGTCCTTAAATCATTAAGATTGTTTACATTTTACTAGGCCCGTTACTGACAGTTTTTAATAATACTTGAATAGAAATATTTCCATCTACTTCTACCAAATGTATAAAAAATAAATCCACTAAGTAATAAGAAAGAAAAGTCTACACATTTTATAAAAAAAAAAAATGTGTTTCTTCGTTTTCCTTCTAGTTTTGCCTGTTAGTACAAAATAACAATACTTTCATTCTAGAAGGTGCTTTCTTTCAATACTATTAAATTAAGTAGTCACTGTATAATGTGGTCAGTTCACTTGATTGCTTCGTTGGAAATTCAGACCTAGTCGGAGAGTATTTTTCCGATTTCGTTTTATAAAGATATTTACTTTGTCTGCTGGCGCTGCCATTGTGTAGTATCACTGTTTATTTATTTAGTTAGAAATATTCCATCTATATTTAGAATAAACATCAGGTATACATTCCCTGTCTTTCTATAGACTGCCAACATGAAATGTTTTTGTACGTATTAAATAATTGATTTAGAAATCCTAAGATTGATAGCAAAATTATTAGCCAAAATATTTTAGTAAAGTAATAATATCTTGACTAGAATTACTTATCAATCTTCGTTCCAATTAAAAGAGGCTCAGTCCATAAGCACTTAGCTCTAGGTACACGTTCAATCATGACAAATATAGTTCTTTCACGTTCTAATGTGCTGTGAAAAAAGACGAGACAACATAAACATACATAACATCACGCCTTGTTTCCTCGAAGGGTTGGGCAGAGGTGTACCTGTAGTAGGTACACCCACATTTCGCCAGTTATGTTTTAAGTCCCATGTGATAGGAGGCGCGCCTATTGCTATCAACAGGGCACAAATACAAAGACGAGATAAATTTAGTGATAAACAAACGCTCCCATTTCTTTTTATTATCGACGCGACGGTAGCAAATTACAAAGTGTCAACTACACTTTTTACATAATTTGTCTCAGAATTATTTGTTTTATCTTAGGATTTTCTGTTTAATTCTAAATTTTTACTAATATTAAGTCATGTATATAAAGACAACTACACCTTATTTACACAAAGCGGCGAAGTAGACTCGAATATATACCATTAGTCCATGTATACCTCGGACAATCGGCGCGTTCACCTGTTGTAAACAAAGATATCAGTCGCCGTTTAAATGTCAGTTTTTTTTTAACTTGCATTATTTTGGTGCATTAATAAGAATAAGACAAGTCGGTGTTACAAATAATAGTTAAATAAGGAAAATATTACATATATTTGTTTATTATTTTATTATAGCAATCAAAAATGTAAAATACAAAAGAATATTAATATTTAAAATTATATAATCATAAGCAATGGGAACTCCCGCGTAGAAGAGTGTATGACAGTTTTAGTTTACTTTTTTGTACAAAGTAGATAAAAACATATTATAAATTGAAAAAAAAAAAACTTTAATTGGCCCTAACCATTTCCTTGAGCATGGCCCTATTAACTAAATGTTGTAAAATAGAAGAAGATAGCTTTTTCTCCTATTAAATAACACAATTTGCGTAAAAAACGCTCTCCTGTAAAATCATGATTTTGTAGATAACCGTTTACAAATACATTGCGACCGTTTTTGTTATAGGTTCCTACTTAAGTAATAACAAAAATCACACATATAATGCATCAGCCCTAAACAATCGTGAGGGTTCCATCTACAGTAATTATCTTGCTAAAACATTAAAAATACTCTTCTTTACTAATTTAATTATTTTTCATTGTTGAGCCAAACGTCTAGTCGGTCGTCCTAGATAATAATCTAGGTCAGTCTGACCAACCGGGGGCCCATTCGACCCCGCAAAAGTTTACGACGTATGGTCTGTTTAAATGCGAGGTGTTGCTGGCAGCAGCGACTAATTGTTTGGGTCTAAATAGCTCCCACTTATGCGTGCGAGTGAAATTTTAACAGGATTTTTTTTTTCAGTACTTTTTGAGCTCTTATTTATTGTTTCGTTTACATTTTGTTTTATAATAAATATGTACACACGGCTACATAATCAAGCTATACATTTCCTGCTTAAGCTGACTTCGCATTGTTCGGAAATCCTTTATAATGCGAGATTAGCAAAAACTGGAAATGTATAGCTTGATGTGTAGCCGTGTGTAGACGCTTTATGAGTTTTGTTTTTGAGGAACGTATCTTTATTTTGGTTGGTATATCGTTTAATAGATAAATGAGTACCTCACTATAGCGTGGAAGAACACTGTTCTTCGAATCCAGCTCCACTTCCAAAACCACCCTATGACTCGGTGCCACATACACGGCTCATGAGGGTGCAGGAGTTGTACAAAATAGATGCAACTCTGCGCTCCTTCCTGATGTTATGTATGGGGCTATGGACGCCGGTCCTTCTCTATACATCCTGGATGTCGACATAGCCGGGGGATCGGTGAACCGATATTTCAGGACGATAGTTTGAGGCCGCTTTGGTTCTGCATAGCCTTGAATACTTTAAGCACACTGCTGGAGGACTCAGGTCTAGGCTACCGGTTGAGAAGAGTAGGTCTGGTGACATCTCACCTCCTTTATGGATGGAGCTACTGAAGGTAACAGAAACGATAAGTAGCGCCATCGAAATGGAATTTGGTGTGGACATAAAAATGCAAAAAAAAAGAATACCTAGGTACTATTAAGTAGGTACATCTGAGTAATGAGAAAATTACAGTATCATATAGTTTGTTAATTAACGAAAGGCGTTCCCGCTAACCCGCAATAATATAACGTCCGTATATGCAAAAAAAAAAAATACCATTCAAGAACAATTTTTTTTTTATATTAGAAAATATTCACAAAAAAATATTAAATTGGTACTTAAAAGAAACAGCCTGTACAAGCGCACTTGTCTTTCCACGTTGAAAAACGGGTTAGTAAGAACGCCTTTAATTAATTAACGTAATGTATAATAGGTAAGTACCCGAAAGGAACTGATCAACGTATTCAGCATGATATTTTCTACTCCCTCCAAAAAATAAAAAAAAATCTGAAGCACAATTTATGAACAAAACTATAAGATAATTCTACAATACGGATTCACTTTGACCCATAATTTGGGGAGAACCCGACGTTAAATGGATAGTAAGGGGCGGTTTATCGGTAAACGTTTCAATTTGATTTCATTGTCCAGTTTGCCCAGTTTGGGTGGGTACCCTGACCTTATCTCTGCACAAGAAATCCGAATACAATTAGTTAATTATATTGTAAAGGATGAATTGTCTCTAAGAAGTAACTACGTTTTAGCCTGTTTATTATGACCTTTTTACCCGACTGCGTCAGTAACAAAGTTATTCTTAAAACTATTTGTGATGCATTTGAATGAGAGACTGGAACAGTGGGAAAAATGTCTTTTGATGGTTTGGGTGTTTATAAAAGCATGTATGCTGTAGAATTATTAAAACAAGGATTTTCATCACTTTACTACGAGTATGTTTATATTTTAGTGCTTATAACATTTTATTCAATAAAACTGTGGGTTTCCGTAGCAACCAATTCAAACTGAGTTAAAACAGTAAGTCAATACGCAGAAATATGATTTCCAACATTAATTTAATAAATCACAGTTCCGTAAAACCGCTTAACCGCCAATTAACTAACTTTGTCGCGGTTAACTGTTACAAAACGGGCTATTGACTATTCAACGTCCTTCATTTCCTATCATGATCCATTGGGAAACTAAAACCGTGGGTTACAAAAAAGGAAATCATTGTTTTCATTTGCCTTTATTTTTTCTATCGGGAGCCTCTCCATAACATGGCACTTGGCAAACCCCCACACAAAATTCCACCTTGTAGATATCCATATAAAGTCCAAGATCGATGGTCGTGTTCTCTACCCATGTAAGCGACGGAACAACAAAAGATGCGGAGTTGCGTCAGAACAATGCGGTTGACGGTACTGTGGTACAGTGCGACAAGTATACACAATGCCTCGGGACGCGCGCCCAGCTTCAGTGCCTGCGTTATCGTGGACGGACTGTCCCGAGCATTGTGCGGGAGACGTCAAGGATTAAACACTGACTTTCAGTATCGTCTGTTATGAAAACCTGTTATGATAGGTATTCAATTTATCTTCTGTGAAAACTGAAAGTAGGTTTCTGGAGAAATGGAAACGAGAAATATCTTTAAACTAAATAAATAAATATTTTGAGCGTAGGTACAACTCATGATTTAATTATCCATGACTTGTGTTAAACATGTACAGAAAAGTTCCTAAGGTAGTGGCTTGTATCAAAAAAACAGACAGACATCATAAATGCTTGGTGAAAATAAAAAACACAAAAATAATAGTATTTCATCGACTGTGGAAGTAATTCTACTTCATTTACAAAAATAATCCCTTCCAAGGTGCCTTAATAATTTTGCAGTGTCACCATTACAAGCATGTAACACCCTCTGGTAACTCCTTTGTGCAGTTTGTACTGTAACAATTCAATTATGAAAGATCAAGGGCAACCCGGGGCACCATTAACAATGCATCCTAATGGCCTGCGAATGGCACAGAAACACCCTGTCACCTGCCCCATTCATTCCATTGAAACTCCCTGTGTAAAGGCATTACGGTGGCCGGTCACTTTAGCAAGAATAGAGGAATGTGTGGGGACTATGGAATAATGTTGAGGTATTTTGGTTTGGTTGTTGTAAACATAAAGGTACTAAGAATTGGAGAGCGAATAAAAAATAAAAAAATTGCGACATTTGCAATCTGCGCGGGATTCACGACTGTTTTTCTCGTCAGAGTATTATTTCGTCTTTTATTTATTTATTTTAACATAAAACGGCCAAGCCCAATTACATGTTATGTTATGTCTAATAGGGGGTAATAGGGGGTATAATAGTTGTATTGTATGTAAGTACTGTTTATTTTATTTTATTTTGTTTCCTATTTTTCATACATACACACATAAACTCACGCCTTCTGCCCACGGGGGTAGGCCGATACTACAGAACGCCTGCTACGATCCTTAGATACTCCTTTTGCGTCGTTTACGTTACCTATTAACGGCCGAACCCACTAACCTATTGTCAGTAAAAGACGATGGTAGGCAGTGTTAAGTTTCAATTTATTAATACATAATTGGATATTTGATTGGATATTGTACGGGCAACACTGAAAGATTCGATATGTCAAAATGGCCTTCTGCTGGGTTGGGTGCTCACGAGAGTACAATGTGCTAGGGCTGTGTCGGTTTGAAATATACATTGGTATAGAATGGTTGGAGATCTATTGTAAATTAAGGTAACCTATTAGTTTTATTGTAAATATCCGAATATTAAATGAATGACAAAATAGTGTTTCATATAATTTTACTTATTCCTGAAATATTGTAAATAGGTCCTTTTTTTAGATTATGGTTTGGGGTAACGACTTTAAGATCCATTTGGGGATTAGTAACTATTTAGAGGTTCAATTGCACTAATCTTTTGTGAAATGTATTGACAAAACAAGATGGCAGCGTTAGTTTCGATTTCGGCCACGTGCCAGATAGATTCTTGTACAGCTATACTGTTCATGAATTTATTTTAGTAAAATAATTTGCGTGTATCCTGGCTGCATTTCGGCGACCTCTTCGGGAAAACCGCGTAGCATACCACCGTCCCGGTGAATCAATCCGATATATTATCGTTTCCGGTTGTTCTCGTCTTGGTTACGGCGAGTACTTGCACAGACACAATCTAGTAGCTAGGATTATCCACCAGCAATTTGCCTTGTAGTACAACCTTGTGGAGTCCGAAGTACCATACTACAGGTATATACCTGTCGGTCGGGCACATGTCCGACCCAGTTCTCGAGAATGGCCACGCCACATTGTACTGGGATCGATCTATTATAACAGACAGGAGTATTGTAGCCAATGAGCCTGATATTACGGTGATAGATCCACGCCAGCCCCGTGCAATGATTGTTGATATTGCTGTCCCTCATGACAAGAATCTCGTGAAAGCCGATAAAGATAAAAAATCAAGTATCTTGACTTAGCACATGAGGTTCTCGACATGTGGGACGTGGACTCTTGTACCGATAACCGTAACGGTTAGTGACCTAATAGCGGAGAGCCTCGACCAACACCTCAGGACACTCTCATTGCGCGGCTGGGTCAAGGGCTTGCTTCAGAAAGCAGTTCTGGACACGGCACACATAGTAAGGAGGTTCTTCTCTCTAGAGCCCTGACGACCAACGGCTTGGACTTTGCTCCTGATGCCTATGGCCACAATTTTTTATATAAATTTTCTTAAATAAATTATTTAGAAACATAATTAATAATGTATACAAATGTTCCTAATAAAGGAGTTATGAGTGATAAATAATTAAATTAAATCAACAGCAAGCTATAATTCCTATTTCTAAACATTCCACTCTCCCCAACAATTATGGGTAGCACAGCAAGCATCAGCTTTGCACAAAGGCAAAGTGTTCACCCCATATGGCGCATGAATTTGAAGGCAGTCTGTTAAAGTTAGCCTTAGTCCCGCCAAAGTTGGGATCCCGATGGTATTCCAAGTTGTCGGAATCGGTGTGGTGAAATTTAAAGCAGGTATTGAGGGTTGCTGGTCAGAGTTTTAGCTAGCTGTTTACCTGGGATTTTGTTGCTGTTGGTAAATTACAGGTTATTTTTTGTGTTTTGATAATCGCTTACGTAGTTCCGGTTTTTTTTTTATAGGAACACAACATACGATGATTGACATATGCGTACCAATGCCAACAGTCAGTCAGGTTTTCATAATTGTGTATAATAACTGATTGTTTATTTGATGGCTATTTTTAGCCGACTTCAAAAAACCACTTTATCCCAAGAACAAACTCAACAATGTAGTTGAAAAACCATGTTCTTCCATACATAACAATTGAAAATGTAAGTTTGTACGCACAATATTGAGAGATTTACCATGTTATTTTAAGACCATATACTTCTTATAGGGTTTCCTGTGATTTATAAGTATTTTCTGTTTTTTTTTTTCAAAATTGTGGGCTCAGTATTTTTTGGGTATATTTTAATCTATTTTCTTAGAAAATTTTAAAACTATTTATTTTAAAATTATAAAAAAACTGAGACCCACACAGTAAGTCCTTTCATTTGATAGGTTACACGATACAGTTTGTAAAACTTTTTTTTTCATTTTTCACCTAAAAAGAGAAAAATAATTTTTTTGGTTTATATAATTTCAGTTTCGGCAGGCTTTTTTTTAGTTTTTGGTCTTCAAGAGACATTGTGTCCTTTATTGTTCATATTCCTTTTTAAATGCGTTTCATCGCTTACCAAATTGTACTAAAGATTTTGACCAACCCTCAAGCTTTTATTGTCGGGGCCGGAAACTGAAGCGGATGGCAGTGACCTTATTTCTTTATAACAGTATAAAGTGCTGATATTCTTAGAATTACTTATTTACGTGAATAATAAACATCAAAATTACTTGATTTATGTCGGCTGATTTCGAGAGAAACAAAAATAAATAATGAATGTCTGTAATATAAAACTTCAATGAAGAAATTAGTGAAGAAAGTATTTCTTATCTTTAATTTTGATGATAGCCTGTCTACCGCTCTATTTATTTCAAGAGGTTAATTTTTTTAACCAAATAAAGTGGTGGGAAATTCTTAGAAAATATTTTACAGATTTTTTATTAAGCCTTTATTGCTGAGGAACTAAACACAAGTATAATTTAATAGTATTAAAAAAAAACTTTAATCTAACACATCGGGTTTTCCGGTTTAGTGATCAGCGTGTCCTGTGACACATAGGCCTCTTCCAGCTGTTTCCACTCATTTCTGTCTCTAGCTATTCTAGACCAGTTAGCGCCTCCAATTTTTCTTATGTCGTCTATCCATCTCTTTACCTGTCTTAACCTTTTCCTTTTGCCATCGTGTGGATGCCACTCCGTTATAATTTTTGTCCATTTTAACTTACTATCTCTCGTCATGTGTCCTGTCCATCTCCATTTCAACAGTCTTACTTTCTTTATTATATCCTCTACTTTGGTTCTGGATCGTATTGCAACTGCTCTTAACCGATCCCTTTTAGTTACACCAATCATGCTTCTCTCCATTCCCCGCTGACATGATCTCAGTTTTAAAAGATGTTTTTGATTTAGGGCCCACGTTTGGCTCCCATACGTCAGGCAAGGTAAGACGCACGAGTTGAGGACTTTTCTCTTAGCTGCCATGGAAAAGTATTTGCTTTTAAGTATCTCCTTGAGTGACCAATATCTTTTCCATGCACAAGCAACTCTTCTTTCGATTTCCATGTCTGTTTGATCTCTGAATGATATTAACTGTCCCAGGTATGTGTAGATTTTCACGTATTCAATGCTTTCGCCATCTATTGTTATGGCTATTTCTTTCCTGTTTGTCATTACGTTTGTTTTAGATTTATTCATAGTAAGACCTACTATTCTACTAGCTTCTGTTAACTGTTGCAGCATATTTCGCAGCGTACTAGGGCTGTCAGTGATTAGTACTAAGTCATCCGCGAACCTTAAATGGTTGAGTTCTTCCCCGTTGATATTTATGCCTACATTTTCCCACTCTATGTTCCTAAATACACTTTCTAGAATTGCAGAAAAAAGTTTTGGGGACAGCGGGTCTCCTTGTCTTACGCCTTTCGCTATAGGGAACACTTCGCCGGTTGTTTCCAATTTTATTTGTGCCGTGCTGTTCTTGTATATATTTTTGATTATACGTATGTATTTCTTGGGAATTCCTTGTTGAGTTAGAGCCTTCCAGAGTGACTCATGTTTAATGGAATCGAACGCCTTACTGTAAACCACATGCAATATACAGTGTTTTATTGTATTCTTTGGATTTTTCCATTAGCTGTTTTAATACATGTATATGATCGATGGTTGAGAATCCTGCTCGAAATCCAGCTTGTTCGATTGGTTGTTGTTCGTCCATTATCCCTGTTAGTCTATTTAGGATCAATTTTGAAAATACCTTGTATATATTTGACAACAAACTAATTGGTCTATAATTTTCGATGTTATCCCGATCCCCTTTCTTGTGTAAGAGGACAATTGTACTCTTTGTCCATTGCGATGGTATAGACTCAGTTTTTAAGATGGTATTATATATTTCTGTGAGTTTTCTTAAGTTTTCAGGTGCAATTATTGAAGATTTTATCATCTCGTTCGTTATTTGATCTTGCCCAGGTGACTTGTCGCTCTTTATACTGTGAACAGCTTTTTCTATTTCAGATTGTAGAAAAACTGGAATATCCTCAATTTCGTCGTCTTCTAGATTTATAGTTGGAATCTGAACATTGGGGTCCGCTGCGTAGAGTGACCTGTAAAAGTCTGTTGCAATTTGGATTATAGTTCTTCTTATGGTCTCCTGCTTTCCTGCTTTATTCTTATATTTATTTATTTATATTTATATATACTTTATTGTACACCACAAAAACACATAACAAAAAGAAAAAAATTAACACTACAAAAATGGTAAAAATGGTAATGTTTGGTATCCATTTTTTGGACTCCACCAGTTCTTTTAAGGCTTTCTTAACTCCTCCTGTCTTTTTTATGTGATTGTTGAGTGTGTCTAATCCTCTTTTCGCTCTGTCCTTCTTGATACTTTTACTTATTTTTTTACTTACTTCTGAAATAGCTCTTAAATTGTGTTTATCTTTTTTTTTTTTTTTAAAGCTGTCTTCTTTCTTCTATTAGGGTTTTGGTTTCCTTTTCTGTATAACATGCCTTAGGTTTTGCCAATTGAGAGTATAGTGGTCCATAAATTTCGTTTATTCCATTTTCATATCTTTCGTCTGTTTCATTATTTGCTTCATTAGGGTGTCTACTAATATTCTTTATTGTATTAAATTTATTTCTGGCTTTTTTCGGCTCTGTATTATTTATTATAGCTCTGACCATTCTATGATTAGTGTTAAAATTTAGTTGTTTAATAACACTTACATCATAGAAAGCTTTTCTATTATTAGTTGCTATATAGTCTATTTCATTTCTATATGTTCCATCTGGTGATAGCCATGTCCACTTTTTCCTTGGATTTTTATTGAAAAAGCTATTCATAAATGCAAGATTGTTTTCAAAGGCCATATTGATCATTCTTTTGCCATTGTTGCTTCTTCTGCCAAAACCAAATTTGCCGATTACATTTTCTTCTCCAGTTTGTTGAGAACCAATTCTGCCATTAAAATCTCCTATCAACATTACGTTCTTGTGCGATTACTGTAGGACTGATGTTAGTTGTTCATAGATATATATTTTACAGATACTAAAGTTCAAAATTGTAGGTTGCTACCTTGTCAGTGTAAGAAAATATTTTGTAAAAAGCTAGAAACCAATCTGAAGTTTAATTAATTAGACTTATAAATTCGAAGAGCCTGCCTTAAGAGGGAACAGGGTGCGCTATTCTCCATACAAACGTATTCCCCGTTTTTCTTCCTGAATAATGCCTCTAGAGCTGTCATTCACGGTCTCTCTAAGCATGTCCCTGTCATTTCCTTTTTTTCAGCAATTAATAAGTAAGGAAACTGGGTCCATATTGGCTCAACTAAAGTTCTTTACCCGAAATTATTCTTCCTAACGATTTGTAATCCGAATGATCACTCTTCCTAAAATTTTTCATCCTAAAGTTTTCATTCATACTATTTGTAGTGCTACCGGCGATGTTCATAACACTCATGTTTCCGAAAATTGTAATTAATAATATCATTATTGTAAATATATTTAAACTCCTACTGTTTTTTATCATAACGCTTTTATCCCTAAGTGCATTATATGAATAAGAATTAAGTAGTAGGTACCTACGTTTAAAGACACACTATTTTTTACAGAACGTAAAATCCGAATTTGAGTAATAGGACTGATTCGGTTCTGGCACTTCGCCGGCCGCTGCCGCGGCACGCTCGCTTCGCTCGCTCGGCTCGTGCGTTGAGGTCACAGTTCTAACCTAACCTAAACCAATAATTATGAATAAGACCGATTCGTTTCTGGAACTTGACTGAATGACTGGAACGTGACTCTGGCTTCCAAAAATACACCAATAAAAGTGATTATTTGAAAGCTATAGCCGCTAATATTAAACTAATTTAATTGAAAAGTGTATATGAAAACATGTATTTAACTACTTGTACCATGGTACTATTATTCTTATTGTATGTTATGTGACAATAAAGTTACGCAAAATTTATGTATATAATACTGATTATTATGAATAAAAAGAAATCTAAACAAAAAGATATGACTTTGAATAATAGTGTAAAAGATGGTTATGTTGAGAAAATATAGGAAAACAAATAAAAGTATAATAGATGTTTATTGCTACTGACATTATGAAGTTGGATGCTTCGGAATTATGAACATTAGAGACCGAGTAGTTAGGAATTGTGATTGTTAGGATGAAAAATGTTAGGAAGAACATTTTCGGATTTCCAATTATCGGAGTTGAAAATTTAGGTGAACTTTGGCGCACCCAAGGAAACTATGACCCTCCAAAAATTACAAAAATGCCTCATTTTTACCGCCGTGATTAGAGGACTACCAGACTAATTCGGAAAAGTTTTTAGCATAAAAGAAAATAATAGGAACCTAGACATACTCTTTCTTAAAATTTTAATGTAAAAAATTATTAAATCGGTTTAGTTTTCGAGGAGAAAAAAGGAGAATGCCAAACGTCGTTATCGTCAAAAAATTTGTGATATAATCGGTCTGAGCTGCAGTTGTCCCTATCGCACTTTACGGGGTTTAACTCGCTTTTTCGGGCGCAGCGCGACGGCAATAGTTTCTTCAAATACCTATTTTTCAAATTCCTCGCAGCCCCTGTTCCCTCTTAAGAAGAAGACGAACCACGCTCGCAACTGCAAGACGAGTCGCGTGCGATGATCGCGAAATATTGCTATCTCCATTTGACAAAAGATGACGAGCGGGGGACGCGGTGTGGAGCCGTGTGTGTGTGTATGAATGGGTATATATCTTTTATTAGCTGTACCTACTTGTCATTCATTCATACGACTGAACGGAATTTATATTTATTAATAGTTAGGTATGTTCAATATTTGCTTTATTTTTGTTAACTACTTTGGGAAATCTTTAATAAATATACAATTCAAAAGCGCCTGTAAATAGTTTAATTGAAATAAATGCTTTGAGTTTGAGTTTGACAAAAAATACCCCGAACGAACTCGAACGAAGCACGCTGCACTAGTGTGAGTGCCTGTCGGAGCTATATATTTATACACCTACAGTGAGCAGTACAACCACGCACATATTGACAATATTGCTTGACGCGAGAACACTACTAGATATCGAAAATGTATGACAAATTTAGATGTGTTCCATAATACCAACAATTATGAATGAAAACTTAATGCTTTTCCATTTTTTTTTCGATAGTTTGTATCTTGATAATATAAGCTATGCTTCTACTGAAAAAATATTAGAAATAGGTATTGTTATTTATAATACAGAAAAAACAATACGAAAACATGCCATTTACGCTGTAATAATGTGCGAAATTCAATTCGCTTAAACTTCATTTTAGGTAAGTTTTTAGAAAAAAAAAAGGAAATACTGTCAAATATAAAAAAGGAAACAAGTCTAAATATCAACATAATATGGTGAAAATATGCTCAAATTGCAAATTATTTAGGTATTACGTTTGTATGGACAATTCAACGGTCGCCTCGTTCTTAATACATTTCTGTATAATCTTCTAAAAATCATTGTGAGAATCTTAATTTTAACGCCACGGATTCGGTGAATTCAACCATTAAAAGGATCAAGTTTCACTCAATGTCTCAATTGTGCCGACAATGTGATCGCACAAGCAGTCGGCCGGCACGAGCGAGATAGGCACAGAAGGTCGGTTCCATACAACTACTGAAAACGCACGCACACAGAAACGCGGCACGTACTGCGAGTACAAGCGCGACTCGTAGGTGGGTTTAGTTAGACCAAACGAGTACTCTCTCACCCTATTCCATTAAATTCTCTTTTTGTAAACAATATTGGGTACTATGGGCCTCATAAGAAGGCTACAATTTCAGGTACGCGCCCGTTGGGTGACTTTCGGCCTCATTTGAAGGCTGAAAGTCACCCAAAGGGCGCGAACCTGAAATTGTATGAACCGTTGGAAGGTGGACCCCACAAGGTGGACCGATGACCTGGCCGCAGGAATCCGCTGAATGCGACAAGCACAGAAACGGTCGAAGTAGCAATGCGGAGTAACCGTAACGATTTTTAAACTGAAAATACTCTTTGCCACATAAGATTTACTTAATTTTAAGGTATGTTATTTTATAGTTAGCAGCATAATTAAGTTTTAGCACATTTATATTTCAAATTGTCAAAATTTGTAATCCATTGCTAGAGCAGAACAACTGCCGACAAACTGTTAACTGTGCAGTTTTGGCAGACTTTAAGTATGTTATTATTAGTACAGATTATGAATTAAAAACAAAAAAGACGATGAATACGTGATGAATATACGTAAAAAATTAAACCAAAATGGGATGGTTATATTTTCGTTTTCGAAACTTTACGTTAAATCACGTGTTGGTGCTAGGACCTCTGGAGATACATCGTTTGAGCTTGCCGTATTTGTGCGTGCACCTGTTTTGCTCGTTTCATGGTGCTGACTTTCTGTGTCTATCTGTTCTGTGTCACAACCAGTCGGATGGTATCTTGGGATCCGTCCCAAGTCCCGTGTTATTGTGCGCTGTAATCTGTTGGATTGGCGGGCGGCGCCATTATGAATTTAAATGGGCTATCTGGCGACATGTGCCAGCTATAGTTTGTATACGATGTGAGAGGTAGCTTCTCGGTGATTGTTATTCTGTTTCCGAAATTTGGATTTTACAGATTGACTTTTTGTTTTATAGTTTGGGGAATTTCGATTAAATTGATTAGTTAGTTAACAAAGCTACTAAGTAGCGTTTTTTAAATACGAAATGTTAAAAAAAAAATGGTAGTATGTCATATTTGTTAACAAGGTATAAAAAAACTACTGCTATCGGGTGGTTTTGCTACGTTTTAGCGACCGTCTAATATAAGTATGACGAGACATATGAAACCTCCGTTTAAAGAAATATTTTTTTATTTATTCTGTTAATTAAAGCAAGGATTTCTTCTTTCTTCCAACAAGAAAGTCAAGATAACCTGATTAAAACTTGTTAAGAGTCGCTTGTTGAACAAAATGTTCAGAAGCAAAGTTTGTAAAAAAATAGCATTACCACTATTTCACGACTTCGTCAGTCTTTCTTTGTTAGTCAGTCTTTAATATGTAGATGCGATGACTTTTAGCAGTTTTTTTATATTTTGGTTGACTTAAATCTAATAGTAATATGTGATTATATTTCCATAATCTTGTAGGATTTAATGTGTTGTGAAGAAAAATAACAACAATAGCAAAACAACAACAATTTTTTTACTTAAAGTATTTTACAAGTATTGTATAAAATAAGTACGTAAGGATCGTGGTGTCAGGTGGCGTTCTGTAGTTTCTGCCTAGGGTCCATGGGAAGAACGCGTGAACTTATGTATGTATGCTAAAAAAAACAAAACTTTTGACATTACATAAAGCGCATTCATTATGTTAAAAGATACGTAAAAAAAATGTGTTTTTTACCGTTCTACATTTGATCTTGAAACACAATAATATATAAATGCTAGCCAGCCATTGAAAAATTAATCTGTCGGTGCATAACTAATGCCTCACTCGATTTAAGTCATTTGTAGTTTCATTTATTATTCATTTAATGAATCCACGTGTATGATTGAACAAATGAATAATTACCGTAATTTATTTCTACTTGGACCAAAAGTCTGGAACTTCGAATAAATAAATTGTCAGGCGTATTGCTTTGATGTTCAAATTAATATTTTATTCAATAATTCACGAAGGTTCTCAAGTGATTCTTTACATTCATTTATTTTTCATTATTTTTTTATTAAATCATCTACAACACGGGGTACTTAGTGACGTCACAGTTATTTTTATTAAAGACCTTTCAGAGCTAAAATCTGATTTATTTGTAAATGTGTTTATGATAACACAATATCTTGTTTAAATTCGGAGAGAGTACTTACTGAAGAATAAAACGTCTATCATTACCGTAAAAGTTTTTTTTATTACTGTGATCGATGAAGTGTACATTACAGGGGGCATACATTCATTTCAGTTTGATTCCTGAAATTATAAATTTTATTGACATCCTTTAATTACCTATATTTTGGGTTTTTAGCCTATGGAAAAATCTGACTCAAAATACTTGTTTTACTAACCTACGAAGATAGCCTTTTAAATATAATCAATGCTAGTTACTGAAAACAACTAAACCTGGGGAGTCTTTTATCTCGGTAGATGCCATTAGTTTTATCCTAACATGCAAGTAACACTATACCATTCAGAAAAACTCTTTTAAAAGAAAAACTCAGTGCATTGCAACTTCGATTATCATTCCCTCTCAGTTTGAGCGTCACCACTCAAGCTGAACGAACGGTTACAGAAAACATAGGTACAGAAGGTCGGCTTCTTACAACTAGCGAAAACGCACACACACATAGACATTCACGTACAGTGGCTGGGATGCGTTGGGATCGCTGTACATACGTGTCGACCTTCTGTCTCTGTCATTTTTGGTCCGGTGGAGCTAATTTTCCGCTCTGACGCTACTGAGTGGACTCCCCGCCTATTATTAAGAAATTATAGATTAGATTTCCTATCGTAGGTTTGTTCGCCGTGGGTGAAATGGGAAAAGTTCGCGCTAATCAGGACGTGCCATCTTTTGATAACGAATGAAAGAATATAATCCTGAAAATTTTCAGGGATTTCCAAACTTTGGAGGGTTGGTTAGATAATTTTTTTATTTTCAAGGTCTTTAAGGATGTTTTTTTTTATGTTATACATGTAGGAAAACGCCCTGAGAATGCCTGAGAATGACAGATTTGACCTTAACCTGAAAAGAAAAATCAACTCGTCTAATGAATGAGAGCTAAATGATCTGTCATTCGTAGCCTTTCGTAAGATATTATTCATTATAATAACAAGACCCAAGTCGATGTTGAGAAATATGATGATTTATGATTTTTGGTACCTTCGTTGTCGATAGAGAAAATTGATAATCTCATGTGCATATAATCTCACCGGCACCCAGTTTTGAGGGTTCCATAGTAAACAAGGAACCCTTATAGTTTCGCCATGTCAGTCTGTCTGTTTGTCTGTCCGTCTGTCCGCGGCTTAGGCTCAGAGACTCTTTGTACTAGAAAGCTGTAATTTATCATGGGTGTACATATTATTCACGCCGACAAAGTGATAAAATAAAATCTTTTTTATTTTTATTGGGTGCCTCCCCTACACTTAAAGTGGTAACGAAACAAAACTATCACAGCTAAGTAGGCTTTACAATTTAACGAGTAATAATCGACCAACTTACATTTGCGGTTGCAAATGTGAGTTGTAGAGTTGATGTTTTTCAACTACAAAGATAAGTTTGTTCTTGCGATAAATTCATCCCAACTACGAAACACTTCAGTGTGTGTGGTCCAACACGCACTTGGCTGGTTTTTCAACTTCAATTCAGAGTACACGGACATAACAAGCCAAATAATCGTAGATATCGGGGCTGAAATTTAACTGAATTATCGAAAATAACAGAGAATAAATTAAGTACTCACAGTCCCGATTAAAATGAAATACATTTTCGCATTTAATTGTTCTCAAATCAAATGGCATCATGTATCGTATCCAGCACAAACAGATATTATTATTATGTACATATAGCATTGAGCCGTAGGCCCGGCTGCTTAATTGACCAAATTACTTAACTTAATGAGAACCAGAATACCAGGTATTAATTTGATCTTCATTAACAATGGTACCTGTCATCATCTACCTAGCCTTTCCCCAACTATGTTGGGTCAGCTTCCAGTCTAACCGGATGCAGCTGATTACCAGTATTTTACATGGAGCGACTGCCTATCCGACCTCCACAACCCAGTAACTGGATAACACGATACCCCTTGGTAAGACTGGTTGTTAGACTTTTAGGCTTCTTAACTATCCGTAACGATGGTTAAAGATCTACAAATGACAGCCGGGACCAAAGGCTTATCGTGCTTTCGGAGGCACGGAGAGGTTTTGATATGTAAATATGGCCACCCATACACGGACCAACCGCGGCAAACGCAGCTTAACCTGTTTGATCGACCCGTACGGCTGTACTTAGCCACAAACCCCCAACGATGGTACCTATATATTGTTTCATTGCTTACATAAATACGTAAATCATTATTTATAGTACGAAATAACAATATATAATCTAGATTTTTTTGTCAGAGTTTTATTTCTGAACACTGCAACCAGAGCTGCAAAAGACCACTTTAGTTTAGAATTGATAAGTAAGTACCACAGAGTAAGTAAATGGATGGAATGTTAATGTATACGACATCGCGCGCTAGTCTAGTACTAGGGTGCTGTGTGTCTGTCAACTTGAAAATTATCAACAGTGTAATGAAAAATCTTAAATATCATTAACAATCTAACACTAAATATAATATATCATGTACAAGCACGGATATCACGGTACAAGTCAATAACTGAAAAAAAAAAAAAAATATATTAAAAAAGGTTTAGATATACGAGTAAGAGTGTTGGATTAGCACTCTATTTTCTAACTACTCTGTCAATTATATCCAGCAATTAGCGCAAATGTAGGCTACCAATACCCTGTACTAATGCTCGTAAAGTACTGTACTAGTGAAATTTACTGGTGTTAATAATTAAAGCGATCGAATTTAAGTGCGTCGGTTTAGAGAGGCCTTGTTTAGTGTTAACTGATACTAAATGTCCGCTTTGTTCACCAAAAGCATTAATAAATGAGAAGTGAGAAATTAATATACATGTGTGAAATGAAGGAGTGGCTGCAAGTAGTGCTGTTTGATTCACCCAAGAAAATAAAATCATCTCTTGGCATACATACAACATACCTACAGACTTTTTTCCGTGGAAAGTTTTGCATGGAAACATATGTACTACTTATCGGGATAAAAATCCTGTCCTAACCCAGGTTATGGTCTACCTGAGTGCCAAATTTCATCAAAATGCGTTCTGACAGAGTTAGACATTTATAATATTAGTATGGATGTTGGGGTAACTTTGGCGCTGGCATAAGACTGCATAAGACCGTACGAAAGAAGTTCTGCGTCATTCTTATCCCTCCCGACAAGACACAGAATTTGACTCTACTCTACAAAAACTGTATATTTTCCAAACATCGTATTTCTTTCTTTCATTTTTAGGGTTTCGTACCTCAAAACGGAAAAACGAAACCTTTTTTTTGTTGGGTGGGAAATTATCAAATAACTTCTCCCGCTCTGGACTGAGCGGGAGGGCGTGACAGAAATTTGGTACACATATGAATTTCTGTAACCCCAACACTGATGTGTAACGTAAATAATTGAATTTTGACTATGAGGGTCACCATTCGGGGCAAACAGGAAAAATATAAAAAAGTTTGGCGTACTGTACCGTGTGACATATGAAATGAAATGGCTTGTTGTGAGAATGGTCCTTTACTCATAGATTGCAGAAAAACCGAAGAATATAAGAAGACTATGGTCTTAAAATAACATGGTAAATCTCTCAATATTGTGCCTACAAACTTACATTTGCAGTTGGAATGTATGGGAGACCATGTTACAAATACAAAGTTTTTCAAGTTTGTTCTTGGGGTAAATTCATTCTAACTACGGAACCGTTCATTGTGCGTGGTCCGATACGCTCTGGGCCGGTTTTATTTAGGCTGTACCCCGTCTATCAGTCAGTCCATATTAGAATAGATTGATCGGGCATTAAATTCTCCAAATAAATATTTGTCAAATAAAAATAATGTGTCACTCTTCAATGATTATTACGGTCTACTTCATCGGCTATTCTTTCGTTCATTTCAATCAGTATCCCGTGCAGCTGGTACTTTCATTCGAGATCAATTGGAAAAAGGACAACCTAATGTCTCTGGAGAGACCTCAAGTCTTCACTTCAAGATACAATGGTGTCTCTTTGGGGAAAACAATCCTTGTTGGAGGCTGATTTTTCAACTGAATATGGCAAAATACAGTGCCAACAGCAATTTATTTTGCCATAGTCTTATGAAAACAATGTATGGAGTATTTTTCTAGGCGGCCATTATTTTTCATAGGGGTTCGGGTTCGATTCCTGGTTCAGGCAAAAGCTATTTAAAAAAAACTAATAATATATTTTTGTTTTAAGGGCCTGAATCCTTCGACCAAGTGCTCTAAAATACTAAACCTATTTTCGGATTTAAATTTCGAAGTCCGATCTCAAAAATTACCCTTTAACTGATTTAATTCAGCTCGGACTGATTTTTAAACTTGCTGCAATACAAAATGTTGTTTGTTGAATTATTTTCTACAAAAAGTATAAAGTTCCGCTAAGGCCCGCCGAAAAAAAATGCAGCCAATTTTATCATTGGCTTTATTGGAGTGTGTACATTGTGTACGTCGTGAATCAAAAAAATATTTGCTATAAATATAGGTATAGGTAAATATTTCAAAAGGCATAAAGTTCAAAAAATTCAAAAGTCATTTATCAAACTAGGCTGAGAATCAGCACTTTTAGAACGTCAAAAAGACATCTGTATTTGCGCAGTGGTGAGCTTTTGGTCTCCAGTACCTACCTACGTAAGTAGTAATATAATTTCAAATCTTCTTTTTAGGGATCCGAACATCAAGAGGAAAAAACGGAACTATTATACTTAGGATCACTCGTGTGTTTATCTGGCTGGCTGTCCGTCTGTCACAGCCAATTTGCTCCGAATCTACTTCCAACCAATTTAGTTGAAATTTGGTACGCATGCATTTCTGTGACCCAAACAAGGATGAGTATTATGAAAAAAAAAATTGGATATGGGGGTCACTTATAGGGGGCAAATAGGAAAATTAAAAAAAAAAGTTTTAGGCTCAGTAGTTTCAGAGATGAGCCCCGCCCATCTCCGAAACTACTTAGCCTAGATGGTAAATCTCTCAATATTGTACGAACAAACTTACATTTTCAGTTAGAATACAAAATAAAAAATATTTATTTCATCGTAAGCATTGTGTCAGACATAAATTAGAATGTATCGGAGAACATTTTTTCAACTACAACGTTAAGTTTGTTCTTGGAATTAATTCATCATAATTATGCGTGCGTGGTCTGACACACAATTTGCCGGTTTTGGTTTCAATAGTACTTTTCAAATAACTCGAGCCCGTTAATTCGTCCGTTCGAGTCACGTTCATTGCAGCATCAATAGAGTAATTTCAGATTAACAGTTGAATTTTTGTAGGGCAGTTTTCATGAAGCCTCCAAGCTGCTCTTTACCGGTAGTTCGCCAGAATATTAGCACTGAAATGTAATATTCTAGAGTCAACACATCACAGCAGTACGCACAACTCCATCTGGTTTAAGCGGCTCACCTCCGAATCGCAAGCCTCGGACACGTGACGTCAATTATACGATTCCGATTGGACGCAGCCAGCTCCGGTACCGACTGCTGTGTACTTATGTACGTAACTATGTATCTTACATGTGCTTACATAAGAGAGATATGTGTGCAGAAACCCCACTACATACTCCATGATTATAAAGCTAAACACTCTTAAGTGGCAAACGGGATAAAGTGGATAATAAAGAGCGTAAAAAACATTTTGCCAATGAAACTGGACACGGTCAGCACATTCACACAGCGTTCAAGGGCTTTCAGTGTCATTATTGCTGTGGAATATTGACACTAACACCTCTAGAACGTGGTTTAGAAGCTCTTGATCGCATTTAGTTTTATTGGTGAAATTCCCTTAGGTGCTTTATAAAGAATAATGTAACACGTATAGCTCAAAAACTATGAAGATACTGTAACTATGTATAAGTGAGAAATACGTATTTATGTGATCGATGAGACGAGAAGTAAATAAAACGCTGTTTGCATGGCCTTTAATCCTAGTTATGTGTAATAAAATCCGTGATAATTCAATACTTTCAACGATATTTGAAATGCGCTTCAAGTTCCTAGGGCAGTCAGCCCGGCTACCAAACTCAAAGACACCCAACCAACCAACCATTCTTATTCTTTCCACCAAAATATCCTCGCGTCGAGAGTACTCACTTTCCCCTCATCAAAAGTAAACCTTCTACATACTACTGTGTTGTAAAATGTGAACGCAATGCAATCGATGCCCGTACGTCATGTGCGGTGAATAATATAGGGCTTATGTACATGGAAGGTGGGCACTGAATAATCTTAGAGGGTAGTAAATGTTATGGCCTTATTATAATTGTGAGGAAATTTGGTGAATTGGGTGCCATTACTGAAAAAAAGGAAGGATCGTAAATTGACGGAGGTTTTGATGTTATTGGAGGTAGAAGGTATTTTTTGTGTGACTACCAACTTTCGTTTTTTTTTTTTTTAAATTTTAATTTAAGTCTGCCTGATTCGCGTCTTTTACGACTTGACAAATTTTCAAAATTTCTTTATTACATGTAAGCTTTAATATTAATGTATTTTACACATAATACCTTCTGGAATTAATTTTCTAAATTATGGTGAAACCGGATCAAAATTCGTTGCGTAGTTCCGTCCGGTTTCGTCCGGTTGCGAAGACCAACGCAGTCACTTTTCTTGTTTGTTTGTGTGAACATACGAAAAGTGACTTTGTTAAGGATTTGTAACTTTCTGCTATTGTTATTTTAGTCACAAAAGTTATAAGTTTTTACAGAAGATGGAATCTCTGATTCAAGTAAGAATAAGATTTTTTCTCTAATCCTAATTTCTCTGATCTAAGTCCCTTCTACGTCAAACCGTCCTAAAGTTCGGGATACAATGTGTTCAATAGGACTGGGTTCTTATTTATGTACAATTGCCAAGTAATCTAAAAATAAATACCACACACCTAACTCCCTATAATTCTCTTTAGAACGTTAAAAAATAATTTCAATAAATAAAATAGGTTATATACTCGTATAAGTACTTGTTCCAATCGAGAATTAAATAAGGTTCCCAGAAGTTAGCCATTTAAATAAATGAAACTTCATTCTTTAGATCCGATATTCCTAGAAACACTTTCATGATGGCTGACAGATTAAGTTAAGGTTAAGTAAAGTTAGTGTGGCCAGTTGCTTTAACCGAAAATCAATGCGGCATGGTGGTTCACTAATCTTAATTAAAAGTTGTATTATATCAAAAACCCGTAATGACAGTTCAACTATCGGTTGAACATATCATTGAACTGTCTTGTGTTGAGCTAGATAAGCATATCATAGTGTGCGTTTACAGACCCCCTAATTATCAAAACTACTCTATGTTTGAGTCAGTAATGGAAGATGTTTTGGCAAAACTTGCAACTTGTAATAAATCAGTAATTATCTGTGGTGACTTTAACATTAATATTTTAGAAAATAATTCAAATACCACTAGATTTCTAAATTTGTTCAAATCATTCAATCTGTCAAATGTGTTTGTAGAACCAACCCGATTAACTACGACTACTACTACATGTATTGATAATGTGTTTTGTTGCTGCGAATATTTAGATAAAGCTATAGTTAATTATCTCCCTTCTGATCACAGTGGTCAAACCATAACTTTTGAGTCCAACATTCCAATGCAAAAAGTGCAGATACAATACAGACCAATAACATCTATTAAATTAAATAAATTTAATAGCACTTTAGTTTGTAAGTTAAGTAATCAGGACCTTACAATGAACAATGTTAATATTTTGTATAAAGAATTCTTTTCGTTAGTCAAAATTTCAAATTCAAAAGTCATTTATTCAAACTAGGCTGAGAATCAGCACTTTTCGAACGTCAAAATTGCATAAGACAGTCCCCCAAAACGCCCCCACCCTTCACCACTTCCTAGTGCTTTTGCTGGGAGGAAGAAGTGGCGCAACAAACTCCCCAGAAGCACAGCTGTCTGTTCAGTTAGAAAAAAAAAAAAAAAAAAAATATTCTATACAATAGTATGCAAGACAATTTACAATACGCAAACAAATAATTTAAATTATAAATTAAATAGCTATAATTAATAGCCATATGACAGCTAGCACACTCCAATATACCAACCAAAAGCATCGAGAACTATACTCAAGCAGAAATAAAAATAACTAAAATAAAACAATATCTAAAAAAAAAAGAAAATAAAGCCTCCAGGCATAAAGGGCGTGCCCGCTTACATATAGCTGTAACTAGAAGTTATAATTGATAAACTAGGACCATCGAGGTAAAATAAATTATTGTCGAGGTCGCTAGCTAACCACATATTGCAATACAACTCATAAAAAAACATTGTAATGAGTAGATTATGTCAACAATTAATTAAAATAAATTGACTTATAAAGTAAAATTATAAACAATTATACAAACTCATATAACCTGTCAGTAGGTAAACTAATTCTGGAGAAAGAACATTTAAACATTGTCTTGAGTTAATCACAGCGACCATCTATTCTTATCATTTAAGTAGTCGTTGATAGAATAGTATGCCTTTGAACAAAGATTGGACTTTAATTTAGTTTTAAACGCATTAAAAGGCAAATCTAGCAAAGAAGAGGGTAGCTTGTTATAAAAAGTTATACCAAGCCCAACAAATGAGTTATGAACCTTATGAAGCCGGTGAAAGGGAGCACGTAGTTTAGTCCAAACCGAGTTCGATAATTCTTTTAAGAAGAACACTAAGATTATCAGTCCTAAGTTTTTATTTAGTGACTGGGCAACTAAAGGACTCAGGAAAAGTAGGGATAGACTTTTCAAGCTGTATGTCCTTAAGCCTTATAATAACACGGAAAATTTTAATAAATATGTTGCTACTTATCTAGAACTTTTAAGAACACTTGTAAGGCAGCTAAAGCCTTATACATTAGCAACAAGGTTAAATCAGCAGACAATAAAATACAGACGAAAGGAACAGGAACAAAAAGCATACTTCGGAGTACATCCTGAAGACGTCATGTGGTGGTCTCATTTGCGATAGCAAAGAAGTTGCTCAAGAATTTGTAAATTTATATATCAGTATCCCACTTAAAACTATTGAAACCTTAAATTCCTCGCGCTCGCTCTCTTTCGGTTTATTAAGGGCGAACGTTTCAACATGCCCGATTGAATTTAACTTTAAGCATATTAACCCCATAACATTAATAAAAGCTTTTAAGCAAATCAAGATCAAATTGACCGAAGATCTTTGGGGAATGTCCATTAAAATCTGTACCTCCATAATTGAGACCATAGCGCCTTAACCTAGCCTTAATATTTAATTTGTGTGTGGATCAAGGATTTTTCTCGGATTTAATTAAATACAGCAAGGTAATACCACTTTTCAAATCCGGGGACAGTAAAGAGACCAATAATTATAGACCCGTATCCGTGTTGCCGGTTTTTAGCAAAGTGTTTGAAAAGGTAATGCTTAATCAAATGCTCAATCATTTTAACAAAAATGAAATCATCCACGATCAACAGTATGGTTTCACCAGAGGACGTTGTACCACTGACACCGGTGTTACCTTATTAAGACACATTTTTAACACGTGGGAAGAGGCCCAAGACGCAATAAGTTTTTTTTGTGACCTCTCTAAGGCGTTTGATTGCGTCGATCACGAAACCTTACTTTTGAAACTTGAGCATTACGGACTTGATGATAGACAAAAGCAAGTTCAAATAAACGGTATTAATTCACTAGGTTTAAAAGTAAAATTGGGTGTGCCACAAGGCTCGATATTGGGTCCATTCCTCTTTTTAGTGTATATTAATGATCTACTCCATTTATTTAAAATCAACCACAAATGGTGTTATTTGCTGACGACACTTCCTTAATTTTTAAGGTATATAGACGTGCTACAAATTTTGACGACGTAAATAACGCCCTAGTGCAGGTCCAAAACTTGTTCACTGCTAATAATTTAGTATTAAATGGAAAAAAACTAAGTGCATAAAATGTTCTTTACCAAATGTCAAAAGTAGTAATTGTGAGATATTATTGAATCAAGAGAAACTAGAATTTGTCGATAAAAAAGTTTTCCTGGGGATCACGCTCGACTCAAGGCTACAATGGGGTCCTCATTTAACATCTCTTGCAGGACGGCTAAGTTCAGCAGCATAATGCTGTCAGAAAAATTCGTGAATTTACTGATATAGATACCGCGAGGCTAGTCTATTTCAGTTATTTTCATAGTATCATGTCTTACGGTATTTTACTTTGGGTACGGGCTGCAGACATCGAGTTATTTTTATTCTGCAGAAAAGAGCGATCAGAGCCATTTATTATCTCCGCAGGCGCGACTCTCTTAGGAAACTGTTTAAGGATATTAACATCATGACGGTACCTTGTCCATAAATCTATGAAAACATGTACGTAAGAAAAAAATTCCATCTCTTTAGTAAAAGAGGTGATAGACATATTTATAGTAAAAGAAATAGGGACCTATTAGTACAACCAGGTTTCAGACTGGCTAAGGTAGACTCATCTTTCATGGAGTCTTTCTGTTTAAAATGTTACAATAAAATTCCTCCCCACATACTTCAACTTAATGAGACGAAATTCAAATCTTGTATAAAACCCACACTATGTAGGCAGGCATATTATAAGTTGGGGGATTACATCACTGATAAAAATGCTTGGCTCATTGCTGGTCCTGCTCCACAACTAATTGACATACACACTGATTAACATTTTGAAAATACTGTTGGAGCTGCTGAAGATTAAAAGTAAGACCATCTTTGTATTGTATAAATTCAATTTCCTTTGTATTATAGCGTGTGTTGGATCATTTAGCTCCCTTCAAAATGGTTGAGCTGAATGGTGCTGATCCATGCGTTATGTTTTTGAACGGGCGCCGTCAGTTGGGACTGGTCATCTCTTAGCTGCCAAGGCTTATTTTAATTTATTTTAAGTTTTTGAATGATTCTTTAATTTTTTCTTTTTATTACGGACGCTTTTACGAACGTGCACGTCTTATTACATTGTTCTCACATGCATAATTTCAAAATGAATGATGTAACCAATATTTTGTATCATTTTTTTTTATTTAAAAGAGTGTCCGTGGAGTTTCTTGCCCGTTGTTCTCCATAGGTACCTACTACGCTTTGGAATGGGCAACTAGCTTCATATTTTTGACTGACCGACCCCTTGACAATTCAAAAGTGCCTGTATATGGTTTAATTGAAATAAATGCTTTGAGTTTGAGTTATAATTACCATCAAAACTACTTGAAAATTTGAGCTACGTTCTGAATAATCATGGCGCCAGTTTAAAATTGATAAATTGCATTACTATTAAGTACTACGAGAACATTTCGCGTAGATTATTAGGAAAAAGTAGGACAGGTTTATGACTGCATAAACCTGCTAGTCCTACTTTTCATAAGCATTTTTATAAGCTTTTTAGAATCCAAGGTATAAACAACAGAATTCAAGATGTAAGCTAAACCCAGTGGCTTAGTTTATATCTTGGATTCTGTTATTTAAATAGTGGAGGAAGAAGTATAGATCTTGTATGAAATAAAATATGCTGACTATGAGCAACTAGCTGCGCCCGCAGTTTCACCCTCATAAGTTTCGATCCCGTGGGAATATCGGGATAAAAAGTATCCTATGTGTTAATCCAGGTTATAAACTATCTGTGTGCCAAATTCGTTCAGTAGTTTTAGCGTGAAGAAGAGACAAACATACACACTCATAAACTTTCGCCTTTATAATATTAGTAGGATAGTAGGATATATAGTAAGATAGTAAAATTATAAGTGTGATACTTCTAGCTTAAAACATGGTGCTTGTGGTAAAACATGTTGTTGTTTTTTTTTTTTACCCCTTGATGAGACTGGTTGTCAGACTTTAGGGTTTCTGACGACCCAGTACGACTGTCAAAGATCCAAGAATGACAGCAGGTACAACCACGGCTTAACCTACTTTCCGAGGCACGAAGGGGTCTCAGTATGTAAAGATGGTTACCCATCCAAGGACCGACCGCGACAAGCGTAGCTTAACCTGATCGATCGACCATGCGTGTGTTATTACTTAGCCAAACCTATTCATTTACGTAATTTCCTTTACCAAGTACAGCAGGCCACACGTCCGACCTGGTAACAAACCAGTGTAACCTGGCCTCTTAATCCATTGAATCTCTGAAATTGAATAATTGAATCTTTGACCTTGAACTGGGTTAGCGTAGTACGGAGATAATGGTAATCCACCGACGTGCTGTCGACTGTACCTACATTTGTTTGTACCATACACATAGGTATACAGCATCAATCATAGCAATCATATTGGTAACTGATGTAATGTGTGACATTTTTTTAATTATGTAATGTATTGTGAAATTAAATATTTGCAATTAATTTATTAAACCAGACACTTTGTGATTGTTATAGTGATAACTGATGGAATATTATGACATTTTCAATAATTTAATGTATTTTGTAATTAAATATTTGCACACCATGTAATGGTAGAATCTAAATGGGCCACATTTATAATAAGATCATACTACTTTGTACACCTACATTTTGCCAAAAAAAGTATTATTCATAACATACCATCACGCCTGTATTCCCCGAAGGGTTAGGCAGATAGTACACCCATAACCAGCTATGTCATGTAATAGGGGGCGAGCCTATTGCCATCAACCGGGCACAAATCCAGACTCCGGGCTGATACTACCAAATGCCAGATGGACGAACCAGGAACAACACTTTTCCCGACCCAGGAATCGAACCCTGGACCTTATGCTCAGCAGTAGCGCTTGCGATCACTAGATCAACTACGAGGCAGCACAGACACACACATATATATGTATATGATTTAAAAAGTTTAAACAAATGATCAATGAATGGAAATACATTTCACAAGCATCGAATTCTGCTCGTCCCTCAGGTTTCCGGTAAATCGTTTTGTTCAATTGGCTGTTACCTGCAACATTAATTGGTGCTGTTTCGAGACACCAATAATTTATTTTATCAACAATTAACACGGCAACTGTTTTATTGAGGAAAAAGCACTGTTTGAGATTTTCCAAGGTTTGAGGTTCGGTTGTCACTTCCGGGAAAATATTATTGAATATTGTTCTGTAGTTAAGTTCTCTATGAGTCAACTTTTTTTTGTGTGAAAATTGTATTCAATGTTTTAGAGAGTTTCCACTCAGTTTACATTCAGGTTTCGGGATCTCTGGTAGAACGAGCACCAAAGGCAACTCCCTCTCTAACACAGTATTAGTCGTACAAGTCGACTGGAGAATGGGCTCTAGTGTTCTGTAAAAACTTATTGTAGGTATACATCAACAGGGTCGAAATGGCTAGCCTACCAGTAATGTTCAACGCACTGCGTTAGGCGAGCTACGCACTTCGGCGTGCTACGCGCTACGACCTGCTACGCGCTACGACGTGCTACGCATGGTGTGATACACATACAGTTTTACAAAAATTTCCGCAATACCGAAAAATCTCTACCTTGAAACAGATTTTTAAGCATCTCGTAATGAAAAAATCCTTTTCTAGTACTTTTTTACATAAAATTATTCGTGAATAGTTACTTTACTCATTGATGTCTTTTTTCTATCAAAGACAAGAATGTTTTCAAGAAATACAATTTTTTGTTTAAATTTTCACAGAACTATTTTCTTATCACTTAAGTTTAACCTAAAGTGGTAAAAAATAAATGTAAGATTTTGCTGAACATAATATTGTATTGTATTGATAGGTAGTGCCCAAGCTATCACCCTCTGCAGTATGTCGTGCTATTTACTGGACACCCTGTATAAAAGAAAGTCGTGTTAGTTACACTATTTATAACTCAAGAACGGCTGAACCGATTTGGCTGGAAATTGGTGGGGAGGTAGCTTAGGACCAGGAGACGGACATATGATTTTACGTTACGACGTTTTATCCCGGTAGGATAGGTAGGGTAGGATAGGTAGGGTAGGTAGGTAGGTAGGGTAGGTGGGTAGGTAGGTAGGGTAGGTAGGTAGGGTAGGGTAGGTATGGTAGGTAGGGTAGGTAGGTAGGGTAGGTAGGTAGGGTAGGTAGGTAGGGTAGGTAGGGTAAGTAGGTAGGTAGGGTAGGTAGGTAGGGTAGGTAGGTGGGGTAGGTAGGTAGGGTAGGTAGGTAAGGTAGGTAGGTAGGGTAGGTGCGCCGTAGATAAGTACTTAGTTCTACCCGTGCGAAGCCGGGGCGGACAGCTAGTAAAACATAAATCTGAATCAGTCCTTAAAATATTAACTGGCATGAGCTATTTATATATTGTTCGAGACGATACGCGACAAGAGCAGCTTTCATGATGATTTTGAACAATATCTAGAATGTTTGCTTTAATATTAGTTATTATGTAAAGGAACAGTCACCTATGATTAATACCTAGACACTAAGACACAGGCACAATCTTAAGGCCTATGCAATAAATCCTCAGCCGGTGTACGGCGTCGATTCCCGGCGAGGCGATGCGAGATACATCAATATTCAACAGAGGGACGCGGAATGGCATTGCAGGTGCTATATTTTACTGAGTAAATGGAGTAGGGCCACAGAACCACCGGGTTCAGTGCAGTATGTTAATTTAGTCATAGATTCAAAGTGTAAACTTGAATTCGTACTGTAACTTTAATTTAAACATGAGTTCTCAAGACATGATGATGCCTAATCAGCCTGTAAAGTTCCGACTTTTGGCAGACAGGCCTACTGTCGGTGAGAAGGAGTGGGCTGTAATCCACCACAAGGGCCCAGTGCGGGTTGGTTGATGTCATGTTTTAAAATTGTTTTGGTTCGGAGACATGCCAGTTTACTCACGATATTTTCCTTCACCGTTTTGAGATGACGCTGTAAACAGACAAATTAAATTATATTGTCTTTGTAAAACATGTTTTATTTATTTGTTGTACGAGTAAATAAAAAAGTTATCCTTATTGCCTGTTTCGCTTTGAACAATATATATAGTACGTGAATGTTTTATGTAAAGAGAAATCAAACATAAATAAAATACCCGTTATTTTTTAC
This sequence comes from Xanthia togata, assembly GCA_963853775.1. Taxonomy (NCBI): domain Eukaryota; kingdom Metazoa; phylum Arthropoda; class Insecta; order Lepidoptera; family Noctuidae; genus Xanthia; species Xanthia togata. The sequence continues at coordinate 30,150,081 of OY970791.1, read as the reverse complement.
TAATTTGGTTGATAGAGATCCGTTATATTTGTTGTTGCAAAAGATTTCCTACCCAATCTAACCATAAAAAAAAAAAAAACTCATATCAATCTCAAAAATAAATAAAACTCTCAGACCAACTTCTTCACCTTTGTTACACCAACAATGTTACTAAAAAGATAATGTTCAGATTAGAACCATATATCACTTTTAAATCGGATATTGTATCACGCTTGGCAAAATCCCATAAAATATGGGGAAGAATGGAGATCCAACAATAACATTATGATATTGAATTCGGCTTGTACATGCTTTCGGCTAAGTTATTCATTTCTATCTAGGAGAAACAGTTTAGCAATAAATTACGTTATTTATGATGATTTCAAAGAACGTCCTATGTGTACTTACTACGTTGTTAGACGAAGTTCGCTTTTGGCGAAGATATTTATGTCACTTTCGTGAATGTCATCTCAGGGATTGCGTTAACGGGCCTGACAGGAGAATCCGCTTAAGGCTGTTTGTACATGTTACACAATGGCTAAACACTGCCCGTCTTGGGAATATCCCGAGGGTTAGATTACTATTGTGGTATTGAGGTACCTCGGTATCATGATAGACAACCTGATGTCCTGGAAAGTGCAAATTGATGGAGCGGCCGGCAGAGTGAGGAAACTCATAGTGATTTTCAAGAGTCTGCGCCATAGTGCAGACTTAGTTACACTTCGGATGGTCTACTTCTCACTCTGTCAGTCAGTACTCTCATTTGGGATATCGACTTGGGGAGGTGCTCCAAAAACTTGTTTCCTTAAACTGGAAAGAGCGCAACGAGCTGTACTCAAGGTCATGACTTTTAAACATTTCCGGTATAGTACCATACAACTGTATAAAGACTGTAAAGTTATGACTGTTAGACAGCTCTTTGTGCTCAATACCATCCTGCGCAGGCACGGTTCTCTGAAATACAACACTGGTCGTATGGCAAATATGAGATCAAAATATGTCTGTCCTATAGAACGTTACAAAACTAAATTGGCTGTAAGACACTTTCGAGTATTAGGTAGTCGAATTTATGATGCAGTTAACAAACAATGCAATATTTATGCCTTAAATAAATTCGAATGTAAAAAGAAAGTGAGTCAATGGCTCACAACTCTTACCTACGAGGAGACTGAAAAGTTACTTGGAAAGCTTTTCTAAAAAGTTTCTGCTTTTTCAAACAACTAACATACTACAAGCGCATACATAACACACATACACGACACACACGACACATACACACGACACATACAGTTATACACTTACACCTTACATCACTAACCTCACCTAATTCACACTAGAGAGAGGCTTTAATCTTTTCTACCGTTTGTTTCTTTTTTTTTTTTTTATAACTTTGTTTGCTTTTTGTACTTAATCGATAGCCATTTACCTAATGTTACTCCGTACTAGTTTTTGTATAAATTGGGAAATGTATTAACAAAGAAAGCCATGGCACCCATAACACAAGTTAAATCTTAGCTTGGGTGCCATTGGAATAATCAGTGATTTATGCAATTTTAAAAGAATATTGTCATAGAATTAAGTTATTACCATAGGCAAATTGTAAAATTGGAAATAAAGTTATTATTACATACATATTGCGAACCTAGACACGTGCATGACGAGAGCTGTCATTACACATAATATCTAGTTCTCACTTCAATATCCATGTATAAATACTATAAACAAAGTCTCTTTTTGAGCCTGTCTGTGACCGCATTGATCTTTCAAACTTGACAACGGACTTTCATGCGATTTTCAACATCATAATTTTATTCTGGAGGGTTTATTTGTGTATGAAATAATATTAAACTTACATACAAAAAAATCTCGATATCTTCTCAAGCTGTAAAAACCAGCGAACTGTGTTCCGTCCCGCCGCATAATATTTAATAATACATTTAGTTTAAAAAAAACGCTTATTAGAAGTAGAAAATAGTTTATTGTCCAGGACACGACAAGTATTAAAGGAAAGAAAAAAAAAAGAGTATAAACAAATAACGAAAACAAGGTTGAAGGTTGGAGGGAGTGTCCAAGTAATACAGTAAGCAGGTTTACAGGTTAACACCAAGTTAAGACGACATGAGTAGCTTAAAATATTACCTACAGCTAGGTTACATAATATTATTTGCCAATGAACCCCAAACTAGACAATATCTCTATATCAATTTAGCTAGTATTGACGAAATAATGATATAAACTCGAGGTGTTTTGTCGCATGCAACTTTCTTAGTGTGTTCATAGTTTTTTGGTTTATTATTTTCTTCTATGGATATGGTATGTTACATTTTTCCCCTTAAATTGTAACAAAGACAACGAATACATTTATCTTTTAAAGTATTTTGCTTTATAGAACATCAATGAAAAACATGACAATGGTATAACTTTTCTAAACATTTTGAAACTTATTTAAACAATTCTCGCTGGTTTCAAAGCCTCGAAAGTGAGTTGGCAGTGCGATGTATGATGTATTTTACATTTAAATTTCATACATCGCCCTTACATACGTTCAGGTTCTGCATAGCTGTTGGTATTGTTTATAGCCGATTACCTCTCCCTTCTTAGAGCCGGGTTTATTGCTTTGGCTGTTTAATATCATATCGTATGATGTACTCGGATGGTTTATTCGTGTAATTTTATATTGATGAAGTTTGTACGTATGAGCTTTTTCTTCGCTAGAGTGGAAGTTTGTTTTTTTTCTTGGTATTTTGCAAACTGCGTATAAGTAAAAAACCGGCCAATTGCGAGTAGGACTCGTACACGGAGGGTTCCGTACCACCGTTCAATAAAAATCGATGGTTGCATGGTGGCTGTCTTCTGATGACAGATGATGTCAGACGAGCCAGTGTCGTACCACGTCCACGACGAACTGCTTGATTTCAGCACAATCTTGATGATGTTCAAGCTGCTGAACCGGTAATACGATGACCACTTCTCGTAAAGTCTATCTTGCACCGTTAAACCTATATTAATTGACTGTAGATATTTACACGTCAATTATAATTTTTTTGATATCAAATTCTTGTATCAAATAAGTACCTATACGAACGAGGCTTACAATTTTTATAACTTGATTAAGGTGACTTGACTGTTTGAAGGGGCCGGTGCTAATCTATAATTAAAGTTAATTATAAGAGCCCTTAAACTTGATAACGACATCGTAATTATGTCTAATGGAGTAATTATATTCTTGTTTTAATTACGTACTTGCTTCAGGTTCTCGGCCTTTTAAACCTCGGTATTAGGTAGGTCTCTTGTGATTAGGGATTTTTGCGAGCATAAATTAGGTAGGTTAGGTAGGGTAGGTTCTATTTTAATTCGTGAAGACGGGTTTGTGTGTGAAGATGCACAATTGTTTCTGTGTTGTGCAAGCTCAGTAGCGCTCAGTATTGGCTGAACCGCCTTCACACGCACAGTGACAAAGTGTACTTACATCTACACACACTATAAGAACCAACCCGCCTTACTAACCCCGTGTTTACACTTACGTATAAAACAAATAGTATACTGTTTTCGTCTACACCTAAAGCATATGGTAAAGACTAGTTTTATCCAAAACTTGTAGAAAACTTGTCAAAAAGCTAAACAAAAAGTTAACTAAACATGTCTGCAATAACAGATGTGTGATACATGTTTATAACAAGACTTGTTGAAAACAACTTGTGTTACAACTTGTTTATGGGTGTAAAGTTACATGCGACTGATAGGCTGATACGTCTCCCTGTCTGCTTAAAACCACAAACCTTTAGGGATTTTAAATCACCACACATTGTACGGCACAGTGTGATTATATTAATTTCTTCTGTGACCGTTCACAGTCCTGGGTAAAGCAGTAGACCTTTACTATACGGCGATAGCTATACATCTATCTGTTTCAAATATAGTCACGTATCAAATTGGTTTTGATCCGGATTTAGATTTAATTTATAGCTCGTCCCTCGCCGAGCTTGGGTTCATTCAGTTGTCCCTCTGAATTCTTACGTGTCTCCTATAACAACGTGGAATTTCTGTTCAATACCTAATTAGGTCTAAAAGATAATCGATAGTATTGAATAAATAACTCTCTACTTAATTAAGGACAGATACTGAAACGTAACTATATTTTAAGTCGCTTTTAAGTCTCAGGAATTAGGTATAGGGATAGCAAAAACGTCTTAAAGTTAATCTTTGTTCAGTATTACCGGTTTGTAGGTACCTTACATTGACATGTGATCACGTATTCATTTCAGTGAATTTTTCTTGGATTGCTTATGAAATTAAACAGAAATTATTTCTACAGTTTATTTCAAAACCAAGCATGATAGGTACCTACAGTTATTCAAAGGCAAAGTCAAATTATTTTTTTCAAATGGCAGATAAAAGGCACTTATCAACGTCAATATTTACAGAAAAATATAATTGAGTCGAGTCGCCCATTCCAAAAGGTAGTATCGTATGGAGACGAATGAGCAAGAAACTCCACCGTATTAGTTGTTTAAAACACTATATTTCCTCAATTATAACTATACAAATACATTGATGACGACAGCATTAATGAATAGTGTACAGGTGACCAACCGTACCCACTACTACGGGGTACTTCTTATTCCTCATATAGCACAGAACATTCTCATAGTAGTCATTTATTACGCCCTCGGGGACCGTTAGCAGCCAGAAACCGTGACAACCATGTATACATACTTTGATACCGACTCTATCTCACTTGTTTTATGATCACTTAATATAACATAAGTATTAGAGAAAATTACATTGGTGCAAAATTGTCTAAATAAATAAATAAAATAAGTGTATTTGTTTATTTTCTAGATAAAAACCTGTATTACAGGTTATCCGGCTCCACTTAGTGGCATCATATAAATAAACAGGTAGGTAACAAATGTATATAACGTATTTCTACAAACTAAAAACAAAAAAATAAATAAATTAAAACAAAAAATTACAAGAAAATAACACTACAAAAGCAGTCAAAGGGTGTGTGGTGAATGGTGGTAAATATGTAGTTCAATGGTGGTAAATATTTAGGAGAATGGAGGTGAATATGTATGTGAATGGTGGTGACCGTTGTAACGTTACATTTTCTCGGGAGGGGGAAAATGTAAGGTCAACGAGGAAAATATCACCAGAACTGGAGAAGTTTTTTTACTTTTTCTTTTAAGCCGGTTAAAAGAAAAAGTAAAAAAAGAAATGGTAAAATAATTTACCTAATTTATGTAAATAAGGCCAGGGAAACCGGGGTAAAAATTGAAGGTCCAAGTTGTGAAGAAAAGAGGCTCGCAGGTTGTGAAGAAAAGTGCCTCGAGTCAGGCCTCCACGTCACCGACCTCGGAGGGACCTCTGCCTGTCCTCTCTACCACGGCCTGTGGTAGAGAGGACAGGCAGAGGGCTGAGAGCTATCAGCGGTCGGCGTCACAGGTTTACAGACAACGACGTTATCCCACGAACGATGTCCGGTGTAAAAAGACGCGTAGACTTGATTCGAATATATTTTAATTTTAATTTAATTTATTGTTGACATAATCTACTCATTACAATGTTTTTTTTATGAGTTGTATTGCAATAAGTGTATTTATTTTACCTCGATGGTCCTAGTTTATCAATTATAACATTACTACTTACTAGTTACAGCTATATGTAAGCGGGCACGCCCTTTATGCCTAGAGGCTTATATTTTTTCTTTTTTAGATATTGTTTACGTTTAGTTATTTTTATTTCTGCCTGAGTATAGTTCTCGATGTTTTTGGTTGGTATATTGGCGTGTGCTAGCTGTCATATGGCTATTAATTTATAATTTAAATGATGGTTTGCGTGATTTAAATTATCTTGCATACTATTATATAGAATATTTTTTTTATAACTGAACAGACAGCTGTGCTGCTGGGGAGTTTGTTGCGCCACTTCTTCTTCCCAGCTAAAGCACTAGGAATAGGTGATTGGGCGTTTTGGGGGACTGTCATGTAATTTTGACGTTCGAAAAGGGCTGACTCTCAGCCTAGTTTGAATAAATGACTTTTGAATTTTAAGTAAGATATTACCGTTCTCTCTCTCTTATTACATTGCGGGTTCTATTTTAATAATTAGTAGCCAATTTGATTTGTTTTCTTGTTCTGAGTAATGTACAGAATAAGAAAACAAATTAGTATTATGTTCTAGTCGTCTCGGTCAATCAAAAAAAGAGTGTACCAAAGAAATACAATACATAATTAAAAATAATCCTGTTTAAATTTGAATACTCAAACATAAAGCTAATACCGATCCAAAATTTCATGTTTTAAAAATAAAGCTATTACGAGAGGAACTAACAACGTAACATTCAAACATACGTTCATGCCCAACACAACAACATTCCACCTTACATCCAAAAGGCATCAAGATGAAGATAAACATTTTGAAGCAATTACGAACAATGGAAGCAGCAGGCCTGCCTACCTCTTACAAATTTACACGAAGCACTCAACAGTAATGGAATCTTCAAGAATTTATTAATTAAGTGCCCATTATTATCGCGGATGAAATATAATTATTGTTTTATGTATTGCAATCTCATTGAACTTAATTATTTTTAGCGTAGACCCGAGGTCACAGTGTGGGCGGGAAGCGGAATTGAATATACAATGAGATTAGAGAAAGTTTTAGTAGTACATAAATCTTAAGAAATTGTCAAGTAACAATTTAGCAATTATCAAGTTAAAGGTCAAAATTATTTAGATACAATTGAAGTAATTGACAAGAATTATTTGTTTTCGTGTAATTGTTGACATTATACTTAAGTTTCCAGATCCCTGTTAAAGTGATTTATTTAAAAGTGAGATTAGAGACCCTGAGTCTAACAGGATGCAGCTGAATACCAGTATTTTACATGGAGTTACTGCCTATCTGACCTCCACAACCCAGATAATGGGTAACACGATACTCCTTCGTAAGACTGGTTGTCAGACTTTCGGGCTTCTGACGACCCATAACGACTGTCAAAGATCTACGAATGACAGCCGGGACCAACGGCTTATCGTGCTTTCCGAGGCACGGAGGAGTCTCGGTATGTAAAGATGATCACCCATCCACGGGCCAACCCCGGCAAGCGTAGCTTAAAGCCTACTCAGTCACAAGCTCCTCTGATTAGAGACTTGAGTATGTTTTAAAAACCGAATATGTTTTGTAAACTCACTGTTTTTTTCTTACACAACATACACAGATTTGGGTCAACAATATTCGAAGTAATTAGGTAACTAGTACTTTGGAAATACTTTACATCAGAATAAGCTGAGAAGTTTGTTGCGCCACTTCTTCTTCAAAGCCAAAGCACTAAGAAGTGGTGAAGGGGCGTTTTGGGGGTCTTATGTAATTTTGACGAATGAAAAGTGCTGATTCTTACCCTAGTTTATATAAATGACTTGATTTCGATTGATTAATATTTTGACTAAGCTTTTTCTATCTACCTATCTTACTCTATGTAATTTACTTACCAAGACTTGCTCAACTCATAAGTCCACTACTTTAATCGAAACTTGAACCAAACAATACAAAACTAAACCAATAAGATCATTCCAAAACAAACAAAGGAACTTCGTTTTAAAATATAAAAGAGTTTCTACATTTTTCTAGTCGTCTCTAGCTCAAAAGTATTAAATGTTTAATTCAAAGAGTCCAGCCGGGCTGCGACGGTCGCTCGTCGCCCGCATAGTGGCCAGGCCGTAATGAGCTGAGACGGCTGTACCATGACGGCTATGGTGACCTATGAAGTATTCATCGTAGGTACTGAGGCTGACCCGCATAGGGATGGGAGAGTAACGAGCCGTGGATTGTGTTAATGATTATGGTGTATTACTTTCTTATACTCTTTTGTTGAGATTATAAGTTGTTTTACCACAACTTAACAAACTCAATTTATCAGTCTGAAAGTTTTACTATCAACTTTAGTGACTGGCTATTCTTTAGAATAACTGGATAACTAACTAGATAACTTTTATGTTTGGTGTTTTCACTGATAATAGTTTTTCTTTTTTTGCTTCCTATTTAAACATATTTCACATTCATCCTGACAAATGAAGTTGGCGTTCTGTTAATTTTAGAGTAGGTACTACAAAGTGCATCATTGCAATCTACATGGCTTAAACGACTGATTTATTCAACGCCACAGCAATACGTGGATTGTATCCGCGCCCACTACCCGCCCTCACAGTGACCGAGCCCTAACGAGGCGCCAGGCACATTACCGCGCACCGGGCGTATTGTTTCAACGGAGAACTACGAAGATACGTATAGTACGCCGCATAGCTACGGCGTACTCAGCGCTCGTACTGGTTTCATTTACCAATTTAAGTGCTGCGGTGATAAATTGTTACAATGTATGGTGATGCTGATGGGCTGACATTGCTTTATAGCTGAGCAACTGTATTTGGTTCTGTAGTGTGCTGGTGTGAACATACACTGATAATATTGTCTCAGTCTTATCTTAAGCAAAATTAAGCGTTTGTTCGTCACTTCTAAGCGTGCTATGTGCGTTTTAAAGACTACAGATCGCAAATTAGCAGACAAATATAAATAAAGAGATGAAAAGATAATAAAGAAAATGGGTGTTCTGTTGGATGTATTTATGACGCAGATGCAGAAAGCTTGCTAAGACTCTTTTTGATAGGAAAGGTTTTTATAACATCACACCTGTTTTTCATCATCACACTTATATTATAATCCTACTAATATTATAAAGGCGAAAGTTTGTGAGTGTGTATGTTTGTCTCTTCTTCACGCTAAAACTACTGAACGAATTTGGATAAAATTTGGCACACAGATAGTTTCTAACCTGGATTAACACATAGGACTTTTATCCCGATATTCCTACGGGATCGAAACTTATGTGGGTGAAACCGCGGGGCGCAGCTAGTAATAAATATGTTAGTCATAAGATTTGCAAAAAATTATGTTTTAGTGACAGAAACGAATCGCTGCAAAACCGACTCCGCGTAGTCTTGTCTGCCCTACCCCTAGTGTGTAATGTACCCCTTGATTGCATGCAGCATGCATGGTGTATGCTTGTTTGCATACTTCTTACAGGGAAATAAAAACCGCATGTTCATAATCAACTGTTTTATTGAGTGATGATAATACATGTAGCTCTGGAGCCGTGACAAAAGCCATATTGCTTTTGCATCTTTTTTATTTATGTATTGTATCATTTAGATTTGGTAAAATAACAAACAATTGTAATATAAAATCAGAAAATATTTAATTACAAAAAACGAAACATTAAATAATTTTAATTTAAGATTTATAACTTTTACCGAAAACGGTTTTAAGTCTTTTGTATAATATTGATTGTAATATTTATGACAAACTAATTTAGGGCATATTGAATTTAGCGATTTCAATTGCATAGCATGTTATATTAAGTGACATTAAGCAAGTTATCATTCGGACAAAATGATGATTAGGACAAAAAAAATATGGCACTTTAAATTATGGATAAAAAAGTTTGGGAACATAATAGAGAACCTAATTAACTGCACACAATTTCAAGTTGTGCTTCCAAGTCGAGACAGTAAACTGCACGTTTAATGAGGCCACAACTTGGAGCACCTCGGTTGTTCAGAGCCACTCCGGAGTAACACTTAGCGAAAATATTTACGTTAACCTTCGTATCTTATTTCGGCACGAGTTGTATGAGTAGCTCGTATGGTGGTGTCGAGGTTAGCCAGGCATGAAGGTTAGTAGTACCTATTACATAACTGATAAAGTGGGTGTCTTATGGCAACTGCCTACCTCTCTTAGGAATACTGGCTTGATGTTATGTTAGGGTCGGTAGCAGGACTTATTTATTGCACTTTGTTCTTTTTACGTGAAAGATTTTAACTAAAACGCAAAATTTGTTCCGTAAAAAGAAAGATTATAAATATTATTATGAAGAGGATTAGACAATTCACCTATTTGGCTAAGTTCTCGGGGCTATGCAAGAAGTTGATTTTGATGAGGAAATCTTAATTTTCAGTTAAACGCAATAATATGTAGGTATATTTCAACAGAAAATATAAATAAAAGGTGAGCAGAGCCGAAGCGCACATTTTCTATTTTTAATAAGAAAAATATAAGAAGAAGATTTATGTAATAACTTTGGTAAAAGTTTCTATTGAGCTGAATAAACTATTGAATTGGCAAGGCATACTGATTTAGTGCACTATCATATAAAATTCTAATAAAAAGTGGGTATTTTTATACCTGTTTTGGAGGGATGTCCATTTGTTGAAATTGTCCTAAGTAATGATATTACATGAGATAGATTGATTGAAACGTTTTAGTATTTTAGATTGGAACGAGTCGAATAAAAAGGGGAATCTATTTTTGGGTGCAATTCATTAAAGTGAAAAATAAAAGATGCCTATTAAAATTTTCATATCTAGGTATTAAATGATATTGAGTATGACATCAAATCAATAACTTTATTTTAAGCAAATAATCATTAATTTAAGGTTACTAACACTGTCCATAAAACGAAGTATTAGTAAACAACGCGATACGGTGATAATGCAACTGACAGCACTGAATTATAAATGGACAGTCCACTGTCAGCTATCACTAATGAGTTAACATTACGATCGATTGTATTACTCGTATAAGAATGTTCTATGCATAGGTAGGTATTGCATGATATCTTATAATTACTGAATTAAACATCAAATAATATTGTAACTAATTGGCTAAAACCACTAACAGAAAACCACTATGACGAAACGGAGGCGCTGCTAGAACGCTCTCAAGAGCGTTCATCCAAAAAGTTGGCAACGTCGCGAATAGCTGTCAAATAAGTACCTGTTTTGATTAATTTTGCAATATGACTGTATCGAAATAAGAAATATGGTTTAATTTAACTAGAATATTAATAATGAATTGCAATTATAACAATCAATTTGATGTTGTAACCGTTTTAGGTGTAAAAAGGCAATTGGAAAGTTTCCAAATACTTTTTTACATCTATAACGAAATATTCAGTGTTGTGAATTATTGCATATCATAATCTATATTTTAAATCACTAGTTAGCCATAATTATATCGGATTTCCAAACAGGAATGTTGCAAAATTAATCAAAACAGCGAAATATTTGACAGCTATTTGCGACGTTGCCATTTTTCTTTTTAAAAGTTCTTACTAGTGTAGAACACCATAGGGTTTGCCTTTTCAGCATCGAAAACCTACAATCCGATAAGCCATCTATCTACTAGAAAACATTCTTTATAAAACAAAGGTTATTCCCCCTACGTTTGCATCCTAACTATTAGAACAATAGCAAAGAAATCGAGGTGTGCTCAGCAAATGTTTGCGCAGTATTTAGCGCAGCGCAGTCTATCGGCTGTGCTAGACTGTGTTGTCTAGTGTTTGCGCTGTTAAGTGGCCAACCGACACTTTGCGCGCGAATTCTAGTTTTGTGTTTAGAATGTTTAAGTGAAGAGTTTTTGTAGTTTTTTTTTGTGATTTTGTAAAGGATTCATTGTTTAGTTATTTTGATGTTTATTTTAATAAAATTCCATCGATTTATTGCGTATGGAAATTAGAGATGCTTCGACTTTTCCCATGGATCTACTAAAGCAGAGTCTGAGATTCATTAGTGTCATTTATTAATCTATCACTAATAAGTTTGCTAAGCATTAAAATTACCGCCTATTAATAGAATAATTAATAAATTGGTATGCTGGGCAAGTACCGATGTAACCCAATGTAACTCGATTGTATTAAAAATATTTAATTAAATGCCATCTTGTACATGAATCACCACTCCATGTTTCAAGGCCAAATACTTTCTTCATTCAACCCAGCCATTCCCTTTCATTCCGATACCCGATTGGAAATTCCTCAAAAACCTTTAATGGAATTTACTTAGGCTTACATAAAATTCTCGAAAATAAAGCCATGTAACCACTACAGCGCCCCGCGACACGCGACCGCATGATGTGATACATTGGCCGCTTGTCGTTTATCGTGTTATCGTCCGCGAACAAGCAATATAGAATACGGAACACAATTTTGCCGGAGCGATCGTGAGGCAACACCAAACATATTATATAACTACAACTTTAATAGCCCACAATATTTTACAAGCCGATTCCGTGGGTTATATTATGTGACTTTTACCGCGAAAACAGTGGTTTGTCATTTTGAATGAGCACTGGTTTATGTGACATTTGGGTTTAGTAATGTAAACAGCTATTTATGTTTGATATCTATTTTGCTCATAGAGGATTGTATTAACAGTAAATGTATGTAAAAGTGTGTGAGTAATTTGATATAAGCACATTTATGAGTGTAACCAAAAGGTAAATCAAAAGGTACTACAATTACCTTTTGATTTACCTACTAACACAAAATTAGGTGTTCACTAAAATTAACTTTACTCGAAAATTTTCAAACGCTTCACAATGTGATGGTAATGCGATATGGTCGCACATTCAACGGGCTTTGGCTGTGTTTATGCAAATCGTATCCGTGTGGCAGAACCTTAATGCTAAAACATAATTTTTTACGATTTTCAAACAGCTCCACTGCACTTCGTTTTACTCCACTTTGAGTTTTATTTGTTTATTGAGGAAAATACACAGAGGTGCCGTTTCAACAAGCCTATAAACATGAAATTGTTAAGTTAATCGCTTAATCGCGCGTGCGTGCGTTGAGTCAGTGCACTCGTGCCTTAATTGGAGGCTTGAAAGAGTTTTGTAGTGGTATGTAATGTCTGAGTTGATAGGTGCCTACGGTTTTTATTATGTAAATTGTATTATTATTTTACACTTGTATGCAATAATGTTATAGTGGACTGGGCTTATTTATTCTAAAGTAGGTACTAACTAACTGTAATCAAATGATCATCTGCGTTACTCAACTGTATCAAGTTATATGTTTTCTTTATTGACAACTTTGTATACAATTATGGAGCCTTTGATATAAAATACTTTATCGAATTATTCAATTCAATACAATTTATTTATTCAAGTATCCATGACGCATTTGTTAGTAAACTTACATTATGTTAGTAATTAAGATAATTGTATCTACATCCTAAACAAATTCCTGTATAATATACACAGCGGCAGTACTGTTCGATGCTTCACGCTTCATTAGCAGTGATTCACATACGGACAGTCCAACCTGCTTGAAATTAGAGACAGAATACTGTTGTTGCAGCCCCACACCCCGCGCACCAGGGACGCACAGCGCTTACGTGGCAAAGAGACAATCCACATGTGCGTCCGCGAACATCCTTGATGCGCTGCAGTAGTGGGGCAGCCTCATCAGCATGCTGAACGCGTTGTTGTATTGCACGTGGAGGGCACTGTGCAATTTTTACCTGTGGGCTAGATATAGATTATATAAATAGATATAGATTATATCTAGCCCACAGGCTGCTGCGTGCCGGCTCAATATTGTCATCCTCCCTGAGATCAGGGGTAAGTATGTGGCCAAGATATTTAAACTTGTATGCCCTCTCTAATGGCAGACCATTAAGGTAGGTACACTGGTGGTACATAAACAGGATACCTACCCCTAGCCCAAAAGAGCATAAATTCACGTTTTTTGTAATTGTGAATCAAGCCATGTGAGTCGGCATACTCCTCACAAATGGCCACAAGTTTTCTGAGGCCACAGACTGACCCACTCAGCAAAGCAACTACTCGTATATACCTATACTATTCTTATCATGCATGAGAATATTTTTAATTTGTAAATGCCCTTTACAAAATAGACTATCTATTTCTTGAATGAATAAATATAATAAAATTAATGTTATCCACTATCACTGTCACACACAACACACAACAAACTTATCTCAACTTAACCGCTCAATCGCGCGTCTGCGACACCGCTCTAGTGCACAAGCACCTCACGTCACCACTTAAAACCATCACACTTGTGCACACAGCTCAACTTAATTGGGATCACTTACTGGTGTCATAACTTGTTTCCGATTGTGTAACATTTATGTACCATTCTCACGTTCGTCACACAAGTTGGCCCATTCGCTTCTAACTTAGTTTGACGGGCTTGACGCCACAACTTGCGAGAGGTGGTTTGCACTATTCCGGATTGTGATTGTGTTTGGGCTTATGCTTAGATTAATAAATAGATTGGTGATTTTGTGTTGATTTTGGAAGGGAGCTACGTGTGTTGTGTTAATTTGTATGGGTACTGTAGTTGGGTAGTTTGCTTGGTATTAGTCAAATATGAACGGCAGTGATTTAGTTTAAAATAAACTTTAATTACGATATTTACTGTAATTAGGAGGTGTGCTTACGAACTATTGGTACATATTTTATAAAAAAGGATGATCTAAAAATACGTATACCTATTTCTGGAATAGACCACCAGGCCACTTCAGATAAACGTTCACTTAAGTGTTAGAAAAAGGTGTCGTGTCGAAAGAGATGTATAATAAATAATTGCAATCGGTGACATGGCTATTTACTAAATATTTAATACGAGAGGTAAGAAACAGCTTAGGGTGTCGAATGATTCACTACTATGGCAATGTCTATGGTGGAGGGTAAAACACATAGGAAATTGTTCGCGCTTACTTCAAATGTAAATAAAAGACTTTATTGGCCCTTTTCAAAGTACATGTTGCGTGAAAAAAAGACATGCTACGTCGCTTATGTGAAAAATATTTGGTACGTACCTACAGCACCTAAAGGCGAAAGTAACTGAAAATAATATAAAAAATGGAATTTTAATACTCTGGCCGATCCGGTAAACATCTGCGGCACCACTGACCACGATTTAATATTAAAATTACAAAAATAAACAATCTTTCACAAATCAAAGCCTTTTTATTCCGCACGGCGTTTCATTGATGCTAATATTAGATAAAACAATATTAATTTAAAATCGTATTTCCGATAAAAATTTCGCAATCTCAGCGCCGTTTATCAGTTTATCAGGGGCCGGAACGGTTACGTGACGGGAATACGATCGTACCCACGTGTTTACGTCCCATACAAGTTTGGTAATCCAATTTTAAATATGTATGTGATAATTTGTCAAAAGAGGGAAGATGCTGTTTGGAAAGAGAGCCAAATAAATGGAAATTGTAAGAGGCACAAAGATGTTATGCGAGTTATGAAAATAAAAGTACTCTGACTTTTTTACGTGGAAGGAGATTGATCAAATTAATTATGATGACTTAGTTTCTGTTATTTTAAAATAAGCCGACGAATTCTCTCCTGTTTGTCACAGCCGACCTTAGCGATAGAATATAAAAAATATTTCATGTACAACCGCGGACATTTATTTTGCGGTGAACCACTTTTCACGCTTACGCCCTATTAATAAGGTTGCCAATGTCTGCGCCGCTACCTGTCATTTCACTGGAATACAGCAATACCTTCTGCTTGGCAACTAATATAACAAGATATAAGAAATATTTACTTAGGTCTGTTATATCAAACACCTATGTCCAGAATTGGAATAAGATGATAGACATAAATACTTACTCGTAAAAACGAAGAACTGAAATTGCAAAGTGTGTTGTAATATTTTTTGATAGATACTCAATGTAATAGGAATGTTAAGTTGTCATATTCATATACAGAGTGTCTCAAACGTATTGGTCCAAAGGCAAATGGGGTAAAGTGGAAGTGGCCACCTATAATTTAAAAAATTAAAACTTGGGATATTCGCAACAGTTCAGAAAATTTCGCAAATTCTACACTTTCTCTTCGATTTTTCGACCCTGTGAACAAAATTTTCGACGAAGCGAGTTCAAATCTGGCTGGAAAATGCCTTGATACTGTAGGTAAAAAATTATGTTCCTATTTACGTACAGTGTGGCTCTGCAATGCTTTAAAAAAATACTACTGAGTACGTGCACATAGCTTTAAAAAGTACCTTAACTATTGACTAGACTCGAAAATTATAATACAAATATCTTTAAAACGTTTAGAACGTTTCAAACACCCTGTATATAGAACCTGTGAAAAACGTTCACCCACGTGCATCTGACGTGTATTAGGCTCGTAAAATTGTAAATACGTGCTCAAATAAATACAAAAATGGATGAATAATGGAGGAGGAGTTAAAACGATTTCATTGGACTGTAAAGTATTATGTAGGTTCGATACAATGTGGATTTTATAATCTGGTTCTTTATGTTATAGTGCTTGCAACAACTGCTGGGTTGGTTTTACATCTTTCTAGTGCATTATCTGATTGTCGATAAGAATTTTGCAATATGTTTATTCAATGAACTAGTGACTCGTCTTGCTTAGCACGATTCCATCAAAATCCGTTGTGTAGTTCAGAAGAACAACGCGGTCACACAGACAGATGAAAAGCAACTTTATCTTATAACAATGTATGCTGACACAAGATTGCTTCCTTAAAAAATCCTAAAACAGTTGAAGTACGAATTTCAAAGCAAGAATAAAACCTTCAGAAATCAAATAAACCATTTAAACAAATACACAGTCAGATGTCCATGTTCCCACAGTAAACGACTTACATTACCGACGCCTCCACTCTAACGCAGCAGTTTACGAGCCCTGATGATAGCAGGCGCAGGCCTATCAGCACCACATTATGATCGACAAACAAAAAACAAAGGAAGTGCTTTATCTACTGTTCTGGGAAAACTTGTTTACGTTGTGTGAGTTATGAGGGTGGGAGAATGTTTGTGACTCCTGTTGAATGTTGTTCGTCTTTTGGTAAAAAAAATGTTAGTGATTTTATGCTATTGATGAAGCTATGACGTATCTTCTATAACTAAAGATACACAAATACACATCCCCTGATAGATATAACGAAGAAAATGGGAGCTGTAATTTATGTCTTAATTAAAAACTTGGACAATCAAACAATCCCAATTTTACATACAAGATAATTTACATTATCAATACCGTAAAACCGGCCATCATTGCACTTAGCAGATATATTTGCCCGAACACGAAAAATAACTAAAATAATATTGTATATTTACAATTCAAGATTTTCGTTATTTTACGTGTTCGGGAAAAGATATATCCGCTAAGGGCCGGTTATTGTACCTTTAACTTTTATTTCAGACAATATTTACCAATGCAATTTTAAAATATTAGCACAACTTATCAATTTATAAATGATGTATGATTATAATTCAGGCTAAGTTATCAAAAACTTAACCCACACAAAATTCGAACGACTCATACGGAATCATAATATCTGCTGTAAAATCATTCGATACATAAATTAAAAGTGCCCAACTTTCCTCCACGTTAAACTGGAAGTATTTCCAAGTAGAGGTATTTATTTAATATGTTATAATATACTTTGTTAAAACAAACTTTGCTTTAGCATGAATTACTGATGGATTTTTGACAGTTCGTCTACGTATGAGGCGGAGAGAATAAATTAAATAACTTTACGTAACGTAGGTAACCTTTAAAAGGTCGCTTATTTCGATTGAAGTCTTTGGCTTATTTATAGTCTCGTGAAATGGGAGACGATTCAAACGTTGAGATCGGTTGTAAAATACGACCTGTGGAAGACCTGTACCAACAAACTGTCACACGAAAGCTAATTTTGCCAGACTTGAAGCAGAGACGCTTCGCTCGCTCGGTCAATTATACAGAAAAGGAAAAAATTATGGATAATTTTATTATTACTTACTTCATAGCAACGGGTACTTATCGTGTTACCCAGTAACTGGGCTGTGAAGGTCAGATAGGCAGTCGCTCCATGTAAATTCAGCTGGATCCGGTAAGACTGGAAGACCCCAACATACCGAGATGGGAAAAGGTTATGTAGATTATGATTATTACTTACTAGGGTTTGTAATAGATTTTAACTTTATTGTTTCTTTACCATGTTACCCTACACTGAGTAAGTGGCGCCTGAGATAATATTATCTACTGCTACATGCCACAAGCTGAGGGGAGGCCTATGTCCAGCAGTGGACGTCAAACTGGCACTTTAGTACTGCATCTAAAAACCTCGCTCCAATCCTGGATTACTTACCTACTTCCCGAATTTTCGTTCCAAAAGGAAAAATCCAATAACAGCACTAAGGTTGTTAAATAAAGAGTTTGTTATTGTTTTTACTATTGTTTTTTATGAAATATTCCATATTAACATTATTAATACATGCTTTTTGGGGTTTCGTACGCAAAGGGTGCAAAAGGGACCCTATTACTAAGGCTTGGTTGTCCGTCAATCTGTCACAGGGTTTTCTTTTGAACCGTATTAAATAGACACTTGAAATTTTCGGAGACTATGTAATACTTTGGCCACTATTTCAACAAATAATAAAAATAAAATAAAGTTAAAAATCATACAAGAAACGTGTTGTTTTCGGTGTTCAAAGAAATATATGGAGTGTTAAATATTGTACGGTGGAACGGAACCACTCGTGTGCGAGGCGACTCGCACAGGGCCGTTTTTCCTTGTTTTAAAATCATAAATGAATGCACTAACAACAAACTAACAATCACAACAAAGAACCGAATTTAATTAAATAACTCATCCTCTATGAGTTTGCAATGTAATGAATATTTAGCTAGTTTCAAAACAGCATGTGCCGGTAATGTTAGTCTGAAACTAAGATAGGTAACTGTTTATTGTCCTGAAATTGCGTTGATTCAAATAAATTTCACGAAATTATACAATGTGTAGACGACAATACGAAAATAAATGAAAACACTGGCAATACTAATGCTTAAGACTATTTTGCAGCTATCAAAGAAATCCTGACATCGATATTAAAAAGTGATTTTTTAAACAAACTAAATAGCAGTGAAGGGCCTACTAAATAAATAATTAATAAATACATTCTTTACCTTAAAAAGGTTACAGCAAAATCTAGAGGTAGGCGTATTTCAGGAGCCGGTGACTTCTTTCATTTAGGTTACTATTAAATAAGTACATCCAGCAAAAGGTGATGAAACTATCTTACTTAAATTAAGTTTAACTATAGGTAAGGTTTTGCCAAACTGTGACTAGCTATAGTCACTTTTTGGATACATTTGATTGAATTTTTGTATGAAGACTGGGAACGTCATTGGATATAGGTACAAAATGTAATTTATAGTAGTATTGTGGTTTCCACCTTGATTAGATTTTGCCCGCGGCTTCCTCGCGTGGAGGTCGTAGAAATTATGCCACAGGAACATACTACCAGGATAAAAAGTATGCCTGTATAACAAATTTCATCAAAATCCGTTCAGCTGTTGAGGCATGCAAAGGTAACAGATAGAAGACCGATCAAGATGAGGAATCAAGATCTAAATACTAAACTACTTTCCGAAGTAAGTACTCTTTGACAACCTTGAAGTTTCCGAGGTGAGGATAACGTGGCGGCTTTATGAGAGCCGCCTTTGACGATTGATATATTGACTAGTCGCAAGTCGTTACTAAGAGAAATATTTTCAGCAGATTTCCTTTCAGCCTGCAAGATTTGAATGGACTAGCTCCTTCGTTCTTTCCTGGAAAACTATAAAAGGCGAGTCAAGGCGATCATTTTTCATTTTCCAAGCGTGGGTTTCAAGGAAGTGGTCGTTTAAGTCCATTCACTGTTTCATCTGGTATTAGCAGGTCTTATTCCTAAATATTTATGTATTTTATTTATTTGGGAAGTACATATTTAAAAGAAAAACTACCCTCCTTACTAATAAACGTTGTATAGCGTCTGTGTACAACGCTTTGTCTTCTTCTTTCGAAAGTCAAATTACTGACGACTGAAAGAGAGAAAACGGCGTGTAACTATTCACCTGATATAATACGTTTATTAGTAAGGCAGTGAATATACCGACTAATTGAAGGAAGCGGATGACAAGAGCCAATATGTATTTATAGTTAAGAAGTAGATTTTTTTGAACGAATTTTCTAATCGCACGTTATATTTTGCACGTTTGGCGATTGAGAACTAGACGAAAAAAGTGTAACATTTTCATCGTCACGACACTGTTGTAACCTACGTAACAAGCGTGCAAAAGTAAAAGGAACTTCGTACCAACCGGGTATCCCACACCACTCGTTTTTTTTTTAAACAATATTTCCATTAACATTTACAACATTAACAATATGTCGAACCAAAAAAATTCAAAGAAAGAATAGTGATGGCTACAGGCGAGATTAATCACGCACGAAAACACAACATATCTTCTGTTGGCAATAAATAGACCTCTAAAACACGGTAAAGTAACTTTTAGCAAACTTACCGTACACGAGATTAGTATTCGAGAACCAACTGTCTTGAGATAAAATTCTCTGGGCCGCTTACTCCGGACTTACACGTATATTTGAACTTCAATTTAATATTATTGACATAAAAAATATACTCTATTTGATGTAACGTATTACAAATATATTTTCTTATGTTTACTGTGAAAAATATTCCGTAATAACTCGCCAGAGTCTCAGATTGTGACTCGTGTAAAATTTATATCGTGCTCCCAAAGAATTTATTGTATTTCCTAAAAGAAATTCTTCTGCTCAGTCTATTTGGAAGATGTTTAGAAGTAAATGTCATCTTAATTTTATTTACTTTCAACTGTCTGCTTTCGTTTTTATTTTGCTTCTCTTAACAGTCCTGTGCTAGTGAGTTAGGCAGATTGTCACCACATTTTGTGAGTTGCTATTCTGTTGTTTATATTTTTTTGCAAAAAGATTAATGCTACTGCTTTCCATTTAAACCATTTTTTAATCTGCCGTTTAAAACGGAAATATAACAAAAAAAATATTAAATACAAGCAGTCCCAACAGAAGTTGTCCTGCCCGAACGCAACGCCACCTACCGGGTCCAATAGTGAAACTAAACAACTATGGACCCACGTAAACACACAAAAAAAATCTTCATAATTGGTTCAGTCGTTTATTGAAATACAAACGTCCAGAAGAATAAGATTTCAACAAAACAAAATTTACAACCAAATAAAAGATAAAATTAAATTAAATAAATATTCAAGCTATATTTATGTGAAACATAATATTATTATAATTACTTTCCATTAAACTTATATAACATTATTAAATTCAATCTAGCATAATATTCTATGCACTGCCGCGCTCTGTCACGGCGCCATTAAAGCCGTCATACGAAACAATTAATTAATTTCCTTCAGAATCCTTTCACTCACACCGGTGGTTTCCCAAATCCTTTCAACCTATAGACACGTAACGGGGAGAGATTTCAGTAATGTTACCTATTACATTTCAATAAGCACACTTAATTTGACTAACTGCAACTTGATAATTTAGCGCAAAAAGGGCGTTAGTGACGCCGTATTACCCACAAAACACAATTTACGGGCAGACATTACCCGTGTAGGGGGTGAAAGGGGATGAAGGGGGACATATGAGTCTTATGAGGGATGTAAAATATTCATAAGCTGGTAAGTGATGCCATCGATTATTATAATGTGCGCGACGGGCACTTGCTCGCGGTGAGATCGAGCGCACAAGTGCTGGCCATGTATTCATATCATTACCTTGAATAAAGGGTATTCTTGAATAAAGTAGGTGACTATTAACTTGTCACCCTCTTTGGCAGAGGTAAGATTTAATGGAACCATAGATTTAGTCGCCGTCTGCTGCAATATCACACTCAGTCTATTCCATAAATTTGTCATGAGTCAGCGTTTGATTGCGACGTGTGTAGCCTTGTTGAAACCCACTATCAATATGCTGATTGCTGAGTCGTCTGTCCTAGCAATTGTCAAAATGAGTCAGCCAGTTGGCAGCACGTCGAAACGTGAGTGGAACTCTTAAGCCTGGTATGATAACATATATGTAGTGAAATTTTAATGGTCTGCCAATCAAACAAGAAATTACATTTTTAATATTACTTAATCTGCGCATTAAAATAGAAACATAAGCAAAAAAAAAAACTTCTTTGAAGAGTTACATTTTAATAATATGTTTGAAAATAAAATGAGCACATTTAATATCGAGATCAAACATCAACATCAACATCGACTCCGAAATTTATCGGTTTCACAGATTAAGGGTATTGTAATCACGAATAAGGGCAAGAAATTCAATAGGGAAGATCAAACAACTTATATACCTACGTTGATGCTTAAATCTTAAAAAGGCCGAAGATCAGACTCCTTAAGACTTTATGAGCAGTAACAAAAAAGATTCGGGACAAAAACGAAGTTCAAAAAGGAATTAAATCAGAATAAGTATAGGACAACAAACCCCAGATTGCGGCTAACGCCTCGGGTTCCGTCGTCTTGTATGTCATAAAAATGGTTAGGAGTCGGAAGTCGCTAAGTATGGCAACTTCAGCCTGATGATAGCCGAAAAAATTCGGCAAAACAAAAACCAAAACAGTAAAGCGGAAAAGCCGATGGGTAATGACCTCCGGGCCGGCCCGGTCGACCGGAACGGTATAAAACGTAACGGAATATGCTCCAGCCGATGGGAAACCGCTTGAAATTTGGCACAAAGAATATGTGGGAATGGGCACGTAAACTATAGGTCCTATTTGTCCTGACCCTGAGTAGGGTCTAGTTATTAGACCCAGGACATTTACAAGTTCGTTTGATCATTGAATTTAATTTCATTTCGAGGAAAGTAAGTACTGAAATAGTTAACCTTTAGTAGCTGAGGAATGTAATCGATGTTTCTAGAAATTTTAATGTTCATCAAATCGTTGACCAACTTACGTTAGAATCATTTTGTTGGTATCTCAGCCGAATTCCATCGCTTCTCTTCATTCCCCGAAAGGACGATTGCGTGTCTTCATTTTAAAAAAGGGCTCCGAACCTTTAAGATTTTGTGATTATTGAAATTTCTAGCCATTGAAAATATTTTTTTTTTTTGCTAAAGTAATAAGCGCCTTCTTCTCCTTCTTCCTTAAAATAAAAAACTAATCACTTGTTTATACCAACCGTGTTATTACAAGAACATATAAAACAAAGCAACGTCGCCTTGCTAATAAAAACATTGACTGACTATACTATCATTAAACTAACTAAACTGCTTTCTGAGACGAGACAGGGACATAATCTTTGCTTTGTCTCAGTTTTATAGCAAAATGACTATAAAATATGCAGATGAATATTATGCAAACATTGAACATAAATACAGTTACACTGATAGAACTCGAAGAGGCCATCAAGTGTAGGGTTTACGAGTTTGCAAAGATTGTAAAAGGGGGCTTTTAAGGACCCCCCTTCAAGTCCCCAATCGGGTAAAAAGAACACTCAGAGAAGCAGAAGTTATTTTGAAATTATGCCCAGGACAATGCTGCCATCAATTAACAATATAATATCAGTCTGTACCAGTGTTTGGCAAAAGCTTTTTGTTAAATAGTAGAGGAACGAGCGTTGTCATAGCTTATTGCTCACTGCGGGTTGGCAATTTTAGACATTCATTTCCTTCCAGATTTCTTCACGATTTGTCTTCACTTTACATTTACCCAGTTTAAAAAAAAGTGTTAAGCGTTTTTTTTTACTTTCTAAGTTGATTAGTGCGTTTGATAATGAAAATGTTAACATAACTACTTGTTGCTTTTGAACCCTCAGCTTAATCCAGATCTCCACAACGATCTCAACCTAACCAATAACTTGCGACCAGGTTGTCGGCATCCAACTTTACAATTCTGCCCACCCTTAAACATCAATATAGTCGCGTTATACAAATACGGCGTAAGAATAACGCCTCTCGTTTGTTAAACTCGTTCTGTGCCGCTCGTTAACTAAGGGAAGGCTTGACCCCACAATACTCGCGCGGAATTATAAGCGATTGCTATCTTTGTTGCTTATCTTCCTGTCTTGGATATATAATGACAACCATCTATGTGTATGAACAACTGGAGAAGAAATTAATAATGTTAAAAAAAAATATTTAAAAAAACTGGCTTGCTTTATACAAATAGTTAGTTTACAATTGGCAGCGCATCAATGCCGTAATACAATAACATAAAACCTTTTTTTCCTGATCTGGGAAGCCAATCTGGCAACTTATGCTTAGCAGCCCTGCATGCGATCACTGTACCAGGCAGTGAGGCAGTCATTCTTACCCATACATACACATATAATATTTATTGTATATCAGAATATTAAACCGATACATCAAACATGAATACCGTCATGAAACTTCATATAATGCGTTCAGAAGTTGATAAATAATAATAAATATCAATAAAACAAGTATCCTCTTAAATTATTTATGGTTCTCGGAAAGCGATCGCTCTGATAATGTTTACTGATTAATTGTGGACACTGTCACGCGACATGTATGTGTAAAATTATACATATCTGTAACTATAGATCTGGTTAACTTAATAATAACAGCTGGTATCAAATTCCTCGCCCAAAAGGCTCATTCTCACTTATTCTATGTAATTTACGAAATATTTTATTAAAGTAAATATGGTGAGCGTAAGTAAATTGTTTTTAAACGCGACTAATCTTTGTTCGTCTTAACGCCACTTAGAATAGCGCTCATGCGTGCCAATCCTTTTAGATAACCCACCTTCATTACACAATGCTTTTAACATTTTTTGGTTCTAAATCCACATTATAAATGAGTGAAAGTTAATCGAGCTGCTTGATACTCGATAACACATAAATGACTGAACGGATTTATATGACATCTTTTACACGGGTAGACCACATCCTAAAATAAAAGTTTTTTTTTTTCCGGTTACATAAAGTAGTTTCTCTAAAACGCTAGTAAAACCGCACGACAAAGTAAGTCTAAAATAAAAGTCAAAACACATTTCTGTACACGTCTGTACAAGAATTCATTTGCATAGTCGTCTTGAACCGGATAGGGACATCTCTATCGTCATCGGGTTCAAACGATAATGAGTACCACTCTACCGCTCTCAGTACTCTATGTACTTAGCTAAATCGCCCGTAGATACTGTGTACATCTCCTACACTGAGGATAAAGTAAGTAAGTTCATTGCCTTAAGTTCATTGTACCGGTGAAAGGATTTTTTGGAGGGTATTGCTTTTGTCATCCACATACATTAGACAGAGTTGTGTTGTTAATAAAGGATTTGGAATATTTATGAACATTTTGTAGCATAATGTAAACCAACCAATCAATCCATTTTGTAACCAATTGGACAACTTAATATAATACAACTAGATAAGTCGCTAAAGGTGCCAATAATTATGTCTCTTATCCTATTTAATCTGCTTTTTGCCGCGGCCAAGTGCATGTCGGACCACGCAAAATGAAGGGTTCCGTAGTTAGGATGAATTTATCCCAAGAAAAAACTTACCATCGTAGTTGAAAAACATGTTCTCTTTTACACTCCAACTGTAAATGTAAGTTTATACGCACAATATTGAGAGATTTACCATGTTATTATAGTTATATGGTATAGTATCTATGATTAAAAGAACCATTTTCCGAATAAAAAAAAAATGGCTCAATAGTTTCGGAGATAAGGGGGAAATGTACAATTTGCATATCGATACCTTTGGGTAGAAAGGTCGTATAAACCATTTTGGCCAAATTGAGTTATATATACCATTTTTCTCAGATTTTTTTTCTCTATCGATCTGTATATACGAAATGCAGAAATTCGCACAAAAATGGTTAATACGACCCGGAAATTTTCGGTCATAGCCTCTTAAAAAAGGTAAATTTTCAATGTAAAAGCCGAGCGTTTTTTTTTTAAGTTTTTTTTTGATGTAATGACCATAATTTATATTAACTTAGGGCGTAAAAATAGACGTTAGTTGTAAATGGTTTATACGCCCTAACGTGCTAAATGCATTACCTAAACATAGCTTAAATTCGACGTCGTAAATCCAAAGGTAGGTCGCGGCGTTGGTGTATAAACCATGTTCATTGCAAGTAGCACTTTACGGCCAACACACAAGGCTCGCATTTGGCGCGCAGCGACAAGCAGAAGAGCGAGCGGGATAGACAGATACCGGCGCATTTGTTTATTTTGATGCGAGTTCGCGCACTGAACGTTTCGTCACAAGTTTTGTTTACAAGTTTTACTGTTATTACAACAAATTAATATAAAGTAGTGACTAAATAATGCTGTGAAATGGAGGAAGACACTAAAAAAGGAACCTTGGATGCTTTACTTCGACGGAGGCAAGTGCTAAGTGCAATATACGAAAGTCGACGGTTAAGACCTGTGAAAACGTGAGTACCTACCTACACACTTAATTTAACACTGTTAGCTTATTTTGTAACAATTATTGTAGATGAATTCGTGTTATCAATAGGTAAATAATCAATTAAGACTTAGTACCTATAGATTTAAAATGTAAACTTACAGTAGGTACCTAATTGATAATTTATCTTTGCTATTGATGCCTATTGTTTATAATGGACTAAGACATACGACCTAGTATTGATTTAAAAAAGCCTTTGCAGTTTGTTTATACTTCCTTGCGTTTAAAGTATTTTCTTTCATTCCTTCAATTCGACATGTAGGTACCTACCTAACGTTTGCTGGGTGCGCATTAACGACTCAACAATTTTATAGGAAATGGTTTATACACCCTTCAAGCTATGATACTTTATAATAGACTAGCAAGTACGAAGTAACAATTATAAACAATCTTCGTCATCTTGCGGGAAATGGTTTTTACGACCTTCTTCGCTTAAAATATTTTCTTTTATTCCCTCAAACGACATGCTACTAATATTAGACCTGCATTTACAACTCACGTTTTTTTAAGGGATGGCTTAAAAACCCTTTAATAGCAAAATAAATTCGTGGCCCGAGCACATAATAAAACAACACGTATTTTTATAAGAATAAGGTTCAATATTGTATGGCATAAAATTTTGGTTCTGCGGTGATGATAACGAAAAGAATTTTTAAAATGTAGCCAGATAGATAGTGTTTTAATTTTACTTAAGCTTAATTTAAAATAATACAAGAAACATTTTTAAGGACTTGACACGAAAAAATTTATTGCAGAATGATAACCTTTATAACTGTAACTTTTATCTAAGCTATTTTCCTATACTTACCTATTGTCTGTGACTTAATTTCTTATTTTCAGTTCAACCCAACAAGTAGAGCCCGCAGTTAATATACCACACAATACATCAAACCATTCACAACAGAGTATTTTATCGGATAGTGACGTTATAGAAGACAGTGATTCTGAACGACCTGCAAAACGTGCCAAGAAACCACAAACAATAATTATGGATTCAACTACCAGTAATAGTGAGAATACTTTCAGCACGTCTATGAATACGTCTTCACTATCCCATCCTTATTATGACGACGATGCTATACCGATTAATAGTCCTGTAAAAGCTGACACAAATAAAAGAATTAACATAATTTCAAACATAATTATTAAAAAGTCAAGTACAAAACGTAACAAAGAAAACGTATCATCTTCATCTTCTATAACTATTGTAAATAATTCTCCGGATAAAAATGTATCCTTATCCACGAGCAATGTGAATGAAAACAATGTCCCAGTGGATGTCGATACTGACCTTAATGCCGTTATACCTTCTATGTACATTGTCAGCGACCCAGAACCAAATACAATAGCTCCAGTAATCGTATATACTGACCATAATGTAACGACACCTTTGACATACTATGTTGATGCTGTAGACCCAGATTTGTCTACTCCAGCTAATCTAGATACTCACCTGGATACTTCTTTGTACAATGTTGATGCTGCAAGTTCAGGCTTATCTCCTACAGTTGACATTAATACTGACCTAAGTTCGATAAACAAAACTGATCCCGTTTTACCTCTTGATGCACATAACGTCCTTAACGCTGCAAGTACTTCAGGTTACAATGCCGCTGCAGACCCTGTTTCACCTTCTGCAGATATACAATCTAAGCTATATACTGATAATTCTTCGATAAAGAACGCTAACGCTGCAAGTCCATGTTTGCCTGCTAAAAAGCGTCCAGTACGTGCCATGCATAAAAATATTTTAGATTTCTTGTCTGATGACGATACTGGTGACTATTCTGCAGGGAGTTCAGACGACTGGGCTCAAGAAAATACAAGCGAATCAAGTGATGAAGACACTTCCAAAACTAAAAAAAAAAAATTGAAGAAATTTAAGAAACAAGAAACAGATTTAATAAAAAGAATAAAAATATTGAAAGTCAACAAAAGAAAGTTAGGAAAAATTAAAAAGGAAAAAGGAAAAGAATATGAAACTGAAAAAGGAAAGGTTGTACATGAGAAGAAGATGCAAAGTAACCCTTGTAATCCCGACAAATGCAAAAGAGGTTGCTACAATATTACGGAGGAGAGAAGAGCTACTTTATTCAATTTCTACTGGAATTTAGATTCGCAACGTCGAAAGGATTGGTTGGTACGAAGTTCACACGTTGTGCCTTGTGCAAGAAAAAGAACTGATTCAATTATAAGCAGAAGAACCCTTACTTATGAGTATTACGTAAATAACGGTGATGACCACCAAAAAGTTTGCCAAAAGTTTCTGATCAGCACCTTAGATATAACTCAAAAGTTTTTGTTGTATACTCTAAATACCTCTGCGAATGACGTGGCTCAAGAAGACCGGCGCCAACGGAACACTTCAAATAAGTATTCCGACTTTGCAAAGACGCAAGTTAAACAGTTTATTGAAAAATTGCCTGCCGTCCCATCTCACTATAATAGAAAGAGAACAAATAGAGTTTACCTTCCCCAAGAATTAAAAAACGTATGTAATCTTTATAGACTGTATTTAAAAGAATGTCAAAGTTCAAATATTGAATTTGTGAGTGAATCTCTATTCAGAAGTATATTTCAAAATGAGTATAATTTATCATTCCATGTTCCTAAAAAGGATAAGTGTATACTATGTGTCAAAGCAGAAAATAACAAAGATCTTAGTGAAAGTGACAAAAATTCTCTTCAGGAACATTTAAAAGAAAAACAGGCTACTTATAAAAGATTTGAACAGCATCAAAGGTTGCCATCATTAAAAAGTGACACAATAGTATGCACTTTTGATTTACAGAAAGTCTTAAATACTCCTTATGGTGATAGTGTAGTATTGTATTACTCTAGAAAGTATCCACTATTCAATTTTACTTTATACGAAAGTGTCACACAAGAAGTATTTTGCTATTTGTGGGGGGAGTGCGATGCAAAGCGTGGAGCTAATGAAATCGCTACGTGCCTATATTCCTATTTAAAGTCTGTAGATGAAAGAGGCATTAAAAATATTTTATTTTATTGTGACTCTTGTCCGGGTCAGAATAAAAATAAGACTATCTTATCTGTTCTGAACTACTTCTTAATGAAATCAACGCATTTAGAAGTGATTCAGATAAATTATCTTTTACCAGGGCACACTTATATGCCTGTGGACTCCGTTCATGCAACTATCGAACGTGAAGTTAAAAAAATTATTGTCTGGAGTCCAACACAATGGCCATCATACATCGAGGCTGCGAGAAAAAATCCTAGGCCTTATAATGTTAATGTAATGGAGTATTCTGATTTTCTCAATTGGAATGAAATAACTGCTGAGACTTTCACAAATGAAACTTCTAAAACCCTGAAAATGCGAAACATCCGAATTATTACGTTGAAGAAAAAGAATCCCAATGAAATGTACATTAAATACTCAATGAAAGAAGAGACGTCACCTGATAAAGTAATATTATTTAAAAAATCTGGCAATAAAGAAAAAGGTAAAGGTAGAGGTAAAGGAAGATCGAAAAGCCGTGCGATATTACCCGATCAAGGTGTAAGCAATGATACACATGAAAAGGTAATGACTATGTCCCCAACTGCACTTTATAAAAACAAATTGCCAATATCGGATGTAAAGTATAGAGATTTAAAACGTCTATGTGATAATGGCATTATACCAAAAAGGTACCACCATGATTATTTTAACTTACCCCATGGAAATGTGGCTGACTCTCTTACGCTAACCGACGAAGAAGATGAGGAAGAGCTAATTGAATAAAACAATTATTATTATAAAAGAATAATAACTTTTCGTATTTAGGTAATTTCACATTTCGTTCGTTAGCAAAATATTATTTTGTAAAAAAACAAGACTATGTGTCTAAATAATATTTTGCTAACGAACGAAATGTGAAATTACGTAAATACGAAAAGTTATTAAATGATTGTATTCTTTGTCACCTAAATTTATTTTTTGATAATGTGTTTATTAATTCATAATTCGTTTTAAAATAATTTACAATAATATTAAACTTATAGTAACAATTCATAAATAATTTTAAACTAATTATGAATACAAATATGTCATAAATAAGTTACTTTTAGTACATAAGTTAGTTACGTTGAGTGTTTGATCGTTTTTTATTTAGTTGCAATTCAATAAATTACTTAGTAAGCCTTAGTACAAAGGCTTAATTGAATAATTTATTGAATTAAGTACATTAAAATATGTACAAAAATTTAAAAAAAACGACCAAGTCATAATTTTATAATGATTAAAATGCATAATCACTTTAATTTAGAAGAAGTTTGAATAATTTTTATTTTTTTATGACTAAGTAGATTTTTTTATTTCATTTTTTATAATAAATGTTGATTTCGTATTTCAGGTAGTTTTATTTTATTTGAATCGACCATTATTGGGTATTAGAATAATAATAATTGAGTTCCTACTAATTTTGAGAGTAACAGGATTGTTTATTAGTCAGAATTCAATTGATTTATGATTATAAATGGTTTTTAATACAAAAAAAAACGACATATATGGGTTTTTACGACAGTAAATGTGACCATATGCCTACCAAAAATGGATATACGACCTATACAGTTTTTTTAAATTACTTTTTCATGGGGTGTATTAACCAGAAATTGATTTTTTCTTAGACGTAAATCCAAGCAAACTTTAAAACTAAAGAAGATAGATAGGTTTTGATGATTTAACCATTTTCATTCGCAAATTGTAAGAACCTTTCTCATAGATCATTTTTTTATAACTTCAAAAACAGAAAAGTTATGAATTTTTATGTAAAAAAAAAATAGTTTTTCTGCTCTCCTGAAAAGTCGGGTTTTGGTTTATACGACCTTTCTACCCAAAGGTATCGATATATTTTCTTAAATATCTTTAAAAGCATTGATTTTAAAATAATTTAAAAATAAATGACATCCTCACAACAAGCCCTTTCATTTGATGTACTCACGGTACAGCTAGCCAATTTTTTTTTTTTAGTTTTCCAATTTGCCTTCGAAAAGTGACCCCATATTCAAAATTCATTTAATTACGTAAATACGTCCGTGTTTGGGTCACAGAAATTCATATGTGTCCCAAATTTCAACTTAATTTGGAGCAAATTGGCTGTGACAGATGCCAGCCAGCCAGACAGACAGACAGACACACAAGTGATCCTATAAGGGTTCCGTTTTTCCTTTTGAGGTACGGAACCCTAAAAAGACCATGTAAAGAGGCCGTACAAAATTGGTCATACACAGATGTCAAATCAAGTAGATACAGGGCCATGCCGATTGTCACACGAATACCTTTGATAGACTTTACGATTAGCCAAAGGCCCGAAAGTCTGAAACCGAACGAAGTCGGTTACCGTTTTCGTCACAGTGTGAACTGGGTTTCGAATTTCAAAGGTCACGTGGCAGGCGCGCTCTGTGTTAAATACTGAATTTCAGCTGCATCTGGCTAGATTGGAAGTCGACAACAATTTAGTAGCTGATGATGTGAGTCGGGCACAAGCTATGTAGCTATTACTAAAGAGTAGACTGACCATATAACTATGGCTAACACTTCAAACTAAACCACTTTAATTCTGCCTCCGAAAAAGTTCTGGTAACTAATCAGGCAGATAATTTCTTACAAAGTTTGTTCCATTTTTTAATTTATCTGCCATAAACAAAAAAGGGCCTTTTGTTCCTCTCCCGCTGAAATGAACTGTCAAGTAAGTTTGTGGTAAAAATGGAGTTGCTTATTATGTGTAAGTTGTAAGGGTCAAGGGAAGGTGCGAAGCTCCCGATGAGCTACTAAGTTATCTTGCTTGTAGGGGAAAAACGTAGTTTCTTGTTATTTTTCGAAGACTGCAAAGGTCGAAAGGGTATTGGATATTTACTTTGTACTTTAGATGTGTTTTGGGAATGGAACGCCCTATCACTTAATGCGTGGTGGTATTTGAAATAAATCTACTAGGTTTCAAGTTAAATATAAGAATGTTGTTGTTGTTCATTTCCTGGACGGTGTCACAGTGTTTTAAACGGAAATTGACCAAAAGAAATCCCTTTAATTATTACCAATTCATCGCACCTATATATTACAATTTATTAATCTTAAATTTGTCGTATAACTATTTGTAACTATAATAAATCAACGTGGTATGTGCCAACTTATACTGCCCAAATTCAAACAGCCGTCTCGTATGGCAAATTGAAGAGGGGGAAGAATTGAATATTCAATACAAGAATGTGTTTGGCCCAATTTGCCCACGCAGCCTTTCTGCCGGGCTACCGAACCATTAATTTCATTGATATAGGTACACCTTTTATTCACAGCGTCTACGTGCAATCTGCGTGTGTTTTCTTTAGCTCTTTTTAAACAGTAAATATATTTAAGTCGCAAAGTATTACAAAAATGTCTTGAGAAATGATTTAGAAAACGTTTTTTCCTTGGGCTATTTAATAGAACAAACTATTCAGATTTGACACTTACATACTTGTAGTACACCTTCCTTGATTCCTCTGAAAGTTACATTATAATATCCCTACACAGTTACACAATCCTATTCGAGATTATTCTAAGCATTGCAAACAAACAGGCTGAGACGTTTTCTTCAGCAACACAATCGGCGTCATTCAAAGGCTCTTTTCCTGGATCTTATGTTAACTTTATTTACCCTTTCAATAACTTATAACGGGCAACAAAATACCGAACAAAAAAAAAAGGGCATTCAACCCTGACACTGGCCATCTAACACAGGCTCGTTATTGCCAAACACATCGACAGCACACCACCATTGTCCCATCTATTACGCCATTGTCTTAAGAAGCCACATTTTTCCATCACGTGGGTGTTAGTGGCACGGGCCCCAGGGCCCCAGTGTGTAGCCGGGGCCGTAATTCTCCCTTGATTAAATTAACTGCCCGAGGTTTGTAAGATTCATTGCGAGAAGCCGCGTGCCACTTATTTATGAAGTTTCTAAGTCACTTATTATTATGTTTTATGGTTTGCTGCTAACTGAGACTTAGTTTCTTTGCAGGTAAACAGTTTCTTTAGTTTGGGATGTGGTTATGGCTGCCAATAGAAAACTTAGGGATATTAAACTTGCCGTCTAAATGCGTAGTGTTGGAACAAGTAAGTATCTACTGTGAAAAGGCTTGCGGTTTGGATACCGACTTCAAACTTAATATTTGTATTTACAGATAGTTGTTCTTAGTTTGGGAGTTTCCACAAGAGGTCTGTGTCTGTTACTTCCAGTTTCTGAGAGGTTCATAAACTTAACAATTTGCTAATAACTATTGCTAATTTGCTAACTACTAATGCTAAGATTTCATTGGTGTTTCTTCTTTCAGTCACTTTATCACAAAAAATTGTAATAGGGGTTAAAGTATGAAATTGCCGTTTTATTGTAATAGGTACTTCTAATTGACATAGAACCTTCATGGTTTCAGATTTTTGAGTGAACCTTTTTTCACATGGTACCTATGAAGTTCTTCTTTTAAAAAATGTGCAACATACGATTATCGACTTTCAGTTGTTTTTTTAATCAGCTAAGACAAGAAAGATGGATACTGCGAAAATTCGAGTTATTTTTGAATACGAGTTCCGACGCGGAACTAACGCGGCAGAAACAGCTCGCAATATTGATATTGCGAGCTGTTTCTGCCGCGTTTGGAAAGGGGACTGCTAATGAACGCACCGTGCGATTTTGGTTTAAACGCTTTCGTGATGGAAACTTTGATTTAAAGAAAGAACCACGTGGAAGACCGCCCACACAGGTGAATAATAATGAATTGAAAGAGATGGCGGAAGCCAATCCGAGCCAAACTACCCAGGATCTAGCGGCATGGTTTAACATTACCTTACCAACAATATTGGCTCATTTGCGTTAAATCAATCAAATAAAAAATATGAGAAATGTGCCTCATGATTTGGCTGATCTGCAGAAAGAAACGCGTGTTGAAACTTGTGTTGCCTTGTTGAATCGATACAGAAATGAATGAATATTGGATCAAATTGTGATATATCACAAATGTGATGAAAAGTGGATTCTTTACGATAGCCGTAAGCGAAAAATGCACTGGCTGACCCCAGGTCAAACGCCGCAACACTGTCCTAAAGCAAAGCTTACCAATAAAAAGGTAATGGTAACTGTTTGGTGGTCTCAGCATGGTGTTATTCACTATAGTTTTCTCCGATCTGGTCATGCAATGACGGCAGATGTCTACTGAGCCGAACTCCGAACAATGATAGCAAAACTAGCAGTGATACAGCCCCGAATCATGAATAGAACTTCACCATTATTGCTCCATGATAACGGGAGACCTCATACAGCACGAGAAACCGTTTTAACTCTACAGAAACTGCAATTAGAAACCATTCGTCACCCTCCGTATTCGCCAGACCTTGCTCCAACGGACTAGCATTTTTTTCGTGATTTGGTCAATTTTCTACGTAATAAAAAGTTTTCTTCTCAGGAGGCAGTACAAAATTCTTTCACACGGTTTGTCGAATCTAGATCACGAGAGTTCTATCGCAAAGGCATAAATGACCTTCCTATTAGATGGCAGCAATGTATAGATATTAATGGTAATTATTTTGATTAAATAAAATATGTTAAATAAAAAAAAATACGATTTTCAATTTTTCAGTACAAATCGGGAATTTCATACTTTAACCCCTAATACCAAAAGTTTGACAATCTGTCAGCATTGATAAGAATTGGTGGCGCGTGTGTTGGATCATTTAGCTCCTTTCAAAATGGTTGAACTGAATGGTGCTGGTGCGGCGCCCGTTGGAACTGGTCATCTCTTAGCTACCACGGCTTATTTTAATTTATTTTTAATTTGTGAGCGGTTCTTTTTTTTTTCTTTTTATTACGGACACTTTTACGAACGTGCACACGTCTTTCTACATTATTCTCACATGCATAATTTCAACATGAATGATGTTACCAATATTTTGTATCAATTTTTTTATTTAAAAGAGTGTTCGTGGAGTTTAGTGTGCATAATTTCAAAATGAATGATGTAACCATACATCATTCATTTTGAAATTATGCATGTGAGAACAATGTAGAAAGACGTGCACGTTCGTAAAAGCGTTCATAATAAAAAGAAAAGAATTAAGAATCATTCAAAAACTTAAAATAAATTAATATAAGCCATGGCAGCTAAGAGATGACCAGTCCCACCTGATGGCGCCCGTTCACGAACATGACGCATGGATCAGCACCATTCAGCTCAACCATTTTGAAGGGAGCTAAATGATCCAACACACGCGCCACCATCAGCGAGACATTTGAGTGAGCATGACATACTCACAGCCGCCAGAGCACATTCAAGTCAATGAAATACTACATATTACCCGCTAAATGGTAGCTCTTTAGTACATAGTACTCACACCTGTGCTATGAAATTATATAATACAAAGGAAATTGAGTTTATACAATACAAAGATGGTTTTACAATCTACAGCAGCTCCAACAGTATTTTCAAAATGTTAATCAGTGTGTATGTCAATTAGTTGTGGTTGTGGAGCAGGACCAGCAGTAACATTGTAGTATATATTATTATGTTTAAAAATAAATTATATATCTTCCGAAGTATATAAGGTTATATTTCGGAATATTATCCCCAATAAGTAAAGTCCGTGCTCTATTACTCCTGTTGGGGTACTTAATAGACTCCTAATATTATAATTATAACTGATGGTTAAATATCAATGTTGCATCTTAGCCGGTAGCACATCTAGCTCGCAACTAGCTAGATGTGCTACCGGCGTGAACATCTCTCATTAAATAAAAACATGTTCATCTCTCAAATAAGACAATCCAAATATTCTAATGCCAAGTGCAATTAATTAAGACATACATACTTGACATTATAAGAACTATTGTCTATCTTTAATATCATAGGCAACACTTAGGTATTAATTAATATCAAGTTTGTACAGTCGTTAAGTAATAACTGCCGCACGGGTCGATCCATCAGGTTAAGCTACGCTTGCCGGGGTTGGTCTGTGGATGGGTGACCATCTTTACATACCGAGACTCCTCCGTGCCTTGGAAAGCAAGTTAAGCCGTTGGTCCCGGCTGTCATTCGTGGATCTTTTACGGCTCGTCAGAAGCCTGAAAGTCTGACAACCAGTTTTACCAAGGGGTATCGTATTACCCAGTTACTGGGTTGTGGAGGTCAGATATGCAGTCGCTTCATGTACATAAAATACTGGTATTCAGCTGCATCTGGTTAGACTGGAAGCCGACCCCAATATAATTGGAAAACGTTAGGCAGATTGATATACAGTCGTAGAATGAAATGGATAAGCAACTTTCTTCTCCATAGGAACCTACTACGCTTTGGAATTTGCAACTAGCTTCATCTTTCTGACTGACCGACCCCTTGACAATTCAAAAGTACCTGTAATTGGTTTATTTGGAATAAATGATTTGAGTTTGAGTTTGAGTTTGACGTCAGTTTAATTGTACCATGCCAGAAAAGGGGTGACTACCGAGATGACGGCTAATAGAAGCATGGAAGAAAAAAACAGTATAGGGTCAAGGGAATGGAGAACGATAATGACGACTGTGCACCTAGCACAAGAATGTTTATTTTTCCGACTACGCACTATTCACATTTTAAATGAATGTGTCACGGATAGAAAATATATTTATTTATTTACTAATATCACTTACATTTATTTTGACAGGTCGGAACCCAATACAACAATGTAGTCACAATTTCCACACTCAGAGACCTCACCCAAAAATCAATTAATCACCACCATGAATTTAACAAAACTGAAACCTTTACAAAAATGAGTACTTTAGAAAGAAATTTATTACAAAAATGCTTAACCTTTACGTTCTACGAGTATACAAAATCTATGACAGTAGAAATCGTGTTGAGCTCTAGACACTTCTGCGAGTGCCTGTCATGTGTGCATATAAATTATGAATATTATGCAAGCAGACTAACGAGGTGTGGTTATTATGTAAAACTGTTTATCTACAGGTAGATCCACTGTGATGCAGTGACGATGTATAGAAGACGTTTTGGTTATGTAGATGTATAACA